>OX401907.1:965000-2347500 GCA_947859195.1 Drymonia ruficornis | reverse complement strand
CGACAGACTATAGGATCATTAATGATTACCACAAAATGATCATTGTTGTGGCCAAGTAGTAAGCACCCTCCTGCTGGGGGCCTAGACAAGTGGATTCGATTACAAGCGTTTCTACAAATCCTTACGGTATACCGCCAAATTTATAAAGAGTTTGGCCCAGTTTACAATTGTTTTATGAAGCATTTCTAGGAACAAAAGTGATTGTAATGCCAGTGTAAGTGTTTATTTGGGGGTTGATGTATGGGACATAAGTCACGTGATCTATTATCGACATAGCTATGTCATTTCCATACAGCGTATACAGAAATGCTATGGACGAATCCACTTGGCCAGGGGGCTGCCTCTCTAGACAAGTGGCAAATCGCTACGCTTAAAAGTATAGAAATGACATTACACGAATGTAGATCACGTGATTTATGTAATTTCCATACCATGAAGCGTAGCGATTTGGAGAAACGCTGGTAGACGAATCCACTCGGCCAGCAGGGGGCTTTTTTATGGGACTAAGCCTGCCACACATTCCCACCACTGTTACTCCTGTAAGCCAGGATCGACAATGGTGTCCAACGATGACGCCAAGGCTTGACCCTCGACGAGTCCCGGGGAAAAGCTAAGTTGTCTTGGAACCCGCACGAATTTAATCAGAAGAAAGGATAGGAGGAGTTGGAAGAAAATTATCCACTTCCCTCCATAACAAAGCGGGAGACAATAATAACAGTATAGGCTGGTAGCCACAGAAATAAGACTGTTACAACTAGTGGAAGACCAGTTGTAACGCACCACGGACAGTAATTTGACAATTTGGACCTAAACTCGTGAGCTAGTTATACTTGATTCCAAGGCCAGGGGCCAGGGGGCTGTATAGATAACATCGTGGCACGTAAATAAAAACAAACACTCACCTGTCCCTTCACAACTTGTTCGTCTTGGTCTGCGTTTGCGCCGACCAGTTTACAATAGAGCTCCTCGAACCCCTCATCACCACACGTGGCTGTGGCGGTGATCTTCTTTTTCAGCGCCAAATTAAAGTACGGTGGCGTCAATACTTCTGTGGTAACTAAGTGTAGTGTTATTATAGCGGTTGTGGCCGCTAGGAGCGCGGCTGGACGCGCCATGTTGCGCGCGCGGCGTCCCGTCGGCGAGTGTGCGCGGGCGCAGGGTGGCGGCGCGGCGACGCATGGGGCGGGTTGGGTACGGATTAAGGTTTTTTATATGTTTTTTTATGTTTCGAGTGGTAGTTCTTTTTTTAATCGTGATAATAAATAAAACTGTTTGGTTGTAAGTTTGTTTAAGCAGATCTCTAAAGGTAAGTGTTTAAATTAGATTTAAGTATGCTTACACCCACATGTATAGTTCGCAACAGGTCGAGATGACATTCGGGTTATGAGCTTTTTGCAGAATAAAATCCGAATCAAAATTAGCAGGACCCGCAAAGCAACAGAATAATTTAATTTAATAATTTTGTGGGCGATTGTAATTGTTTATCGGGTCCTGCTAATTTTGATTCGGATTTTATTCTGCAAAATGCTCATAACTCGAATGTCATCTCGACCTGTCGCGAACTATACCTACTTAATTAGAGTTTGTGTATGTGAAAAATACGAAAATGAGTTCTAAGCTGGCAGTTGCATACCTAAATAAAACTATCCAGTTATGTTTTAATCTATGCGGCACAGATTAGGTAATGACTGTGGGTGTAAAGTAGATAACTTAATATTCGAATACGCCGACAAGTACCTATAATACATTTACTTATTATTATGTAAATAAATATCGCCAGTCTTACCAATTGTATGGTCTCAAAATAAGCAACGTTTTACTATGGCTACCATACAATGGACTGGGGGCGATCCCAGTGACACTCAGAAGAGGGAAAATTTAAAAACTCTAAATTCGAAATTTGCCTCTGGCGGGAATCGAACCCGTAACTACCCGATGCCGTGAGCTGAGCGGCCAGCGTTCAAACCACTGCGCCAAGCGGTTATCAAATCGTTATACATACATTGTTTTTGTCGCACATTTTGTGTAAGTTGACCAGAGGTTAAGGGGCCATAATTAACGTGAGGTGATTTTTGAGATTTTCGCCCCCCCTCCCCCTTGGTGAGATTTCGTGAGATTTTGCTCGATCCCCTCCCTCCCCCTCTAATCTCACGTGAGATTTTTCAAAAGCTATATTCTAGAGGAGAAACATGTTCTACTTAATTTAACCCAGTTTTCTTGCAATTTTATACTGTTTCTGGCGGTAAAAAAAATTACGTGAGATTTGACGAGACCCCCCCTCTCCCCCACGTGAGATTTGTTGAGATTTTGCTCGACCCCTTCCCCCCCTAAATGCCTCCCTTATTTAAATAATGTGATACCTACCAAAGTAGGCCAATCAATAAATAAATATTCATATCATTAAAAATGTATATAAAATCAATAAAACATTTATATCAAAAGTCTCAGCGTTATTACAGTACCGGCCTTTGCATACGCACACGTGGTACCTTGCGTACAACGATACGGCCCTACTGAAGGGCGTCAGGGAGGCATGGGGGCTGACGATGCAGCCCTCGTCCACGTGGCGAAGGGCTAGCTCCAAGTGCCTGAGCCGGTTGGAAGCGTAGCTATGGCCCTTGGCAGGATTCATCGCTCGGCAGCCACGCTCATTGTATACTGTACCGACGTCCAGGTAACGATGGAAGCAGCCACCTAGAAACATAAGAGGGCCAACTCTTTTACAAACGAAAACGAAATTTCGGACGAAATTCCAGTATTTCCTACTACGTTTCTCATTGATTCCGACATTTGTTATGAACGAAAATTGTTTGAGCTCTTCGTTGTCGTCGAATAAACGTCAAATAATTTTCGTTCGTAAGAAAGGGGCCATCCATTAATTACGTCACACGTAAAGGGGGGGAGGGGGTCGACGAAATGTGACATTGTGTGACAAGGGGGTGGGAGGGGTCATAAGTTTTGTGACGTCACATTTAAAAATCTAATATATCTCAGTATTAAAACCGAAATTTGATTTATAACGAAAATTTTTGAAAATTTCTGAAAATTTTAAAAAATATGTGATGTCACACAGGGAGGGGGGGATTCTCGCAAATGTGACCAGCTGTGACAAGGGGGGAGGGATCTTATAATAATGAAATTCGTGTGACGTAATTTATGGATGGCCCCAAATGTCAGAATCAATGAGAAACGTAGTAGGAAATATGGGAATTTCGTCCGAAATTTCGTTTTCGTTTGTAAAAGAGTAGGCCCTAAGTTATGTCAGATGAATTACATACATTTACATTACCGACCGCTTGACGAAGTGTTTTGAGCGTTGGCCGCTTGGCTCACTGCATCGGGTGGTTGCGGGTTCGATTCCCGCAAGAGGCAAATTTCGGAAACGGCCTCCCCGTAATTTGCCCTGGTCTGCGTGTCACTGGGATCGCTCCCAGTCCATTGTATGGTAGGATAGCCATTGTACAAGCGTTGCTTAGTTTGGGACCATACAGCGGTGGTGGACACACGTAGACACTCGATGTATACACATTGTTTTAGCGCCGCCATACACGCGACTGCAAAAATGCAGTCCGTGTGCAGTCGCGTGCCGTCGACTGCAACCAACTGCAATAGAGCTGTCACTTCCGACTGCAAAAATGCAGTCCATGTGCAGTCGCGTGCCGTCGACTGCAACCAAACTGCAAAATTGCAGTCCGTGTATGTTAGCGCTTAGTGACAAGTGTCGTCGTGTATCCTTGGTATAAGGGAAATGCGACAATTATGGCCGCGCACACTGAGGACGGGAGGGGAGAGCATTTTCATTTTTATCAATAGAATTTAATACTTATCCAATCGAAATAAGGTGCTCCGGCGTGCTCTTCGGTGCACCGAGAAAACTGCTCCGGGATGCTCCAGGGTCGATCACCGAGCGTTGAAATATATACCTTATTTCGATTGGATAAGTATCAAATTCGATTGATAAAAATTAAAATGCCCTCCCTGCTGTCCCCAGTGTGCGCCGGCCATAACAGTGACAGTTACAGAATATCGTGGACAGGATTCAGCTTTGTCAAGCGTACATAAATTCTTATTAAATTCGAGCTAGTAAGTACCTTTATAACTATTCCCCGACCATTCTCCTTTCGAAATAGTTTCATTTCCATTCTCTACATGTTTGCATACTACTTTGAATTTACGCCTCATCCCCCTTAGAATCTGACTACCACTTTCAAACACTTCATAGCATCCTGGCATTGGAATCTGAGTATAATTCAAGCCACACAAATAACATTTGACAGTATTTGATGTTCCTGCGGCTGTGCTTGAGGCCTTAGTGCTTTCATTTGAGGTTGTATTTGCTTCGTTCTCACGAAGGTTGCCTTCGCCGTGTTCAAATTCCCCCGTTGATTTGTTCTCTAAAGTGAGATTGCTTGCTGTAGTGTTTGTACGAGGACTTGTGTATATGTTAGCGTACGTCCGACTGATTCTTGGAAAATAGGTCGCCCAGGATTTTGTTATTATTGTGGGTGCTTCGGTCATTGTAGGTGCTGGGGTTACTACCAGCTGCACAATAGGCCACTCGTTTGGTCTGTCGAAGTACTCGAGCCAGGAAGGTTTCATTGTTTGTTGGTACGAGTAGGTCGTGCTCGCTAGTAGAGTCGGCCGTGAATCGTAAAAGTCATCCCAATAAAAGTTTGCCATCGGCTGTGTAATGTCTATAAGTTAAGAAAGATTGAGTTAGTAATTTTAAAATGAAAAGGAAATGATTCCATAGTATCGTGGGCTCATACCATTTTACCTAGGAAGATGAAAGTTGTGTCAATAATAGCTAATATCCTAACAAATCATCGAGCCAGCCCGTTTAAGAGCTGCAGTCAATTGGCTACAGCTTGGCTCTACCACCTTGAAAACTAACCTTATTCCTTACTTCTGAGAAGTGGTCTGCGCGTAAAATATTGGGAAGTTGGAACACACCCTTACCTTTGAATGGTCGAGGTCGGTCAAACATCCTATTATCAATCCTATTATACGGATACGGAAACATGGCCGGTGCCTCGTCTTTTAGGATGGGCCACCGGAAGTTTGCCATCGGGGTACATTGATGTTGATGTAAAACGCATAAAAATATAAAAAATATGGTAAACATGCTAGAAAAATAAATAAAATAACAATATTGTAAAAAATATAAAAGGTGTAAAAAATAAAAATGTCATAAAATAAATGTCATTTTTTTCATGTGTTATTCGGTTTATAAATTTTATTGGCTTTATGAGTATTTCATCTCGGGCAACAACAGCGACTGTAGCCTAGGGGTGAACAGGTTGGGTTAGCAATCAGAAGGTTCCAGGTTCGATCCCCGGTTGTGCACCAATGGATGAATTTTCATCTATGTGCATAATTTACTGTCCGCTGACGGTGGGGGAAAACATCGTAAGGAAACCATAGCTATAATAAACGTTGACACTGGCAAAATACCTAATGGTGAGATCAAGGAATTTATAATAATATTTATATCAAAAATGAATGTATCGAAGAAACAATGACCAATGACCACGAACGTAAATACATACTGGACTGTTCACTACTGCACAAAAAACGAGCCGAGCGAGAGGCCCTAGTTGGGTCCGTGTCCCTCTCATTTCGAGTTGCCATGCCAAAATAATATTATCGTTGGGTAGTGATTGTTAGTTTTTAAATCAAGCAAATAAATTAATTTAGTAATTATCGTGACTATTGTTAATATGATAAAACAATAGTCACGATAAATAATAAATTAATTTATTTGCTTGATTTAAAAACTAACAACACTACCCAACGATAATATTATTTTGGCATAGCAACTCGAAATGAGGGGGACACGGTCCCAACTAGGGCCTCTCGCTCGGCTCGTTTTTTCTGTCTAAGAATTGTCAAGGTATAATAGACCTCAAGGCAGCAGAATAAAGTTGAATTTCTTCTTAACCAAAAACTCAACTTGTCTATCCTCTATTAGAAGATCCTTGCCAATGACATAATCTGTCATTTATTTGTAAATAAAGTGTAATTTTAATTTTGATAATTATTTACATTGTTACTACGTACTTATACAATGTTTTATTTTACTTTTTTAAACATTTTATTTATTATGATATTCTCAGTGAAACAGCTGCAAACTGTGATGATGACGAGAAACCATTACAATTACGCTCCATCCAGGAGCGTGGAGGTATTGCCCCAGGATTACAAAGACGAAATGGGCTTCACCATACCTTCGTTTATAAATAAGACCGCTGCCAGTTCCAAGGAGTTAATTTGGAGAAAAACTATAACTGACTCGAGACCCCTATTCACAAAGAAGATTCGTAAATTACCGACTAATTTATTCCATTGGAAACCAACCCGAGAGTCTTACAGACATTTTAAGGTGTACAGTACGAGCACGACTATTTTACCAACACATTTCATCGACAGGTGGCCGCTACCGCTTGTACCTCTCCGCAGTAGCACTACGGAGCTATTGACCGAGTTTCCAACACCTGAGTCTACTAGCCCGTGGTCGTGGAGAACTTATTTCCGTATTAAAGCTGAGTCTCCACAGGTACTCTATCGTGCGACTGAAAATCCGAAAACTAAGGAAGATGCTACTAAAAATACTTTGGTTCGCAGTCTGAGGCCTAAACTCAGATTTTTTTTTACTAAAGCTGCCACTTCTGATGCAAAAAAGCTGGGTGTTGACCCTATAGGTGAAATCCCAAAAATATCTAACGACCAATCAAATAGCTTACCATTGCTTACGTTAAATAATGCGCGAAAACAATTTAAATTTGTCAATAATACAGATGGCAGTAATACAGCAGGTGGCGATAGTACAGGTGGCAATAGTACAGGTGACAATAGTACAGGTGGCAATAGTACAGGTGACAATAGTACAGGTGGCAATAGTACAGGTGACAATAATACAGGTGGCGACAAAACAGCAACGGATCGTTGTTACACATGTGGCTTAGATGTGGTTGGACTAGGGACTACTCTTTGTTATGAAACATTCGGAGAGAATAGTCCCTTCGAACGTACTTATCCTAGGCATGACTATAGAGCCAAGGCTAGAATTAGGAAGTTCAAAACTAAATGTGAGGGCGAAAAATTTATAGGGGGCTGTTTTAAGAGGTTCTTGGATGTTGGACACCTTTACTGTGAGAGGGGTTGCAGAAATTCGCCACCTTTGAATGGCACGAGCTTTGCGTCCCATAGGCTCAAGAAACTTGAGTGGTTATTACGTGGCGTGGCGGACGGGTGCGTTAGCAGCCCCTTAGCGAGCTTGACCCCTTTCAGCAGGGCCATTTCGATATACGTGAGGTACAACGTGTGCGTCTGTTCTGGCAGGTATTGCAATGGTTCAATAAGAATATCGTGTTGTTTTATACTTTTTTTATTAATCTTTATATGCTTTTTAAAGTATTAAATGTGTTTACTCTAAGTATTTGTTTGACTAGTTTCTTGGTAACAATATACTATAGATTCTATGTTGGTTGTCGAATACAGTCTCTGCCATAGCCAGAAGGATGGTTTTTAAAGTTTAGCGTGTATATTAGAGTACATAATAGGTATATGAAGTCCGTGATGTAGAGTCAAACAGGAAATCAACTACAAAAACGAAAATTTATTTCAAAAACTACAACAAAATTACAAAGAGTACTGATACTTATGACCCTCTTCTTGTTTTTGGTCTTCCTGAGGCTTATGCTCACTTATACTCTCCACGCTGCTTTGCCTTCTCAAAGACTTCAAATCTGGGGTCTTTTTTATTTTGACTTCAGTTTTATCTTTAGATTTTTTATCTCCCTTGCCTAGCACTTCTTCATCGCTCTCAGTAGTACTGATTGTAATAACAGGTATCACTGATCCGATAGAATCGGACTGTTTGGACTGGGTACTGGATTGTGATGTTTGCTTCTCACTCATTTTCCTATCTTCTCTTTTAACTTTAGGTATATCGCCAGTTATCTTAGGTCTGTCTTTCAGTTCTCTTTTCTGTTTGTCCCTCACAGCGTCCTTTTCCGTACGGTCATCAAGTTTAGCGAGTTTCAGTTTGAAATGTTTATCATCCTTGGGTTTTTTATCTTCATCGGTTTTGAATTCAACGCTGTTACGTTTCTTAGGCTCTGGTTTGACTACAGTGATGTCTTTTATTTTGAGGATTTCTTTGGGCAGGGTCTCGTGGAAGTCTGTGTCTGTTTCGTCGTCGATGTTGTTCGGTGATGGTGATGCTAGTTCTATTTCGGATACAGCTTCAACGTCGGACTTTTTGTCCAGTGCCATTCCGACTATTTTTGCGAATATTCCAACTAGAAAAGAAATATGATTAAGCTTTATTTTGAATTTATGTGAATGATTAGGTTTATAATAATTAATATAAAGGTTCACATACCTCGTTTCTTGGATATTTTTAAGGGCTCGTTAGTTTCTTCACCAGTCAACGTTTTGTGGTCATCGGAGTCTATTGATTTGCTCATAGGTAGCGATGGTAGAGCTTTCTTCCACCTTGCAAAAGGAGTGTTTTCCATACCCGAGGATCCAGCGCGTCTTCGAGTGTCAGCCAGTTGGAACATTTTTCTTCTCTCTTCTGTTCTTTCACGACGCAATTGAATCTGGAAACAATTCAATTTTACTTCATTATTTTGAATCTAAATCTCAAACAGGCTTGCAAAGTGTCTAAATAAAATATATTTATAGTAAAACTCTTAACAAACCTTTAAATCATTATTTGCTTCCCTTAGAGAATTTGTCAAAGATGTCAAGTAGTAAATGATCAGTATGAGCAACACCAACAGCGGTATCACTATCGCAGGTGACGCAATTAACTCCAGCGCAAAATTCAGGCTCTTCGGCAGTATCTTATATATTTTAGATGTCACGATATAATAGATCTTATCGTACTCGGAAAACGGTCCGCAATGCCACGAAGGTTTCACACAGACTATAGTATAGCCAACAGGGAGAACGCAGAGGAATAACATAGTGAGTAATAATGCGAGGTAGAAGTTGTTGCTTTTAGAAACTCGGAAAACGACCTCATGCGGGACATTGCAAGTCATGACTGCCCAGGATCGAAGGTACATCATGATCATGAGTTTGAAAACGTTGAGGACTACCAAGCCTGGCGAGAAGAACATGCCCATCCACACCATTCCCTGATTATTGATGAGGTGGAGGATGTTCTCAGCGATCTTAAAGTCCCCGTACTCGGGAAACTTCTTTTCGAGGTCCCAGCACCAGCAACGGTTCATATAGCGGACGAACAACGCTCTGAAGAAGTCCATGAATAGTGTGCCAAGGAGGACGAATACCTGTAAATTATAAAACAGTTAGCACAGCCGGCCGTGTGCAGGCAAAACACGAGACAAATTGATGATGAAATACAATATCCTTACCAAATCCATCATAGTTAACTTGACCAACTCCTGCCCAAACATGGTCTCCCAGCACAGTTTTAGCAGCTTCTTTCTCGTAGGTATGCTCAAGTTGTACATCTTCCTATTGTCAGCATCGTAATACACTGTGTCTGTACTCTCATTGCTACTATTTTTCTTACTAATATAGGCTATGTCTACACTACAAGTTGTCATGTAGCATATTGTCTTAACCAGTTTGCAGTTGGACACGTAGAATACCTGAGTGATGTTATTGTTGCCTCTTCTTGTTGTACAATTGAATGTAATATTCGGACACGATTTCATTGGGCTAATTGTAGTAAATGGCTTTAAAGTAGTTTGTAAAGTCTGTTGATTAGTTTCAGTTGGGACTGTATCAGTTTCAAAAGTATTATCACTTGTATAGGTTTTTAAATCTGTGGGATACGAACTGGGTTCTTCTACTTTGTTTGACGTAAGTTCATTAAAAGTGGTGTCTGTTAAATCAATAACTGTTGTATAAGTAGTTTCAGAAATTGGTTCGATTGTAGAACTAGAAACTGTAGAATCACTTATTGTTGTATCTTCAAATTTCTCAGTACTCGGTGGTGTACTTGATTCATAATCAGTTATTGTAGTATACGTGTCTGTAGAATAATATGATGTAGTATCTTCATTTTTATCACTACTCTGTCTGGTGCTTTCCGTTGAACTTAAATCGGTGCTTGTAAAATCATTAGTTGAATCGATACTTGTAATAGAAAATTCATTGTTTGTAGTATTGTAATCAAAATTGTAGGCGACGGTAATGTTTATTATGAACTCTGTAGTGTTTTCAGTTTCATCATCAAATGTGTAATCATCATTATCATCCACATCTGTTTCAATGAGATCTGAATAATTTAACGGTTTATATTGGGCCGCTATTTCTTTCAACCTTGCAAGTTCATTTTTTATTAAGGAATCATCGTTTAGTGTAGTGGCTTCCTCAGTTGTCGAACTTTCAAGATATTTATCTTCACGTGAACGTCTAGAGAGTATAATATCTTTATGAGTACTTTCTGAGTGAGGAAGAAAATAGAGACTAGTTACAGTGTCTACCATATCATCTTGTGTCCCATATGTCATAGGTGATGTAACCACAATACTGTACTCTTCACAAATTACCTCCTTTTCTATACACGAATTTGGTACAGTCATAGCAATGGTCTCACTCAGGTTCAAAGTAGCGTTAGATACTGTAGCGTTAAGCAACAATTCTGGTTTAAGTTGGCACAGTGCATCGGACATGCGGTCAATTTTACTGAATAACGCAAATATTAAGGAATATAGGTTCAACAGGTTAAGTAGCATGATCCTGAAATGGAATTAAATGAAAGTTAACTTATACAAATACAATAATATATTCAAGATACAACCGGTGGTGTTGTGAATTTTCTTTCTGACAGTAGAAAGTCAGATCCTCAAGTCTCAAACAAATTAAAAAGTGAGTACAAAGAATTTTATATCCAGGAATGGACACTACAGGATAAGGCATTGCCGAAACTTCTTACCTCGCAAGTTGAAGCCTCAATTGCTTCCTCGGATGATAGTGCTCCAAAAATCCAAGCAGTTCAAAGAACACCGGGAAAGTTATTGTGATAACAGTCACAACTATAGTCGTCTCGTTCTCGCGCCACCAGCCCCTGACTTTGTTGTCATCGTCATCTGAGCGAGACACCACTTTAACGACGGCGTATGCAGACACAGCCAGGAGGATGACCACGCAGATGTTAACGAGGGCTCGCAAGGATATTATACGCCAGCTAAAAGAAAATTAAGAATGTGATTGGTCTAAAGATTCTTTTCCATAACGATTTGCATGCAGCATGAAGAATAATTATGTCTCTCAGTTATTAGCCACTCGAAGCCGAACAATTTAGGACTCGCTAAAGATCAGCTATTACGTATCTCAGTTGACAACTGGCGTCGGTTGTACACCGAACTTTGATTGTAAATTAGAAAGAAATAACATTGGTATTACGTATTTCGGTGAATGGATATCAAGGTACAGTGAGTTTAGGTTAGGTTAGCCCTGCAAGAAATACGTAATACCAATGTTATGTCATTCTAATTTACCACCAAAGTTCGGTGAACAACCGACGCCAGTTGTCAACTGACGTACATAATAGCCCCGCTGATCTTTTTGTAGTTAGTGACTTTTAGAATCTCCTCCCAGCAGTACCTATTCCCTTCGCATTGTATTGGGACCGGTTTTCATTCTACTGTGATTAAGGACCATTGACCAATTACTAAGGGGACTGGCCCTAAGCAACTCGGCCAAGTGGTAGGCCTAGTACTAACATCGACATAAAACGAAGCGAGTAGTTCAACTATTTACCGGTAGATAGAACAATGAAAGTGAAAAAACAATGACCACGTTTTTTTTCATACATATATCTAATAAGGGCACCTCTTCCTTTAGTCTTTACTCTGTGTTAAGGACCCTCCGTCAGATTGAGGTATCCTTTTGGTACAAAAGGATACCTCACCTGTCACGTTGGGTTCTGACTATCTGGTGAAACGTGGGCTTTGAGTTGGTTAATACCTACACAATGTGGTGGTGTATGGCCACTCAAGCCTCTGACTACCCCCGAATGGGGATAAAAGTCGTGACGTTACATTTTTTTTTTTTTTTTGTAACTCACTTCCTCAAATCTTTCTTCTTCTCAGCCTCCTCGAGTAATGCTTCTTTGAAGCCCAGTATGACGGAGGCTATGCGGTTATGCGCCGTCTCAGTGTTGCCGATCATGAAGTCCCATCCAGTGAACAGCTTCCAAGAGAATGTGCATTCGTCGTCCTTCTCTGATAGCTTAGACATGCGGGAATTCTCAGCCATTCTGAAAAAAATATAAGTAAGTAATCCTGTAAACTCCGATGCTATAACGGCCGATATATAGAATCAAATCACTCGAAAAGTTCATTGGATCTTCAGGGCATTGGTACTTTCTTGAAGAAAGTAGGTACCGTCTTCTCCGACTTGAACGTTGAGGGAATTTTACGTGCAATATACTGATATAGGCTTATGGTGATGAAATTAAATAAAGGTAACTAACTTCCTAAGAATAGCAACGAAGCTGTAAATATAAACTGCCAGTCCAGTAAGGAAGAATGCCAATGGCATCCGGTACTGCGCCCTCTCGATGTTGCTGTAGAACCCATAGAAGATAGCGGAGTACTTCAGCCCTCCCTCAAACTCCCACAGCGTGAGGAGGTTCGTAGCGTTCGCGATCTCATCATCCATTATCTTCTTACGTTCGCCATCTTGGTCGGGGTTCGCCGTTAGGTACTGGAATCATGTAGTATGGTGACGCAAAATTCTCTATTTTTGGTGTGAAATGAAATAAAATCTTGTTCAATCTTGTTCTAAATCAAAGTTTGAGTTTGAGTTTACAGGTAGTTAGAAAACTGAGAAATCCGATAAACAATAGTCTTGCCCTTAGATTGTTAATAGTCCCACTGTCCCTTAGTTGGGTCTCAGAAGGCAGATCTGGCAATAAATCCGTATAAATATCGGTAATCAGCCAAATCAGGGTAGATTGAAAGCCGACCCCAAAATGGGATAAGGCTAGGAAGAAGAAGAAATTTGGGTACAAACCTCAGGTACAATAACGAAGACCAGGAGTACAAAGCCGATAACCAGATTCACCCAGAACAGCCATCTCAGGAAGGTGAAGTAGGACGCGACCACGGACCCGAAGTGGGACTCAATCTCCTTGATGCGGAGTTCCCAGGGAATCAGCAGGTTTGAAGTGTTCGCTGCTTCGCGTTTTAGCTGCTGCCATTTCTAAGAAAAGAAGTTAGAATATACATAATTAGAGCAACCCAGGAAATGGTCAGTCACTAGAGCCATGATCATCAACATACTAACGAACCATCAGAGCATTTAACCGATTGTTTGATGTCCTGGTAAAGCTATGTCTTCACCAGTGCGCTTTCACGTTCACCTTGCGCTTTCATCTGACGCATGCATGAAGCGCCATAGCGCATGCAATAACGCATGCGCTATTATAGCTCAAAAACAGCGCACGCCCGTAGCGCACGCTGATCCGCCACCGGTGGGTTCGCGGGCAACATTCCGTGCGTTTTACATACAAAATGGTGGCAGATAAAGTTAAAACATTGAAATTATGAATGTTTTCTTTCGTAATTTTTGTTTCGTGTCTTCTAAACATCGTTTATCCAGATACTCTTTTATCTTAAGTTTTTTTCCTTGTAGTTCATACTAAATATTCTGCACAAATAGCTACACTCGTTCATCTTGATGACCGACCAGGGCGCACAGGTGTAGACACTAAGCTGCATGCCTCATAAGGCAATCAATATTGCAAGCGCTTGACGCGAGATGAATTGAAAGTTGAAGACGCAATAGGAACATGAAAGCGCACAGGTGAAGACATAGCTTAACAGACATTTCCTGCTCGATCCGTTAGTGTTGTCGGTGAACTCCACCCTAAACAGCCAAACAGGTTGGAACATCCTTATGAACCACGAGACATTTATGTGGTGGTCAGCCCGTCATCGCCAACATATTGTTCTTATTAGATGTTTTATGGTGTTTAGTCATCGCCTGAAGATTGGGAGTGTGCACACGACCCCACTTGTAGATATGTCTACTCGTAATTTTTCTAATTTCTGACAGTCTTTAAGGAGCCATCCATAAATTACGTCACAAATCATGAAATTCGTGTGACGTAATTTATGGATGGCCCCTAATTTTAAACGGCTGTCACAAATGCGATTTTCGTTTAGGAATCTCGGTCTCTCATCGGACACTTACCGTAGCCATCACTATATTGAAACGAGCGTATATGTCCCTGGTACTCTTGGACTGCGCCAGCCGCTCCTGGAGTTGACCTTCGTGACGCTTGATGTACGCTTTTGCCTAAGACAGTCCAATATAGTATTAATAAATTGTCAACACCTTTGGTGTTTTCCTCAAATATTGGATTTGTGTTTTTATTGCTATAGAAAGTGAAGATCTTCAGATAATCTCACGGATTGACATGTGCCCAACACCCTCCCTTTCCCTCCCTCTACCTCTGTCTCACTCCCCTTCAGTTCGGCAACGTGCGGGCAATGCCTTTGGTATTGTAAGCATCTATAAGCTTCGGTAACTGCTTAACATCAGGCCGTACGCTTGTTTGCCACCAGTTTTTTTGTTATATGGCGTTACGTATGTGGTCATCTGTATGTATATCTTTGTTTGTATGCTTGCCTGGTGTACAATCTTGAGTTTCCGCCGCATGCCGAGCGGCTGCTGCTTCACGGAGCCCAGCACCTCCTTGTGCAGGTGGATGTTCTCGAAGATCTGTTCCTGCGTCACCACCATTGATTGGCCTTCCTCCATCGATATCGCTGTCCTGAATCATTAAGATATAGCTTACAGGACCCTGACTTTATGCACCCTGGAGACCAAGTCGCTTAGCCATTGTGAGGCCACTGTGGCGTTTTGCTATAGTGATGGACCCTCTTATTAGTCGATTGATTCGACCAATCAGAGGCCGATCAGCCGAACGGCTGACCAATCAGCGGGTCGATCATTATAGCAGCTTAATGGCAATGGCTTAGCGACTTGGGGGCCTGGTTCGCCTGAATTCAGAAAAATGTAAGCGCATGAGTGCGCTGTAATTTACAATCTTAGGAATGGAGCTAGCAGCTATTCAGGATGGAATCTAAACTAAATTATTAAGTAAGATAGATAGGTACTTAGTTTAAACTTCTGAAGTATTTATGGAATTAATTAACCAACGAAGCGACTGTAGCCTAGGGGTGAACAGGTTGGGCTAGCAATCAGAAGGTCCCAGGTTCGATCCCCGGTGGGGCATGCACCAATTGATGAATTTTCATTTATGTGCATAATTTACAGTTCGCTGACGGTGAGGGAAAACATCGTGAGGAAACCTACCTATCCCTCGGGATTAGGTAATAGTCAGTTCCTGTATACACGGCGACAAGGTTCACCACCTGTCACGTTGGGTTCTGACTATCAGGTGAAACGTGGGCTTTGAGTAGCTTAATACCTCCACAATGTGGTCGTGTATGGCCACTCAAGCCTCTGACTACCCCCGAATGGGGATAAAAGTCGTGACGTTACATTACATTTTACGCATTACATTACATTACATTAACCAACGAAAAATATGTCATCAATAATTAAAGACACAAACTTGTAGTTAAGGAACAAGTAATTATTGTCTTCATAATCGCATCGAATACCACAGAAGCTATTTATAAGATGTAGCGATATCTGCCGGCATGACGACATACGGATAACGGATCAAATCATAACAATAATAACGATGGGTCAAAAATACGAAGCATCGGTACAGAGACTATTGCCAATGAGCATGGATGTAGCCAATTGACTGCAGCTCATATGGGCTGGCATGACCGGGGTAGTATCATCCTCTCACAGAAGATCGGCGTAAATTAGTACAGCTGCGTTTCGTATGATGAGTGCGAGAGTTAGAATCCCAATACCATACACTTGGTGTGTCTGGCGATATTTATTTATAGTGTCAAGTCAAGTTGCTTCTTAAATATGTGCCTACATCATCATTTGCAATTAATTTTCCGTATATTAATTCCTAAGATATTGATATCTCAACACACTATACACATATTAAATACATTTTATGTTAGTTATGTTCCAAAACAGTTTTGCTATATTTTCATTTTTCCTCTCATTATGTGGAGAAAATATTTCTGTTCGCGGTTTCTTCCTAACATACTTACTCTCCAGAGCTAGTAGTGAACGCAGAAGACCGTCTTCTTGGCCTCTCGTCGCCCAGGAAGGGTGACGAGGGGCGTCTTGTGCGCGACTTCCGGGACCTCCTTACGCTGGCCCTACGCTGCCGAAGCACTGCGCTCAAGCTGGCCGAATAGTCCTCATCCTCGGAGCCATCTAGGGAGAATTGTTTTTTTAATGGTCGAGTGGTTGGTGTTTCATTGGCAACTCTATAGGTTCAAAGTACTTAGGTATAAACGATAATAATAATTATAATAATATCCTGGGACATTTTTTACACACAGCTACCTGATCCCAAACTAAGCAGAGCTTGTACTATGGAAACCAGATAGATAACTGATATTACTACTTATACTATTTTTTTGTTTGTAAATACATACTTCATATACATATATACCCAGACTCGGGACATACAGACATGTTCATGCACACAAATGCATGTCCCGGATAGGAATCGAACCTTCGACCTGCAGCGTGAAAGGCGCTACTACGCCAACCACGCCAACGGGCCCGTCGAAGCGATTGATGATGATAAGTGCGAGTTAAGAGGATACAGACGGTGGTAGATTCAGGTTGTTGAAAAGGTACTTGAGTGACAATTATGTACTGGAAGATGTAGCGGGGGTAGGCCCCTCTACAAACTATACCGACGACCTAGTGAAGGTCGCGGGAAACTGCTGGATGCGAGCAGCAGGACCGATAGTTGTGGAAAATCTTGGGGAGGTCTACTTATATCCAACTGTAGACGTCTTTTGGCTGACATTATAATGATGATTATGATATAAGGGCTGGGTCGACCAGGGTAGTACCCACGCAAAGCATTTGTGTGAGTGGAAGGGTCGGAAGTCCAACCCAGACATATAACACACACACACCACACATCACACACACACACACCACATCCACATTATATATATATATATATATATATAATGTGGATGAAATATATCCAATAACAAATTTTGAACCTCATCTTTCTCATCCTGTTTCAAGTTAAAATCAATCACCCGAATCCATACAGTTACCATAATTATCTTTCAAAAAGGTCCAAATAAGGGCTTAAAACCTGTTCTGAACCGACGCGTCTCGCGGCTACAAATTATAGCCGGTCCGCTATCCGCAATAAAAAGTCATCTCCGCGGGTTTTGACCATCTCTGTTATCCAAAACGTTTTTAAGGTTTCAGACTTTGACTATTTACTTGTCTAGACAGATAGTTCGAGCGCCTAAACGCCAAAAAAAATATCAGCCAACTGTTGGCTCATAAGCTGATTCCGGCCGATCAGTAGCGAGACTGACATTGTGCGGTGAACACGCTTTCTTTGGTGTATAAAAATGACAATATGCGCAATAATAGTATCCAAAAATTACAGGGGACGAATAAAAACAATAAAAAAAAATACATATCATCGGTAAGTAAACTCGAAATAACTATTTGCTAAAGACACAATTAGATTAATGAAATGTAATTTTATTCAAAAATATAACGGCCATTTGACGCCATGTTGGCAGGGTTGCCTGTTTATTGAATTTAAAAGTCCCATGTGAGCGTTACCTTATATAAAAAAAAATGTTTTATCATAATGGACCGGGAGCCCAGCGTGCAAATTGTGGATTTACTTCGGCGTCGCCCAAACCTATTAGATTCGGTAGATTAGATGATAGGAAGAATACATTGTTCAAGATGTTTCCACTTTCAGCGGTGGGGGAAGCGTATACATTATAATTTCAAATTTAAAAAAAAAAGCAATGATATGGAAATATTCAAGCGTGTCAGATATTTATACTTTTCATGCTCCAACATGATAAAATGATAAAAAAAATATACTCGAGCGCGTCAGATTTTGTAAGCAACTATAGGCTACGGTAACTGCTTAACATCAGGCGGGCCGTACGCTTTATTGCTACCGCAGTCCTTTAAAAAAAATCAATTTCAGAGGGGGTGTAGAGTGAAACATCCAGATGCTCCCATTTCTTAGACTGGCGATCAAATTAGCAAATTGACACTTTTGACACTTCTTAGCTAGTAATGAATCCCCCTTATCTTAACCTGACGAGTTCGAGTATTTTAAGATGGTCTATTATTATTATTTTTTGGTTCCCCTGAGCGTACCCACCAATATTAAGGGCTCATACTGGTTGGAGGTTCTTATCAATATGTAAGGTATCTTCTTTATCTTAATCTGACGCGCTCGAGAAAATCCAGAAAATCCTTCTAAGGCTCCCCATCTATAATCCAAAAAGCATTATTTCGAAATTTAAAGCCGCCATATAAAGTATTAAATACTAAATAATTACATTTTAGTTTACCTTTTTTAACTAGTAATATTTTACCTAGTAGGTATAACTAGTAATCCATATGCACATACTCCTAATATTATGAATAAAACTAACTAAATGAATTTAAATTTAAAATAAATTATATGTAGATACCTCAAAATCAAAATTTTTTTCCCCATCTTTTACAGGAAATATTCAAAAGCTGGTATCACTCAGCACGCATTATCAGTGACGCAGCGCGTCTTTCAAACAATAGTCTACACATACTTGTGTGCGTGACACGCACACAGCGCTTTCAAATCTGGCCTGTTTTTTTCGTCGCGATTGCAGCTCAAAACTCTGTCTAGACAAGTAAATAGTCAAAGGTTTCAGAGAATAATTATCTATTTAGTAGGTACACCTACATCACGGTTTTAAATTTTCTGGCGCCACTGACACAAAAAGAAAAAAAAAACATGATTTCTAAATTTCTAATATCATCGAAGTACAGTCTCCGACAAAACTTTATTAAGTAGTAATTTATTTTTAAATAATATCTTGTTATAGGCCAACATCATTAAAAACTACGTACATAAATAAAATTAAGTTTTAACTAAACTGTAATAAGCATGTACATAATGTCACATTCGCAAGGCATAGCAAAAGTGCATAATTTCGCAGAATTGGAAGAGAAAAAGAAATATTTGTTATTTTTCGTAAATGATCGTGCATGATCTTCAAGCCAGCCGTACACCCCTAGTAAAAGACAACCTAAATAATACACAATACTTCGCAAAATGGCTTAAAGGATTCTTACCTCCAGCAGTAGGGGAGAATTTGACCTCGGTGCTGAGGGGCGTCTCGGAGGGCAGGTGGAACAGGTTGACCCCTGACGAGGACATGCTGCCGGGGTCGGCCCACGTCACCGACAGCCGGTCCACGGACGGCTGGGGGGAGCAAGGGGGGTGATCGCACGAGCCCTGGGGAAAGGTACACTTTTTTGGAAAGCATAATAGGGTAATTTCCTAATTTAAAATTATATATTTTTTAATTAGTGGGAAAAATAATAAGATTCGACCAGACAGTAAAGATGATATTTTCTCGGCAGTCGGGCTTTCCTTTTTAACTACCACCATTTTTCTATGGTTTATATATTTATATTACTAAAATTTTCATTTATTTTATAAGTTAGAAGAGGTAGGTATTAGATCTATGCGACGCTTTTAACAAATTGAATAGCAAAATGTTCCACATGAGTTGTAATGTAAGTAATTTTAATTTCGCTTTCATTACTTAGCACGGCACTCGCGACAATTATTGTCACTTAAGTTAGTCATGTCAGATTTTTAATTACACTAGTGTTTCATATAATTGCACACCACTAAGCTTAATTTACAAATGTACATGACATAATTTTAAAATTAATATGCGAACAGTTTTTGTTGTGACAGTACATTTTGAATTTAGAATGTGTTTTGCACCAATTAGAATTCATTGATTTCAAATAGGTTATGAAACTACGTAGGTACTACTAGGTAGGTGATTTGTTGGATATGGATTATGTTGTCATTTTTATTTGGACACTGGAATTCGAAAAACCAAAGATGCGTGATTTATAATTGATTTTCGGTAGTAGGTATCCATTTAATAATGTTCCATATTGCAATTTTTGTTGTCTTAGTTCATAGGTAATAAATTAATTTGGGATTATTATGATTATTTAAATTTATTTGATTTCATCCTTTGTAATTCACAATCACAAAATAATATAATAAAATATTTTTACTTGGAATGTCACGGAGCAGTTGTATATTGACCAATAGGAGAGCGGCACTGCGGTAGCCACATCGAGAAACGACTGAAATCGAACAAGGGTCGTCGCACACCGAACCGTTAATCCAGCCGATTAATACTAACTCAGCTTCGTCGGTACGTGTAACACTGATTAAATTACTGTTACACACGCATAGATGTGAGTTTTAACTAGTTGTAGGTGCTTTTTAGTTTTTAATTGAATGTACAATAATAAATATATTTGCAGTTAGTCTAACTTAAGATTAAAAACAATATATTATTACGACTTAAGTATATTTATCAGAATCACGTAGGTATATGGTGCAAAAATACTATGCTTTTGTTTATTTTAGCGTGTAATTGTTACTTGACTTTTAATACCTAATTGAACAACAGAGCGTGTGCGATGTCCTGCCTAATGTATATGTGATTTTTTTTTCTTAGTATGCGTCGAGCCTTATAATAATAGCAAATTAATATAGTCCGTGTCTTGTTATTGGGAGGTGCGGTGAGAAATAAGTTTCTGTTGTACAAGCGATAACGATACCGTTTCGAAAATATTAACTGTATTTATTTTTAGTTTTTAGGTACTTAAGTAGTTTATATGTATTTTATATTATGTATTGTTGTTTTAAATAATTAATTATCTATTTAATATATTAGAAAATTTGCTTGGCTGTGGTATAACATGATTTAAGTCAGAATTTGTTTATTTACCATTATAATTTACTCACTGTATTTTATTTTAATACATTTCCGTTAAATTATTTAACTACTGGACACAAGACTGAGATTATTGATTGATCTCATGCACTGGCATTTTAGTTATAATCATCAACATCTCAGCCGAAAGTCGTCCACTGCTGGACATAGGCCTCCCCCAAGGTCCGCCACAATGACCGGTCTTGCTCAGCCCGCGTATCAAAATTCTAGAATACTAATATATGCTATATACACTACATAACTGATAAATCACACGCAAACCGCAAACCCAAATTACATTTTCAATTACGTGGAACCAGAAAAGATTCGTGACCCTGGATCAAATTAAATATTTTTCTTAACACCGCTGTCAGCGACTGTCCACAATGATATACTGTATACCATCACGCACAACGTTAATTTTCACCCGCAGCGGCGCCTGAAGCGATTTTTTATAGCTTCGCACTTTGAGGGTAGAATAGACCTAATTTTTTATGAGAAAAATAATTCGTAATAATTAGGACTTATTCGGTTGTGCCTCCTTGATTGACTTGTCGTTCAAGTGGTTGTAAACTTGTAGTAAACACAGCTTTATGCTGATTATGTGGTCATTGGGGTCCTCTGGGTCTTGATTCCTTGTTCTATGAAGCAGCTCATAGCCTGAACTAGTGCCTGAGAAGAACGAGCCTCCGCGCCCCAAGACACAAGTACGACATTTGTGCGTCAAAAGCGACTGTTCGGGCGAGCCGCTCGCCTTTTCTAGACGCAGCTAGTAGTAATAGGCCCTCCGGTTACTTTTTTTAATTGATTAATTGTGTTGTGAACCCAATCTGCTAGTTTTCTCCTGATATAGTCAGTTCCTGTATACACGGCGACAAGGTTCACAACCTGTCACGTTGGGTTCTGACTATCTTGTGAAACGTGGGCTTTGAGTTGGTTGATACCTCCATAATGTGGTGGTGTATGGCCACTCAAGTCTCTGACTACCCCCGAATGGGGATAAAAGTCGTGACGTTACATTTTTTTTTTTTATTACCTTGTAGAGGGGAAATTGATGCATTTAAAAAAAATTGTGTGGAACCAATTAATAAGTTTAATCATTATTGTCCTCCGGTTACATTGGGATATTCGTATTTTGTTTTGCGTATTGTACGGTTTACGGAGAGTACCGACCCACCCTGGGTCTAGTCTACTTGGCTACAGTATACATGACGTGACCACCCGCAGTCTGTCTTACGAAAGCGCCAATGAGGGTCATCCAACGTCACACTGATTAACTATATTGTACAGGGCTGTCTCTTGATAAGAAAGCGACCTGTTCTTGCTTAATAAAAAGTAAGTTTATTTGGCTTATGCTTTTGTGGCTCAAATCTGACAATAAAAAAATATAAACAGTCGAATTGAGAACCTCCTCCTTTTCGAAGTCGGTTAAAAATGGATTGTATTACAGCACCTGTATGCAATGAAATCCACGTTGGTACTGAAAAGTTACTGAATACTGAGACGCTACTCAAATTTAAGTCGTCGCACTTAGCTGTTTGAGACGTTGTTAAGTGTAATATACTCAAAAAATTAATTGTGTTCAAATATTCGGCGGTAAATCTGCTAAAATTTCGTACATCTGAGAGCTTATACATAATTATAGCTTAGTAGGTACACATTAAACATAGAAGAACCAAGGTAACGTAGCCCGTAGGATTGCCAAACTTAAGTGGCAGTTGGCAGGGCACATTGCTCGTAAAACGGATGGCCGATGGGGCTGAAGAATTCCCGAGTGGCGACCGCGCACCGGTAAGCGTAGCGTGGGCAAGCCTCCCACAAGGTGGACCGACGACCTGGTGAAGATCGCGGGAATCCGCTGGATGCGGGCAGCGCAAGACAGGCCATTGTGGCGAACCTTGGGGAGGCCTATGTCCAGCAGTGGAAGTATTTCGGCTGAGATGATGATAAAAATCGTTTGCACGAAAACAAATTAAAAACGTATTTTGACTATTAATATTTGTGTCAGCCCTGCGCGCTCATTCCATTAACTTCTCCCTCCACCTGTTATTATTACGCCGCATAATTAAGAAGTGATTTTTTACGAAACATATAAAAAGCAGATCGATATTCCGCAAATCGCAATGGATTATTTACGGGTAAGGCAGGCGAAAAATTGGAAATCAAATTATGAATAGGTACAGTCAAACAAGTTAAGCACGCGTCTTGCGGGCTTAAGGTCTAGGGTTCAAACCCTGGCTCACACCTCTGGATTTTTCGAAATCTATGTGTGAATCATAACTTTAATATGATTATCACTTGCTTGCGGTGAAGGAAAACATCGTGAGGAAACCTGCATGTCTTTAGACATGTGAAATCCATCAACCCGCACTGGGCCAGCGTGGTGGATTATGGCCTAAATCCCCTTCGCATTGAGGGGAGGCCCGTGCCCATCAGTGGGACGTTAAAAGGGCTAAATTATTATTATTATTACAGTCAAACAAAGTTTATAACGTCGACATGTATCAATTAAAACTTATGTGAATTGAATCTTATTTATTAGTTTTCATTCATGTATTATTTTCACATTACCAACAGACATTTCAAATAGATACGAGATCCGAATGTTTTGCCTCACTAAGTATTTGAGACTTCGTTCCCTATTAGGGCCACCGCAGACTTGCTACTTTTAGCATCGGCGATCGGCGACTTAGTCGCTTTTCAGAAGCTTGATGCAGCGACTAAACGCTACACTCCGCACACTTAAAAACGCCGAACGCAGCGACTGAGCGATTTTTCATGTTGACTACAGGCTACCGGATCAGCATCGGAGCAGTCGTTGCGTCCGATCGCGGGAAGTCGCAAAATCGCGATGCTGTATCGATGCAGTCGCAAAATCGCGCGACTTTGATACTGCGATTGAACGCAGAGAATCGCCAAAACGCGATGCAACATCGATGCAGTCGCAAAATCGCCGATCACCGATACTAAAAGTAGCAAGTCTGCGGAGGCCCTTATTTAAATGGCGAGTCTATAAACAGACCGTCTACTTTTCACCATCTATTCTATTACCAGGAACGCTGCGCATGTTTACGTTTGAATTACATTTCGTTAATTGGCGCTTGGTTTTAGCGGGAACGCCCGGCTGTAATTACGCATGTTTGCCGCCGGCGCGGCACGCGGCAGGCGGTCTTCCACGTAATCATTCCACCACTAAGTGAATATTCTGAAAGTAATTTGACACTTACTTAAATCTAGGTTATACAGGGTGAATTTTTCAAGTGTGCGTGGGTAGCCAAATCCGAAACTATGAGGAATATCGAAAAGTACTGAAAGGAGTCTCGGGGCCGATTTTGATGAAAACTAAAACTGCATCATTGGATTTTTCCCAGAATTCGTTCCTCATCAGCGACACTATCGAATGGTGTAATAATACAGTATATGTCATTTTTTTTTCAAAATCAACTAGTTCGATTCCTGGCTACAAATTTTGTTTTTTCAAAAATCCAATGATGCAGTTTTAGTTTTCATCAAAATCGGCTCCGAGACTCCTTTGAGTACTTTTCGATATCCCTCATAGTTTCGGATTTGGCCATCCCCGCACACTTGAAAAATTCACCCTGTATATAACTACCTAGTCATGTGGGTTATAAGGGCCATAACAAATCGGGACGCCAGGCGCGTTGCCAGCCACCGTAGCCAACTAATTCGTATTAAAATGTATGACAATAATCAAACCGGCGACGGCCTGGCGACGTCGCCAGTCGGTCGCCAGGTGTCATCTGTCATTATTTCAATAACAATTGTTTGGCTACGGTGGCTGGCGACGTCTCCAGCGACGTCGCCGGCCACGTATGGTGGCCGGCGACCGGTGTCATACCTGTCATACATTTCAATACGAATTAGTTGGTTGCGTGGCTTGCGACGTCGCCATGGCTACCCGGTGTGTTATGGCTCTAACTATCTCACTAGGTATAAAAAACCTAGGTCACTTCCTAGGTTATAACCACAGAGTAAAGACAAAAGAAAGAGGTGCCCTTATTAGATATATGTATGAAAAAAAACGTGGTCATTGTTTTTTCATTTTCATTGTACTAAGGGGACTGGCCCTAAGAAACTCGGCCGAGTGGTCGGCCTAGTACTAACATCGACATAAAACGAAGCGAGTAGTTCAACTATTTACCGGTAGATAGAACAATGAAAATGAAAAAACAATGACCACGTTTTTTTTGGACCAATGTCCATGGTTATAACGGCCTAGTCTCTATGTAATTGGTAAACTAGCCGAGTCCATAGAATTGTTTTTCGGTTAGTCAGAAAAATATACTTCATACATAGGTGACAGGGTGATAATTATAGTAGATTTGAAATCCATCAATTCAACTTCTTCCAAATCCTCCTATCCGTTCTGTTAATTAAATTCGTGCGGGTTCCAAGACAACTTAGCTTTTCCCTGGGACTCGTCGAGGGTCAAACCTTAGCGTCATCGTTGGACACCATTGTCGATCCTGGCTTACAGAAGTAACAGTGGTCGCAATGTGATGCGGACCTAGCCCCAATTTAATCCATCAGTTCAAAGTTCTTTTGGTATTTGCAAAAGTACCATAAATATGAATAGAGCATGAACGTAATACTTTAAAAATTCCTTGGAATAGGGGCATTCGCTCTACAGCTCTACATAAGCTGGCTGTTCAAAATTGGCAGTTAATCGGTCGGAAATCAAAGGGCATCTGGTACCACATACCTGAGGAGTAAGTTCCGCTCTGCTGCTGTCTATCACGACCCTCGGCCGAGGCTCCAGCTTCAGAATACCGCGCTCTCTACCCTGATAAGAAAGGAGAGTTTGATGAAATAGAATCGCGAGAGGTTACGAAAAAACTAAGGAATCATGGACCCTCCATGATAAGGTGAGAGAATGTTCTCTGTGGGGATTTAGTTCGGTCCCAGCAGTGTTAGGTCCGTATTAATAAATGCATCTCAAAGTTGAGATCGATCTTAAGATGCAGTTTTGACGTTTAATGTATGGAACATCTGTCAAAAACAGAATCTTAAGTTCGATCTCAATCTTGAGATCGATTTATTAATACGGGCTGTTAGGATACCGTCCCTGTTGCCTTAAAAAAAACACTAAAATTTCTTGACACCGTTTATTAACACTTTACACAACATAAATTTTCTTGGCTCCCGAATTTCCTCCTGAGCAAACCGTGCTCCGCGAGATTTTGATTCTGACTAACTAAAATGAACTTTAAAATTATTATATATCGAGTAAATGCCGAAACTGCTGAATTGCATTGAAATAAAACATCGTCATGTACTAAAGCGCTGAATGCACTCTATGTACATAGGAATAAGGGTTATAACAGGGCGTAAGCCTAATTAGTCTACTAATCGCAAGATGGGCGCTTTGAATAACAACGTTTGGATCTCAACTGTAGGATTTTCGGATTACATGATGTAATCATCTAGTGATCAGTGAATACGCCTTTCGGAAAATTCTATTGATGGTAGAACCATGTTGTAGCCGATTGACTACAGCTGATATACGGGCTGGCTCGACCGGGGTACTACCTATCATAGAAGATTTAAATAAAAACCTAAATTTCGACATCCCGCTAAGGCTCGCCTCCTGTTACATGACATGACTCTGAAGTACACTTCTGCCTGCCCCATCAAGGTATAATGCGTGATGGTGTTATTTATTATTCGGTTTGGAACTAGTTCGTGTGTAGAGGAGGTGGCAGGTATCCCCAGTCGGATGGTAGGTACATCATGGATAGGGTTGCTTTGTTTTGTACCATAATAATATGACCAAATGACCCTCTGTCCTACTTTCTTTGAGGTCAGTATAGCAAGCATCTATCGGCTACGGTAACTTAACATCTGGTGGGCCGTACGCTTGTTTGCCTGTGCCACCTTAATCAGCATTCTATTGCAGGATTATGAAAAGATGCCAACGCGCACCCGTAACTTCCGGTTCAATTGCAATACGACCTAACTTCTACGTCATATCCGGTAGTTGCCGGATTATAAAACAATAGGTACCTATGATCTTACAGGAAAGTTAACTAACATGGTAGGTTATACTTAAGTATTATAATTTCGCTAATGGTCAAATATTGTCACGATACCTAAATATAAAAGTCCTATTTAGCTGGTGTTACTAAAAAATCTATTACGATTATAAAATCACTTTTCACGGTCCGCCACCATGGTGGATAATGGGATGAAATAAAAAATAATTGTCACTGGGCACCTGGCCTGCTAATTTTTAATCGATTTACGATTTACAATGAAGAATATACGAATATAATATAAGAGACCAATGGTTTTCCAGTGGTTACAATTAGCTGACTTGGGGCCCTGACCACTGGCGAATAAAGAGGACTTAATCCTGTTGTTATCTATATTTTTAAGGCGTATCATAATAAGTAGCTCTCAGCAAGGACTTACCTTGGCGTCCATGGTGCCTGCCGCCGTATGGGAGCCGGGGAGACAACTAGCGTTGTCGGCTTCAGTCCCGTGTAACTGCACCTTCATAACAAAACCGGTATAACTCATAATTTTAATAATTTTATTCAATGTTTTATTTTTAATTAACGCACTTTTAAATAGCTGAGTTGGGTTGGGAGTTAGGCACACATCAATGTTTTGTCAAATCTAGTATCTTTCGTTCTTTATTTATTAGTCACTGCACAGGACCGTGTTACGGCGCGAAGTCGCACATAGAGCTTCTAACTGTCATTTAAATTTCTATGTGAGGCACTAATTATATTGAGTAGCTCGTTACCCTATTCATGATCCCGCTATTAAGCACTTCTGAGTAGGACAACACACGGAAATGCACATTTTAACGGGAATTATGGTTAAAAACAGGTGAGTGAGCGCGAGTGTCGTGTAACAGCGGTGTTAACTTTACGATGTCCTCCGCGTTTGTCGGGCTATTAATGTAATTGATGTGTGTGTTTGTCGCGACGTTGCGGCGCGAATAGCATATATATCGCCAAACATTCATTTATTAATTAAAACATCATCAACATTATTTAATACTATCAACCGATAATGCTAAACCAAGGAATACGGTTTAATTGATATACGATTAAAAAAAAAAGTTTTTGGAACCCCGCGTTGGGAACAACAACAAAACAACAAAGTTCTACCATCTGAATTTCGCTAAATACAGACGTGTGGATTCATAAATTAATAAATAAATCATTACCCTTAATAAAATTTTGTAAATTTAAAAAAAATGAAATTCTCATTTGTTTATAAGTTATACGGTTTCACGTGGTGGATCACAGCAATTAGCGAGTGGAAAACTGCGCAAAGGCGAGCTATTAAAAGGGGTGAGAAAGCGCGGCTCATTTTACATAGCGCATTCACTTTGAATCACGAATTTTCGAATAATTTCGAAGAATAATTTGTAGTATAACTTCGAATAAATAAAGTATATAATTCAAAGAGAATATAACACTACGTTAGCATGTAATTATTCTTGTTCGAAAACCATATTCATAAAATTATGACTCTAATATCGGAAGGGTGGTAGAGTTTTTCCAGCATCGAAAAGTTTGTAGAGTAGCGATTAAGGGCATCCGCAGACTTGCTACTTTTAGCATCGGCGATCGGCGATTTTGATGCTGCGTCTCGCTCGTTCGCGCTCGAAGAAACGCGACGCAGCATCGATACGTCACAAAATCGCCGGTCGCCGATGCTAAAAGAAGCAAGTCTGCGGAGGCCCTAAGAGCAAAAGTAGAGCCGAGTTCACCAACACATGGACTGATAGAGCAGTAGGTAAACGAGTGTTAACAGTAGGGACATCAAACAATCGCTTACAGACTCCAACCAATAATATGTGGTCGACTTAATATTGACATAAAATGTCTTTCACATTTCCACCTATCGCAGTCCTTATTATAGTTTTTAGGGTTACGCACCCAAAGGGTGCCAACGGGACCCTATTACTAAGCCTACGCCGTCCGTCTGTCCGTCTGTCTGTCTGTTTGTCCGTCCGTCAGCGGGCTGTACCTCACGAAGAAGAGAGAAGAATTTTTCACAGAATAAAATACAACAACAAATATTAAAAATAAAATAATTTATAAATAAACGGGGTCCCCATACAAGAATCTTGATATTTTTTTACTTATTGTCCTATGGTCGGTTTCCATACAAAAGACAACGTGTGACTCATTTTTGGGGATGTTTCTTTATAATATTCTATGGTGGTATGGAACCCTTTATGTGCGAGTCCGACACGCACTTGGCCGGTTTTATTTATTATTCTATTTTGAGGCGCTCATTGCAAATATGCAATCACTGATTGGTGATCGATCGGAGGTTAACCAACACCCGGCACGGTCAGTCAGAGATGGGTGACCGTTTAGTGGCATTTGAACTGAGCGTCTCCGTGCTTTGGAGGGCATGTATAAAGTCGGTCCCGGTTGTTGTCATCTAGGCAGCAGTTCAAGCAGTTCAAGGTGGTAGAGCCAAGTTGTAGCCAATTGACTGCAGCTCATAAACGGGCTGGCTCGACCGGGGTAGTACCACCCTGTCACAGAAGATCGGCGTAAAGCAGCCATCACAGCTGTGTTTCGTACGATGAGTGAGAGAGCCGAAAGCCCACCCCCTTCCTCCTCCCTCCATCCCACTCCCCTTCAGGTCGGCAATGTGCGAGCAATGCCTTTGGTATTGAAAGCATCTATAGGCTACGGTAACTGCTTAACATCAGGCGGGCCGTACGCTTTCTTGCCACCGAAGTACGTTTTTTTTTTAAGTTTTTAAGCCTTGGTATGGCTTGAACAACTCTGACACTGAGTTGGCCACTAATAATACGATAAGAAGAAGATATATTTTTATAGTTATCTATTGTTCAGTATACACAATGGTGTCTATACCATACGGTTAATGTGTACTATTATAATTTATTTGAATTACTTAAACCTTTGTTTTAGTTCAGAGCCATCTAGTTGATTTAGTTACTAAGCGGGCAAAGCACCCCTAACGCTTGAATATAGGGGTCGTGGACAATTTAAAACCCTCCGCGCTTCTATGGAAGGATCCGGAAGATGACACTTTTTATTCTTTTTTTATCGGACTGATGAGGCCACCAAGCGTACGGCACGCCTGATGTTAAATAGTTACCGTCGCCTATAGATGCTTGCAATACCAAAGGTATTACCGACCTGAAGGGAGGGGAAGAAGGGAGGGGGAGCTTCCGGCTCTCTCACTCATCGTACGAAACGCAGCTGTAATAGCTGCTTTACGCCGATCATCTGTGGGTTTTACTACCCCGGTCGAGCCAAACCGTATATGAGCTGCAGTCGATGGACTACAGTTTGGCTCTACCAGCAATAAAATTACATAGTACCTATAGTTCGCGACAGGTCGAGATGACATTCGGGTTATGAGCTTTTTGCAGAATAAAATCCGAATCAAAATTAGCAGGACCCGATAAACAATTAAAATCGCCCACAAAATTATTTAATTAAATTATTCTGTTGCGTTGCGGGTCCTGCTAATTTTGATTCTGATTTTATTCCGCAAAAAGCTCATAACCCGAATGTCATCTCGACCTGTCGCGAACTATAAGTGGCATTAATTTATATAGCTTACATCTATGATAACTATTTCGATAACTATTTTGGTAACTATTTCGAGGAATAGAGTTGCTATTCATGTTTATCTAGTCTAAGGGCCGGGCTCCATTAGCGCGTTGCGTTGCGTCGTCGCAAGATTTTGTACTGGCGCATCACCCTCCCCCGCTTTGTCTCTCGCCCGTCGACCCTTTGATCCGTTGCGACGACGCAGTGCAGCGCGCTAGTGGGGCCTCGCCCTAATTGTAAATACTTGGCGGTTGACATGTCAGTCATCTGTTAGCACTCCTCTGACTGACAACATGTCGACCGCCAAGATTTTGGTGTTTTTAGTGAAGTATTCACGGAGATAATATTAGAGATTGAACTGCCCTGACAATTTGAAATGCTTCACTGTAGGATTCAAAGATGGGTATTACATCCGTATCACGATAATTTTAGGTATCTCGAGCCACGATCAGAAGTATCGTCAATATTCATGTGATACTTTGAATTGGAATTACGTTTTTAACTTGCCTTTTGAGGGGATTCCCCGTGAATAGTAGACCTGGGGGCTTACCACAAACTCTTATCGCGATTCAATTACAGGAACGCTTTAACGTTTCGGCGACTTTTTGTGCAATGACGTACCTTATTGTCATGACAATAAGGTACGTCATTGCACAAATGGCCGCTGAAACGTTTAAACAAAACTGCTATGAGAGGTGGTGGTAAGCCCCCAGGGCCTCGAGTCTCTTAACTGGTCCCTAACATTTTTCGTGAACATTAATTGTAAATCGCAAATTCTGGGCAGTCGGTATGTTGTGGGCCAGAGGACTAATCAGATGGCCACAACATGTCGTCCGCCAATAGTTTATGATTTATAATGAAGAATCCGAGAGGATAATTAGAGAACAGTGGTTTTGCAATGGACAAATTGGCGATATCGTCAATATTCCTGTGATACATACATACATATACATATAATCACGCCTGTTTCCCGTAGGGGTAGGCAGAGACCACTTCTTTCCACTTGCTACGATCCTTACATACTTGTTTCGCTTCGTCCACTTTCATTATTCCCTTCATACATGCTCTTCGGTTTAGGGTACTCTTGACCTGGCCTTTTTTCAAGACGTCCCTGATTTCCTGTGATAGGTCCCTATTATACTTTGAATAACATTGTAATTACGCTTTATGACCGGCGCACACTGGGAACGGCAGGGGAGAGCATTTTAATTTTTGTCAATCGAATTTAATACTTATCCAATCGAAATAAGGTATATATTTCAACGCTCGGTGATCGACCCTCGAGCATCTCGGAGCAGTTTTCTCGGTACACCAAAGAGCACGCCGGAGCACATTATTTCAATTGGATATGTATTAAATTCGATTGTTAAAAATTAAAATGCTCTCCCTGCCTTCCTCAGTGTGCGCCGGCCATTAAGGGGACCTTTTACGGGGATTCCCCTTCATAAGTAGACCAATTGTCCAGTGGGTTCGCAAAGAGACGCTAGGGCCAGTAGGTTAGCTCTGGGGATAAAATATGACTGTGCATAAGTGTATGAAGATCCAGGTCATGTTGCGCGGAAGTGTGAAGTCCCGTGACTTAAAATACTTTTAGATAAACGGAAGCGGCCTGTGTTCTACTACTATAACATTTGATAAGAGGTCAATGAACTCTTTCTGACACTATTCAGTATCTTTATTACCGTGTCGTGTCACGCTTTAAAGTTCCGGGTTTGATTCCCACCATTATACTTTTACTTCTTTCTTTACAACCCTAGTAGCATTACGACGTACGTCTTGGTCATAAAGACGTACTTTTACGTCACTGACCCTAAATTGACCTCAGATTGACGTCTTTTTTTCGTCGCCGACCTTATTTGTTACTTGGGAAATATGGCCCAACCATGTTAAGGTGTTTCACAGTAAAGAGCTTATTACACCTTCCTAAATTAAGGCCACTTAATTTAGTCGTGACTGAATTTAGGCAAGTGTATCGCATTTAGCAAGTTAGAATCCTAAATTTAGAAGCTAGGATGGTTTCTGACTGAATCAGAAGCTTTCTAAATTAGGTTCTAAAGGAGACCGGCACGGTTTCATACAATCTTGGGCCAAGATTGTAAAAGGATGAAAGTGGTGTCATATGTTAGCTAATATAATTATTAAACTATCACTGAAAATTCTACGGATTCTTAAAATCTGAGAGCCGAGTTATAAGTTTCATTTAACTTAAGTAAAAGTGAGGTTATGTATAAAAGCCTTTGTAAACTGCTGATTGTTATGTGCGTAAGGTCCGATTTATGTTTCAAACACAATAAACAAACTTCCTTCACAAAATGGGCAAGATAAGTCGAGGAAATATCAATAAAATGGGAAAAACACTCAATGCGTAAGCAATAACAAACGATACGTTTTTTTTAAGTTTGTTTTACGGCCCTGGGTACAAGCCCTTTGGAGCCTAACGAACGATACGAAACGAGCAGTGTGTAATCGTTAGTCGATTTTAAGATTTATCTTTATTATGTAAATGTTTATTATTTGGAACTATTATTTCAGTATGATAGTTCTAATGTTTTTAAGTACTTAGATTGAAGTAATCATCTGGTTCTAACGTTTTTATATGTTTTATTTCATGAACTCATTCGATTAGTTACGAATAGTTTTAATCGATATTCAGTTTATTTGGATACATTACTTATTTTTTAGATATCTCATTTTCTAGCAATTGAATTGGGGCGATATTTTTACATTTTGAAATAGAAAAATTTAGCAATTTTTTAAGCCATATCTCAATTCAATACAAATTGGGCCCAGGAATGCCCATCTCCTTTAGGTGACTAAATTTAGGAAGGTGTAATAACCCTTTAAGGTACCTATTTCATTTTAAGGTATCGGTACAATCTTATATTTATCGATGTATTAAATTCCACGTCATTTAATAATGACGTGGAATTTACCTCTATGGACTTGTAAATGGTTATCGAATTTATCGCCGTTCAAAATGTGTACGCGTAGTTTCGGTGTGTTATCATGTTAACCTATTATATTTGACCTAAAGATACCATTCTAGGGCTACTTATGTAGGAGATAGGAGTGTTGTTCATTGATGTAAAATAGATCATAAATGATTAACGGTACTTATTTATTGTGAATGTTTCTCAGGGTAAATCAAATCAACACGATCTTAATAAGTAGGCTCTTTTCATCTGTTTTGTCCTTTCTTCTACGGGTTTCTATTTATCATCCCAAGGGGTCTATATTACGATTTAATATTTAACACTCCTTAAATTCTGACTATAGTTCGCGACAGGTCGAGATGACATTCGGGTTATGAGCTTTTTGCAGAATAAAATCCGAATCAAAATCACCAGGACCCGCAACGCAACAAAATAATTTAATTTAATAATTTTGTGGGCGATTTTAATTTTTTATCGGGTCCTGCTAATTCCGATTCGGATTTTATTCTGCAAAAAGCTCATAACCCGAATGTCATCTCGACCTGTCGCGAACTATAGGTAGTTGTGTTAAAAAAATAATATCGAAAGCCAAATACATTTTAGAAAAATAAAATATAATTTTATTTTTTAAACTTTATGGCTTGTTCATTATTTTTATGTTTTTCGATATTATTTCTATACAGAGGTTAACCTTTCTGAAATGTTATTTTCATTTGTCTTAAAAAGTAAATAAAAGAAAAGCTCCAGCATTGATATTAAACTTTTTTAAAAGTGTTTATCATTGATTCTTGTTTCAAATAAAGTTGGTAATAATTAGTTAGGTACTGCCGAATGTCTATGGTTACTGCACATTTATAAAATAAAGACCATTCAAGTTCCCCAGATGTCTGCCATCTGTTGTTCAGACAAAATAGGCATGTTGTACTTGTCTGGCATAGAAACAAACCATTGTAAGCAATTTTTATTATTATTCCTATCATTTATTGTACTTAAGCAAAACTCACTTGGGGTTAGTTTAGTGGTGCTAAACTTAAGTTTAATTGTGTTTAACTGCGCTCATAGGCAGCTGCAATTACCTATAATCTCACAGCAACTTATTTTTATTTTTATTTATTAATTTTTTATTTTTATTCCTATCATTTATGTACTTAAGCAAAACTCACTTGGGGTTAGTTTAGTGGTGCTAAACTTAAGTTTAATTGTGTTTAACTGCGTTCATAGGCAGCTGCAATTACCTATAATCTCACAGCAACTTATTTTTATTTTTATTTATTAATTTTTTATTTTTATTCCTATCATTTATGTACTTAAGCAAAACTCACTTGGGGTTAGTTTAGTGGTGCTAAACTTAAGTTTAATTGTGTTTAACTGCGTTCATAGGCAGCTGCAATTACCTATAATCTCACAGCAACTTATTTTTTTTCTTCGATGTAAGTCAAAGTCATAGCGTTTATTTTGTTTAGGACTCCGGGGCACTTACAAATTGTCATTTTACATTTTTTCTTAAATTCTAGGCCGCTATTCTACCGCCGGATTGGAAACGCGACCTGGACTGAGAAGATCCGGCAAGAAACTCAGCGGGCTTGTCTTTTTTTACATTGTTTATTTTAATCCATTTACTTATTTTAATACAATTTATTTTGGTAAACAATAGCTCCAGTGTGCTGCCCTCCGAAATAAACAGGGCAAGACACGCGATCAATCCCAAGCTGATTTATCTTCCAAGTAATCCAAGATTTTGTAATAGGCTTTTTGACAGAGTTTAGTTTTAATAAATTTCACTATCCGAAAATGGACACGCGCTGCAGTAACAATACGTGATCTCCATTAATTTTTGTTCTTAGGACTTTTCTGTTTCTTGGACCTTTGTCACATACTCAGGTGAAACTACGTTCGACACTAACTTTCAGCTTTAGAGTAAGTGTGACGCAGCTATATTACAGAGAAGGTGGGAACATGAATGACCTAATGTACTATTGTAGTTTATTCGTATGTACTGACTACAGAAAATAGGCAAGCTAGGGAAACATCATAGAATAACATTAGTTAGGCACTTAATTAATTTTAAGTTTGAGCATTTTTGGAACCCTATTTTGTATATCCCAATTCAAATAGTTTATTTTGTTTAGGCCTGCCTACGGGGACTTAAAGTTATGATTCACACATAGATTTCGAAAAATCCAGAGGTGTGAGCCAGGGTTTGAACCCATGACCTTAAGCCCGCAAGACGCGTGCTTAACCAATCGGCTACCACTACTAATAACGGGGACTGCTACGGGGACTAATTGCCATTTTTTTTATTTAGTGCCATAACACACCGGGACGCCATGGCGACGTCGCCTGCCAATTCGTATTGAAATGTATGTCAGGTAACACACATTGTTTGGATACGTAGCCGGCGACGTCTCCATGGCGTCTCCTTATTCTACCCCCGGAACGGGACCCCGACCACGACTGAGAAGATACGGCAAGAAACTTAACGGGCTTGTCTTTTTTACATTGAGTGTTAATTTTTTAAAACGCCACTTGGTAATTTTATACAGGGTGTAGGTAGGTATAGGATCGCCTGTGGGTCTATTGGTAACATTTTCAAAATATTCTGAGCTCTCTTAATTAGGTATAGGTGTTAATACATAAAGCTCAGCTTATGTCGGACATGATACCTTAGACTTGCAGGCGACTATGTATGCCATAACTGGCCATCATACAAAAAAAAATCAGAAACATATATCTTAACTTCCCTATTAGTTCTTAATGAGGTCTTGTCATACTAGAGATACAAACTTGTCTACTATCAGCAATACTATAGTATAAGGTATAGGCGAATTCTTTCTCGGAATGACAATAATGGGCTCGTTAGGGCTTCGACCATGGCTCGCCAATTTCACAGAATCACATGGTATTATAACAGAAGACAAAAGCCAGCCTTTTCAGGTTTATAAACAAAAAAATGCGGTGTGGGCCATGGGGCCACGTTCTACGTCAGCATTACCAAAGAATAAAAACTCGCTGGCGGGAACATTAACCATTTTGTTTATAATACCCGGCTCCTCAGGAAACTATACCATAATTACAATGTTATGGAAAATTACCTTATTATAAGTGTACGTGGTATTATTTCATAATGTCGGATAAGCAATAACGTCATTTTCTTGGTCGCGATGTCACTAGGATTGATTGAATTGATTGATTGTCCATTATGGGTTGGTACCTACCATAAAATGGATTTAAGTTAAGTAGTCCTAATAACATCTTGACTAGCGCAAATTACATCCTTACGATACTTGGGGCTGTATGCAGGTAAGTATTGTATGTCTGGGGAATTAATTTATTGTAGGTACTTAATATTTACTATGATGTGCGCCGGTGCAAATATCTGTTTGAGTTTTAACTCTTGATCTCAAACCCACACAAAACTGAATATGTTTGCCGTTCAAAATGTATTTGTCCTATCGTCCTCATAGAGGCAGCGTCGCGCCTAGTACCTACTGTCTTCGTAACTTGTATAATCTATGACCATGTTGTGAAAGAAGCCCCGCCCCGCCCCCCTCCCGCGTCAGTGCTTGGTCGGCAAGCGTGAACGTGGTACGTGTCACCGCGCTCTCGCGACAAAATGGCGCGGACCAAAATATATACACACTTTGTAACAATAATTTCTATAATATCGACAGTAAAGACACAGGATTTATTCCATCCAACGAGGATAGGACCGAAACAGCTGGCGTCATGTTACAACACCGAGGGCTTTCCGCAAGTGAGTTTATGAGCTTTTAAGTCTTGAAGTAAACTTTTTTATGTCTGAGCAGCGTTTGTTTTTGTTGCGTTTAGTTTTACTATACACTTGTTTAGTCCGATGGCGAAACGGTCGAGTAGTTTGATGTTAGCTGCTGTGTGTTTTAGGAATAAAACTTTAGCGTAATTATTAGCTTTACTGTAGTTGCGTTAAGTACTTATTATGTTGGCTACAAATTACGACTAAACTAAATTCACTCACTCATAACGATCATGAGAAGGAGTATAATACAGTTGGTGTAGTCAATTTTAGTTGTGTACCAACATAATCGGTACCAATGCCTAAGTACTACTTATTAAATTGTACCTACCTATGCATTGCTGAATTAAACTTTGGGAGCATTTTAATTACAATATTCAATTTCGTAATTAAATTAGCATTGCATGCTTGGTAAAGTATTTTAACCCCAATGGTAACATAAATATGACTTTGAATAGGTCATCATCAAGCATACGCCACTTAGGGGACAGCAGAGCGAACGGACAAACTTTCTCAACATACGATAACTATAAATAAAAATACGTCCACATTACGGTTGCTAGCGGGTGCTTAGGGTTATCTCACTCTCTTGTGTAAGCCATAGCGAGTTCGTTTACTCTGCCTAATGTCGTTATCGGGGGCCAACGGAACGACTTATCGCTCACATCCGTTATACTTGTGATGCGATGCTTATTTTATTGTCTCTGTTAAATGTGCCATTCCCTGCAACTCTAAGTTGATAATAAACTGGTGAAACCGCTAAACGTTATAAATCTTTATTGTAAAGTAGGTAGAGATCGCCCTGTAAACGACACTCCATTTAAATTTTTACACTTGCAACTTGGATTTCAGTATGGATGCCGTAGTTATGAGTAGTTAAACCTACCCCAAAAAGCAAGAGAATTGTAGGTATATTGGTCTAATATGCACGATCTAACAAGCATGTTCACACAAGCCTTAATCTACTACCTACATGCTCAGCGCCTTGCGCGGACTCGGCACAAGAGTCGGTACTCGAGTCGGTACTCGGAGATGTAGGGGGGATCAAATACGACCTACCAATTCTTTGAGAGCTGCCTAATTTAACCCTCAAAATATTACGGCCTCTCGACTAAATGGGATCTAATTGAGCGTTTGAGTCTCGACGGTTCTCTGCCTCTGCCTCAGTGTATTCCGGGGCAATGTGTATAAGCCGGTGTCATTCCGTCCCTGATGTAAGTATTACAGCATGACTAAGGTGCGTTATGGCCGATGTGAACGGCCTGCGCCGGCGGCTATATATAGCCGGCTATTTCGACGGCACCCGTCGTCTCGGGGACAACGGGTTTCCTTGTTTCGCCGCTTTGATTGCGAAGCTTAGATTTGAGGACAGGCTGGTCCTGGAAATCATCCAAAACTGGCCATCCTAAGAAACTCTACAAATGAATCTACTTATGATTAAAATACCTACTCTGCAAATGCTGTATGTGCAAGTAGAGACCATCAAAACCGAAAGTCCCAGCCTTACGTGCTGTTAACATAGGGCTAGTAATGCGGCATGCCAATGCTGACTTCGCAATTCAGTCCCGAAAACTAGTCATCCGTCACTTCATTGCGACTGGCATTCAATTAGACAGATGCTGTAATTTTGTTGACAACGACCAAGCACAGGGGGCTTACCACGAACTCTTATTGCTATTCAATTACAGGAACGTTTTAACGATTCAGCGTCTTTTTGTGCAATGCCGTACCTTATTGTCATGACAATAAGAAACGTCATTGCACAAATGGCCGCTGAAACGTTAAAACAAACCTGCTATAAGAGGTGGTGGTAAGCCCCCAGCACAGCGCTGGAACGATCCGTATAACGTACCAAGTAACTGGCGCCGAAATTTTGATTCACTGGATCCAGTCACTATAATCGTTTAAACGGGGCATAAACTATTGTCGCATTTTAGCTTAGCTAGAGTGGAACTTTTGCTGGCGGGTTTTGTTTTTTTTTACGAAAAGTTTATTTAACAATACTATATTAGCGGCACGTTACGAAGACCGTTTTGACATGTGGGGGGAGGGAAAAAATGAACCTTATTATAACGGAATAAGAATGACAGTTTTAAAATTTAGGAATGTCAAAAAATGAATGCTAAAATGAATCTTATTCCGTTGCAATAAGGTTCATCCTCTTCCCCCCTCTACATGTCAAAACGGCCATCATAACGTGCCGCTACTTTAGGTTTTATATACGTCACGTACGTTAGCTTATGCAGAATATTTTGAATGGACCTTAGGATGGTTGAGAAAACTTAATCAAACAACATATTTCTTTTGAGAATGCTTCTTTTTCTTAATCTTGCTCTATCATTTGACACGGCATATTATCGTTTTAGCTAAATAGCACTACACTTTGAGAATGGCTGGTGTACAGGTCAGATAGTTAGATCATATCATTACCAGTATAAACAGGGCATTGTGAGGCTACTTACTCGAAAGTGTAATGAAACATCTAATTACACATAAATGTTGCTTCGTAGTAGGGGCAGTAGCTCATATTACTCATCATCGGATAACTATGCAATGCTCTGTCGAAGTATGTATGAACTTACCTAAAGGCGCTATATGACGTTGTAATTTGATGAGCTGATTTGTTTGGGGTTTGAATGTTGATATTGCTTATTATTATTGGTGCTAGAGCCAAGCTGTAGCCAATTGACTTCAGCCCAGTCCAGTGCTGACCTCGCGCCCGACAGCCGCCCGTCTACAGCGTGAATTTGAAATCATGAGCATCCTTTTAAACTATGACTATTCAGAATATTTTGGGTAAATAACGGCATAAACGGCATAACGTCATAATAACGTCAATAAATACGGGCAGTGCTGTTTACACGATGCCAGTGACGCGAGCCGGGCTCCATTAGCGCGTTGCGTTGCGCCGTCGCAAAATTTTGTACTGGCGCATCACCTTCCCCCGCTGCGTCTCTTGCCCGTCGACCCTTTGATCCGTTCCGACGATTCAGCGCAGCGCACTAGTGGAGCCGCGCTCTAACTCAGTCCAACGGTCTCGGCGCTATTAGACACTAGTTTTAACCCAGTCCAGTGCTGACTTCAACCGCAACTCAGTACAGCGGAGTAGCCGTTTATATACAGTCAGCGTGGTATACACGACATTGTTCTCCCACAGAGATGCATCCCCGAGTTCGAGAACGCTGCGTATATGGTCCAGATGGAGGCCACCAACACTTGCGGTGACAATGGGGCCAAGGTTTACTGCATCCAGACCTCTGCTGCAACCTCTACCAGGTAAAACCATACTTAAAATACTTACCCCCAAAATAAAAAGTAATGAAGGACTTACACTGGCATTACAAATCACTTTTGTTTTTATAAATGGTTTGTAAACTGGCTCTAAACCTCCATAAATTTAGCGGTAAAGCGCTGGGTTCCTCAAGAACGGTGCCGTCATATAACGACCGCATTAGAACATTGGCTATGTAAACTATGGCGCGGTTGCCTAGAGACCGGTTTGGACACCGTTTTTGACATAGCCCATGTTCTAGTGCGGTCGTTATATGATTCCTAGGAACCCAGCGCTTTAGAGTCTAGAAGTGTTAGCCTCGCCATACACGGACTGTTTGTAGCTGTCGGGACGGACAGCTCTAGAGCAGTTGGTTTGCAGTCGACCGCATCGACAGCCCGCCGACAGCTCGCGACAGCCCGCGACAGCCCGCCGACTGCTTGACTCCAAGCAGTCGGCGAGCTGTCGATGCGGTCGACTGCAACCAACTGCTCTAGAGCTTGTGTTGCAAAAGACTCGAGTTCTTTAGCCTCATTTTTAGGGCTCGAGCCTTTTTAAGAAACCTCGAAGGCTAAAGAACTAATTCAGCCCCGAGCCTTCGAGGCGAAGAGGAGGCTCTCGGAAATAAAGCCTTTATTTTGAAGCTCTTTCTAAAAAGGCTTGGAGCCCTTTTTGATTTTAGCCCTTTGTAACCATTCTTGACTTTAGTTGAATACGCACGACTATTCTAACTATTGTTGACCACTATTGACCGTTGTTGACTATTTTGACCGTTGTTGACTATTTCGACTATTTTTGACTTTTTTTGACTGTTTTTGACTATTTTTGACTACTTTTGACTATTTTTGACTATTTTTGACTATTTTTGACTATTTTTGACTATTTTTGACTGTTTTTGATTATTGTTGACTATTTTAACTATTTTTGAATACATTTGTCTATTTTTGACTACCTTTGTCAATTTTTGTCACTTTTTGAAAAATGTTGGCTGTTTTTGACTATATTTGACTATTTTTGACCATTGTTGACAATTTCGACTATATTTGAATATGTTTGTCTATTTTTGATAATTTTTGACTGTTTTTCACTATTTTTGACTATATATGAATATATTTGTCTATTTTTGTCTATTTTTGACATTTTTTGACTATTTTAGACTATTTTTGACTATATTTGACTATTTTTGACTATTTTTGACTATTTTTGACTATTTTTGACTATTTTTGACTATTTTTGACTATTTTTGACTATTTTTGACTATTTTTGACTATATTTGAATATATTTGTCTATTTTTGATTATTTTTGAAATGTTTTGAAATGTTTTGACTATTTTTGACAATTTTTGACAATTTTTGACAATTTTTGACAATTTTTGACAATTTTTGACAATTTTGACTGTTTTTGACTATATTTGACTATTTTTGATTATTGTTGACTATTTCAACTATTTTTGAATACATTTGTCTATTTTTGACTACTTTTGTCAATTTTTGTCAATTTTTGACTATTTTTGACTATTTTTGACTATTTTTGACTATTTTTGACTATTTTTGACTGTTTTTTACTATTTTTGACTATATATGAATATATTTGTCTATTTTTTATAATTTTTGACATTTTTTGACTATTTTAGACTATTTTTGACTATTTTAGACTATTTTTGAATATGTTTGTCTATTTTTGATAATTTTTGACTATTTTTGACTGTTTTTCACTATTTTTGACTATATATGAATATATTTGTCTATTTTTGACTATATTTGACTATTTTTGACTATTTTTGACTATTTTTGACTATATTTGAATATATTTGTCTATTTTTGATAATTTTTGACTATTTTTGACTGTTCGTGACTGTTTTGGACTGTTTTTGACTATATTAGACTATTTTTGACCATTGTTGCTATTTCAACTATTTTTAGCTATTGTTGACTATTTTTGACCATTGTTGACTATTTTGTACCATTGTTGAATATTTTTGACCTATTTTGACTATTTTTGGCCATTGTTGACTATTTTTGACGTATTATGACCATTTTATGATATTGACTATTTTTGACCATTGTTGACTGTTTTTGACTATTGTTGACTGTTTTTGAATATTTCTGACTATTTTTGACTATTTTTGACCTTTTTTAACTATTTTTGACTAATTTTGACTATTTTTGACTAATTTTGACTATTTTTGACTAATTTTGACTATTTTTGACTATTTTTTACTCTTTTTTACCATTGTTGACTATTGTTGACTATTTCGACTATTCTTGACTATTGTTGACTGCTTTTGAATATTTTTTCCGAATTTTGACGAATTTTGGTCAAAAATAGTCAACAATGGTCAAAAATAGTCAAAAATCTTCAAAAATCGTCAAAATTCAGTAAGTATATTCAAAAACAGTCAACAATAGTCAACGATGGTCAAGAATTGTCGAAATAGTCAAACATTGTCAAACATCGCCAAAATTAGCCAAAAATAATCAAAAATTGTCAACAATGGCCAAAAATAGTCAACAATGGTAAAAAATAGTCAATTAGTCAAAAATAGGCAAACTTAGTAAAAAATTGTCAAAATACGTCAAAAATTTTCAGAAATATTCAACAATGGTCAAAAATAGCCATCAATAGCTAAAAATAGTCAACAATGGTCAAAAATAGTCAAAAATTGGCAAAAATTCGTCAAAGATAGTCATAAATGGTCAAAATACGTCAAAAATAGTCAAGAATGGCCAAAAATAGTCAAAAATAGTCAACAATGATCAAAAATAGTCAAAAATAGTCAAGAATAGTCAAAAATGGTCAGAAATAGTCAAAAATAGTAAAAATTCGGCAAAATTCGGCAAAAATATTCCAAATCAGTCAACAATGGTCAAGGATAGTCAAAATTCGGCAAAAATATTCAAAAACAGTCAACAATAGTCGAAATAGTCAACAATGGTCCAAAATAGACAACAATGGTAAAAAATGGTCAACAATAGTCATAATGGTCAAGAATAGTCAAGAATAGTCAAGAATAGTCAAGAATAGTCAAGAATAGTCAAGAATAGTTAAGAATAGTCAAGAATAGTCAAGAATAGTCAAGAAAAGTCAAGAATAGTCAAGTATAGTCGAGAATAGTCAAGTATAGTCGAGAATAGTCTAGAATAGTCAAGAAAAGTCAAGAATAGTCAAGAATAGTCAAGTATAGTCGAGAATAGTCGAGAATAGTCGAGAATTGTCGAGAATAGTCAAGAATAGTCGAGAATAGTCGAGAATAGTCGAGAATAGTCAAGAATAGTCAAGAATAGTCAAGAATTGTCAAGAATTGTCCAGAATAGTCAAGTATAGTCGAGAATAGTCGAGAATTGTCGAGAATAGTCAAGAATAGTCAAGAAAAGTCGAGAATAGTCGAGAATAGTCAAGAATAGTCAAGAATAGTCAAGAATAGTCAAGAATAGTCAAGAATAGTTAAGAATAGTCAAGAATAGTCAAGAATAGTCAAGAAAAGTCAAGAATAGTCAAGAATAGTCAAGTATAGTCGAGAATAGTCAAGTATAGTCGAGAATAGTCTAGAATAGTCTAGAATAGTCAAGAATAGTCAAGAATAGTCAAGAATAGTCAAAAATAGTCGAGAATAGTCGAGAATAGTCAAGAATAGTCAAGAATAGTCAAGAATAGTCAAGAATAGTCAAGAATAGTCAAGAATAGTCAAGAATAGTCAAAAATAGTCAAAAATAGTCAAAAATAGTCAAGTATAGTCGAGAATAGTCGAGAATTGTCGAGAATAGTCAAAAATAGTCAAAATTCGGCAAAAATATTCAAAATCAGTCAACAATAGTCAACAATGGTCAAGGATAGTCAAAATTCGGCAAAAATATTCAAAAACAGTCAACAATAGTCAAGAATAGTCAAGAATAGTCAAGAATAGTCAAGAATAGTCAAGAATAGTCAAGAATAGTCAAGAATAGTCAAGAATAGTCGAGAATAGTCAAGAATAGTCAGGATAGTCAAAAAAGTCAAGAATAGTCAGGAATACAATAGACTAGCCAGGAATAGTCAGCTATAAGGCGACTCCTTCTTATACTTGCGAAGACTTAGAAAGCTCACAACAACGGAGCTCTAAAAGAACTCCGAGCCCAAAAAGGGCTCGAGGTTTATTTAAAACTCGAGTCCTTTTTTAGCCTTGAAATATTCGGAGTCGTTTTTCTTCGACGAGCCCCATAGAAAAGCTCGAGCCTCTTTGAGAGGGCTAAAAGAACTCGAGTCTTTTGCAACACTATCTAGAGCTGTCGGTTCCGACAGCTACAAGCAGTCCGTGTATCGCGAGGCTTATTGTTGCTAAGACAAGAGACCAAGAAAAACGGAGACATGTGACTGGCCCATACGGTATGTTCTACTATACGGAGTCCATAGATACTACAACTCAGCCGTTCGCGGAAAATTATGTTGAAACATGTCAGTATTACCAACACGGATCATTTTTTGTTAATAATATGCACCAAGATGCCTTTAAGGCATAAGTTGATTGTCGAATTGCACCAATTGAACCTCGTGCAGGATTTTTTAAACCATAATGAAACTCGTGCGCAGGTCATGTAACACCTGCCAGCCCGACGAGTTCTCGAGCAGGCTGCTCACGGATCTGCACTACGAGCAGGAGAACCAGACCTGGTGGCAGTCAGAGACCATGCTGGAAGGCATCCGGTACCCCAACCAGGTCAATCTGACCTTGCATTTAGGTCAGTGGACACGTCCATCTATCAACCTTTAACTTATAGTTCTTATTATTGGTGAAGGAAAACATCGTGAGGAAACCAGGGTACCAAGTTCCCTAATTTTTAACCAATCGAAAACCTCTGGATACAATGAGATCTTCGTGAATTCTTCATCGTGCAAATCGTGAATTCTTGGCGTCGGCCAGAGAACTGCTAACAGATTTTCAGAACAAACGCCATTTCCAACATAAGCTGAGTTATCTTTATTATTGACACCCGTAATAGTACAAGCATGCCTAAAGCGCCGTTTATACGATGACTGTGACGCGACAGTCCAGTAACCCAGTCCAGCGCTGACCTATACTGGGCTCGTTTGGACACTAGTTGCAACCCAATCCAGGGGGCTTACCACGAACTCTTTAAACGTCATTGCACAAAAAGTCGCTGAAACGTTAAAACGTTCCTATAATTGAATCGCGATAAGAGGTCATGGTAAGCCCCCAGTTCAGTGGAGCCGCCTGTCTAACAGGCAGTGCGGTTTACACGATGACAGTGACTGGACAGTCCAGTAACCCAGTCTAATAGACCGCGTGTGTGGACATAATTTTTTAGTCTAGGACCATACAGTTGGTGAGTCTGGCGATATTGATTTATTGTTTGTAATGACAGATAAAGCGTACGACATCACGTATGTGAGGATAGTGTTCTACTCGCCACGGCCTCAGAGCTTCGCCGTTTACAAGAAGACCGGCGAGAACCAGGACTGGGAGCCGTTCCAGTACTTCAGGTAATCACTACATTTCATATGCCATACACCCGGATTAATGTAGAATTTTTTCAGTGATCAATTCGGGAATTCCATAAATTATGTCACACGAATTTCATGATTTTTGAAACGCTCCCTCCCCCTTGTCACAGCTGGTCACATTTGTGAGATTTTTTTAAAAATTTTCGTGAATTTTCCAAATTTTTCATCAACAGTAAATTTCGGTTTTAATACTTAGATATATTAGATTTTTGAATGTGACGTCACGAAACTAAAGACCCCTCCCACCCCCTTGTCACACAATGTCACATTTCGTCGACCTCCTCCCCTTTACGTGTGACGTAATTTATGGATGGCCTTTCTACCTCCGGAACAGAAACGCGACGTCGACTGAGAAGATCCGGCAAGAAACTCCGCAAGAAGATTAGACTAAATTAAGATTCGGGGCATTTGCCGGTTAATCACGGCCGGGTAATTTCAGGTAATATGGGCTCATTGATCAATGTAAAAAAGACAAGCCCGCTGAGTTTCTTGCCGGATCTTCTCAGTCGAGGTCGCGATTCAGGGGGTTTACTCCGAAAAACGAACGCGACGGATCGTCCGAAGTACGGATTCGATTTACGATCAAAACCATGTCAAACTGTAAAGAAGAAACAAAAGAAGAAATGTCAACTCTCGACGATCCGTCAGCCGAAACGTTTCGTTTCGCATCTCGGATTAACCTCCCTGATCCGAAGGCAGAATTAATTTAAAAAATTCAATTAGTGTGTTATTTTTAAAATTTGGAATTACAGTAGCGGCCTTTTACGTTGGCTGGTTTGACATGTGGGGGGGGGGGGAGAAAATTAACCTTATTATAACGGAATAAGAGTGGCCGTTTAAAAAAAATGTCTAAAAATGAATGCGAAAATGAATTTTATTCCGTTATAATAAGGTTCATCTTTTCCCCCTCCCACATGTCAAACCGGACATCATAACGTGCCGCAGGTATACCTGCGTTGATCACGAATAAATACTTAGGCATACTTATTAAAACATTTTATTCTTGCTTAAATTTTGACCATAACAATATGGAAATGTTTACTTTGGGTACAAACATTATGTCGTTTGTTTAGTGCGTCCTGTCGCGAGACATACGGGGTGCAAGAGCAAAGAGCGGCGGAGTTGGGGGCGGAGACCAGGGCGCTATGTACCAGCGAATATTCTGACATCTCTCCTCTTTCCGGCGGTAACGTGCTCTTCTCGACCTTAGAGGGGCGCCCGTCTGCCTTCACCTTCGACAGCAGCCCGGAATTACAGGTGGGATGTTAATGGATGTTAGTGGCTGTTAGCGGATGTTAGTGGCTGTTAGCGGATGTTAGTGGATGTTAGTGAATGGTTGTGGATTTTTGGTTTGAATGGGTAAGAATCCCATATACTGGGACCTTTCGAAGATTTCCTCACCGTGAATAAAAATAATGATTGTGGATGTTAGTGTATGTTAATGGACATTAGTAAATGTTAATGGATAACTTTTCCTATTCTTGCATTTTAAACATTAAAGGCCCGGAATTAAAACTTAAGTCCGGGAGCTATTACTAATATCTCTTTATTAATACAAACGTCATCATCAGGGGGCTTACCACGAACTCTTATTGCGATTCAATTACAGGAACGTTTTAACGATTCACCGTCTTTTTGTGCAATGACGTACCTTATTGTCATGACAATAAGAAACGTCATTGCACAAATGGCCGCTGAAACGTTAAAACAAAACTGCTATAAGAGGTGGTGGTAAGCCCCCAGACTATCATTATGAATGGGATAATAGAGGATGTCAGCGGATGTCAGTGCAAGTCAATGGATGTAATTGGTTGGTAGTGGATGTAAGAGGATGTTTCCCTGATGTTAGATTTTCGAAGTGACCCTATCTCAAACTGCCGTATTATCAGGAATGGGTGACAGCAACGGATCTGCGTATCACGCTTGACCGTCCGAACACGTTCGGAGACGAGATCTTCGGTGATGTGCAAGTGCTGCAGTCGTATTGGTACGCGATCGCCGACGTGGCGGTGGGTGCGAGGTGCAAGTGCAATGGACACGCGTCCGTCTGCGAGGCCCAGCAGCTGCCTGACGGTTCAAGGAGCAGAGCTTGCAAGTATGTTGTGTTAAAATATTGATTCAAGGTGATAATGCAATGCCATTTGTCACTCCAATGCGATGTGACGCTGCCCTGCCCCCCTAGCCAAGTGGCTTGGTGTACAAGCATTTCTACGAATCGCTACGCTTAATGTATGGAAATGACGTAAGTCACGTGATCTACTTATCGATTTCTGTCAGAAAGTTTCGGATGATGCATCCGATAGCCTAATAATGAAGAATATCAAGGTAATATTAGAGACCTGTGGTTTCACAATGTACAATTGTTGGAAACTCGAGGCCCAGTCAAACGCTGTCAGTCGCTGCCAGTGGCAAACATCGCTGCTTCTTGGCAAGTGTGACAATGTATTCTTGGCAAGTGTGCACTTGGGTAAGTGTGCACTTGGGCATGTGTGCACTTGGTCAAATGTGCACTTGGTCAAGTGTGAACTTGGGCATGTGTGCACTTGGGAAAGTGTGCACTTGGGCATGTATGCACTTGGGCAATTGTGCACTTGGGTAAGTGTGCACTTGGACGAGTGTGCACTTGGGCAAGTGTGACTGTGAGTTTGTGGTTTAGATGCGAGCACAACACGGCGGGCCGCGAGTGCGAGCGCTGCCTCGACTTCTACAACGACGCGCCGTGGGGCCGCGCCTCGCCGAAGAACGTGCACGAGTGCAAGGGTGAGTGCCTGCCATGGACCAATTACTAAGGGGACTGGCCCTAAGCAACTCGGCCGAGTGATCGGCCTAGTACTAACATCGACATAAACCGAAGCGAGTAGTTCAACTATTTACCGGTAGATAGAACAATGAAAATGAAAAAACAATGACCACGTTTTTTTTCATACATATATCTAATAAGGGCACCTCTTTCTTTAGTCTTTACTCTGTGGTGCCTGCCTACCTGGCGTCTAATATCGCCACTATGCGACATTGCAATTCAATTTTCTGGTTTTCTAGCAGAATCCTTAGCAATTCCGCAAATATTCTGTAAAAATAGTAACGAATATTCGTGACGAGTGGCAGTATAATGCATGTAGTGAATGTAGGAATGAAGTATGTAAAGTGTACCCAAGATGCTGGCCGCATTTCCTTGCTGGATGGCTAAAGCGACTCGCTAAGTAAGGAAATGCCCAGCCCTTGGTTCGTCGATTGCGTCGACCAAAGTTTATGGAGGCTTCGACTCCATGGACCCAGGGTCTCGACTCCAAACGACACGAAAATGTATTCGGAATAATTGATAATACACTTTAGTTTACAATCGTTGGTAAACATAATTTAAATATTGCAAGCGGTTAGAGAAACTGAGAATGTTCAATGACTTATGCTAACTTTACTTAGTACCAACCCAACGATAGCTGCTGGCGGTGCGTAAAGCGAGTGGTGTTTGCTATGCGAGTTTCAGATAAATCAAGAATTTGGTGGTAGAAAGTACACAGATGTAGATCTATGTCTGTGAAAGTACCTCATAAACATTTAGAAACAATTATATTGAACATTATTAGTGATTACTGTGCGAAATTTATATTAAAAGTAGCTATGCTCCGCGGCTTTGCCGGCGTGGAAATTGATGTGTGAGATTAGTCTATGTTTTATTTTAGATCCTACACTATCTACGTTTCAAATTTCATTATAATCAGTTCAGTAGTTATGGAGATACGTGGTAACAACAACAGCAACAGCAGCTATTACAGCTGCGTTTCGTACGATGAGTGAGAGAGCCGGAAGACCAACACCCCCCTTTCCCTCCATCCCACTCCCCTTCAGGTTGGCAAAGTGCGAGCAATGCCTTTAGTATTGCAAGCATCTATAGGCTACGGTAACTTCTTAACATCAGGCGGGCAGTACGCTTGTTTGCCACCTCAGTCCTATAAAAAACAAACAATCACACACACATACTTTCGCATTTATAATATTAGTAGGATTACTTCAATAATTTGCTGTGCGAAATTTATATTAAACAGGGGGCTTACCACAAGCTCTTATTGCGATTCAATTACAGGAACGTATTAACGTTTCAGCGACTTTTTGTGCAATGACGTACCTTATTGTCATGACAATAAGAAACGTCATTAAAACGTCGTTAAAACGTTCCTATAATTGAATCGCAATAAGAGCTTGTGGTAAGCCCCCTGATGGCCGTAGAAAATTGTTTCCAAAACACTAATCTGGTGGAATAAGCCATTTTGAAGGTGCATTATCTGTCCAGCCTGCAACTGCAACGGGTTCTCGAACAAGTGCTACTTCGACAAGGAGCTGTACGAGCGCACCGGCCACGGCGGGCACTGCATCGACTGCGCCGAGAACCGCGACGGCGCCAACTGCGAGCGCTGCAAGGAGAACTACTTCCAGGGCTCCGGAGACATCTGCCTGCCCTGTAATTGTAACCCTACAGGTATGTACACACAGAAGATCGGCGTAAAGCAGCTATTACAGCTGCGTTTCGTACCATGAGTGAGACAGCCGAAAGCCCAAACCCCCCTCTTCCCCTCTCTCCATTCCACTCTCCTACAGGTCGGCAATGTGCGAGCAATGCCTTTGGTATAGCAAGCATCTATAGCTACGGTAACTGCTTAACATCAGGCGGGCCGTAAGCATTTTTGCAATTGCAGTCCTTTAAAAAAAAATATGAGACTGCTACGCCATCTTCATTGTGATTTTGAATTATGAAATTATGATTGCCTAGGAAGGCACGCGCAGACGGTCCATTTATTGGTAAATGGGAACTGTGGACTTTCGTAGCTTAAGCTCACAAGTGTCTTTAAACTATTGTAAAGATTATCCAAGTTATATGATAAAAAAGTGAGAACACTGTATAGTACGTTTTTTTATACTTGTCCTATTTGGTAAGCAAAGATGGCGTCCAGCGGGGCGATTGCGTAACTTTTTGTCAATGTTTCAATTGGATTCGTATATAATTGACACAGGATGAACGCCGCTGGGCGCCATCTTTGCTTACCAAATAGGACAAGTATAAAAAACTATACATAGTGTGGCTAACAATGGGACATATGAAATAAAATACATTTTGCATAGCAGTGATCAAAAACTATGAGTTTCCATATTTTTAGGCAATTTTTTTGTCAGCTGTTCTAGAGCGTTTGCTGCGATATATTTTAGTTTATTTTAAAAACAACTTTCACAAGTGGGAACAGGGAGGGGAGGCCTTTGCACTGCAGCGGGACAGTACAGGCTAGAAATAAAATGAAATGAATATTAATTGTCAATTGATTATGAGGGCAGGATTCGGCCATGCCACTTTAACACGACTAAAATATTGATGACCTGCTAATTCATTACAATACCAAGGATGGCAATCCAGTTATTTTAGTTAAGTTTAGTTCGCCAACAGAATCAGCACTCACATACTCAAACTCCTCGTACTTTAACCAGGATCCCGTAGCCTTCAATGCAACGCCGAGGGCAAGTGCCAGTGCAAGCCCGGCGTGACGGGAGACAAGTGCGACGTCTGCGCACCCAACCACTATGAGTTCACGAACCTTGGCTGCAAGTCCTGTGGATGTAACGAGTCCGGCTCGTACGCTAACACACCACAGTGCGACCCACAAACTGGCTTGTGTCTTTGCAAACAAAATGTCGAAGGGAGACGTTGTAGAGAGTGAGTATTTTTTTATGGGACCAGGGTCCCTACCACCTCCTCTTATAGCAGTATTGTTTTAACGTTTCAGCGACTTTTTGTGCAATGACGTTTCTTATTGTCATGACAGTAAGGTACGTCATTGCATAAAAAGTCGCTGAAACGTTAAAACGTTCGTATGATTGAATCGCGATAAGAGGTCGCGGTAAGCCCCCAGGCACTCCACGCTCTCCCACTGTTACTCCTGTAAGATATGGTAGTCAGCTTCTCTGACGTCCTCTTCGGGGATGGATAAACTAGCTCTCTTCGAATTGCGACTTGTGAGCGACTTTACGACCCCGGTACCATTCTGGATAAATGGTAGTGAGTAATGACGGTGCAACTCACACATTGAGTATCAGAGTGTACGCTCTGGCGGCAGGACCTACCGTAGGTGGTGCTTGACGCCTCGTAAGGGCCTCCGCAGACTTGCTACTTTTAGCATCGGCGATTTTGATGCTGCGTCTCGCTCGTTCGCGCTCGAAGAAACGCGACGCAGCATCGATACGTCACAAAATCATCGATCGCCGATGCTAAAATAGCAAGTCTGTGGAGGCCCTAAGGTGTTGCCAGGTATAATGTGCCTCTTTGTAACCCTCAGGGTTGGTAAGAGTAGCCCCTATTATAAATCTAATAGTAAAGATATGGGGCCTTTTACTCCTGTAAGTCAGGATCGACAATGGTGTCCAACGATGACGCCCAGGTTTGACCCTCGACGAGTTAAAGAAAAGCTTAGTTGTTTTGGAACCCGCACGAATTTAATCAAAAGATAGGATAGGAGGAGTTGGAAGAAGATTATCTACTCGCCTCCGTTGCAAAGCAAAAGTCAAAAATAACAGTATAATTGGCTGATTGCCACGGAAATAAGACTGTCATAATTTAGCCAGAGACCAATTTTTGAAACGGCCTTTTCGTAATTTGACCTGGGGTGACTGTCATTATGCTAGTCATAGTCCAAGCGTTGCTTAGTTTGGGACCATACGTCTTATCCTCCAAAAGATCTTCTTAGTTCCGAACTACTTCATGTTTTAATCATGAGCAAGGACACAAAAGCACACTTGTTCAGTCTAATATTCGGCTGGAATTCACCCATCCAAGCTTGTCTTATACGTCTACATCATCACACCTCCCCCCAGATGCAAACCTGGCTTCTTCAACCTGGACATGGGCAACGAATTTGGTTGCACGCCTTGCTTCTGCTTCGGGCACTCGTCGCAATGCAGCTCAGCGCCTAAGTACCAAGCGCACGAGATCAGCGCTCACTTCATCAGGGATGCTGAGCGCTGGACCGCGGAGGACGACCAAGAGAAACCCGCGCCGCTTCAGTTCAACGCTAACACGCAGAATATTGGTAAGTTAATGGGGAGGGTTAAACGAGGACGTTGTTATAATAGGTATACCGCAAGTGCTGTGCCGCGCCTTGGGGATGCACGGGGAGGTGGGTGGGTGGTATGACGAGAGCGATGACGGGTGGGGGAGTGGGAAAGTGAGAGCGATGAGCCCTCCCGTCTCGCCGCTCGTGTACCTCAGGCGCGGTACGGCTCCTGCGGTATACCTATAGTCATTTCACTGTAAGTTCACTACAAATACTAATTAGCGCGCTGTCAGAAAGAGAAAGAGACAGGGGCTAAACTGTCAAATGTCCATGTCCAGGGCTATTGCAACGTGGCGTCGACACCCTAGTGGGAAATATTAAATTCTGGCCTCACTGAAGGAAAACTACACGTCTCATTCCTTATTACATGGGGCAGTACACCTGTGCCTACCTCTTCGGGAAAAGATTATCACAGCTGATTTTCTCGGAGTAGTAGGCAGTATACGATAGATGCCTCGACGGGAATTCACTGTAACCAGCCGGTGCCGTAAGCGGCTTAGTGCCATAACACACCAAGTAGCCATGGCGCCCCGTAGCCGAGTGAAAATATGTCAAAATACGACAGGCAACATACCTGGCGACCGACTGGCGACGATCGCCAGTCTGTCGCCAGTCGCCAGTCGGTCGGCAGGTATGTTACCTGTCATATGTTGACACACTTTCAATTGGCTACGGGGTTGGCGACGTCGCCATGGCTACTAGGTGTGTTATGGCCCAAATGCTCAAACCATTGGACCAGGGGGCTTACCACCACCTCTAATAGCAGTTTTGTTTTAACGTTTCAGCGGCCATTTGTGCAATGACGTTTCTTATTGTCATGACAATAAGGTACGTCATTGCACAAAAAGACGCTGAATCGTTCAAACGTTCCTGTAATTGAATCGCAATAAGAGTTCGTGGTAAGCCCCCAGGTGGTCATCAACCTTTTGTACCGGAATGCAGATCTACGCGAAACACAATTGATTTTCTATTGTATCTAGAATCGTAGCATACTCGTAGTTAACACAAACCGTTATTCTCTCTAGCCGTCAAATCGAAGGGCTCGGAGACCCTATACTTCGTAGCCTCCAGCCAGTTCCTAGGGGACCAGCGGCCGTCCTACAACCACGACCTGAAGTTCTCCTACCGCCTCGGCGAGACGAGGGGCTACCCCTCCGTGCAGGACATCATCCTCGAAGGGCCTAGGGCTTCGGTCTCCATCAATATCTACGCACAGAACAACCCCGAGCCTACTGATCAGGTATGTATGACAGTTCGTACGAGCGATTGCGATAGGACAATCGCTCGCATGAACATTATACGATTACATCAAATTGATCGTGCGAACTTGCAATCAAGTATTAAGTAATGCGAGAATTGAGTTCGTTGAGAATTTCAATCGCGCGATTAATTTGAAGCGCATGTTCGTGCTAGCGATTGTCCATCAAAATAACTCCTAGCGATATGTTTATAATGGAGTGATTGTTCTTGCGATTTTTTGCTATAATAGATATGTAGCACTTTATTCTCTGTGCTATAGAGATGTTTATTGTGCCAATTGGATAAGTAACATAATATTTTAGTCGATAACTATGCCCAAAATTGGTATTGAAATTTCAAATTGGAAGCTTGGCGATTGTTTTACCTATATTGTGCGAAATAATATTGTAACTCTTTTCTGACGTGTCTAAAGTAGCTATTTGTTATATCTAGTTACCTATCTACCTACCTATATTTACTTACGTAATATAGGTACTTACACAAATCATAAAGATATCCAACAAAATATATCCTAGAAAATAATTAACAAATGAATTATAGACATCTCTTTAAGTCATAGCTAGCGTTCCCACAATTTACTATACCAGGTACTTCCCGTGACTGCGTACACGCAGAATAAAGTCCTATTTACCGAGTACCAAGAGTCTGAAAGCCCGCATGCCAAATTTCAAAGCCAAAGTTGTCATGCATTAGGAAAAGTTATGTGTTTGTCTGTGGTTTTCGTTTTATACTCTTTTACTTGCGATTTTATGTGTGAAGCTCTACAATAGTTTCACGTTCGATAGTCGCTAGCGTTTACGTATAATATGTGGATGACAAATATCCCAAGGAAGATACTAGAAAAAATTATAGAATTTCCAGGCTTGTTTGTGAAAAACAAGAGGTCTCAGTTCATTCCCGCCTGAGACAAATATCGGAAACGGCCTATATGGAATTTGCCCTAGTCTGGGTCTCACTGGGGTCGCTCCCAGTCTATTGTACAGTTGCCATAGTATTAGTGTGTAGTCTGGCGATATTTTTTACCTATATTTCTCACTTTCATCCTCTCGGGCTAAACCCGGACCTTTTAAATGCTTGCGTGGGGACATGGGTCCAATACGTAGATGCCCCTATAGATAAGTTTGATGTTATGTAAGGCATCTGCTGGAGTTAACCGGTCCAGAATCAGTGACTTGACCCCGGCAGGTGGAGGGTTATCATTGTAAAACCCCGAGAGAAGCGCCATAATTAAACCAATACCATATCGGGCCCGTATGGCCCGTATTGACGGGCGCGTTGGCGTGGTTGGTAAGATTGCGCCTATCACGCTCCAGGTCGTAGGTTCAATTCCTACCCGGGACATGCATTTGTGTGCATGAACATGTCTGTATGTATATTAAGTATGTATTTACGAACAAAAAGTAATATATGTAGTAATATCAGTTATCTGGTTTCCGTGCAAGCTCTGCTTAGTTTGGGCCTCCGCAGACTAGCTACTTTTAGCATCGGCGACCGGCGATTTTGTGACGTATCGATGCTGCGTCGCGTTTCTTCGAGCGCGATCGAGCGAGATGCAGCATCAAAATCGCCGATCGCCGATGCTAAAAGTAGCTAGTCTGCGGAGGCCCTTTGGGATCAGGTAGCCGTGTGTAAAGAATGTCCCAGCAAATTATTTATTTATGTCTACAGGCGCAAGAATACACCTTCAGGCTACACGAAGACCCCCGCTACGGCTGGACGCCCACCCTCTCCAACTTCCAATTCATGTCGCTCCTCCAAAACTTGACTGCCATTAAAATCAGAGGCACGTACAACAAGCCCGGCGAAGGGTTCATGATGCACTTCAAGCTGGAGACCGCGAAGATCGGCAGGGAGAAAGGGTCCGCGCCCGCGAACTGGGTGGAGAAATGTTCGTGCCCTAAGGCGTATGTTGGGGACTATTGTGAAGAGTGCGCGCCTGGGTTCAAGCACGAGCCGGCCAATGGCGGGCCGTATTCCACCTGCATACCCTGCGACTGTAACGGACATGCGCATATCTGTGACACTGCTACTGGTGAGTATTTTAGGTGACGAAATGTGACATTGTATGACAAGGGGGTGGGAGGGGTCCTAAGTTTTGTGACGTCACATTTAAAAATCGAATATATCTAAGTATTAAAACTGAAATTTTAATTATAAACGAAAAATTTTGAAAATTTCTGAAAATTGTAAAAAAAATTGTGACATCAACATCACACAGGGAGGTGGGAGTCTCGCAAATGTGACCAGCTGTGACAAGGGGGGAGGGGTGTAAAAATCATGAAATTCGTGTGACGTAATTTATGGGTGACCCCTTTGAAAGGAACGGAGCCCTTTTTCTAATTGGTAGAGCCAAGGCAGGCTCATATACGGGCTGGCTCGGCCGGAGTAGTACCGCCTTTTGATAGAAGATCGGCGTAAAGTGGCTATTTTAGCTGGGTTTTGTACGAGTGGGAGAGTAGGAGGTCCGAAGACGCCTCCCCTCCTCCCTTCTCTCCCTTTGTTGTTTGGTGACTTAAAAAGGTTACACTTTAGTTATCGCCAGACGCTCAGTTCAAATGCCACTTAGGGCCTCCGCAGACTAGCTACTTTTAGCATCGGCGATCGGCGATTTTGATGCTGCGTCTCGCTCGTTCGCGCTCGAAGAAACGCGACGCAGCATCGATACGTTACAAAATCGCCGGTCGCCGATGATTAAAGTAGCAAGTCTGCGGAGGCCCTTAATGGCTACTTCCTACTGATTATCTCAAAGACTTGGATAAAAGAATTCGCTACTCTAAATTATCGCGAGGTCGAATAGAGAGACACTGTCTGAACTGCCAAGAGTCAATGTTACCTCGCTGCATCTTATCGCCGGTATAGTGGAAAGAAAACTTGGATCCTCCATATAAAAATTTACAAAAGACTGCAGCTCATATACGGGCTGGCTTGACCGGGGTATTACCACCCTCTCACAGAAAAACGGTGCATTTCGTACGATGATTGGGAGAGCCGGAAGCTTAATAGCCCCCTTCCTTCCCCTCCGTCTATCCCAGTTCCTTTTAGGTCGGCAACGAGCGAGCAATGCCTTATGTATTGTAAGCATGGTAACTGCTCACCGTCAAGACAGTACGCTTGTTTGCCACCTTTGTAAAATAAAAAATAAAATAGCGAGGTCGAATAGAGAGACATTGTCTGAACCGTGGACCAATTACTAAGGGGACTGGCCCTAAGCAACTCGGCCGAGTGGTCGGCCTAGTACTAACATCGACATAAAACGAAGCGAGTAGTTCAACTATTTACCAGTAGATAGAACAATGAAAATGAAAAAACAATGACCGCGTTTTTTTCATACATATATCTAATAAGGGCACCTCTTTCTTTAGTCTTTACTCTGTGGTCTGAACTGCCAAGAGTCAATGTTACCACGCTGCATCTTAGCGCCGGTGTTGTGGAAAGAAAATCCGGATCCTCCAAATAAAAATGAACCATTCTGTCTGACCGTTTCCGTGGAACCTCGGTGTCAAAATGTTTCTTTGACACCGAGGTCCCACGAAAAACGGTCAGACGATGAGCCAAATGTTTTTCTAGGTTTCTGTATCTGCAAACACAACACTACGGGCAGCAACTGCGAGTTATGCGCTAAGGGCTACTACGGCAACGCGATCGCGGGCACTGCGGACGACTGCAAGCCCTGCCCCTGCCCCAAAGACAGCGGGTGCATCCAGCTCGCGGACAGCAGCATCGTGTGCACTGACTGCCCTGAGGGTTACGCTGGTGAGTTTATGGCTTACAATGCGATTCAAATAAGAACAGGATTTCTTAAGTTTGCCGTATGTCATTACTTCCCAGGATTTGTTCCTTATCAGCGACACTCGAATGGTGTAATAATACAGTGTTGTGTTATTTTTTTCAAAATCAAATGGTTCGATTCCTGGCTAGGATTATTAATATTTCAAAAATACAATGATTCAGTTTTAGTTTTCATCAAAATCGGGCCCGAGACCCCTTTGAGTACTATTCGCTATTCCTCATAGTTTCGGATTTGGCCATGAAAGCACACTTGAAAAATTTACCCTGTATAACTAATTCCAAGACGCAGGACTTCATTTGACTTGATTGAATGAGAAGAGGAGGTGAATGTTCATTCCAGCAAAGCTATGTGAACATGGAATGAAAGAAAAATTAAGCATTGACTCGAGTGAACATCCATTCGAGTGAAGCGTCTATCATCACCTTTAGTAACAATATAACTTATCCTACATTAGTATTTAATAACTAGCTGCGTCTTGATCCGCTTATTAGCGCTCACACTAGCTAGCTATCAGCCCGCCCGCAGAATGACGTTTTGGGGCTGTCGCGCACTCTGCGCAGTAATGAGGCAGATTTCTTCCGGATATGCGCCTAAAATATTGAAATTGGGAAGCTCACCAGTTGCTCACCAACTTGGTCCCGGGCAAAAGCCCAGGAGTCGGACGATTAAGGGCTATAAAAAGAAATTAAAAAAATATTAAGTGAATGTAGCCTAGGGGCGAACACGTTGGGCTAGCAATCAGAAGGTCCCAGGTTCGATCCCCGGTGGGGCATGCACCAATGGATGAATTTTCATCTATGTACATAATTTACAGTCCGCTTACGGTGAGGGAAAAGAACGTGAGGAAACCTACCTATCCCTCAAGATTAGGTAATAGTCAGTTCCTGTATACACAGCGACAAGGTTCACCGCCTGTCACGTTGGATTCTGACGATCTGGTGAAACGTGGGCTTTGTGTTGTATGGCCACTCAAGACTACCCCCGAATGGGGATAAAAGTCGTGCCGTATATTTCGTTTTCATTTAATAACAGCTATCTGGTTTCCATAGTACAAGCTCTGCTTAGTTTGGGATCAGGTAGCCGTGTGTAAAGAATGTCCCAAGATGCTTTTTTTATTTTTTTTCAAATATTCCTAGGTCCAAAATGCGAGATGTGCGCGGACGGGTACTTCGGCGACCCGACCGGCGTGTTCGGCGCGCCGCGGCAGTGTGAGGTGTGCCAGTGCAACGGCAACGTGGACCCCAACGCGGTAGGCAACTGCAACCGAACAACTGGCGAGTGCCTTAAGTGTATCTACAACACCGCCGGCGAGCACTGCGACAAGTGCCTTAGTGGTGAGTACACTTATAGATAAATTCAAATTCAAATAATTGGCGGCGTCTTCATCAGGCGCATGCCTCGCGCGAGCACTCACTTTTGACGTCAGAACGCATAGACGTAATGTCATAATACGAGTGCTCGGGTGAGGCATGCGCGCCATATGGACACATCTATTTATTTTGTTTAGGCCTAAGGGGCACTTACAAATTGTCATTTTTCATTTTTTCCTTAACTTCTACGGCCGGATCGGAAACGCGACCTCGACTGAGGAGATCCGGCAAGAAACTCAGCGGGCTTGTCTTTTTTACATAGTTTTTTTTAAATCGCCATTTACTTGTTTTAATACAATGTATTTTGGTAAACAATAGCTCCAGTGTGCTGCCTTCCGAAATAAGCAAGGCAAGACACGCTACACTTTAACATGACGCTGTTCTGAACGAAGTGTATTTGAGCGATCAGTCCCAAGTCCCAGATATGGCGTAGCAGGATCATCTAGTAATTTTAGCGGCAAAAGGAAGATCTGTTCGTAATTTGCTCTCTAAGAACTTGCGTGTGAGACGACAGGTATTAAGTATAACGGCTTTCTGAATGAGTGAAGGCTAATTTGGGCATTTGAAGAGTGTTGAGATTAGTTTGGAGTATCCTTGGAATAACGCCTGTTGTGGAAATAAGTCTTCTTCCCAGCCTTATCCCACTATGAGGGGTCGGCTTTTAGTCTACCCTGATTTGGCTGATCACCGATATTTACACGGAGCGATTGCCATCTGCCCTCCGAGACCCAACTAGTGGGACTATCGGCAACCTAAGAGTAACACCATTTTTGTCAGATATTTCAGGCTTCTGACTGCCTGTAACGACTGTCAAAGATTTTCAAATGACACCTGGGACCGCCAGCTTAACGTGTGCTCCGAAGCACGAAGGAGGTCTGATGCTATAATTCGGACACCCACCCAAGACCCAACCGAGCCGAACGTGGCTTAACGCGCCGATGTATCTTGCGTCTTACCAACTAGGCTACGACTTCCTCCTCCATACCCACGATACACCATACTTATTTTCTGTTATGGAAATAAGTATGGGTATGATTTTAACTGTACTTGCTATTGTATTTTTATTTAATGTTTCGTGTCAGGTTACTTCGGCGACGCGCTAGACCCGAAGGAGAAGGGCGACTGCAAGCCGTGCCAGTGCCACGTGGCCGGCACGGTGGAGAGCCCTGAAGGACCGCCGCAGTGTGACGGGCTCACCGGCTACTGCTCCTGCCGCGCGCACGTGGTCGGCAGGAACTGCGACAAGTGCGAGGTACAAGCTGCACCAACATAGAACATTCATTATGCTACGGCTACACTACGAGGCGAAGATTTGCGTTCGCATTGTCTCGATAAAACTTCGTGTTCGACATACGACGAAGTATTTGGCCTCATTGTACACACCGTCGCGATAGTCTAGAACGCGTGATATTTGAATAAAATAAAATTTTAAGAGGCGGCTGTTCTATATTACATTCGGAAAATATTATTTACTGCATCTTTATTATTTGAAGAAGATAAATTAAAGAGTAAAGAAGAGAAATCGTAATCATTTTATGTATTAAATTCCAATATACGCTCTTTACTCCAGTTCATAATTATCACGAATCAGAATCAGAATAGCGATGCAATACACAAAATACGTGCAAACCGCTCGGCGTCTTGCTGTCAACTAAGCGCGCGAAGTGTAGCCAGCCGCACGAACTTTGTCGCGATAAAACCCTTTGATGTGCGGAAATTTACCGACAGCCGCGCGAAGGGCATTCTTGTTCGCGATGATGATTCGCGATAGCACGAATTACTTGGCCAGACTTGTCGCGACAACGCAAATCGTCGCGTTATCGCGATAGTGTGGCGATTTTAGAAGTTTTTTTTATCGATATTAGAAGCGACATTTTTTTTATCCTATGTTATCCCACTGCTGGGCTAAGGACTCCCCCTGCCTTTGGTATTGCATACGCTTGTTTACCACCTTAGTCACTTAAAAAGTGTTTGTCGATAGGACGGGTACTACAATATAGACTCGGGCGACGGCTGCGACCCTTGCGAGTGCAACCTGGAGGGCTCGTATAATAACACCTGCGGCCCCGCCTCCGGCCAGTGCTACTGCAAGCCGGGCATCGATGGGTGAGTATACTGCAACCGCTTAAGGCGCTTTTGTCCAAAAGTTTTGGCCGCCTGGATTGGACCCAGCCCACTTTTTTTGCGAAAATATCGAAAATAATTAATTGTGACGTAAAAAACGATTACATCACGAAAACCGAAAATATTTGTTTTAGGTATCCATCTTCGGCGAAAAAAATTATTAAATATTCCTAGTTTTTTTTTTCACATAGTCAAACAGCAAGTAGCACTTTTTCCTACTTAAAATTTAAAGATGAATGTTTAATAGATACTGAGATATTTTTTCAAAAATTTTACCCCATTCTTCTACGAGGAGATAGCGTCCATTCATGCATGTTTTTGGCGAGTCCCGCCTAGCGTAATATAGTAAGGTCATCGGTAAATTAGACAATTGTCAGAGGCCTCTCGGGCGGCTTGAACAACTAGGACACCAGGTTGGCCACTAACCATACGATAAGAAGAAGAAGCACGCGACTTGCGTGGTTAAGATCCAGGGTTCGAACCCCGGCTCGCACCTCTGGGTTTATTTTAATCTATGTGCGAATCATAATTTCAATATATGATTATGATGGAGGAAACCATCGTGAGGAAACTCTAACCAATTTTCGAAAGACATGTGAAATCCACCAGCGCTAGGCCAGCGTGGTGGATTATGGCCCGTATCCCCCTCGCATTGAGGAGAGGCCCAAGTCTAGGCGTGTGACGTCAAAAGGGCGAATATTATTATTATTCGGAAGGCATCACACCAAAACAATAGTTCTAAATATTCACCTTTTGGTTTAACTGTAAAGTGGGAGTAGGCATGCACAGCTTTCTAGGCTAGTTCTTTTATTTTTTTTTGTTTATTTAAATACCTAATTTTGTTTTTTTTATTCACAATGTGTTAATGCCTGCCTGCTCACATAGCGTTGCTTTGAAAATGTATACAATTATTCTTTTGATAAGAGTAACCATTGAGTTTCTTGCCGGCTCTTCTCAATGGAAGCAACATTACGAACCAGTGGTAACGCTAAAATATTGTTTTTCTTGACTATTTATAAACGCTTTATTGAGCTTACATGAATAAAAAACTTTTTATTTGATTTGATTTATTATTATTTTCGTCAGTAAACACTGCGACCGCTGCCGTCTTTACCACTACGGGTTCTCGGTGGAGGGTTGCCGTGACTGCGACTGTGATGAGTGGGGCTCCACGGACTACCAGTGCAACATGGCCGGCCAGTGCCCGTGTCTCGAGAGCGTCGAGGGCAGACGATGTGACAGGTAACTTATAAACAAATATTCACTTAGGGCCACCGCAGACTTGCTACTTTTAGCATCGGCGATCGGCGATTTTGATGCTGCGTCTCGCTCGTTCGCGCTCGAAGAAACGCGACGCAGCATCGATACGTCACAAAATCGCCGGTCGCCGATGCTAAAAGTAGCAAGTCTGCGGAGCCCCTTATTCAACCTAGGTTCCGGAAGTTGGACAACGGCGCCGCGACAGCCCTACAAAGCGATGGCGACGCCGTCTTTCTTGACGATTTCAAGAAAGACAGAAAATGTCCCTATGGACAAAGACATAGTAGAAAGATGGATAGTAGGTTATCTTCATAGAAACGCACCGCGCGTGGCTTGTATGTGTGCGCCATGCGTACCTATGCGCCGCACACGCACACTCAAACTTCACATGCATTGTTTCGCACTTATAACTGTGTCTATATTTTGTTTGAGTGTGCGTGCGCGACGCATAGATACGCATGGCGCACACATAATGCCGCGCGCGGTGCGTTTCTATGAAGATAACCTACTACCTATCTTTCTACTATGACAAAGAGTAATGGAGGCGTATTGGAGAATTTAGCTCAACAGTGGGATGAAATAGGTTTAATAATATTCACAAACATTACTATGAGGCCTCGTAGAGCACGCGAACGCACATCCCATTTTGTGCATCCAGATGCCTCGCATGCCTCGCCCGAGCATTCATGTTATGTAATTATGTCTATGGGTTCTGACTTTAAAACAGAGCTCGGGCACGGCTTGCGCCTGATGTAGACGCAACTATTGAGAAATGTCAAACCAAACTATACAGAGTGGTGACGACATAGTGACAATAAATTAAAACACGATCCCAATCACAACACATTAAAATTATAAAAAAAGGTTTACATCAAAGTCCAAAATATCAAATTTTCAAACAAATTAAATGCGGAAATAGTCTAAACTAAAACCCTTTATAAACGTCTACCGACCTCATAGACTGACCTGTAAGTACAAGTGTGGCAACATCGCTTCGGTGTCGGTGTTTTTAGCGGTATCTTTGTAGGCGTAAAGTTAAAATAGTCAAAATAAAAAAGCAATCCCGTGGCAATACCTTTGAATATAATTTAATAATATTTTATGTGCGAACTACTTATGTGATATCCAGTATGTGGTTTCAATTATTGTCATGATGTCGTCACCACCCTGTATATTTGTTGGCTCTACCACCAAGAGTATGGATAGTATAACTCGGTATGATGTCCAGATGTATGGAGAACAAGCAGCGGCGCGCCGACGGGCAGGGCTGCGAGAACTGCCCGCCCTGCTACAACTTGGTGCTCGACGCCGTCAACCAGCACAGGCAGGAGCTCACCGAACTTGATGACGTAAGTTTACATTCTCTGCTCTCTGACTTACCTTTACTTACTTTTACTTACCTTTTATACTTACTTTTCTCTCTGGCTTAGGACAAGCATCGAATTTGTGTCTCTGAATGATCTAAATCGGTATATAATAAATAATAATAATAAAAATAAATAATAACATGTATTTATTTTTCCACGTTATTTGAAAAGCTACGTAGTTTAACAAAGAGTAGGATCATAACTAAAGCTTATTTCTAAACAGAGTTTAAGTATTAACTTAAAATTATTTATGGAGTGGACTGGAGCCTAAATTAGGGCAACCCTGTATTTCAGGACTCCAGGGGGCTTACCACAAACTCTTATCGCCATTCAATTACAGGAACGCTTTAACGTTTCAGCGACTTTTTGTGCAATGACGTACCTTATTGTCATGACAATAAGAAACGTCATTGCATAAATGGCCGCTGAAACGTTAAAACAATACTGCTATAAGAGGTGGTGGTAGGGCCCCAGGTCTCTCTCCCGCGGTGAATGATAAAATTAATAATATCTAACCAAAACAATTCCTGGGTGCCGTGTCGCATAGTCAATTGGGTGTGTCCATATGCCGCGCATGCTATACCCGAGCAGTATTATTATGACGTTACAACGTCAAAACTGAGTGCTCGCTCGCGGCATGCGCCTGATAAAGACAGCGCCATTAAACTGCCACTGTAGCGATTTGCTATTGTGGCCGATCTTCAGATTGGTTGGTTAGAATCAAGCGACCTGCGGGCTGACAGCATCACTATGCAATATTACAGAAATTCTGCAAAAGCAATTAATTTTTCCGACCCTCCAGCAGAATCCGCTAAGTTTCCTTGAAACGGTCAGGAATGGCGTAAAATGTGTGACTATTTTACGGCGTCCGGCTCTCTCGCTACTGCCGCACTTACTATTACCGTGCTACTTCTTTCTAGATTCTGTCCAAGATCTCGAAGTCACCGACTGTTGTGGAGAACGCTGACTTTGACAACGAGCTGCAGCGCGTGCGCGAGGAGATCGAGCGGCTGGCGCGCGACGCGCAGGCTGAGCTGGGTGGGGGAGGGAACGGGGGTAACGGGGGCGGGGGCGGACTCACCGACAACCTGGCTGAGCTGGCTGAGAGGCTCGCTGACGTTAGGTACGCTAACTACACAAATTACAATATGACGTCAATTACCCACGACCACAATGGAGATCCGTAACAAATTTAGTTGGGAATGCAGATTTATATAGCTAAGAAATCCATAACATACAGTGCAAAAATGTTTGTGCTACGACAAATATTTACGAAGTTATGACCAAATTACTTACGAAGTTTGCGCGCGATTGCTGTGACGTCACAAGGCCCACTCGCGCTCTGTAGTGCATGGCAGCGTGGGTGGAGTGGGCGGCGCGGGAACCGCTCACCTTCAAGCCGATCAGTGCTTTGTAAAATCATTGTAAACTGGTTTTAAATCTCTATTTTGGGGGAAAGTTTGGAAAGTACCTGCCCTAAAATATATTGATGACGAAACTTTTTTAAATCTTTAACACTGTGCAAATAGAAAAGCAATACACGAAGTAAAACATGTAATAAAAGCAAATAGTACCTATTCTATAAGGGCTATATCGCACGAGGATACCAGGGGTAGCGCAACCAGTCGCTCCACCAACAAAATGTATAGGTAGAGCTGTATGGAGGATATCGCACCTGGTGTCCGCTTGGTAGCGCAACCAATTCGGTGTCGGCTACCGAATCACCCGCTGGTGGCGCCACCATGGTTGCCTCGTGCGATATCGCGCTTACTGTTCGTGAATAATATCTCGGGTATTTTATGGCTATGAGGTCTAAACAGTCACCGTATGTACAGGAACATGCTGTTCAAGATCAAAGACGAGAGCTACGACGGCAACGACGCGGTCGAGAAGAGTAAAGGCAACGTGTCCAAGGCGGAGAACACTGTCGAGGCGGCGCAGAAGGAAATCAATGTACGACCAACCTCACCACCAGCTTACCACAAACATTTCCCTTCAAAATTGTGATTAGCCAATCAGTATGGCCAATGTTTGGAAACATTGGCCATACTAGTTTAGGCATTGGTCGTCCCCTCATAGCATTATGGATATCACGTAACGTTGATTTAATGTTACTGAGGTGGCAAACAAATGTACGGCCCGCTTGATGTTAAGCAGTTACCGTAGCCTATATCCGTACCGTAGCCAGGGTGAATTTGAATTCATGGGGATCCTTTTAAACGGTGATTCTACACATTATTCAGAATTTTTAGGGAATATTAATCAACAAATCAATTGATAAAAATTTCTTGCCCAGGAAAGGTATAACAGTTAACTGATTTGCTTACTACTCGAGCTATATTTTTTGGTTGATAGATTTTTTATTTATTTTCCCAAAATATTCTGAATCATATGTAGAGTCATACTTTAAAAGGATACCCATAATTACAAAATCACCCTGTAGATGCTTGTAATACCAAAAGCATCGCTCGCACGTTGCCGGCCTAGAGGGGATATATAACCGTATACATCATGGACCAATTACTAAGGGGACTGGGTCTAAGCAACTCGGCCGAGTGGTCGGCCTAGTACTAACATCGACATGAAACGAAGCGAGTAGTTCAGCTATTTACCGATAGATAGATGCCACGCATCCCGGGAAATATGACCACGCGTTGTTTCGTAAAGATATCTACTAAGAACGTCTCTTCTAATTAAAATCTCTATGGTATACATTCATAAGCATTTAGTAAAAAGCTGTTATTTGGACATTACAGACACTTCAATTTATCTCTTAACTCTCCTCCTAGAGTGCCTTGGAATATCTGGACGGCGAGGGCGTCGCGGCTCTATCCAAAGCTCGCAACCGCTCCGACCAGTTCGGCAAGCAGTCGGTCGACATGTCGGCCTTAGCTAAGGAGTCCCGTCTCTTGGCCGAGAACCTGGAGGCCGAAGCGAAGAACATTAAGGATGTAGCCGACAAAGCGTTCAACCAGTCTCTAGCGGCTAACGAGATCGCTAAAGATGGTATTAAGAAGCAGACGAATATTAGGTAAGTCATGCTGACGCTATTTAAAAAACTAAATAAATATTCTGGGACATTCTTTTACACACGGCTACCTGATTCCAAACTAAGCAGAGCTTGCACTATGGAAACCAGATAACTGATATTACTACATATTTTAATTTTTGTTTGTAAATACATACTTAATATCAGGGTTGTTATGAAAAAATCATCTTGATTTAAACACCATGATTAAAACATGTTTTAAACATTAAAAAACAGTGTTTTTTTCTCCTCCTGTTTTAAATCAATGTTTTAAACAGTTTTGATTCAAAATTTTGCTGTTTTTTTGCAACTCTGCTTAATATACATAATTACACCCAGACTCGGGACATACAGTCTTTTTTTGCTGCCACATTACACGGGTTAACTGTATCTCATCCCGCAGCGATGAGGTCCAAGTCTTGGCGACCGAGTTGAACACCGCTTCGGGTAAACTGAACGCCATAACTGAGTCCGCGGACCAAGCGCTCAAGAGGGCGAAGGAGGTGTATGACGAGGCGTTAGGGTTGTACGCGGAAGTGAACACCACTCTCCTGCCCGACATCAAGCTGAACAAGCTCCATGAAGACGCTGTCAGCATGAACGTTACAGTAAGCTATATTTTAAAGCACCTTAGGGCCGGGCTCCATTAGCGCGTTGCGTTGCGTCATCGCAAGATTTTGTACTGGCGCATCACCTTCCCCCGCTTCGTCTCTCGCCCGTCGACCCTTTGATCCGTTGCGATGACGCAGCGCAGCGCACTAGTGGAGCCGCGCTCTTAGAGGCTCCATAAATTACGTGAGGTGATTTTTGTGATTATTCGACCCTCCTCCCCCATTGGTGAGATTTTGTGAGATTTGCCTCGATCCCCTCCCTCGCCCCTCGAATCTCACGTGAGATTTTTCAAAAGCCATGTTCTAGCGGAGAAACCTGTTTTACTTAATTAAACACATTTTCTCGTAATTTTACACTGTTTCTTGCGGTAAAAAAAATACGTGTGATTTGCCGAGACCCCCTCTCCCCCACGTGAGATTATGTGAGATTTTACTCAAACCCCTCCCCCCCTAAATGCCTCACGTAATTTATGGACGCCCTCTTATGTACAGTCAGCATGAACATTATCAATTGAATTGATCAATGGAAATGAATGTTCTTTAGATTAAGGTTTATGGAATTGATATAAAACTAAAGTATGCAAGCGATTTGAAATGACTAACTGACTAGTTTGAAATTACTTATGTTGCTAACCGTACCTTACCTCCAGCATATTCTATAGCACTCTTTAAGACATTACCAAGAAATAGGGAGACATATGACTGTTCAAAATAGTATGTCCTCCTAAACGTGGAAATGGACACAGTACGACAGTCGTTCGCGAAAAATTATGTTCATCAACAAGCCGTTTATTGTCAAATTGCGAGTGCAATAATATATGTGTGCATTTTGCTGCATGCTGATACGCTAAGCAAAAGTCTAGTGATTGAAAGGTTTGGATTTTGGAGTTTGTATGGAAGATCGTTATTTTAGTACAGATGGGAAGTCCCATGAGGCACACTGCTAGTCTATTATATTTATATTTATCCGAGCTTGAAATATCTATATTCGCACCACAATAAAAGTTGGCACTCATCTATCAACTCGGCACCCGATCAGCACCGCCTCGTGCGTAGAAATCCACTAACTGAACCGGAAATAAGTGGACCACGCGCTGACCACGCGGCGTTCACTCGTTGACCACGCGCGGTCCACTGGTTGATCGCGTGACGTTTATGGTGTAAAAGCAGCGTCCGCCCGCGGACCACCTGTCGACAACGAGTGGACGCCGAGCGACGAGGCGGTGCTGGTCGGGTACCGAGTTGATAAATTAGTGCCAACCTTAAGGGCCATCATACACCGGGTAGCCATGGCGACGTCGCCAGCCACCGTAGCCAACTATTCGTATTGAAATGTATGGGAGGTAACACCTTGCGACGGACTGTCGACGTCGCCAGTCAATACAAATTGTTTGGATACGTGGCCGGCGACGTCGCCTGGCGTTCCGGTGTGTTATGGCTCTAAGGTGGCCACCCTTGAACCCTTTAGTCTAGTTTCTTGGTTCATCATGTCCTTCCAACCGCAGGTAGATGAGAAGTCGGCCGACTTGGAGCGTCTGATCGCTGAGAACTCGGACACGCTAGAACAGCTAGAGGATGCTATTCGGCAAGGCCGCGGGCTGCTAGACCAAGGCCACGACCGGCAAGACGAGCTCAACGACCTGTTGGCGAAGCTGGATGAGCTGCAGGCGCAGGCTAAGAACGACGTGGAGCTCACCAACCAGACCCTCAAAGACGCCAACGAGATCTATAAGACTTTGAAAGGTAGCATCCAAAATCTTAATTTTAGTGTCTCATAAGGACCACCGCAGGCTACTTTTAGCATCGACGATCGGTGATTTTGATGCTGCTTCACGCTCGTTTTCGCTTGAAGAAACGCGACGCAGCATCGATACAGTCGCAAAATCGCCGGTCGCCGATGCTAAAAGTAGCATGTCTGCGGTGACCCTAAGATACGTATCTTTTTAAAATTATTTTAGTTTGGCTACCGACCGTGTTCTCGATGAATTCCCAAGAATTCTCTTGAATTTTAATAATCCTTTCTTAATGACCATCATATAAGAATCTCCGATGTAAATGTCATGCTTCTATCAAAACCCATCGGTTCAGGAGTGCGTTGTCTGCATTTGTTAAGTTGTTGTTTCCATATTATTAGCAGTAGGTAAATTAATAAGAGTTTTACTTGATATAAAAAATGACTACAAAAAGGAGAGTTTCTCCATTCGGATAGGGCTTGACTAATTTAATTTATAGCAAAGTAATTATTAAAAGGCCACAGGCGTTCGACGCTACCCGGACGCCAAAACATAGGTTGTTCATCTGGAAAACCCTTTAGGTGTCCCCTTCCGTCTCGCGGGAATCAGGTGGTGTATTTGGAAGCCTTGGCAGAGTCGTATAACCACTAAACGAGCGGTGTACTATCTTCCCTCTTAAGCATGCACTGCGGCACAGGTGTCCATTCTAACTTGAGCTACTAACGAGCGTGTAATCGTCAGAGTTCAGCGACCAAGTGACGGAGTCGCGTCAGCTGGCGGAGCAGGCGAAGCTGGACGTGCCCAGCGTGCAGCAGAAGATCGCCGCGGCCGACGACAGCATCAGCGGCATCGCGGAGCAGCTCGCCGCCGCCAGCGACAAGGCGCAAGAGGCCCGCGACCTCGCACGCGCCGCGCAGAAGGACTACGCTGACAAGGCATCTGAGGTACCTACCTTTTAGGAGGAAATCCTCGAAACACGCCTTCACCTTTTTGTGGGAGAAAGCTGGAGTATTTGAGATTCTTACTCACTAAGTTAGGAGGAAACCTTCGAAAGATGCATTGACCTTTTCCTGGGTGCAGGCTGGAGTATTTGAGATTCTTACCCACTAAGTTAGGAGGAAATCTTCGAAAGATGTATTGATCTCTTTGTGAGAGAAGGCTGGGGTATTTGAGATTCTTAATCACTAAGTTAGGTGGAAACCTTCGAAAGATGCATTGACCTCTTTGTGGAAGAAGGCTGGAGTATTTGAGATTTTTAATCACTAAGTTAGGTGGAAACCTTCGAAAGATGCATTGACCTCTTTGTGAGAGAAGGCTGGGGTATTTGAGATTCTTAATCACTAAGTTAGGAGGAAACCTTCGAAAGATGCATTGACCTCTTTGTGGGAGAAGGCTGGAGTATTTGAGATTTCTACCCATTAAGTCGACAGGGTTAACTGCAGCCGTCGACGCTGGTCGGCACTAGCGGTAAAGGCAAAGTGCCGCTCGTGTATTTGCAGCCTTAAACCTTCCTGACGGCTGCTTTCAACAAGTCGAAAGATCTCCGGGATTTCCAAATTACTATCGTTATTATTCTTTAACAGGCCGCTCACGAGGTGAAAAAGAAATCCTCCAAATCTCGCGCCGAGGCCGGCAAGCTCCGGGACGAAGCTGACAAACTATCCAGTAAGTGCTCCCAACATGTTCGCAATTAACAAATGTGCCCAGTAACCCGATTACGTTATAAACCGTAACGATATCGTACCGACATAGTCGTTGATAGCCTTTTCGTCATGGCAACAAGTCGTTGAGTAACCGTTTGAGTTGGTCCTATCGAACTGCGTTCAAGGAATACGTGAATACCAACTTTGGGTAGGATTTCGATCGAACGACTTTCGAACTAAAACGATATTTGGATTGTTTGTTTTGTTGATTGTTTGTTTTTTACGGAAATCGGGCCACAGGACTACAGCGACTTGTCATAAAGTATCACAAAATATGACCGTTTACTAACCATGTTTGTTCTAGCTCGCGTGAAAGGGACCGCCGAGCAGATCGAGGATTTGGAGAAGCAGGCAGCTGATAACATGCAGATGACTCAGGACGCCAAGATGAAGGTCTGTTTATGATTGAGAATACGATTAAAATGTGTGAATGATGTCTTAGTTTACCGTGCAACATAGCGTAGCAAAAACATTTCCAATGGGTTTCCGTAACGAATTTAGTTGAGAACGCAGATTTATAGAGCTAAGAAATCCATAACATGCAACAATTTTTGGTCTACGACAAAAAATTACGATGCTGTGACCAAATTACTAGAGAAGTTCGCGCGCGGTTTTCGTGACGTGTTTTACCCCGCGCGCGCTTTGTAATGAACGGCGGCGCGACCGGCGCTGGTACAGCGCGTCTTCAATCTGACGGCCCCGCGTGACGTCACACGCACATCGCAACGGATGGACCGATTTCGATAATTTCAGAACTATATTGATAGGAAAGCTTAGTTTTAACTAAAGTGTTGGTTATGAGTTGATTTGTTGACCTAGTATTGATTCCCATTGCTCATTTGGCGAACTCATGGGACTGCTAATGTAGTACTCTCCCACCAGCTGGAGTTCACGCTTTTTTTTGCTTTAAAAAAGAGCACAAGGTGACATAACAATTCTGCTGAAGTAATTCATTTCTCTGAATTTCTAGCAGAATCCTTAAAAAAATCACTTAGTGATGATTTTACGGCAATTTTGCGGGATTGCCAAGGATTCTGCTATAATGAAGAATTAACGAAGACAATCGCTTACAGTGTGGGAAAACATCGTGAGGAAACCTACCTATCCCCCGGGGTTAGATAATAGTCAGTTCCTGTATACACGGCGACAAGGTTCACCACCTGTCACGTTGGGTTCTGACTATCTGGTGAAACGTGGGCTTTGATTTGACTTAATACCTCCACAATGTGGTGGTGTATGGCCACTGAAGCCTCTGACTACCCCCGAATGGGGATAAAAGTCGTGACGTTACGAAGACAATATTAGAGATCAGTAGTTTTCCAGTGGTTAAACGCTACCAGACTCAACGCCATGGTTCGGGATGGCCGGACGGCCATAGTTCATCACTGGGATAGACCCCGTCCATTGTACGATACCCATAGTATAAGCTTTGCTTAATATGGGATCATACAGTTGGTGTTTCAGTCTAGCGATATTTATTATTTTAATATTTGCCATGTTGCCAGGTCGGTCAAGCCAATACAGACGCGAGGGAAGCGGAGAAGCAGGTCTCCAAGGGTCTGGACGACCTGAAAGTGATCAAGGAGGAACTGCAGAATCTACCCACACTGGACGACCAGGCTTTGGACAGACTGCGTGAGTATTAGCCACTCTAGTCTCCCTCTGAGTTGGGTAAAATGTTCTTCTTATCGTATGGTTAGTGGCCAACCTGTTAACAGAGTTGTTCAAGCCGTCCGAAGCCCTCTGACTTAAGAACTGCTGCCTAGAAGACAACAACCGGGACCGACTTCTTACGTGCCCTCCGAAGCACGGAGACGCTCAGTTCAAATGCCACTAAATGGTCACCCATCTCTGACCGACCTTGCCAAGCGTGGCTTAACCTCCGATCGATTACCGATCAGTGATTGCAGCTGGCTATGAGCGCCTCAAAATGTAATGTAAAATGTTTCTTGACTTGTTTGAATCGAAGTACCACCTAGGGGACCACCTGTAACACCTAGGGGAGTGGATGACATAGAGGAAGTAGACGTCATACGAATTGAGATTGGACGATGTTGTTAATATCGTTGACGCACATTGTTCGTATAACAAATGTTTAAATCATCTTACAGAGGAAAGCCTGGACAGAGCTGAGAGTGAACTGAAGGCAGTCGACTTGGACGGCAAGATCAAGAGCTTGACCGAGGCCAAGAACAACCATCAGAGGTACTATTTGTTTGTAGCGTCGATAGCATTTACGATGTAAAGCCAATTCTAGCACAAACATTGGGTTCAGTATCAGAAGTGGGAGAAATGTAATAGCCTCATTTTAAGTTTAACCTTAACCTATTTAACCATTATAAATTTGTATTTAACAAATAGCTGTCCCCGCAGCTTCCGCAGATTAACGGGCTTCCCCTCAATGCGTTACTTTTCCTTTGTAGAATCTAAAATTTCCAGAATCTGTCTTGTCTTGTAGACTCTAGCATTTTCTAGTATATTCTAGTCATTTGTAAAAACTGGAATTTTTTGAATCTTCTTAAAGAATCTGTCGTTTCTAGAATCTGGCATTTTGAGAATTAGCCGTTTCTAGAATCCGGCATTTTGAGAATCTGCCGTTTCTAGAATCCGGCATTACAAGAATCTGTCGTTTCTAGAATCTGGCATTTTGAGAATCTGCCGTTTCTAGAATCCGGCATTTTGAGAATCTGCCGCTTCTAGAATCCGGCATTACAAGAATCTGTCGTTTCTAGAATCTGGCATTTTGAGAATCTGCCGTTTCTAGAATCCGGCATTTTGAGAATCTGCCGTTTCTAGAATCCGGCATTACAAGAATCTGTCGTTTCTAGAATCTGGCATTTTGAGAATCTGCCGTTTCTAGAATCCGGCATTTTGAGAATCTGCCGTTTCTAGAATCCGGCATTACAAGAATCTGTCGTTTCTAGAATCTGGCATTTTGAGAATCTGCCGTTTCTAGAATCCGGCATTACAAGAATCTGTCGTATCTAGAATCTGGCATTTTGAGAATCTGTCGTATCTAGAATCTGGCATTTTGAGAATCCGGCATTTTGATAAACTGCCGTTTCTAGAATCCGGCATTTTGCTAATCTGCCGTTTCTAAAATCCGGCATTTTAAGAATATGTCGTTTGTAAAACCTGGCAATTCGAGAATCTGCCACTATAGTCTAAACCCCTATCTCCATAGATGGATGAAGCAATACCAGGATGAGCACGACCACTTGCGTCTGGAAGTGGACAACGTAAAAGACATCCTGAGCCAGCTGCCCGACGGATGCTTCAAGCGCATCGTGCTGGAGCCCACAGAAGGACCCAGCCGTCTCGCGAGTCTCAGGTAGATCCAAACACACCGCGCGCTTGGACGAGGTCCAAAACTGACTACCACGTAATCTTAATCAAACCGGAATACTGTCTGAATTCAGAAATGGAACTCATCAGAATGTCTAAGTCTGGACGCTGTCAGTTACTAGCCACTGCGTATTTTACCGTCTTAAAGTAGTGTTAAAGAAACACCATAATGGGTAATAACTCGCCTACCGACCAAGCGTCTCATCCAAAGACAATCGAGGGTCCTATCAAACTCAGTTATTGGCAAATTCATCGACTATTATTACGATGGATGCCATATATTTTTTTAAAGTGTAATGAATGTTATGATATCCGAATTTTACTTGAAGATGGCTTTGTGTTAATAATATTCTTATTTAAATATGTACTGGCTAGTTAATGTGAGCGGCCAGTTACACCTAGTTTTACCGTATAACATGGGATTCTTCAAAAGGCAAGCTTATAGGTCTCTAAAGATCGGCACCCCTTGATGGGGTAAATAAAGATATCCCAATGATTTTACCTAGTGAATATTTTTTACCATCTGGCTATACTGTATGGTGTGGTAGTCGTTTGTGAACTGCCTATTTGAGGCCCTAGGCAGGGCTCATTTCACGGAATTTTTAGTAGGGACTAGCCCCCTAATACACGGAAGTTTTAATCACTTTTTAAGTACGAAGTCTTTTTCAGAAGATAAGTACTTTGTAAAACCTTTGTATATCTATAAAAATATTAATAAAGTGGGCGAAACTGAAGTGGGTACAGGTGGGTCTACTACAAGAGTATTCGTTGGTAGAAAAGACACGTCTTCCCCATAAAAAAATAAATTAAAGTCTATCAGTAGGTACACCAATTATATATATTATTTTCGTACTCAGACTGCATTTAATAATGTTGCATTTTGTACTTAGAATAGCGTTAAATAAGAACTCTAGCTTATAGAGGCTTTTGCAAGTTTCTTTAACATATACCCGTGCCATATTTCTGATATTGGTACAATTGTAAATATAACATATAAGTACCCAAGCCATACAATATAATACAGTTGTGAACTATTTTGATACATCTGTTACCTTTAATATAGGTATCTATCTATAAACATATCAATAAATACAAAATAAAAAATGTCTGAAGTCCGCAGTTAAATTGAAATCAACGATAAGTTGAGCAATCTATGTGTATAGGTATATTATATTACGCTATGGTTATGTATGCTAAGCCTTTTTTCAAAAGTACGAAATAATAATTCAACTATATATACGGTAGCGGATTGTAGTGAATCCAGTGTAAACTCATTTTTAGGAGTAAACTCAAAGAATCGTTCATGAAAATGTTACATATTTTTTTGAGATGAAGCAATTTCTCAGAATTGGCGGGAAATACTACTTGAAAAAAGGTGTGCGAACTTCATTAAGTATTTTTGTATACCATGATCCAAACCCCCAAATATTATTTCGTACTTTTAAAATACCCTGTATAGTGTGTAAAAGGCTCTTGCGTTCTCTATTAGAGAAATGAAATATTCTGTGGACCACTGATATAACTCGGACTTCGAACCGAAATCAGAAGTTTACCTACTCTTATAAGATTATGTACTAAAGTCTAAGATTAAAATATTATCAAACCAACTTTTCATTCAAAATATTGTACTGTATTTTTATTGGTTCATTTATTTCTCGACACTAGAATCTACTTCTTAAGATCTGATATCATTATTGTCACACTGTTTTTTTTTTTTTTTTGGAAATTGGTTTCTAAAATTCTTTTATAAGGATCGCCAAAGAAATGTCTACCTACGCGTGCTTACTACAGACCAAGCGAGTGTACTCGGGGCTAAAAAGGCCGGATAGCAATTCTAAAAAGCAATTATATTCGGGGCTAAATAGGCGGCATTGCAATTCTGAAAAAATAAATTATATTTGTCTATTTTCTAGCCGACGCCAATGCCGTGAAATGTTCAAACATTGAACGCAATTCGTGACTATTTTACGAAAATTTTACAGAATAGCTAAGGGTTCTGCTAAGAAATTAGAAAAATGCACTACTTTTGCAGAATTGCTACGTGGCCTGTTGAGCCAGTTCTGGCTGTTCAATAATCCAATATGAACACCGCGATATAAACTGCAGCTATGCTCGGGATACACGGCGACACTCGACACTCAGTGTATCTCAGTATAACGACACCGCCACTACAATTAAAACAAGGTGTCGCGGTGGTGTACACACTCAGACACTCCATGTATACACTGATTGTATTAGTGTCAAGTGTTGTCGTGAATTCCGAGCTTTTAGGGTGCGTTTCCACTGACGCGGAGCTGGGCGGAGTGGAGCGGAGCGGACCGTGAATTGGCCAATCACAGTGCTCGAAATCTCCACTCCGCTCTTGGTCCATCACAGTTGGCCAATCACAGTCCGCCCCTCCGCTCCACACCGCCCAGCTCCGCTTCAGTGGAAACGCACCCAAGTCTACGCTTAGTCTGTTCAAAGCATTTAATTTTTTAAATATTTTTTTTACTTTTTTACACTGTACGGATATGAGTAATATAATTTGTATTGTAGCTTATTTATTTGTAATAAATCGAGGACACAATACGTTGTTTTATTTGTCCGCTCTGTAGCGCCCCCATATGCACGTAGACGGTAGTGAAAGCTACAAGCCTCCTTCACATTTATGTAGGTGTCGCCCTATTTAAAATGTAGTTATAGAGTTTTCATAGCATAGCAAAGAGGGCGCTGGGTACCTGGAGGAGATTTCAGTGTCGCCCTATTTAAATTGTACCTTAACAGATTTTTATTTAGCAGAGCACAGAGGGCGCTGGGTATGGAGATTTTTTTTTATAGGACTTCGTTGGCAAAAAATCGTATCGTAGCCTATAATAGATGCTTGAAATACCAAAGGCATTGCTCGCACATTGCCGACCTGAAGGGAAATGGGATTGAGGGAGGGAGAGGGGGGGGGGGTTGGGCTTCCGGTTCTCTCACTCATCGTATTAAACGCAGCTGTAATAGCTGCTTTACGCCGATCTTCTGTGAGAGGGTGGTACTACCCAGGTCGAGCCAGCCCGTATATGAGCTGCAGTCAATTGGCTCCATACATTTTACACAAACATGAAAATTGGGATCTGGTAGGTAGAATTCTACTACTACTTATACTATTCTGGGAAGAAACGCCAGAATGCTCCTATATTGTGAAACAGGCCAGGGCCTTGAGTCTCCTAACAAAGTTCATCGCGAAACCACTGGTCCCTAATATCTTTGTGAATCTTTGTCTTTATTATAAACCGTAAATTCTGGGCCGTCGACATGTTGTCCGTTGAGTTTTTGAGACTGGTGGTTTCGCAATGGTTAATTGTTAGTGGACTCAGGGCCCAGTCAATATGGGTAGTTTCCTTGCTAGTCTAGCTCTGTAGACCTGTGGACTACAGACAAAGATACCGAGAAACAAGGTCAAATTTAACAAAATATTTGTTTGCATTAATTTGCTAACGAGTCGAGTCGGCGAGTAATGGATGCATATGTTCAGAAATATACACCGAATATTACCGAGCTAACTGAACACTTGCCCAAATACGATCACACTTTTATCACAACTACATAACGCTTATATTTGATTGTGGTATTTTTTGTTAACGGTAGAATTAAGTTGGCAAGTCTCCCCTAGCAGTTTTTTCTAGTTATGAATGTTTTTGATGCACTGAGTATGTATGGGTCTTGTTCAAGAGTGATTGTTGAACCATATTTATGATTCGCCCGGTTGATTTAATTCATGGCTTTGTGCTTTATTTGTTATTGTTTGCGTTGGTGTTCATGATTAAGTTAGCCGAGTTCACCAACGCATTAACGGACCGTTAAAACAGTTACAAGGGTATTATTATTATTATCATTTTATAATTATAAAGGTTGGTAACGATTACTACTATAGTAACAGTGAAACTATTTTCATAATACTATTGCTCCAAGCCAACTTGACACTCGGGTATAAATATCAAATGATAAAATAGGTCAATGATTCCGCGAGAGTGAGAATGATGATGATGTTTGAATGATTCAAAGAGTGTATAAGGCGAGTGTGAATGAAAGTGTTGGAAAGGGTAGACCTAGGCGGACGTTCCGAGACCAAATCAGGGACGTCTTGAAAAAAGGCCAGGTCAAGAGTACCCTAAACCGCAGAGCATGTATGAACGGAATAATGAAAGTGGACGAAGCGAAACAAGTCTGTAAGGATCGTAGCAAGGGGAAAGAAGTGGTCTCTGCCTACCCCTACGGGAAACAGGCGTGATTATATGTATGTATGTATGTATGATTCCGCGGTCCGTCTACAAAGTAGTGAGCCTGGGCCAATGCCTGGCACTCCTGTGGCAGTAGCTCCCACTACGTGGTGGAAGGAACACGGAATCATTGACTTATTATAATTTGATATTTATACCAGTGTCTCAGTGACATACTAGTGTCAGTGTGAAATCATATGCCACGTGATCTACTTACCGACTTGCCGACTTGTAATGTTATTTCCTTAAAAAATAATGGTATGACCGTAGCGATTTGTAGAAACGCTTCAAGTCGAAGCCACTTGGCTAGGCGGGAAGGAATATTACGAAAAGGCGGTTTCCGAAATTTGCCTCCGGCGGGAATCAAACCCGGAACCACCCGATACAGTGAGCCGAGCGTCCTACCATGGGTGTCAGTGTCAGTGTTTTATGGCTTGGAGGAGTAGAAACATTTTTTTTTTTTTTTTCAAAAATATAGACGTTAAAATTTCCGAAAAATTATATTTTAATGTTTTTTTCTACCTATCTATTATATCTTCACCTAAACAATCTATTCTATCGCATCTTACCCTCCAAATGCAACGAGGACTGCAGACAAATGGCGTTCATTACACGAACTTCCGGCTTGTATTAAACAATCGTGCGACTAACCAACTCATTACAGTTGGTAACGACCCAATCCCACTTAATATAGCCCACGGCGGCGCTGGAGACTGGGCAGGAAGTGAAATAAAACGAGGAAAAGTAAGGCTTTAAGGGCCTCCGCAGACTAGCTACTTTTAGCATCGGCGATCGGCGATTTTGATGCTGCGTCTCGCTCGTTCGCGCTCGAAGAAACACGACGCAGCATCGATACGTCACAAAATCGCCGGTCGCCGATGCTTAAAGTAGCTAGTCTGCGGAGGCCCTAATACCTTTGTAGGTATCACCCTCAAAAAGGACTAACTATGAGGTGTTTTTAAAAATTGTTTCTGTAATAGGCACCTTTTTTTACATGTAACCCTGCATGTAACTTTTTACACATAAAGCATCGAGTGAAACCTGAAAAAAACCTGACAAGTCTACTCTGAGGGTGCCGTACAAACTTATAAGGAGTTGTTTTTCAAAAACCGCAGAAAATTTTATTTTTACACGAATAAAAGGTGCCTACTGGTTTAGGCTGCGCACGTCTTGACATACGGACAGACAGATAGAGACGGCTCCGTTTTTTCTTTTTTTTGAGGTACGGAAACCTGAAAATAATAAAAAATAAAGAAAGAAAAAAGTAAGACAATTGTGTGTAAAATTAATTGTTTTATTAAATTCTCTATCTGAAGTTGATTCATGTTTTTTTTTTTATTTTAAACCTGAAGGAAGTACATACATACAAAGATTCATAGTATACACGTAGCATTTCTGAAAAAAAAAAAAAAAAAACACTAGTCTCTGCAATGTGAGTAGTTATACCTACCTACATGCGATTTTTTATTGCGAGGAAATGCGAAACACAGACGCCCATTTGGGCCACAAGAATCTCTACTTAAACGAGCACAAGGAACGAAGCCCATGTATATAGCACCTTAAAGTTAAGACGGGGACACACTAGCGGATATCATATTGTGGAAAACATTTTCATAGTGGAAGTTTTAACAATACATGTCAGTTTTTCCATGCGGCGGTTTTTCTGGTAAATAATACCTATAACGCATCAAAACACCTTTATGTCCATTATGGAATTGCAAGGGCGATAATAGGTGTAAATTTCGCTGCATGTAGGTAGTGGTATGCTAAGTACAAGTCTAGCAATTGGAATGTTCGGAGGTACCATATCTGCTAAAATAATACATCAATGGTTATCCCAGTACAAAATACCTACACCTTAGGCGTGAGCGTTATTTCACGTCACCGGTTACATTAACTGGTTACGAGCTAATTCACCGAATCACTGTTTACGCGATGAACGAGTAACTGGTGATTATTGTAACAGGTTATTTAGCTGTAGCCCGAACTACATCATAGGTATTATGTCACCGGTCACCCATAGGCATCTAAAAGTAACAAATAACAATGTTTGTATTTTTGTATACAAGAAGCTAGTAGTGACGGGTTATTTTTGGTAACTGGTTATTTTTGTAACCCTATGGTTACAAAAATAACTAGTTACAAAAATCACCTATTAAATAACCAGTGACGCCTTTGACGTAACCGATCACGTTACGTTTCGTGAAAATAATGTAACGATACACGTCTACTACATCTCAACAATGTAGGTATTCAAGACCACTCTCATGGTTGAATTTATTAATACCAGCCAACATTTCTATACCTATTTGGCCGTCACTCACACTCGAACGATATGCCGTTCATATGACGGTTCTATTCCAGTATAGCAGAACATTTTGCAGCTTGAAACAATATGACGGCGCCTTACACCGGCTGGAAACGGACTCATTTATATTTTTGCATTCTTTTCCGTCCTCATTCCGCGTAGGCGTGGAAGCGAGGCGTATGATCGCGCTCCGGTTTCTTCGCTTTTAAATTAAATAAATAATGCATACAATTTGATCGCAATAAAGTGTACGAAGTGTAGGTGCTCGTAGTGCGCGGAGTTTCGCGCGCCCGTCCGCCGGGGACGATAACTGTTGGCGGTGGGCATAAAATGGCGCCGTACCAACGACAAAATGGCGGATGGGTTTCGAGTTGGAATGTTTTTAGGGCACATTCAGGCCGGCTATTCTGTTTCTGAGTAGGGACGCCGGATTCCGTGATGCAGGAATCCTTGGTACAAGTTAACTTATTCCCAAAATTGGGCAGATAGGTAGGGACCTACGGGGCCATCCATAAATTACGTCACACGAATTTCATGATTTTTAGACCCTCCCCCCTTGTCACAGCTGGTCACATTTGCGAGAATCCCCCCCTCCCTGTGTGACGGCACATATATTTTACAATTTTCAAAAAAATCAAAAATTTTCGAATTAATACTTAGATATATTTGATTTTTAAATGTGACGTCACAAAACTTAGGACCCCTCCAACCCCCTTGTCACACAATGTCACATTTCGTCGACCTCCCTCCCCCCCCTTTACTTGTGACGTAATTTATGGTTGGCCCCTACTGTTTCGCAGCAGATAGCCTAGTTCACCAAAGGTGACTAATTAGCGGGCTGCTGGAAAAATTCAAACACAATTTAAATGCGGTACGGTAAGAGGCCCCATTTGTCATGTTCATGCTTACTATGAACCATTTGAAAACCACTAGTCATGAATGTTTGTGAATTCCTAATTTGTAAATCGTAATGCATCATGTATGCATTGCTTATACCTGCGGCACGTTATGACGGCCGGTTTGACATGTGGGAGGGGGAAAGGATTATAACGGAATAAAATTCATTTTCGCATAAATTTTATGACATTGTTATTTTTTAAATCGGCCAGCGTTATTCCGTTATAATAAGGTTCATTTTCTTCCCCCCCCACATGTCAATACGGCCATCGTAAAATGCCGCTACTGTAGTAGTGGTTCGTGCTCTCAATGACAACATTCGAATGGTTAAAAATTATGACATTTTGTGCGCACGCCTAGGACAGTTGCAAGAATGGGTATTTGAGGAACAACCGCGCATCCACGCCAGTTTTCTTCCAGTACATATAGGCACTTGAAACCCACCTACTACCTACTATGTTTAATGTACCCCGGCGTCGTCTTAACTCGCCGACGGCCGTACCTAAAGGTGTATTCACGTCGGCGTACACAGTAGGTATTGTCATATTTCCAACGAGCCCAAGTTTGAACAGCGCGCTCCGTTGTGACCGCTTCCTTTGTACGCCATTCACACAACATAAATAGTAAATAAGTGGACTTGTAAACAGGCTGATAGGAAAGTTTTATTACTCTTACGAACAAACGGACAATATTTTGGTGGATTTTAGTATATTGCTGAAGTTTTTTTCGGAGGTGTTAGGTTGTCTATCGTAAATAGTAATTATTTATTTACTTTGTTTTTTTTTATTTCTTAGGCCCAGCCAAAGCTATTACCAAGAGAGAGGGAGATATGTGACTGTTTTAAACAGTATGTCGTACTGAAATGAGTCAATGGACACAGTACGAAACAGTCGTCGGCGGAAAATAATGTTGAAAATATGTCAGTACCTATTGCCAATACGGCTCATCGATTGGTGAATAATACCTCGAAATAATAAGCATAAAAATGCATGTCGATGTCGAATTGCGAGATTGATAACAGAGTGGTGCGCAGAGCACAAGTCTGGTCATTGCAAGTTCAATATACGAAACCAATTGAAACATTGACAAAAAAGTTACGCAATCGCCCCTCTGGACGCCGTCTTTGCTTACCAAATAGGACAAGTATAAAAAAACGTACTATACCTAGGGATATTACTATTGTTCTACCTCTATATCAATAATAACTCCTTTCTTAGCAGTGGTAAAAACAAAACACAAATAATCGCAATCATAGACAATATTTTATCGCCATAGACAAACTCCAAATATCTAAAAGCTGAGTGTCGCTAAACACATATTTTGTCGGAGTGCATGAAAGATGCAAACCGTATGTTTGGCTGTACCGTTTTATATGATATTTTGTCATCTGCCGAGCCAGGACGTGGGTTGGGTGCGTGATGACGCAGACGGTGCCGCGAGTGCCGCAACTCATGTATATATGCCGCAACTGGATGCGGTACACATTGCTTGCTTATTACCTACCCGACTACGGCGGAGGGTTATAATTTCTATGACTTCAAAAGTTTATAAAAAAAATTAAGGATGGGTTTCATATGACGACTGCTTGGAGAGGTTGGTTTTTAAGGTGGTAGAGCCAAGCTGTAGCCAATTGACTGCAGCTCTTAAACGGGCTGGCTCGACCGGGGTAGTACCACCCTCTCACAGAAGATCGGCGTAAAACAGCTATTACAGCTGCGTTTCGTTCGATGAGTGAGAGAGCCGTAAGCCCACCCCCCTCCCTCTCCCTCCATCCCACTCCCCTTCAGGTCGGCAATGTGCGAGCAATACCTTTGGTATTGTAAGCATCTATAGGCTACGGTAGCTGCTTAACATCAGGCGGGCAGTACGCTTTTTTACCACCCCTGTCCTATAAAAAAAATAAAAGGTTTGAGCATTGAGTTTGAGCGCCGCTCAGCTCACTGCATCGGATGGTTGCGGGTTCGATTCCCGCCGGAGCCAAATTTCGGAAACGGCCTTTACGTAATTTCCACCCGGTCCATTGTACGGTCGCCATAGTACAAGCGTTGCTTAGTTTGGGACCATGCAGCTGTTGTGAAGGTTTGGCGATATTTTAGTTTATTTATATTTGTAATAATATAATGATAACCAGCAATGTACACCACACAATAATATATCTAACTGGAAATATATAACAAACCCGAATACGAAATAATGATTGGTGTGATGTATGAAATATTCCCGATTCACGACCCGCGGGGTCTGAGATATCGACGACGCGCTAAGGACGTGACGACAGATTATTTATAGCCGTCGAATTTTAAATATCTACAATACAAGTAAGCGCCGCCATACACGCGACTGCAAAAATGCAGTCCGTGTGCAGTCGCGTGCCATCGACTGCAACCAACTGCAATAGAGCTGTCACTTCTGACTGCAAAAATGCAGTACGTGTGCAGTCGCGTGCCGTCGACTGCAACCAAACTGCAAAATTGCAGTCCGTGTATGTTAGCGCTAAGTAACCAAATGTTATGTGCGGGTAGTTATTCCAACAACGTACATAGTAGTCCGAGTCGCCAGAGCCTCGGCGAAACCGGTCTCTAATATTCCTGAACTTATTATTCTTATCTTCCTGAATGCTTCATTAGCTACGTCCAGAAGTGTCACATGCCGTGCGAGGAAAATTTTCCTCGCGGTGTTTGACTTGCCTCACGTGAGGCAAATGCGCGCCCTGCCTCACCTGAGCACTCACATTTGCGTCGCCTAGTTTGGCAGTCGTGAGACAGAACGATGTCAAACGTGTCAAACTGATTGATCGGGTATACCTTTCCCTGTCTAGAGTGTCAGTTGCCTCGCCATTTGCCTCGCGGCATGCGACTGAGGCAAACGTCGTGCTTCGCGAGGCATGTGGGTCAGCAGCCTCGCGCGGCATGTGACACTTCTGGACGTAGCTATTTTAAATTGTAAATGCGCAATTAGACGTGTCTACAACATACACATGACAAACTTCGTGAAGCAATTCGCCTCGCGAGGCATGTGACACATCTGGACGTAGCTATTGAATTGCAAGTGCAATAACAGATTTGTGAATTTTGTATGACTAGTCTAGTTGAGCTCAAGTCTAGTTATTGCAATGTAAATAGGTACCTATATATAGTCCGCGACAGGTCGAGATGACATTCAGGTTATGAGTTTTTTGCAGAATAAAATCCGAATCAAAATTAGCAGGACCCGATAAACAATTAAAATCGCCCACAAAATTATTAAATTAAATTATTCTGTTGCGTTGCGGGTCCTGCTAATTTTGATTCGGATTTTATTCTGCAAAAAGCTCAAAACCCGAATGTCATCTCGACCTGTCGCGGACTATATATCTGCTAAAATAATTCATAAATGTGGCCAATATATTTTTTTACCCTCGGCACTACCTACAAATTTTAACATGTAGAGTTCATTAATATTTCACGCCGGTTGACCAAAACAACAAGATTACACACGGCGAACCCGCAAAATTAACAATGAAAATAATGTTACATCTATTAATTCACCAAAACACCCCATTAACAAGGGGTAGGATTCGTATTAAAATGATAAATGGTTCTAATCATCATTTCTCTGCGACCAACATAGCGTGACCGGCCACCCCTCCCCGTGCCACCAAAAAGCTCCTCCATAAAGGGGGTGTTGTTGGTTTCTGAGGGGTCTACGTTAACCGGTCGAGTCTACCCCACTCGAGAACCACAGTGAGTTAACTTTTACAAATTACCGGAGCAATAGATGGTGAGTTAGCGACTCAGTTTCCGAGGGAAAAAGATGGATTGTAATAATGATCGGTTTTCTGTTAAAATATTACGCCTCACTTGAGGTGGCAGTGAGATTAATGAACGGTTCCAAAATTAAGTTTTCCACGTTCCAAACCTACCTATCTGTTATAATTTGAAATTGAAATTTTAAATCGATGCCTTGTAGGTACTAGAGGACTGCTAACAATTTGTCGACCGCCATTCGCCAATAATTTACGATTCACGAAGATAATAATTAGAGACCAGCCTCCCTAGTGGCTTCGTCTTCAAGCGTTTCTATAAATCGCTACGCTTCATTATATAAATGACATGTCACGAGATCTACTTATCGACTCGTAATGTCATTTCCATACATTTAAGCGTAGCGATTTGTAGAAACGCTTCTAAACGAAGCCACTTGGCTAAGGGCGGCTGTGATTTCGCAATGGAAAATTGTTAAAACTCGAGGCCCAGTTCATGGAAACCTGTGGTATTAAAATTACACGAAATTAATATATCAACTCGTTTCTAATACTGATTTGTACTCAGGCACATGTAATAACAATAATAATAATTTTACCCTTTTAACGTCCCACTGCTGGCCACGGGCCTCCCCTCAATGCGAGGGGGATTCAGTGTGGGTTGGTGGATTTCACATGTCTAAAGACATGTAGGTTTCCTCACGATGTTTTCCTTCACCGTAAGCAAGTGATAATCATATTAAAATTATGATTCACACATAGATTTCGAAAAATCCAGAGGTATGCCAGGGTTTGAACCCAGGACCTTAAGCCCGCAAGACGCGTGCTTAACCAATCGGCTACCACTGCAGGCACATGTATGTACCTACTGTAAAACAACCTCTACCGGAAATTGAACCCAAAAAGGGGTCTGATATTAAAATTAGATTAGTCTTTTTCGTTTTATCCCGTTGTTCTGGCAGTAATTACGCGGGGCGGAGGCCGCGATTACCGCGCCACGTCTAATTCGATGGCTCATGTAATATTAACAAAAGATCCGCAACAAACTGTTTTTGTTGTGTTTTTGATTGCAGTTCACTCGCGATGATAATTACCTTTGGGAAAGGGTTGCGAAACTCCGACTGTAAGGGTGTTGTTTTATGTGGAACCAGCTTTTTTGCAACCTAGGTACTACCCACCAAGCCAACTAGGCGCTCGGATGGAATGCGGCTTCCCCGCCCGCACGCTGCCCGCACACCGCCACCGCTTTGTTGTGCGGGTGACGTCACATTTGACAGGTTCCTATTTGGCGTGGTGAAGTTGCAATGATTTTTAAATGTATTGTCACAGTAGAGTTTTAATTAACATTTACATAATACATTAAAATACAAAAATGTTAGTAGTATTTTATTTTTAGTACTAACGGCATCCCCACCGATTGACCGTTAAGTAGTGTGCAGCAGCGGGACGGCGAATAACATACGCTAACGCGTGGCGTCAAGGCACAATTTAGATTGCGCGCGGTCGGGCGCGCCAAGTTTAGGTATTTAAAATGTCGGCTTTCTTCAAGATCAAAGGAGTGCAACTTCTGTACGTTATCTATTCTGTGACAGTCGTTAACATGGGTTTAAATAGTTATGTTATATTAGAACTGAAAAGTTGCATGAAACGTGGTCACATGAAGTTTATATTGACGACTTCGCGTGTGTATGTCATGTTTTATCATGGGGTACCTACTAGGTACTGTCGTCATATTCTGCTGTCAGTAAGTACTTAATTATTACTACCTACCTGTTTCTAATCTCCGACGCAACGCAGTGTTAATATCTTTTTATCTCTCTGTCTGTCTGTGTTATCGTCAATTCATTGGATTGATCAGCAGATATTTTTTTCTGAGCTGTAAGTACTAATGTTACTCATGCAATTCTTGGAGTTGCTTGGTTTTATCGTTACTTTTTATACATTTGTAATTTGAAATTGGAACATAATAAGTACAAAATCTTTATCAGAAATGATATTGCAAAACAGACCAGCCTGTACACGGCGGAGTGTTATTGCTATTGTGATTAAGGGCCCAAGTAGACCGGCGCGTGACAATCCTGCCAACATACATTAATAATAGAATCGCTACACGCCTGAGGTACCAACTTGGATATAGTTAAGTTGGTAGCGCCGGCGTGGGAGCAGTTTCCCAACTTTCTTGGCTCGGAAACTTTCAGGTGAGAGGGGTTTTAAGTTTTCTTGTTAGCCGTTAGTCTAATTATATAGGAATGGAGATGGTCTAACGTAACTAAGTATATTAAACACTTGAAATCTTGAAACTGGTGTGTTTATGATGTTGTGATAGACTGAGATGAATGAACTGATGGACGAACCGACGAATGGACTCACTGGATGAACTTGTAAAGATTTTTTATATAATATGATAATAATAGATGGGGAGCCGTAGAAGGATTTTCTGGATTTACTCGAGCGCGTCAGATTAAGATAAGGGAGATACCTTTCATATTGATAAGAACCTCCAACCAGTATGAGCCCTTAATATTGGTGGGTACGCTCAGGGGAACCAAAAAAATAAAATAGACGATCTTAAAATACTCGAACTCGTCAGATTAAGATAAGGGGGATTCATTACTAGCTAAGAAGTGTCAAAAGTGTAAATTTTGGTAATTTGATCGTCAGTCTAAGAAATGGGAGCATCTGGAAGTTTCACTGAACACCCCCTCTGAAATTGTTTTTTTTTTATAGGACTGCGTTGGCATTAAAGCGTACGGCCCGCCTGATGTTAAGCAGTTACCATAGCCTATAGATGCTTACAAATTCTGACGCGCATGAGTAATTTTTTTTTTCAATTTATCATGTTGGAGCATGAAAAGTATCAATATCTGACACGCTTGAGTATTTACATGTCATTGCTTTTTATTAAATTTGAAATTATCATGTAGACGCTTCCCCCACCGCTGAAAGTGGAAATATCTAGAACAATGTATTCTTCCTATCATCGAATCTACCGAATCTAATAGGTTTGGGCGACGCCGGAGTAAATCCACAATTTGCACGCTGGGCTCCCAGTCCATAATAAATATCGCCAGACTAGCACACCAACTGTACGGTCCTAGGTTACAATACAATGGATGTACCTAGTCCATTCCAAAACACTAGACTCCAATATAATCTTCGTTAATTCTCCATTATAAATCGTGAATTCTTGGCGGTCGACTTGTTATCGGCATTCGTTAACAATCTGCTTGCGGGGACTGGTCCGCCCATTTTCCACTTGACACAGTTGTTCCAAATCTTTTACAGACCAGACCTAAGCACGGAAGGCATCACACCAAAACAATCGTTCTAAATATTCACCTTTTGGTTTGACTGTTAAGTGGGAGTAGGCATGCACAGCTTTCTATGCTAGTTTTTGTTTATTTTTATTTAAATACCTTATTTTGTTTTTTTTACTCACACTGTGTTAATGCCTGCCTGCTCACATAGCGTTACTGTTTGAAAATGTATACAATTATTCTTTTGAAAAAAGTAACCATTGAGTTTCTTGCCGGCTCTTCTCAATGGAAGCAACATTACGAACCGGTGGTAACGCTAAAATATTGTTTATATTGACTATTTATAAATGCTCTAATGAGCTTACACGAATAAAAACCTTGACTTGACTTTGACTTGACTTTGACTTTGATCTTTTGCGAATTTACAATGATAAATTTACCCAGAGAGATCAGTGGTTTCGCAATGGAAAATGGTTAATAGACTCGAGGCCCAGAAAGCATTACGAAAAGGCCGTAGAATGCTGGAGCCGAACAGCCTACGCTTAAACAACTGCGCGAAGCGATCGTCGGTGTATTTTTATTTTTTTTAAGTGGACTAATCCCGCCACACATGCCCACCTCTGTTACTCCTGTAAGCCAGGATCGACAATGGTGTCCAACGATGACGCCAAGGTTTGACCCTCGACGAGTCCCGGGGAAAAGCTAAGTTGTCTTGGAACCCGCACGAATTTAATCAGAGGAAAGGATAGGAGGAGTTGGAAGAAGATTATTCACTTCCCTCCATAACAAAGCGGGAGACAATAATAACAGTATAGGCTGGATCGTGGGTGTATGTGACCCTTTCATATACCTAAGTCGATTAGGTTTTTTTGCACGATTCTACTTGTGACATTACATCACCATGACACACATTTTCACATTTTGACTGATAGAAAAAGGGTTGTCGACTTCACCAAGTCGACAACCCTTTTTCTATCAGTCAAAATGTATCAATAGTATCTCTTCCGAACGTTAATGTACCCAATTATTACGATTAAAACATTATAATTATACAAGAAATCAATTTGTCCACGCAAGGTACACAGGATTGCAAAATTAAATTAAGGCACCGCCGCCCCTCCAAGTACCATCTAATCGGTATCCTATGGTCGCTATAAAATCACATTAGGGCCCAATGTACACGCCTCGGGGGGACGGGGGCTAGGGATGTGGGTGACGCTAGAAGAGACATTTTTATTTTTATTTATTTTATAGGACTGCGGTGGTAAAAAAGCGTATGGCCCGTCTGATGTTAAGCAGTAACCGTAGCCTATAGATGCTTACAATACCAAAGGCATTGCTCGCACATTGCCGACCTGAAGGGGAGTGGGATGGAGGGAGGGGTAGGGGGGTGGGCTTACGACTCTCTCACTCATCGTACGAAACGCAGCTGTAATAGCTGCTTTACGCCGATCTTCTGTGAGAGGGTGGTACTACTCCGGTCGAGCCAGCCCGTTTATGAGCTGCAGTCAATTGGCTACAGCTTGGCTCTACCACCTCCAATAATTTAGTTAATTTAATTTTAATTTTTATGCTGTTCTACGCGGCCGCTGTTGTTCCATCCACAAGTCAAAATATCTCAAAAACAAGTACCTACACATTATAATAAATTTATAGAAAGTAGGTATGATGGACTCACAATGGCATTACAAATCACTTTTGTTTCTAGCAATGCTTATATCTCAACTGATTAGACGTGTCTACAACATACACATGCCGCGCGTGGCTGCTCACCTACATGCCTCGCGAAGCACGATGTTTGCTTCAGTCGCATGCCGCGCGAGGCCAATGGCGAGGCAACTGATACTCTAGACAGAGAAAGGTATAGCCGAGCAATCAGTTTGACACGTTTGACATCCTTCTGTCTGATGACTATGCCAAACTAGGCGAGGCAAATGACAGCGCTCAGGTGAGGCAGGACGCGCATTTGCCTCGCGCGAGGCAAGTTAAACTTCGTGAGGCAATTTGCCTCGCGCGGCATGTGACACATCTGGACGTAGCTATTGATATTGTCTGGTAGTGTTGATTCGCATTCTCATCATCTAATCTGCAATTTTTTTACAACTTTTAACCTCTGATCCTTAAGATAACTTCGCGACTTCGTCATTTCTACGATTTACAATGAACACAAAGATAAAATCTTAGTGACCGGTGGTTGTTCAGTGGTTAATAGTTAGCAGACTTGGAGCCCTGATATTACTAGTAATACCACACCCAGTTTTTGTGTGGTCTTCAAAGATGGATCGTGTAATAGGAACTGCAGTTTGGGGCAGTACCACAGAGTAAATTGGTCCATGGGTAGTACGCACTACGCTCTGCGCCTGAGACAGCTATACCTACCTAGTTTTGAAAAAGTTTCAAGATATCGACACGAGAAGATTATGGACTTATCCAAGTAGGTACATTTGATCAAATATATTGGATGACGTCATCCAATTTACTAGCAACAACGATTTTGATCAAATATTTTCAATTACGCAAGAAGATTCAAATTTCTATACTATGCAAATTACAAAGAAGCTTTGGACAAAGACATTTGATGAGTGGAATGGGCATCGGTCAAAGAAATATGATCAAATGTTGGACAAATTTTGACGAGTGGAATATCGCCCATATGGAAGCTTACAGGAGGAGGCCGACCTAAGCCACTTCCAGCATCCATAAACCATTATAATCCACCGGCTCACGTTTTTTGTAGATTAAAAATGTAATTAATTTTTTATTGTGTACTCTATGGGCTTGAGCAAATGCTGTTATTTTTGGGTACCGAGGACCCCAGGCGGGATTACGAAGTCTGCCCCATCTTCCGTGCAAAGATTAGCTGGTGTATTGCGGCAGGGATTGCAGTTTTGGGATTTATCTAAGATGAGCGTTACCGTGAAACAACATGATATTTTGGACAAGGTTGGCCACGTAACTCTAGGGGCTATTCACACGATGAGTTAGACGACGCGGCATGCGACTGAGGCAAATGTCGTGCTTCGCGAGGCATGTGGGTGAGCAGCCTCCCGCGGCATGTGTATGTTGTAGACACGTCTAATGAATCGTTAGGGCCTATGTGACGACGAATTTTTCATTTCGTCGCGGAAAATAATGCTACAATCATGTCGGTATCCCGAATAAAGCTTTCTTATGTATTTAATAAGTAAATAATAATTGTCGAATTGCGAATGCGATAACAGATGTGTTAACTTCGCATGTAGTGCATGTAGTGGACCGCTGAGCACAAGTTTAGTAATTGCGATTTTAGAAAGTTACATATCTGCTAAAATAATACATCAACGAGTTACTTCAAATCCGTAGTTAAGATATAAATACCTATACAGTGTACATAAGGAGCCTACCTACACACCGTGTGTTTACTCTGCGTAAAATTACGCGCAAAATCGCTGCGAGGGGTTCGGATGTTGCAAAATTAACGGAGCCATGTAAATTTTATGCTAATTAATCCCTGTGTATGTTTTCTGGTTCGCGACTACGTCCACTTTGATGCTTAGGCCTATAACGCAAAAGGAATTCAAAGGTACGGGGTAAACTTTAAACATATGCTAATTGGCCTCGTCATATCATGTGCATGCCACGCCAGAACACTCAGTTTTGACATCGGAACGCATGGATATTATGTCATAACATGAGTGCTCGGGCAAGGCATGCGTCGCACCTATTGATATAGTATTTAGATTTCCACGATTTACACTGATATACCTATGAGCCTGATGCCTTGGCGGTCTGAATTCAGAGGTGGCCACTATTCTGGGACTATGCTCGCCCATGCACTCCCACCACAGTAACTTCTGTAAGCCAGGACCGACGATGGTGTCCAACGATGAAGCCGAGGTTGAACTCTCGATAAACCCCGATAAAAGTTGTTTTGGAATGGAACCCACATGAGTTGGCCGAATGAAAACAATTAACCATTGCGAAACCATTGGTCTCTAATTATCTTTATGAATTCCACATTACAAATCGCAAATTCTTGGCCACTGGCATGTTTTAAGCCAAAGAACTGCTAGCAGATGACCGACAAAATTTCAACCGTCAAGAATTTACGATTTATAATTGAGAATTCACGAAGATAACATTAGATACCAGTGGTTTTACAATTGACAATTGTTAAAAGACTCGCGACCCTGGTGCCATTTTTATTAGCTTTTCCACTTGACACAAATCACCTGTCAAAGTTATTTAAATCGACGTTGAAACTTTAATCTCGTTTTTAAGTCCGCCATCTAAACGCATAACCCTGTACCAATGACGTCACACGATTGCATGCCCTGTAATCAGATCAGGGGCACAAGTGGAAATTGAATTAGGGCGGACTTGACCCATCTGGTGGGGTCACATTCCAAAAATCACTCTTAAAATCGCCAAGCAAGAGTTCAAAGCTCTTTGACGTATCACCCATAGTTATGGTTATCTGAAAATAGTTTTAATGATTCGGGTGTTAGGGTTGATATTGCGGTGGGTGGTAGAAAGTAAGAGTCAAGGGTGAGCGGTGAGATCAATGCTTATTTGCGTCTAATAGCAAAAAACAACAGATGTAGGCATTTCACGGATATAATAATGTGCTTAGTTGGATTTTTATGGGGTGCCTTTGATCTGGCTTCGCGGTATCTGATGGTATCGCTCCCATGGCAAGCAAACTTGTTTTGATATTAGGGGATATTAGGGATTTGCGCTAGTAGATTGATTTGATTTTGTAGCATCATGAGAAAGTAACTCTGGATGTGTGTCTGTTACGTTTTCACGACTAAACCGCTACACCAATATTGATGAATTTTGGTATAGAGACACACAGGACTTTACAGGACTTAGGCTAATTTTGTTGCGAAAAAGTAACTTGAAGGGTTGAAATAGGGGATGAAAGTTTTTATGGGAGACCAATCATTTCTCGAGTTTTTTTATTAATTTAATCAGTATGGAGATAGACGAAAGTTTAGAAACAATAGGCTACTCAAAGTACAAGTTCTACGCAGACGAAGTCGCGGTCACAAGCTAATAATTAATACAAATCGATTCTTGTGCTTGACCACCTAGAATCTAGATTGTAATAGTTCGTTATTGCGCCCGTAATGACCCGATGGCAAGCTCTGGTGACGGGGTTTTAGGCCCTATACAGGCCTCTGACATGGCGCAACGAGTTAGTTTTCAAATAAGTAGTTAGGTACATTTCGCTGCGTAATATCATGGTTACATTACACAATAAAATTAACTTTAATTAATATGGCGTTTCGTTTCGTTTCATGGAGTATCTGTCAAATCGCCATATTAATTTAGTGGATAAAAGTTATCAGACTATTCTGAAACAGGCCATAAATCAAATACGCCAACATCACTTGTCCACCTGTGGCCAGAAAGTCCATCTACGTTAGGTAGAGGTCCATGCTTGGTCCATCTGCTATGATTATGGACTATCATTGGCTACGTCGAACGCAGTGTCGTAACGACCTGTGACGTCATGTTCATGTAGATAATCCGAGGGTCCCTGATCCACTTTAGTACTTTTGGTACTTGCTGTGATAAGGTGGCACTTTTACTGATGGGATTTCCTTTAATGGGATTTATTATAGTGACGGCTTACCGCAAGTTGTGTGGGTAGTCAAATTAAAAAGGGTATGATATAAGGGCCATAACCGACTAAACGACCGACTGGCGACTGGCGAAGGACTGGCGACCGTCGCCAGTCGGTCGCCAGGTATGTTGCCTGTCATATTTGGATACGGGGTCGGCGACGTCGCCATGGCCACTAGATGTGTTATGGCCCTAACGCCCACACTTTCAACCGTATCTTTAAACATGTCTTGAAATTGGAAAATAATAATATCCTAATAATATCCTGGGACATTTTTTACACACGGTTACCTGATCCCAAACTAAGCAGAGCTTGTACTATGGAAACCAGATAACTGATATTACTACATATACTACTTTTTTATTTGTAAATACATACTTAATATACATATACACCCAGACTCGGGACATACAGACATGTTCATGCACACAAATGCATGTCCCGGGTAGGAATCGAACCTACAACCTGCAGCGTGAAAGGCGCCTCCGCGCCAACCACGCTAACGGGCCCGTCAAAAAATGCTTGACCCGCCAAATTTATAGAGATTTTAGCTAGTTTACAATGATTTTACAGAGCATTTCAAGGAACAAACATGACTTTAGATTGATGTTAAGTAGCAGCGTAGAACTGCTTAATATCAAGCGGGCCGTACGCTTGTTTGCCATATCAAAAACAATGTAGCTGTAAGTTGTTGTAACACTAATCATTTTCGGAACTGTTTAACATCAGAAGGGCCGTACGCTTGTTTGCCATATCAAAAACAATGTAGTTGTAAGTCAAAACGTGTTGTAACACTAATCATTTTCGTTAAAGGGCTAACTTGTTCACTCAACTCAAAGGAACATAAAATTAACGCGATCAAATACAAATAATCGCAGCCCTTCCCTGCATCCCTTATAACGAGATGTAATACAACATAATCGATTATACGCCCCGGAATTTATTCTACTAGTCTAGCAAAATTATTATTTGCGGACATTGCAAAAGGGGTTCATCCTTAATGTGATGTGCATAGAATTCCATTTCCTTTGATTATTGGGTTCCTAGTAGCAGATTAGTTAACTGCATAGGGTTCTATGGTTTGCTGGGCCATTTGTTGGTCTCTTGGATTGACAGAAGTTTGGATAAGTATCTATAGAATCCACGATCTATATCTGATATCGCCAAACATACACACCAACTGTATGGTCCCAAACTAAGCAACGCTTGTACTATGGCTTCCATACAAAGGACTGGAGGCTATACCACACCCAGACCAGGGCATATTACGAAAAGGCCGATTCCGAAATTTATCTCTGGCAGGGTTCGAACCCGCAACCATCCGATGCAGGGTGTGTGCACCCTGACCAAGCGTTGCTTAACCTCTGATCGTTTACCGATCATTGAATGCAGCTGGCTATAAGGCCTGTATCACACCTGGCGACGGGATTGGCGACCGTCGCCAAGTAGAGTCCTGTCATATTTTGACATAATTCAATACGAATTATTGGCGACGGTAGCCAGCGACGTCGCCGTCCACATATCCAAACAATTGGTATTACCTGTCAAATTCAAAACGCTTGGCGTCCCGGTGAGATAGAGCCGTAAGTAGCTCAGTGATTTTTGTACTAGTCTTCATCTTTAGTATTTAATGAGGAGCCAAGCAAAATATCGTGCATTATTAAATCTACATTCAATTGGCTACCTCAGCTTTCCAATTCTTCTATTCCATTCCAATATTACGCAATCCAAGCGGCCCTCGTTAAACGCATGGGCGGTGCGCGTGCGTCCAATTGTCATTACATTTCTACTACATTACTATTTGCTCCCGCGAGGGGCGCCCGCGCTGGCAGGGGCGGCAGGGTGCCACATTTTTTGCTAATCATGATTTCACTTGCAACTTATTGTTTGGCGCTCCTGTATTGTACCGTCGGCTTCTGATTGACACCTGCCGAGTTAAACTTTCTATTGAAGCAGTTAAATAATGTTAACTATCATGTCTGTATGTCCCGAGTCTGAGGGCCTACTCTGTTTCAAACGAAAACGAAATTTCGGACGAAATTCGCGTATTTCCTACTACGTTTCTCATTGATTCCGACATTTCTTACGAACGAAAATTGATTGGCGTTTAGATTCGACGACGACGAAGACGTCAAACAATTTTCGTTCGTAAGAAATGTCGGAATCAATGAGAAACGTAGTAGGAAATACGCGAATTTCGTCCGATATTTCGTTTTCGTTTGAAACAGAGTAGGCACTCTGGGTGTATATGTATATTAAGTATGTATTTACACATAAAAAAGTAGTATGTAGTAATATCAGTTATCTGGTTTCCATAGTACAAGCTCTGCTTAGTTTGGGATCAGGTAGCCGTGTGTAAAAAATGTCACAGTATATTATTATTATTATTATTTATTATTGGTCACGGCAGTATTATTTTTATGTTTGCTCATATATGGGCTGGCTCGACCGGGGTAGTACCACCCACTCACAGAAGATTGGCGTAAAGCAGCTATTACAGCTGCGTTTCATACGATGAGTGACCGCATGACCAACACCCCCCCCTTCCCCTCCCTTCAGGTCGGCAATGTGCGAGCAATTGGTATTGCAAACATCTATAGACTACGGTAACTGCTTAACATAAGGTGGGCCTTACACATGTTTGCCACCTCAGTCCTATAAAAATAATCTGTTCTGGGGAAACAAAGTTGTAGCTACAACTTTCCTTACCCCTCTCTATCCCACTTACCTTCAGGAGGGCAAAGGGCGAGCAGTGCCTTTAGTATTGCAAGCATCCATAGACTATGTTAATTGCTAACATCAGGCAGGTTGTACGTCACCACCGTAGTCACACAAGAAAGTTATAAGGGCCTCCGCGGACTAGCTACTTTTAGCATCGGCGACCGGCGATTTTGTGACGTATCGATGCTGCGTCGCGTTTCTTCGAGCGCGAACGAGCGAGACGCAGGATCAAAATCGCCGATCGCCGATGCTAAAAGTAGCTAGTCTGCGGAGGCCCTAACTGGTTTACCAACCTCTGATTAAAGAAACACTTAAACTTCACTTTTAGGTTGATTCAAACGCTACGTTGCAATTATGCTGTAAATCAAACAGAGTTCCTGCTCGGCTGCTTGAGCCGTCTTGACTTTATGAAAGGTAAGTGCATTGGCTAAACGTGGATCAAGTCACGAGAGCGTAATAAAATATTTTGACCAATAAAATTCGAAATACCTACCTACCTGCCAGAATAAATAAATGCTCACCGAATTTGCACAGCGAAATATATCCGGCAATGTGTGGTCTCAGTTCTAACCTAGTCTTTAAGGCCTTAGGGCCTCCGCAGACTAGCTACTTTTAGCATCGGCGACCTGCGATTTTGTGACGTACCGATGCTGCGTCGCGTTTCGTCGAGCGCGAACGAGCGAGACGCAGGATCAAAATAGCCGATCGCCGATGCTAAAGTAGCAAGTCTGCGGAGGCCCTTACATATGTTACTGTTTCAATAAAACAATATTAGGTGAGCATTTATTTATTTTGGTAAACAAAAATTTTTTTTGGTGAGCATTTAAATTGTACCCTTTATTTTTATAGATTACCCCCAATCTCACCTGATTTAATATTTTCTGATATATGGAATTATCTGAAATTTCTTGCACACCCATCATCATCACACTACATCACCCATCGTCATCGCACACTTCGACGTTGGGAGAGATTTCACCCACACCACTTGGATGCCTGGTATCCTACAAATGTACGTGCATCGCGAGCATTTCTTCCGCGCACGTGCAATTTGTGGAACGATCTCCCTCCCGAAGTCTTTCCTATGCACTACAACATGGGGTTCTTCAAAAGGCATGTTTACAGGTCCCAAAAAGGTCGGCGCCGCGTCTGCTCCCCTTAAGTTGCAGATGTCCTGGGCGGCGGCTTCCACTTACCATCAGGTGGACCGTCTGCCAGTGTCAGTGCCAACCTTGGCTATTAAAAAAAAAAATACACCCACCGCACCCACCGTGAAACCTACTTTAACCGCTCAAGCCTCGATGATGCCTTATATGTATGCCATTAGGCAACGCTGAGGACGGACTAGTCACGGATTATGTATTTAAATGCAAAGGTGACCATTCCACTTCCCTGGTGCTCGTATTTTGTGGCACTTCGGACTTCGCAATAATATATAACGTTAGATGCATCTCGCGGATGACATTTGGAAATTTAAATAAATAACAACTAAATCGTTGGTGAATAAGTATATTGCACGACTAGCCTGTTTCCTGCGGCTGCCGCTGCGTGTTATTCAAGATTTATAGCCTACTAGCTGTTGCCCGCAGCTTCGCCCGCGATGATGTCGGTTATCGCGACCAAAACTTGACAAATTATATACTAAAACCTTCCTCTTGAATCACTCTATCTATTAAACAAAACCGCATCAAAATCCGTTGCGTAGTTTTAAAGATCTAAGCATACATATGGACAGACAGACAGACAACACGGGAAGCGACTTTGTTTTATACTAGGTAGTGATTACTCAGATATAGTGTAACTTTCTATGGCGGACAGATTTTTGTAAAATTTAGTTTTTTTTTTTTTTTTTGTTTATGCTTTGTATGGGCAGTGTGTGAGCAATGCCTTTGGTATTGCATGCATACATAGGCTACGGTAACTGGTCTTGTATTTAGTGAAGTTTTTAGTAGTTATGTTTCTCCAGTTTGTGTCTCGTAGGGACGCGGCCATCCGTAAACATTATTATATTCCGACATCCTTGTCAAAACAACCACAAGCTATTTGCTGTGTTTCTTCTCTGTTTAGAGTGTAGGTTGGCTCGCCCGAGCTTGCGACTGTGTCGCCGCGCGCCACCTCGCGCGGCATTCGAGCCTTCTGGACCCCGCTATTTACTTTTCGTATTACGCGCGAACACCGTTTTCCTCAAACACACTTCCATTTAACTGCGCGAACGGTTCGCATATCATTACAATTTATTACCGGAAAACTTCCTAATTCGTGCGAAAGTAGCTCCAGCAGGCGTCAACAATGTTATCCCTGCCGGGCCGCGGGATTGCGTCGTAAAGTGACGTAATAGGAGGAGCAGTCTAACTACGCAAGGAGCGAGCTTAATATCTTAAATAAAATATAAGGAACAAATCAGTGGCAAGCGGTGTAGACGTGGACGGCTCGAGTTTATAGCGGCTAGATTGGACATACACCTGTGCATTACAGTGCAGTTTGAGATTCCATTATTGAAAAGTTCTTTACTTTTAGGGGGCCTTAGTTCTAACCCTTATAAGATCATCCAGTCCGGCCCAGTCTGTTACAATACCGATTTTGACAAAGGTAGGTAGGTAGGTATAACATTTTATAGTTATTTTTCTAGTTTACAATGAGTAGTAGGGATTCACCGGTTCTAGCTCACGGCCAAAAATATTGTGGCTCACCAAAAAAAAAAAAAAAAAAAGCTCATTCCATCGATCCGTGGGCAGACGCCGCCTAAAAAAAAAAAAAAAAAAAAAAGTTTGGTGTCTTTTTGGGGGTTTTCGGCCATGCCCGATCGATCTGTGCTATCCCCGATTTGATATCTCTTATGGTTCCTGAGATAGCATTAAAGACTCAGGGGGCCTCGTAAAGGTTTTATTAGGGTCGTCTATTGTATTGAAGGGTTCTATTGTGTCACTATTTCGCGATGCTTAATGAGGGTCGGGTTTTATTAGGGTCGTCTATTGTATTGAAGGGTGCTATTGTGTCAGTATTTCGCGATGCTTAATGAGGGTCGGCTTATTGTTCCTGAGGGTGTACTGTTCCTAAGGTTGCGTCCGTTTGCAATGATAACACTTTTTTTTTTCGAACATCTTTATTTATCAATAAAAAATGGATTTAAACATGTCATAAAGTAGTATATCATTGTATAGTGTATTCGTATCGAATATTCTTATGAAATCAGACATTGAATTACCATTGAATTTATAGTACAAATACAATAAACTATATTCACCGCATACGGATGTGAAATCGTTTTGTAGCCTATTGCTATTAAATTGCCATTGTTTGGAATTTCTCTTCAAAAATGATCTGTGGTAACCTGTTGGTGGTCGACCATAAGAATCAAAATATTGTCCGATACTATTGTCATCGATGTGAATGGCGATCCAATGGCTTCCAGGTCTTGTATCAGGGTCTAAATTAGATATAATATATGTAGGAGTATGAATGTGTATTGGCAATCGGTTAGCTGCATACACATTATATTGTAAGCTTGGATGAATTTTACATAAACTTTTCTGTATATCTATTGTGTTCATATTGATCGCCTGCCACGTTGTAAGCTGTTATCGATTCGACTTATCAGATGCAAGTGTAAAATTGAATGTATTAACAGGGTATTTCTAGTCTGCTGAGATCTTGGAAATAATACAAGGTAAAATATGGTGAAAATTATGTCTTTATTCAAATTTCAATGAATAGCTGCTTATAACTAGTACAATGAATACTTAAAACTACATTTTTTTACTTAAAACTAATACAATTAATACTAACCTAACCTAACCTTAAGGCCAATTATCTTCATCAAACAATACACGCATAAATACATGCATATTATTTTCGATAAACCATTTCTTAAGTAAAATTACAGTTTTTAATGCACTATGCTTCTTATGATATAAACAATTTACCGTACTTCTGGTATTATCATACAATTGATTTAATCGCAATAAATCGGGGGCACCTTTTTCACTAATATCTGCTACACTGCACTTATTACAAATATTTTTTATTCACTTGATTTTTTCCGTTCCAAAAACAAAAATTTTTTTATTTGTTATAATTGGTATAATCACACGTTTGAACTCGCGATAGTCAATGAAACCGGAACTCCAATAAAAATCGTGTCGTCTTTCTATGGAAGAGACGTTTTTCTTTTCTGCGTCTGCCAAATTATATGGGCATGGTGGTTTTATTAAAAACACCTGGGTATAATCTTCCGTAGCTAGTGCAAACTCCTTTATCAAGAAAACATTGTTGGAAACTTTAAATCCTTGTAAATCGACAAACATGACGTATTCTGGATTCATGATTATCTTTTAAACTGATGTCTACTCAACTGGGCGATGTAACGTAATGAACGTTCGTTTGTCATGCGTCTTATATAGATATCGCGACGTCCCATTGTTATTACGGTCGCCTTTTGTTCACTGCAGACGAGTACAAACATGAATCCTGTACATCGAAAGATCCCCTAACAATGAATGCCTCCCTCTATTCACAGATAACAGCACGACGGGGGGGGTGCAAGTTCGGACACGACGCCTATAAATCATGGCATTAACATTGTTCTCCTGTCCCTTTGACGGTGGTCAAGTCGAGACGTGACACATGATGCATAAAGGTAAATTCTCAAACGATGAATAGTATACAATGAATAGAACACAATTAACAAAGAATTTGAGTTATCTACATCCGTCACAATAATATGAAGCCTAAATAGGGAATTTAATGTTTTAGCTACTATAATCTACTGATACATTACGGTTTTTATCAATTTCAATAACATTATCGAACTCGGCATAAACGATACAGTTTATGGTTTGTGAAAGTGCTGATTCAAAACGAACTTCCAATCTCACGCTACCATGTTTTATAAGATTCCAATGGCCTGATGAGCTAGCCGATAAATCAGGTGTTAAGTCGAAAGCTAATAGACAATATCCTTGTGCATATTGTTCCCTAGATATGCCATTACCTTCATTAAGGAAATGTATACCCGTTCCCGAGAATAACGTGTGATAAGCTGAAGTATACATATTATTCTCGAATGATGGTTGTAAAGCTTTGGAAGGTATTTGTTGCCCATCAATATATAAACTAAATGTATTAAAATCGTGATTTTCAAAATTAAATGGATTTTTTGTGAGTTTACCATTAAAGCCTGCGTTATTAACAAATCCTATTATGCATCTTTTAGGTACTTGTCCTAGAAAAATGTTATCTAGTGTTTTTCCCTGAACCCCCGATGGTATTGTCAAAACTTTAACTTCAGCACGCGTAATAGGATATTTAGCTGTAGTAGAGGCTAAAACTTTTTGATGTGCAAGTAAAACTGTTGGATTGATTCGCGCTCTACGAACAATAAGCGTTGCATCAGTAATACATACTTTCAATTTTAAATCGTCTGAAGAAGCCATTAAGTTGAATGTTTCTCTGGAACGAACTAATTTAACAGACATCTCAACACCATTAATTAAAAACTTTTCTTGGTTGAATATATCACCATGTAGATGTCCAATCATTTCAATTTCTTTACTTTCAGCTGTTAATTTACTTCTTTTAGTGAATCCTTCATTTTTCTCATCGGTTGAATCCATTTTCCCAGCTGTATCTTCATACCAAAGACTGCATGTTAGGTGAGATTCTTTTGATGCAGGAGCATAATTCAACAAAGTTTCCATGTAAGCACGATAGGCGTATGTATTATTTGGCGGGGATACAAGTTTTTGGTTCAAATAAACATCAAGCTGACTAAATAATGAATGTAACCAATTGTTTATTGGTGCCACTGTCGTTGTAGCTAGCAGTCTTGTTGAGTCTTGGTTTAATATCTTTGCTTTAATATGAATCATAGTATGAGACAAATCTATGTAGTCATCACCGGTTCCTGGTACTTGAAATTCGATGGGGCCATCATCGGCGAGAGATGAAATAGGTTTGTAATGTATCCACATTCCATGTTCTATACTTGTTTGTGTAGATGGTAAAGCAAATAAATCTAGCTCCGACTTAATGCACTCACAAGAATGATTGTGTAGAAAAGACATTTTATTATTATTATTATTTATGAAAATATATCTTTGATATTATTACGTGTCAACTTTGATTTTTTGTTAGCACCTTTCACCTTAGCACGTAGCGGTGGAATGAATGAAGCCAGACGTTTTTTCTTAGTTATATATCCTGCTCCAGACATATTAATTCGATCAATTTTCTCATCGGCTTTTCTTTTTAAGTTTGACCCAGCCTCTTTCAATCGAGTCTTGATAGAATCTTCCATAGGACGTGCACTAACCATATCCGATAAAAGCCCCACACCTGTATTTAAAACCTCTTTACCGATCGCTCGAGCTCCACTAGACAACAATGGTAAAACAGATCTGAATAAACCTCCTAGAAAGCTACCAATTCCATGACCGCGCTGATATGGTGCCCCTTTATAAATTACTCCAATACCTGATCCACCTTGATGTGAATAGTAATGTTCGTAGGGACAACTTGTATTATAACGTTGGGGATGCATTATAATTTTTTAAAATGTAGTTTAATAGCCACAGTTCCGAACTGGAATGGTATTTTATGCCCCGTGCTTGATCTTATATCTATTTCAATGGTATCAAACTCTCTACGCATGACAGGCAAGTAGTGAGGTGGTGAGAAAACATGCATTTTATTAGCACCGTAAATATATTTTGAAGGGTCTAAAGGTATTATTCTGAGAAGAGGGGTCATTACATCTCCGACGATCTGTGGTTCGATTATATCACAATAAACAAATAACTGAGATGGCAACCCTAAATGTAAATTCGCTGGGCACTTTCCAAGACTCTTAGAAACAAGGTTTTTATTAGGTTCAAATCCTAGTTGAAGAGACAAATTAGGCGATAACGTTATTGATTTTAATGCTTCATCATTTACAGTAACAAATACGAACTTTGATATCTCATCATAGCGAAACTTCACTTTCTCCCTCAAACTGTTTAGTGTCACTATAATTTGTTCAATATTATCATAGTTAGTGGCTGGTATATGAGTTTTGTAGTACGCTAGAGAGGTGCTAGGAGTGCCGGTATTGTTGGGTATTTTCATCCATTTACTTATGTAAACAACGTTTTCATGTTCTTGAACAGTAAACATCGTGCATGGATATTGGAATTCAACCACACCAACCGACCACGATCCTTCCAATATAATTGCTTTAGGTAATTTTGTTGAAAAAAGAGTTGTTGAGTTTTCTGGAAAGTATTCCATAGAACTATTACTAAGTAATGTTAAATAAAAACTTTCTTTCATCATAGATTTTCTAAACTAGAAGCCAAAATCCAAGAGTTAAATTTATCTGGATAACCTTTCCACTTCACTAACACTTGCTTTCTGTTGCCAGAGTAGCGAGTGCTAATTATTTTATCTATTTTATAACTGGAAGTGGGGTTATAATAAATTTTTTGCAATTCTCTTTCATAAAAAGTACCCACTATCGGTTCATTTTGCAAATCTTTCAGTGTATATACTATCCATGGTGATCTATCTATTATTGAAGATATCATAAAAATTTCGTCACTCCAGTTGGATTCATAACCTTTTTGGAATATATGTTTAAATTTTGTAATTCGTACATGATCACCAACATGAAATTTTGGTGTTGGTGTAATATCTGCAGCTTGTTTTCTACCCTTTTCATATAAATTATTCCAAACAGTCATTATATTGTTTGAATTTACATCACAAGGACACATTTTAATACTGGAATGGTAACTATGATTATATGCATATAATAAGTCTTGTAAAATATCTATATACCTATATGTATTTTTATGGGTAAAATAACGCCACATTTTCATCTTGAGTGTTCTTTGAAATCTTTCTACAATGCTTGCTTTAATATCAGGATTATTTGTTGTATAATAGTTTATATTTTTGCTCCTAAAATACTTTTGTACATCTTTTGAAACAAATTCAGTTCCTTTATCAGATTGTATATGTGTTGGAGTGGTACCGGCCTCATTAAATATGTGTTCAAAACATTTTTTTATAGTCTCAGAATTTTTATTTTTCATTGACATAGCATAAGCATATTTAGTAAATACATCAATAACACAAAGAATGTAATTATAACCATCATTATATTTAGAATAAGTTCTCATATCACTTAAATCAGCCTGCCAAAGTTCATTTAGATTAGATAAAATGTATTTATTCCGAGGGAATCTTCTATGTACTGGCTTATGAAGTGTGTAAGTTTCTTGAGCTTGCAACCATTTTTTGATGTCGCCTCTAGTCATTTTACCTTTCATAGCTTTTACTAGATTGAGTATACTACCATATCCGGCAGGATGTGATACATCATAATATATTTTATTAATTTCTAGTAAGGAGTCCATTTTTCCCAATCAATCTTTTTCTTTAGTTTTCTTTGATACTTATCAGCACTACTTGGTGTAGTATAGATTTCCTCTTCCACAGAGTGTTGTGTAGGATCATCCGATTGGAGTTTATTTATGTATTCACTTCTGTTTGGATTTCCAATGTAAGCTAATGGTATTTTAATGTCTTTCAGTGCTTTGGCAAAATCTTCCCAACCTTTCGGATTACTTTTTTTCAATGGTCTAAGAAAATCGTTTACCAAATCTATGATATTACTTCCGGGAATTTGTTTGTTATCTATGGTGACAGTACCGCTGTCGTTCCAGTGAATTTTGTTTTTACTCAATGATATTGTATTAAGCAATAACTCACCCTTTTTATATAAGTTTTTGGTATTAAACTTAAAATTTGTCTAGGTGTGTATATATGACTTTCTTGCTGTTGTTGTTGTTGCTTCACGTCGTCTTTCGATGTCTGATTCACAACTAAATCTTTACCGGCGATTTCAGCTTTTATATTAGAAACTTCATTGTTTGCAGTGTCTCCGACAGCATCGATATTGGAAGTAATTATTGGTAATTCTATAGGTTGACGATCTGCTTCGGTAAAGTGTAGATATCTTTGCAAAATTTGTTGATATAAAATCCATTTTTTTCTATCGTCCATATTACTATTCAAAATCTTTTGCATTTCGACGTCTAATCTTGAGGTAGGATTTTCAATTTTGTGTTGATTGTTGTTTTGATTTAATTTCTCTAATAAACTTGGATCAATAAGTAACATCTTTTTGGCGTGCTCCATTTTTAAACAAGTGAATTAACTAATACACTCAAAATGGAACCCAATATAATTGGTAGGAATGCACCACCTTTTTGAATGATTATTTTCTTTCGTATTTTATCTGTTCCTTTACGTACCAACTTGCGAAGTATACTCTTAAATTTACCAAGTTTTTTCTTTTCTTTATCTTTAAGCGGTACTTTGCCCTGGAGAACGTTATAAATACACTCACAAATGCAGTTTATTTCTTGCTCGTCACACGCTTTTAATAAGGCTCGTTGATATTTTGGTTTAAGAGTGTGTAGTGCGCTTAGTAAATTCTTGTGCGTCTGGATGCTCTGAGACATTATTTGTAAATGATGGGAATTTGTTGGTTCTTGGTATATTTAAACCCTTTTGTGGGGACATATACAGTGCAATATCCATCTGAGGGGAATATTTTCGTTTTAATACGACATGTTTCATTGGTGTCTTGTTTAAGATCAACCATTAAATATCCATGTGCTTCTTTAGTGGAGTCATTGTATGCATCTTCAATGAATTTTGAATTTTCTGGTGATACTTGTCGCGCTAAGTATCTAATTTGGGTTTTATCACGAGGGTTTTTGAAATAAATAATATAGTTTGAATTCAAAGAAATGTCTCTTTGACCTTTACCTTGGTGGAATAAATTTTGTGTAATATAGAATACACTTAAGTTTCTATGATGACTGCCTTTAGTAAAAATATCAACAATTCTACCATCAGATTCTCTCATAAGATCGTCGATAATTACAAGGTTTGCCTCCTTCCCATCAAACATACTTAGATCTGGTATACCTTGATAATAGTTTACGTTTGGTAAATTGTATAAAGGTTGCATTTCATCGAAGCACCAAGTAATTTGTCTGAACTGTTTGTTGCATATCTCTTTGATGGATTGAATAAACTTTGTAACGAATATAGATTTGCCACAACCACTTGGGCCTGCAACTATGGCAGTAAACGGATGAATAAATTGGAACATTTTTAAACACGTGTAGATTCTTAGAGGGTATTGAAATGAATAAGACAGTGTTAGAAAAATATACATTTATATTTGGATAAATAAAAATACATTTTACACAATATGGCACAAAAAATCTTACAGAAATTTAATTACTTGTTATTATTTTCTCAAAAATATTTAAAATCTTAAAATTTACCTAAGATTTTATAAAATTACATATTTATTTATTCATTTACACAGTATTATTATCGCAAAATATTTAAAATCTTAAAATTTACCTTAGATATTATAAAATTACAATTTTATTTATTTACATAGTATAACACAAAATATTTATTACAATTGAAAGTGCATTCTTTAACTTAACTTATAATGACCCCATGCTAATGTATCAATTTGATTTGGCAAAATATATCGTTTTGTATCGTTATAGGACAAACAGGTTTTGTTAATTTGTTGAGTGAAGATTGTGTGTTTAATCGATTTAAATCTATACATACTACAAAATTGATTTTTCTTCTCAAAGAGACATGACTTGTAATTTTCAATGTTCATTTTTTTTGTGACACTTTTATTTACACCTTTTGCTTTGGCTATCATTTTATTTTCAACCTTAAATGCATACATTTTAGATCGAAGTCCTACAAATTCTTTCATAATTTTACCATTATTTTCATCTTTAAAGAAACCTATCTTTTTTTTATTTAGATTTGGAAAACCAAATATATTATCAGAAGCATAATCAGATGTATCAAATCGTGTAGCAAGGTCGGGTTTAATATCTTCATAAAAATTGTCGGTAAAAATTTGATATATTAAACTGTCAGTATCAGTGTATAATAATTTTGTTTTATTGCCGAATTTATTTAACATGTAGTTGTAATGAAAATCATACATCAGAGTTTTTGAAATATCTAATATACAAAATCCTAAGTAGATAGGTTTGTTATGAATCAATTTTATTTTTCGTAACTGTACTGCAACTAAGTTTTCAGAAAAAATTGATAAACTGTGAAATTCTGGTTTTGCAATTAAGTCTTGCACGCCTAAAGTTTTACCTCGATTTTCCCAGTGCGTTAATAATTTAACATTAACTCGTTTTTCAATGTTCTCCATTGTTTTACCGAAAACTGCGTTGTTCATTAATTTATAAAAATCTTTCTCAAAATCTGATGTTGCTTTTGTTCTTAATTTCGTATTCAGATCTATATATCTTTCTAACCAAGGACTTTGATGAAACTTTAAAATTCTATGAATTTTAATCAATTTTATACCCATCTCAAGACATTGTTTAAGATTTCTATAATGAATTTTATATTTGCTTTTTTTATTAAGATTTGGAATTAGTTTTTTTTCTTTAGAATTACCTGCAATTGTATTTTCTGGACACAGTGGTAAGTCCGAATGTAAATCGTGAAGTTCGACGGGATACTCTAAATCGACTTCTAAAATGAAACCACATTCAGATGTATCTGACACATCAAAATTAGTATCCGTACTAACCCATTCAAAACTACCTTCTGGAAGAAATTGAGACATAGCCCAACCATAAAGATTGTTAGCATCAAAATATGCAAGATATGACCGAGGTTTTTTCTCATCAAAATCTTCCAAGAATTCATTATTTGCCTTTGCATATCGATTGCTACATTGAGATACACCTCCTCTTATTCCTGCCTTAATAAAAGCCAGTTTATCAAAGTCTGTTAATAGTTCTAGTTCAATTTTTGTGTATTTTAACATAGCGTCCCAACTCAATCCCGGCGCTGTATAATAGTGAGCAGGATCTAAATCATAAGTTGTTATACAAATGTTTCTAAAATTTTCAAACACATCAGTCAGGAGCAAAACATCAGTTTTTAGGTATAAGTCTGAGTAATTTAACATTTCGCGACACTTAAAATGTTGCCAAACATCCTGAGCACGATGATAATCATCATCAGAAACACTTGAATCGGTCAGTGAACTGTAGAACTGATCTTGACTAGGGAGAGTTGTTAATTTTAAACAGTCATATGATACCATAAATTCGTAAGGATATATACCTTTTTTTCTAAGACGACTAAAGTCTTCATCCCTAGGGAAATTACTTTTAAGTGTGTAGAATTGTTCATCTTTGAGATTCTTAGCTAATTGATCAAGACTGCATGGTAGGAATTTAAAAGAATCTACAAATCTTAAATTGACTCTCTGGTTGTTTATAGTTAATATCTTTGAAAAGGATATGTATCTTTCTTTGTTTTGGGGAATTACTTCCACGTTGCCATCTACAAAATTTAATGCATGGACAATGAAATGTGCATCATAGTGACTGAGATTATGAAGGAATACTGGAATGTGTTGCGGTGTTCGGAATTTTGTTACACATACATCATGCGCAACTCCTCTGAAATCACCTGTGTACCAATCAAAATAGTGAACGTCGTCTCCTTTTAAATCAGTCTCACAAATGTAACAATTTTTTGAATTGTTGATTGTATTCTCATCTTCGGTTGATAGTGGTTTGGGGTGTTTTTGAAAACTATTTTTACAATATATTTTTTTTAAATCTTCATATAAACGTTTCATAAATACTTGCGCGCAGTCTGGTCCACTGTAGGTTTCATATTTTGATAAACTATCATCAAATGAACATTTTATGTAATATCCGAAACTATAAACTTCGTGTTTATTAACGTTGTTGGTATACGACTTAGTCGGGTCATTAGGACATGATTTTATTGGGTTTAAGAATGCTTCAAAATCAGCATATACAACAAAAGGTATTTTTAACTTTCTTTGGAATTTATCAAATTTTAATTTGTCGTTAGATACTGGTTGACCAAACCAATCTTTCGATGTTTTTATATTACTCGGAAGTTCAGTAGATATGTGAGAGCAATCATGCTGTTGGTGGTTAGCCAACCTCTCTTCTGTGGGAAAGTGAAGTAAACACCCATCACAGATCCACACCTTATGATCTTGATTTGAAATTTGTGTTCCGACTAAGCGCGCCAAGTTTTTAATAAAACAGTAATGGTTAGTTGCACTATTGTGTATGTACAATAGATTAACATGTCGGCTTTTACGAGATTTCGTCATAAACAGTGGACCCACCACATTATGTTTCTTTGTTTCTTTGTTTAATTCCAAACCAAAGACATTTATACTGATATTGTTTAACTTTTCAACTTTCGGTATGTCACTCAATTTAACCGGGAAAGATACACCATCGAATTTAAGTTTATTGAAATGTATACTGTAAGATGATGTGCGCTCTGCATTTTTAGCGATGGGAAATAACGCCGAGAGTAATGCCCATTTAAAACATAAATTATCATTATTTTTTACATTAATTATGGCTCTTTTAGCTTTTATGTCTGGGGGTAAATCAACATATGAAGATCCACGTAGGGGATTAAATTTGTTTACATTCATTTCGATATATTTGATCTGTTTGAGACTCCATCCGCTATCTTTTTTCTCGAAAGCACTTATTTTATCTGTTAGAGTGTCACATAAAGATGAAAAGAATATATTTAAGTCGTGGCCTCGAGAAATTTTATAATTAGTGGTTTGAAAATCAAAAGAATTTGTAATATTTTTAGTTTCCTGTACAAAATCGGCATTCAGACAAAAATTTGTTTTAAAAATAATGTGTTTTTCAATGGATTCTTCAATCAAAAGTAATATTTCATTTTTTATGGAATTTAAAAATAATTCCGGTGTTTCAAATACCAAGTCTGATGAGGGATCATTTTTACTTTTAATTTTATATGTTATGATTCTTCGTCCAAAAGCAGATCCAACAACGGAAACATTTGTCAATGAGTTGTGCAATTTCAAAAGATTATTTTTATGTATGTTACTTCTTAAATGATTTGCGAAATATCTCCTACTAAATAAAAGCTGACATGTGTTACAATTTACCTTATCACTATTAAGAGGACCAGATGATGATGTTGATGATGAAGTTGAAGGTCCTTCTTCAAGTCTTGGTCTCTTCGTATGTATTGTTTCTTTTTCTTCTTGAATACTCATAGTTCTTTTGAGACCACCGCCAATTTGAAGTATTGGTTGACTGTAATAAAAATAAAACATGTTTAAAATAAATCCTACAGATCAATGTTTATTTTATAAATGGTAAATTCAATTTCCATGCAACTTACTTTAAGGTTTTTTCAGCCAGTGCACAGATATTGTAAAGCTCCTCATCGTAATATGAATTACTCAATTCACATTTTTCTGTCTCTTCACAAAGCTGGTACATATCCACATCTTCATCAAACGTCGAATTGAAGAAGGCACTGATGCAAACTTCGGTACTTTGTTCCATATTGTTTGAGGAAATAGACGGCAGATCTAACATCGATGGTTCAACGTTTTGAAATGATGCTCCTTTGAAATCTACACTGTATATTTATATTAAAACTACTTAGTTACAAAAAATATAAAAATGATTAAAATTAACTAATTGTTATTAGTTATTACTGAAGGAATATTTCTTGCAACTTTTTGTTTTTGAAATTTCTTTTGTTATTTGATAGATAACATTTTTACTATCTACAAAGTTACTATTTTTAATGTCTGTGTAGTATTTAACTCTACATTCAGCATATTTCCAGTGTTGTTGTTGAGGAATTTTCGACAACTTTTTTAGATCATAAATTTCAATTTTTATGAGATGACTTGAATTGATATTGTCATCAGCATTTGTTGATAGATAAGTTATTCCCCCCTCGGCATTAGCCCTTGCAACTGTGGACGATTGCTTTTTCTTCTTTATCGGTGATGGATTTTCAAAGAGCTCATCTAAACTATCCAATGATGTGACCATTGTCTTTCTTTTAATTTCTTTTTTAGGTGAATCTTTGATGGTTAAGTCTTCACAATCATCCGATAGTGGATAATAATAATGTTTGTATGTATTTTCTTCAACATCGAATGAGTTCTGTAACAATTTACATCAAAGTTGTTTATGAACAAACTAATGAATTGATAAAATAAATAAAAAATCTGTACCCATCTAATGAATTGATGAAATAAAACTGAAAACTTACCTCCATTGTGCAGTTCTGAAGATTTTAAAGACACTTAATCACTTTCACAACACTCTTAGATGCACCTGCGTTCACAAATTAACGAATACTGTAGCTCTCAAATTCTTATTTCTCGCTTTTATACCCAATTGCTAGGGAATTTACCTGCTAGCATCATGCGACAAGTCTCGACATGAAATAAGGACCGGGATAACAATGTAATTGTCGTGATTTATAGATGACACGTCCCAACTCGCGCCCCCGCTGGGAATGTTATTTCTGAATAGAGGCATGGCATTCATTGTTATGGAATCTTTCATGTTTCTACTTGTCTGCTTTCATATTTAAAATTGAAAGTATGTATTACTGATGCAACGCTTATTGTTCGTAGAGCGCGAATCAATCCAACAGTTTTACTTGCACATCAAAAAGTTTTAGCCTCTACTACAGCTAAATATCCTATTACGCGTGCTGAAGTTAAAGTTTTGACAATACCATCGGGGGTTCAGGGAAAAACACTAGATAACATTTTTCTAGGACAAGTACCTAAAAGATGCATAATAGGATTTGTTAATAACGCAGGCTTTAATGGTAAACTCACAAAAAATCCATTTAATTTTGAAAATCACGATTTTAATACATTTAGTTTATATATTGATGGGCAACAAATACCTTCCAAAGCTTTACAACCATCATTCGAGAATAATATGTATACTTCAGCTTATCACACGTTATTCTCGGGAACGGGTATACATTTCCTTAATGAAGGTAATGGCATATCTAGGGAACAATATGCACAAGGATATTGTCTATTAGCTTTCGACTTAACACCTGATTTATCGGCTAGCTCATCAGGCCATTGGAATCTTATAAAACATGGTAGCGTGAGATTGGAAGTTCGTTTTGAATCAGCACTTTCACAAACCATAAACTGTATCGTTTATGCCGAGTTCGATAATGTTATTGAAATTGATAAAAACCGTAATGTATCAGTAGATTATAGTAGCTAAAACATTAAATTCCCTATTTAGGCTTCATATTATTGTGACGGATGTAGATAACTCAAATTCTATGTTAATTGTGTTCTATTCATTGTATACTATTCATCGTTTGAGAATTTACCTTTATGCATCATGTGTCACGTCTCGACTTGACCACCGTCAAAGGGACAGGAGAACAATGTTAATGCCATGATTTATAGGCGTCGTGTCCGAACTTGCACCCCCCCCGTCGTGCTGTTATCTGTGAATAGAGGGAGGCATTCATTGTTAGGGGATCTTTCGATGTACAGGATTCATGTTTGTACTCGTCTGCAGTGAACAAAAGGCGACCGTAATAACAATGGGACGTCGCGATATCTATATAAGACGCATGACAAACGAACGTTCATTACGTTACATCGCCCAGTTGAGTAGACATCAGTTTAAAAGATAATCATGAATCCAGAATACGTCATGTTTGTCGATTTACAAGGATTTAAAGTTTCCAACAATGTTTTCTTGATAAAGGAGTTTGCACTAGCTACGGAAGATTATACCCAGGTGTTTTTAATAAAACCACCATGCCCATATAATTTGGCAGACGCAGAAAAGAAAAACGTCTCTTCCATAGAAAGACGACACGATTTTTATTGGAGTTCCGGTTTCATTGACTATCGCGAGTTCAAACGTGTGATTATACCAATTATAACAAATAAAAAAATTTTTGTTTTTGGAACGGAAAAAATCAAGTGGATAAAAAATATTTGTAATAAGTGCAGTGTAGCAGATATTAGTGAAAAAGGTGCCCCCGATTTATTGCGATTAAATCAATTGTATGATAATACCAGAAGTACGGTAAATTGTTTATATCATAAGAAGCATAGTGCATTAAAAACTGTAATTTTACTTAAGAAATGGTTTATCGAAAATAATATGCATGTATTTATGCGTGTATTGTTTGATGAAGATAATTGGCCTTAAGGTTAGGTTAGGTTAGTATTAATTGTATTAGTTTTAAGTAAAAAAATGTAGTTTTAAGTATTCATTGTACTAGTTATAAGCAGCTATTCATTGAAATTTGAATAAAGACATAATTTTCACCATATTTTACCTTGTATTATTTCCAAGATCTCAGCAGACTAGAAATACCCTGTTAATACATTCAATTTTACACTTGCATCTGATAAGTCGAATCGATAACAGCTTACAACGTGGCAGGCGATCAATATGAACACAATAGATATACAGAAAAGTTTATGTAAAATTCATCCAAGCTTACAATATAATGTGTATGCAGCTAACCGATTGCCAATACACATTCATACTCCTACATATATTATATCTAATTTAGACCCTGATACAAGACCTGGAAGCCATTGGATCGCCATTCACATCGATGACAATAGTATCGGACAATATTTTGATTCTTATGGTCGACCACCAACAGGTTACCACAGATCATTTTTGAAGAGAAATTCCAAACAATGGCAATTTAATAGCAATAGGCTACAAAACGATTTCACATCCGTATGCGGTGAATATAGTTTATTGTATTTGTACTATAAATTCAATGGTAATTCAATGTCTGATTTCATAAGAATATTCGATACGAATACACTATACAATGATATACTACTTTATGACATGTTTAAATCCATTTTTTATTGATAAATAAAGATGTTCGAAAAAAAAAAGTGTTATCATTGCAAACGGACGCAACCTTAGGAACAGTACACCCTCAGGAACAATAAGCCGACCCTCATTAAGCATCGCGAAATACTGACACAATAGCACCCTTCAATACAATAGACGACCCTAATAAAACCCGACCCTCATTAAGCATCGCGAAATAGTGACACAATAGAACCCTTCAATACAATAGACGACCCTAATAAAACCTTTACGAGGCCCCCTGAGTCTTTAATGCTATCTCAGGAACCATAAGAGATATCAAATCGGGGATAGCACAGATCGATCGGGCATGGCCGAAAACCCCCAAAAAGACACCAAACTTTTTTTTTTTTTTTTTTTTTTTTTTTAGGCGGCGTCTGCCCACGGATCGATGGAATGAGCTTTTTTTTTTTTTTTTTTTTGGTGAGCCACAATATTTTTGATTTATAATGCTAGTGTTAAGTCCATTATAACTTTCTATATTTTTTAAATCCTATATCAAGTTTATTTAATTTGTAACTATGTAATTTTTTCACCAAAAGATGGAGAAACATAATACCAAATAAATTATAGTCGGATTTTGTGAGGAAATATTTTTTCACTTCTAATTTTTTTAATGTAAATTTCATTCAAAAAACATGTTGTAGTGAAAAAATATTTATCCAACTATATTTTTTTTTGGTATTATCTTTCTCCATCTATTGCTGAACAAATCATAGAAATTAAAAGACGAAAACAACTTCACTTTGATACCTAATTTTTTACACACAGTATTAGCATGTAGCACTTTTTCCTGCTTAAAATTTAAAGATGAAGGTTCAATAAACTTTGTAAGTATGTTTAAAATAAATACTGGATTACAGACACTGTTAAATAGACAGGTACTTTATCCTACCATCTCGAACGATATAAAATGTTCACACAAACATCCCGTCATCCGTGCTCTCTTCACGACATCCCGTATGGGTTTATAATGAATTATTCTCATTTTTTCGAGCACAAAGACATAATTAAACCCAGAGGACTGCGGTTCGGCGACTTATAACATATTCCCTTTTATAAAAAACTCTTTTGCGTTGTAATGCGCAGGAAAAGTTTACGGATTCTGTTAATTTTGTTCAAACTTCATAATGATCGACTTGTTGGTAAAAATTATATACCTATATAAAAAAAAGCAATTTGTCAGTGCCCCCGTGAGCCTAAACAAATTAAACTAGTTGAATTTGAGTTTGACTAGACTATTTCCATTTAAGTACATTTTTATCTCTATATGCTTTTATAATATCTGAATGTTGTAACAAATTAAATGAAGAATATTTCAAAAATTAAAATTTAAATTCAATTTCTTGCATACCATTTTCATCGTATTCGGAACACATCTGTTGATTTGTTTTTGGACAAATTGTGGTTTGCTTGCCTTGCCTTGCCTTGCCTTGCCTTGCCTTGCCTTGGCTTGCCTTGCCTTGTCTTGCCTTGGAAACATTGTGGTCGCCTTGCTTACGTTGGCTTATCAAAATATCAATCAGGAACATTTTATTCAACACTAAAAATACATTCTGCATTCCCAAGCACTCAGCCGCCCCCGTGAATTACAACAATAAAGAAATAGAGATAAGTGCTCTTACGTTATAATTTCCAACGCCAAATCCAACATACTTTGACCCCACTACGTTAGTACAAAATTCTCTATTCCTTACGTTTTGTCCGAGTAATTTCTGAAATGGCAGTTCAACGAGTTCTGGCCGCTATAGTGGGGTAAATCCCCCAAATTTCGGCGCGTGGCCTACACGTGCCTTAGAGTTTCCCCACTCCACGGGACGAAGTTTACATCACAATTAATGTCACCTTACTAATTGGTGATAGCGGTTTGACAGTTCTGTACAAACACTAGACACGTAAACTTGCTTCGGCCACGGTTCAATGGGAGTGAATGATATTTCACGTCAGTTTGAGTTTAAGTGAAATTGAATGGTAGAATGCTTAATTTTGATTTAGGTAAGTTGTTTCACTTTACCAGCCTGAAGTTGTTTAATTGCGTTTAATTGTTTATCTACGTGTACGTAGGTATTTATAGCTTGAAGAAATTACAGTTCATAAATCTACCCATACTTAGGTTCTCACTCTTATGGTGCGTTCCATTCACTATTCGTTTTGTAATTTTCGCTATTTTCGTTCATAAATGTCGTTCCACTCGAACCAACTTGTACTGAAAGTGATCATTATTATCGTTTTTAACAGTTTTTGTGGAAGAAAATAACAAAATTAACAGTGAATGGAACGCACCATATGGAATATAAAAGATTAATGTTAATAATGTGGTGGTGTATGACCACTCGAGCCTCTGACTACCCCCGAACGGGGATAAAAGTCGTGACGTTACATTACATTACAATGTTAATAATCAAAGTCACAAAATGCTCACTATATTTCTACATCTCGTCCTTACACGTTAACGAAAGAGTTATAAAATTCAATGTAGGTCTGAATGAAACGTCCGTATATAGAAAGTCGATATGTCTGTCCGTTCAAAATGCATAATCTAATCTATTCGGCGTCGGTTCGACGCGTGCCACATCACGCGCTCTCATGAGACCCGCTGACATTCGCGCGTTCTATTTCATATGTGCGGACGATATGTGGGCCTTTTACCCTTTACCTTTATTTATTTTAGATGCGAAATACTTGAATTCATGCAGAAAAATCGTGACCATTTTAATTTAATTTATTGGTAGTATTTTAATTCACTGTTAGTAAAGCCAAGGTGAAGCCAATTGACTGCAGCTTATAAACGAGCTGGCTCAAACGAGGTCATATCACCCTCTCACAGAAAATCGGCGTAAAGTAGATATTACAGATGGGTTTCGTTCGATAAGTGCGAGAGCCGGAAGCCCAAACCCCCCTTCTCCTTCCTGTCTTACTCTCCCTCAGGTCGGCAACGTGAGAGCGAAACATTTCTTATTACAAGCATCTATAGGCTACGGTAACAGCTTAACATTAGGCAGGACACCTTAGTAACATAAAAATACAAAACATCAGTGTATCAACTACCTAACTACCTAATTGGATAAAACTTAGCACATCCCAGTAGTGTAATAAACGTCTCTGAACCCCACGCGTGGGCACGTGCCCAGCAATCATACAAATTGAGATATGCTCGTTTGAACTACGAATTATGGAGTACTATCTCGCCTTTACTTGAGAGGAACGATAGAGAAGAAACAAAACATTAGTTCATTCTTTGTCGGACCGTTTTCCGTGGGACCTCGGTGTCAAAGATTTTTTTGACAACGAGGTCCCACGGAAGACGGTCAGACCACGAACATAAATACATACCTGGACTGTTCACTACTGCACAAAAAACGAGCCGAGCGAGAGGCCCCAGTTGGGACCGTGTCCCTCTCACTCCGAGTTGCCATGCCAAAATAATATTATCGTTGGGTAGTGATTGGTGGTTTTTAAATCAAGCAAATAAATTAATTTATTATTTATCGTGACTTTTGTTTTATCATATTAACAATAGTCGCGATAAATAATTAATTAATTTATTTGCTTGATTTAAAAACTAACAATCACTACCCAACGACAATATTATTTTGGCATGGCAACTCGGAGTGAGAGGGACACGGTCCCAACTGGGGCCTCTCGCTCGGCTCGTTTTTCTGTCTACAGAATTGTCAAGGTATAATAGACCTTAAACCAGGAGAATAAAGTTGAATTTCTTCTTAACCAAAAACTCAACTGGTTTATCCTGTAGTAATAAAAGATCCTTGGGTCAGACAAAGAATGACCTATTGATGACATCAATATCATATTTTCGTACCGCATTTCGAAAATAAATAACATGTAGGTACCTACGGGTGGTATTATTAGGTACCCAATAATAGAATACCTATAGAAAATAGGTAACTACTCATCATTTTGGAGAATAAGCAACCGTACTGACAGGTTGAGTGAGGTGAGGTGAAACGCGGCATTTGTCTTTTAAATGTCTACAAATAATTAGTATGAGTAGTGCAAGGTTTAACTGCGCATCACGCAAGGACGAATTTTAAGATGAGGGTTCGAAATTTGGTTGATTTTCTATTCTACTTTTTCTTTAAGTAAGTATGTGGACTAGGAATCTTATATTTAGATGTATGATTTTTGACTATATTATCTTGAGTATCTTTAAATCCAAATCACGATTTGACGAAATTTTCTCGATAAAAAAAAATTATGAAATGAGCTCTAATTATTTACAATTTTCCTTGCTACCACGATGTTTTTACGATTTAGATCACGAAATTATTTCTAAAACATAGCAAATAATGATATCTAAACTACCCTTCAACCATATTTTAATTCATGAAGTAGTTTTTTTTTAATTTTAGAAAATGTGGTTTGGCGCTTACGTTGTTTATTTCCGAGCGCGCGCACAATATCGCCATCTCACATTTTAAGTACTTGAACTAACCATGTCTCTCTCTAACTTTGTATTGTCAGTGTCCGCTCGGACTTGTTCGACGTCGGACCTGTGAAGGATTTTTTAAAAAATATTACGAAAAAATATTACGGTCGTGCCACATTACAGGTACAGTACAGTATTTACAGTCCGCCGACGCCTATGATAAATAAATAAATATCCTTGGAAATTCTTTTACACATGACTACCTGATCCCAAACTAAGCACAGCTTGTACTATGGAAACCAGATAACTGATATTACTACATATACTACTTTTTGTTTGTAAATAAAAACGAAATATACACTTAATTACACCTAGACTCGGGACATGCGGACATGTTCATGCACACAACTGCATGTCCTGGGCAGGAATCGAACCTATGACCTGCACTGCAGCGTGATTTTCGTTTGCTTTTCCTTGTCTTGTGTAATTTCTTTTCATCTCTTGTCATTTTGTGTCATCTCTTGTCATTTTGTGTCATCTCTTGTCATTTCATAGTTATTCGTGTCATTTCTGTAAAAACTCCCTATTTCGCTTACTGTTATATACTTGCAGCATGGTCTTGGGCCGACAGTGGGAATACATTGCTTGTCAAAACAATGGAGTCGCTTTATTGCGTTTGTTGTAGGTATGGATGGGCAAGTAATAAATATATCATACATCAATAAATTATCGTAAAAAATAACATTACAGATATGGATAGGAAAATGTTTGTCCGTCCTATTCAATCTATTATATTATAAACGAAAGTAACTCTGTCTGTTACCTTTTCACGGCTTAACCGCTGAACCAATGTTGATGAATTTTGGTATGGAGATAGACTGGGTCTTGGCGGAGAACATAGGCTACTTTTTAGGGTTCCAAAGGGTGCTAACGGGACCCTATTACTAGGCCTACGCTGTCCGTCTGTCTGTCTGTCCGTCTGTCAGCGCGGGCTGTATCTCACGAACCGTAACAGGTAGAGAGTTGAAATTTTCACTGAATGTGTATTTCTGTTGCCGGTGCAGAACAAATACTAAAAATATAATAACATTTAAAAATAAATATCAAGTCTCAAACTTGATATTTTTGATGTGTTTATTCTACGGTGGTACGGAACCCTTTATGTGCGAGTCCGACGCCTTCAAATCTTATGAATGTTTTCTTGAAATAAATATAGTGTATTTTAAGTAATTAATTGGCCAACCCTCAGGTCCTACCTACCATGTTAGGATCTTTTTCGTTCTAGCGGGTGTAAACCGTGATTTAACGAGTTAATGTGATAATTTTTGTATTTAAATTATTCAATTCAATGTATTTGTTTCAGACATAGTCCAATATTGATTATTAAAATTATTATAATTTCACAATAAATATAAAACAATAAATAAAAGTAAAATTAAATTTAAAAAAATATATATATTTATTTTTATTTTTCATGTTTTATCATTAAAATACAATATAATATAACATAAATTAAAATAAAATAAAAACCTACCCCTAATTAAACAAATACCGTCCGCGTGGGATACTGGCTGCATGTCCTCCCTGTATTCAAGCTGTTCCTGTTGTCAAGCGAATTTTTTGAGCAAGGAAAGAGCCAGCCCTCTTGTCACCTGTGGCGGTAACCAGTCTAAGGGTGATTTTGATAGATAAAAAAATAAAGATAAAAAGATAAACAAAAAATAAATGCATGGTTAAATCAATAAAATTAATAAAAACTGAAAATTAAATTAAAAATTAAATTAAATATGGTAAAAAAAAATATTATGACACCGCTGATGACTTCATGATCGGCATCGAAGTTAAGTACCAAAGTATTCCTTTGCCTACGAAACATGAAAAAGATACTCATATCCGGCAGTCAGTCACTGACACAGAGTATGTACATTTTTACCCGACTACGGTGGGCGGAGGGTTATGATTTTGACCGATATGTATGTATGTTCATCTGCTCCCGTATAACGTCCAAACTATTTTTATATCATAATAATTTGACTAATGAGATATCGTTGGACGCGTCTGGATCGTCCGCTGGTTATAGGCTATTATACGATCGAAATATTGTTATACGTATCTATCAGCATATTGTAGGTATCGTTTGTCTTCTTTTGACTTACTTTGTCTTCAGCAATAAAAACAACATAGAAATTAAATTTTTTTTTTTCAAATACACTCGACATAAAAATCCCATATAAAACGAAAAATATATATTTGAATATTTTCATCCATTTCATCTATTTTAAAAGGTGCACTGGGTCATATTATTTTAATTGTACGAATTAAACAATATTGTTCCTTCAAAAAATAACTATACTATAGTCTACTCCATAGCTGTTCTGTCCTAGCTAAGCGAGAGGGATATATCCTTCGGCAGCTCACGCGACGCTAGCCACACCCCGAAACTAAAATTCATTTTTTCCTTGTATCGTCTTAATGAGATTTGGTACAGAGGCAAGTTATTCTCCGGAATAACGTATATGGTTCGGCGGTTTATGTCCACAGTACAGCCCTGCCGTCACCCGTCTGCGCCGGCCATATCAATTGTGGACCTAACCACCAGCCCCGGATTTAGGGGGGGGGGGGGGGGCACCCGCCCCGGGCGCAAGTTTCAGGGCGCGCCAAAGTCATAATTATAGTATAATTAAAAACAAAAAAACTGGCTCCACAAAACGCATTCGTGAGTTTTTTTAAGTAATTTATCTCAAACACTCGATAGAGGGGCGCCACTATCAAGTTTCTGCCCCGGTTCGAAAAAATCGTAGATCCGGGGCTGCTGACCACTTCTTGTAAGGTCCACTTCTTGAAATGAACACATCTTGAAATGAACACTTCTTGAAATTACCTCTTCTTGAAATTACCAATTTATGATATTACCATTTCTTAAAACGTCCCTTTCTTCTATTTATCCTTGAAATCTACGCTCGCCGTCGCCAATAAATGGTTGTCCAATAACATTCCGATTTTAAAATTGTTTGGAACTACCTTCTAACAATTTAATAACAATTTCACTTAACCATGAATATTCACAACTCGAAAATTCGTAGCAGGAAACGGGAGCGCCCTTTCCAAAATTAATACAATCGCTTAAAACATTTTTTTCCACAATTGCGGCGGCGACACGTGCCGTGTCCGGATAGTGTCCGGGCCGTTCCGGACACTAATTGTAACGGTTCATAACAAACGTTCACCCGTTGACATTTTTGATCTATATAATCGTATTATAATACAGGGTTGTTACGAAAAAATCACCTTGTTTTAAACACCGTGTTTAAAACATGTTTTAAACATTTAAAACATATTTTAAACACGGTGATTTATTCGTTATGTTTTAAATCAATGTTTTAAACAATGATGTAAACACGTTTTAAACAGATTTCATTTAAAATTTCCTGTTTTTTTGCAACTCTGTTATAATATGATTGATAAACGATGGCGCAGTGGTTCGAGCGTAGGCCGCTCAGCTCACTGCATCGGGTGGCTTGCGGATACAATTCCCTCCATAGGCAAATATTGGCGTTTTCGTAATTTGCCCTAGTCTAGGTGTCACTGCAATCGCACTGGGATCCACTGCATGGTAGCCTAGCGTTGCTTAGTTTGGGACCATACAGGTGGTGCGTAATTTATTTTTCAACACACCCATTCGAAAAACGTCAATTGCCTTTCAAGGCTAGCGGGAGCAAAATTCTATTTTGCTCCCATGGGTGTTTTTGTTTCTCCTTCCTGATTGGACAGCGTTCGTGCTTCTAAATTGAATGTGAAAAAAAACGAACGCTTAATGTATGAAGAAGTTACTGGCCGGTTAGGATTACGCAGCAACCGAAGAGAATATAATGGCTACGCGCGCTGAAAAAAAAATTGTCTGGTACATTTTTCTTTTAATTTCTTTGTCGCGGTTTAGTAAGTTTAAGTTATTGCAAATAATAATGAAAAATGAGTTCGAGTAATGATGTGATGATATATTTTTTGTCTGGATACTACATAATATTATGAGAGTTTCAATTAGGTAGAGTAAACGTAGCTTTTTATTTTTCTCATAGGTAGTGATGAAAAATAGTATGTATCATTCGGGGTCAATATATTTTGTCCTCGGGCGGCGTATATTGAATTCCTCGCAAAGCTCAGGATTCTACTTTAGAATCCTTCGCCTTCCTCTGAATTCAAAATAGCGCACTCGCGGAACAAAATATCACTTTGGCCCCATATAACACAAATAACTATATTCAGTACCCTTCTTGAGGTGACTACAATTCTTCTCTCCGTTATTTGTCAAAAGAAGACACTGAAAGAAGAAATGAAAATGAAATGTACCGTCACGACTTTTATCCCCATTCGGGGGTAATCAGAGGCTTGAGTGGCCGTACACCACCACATTGTGGAGGTATTAATCAACTCAAAGCCCACGTTTCACCAGATAGTCAGAACCCAACGTGAGAGGTGGTGAACCTTGTCGCCGTGTATACAGGAACTGACTATTACCTAATCCCGAGGGATAGGTAGGTTTCCTCACGATGTTTTCCCTCACCGTCCGATTTATTCGTAGTATTTTAATTCACTGTTAGTAAAGCCAAGGTGAAGCCAATTGACTGCAGCTTATAAACGAGCTGGCTCAAACGAGGTGATATCACCCTCTCACAGAAGGTCCACCAAAATTACACATTACCAACAAAACAACAAGATACAAGGAAACACGAGTTTAAGATATTAAAACAAGCCACTTCCCACAAAAAATACATTTTTTCTTCCTCTATGGATTATCTATGTTCGTTTCATTTTATAACTCCATCTCACTCTGTAAGGCGGTTCCAACCGATCCGATTCAACCATGGACCAATTACTAAGGGGACTGGCTCTAAGCAACTCGGCCGAGTGGTCGGCCTAGTACTAACATCGACATAAAACGAAGCGAGTAGTTCAACTATTTACCGGTAGATAGAACAATGAAAATGAAAAAACAATGACCACGTTTTTTTTCATACATATATCTAATAAGGGCACCTCTATCTTTAGTCTTTACTCTGTGGATTCAACCGTGTAGTCGGTATTTTAACTGACAACAATACCTATATGGTAGTTACAACAGCCGAAAACATTTTTGTTTCCACATTCCGTTAATCCTCGGCTCGGGAAAGTATGTAACAAAGCGAGTTATAATTGGGATTAGCGCCCGCTTTTAATGCGGAGTTAATTATGATTTTAATTGGCGGTGTGCGAATAACATATTTCGCCCGTCCGAGAGCGGCGCGGTCGCGATGCTGCGTACTGACACCAAAAAAAAACATACTAGTTCACCAAGCCAATTAGACACTCGGATGGTATGTGGTTTCCCGCCCGCCACACCTCCCGCACCCCACCGCCTTTTTGTGCGGGTGACGTCACATTTGACAGGTTCCTAGTTGGCTTGGTGAGGTTGTACAGTCGAATTAAGAACCTCCTCCTTTTGGAAGTCGGTTAAAAACATATACGTACGATAAAACCTAGCAACACGTCCGGGTATAGTAGTTTTTTTATGTGATTGAGGTGGGAAACGTCACCTATATGCTTGCAATACCAAAAGCATTGCTCGCACGTTGCCGACAAAAAGGCGAGTGGGACAGAGAGAGGGGAGGGGGAATACGGCTTCCGGCTCCCTTCCGGCGCCCTTCAGCTCCAGCTGTAATAGCCACTCTACGCCGATCTTCTGTGAGCAGATAGTACCTCGGTAGAGTCAGCCCATATATGAAATGCTCAGTTGGCTATTATTTGACTAATGATACTATCAATACTAACTTCACAATTCCTTTTTATAATACGTTGTATAAAGGAGTGTTATATTTTATCTATTATAGTGTCTCCCAGTAAAAAAACATTTCTGCCGACCTTACCGCCGCCTTGTTTGTCGGAAGGGGTCGGCAACATCCGGTGCGCGGGGCGGCGGCGGGGGTGGGGGGGAGGGAGGCCACATCCGGCGGAAGCTGCAGCCCGCCCCCGCGGTACACTCCACTGTCTTCTCGCAAAACCTTTCCCGTTTCAACTTTTTTGTTATGTAATACCTAATTATTCTTGTTAATACTGGTGAGCTTAACTTTGCCGCGAGATTTTGTGTAAACATTAAACATTTTCTATACTTCGTATTTTGTTTGTCTTAGTTTAGGGCCATAACATACCGGGACGCCAGGCGACGTCTCCAGCCACCGTAGCCAACGAATTCGTATTGAAATGATGACAGGTAACACACCTGGCGACCAACTGGCGACGTCGCCAGTCCGTCGCCAGGTCATACATTTCAATACGGATTAGTTGGCTACGGTGGCTGGCGACGTCGCCTGGTTTCCCGGTGTGTTATGGCTTTAGGGTTGAAACAGTAATTCGCAGTAACGACTTTGTATCTAGATTTATATTTTTCCAACAGAACTATCATTGTTCATGTGTGTAGTTCAGGATTGATTACACTTCGAGGCTGGTATTTTACTCGTCAAATATCTTTGTCCAATGTAGGCACATTTGATCAAAACAATTGGATGACTTCATCCACTAGCAACACCGATTATTGATCAAAGATTTTCAACTACGCAAGAAGATTTAAATTTCAATATATTTTTATCAACTACGCAGATTAAAAAGAAATCTTGAACAAAAATATTTGACGCGTGGAATGGACATCCGTCAAAGAATTTTTATCAAATGTTGGGCATCGAAATTGAACAAAGTTTGCCGTGTGGAATATCACACTAACTCGAGATTTTTTAGTTCGCCTGATAAAAGTCCCTTAGGAACCTAACTACTGTGCCCTGCGTAGGTCCTGTAGCCCGATTCACGTAACCAAAACCGTAACGATGTCTCAGCGATATAGTCGCTGATAGTCTTTTCGTAATACAAAAAGGCTATCAAAGTCAAAGTCAAAGTCAAAAGGTTTTTATTCATGTAAGCTCATTAGAGCATTTATAAATAGTCAATATAAACAATATTTTAGCGTTACCACCGGTTCGAAATGTTGCTTCCATTGAGAAGAGCCGGCAAGAAACTCAATGGTTACTCTTTTCAAAAGAATAATTGTATACATTTTCAAACAGTAACGCTATGTGAGCAGGCATGCATTAACACAGTGTGAGTAAAAAAAGAAAATAAGGTATTTAAATAAAAATTAATTAAAACTAGCCTAGAAAGCTGTGCATGCCTACTCCCACTTAATCGCTATCAACGACTATATCGCTGAGACATCGTTACGGTTTTGGTTACGTGAATCAGGCTACTGATATTTGCTTGGTACAAGCACCAACTGTATTTTCCTAACAAGAAGCAAGGAAACCTTACGAACTTTTTTCTGCTCTACATTAAAAAAAAACAAGAATCATCTCGCAATCTATCCAACCTCCATCCGATTAACAATGCGAGATCATAACCCGACAACTCATTACCCTCCGTTATTTGCGCGCGAATGGGTAATGCATTTAGTAGGCGCGGTGTATTGTGCATCGCTTCGCTCACCCGTGGTTCCGTACCTATTTTGCGGTACCCTAAAAAGGGTAGCTGGTTGATGTGTGATGTAAAATAGGAGCGGAGCGATTTTTACAGACAGTCCTAAGTATTTGATGTTGATGTCGGTTCTTATTTTGACAAATTTAAAAATAATGATTTCTTGACCATCCATTATGGCTATGAGAAGAATAGTTATAACACAGAATACCATACAGATGAGTCATTCTTCAAAGACACATAAAAATAAAAGCTACTCTTTCTTGCCTAAGGGCTCCGCAGACTAGCTACTTTTAGCATCGGCGACCAGCGATTTTGTGACGTATCGATACTGCGTCGCGTTTCTTCGAGCGCGAACGAGCGAGACGCAGCATCAAAATCGCCGATCGCCGATGCTAAAAGTAGCTAGTCTGCGGAGGCCTTCATTAAAAACTAACTACTAAACTGATTTGCAACTCAACTGAACTGATTAGTAACTTCACTAAACCGCTCTGTAACGGAACTACACTAATTACTAACTAAAATAAATTGATATGCCATTTCACTAAACCGCTCTATAACGGAACTAAACTAATTTGTAACTCAACTAAATCGACTTGCAACTAAACTGAACTGATTTTCAACTAACACAAACCTATTTCTAAGCCAAGAGCGATTCTCTCAGCTCCCAGAAACCCGCTACGTCTCCCAACTCGTCCCACCCCCCAGGAATTCCCGAAGGAGCCGCGGCGAGCGATAAAAGCCTCGTGCATTATGTACGCGCGTCCGAAATCGAAAAATTAAAACCTCGCCATCTGCTGGCGCGGGCGTGTAATTACTTGGGGCTTGTTGTGACGTGCGCATGATCTCTGCTAATTACGAGTATCGTGTGTCGCGCGGAGCCGGTTATTGCCCACCGCCGATGGCTGGCCACCCGGACCTGGCCTGGTCTAATATTCGAACATGTTTAAAATACTACCTACCTATTGTATTAGCCATACCATACCACCATTACCATTACCATTTTATTAGCTGTGAAGGTTTTTTTCAATACTTTACGCAATATTTATAGTAATTTTTAATGTAATTTCTGTTTTAATTGCTGGTAGGTAAAAAAGCTTTTTAGTTTGGCTTACTTATTACCTACTTTGGCTTATTTTAAAATAATAAGAACAGAATTTAAAATTAAATAATAAGAAATACCTCTCTTAAGATTTAATTTTTATAAAATCAGTCAACTGTATAAAATAAATCCGTTCGGGAAACACTGGTTGAAACTCATAAGATACTAATCGGCTTAGTTCCTATACATCTACGAGAAGCGTATGTCTGGGAACCGGTAAGCGACACTGATTCTAAAATCTTGGTAACTCTATTGTCATAGCAATGCCAGCTTGAACTATGATTGCATTCCCCTCGTATCGAGAGGAGCGCTCACCAGAGAGGCATGATAAGTTTCTATTCTTAATTTGGTTTTAAAGAACTGCACTTTTTATATAGGTAAAGATAGATATACCGATATAGCTCATTATTTCACACTGATTAACAAAAGTGTTGTGATAATTATGTAACTAAGTGACTGCGGCCGCGACAGGAGTGAGGCGCCACGGCACTGTCGCTCGGTCGCGGTGCGGCGCGACAGTGTCTGCCATCCTGTCCATCCTTTAGTCTTTGATTGGGCCACAATTAGTCGGCGTGCCGATCGCATCAGTGCCCATCCGTCAACCAGTGCGTAGAAGCGTGAAAAGGTAACAAGCAACAGAAGTGAATGGACCAATTAAATAATTCAGTAATTCGCGGGCCCGCCGTCGGCGACGTAAACACGCGCGTGAGACGCGCGGGGCGGGGCGCGGGGAGGGGCGCGGCGAGTGGTGGGGCGAGGGCGTGGCGTGTGACGTCACGCAGTACCGGCCTCAGTCGGTCATCACCCGGCGAACGGATCGGACGCGCCGTCGCGTCGTTTATAAACCCAAAGTACGATAAAAGTCGCCAAAATTTTCGACCGCCAGTACCATTCGCCCTCCAAGGTGCTGAAGTTGGAGGACGACCCGTGGGGGTCATGTGCCATGTACTCGCCGGACAAGATGAAGTCCGGTGGCGGGCTGATGGCGCCGCCCGGGTGCTTCCCGGGCCGGTACAGCCCGACCTACCGGAGCTCGGACCCGCGACGGTGCGTCCCCAACCCGTCTGTGAGTACCAGCCCTTATATACCTTCCATGTAACCATGGACAACGTTCATGTCCTTAACAAACGTACCTTACATTTGTGAGGATATTTACATAACGGCTGAAAACAATACACAACAAAAAAAATATCGCGCGTCGTTCAAAATTTAAACACCTGTCAAAATAAATAACATTTCAGGACATAACGCCATCAACAATAATTTACTAATCACTTATTTTTCAGGGAATATTATGTATATGTATATTATGTATAATTGCTCAAGCGATTTGTATGTATTTATGTGAAGCTGGCGCTTGCTATGGCGACTTTCATGGAGCTCCATGGGGTTTATATTTAAATTTCAGTGATAATTTTCAGCAGTCCATGTTTGCAAGGTTTTCAGTGACAATACTTAATGTGGCTACATGTAACAGCTTTATTAATAAACATTACCATAAAAAAAAGTAATCAATCAGTCGAAATTCATACTTTGAAATAATACATATTTTGTAATTTTAAACCTATTTGAATAGAATACAATACAATAATAGAATCATTTGAACCGAAGAAATAATCAATCACATCGTATTTAATTATTCAAACACTTCGAAATACCTCGGCTAACTGAAACGATCGTTTTAAACAAAAACAAATTATTGCAGATTATTACAAGGATTGTTATAAATTACAAGAGTTCCCGTTCCCGAACCGCCGAGGGCTTCCCGTGTGTAATAAAAAGTACCGTCGGCGGCGCCCCTTGATTACAGTTAAATTGTTAAACATTTATGATCTCATTTCTCTGTAATTCTCATTCGTTTCGTACGTTTAGTAATCTCCTTTTCTTTTGTAAAAAAAAGTTGCCGGTTTACCGTCGGTATATTGAAATTCACATTAATATTTTATGAAACACTTTCGTTTTTGTTGACATTTAAAATGAACATTACCTATCTTTTACCTTTTTATAAATATTTAAAACCGTGCTGTAGCTTCAAGCACGCCGAATTAATAACTTTAGGTAGGTAAAATCGATTTTGCAATTTTCGTCCCTTGTATAATTTCGTTAGGCTCTAATTTTCTATGAAAATTACTGTAATATGCATACAAGGCAAGTAGCCGCCGGCGTAGCTAGGGCGCCGTAGCGCCGTAGCATCAACTAGCGGCGTAGCGTCGTAGCAGCGTAGCGACGGCGGCGTAGGCTCGTAGAACGCCTACGGCGGCTGGCGCGGCGCCGTTATAAAGGCATACGAAAAGACTTGTACTGATGACTGTATAGTTTTAATTATTTACATAAAGTTAAATAAAGTCATGCAGTTCTTTTTATATATTTACAGAAATAGCTACACAAAAAAACTAACTAACTATCTATATAAAATACAAATTAATCTAAAGCAAACCCAAAATTCAGTGGCCATGGTGCATACCTAAAACATTCATTAAAAAGGTAATTAAAGACAGTCCAATTAATCAAATTTATTGCGTTTTAACTACGTGATAGCCAAAACCCCAAAAATATTACAAATACATTCTAAAGATCAATCATGTTATGCATGAACGTAAAAATATGATGTGTCTTTTAAATATTAAATAAGAAATAATGAGTTGCGTCTATCATATTCAACTTGTCATTGAAAACAATGCAAATGGACTTCAAATAAGATTGGCGTGTTTTTAATGATATTTTACAGGTTTCAGCATGATTTCAGCCGAGGGACGCGACTCTGTCAGCAATGCATCTGTGAATCGGAGAATTAAAATATATTTTTAATCGAAATTAAAATATACATTTGAAGGGAAACATGGATACGGAGTTTAGTGGCATACAGAATTAAATTAATCGTTATATTGAATTAAATGTGGTAACCTACGTCATTATAGGTACTGGTAGGTACGGTCGTAAGGTGGAATAACGTTACCTACGTGATAAAAGTAATGTGAGATTAATGTATAAACATTAACTTCACGTGACGTTTATAAGACGTAATGTTTTACTTATAGGTGAATTGTTAATTCCTAAAATTGTTTAGGTACCTATTATTTTTAAACGTTAAACAAATAATTTAGCGTACCGACTATAGTCTGATTTTTAATTAGACGAAGTAAACTGACAGTTAAAATTGTGACTGTTCTATGAATTTGAACCTTATTTGTTTTATTTATATCGAAAAGTGACATTAGCACCTGTCAATTTACTTCGTCTAATTAAAAATCAGACTATATGTAACAACATCAGCCGTGACCGTCTGTTTTTTATATTTTTATTTCACTCTGTTGACATAGATATCTACTGTATAATAATAATTAATAATGTTGTGTGCCATGTTTGATGCAAAACGAAAAGCTTACCAACAACTGAATGAGTACCTACTCAAACATTTAATTCCTACTTAACTCCGTCGTATCTTGCAATTTATGTTTACCGTATTAACATTAAGCAGCTCTTAGATTTGCTTAAACAAATCTCTTAAACAAACAAACGGTTTTCTTTTATAGATACTTCGTAAATTTTTAAAAACATTCCCCGCGATTACGTCCGCGTGGAATTTATTAGGATTTATTTCTTTGCGCGGAACACTAGATCTTTTTCTAAAATAAAAGTAGCCTTATAATATCTACCCGTGAAATTCCCGTCAAAATAGGTCCAGCTGTTTCGAAGATTAGCCGAAACAAACCCAGACAGAAGGACAAAAATTAAAAAACAAAATTCTGTTATATGTACGTACCGTTATATACTTACGTATGCATTTAGTAACAAGCCGTTATTTTGACATTACAAACAGACACTTAAATTTTATTTATTTGTATAGATGTCTGTTTCTTCTATGTATGTCAGGCCAATCACCTATCGATTCGTAACTCGTTACGACATGAACGGCGTGTGTGTCAGTCGAGGCAGCTCGTGTTTTGAATTGATTCGCTCGGTACTGAGCTCCCACTGATTTACTTATAGGTAATCACAGAGTAGCTCGACTATAATCACAAATAAGGTATATTTTATTTCAAGTCTCTCAGACCCATCTGTTCAGTAACGTTCTTGGGTAAGTTTACGTTCGTTCGTGATTTTGTTTACTATGAAAATGTGTCAAAATTCGAAGCCCGTATGATCAAAAACGGTTTAAGATTTCGTATCGGGGTTGTAATAACCATAATAACTCTCTGACTTTTAATAACAAATTTGCGTAATTTAATTTGTTCGGAGAAGGAATCTGGTGAGTCTGCACAAGTCAATAAAAAATTACGTACATGTATTACGTTATGTACTTTTATTAAATATTGACCATTTCACTTGTGTCACCACTCCGTCCTTCCTCTTTACACCAATTCACATTGCAGTACCTCTGCTAAATTAAATAAATTATAAAATTTAATTCCCTCTGATGTCTGCCACGGCCTATTCATAAATCCAGCACTGATTCATCTTAGCCTAATATTCAAATACATATGTAGCCTGTTAACTTTCTTCATAACCTGTTAATTTTCCCACTGCCGGGCAAAGGCCTCCCTTATCGAAAAGTTATTTATAATAATAATAATAATAACCATTTCATTCAGGCAACGATGGCCCATATTATAAATGCCTTAAGAACTAACATATATACCTACTACTAGCTTTTGCCCGCGACTTCGTCCGCGCATATTGTGCTATTCCAGACTATAATATATCTCTGTGCCAAATTTCATCCAGATCCGTTCAGCCGTTCTGGCGTGATTGAGTAACAAACATCCATCCATACATCCATCCATCCATCCATCCATCCATCTAAACTTTCACATTTATAATATTAGTAAAAAATAACTTATAAATTATTATTATTACTTATACTTATTATTATTTATACCTATCGTCTCTCCTTTACCTGTGCCTCGGTCTGCCTGTCAATGGCTGCGTCACTCAGTTTTGACGTGTAAACTCATAGACATAATTTCATAAAACGAGTGCTCACGCGAGGCATGCGAGGCATGTGCGCGGCACATGGGCCCACCAAATTGAAATATGTCCTTGACAAAATGTTGACAATTAGTTACACAATCCAATTCAGCGCTCTATATCGGAATCAGCTGCCAGCGTAGCGTTATAATTATAGCGCCACGATACGCTACGATAACTGAAATCTGACAACAGTGTTAACGTTGAAAATACTTTCACCTATAAGTAACTATTCGATTATGTTTCGGGGAGGCGGATAGATTGCAATAAATCATCAATGATTATTGACACACAACTAAACAGGTAGGTTTTTTTATACGCGTTATTTAATGGTGCTCCCACACTGCCGTTATAAAATGTTTACAAACGTTATTAAACATTTTGTTAACAAACATTGGATCGAAACGTTAAAAAATGATTTCATGTTAGATAATGTTAGTAAAAATTTCTAAACAAAATTGTTAGTTACCAATTGTTAGCTAAAAATTCCTAACATAATGTTAAAATTCCTTACATTTGTTAGTAAATGTATTAGTGTTAGAAAATGTTTGTAAATATTTTATAACGGCAGTGTGGGAGCACCATAACTGTCAGTTTATATATAGAAAAAAAACGGATCATGAAACTAAGTTTCGGCGCAGTAGTTATAAAATCAACTTTCAATAAAAAATACTTGCTAAATGAATAAAACCCACCAACCATAGATACTCTCCAAATTTATAGTATAGCTATGATGGTCTTATACTAGCATTACAATTCACTTGTTCCTAAAATGCTTTGTAAAATCATTGTAATCGGGCAAAAAAGCTCTAAGTTCGAAGGTCATATTTTTGCTTCACTCCTATATTTATGGGACCAATATTTGGACTAGCCCTGCCCAGTGGTAAGTATCTAAATATAATAATACAGCAATAAACGGCCACTTTCAGTTTTAATTCACCGTCTAAAAAACCAATCCACGGAACTCATACAGAATATTTACTAGCACGAATCAAATAAACATAATTAAGTAAGTATATCAAGTTAAACGGAAATTAACACTTCGGTACGTTTCACTTTTAAACAAATAAAACAAATATAACCTCGTATAGGCGCAAATCTCCTCTATACCCGTTCAGTTATATTGCATTTCTACCCCATATTTCCATCTCCCTCTATCTTGTTAGTGAATAGTTCGAACGAGCAGGATAGGCAGCGGCTGTCGGTGTTATTTTATTCATGGGTCCACGCGAGATGAGTAGACTTGCATTGCGGTGTGGATGAAAGGGATAGAGTGCGATTATCCCGACCGTCTTCGAATGAAAGAGAGGGAGCGAGGCCGATTGTTATTCTTATATGGATATAGTCGAAGGAGGTATCGTTATGATAAAAAAACTGCATCTATTGAATTGAAACCTTCGAAATGTAAACGATTTCGTACCTTAATTGTTTGATTATAAGATCTCGTATATATTTGTTATGTTAATAATAGATTACATACCTATTTCTTTAAAATATTTTTACAGTCTTTGGTAGTCGTGTAAAACCTCTTATAGTAGCGGCACGCTATGATGGCCGGTTTGACATGTGGCAGGGGGAAAGGATGAACCTTATTATAACGGAATAAGATTCATTTTCGTATTCATTTTTTGACATTCTTATTTTTTAAAACGGCCAGTCTTATTCCGTTATAATAAGGTTCATTTTCTTCCCACCCCATATGTCAAACCGGCCATCGTAGAATGCCGTTATTATAGCCCACATTCTGGTTATATCAGCGTGGAATTCATAGAACTTTATTTATTAGAATGATGAAATAAATAATAGACGAGTCTTGCGTGTTGATGTGCGAGCAATGCCTTTGGTATTGCAAGCATTTACAAGCTACGGTAACTGCTTAACATCAGGCGGACCGTAATCTTGGTTGCAACCGTAGTTACATAAAAAACCTAGTTTCTGAAGCTTAGGTTACGAACTGACAGACAGTTCAAATCAGGTACTTATAGAATAGATAGGATGGGTTTTAATGTACCGTTTGAGATAAAACTAACTATTTAACCCTTTCACTAAATAGTTTCATTAGGTCGAAAGATCACAAGCTCTAACATTATTTAGATATCATCAAAATCTTTAAACTCAATTTTTAAATCTGGATACAATCTTGAAGTTGAAGCGCAAAATTTCAGCGTTGGTTTGAACCACGAAAGCTAGAAGCACAAAGCTCTGTCAGCCAGAATTTGCATTCCATTGCCGCATCCAAAATTCCGAGAAACAATCGAATCGGTAGGACCACTGTGCAATGGCTGCGTCCACACCAGGCGCATGCCGCGCCCGAGCACTCAGTTTTGACGTCTTAACGTATATAGTACATTTTTTTATACTTGTCCTATTTGGTAAGCAAAGATGGCGTCCAGCTGGGCGATTGTGTAACTTTTTTGTCAATGTTTCAATGGTTTCGTATATAATTGACACAGGATGACACAGGATTGACACGGAATCGCCCCGCTGGACGCCATCTTTGCTTACCAAATAGGACAAGTATAAAAAACGTACTATAGACATATTGTCATAACATGAATGCTCGGGCGAGGCGCGAGGCATGATGCATCTGGACGCACCAAATCAGTATTGCTCAGTGGTCTATACCTGTCGCTAGCAACACGCTAGCTGGCTGCCTTTTTCTAAAGAAAAAAGCAGCCAGTTAGCGGTGCTCTTCCGTTAGCGCACTCAATTATGGTCTTACTCTATTCTATCACGGTTAACTCCGGCTGTCGCTAACTACGGTTTTAATATTTAACTAGGCGTATTGTGCGGCGGAGCGCCGGTGGAGGCCGACGACTTTGCAGTTGCTCGTATGTTGCCAGTGTGTTGCGTGTATGTTTAAGTTTGTTTAGAATTTTTCGAAAATTCGCGTGCTTGGAGAAACAGTTTTCGTACTTGAAAATTTGATTATAAGATTAAGGTCAGAATAAGGGCAGTCAGTCAGGTGTCAGATTAAAATGTCAAAATACACATAAAATAAATTATACTTAATTAATTATTAACTTGATTTAATTTTATTATTTCGTTCTAATCAGCCATTTGACTTGTAAGTTTTGCAGTCAATTGGCTACAGCTTGGCTCTACCACCAAGAAAATCGAGAAATATCGAGAAACTCGAGAATATTTCATTTCTGACCATAGGAACTACCAAGTTAATATTTAAATAATTATTTTCCTCTTCGGTCCTTCCAACACGTTTTGTGTCAAAAATCAAAAGTGATCTATTTTGTCACTCAAAATAAATCCCGTAGGTATAACGTGTCCACTTGCGTTATCTAAATGCACTTACCAGTTCCAATCGTTTCTATATTAGGCCGTCTAGACACGACGAGGCGCGGTCATCAGTCAGGCCGGTTTGATTTCGACGTCCGGACTTATGTGGTGCTTATGTGTACTATATGCAGCGTGGGGAGCGAGTGCGAGCGGGGATAGTAGCGGAGCGGGAAGCGGCAAACATTATAGAGGTTATTGCATTGTTTTTTTTAATATTATTATCCACCAACCCGCATTGGGCTAGCGTGGTGTATTATGGCCTGAATCCCCTCGCACTGAGGATGGGGCCGTGTGCAAGAGGGGGACGTTAAAAATAATGTTTTTAAATATTTTTGAACTGAATATATTTTCATGAGACTAACTAATAAAGTTTTACCACGAACAGTAGGTATTAATAAATTTTTATTTACTAAACTGAAGGGCTAGACAAGTGGCTGAAGTCTACAAGCGTTCGTTCAAATCGCTACGCTTCATATAACTATGGAAATGACATAAGTCACGTGATCTACATAGCAAAAAGTTGTTGATCTACATAGCGACGTTTGTCATTTCCATACATTGTGAAGTCTATTCTATAAAATTCGATTAGCGTTCATGCCACGTGACTAGCCGCTCAGGCCATCTTTCTCCGTTAGCAGTGTGACCATACCTTCATTACTCATTCCGAGTGAGTGAGCATGTCGGATGCCATCCAAGCGTCGAGCTAAGCCTCTGAGTCAGACATAGTATACCCACACATAATTATAATAATAAACTAATAATGTGAATATGTTTTAAATTCTATACATCGAAGCTAAATCAATAGGTGCGTCCAGATGCCTCGCATGCCTTGCGCGAGCACTCATATTGTGACATTATGTATGCGTTCAGACCTCAAAACTAAGTGCTCGGGCGAGGCATGTGCCTGATGTAGACGCAGCTATTGAATATTTTGTATGAGATTTCTACACGACTACCATTCATTCAATAAAGTCATAGGACTAAAATAAATGTTAGAGTTTAAACTCTTTAGTAAACCAATAACTTTAAAAGAAGAACACATGTCAATGTTTTTCAAATGTAGATTTACGGTTACCTTAGTTACTCCGTATTAACTGCCATTGTAACTACATACAATATAATTTTACTCTGCTTATTAACTAATTTCTATAGTTTTATTTATGCCCATAACCCATCAATAAAGGACAACAATTTACGTCATATTTGAAGTTAACATCGAGCATCGAAGCGCTGAGAAAGCTGAGCGTGAAGAGTATCGTACTTATGCTTGCATATAAAAAACTGATCCCAGGCACATACTATAAATAATTTGAAAATACAACTTCGGCCCTGTCCGTGAAGCAATAATCCAGTCACTCTGGACTCCTTAAACTCTGAATATCGCTATAATAATATACTAAAACAGTTTCCATTCTATGTAAGAACGTACAAGCGAAGCGGTTGAATTGCTTCGTTCGCAACAATGCCGTCGCTCTGCGCCGCTCCCGTGGGCATCCAGCTAATACCAAGTTTGGCAACTGCCGCATACGTCGCTGTATTAAAATCCCAACGTCTTGGAACTAGCACTTCTCGGAGAATTGATGCACAGAGTCTTTGTTCCTTATGTGTTCCTGGTAGTGAAGTTATACGTTTCTTCCGGAGCATACAAAATACATATAACGGTTTTTATACATGGTGTAGGTACACGGTGGTAGTGACTGGACCCAGTTGCTCGGAATTTCGGCGCCAGTACCAAATTTCATTAGGTACAATTTGTTAAAATTACCAACAGTAATATAGAACCTGCAAAACTTTTGAGAATCTGCCGTTTGCAGAACCTGGCATTTCGAGAATCTGGCATTATACGTTTAAACCCACATTGCGACTATGCAGCTCTGACAGATAGCTAGTATTGGTGAAATGGTTCTCTTATACTTAGTTAATAGCTACGTCCAGATGTGTCACATGCCGCGCGAGGCAAATTGCCTCACAAAGTTTGACTTGCCTCGCGCGAGGCAAATGCGCGTCCTGCCTCACCTGAGCGCTGTCATTTGCCTCGCCTAGTTTGGCATAGTCATCAGACAGAACGATGTCAAACGTGTCAAACTGATTGCTCTGCTATACCTTTCTCTGTCTAGAGTGTCAGTTGCCTCGCCGTTTGCCTCGCGCGGCGTGCGACTGAGGCAAACGTCGTGCATCGCGAGGCATGTGGGTGAGCAGCCTCGCGCAGCATGTGTATGTTGTAGACACGTCTAATTATTTATTCCACTCTATCTTTAGTAGCTCAATGTTTTGTGTTCTTCAGTCAGTAAGTAATCTCTTCACAAGTTTTTGCTTCAAACTTGCTACACCAATATAGACGGATTGGCGAGAATCTAATTTAATAATATAACCTATTACCGTCTTGGTAAAGTTGAAATTAAGTTGATACCCGCGGGAGTGAGCTGGCTATGTAAGCCATTGTTAGCAAAAAGCCAATGCATAAAGTCGGAGCAGTTATAGTTTCGCTTTTGTGTAAGATATAAACACCGTTAGGTTCACGTGTACCTAATAATGGAAGCATTGTTTCCCCCGAATAACCGAACAAAGGCTCACAATTGAAAGACGAAACGAAACGAGAAAATTTAATATTTAAAACTTGCATCTAAAAACGGAAAACCAAATAAGAAAGGATAAACTCGCCAATGGCGGCGTCTTCATCAGGCGCATGCCTCGCGTGAGCACTCAGTTTTGACGTTGAAACGTATAGACACAATGTCATAATATGAGTGCTCGGGTGAGGCATGCGCGGCATATGGACACAACTAATGGATGGGTACTTTTGTACACGATAGCTATAGTTCGCGACAGTTCGAGATGACATTCGGGTTATGAGCTTTTTGTAGAATAAAATCCGAATCAAAATTAGCAGGACCCGATAAACAATTAAAATCGCCCACAAAATTATTAAATTAAATTATTCTGTTGCGTTGCGGGTCCCGGTAATTTTGATGCGGATTTTATTCTACAAAAAGCTCATAACCCGAATGTCATCTCGACCTGTCGCGAACTATAGCTATCGTGTACAAAAGTACCCATCCATTAGTTGTGTCCATATGCCGCGCATGCCTCACCCGAACTATACAATATAATAATATAATACAATACAATATAATACAATACAATAATATAATACAATATAATACATGGTAAAATTTTACTGATTTTATTTAGTTTTTTGTTTTCTTGTAATATTTGCAAAACAGCTAACATTTTTGTTTTCGTTCATTCATTTTAATACTCAATAATTTTTTTTAGATAATTATAAAAAATAGCTCCCTACCGGAGAGGAACTCCTTACAGTGCGAGCCTCCTAAGGTGTTTGTCGAGGCCAATGGCCATCTACATCAGGCGAATGCCGCTCAGTTTTGGCGTTGGAACGCATAATGTCATAACATGAGGTACTCGGGCGAGGCATGCGAGGCATCTAGATGCCCCATTACACATTAATTCACCGTTGGTTTTCTTAATAAAAAAATAATAATAATATCCTGGGACATTTTTGTACACACGGTTACCTGATCCCAAACTAAGCAGAGCTTGTACTATGGAGACCAGATAACTGATATTACTACATATACTACTTTTTTATTTGTAAATACATACTTAATATACATATACACCCAGACTCGGGACATACAGACATGTTCATGCACACAAATGCATGTCCCGGGTAGGAATCGAACCTACGACCTGCAGCGTGAAAGGCGCCTCCGCGCCAACCACGCTAACGGGCCCGTCGCGTCGTAAAGAACCAAAAAAGTTGTTAATTTCATATTACTTATACCTAATTTATCCGATACACTTGAACCTCGCCGCGAATCACGCGTCGGTCCTGATGCATATTAGCGTATATTCACATTTTTATGTTACAATTTTATGCGTGTTTCCATCTTTACGAGTTCGGTCCTCAACCTTGCCGGGGTCGGGGGGTTGACCCATATTTATGTAATTCAATGAGATTTTATGAAGTTCCAATTCGATTTTGCCCTGCCTACTTTATTACCGTGGATACAGGTTTGTTTTTTGAAGACCGGATCGAATACCGATATTTCTAAACAAGTGGAGTGGAGTGTATGTTGGCATATATTCAAGTAGTGGTGTGGTAATAAAAACCGGCCAAGTGACTGTCGAACTCGCACATAGATGGTTCCGTACCACCGTATAAATTTTATTTTATTTTTAGTAATTTACAGACAGAATACACATTCTGTGAAAATTTCAAAACTACCTATTACGGTTCGTGAGCTACAGCCCGCTGACGGACGGACGGATGAACAGTGGAGGCTTTAAGTAATACTGTTCCGTTGGTACCCTTTGGTACGGAACCCTAAAAACCAAAGTGGTGAATGTTGATTGGGTGCGTTCAAAAGAGGCGAGCGGCGCGCTCGAGCAATCATTCTATGACATTATTGCTACGTGGTCGCTGGACCTAACCTGTGGACGCTTGCAATACCAAGGGCACCGCTCGCATGATGATGACCCTTTAAAAACGTTTAACTAAACTAAAATTAGTCAGATACCCTCGACCCTTTTATCGATTGCAATACTCATAATATGTACTCTGTGGCATGAAATTGTCGAGAATTACTTCTGATTATTATTATTGGGCGGGTTGTCCACGCGGCGATTCCCACACTCGATCACGCGAGTGGGCATTGGGGAAAACGGTGAGCGATGTCCACGCTATATATATCCCTTGATAATAATATACGGTGAAGATACCGTAATGATGATTTGATCAGCGATTCCTACCTTTGAATAATTTCACTTGGTTTCAGTTTAAATATTCAATTAATATGTACCACATATACAAAGTTTACATAAACATACTATATCCAAAAAAAAAAATTACATAATTCCGGCTATGCCCAAGTGTGCCCAAGATGCTGACCGAATTTCCTCGCTGATGAATGCCTAAAGCCACTCGTTGAGCGAGGAAATTCCCAGCTCATGGATCGTCGGTTGCGTCGACCAAATGGGTGCTTAGACCTAATGGACCCAGGGTCTTGACTCTGTAGTGACTTTACATCTCGCTACCAACAGATGGCGTTAGTTGCACGCGCCAATACAAAAATGACGTCCTGAACCACGCAAGCAAAGTTCCCGAAGCACTGAGGATATATACGAGACCCCGACAACAACCATCGGGGCGTAGCGGCCGACCCCGCCAGGCATACCACCTGCCTGGCCGGAAGATCTTCCCTTTTCCGCAAAAACTCCAAATTACCTACCACCCACCACACAAAAAATGGTTGCGTCCACATCAGACGCATGCTGAGCCCGAGCACTAGATCAGGTGGTCAGGGGTTCGATTCTCGCCAGAGGCAAATTTCGGTAACAATCTTCTCGTAATTTGCCATCTGGGTGTCACAGGGATCGCTCCCAGTCTATTATATGGTAGCCATAGTAAACGTTGCTTAGTTTGGACCATACAGCTAGTGTGCTAGTCTGGCGATATTTATTATTATCATGGACCAATTACTAAGGGGACTGGGTCTAAGCAACTCGGCCGAGTGGTCGGCCGAGTACTAGCATCGACATAAAACGAAGCGAGTAGTTCAGCTGTTTACCGGTAGATAGATGCCACGCATCCCGGGAAAATGACCACGCGTTGTTTCATAGAGATATCTACTAAGAATGTCTCTTGTAATTAAAATCTCTATGATTATTATAGCCCCCTCCCCCTGTAACTCTCCCCCTCCCTCCACATCACACCATAATGCTATTTACCACTGATAGACATCTCCATTTGATTGGTGCAAACTTTTATCGGTCTGTAACTAGTTTGAAAGTCCCCCGAGTCACTCCGAGCGTCAGAAAGATCAACTTTGTTATCGTCCAGAATAGAGTTTATTTTTCAATGTCCGTTTCCTTTTCCTTTATTGTTTGGTAGCGAGAGAAGTGATTTTTATATAGAGTTCCGTATACGTTGTGGAAATGAAGAGAAAGGATGACCAAGTTTATTAGTTTAGAAATATCAACTTTGTTATTGTCTAGAATATAGTTTATTTTTCAATGTCCTCTTCCTTTTGTTTTATTGTCTGGACTGGTAGCGAGGGACATTATTTTTATATAGAGTTCCGTATGTTTTGTAGAAATGTAGAGAAATTATAACTACGTACTAAAAGTTGTGCTCCTTGTAACTTATTCACGAGCTATTTTCTGTCTGACACAGTCATTTTCCTCAAACATCCTAATTTATACAAAACAGGGTCCCTACCACCACCTCTTATAGTAGTTTTGTTTTAACGTTTCAGCGGCCATTTGTGCAATGACGTTTCTTATTGTCATGACAATAAGGTAAGTCATTGCACAAAAAGTCGCTGAAACGTTAAAACGATCCTATAATTGAATCGCGATAAGAGGTCATGGTAAGCCCCCAGGAACCAAGTTCAAACCAAATGTGTCTCGACTCTCGAACAATGTCAAAATTTATTTTAAAAAAAAAACGGCGCTACTTTGTACTTACCTATCGTATTAAAACTATATTTAAGGAACCCTACAATATTTATTTTAATAAAAAAATTTGATTAATTCAAAGAACCAAGAAAGAGGGAGACGGGACTGTTCTAAATAGCTAAACGGAGGGAATAACAGAACTTGAAACAAAATCTACATAATCATTTAAATTTAAAAAGAAAATAGGTACCCACCTACATGATATGAATCATTTTAATTCTTTACCAAAATATCAAAGTGTTACCCACGTAGCGGTAAAGATAGCGTAAATAAAAATGGGGTACGCTTAACCGGCAGACTATGCAATAAAAAATCGGCGGTGTGCCAGTAATTAGCCGCACGTGCGCCCACTAGGTACACCAATGATTTGGGGACAGCGCCACTTCCGGTCGGCGTCGCGATGTCGCAGCGGAAGTGGTCTGTCAAATATTTGTTGTGTTTATGAACTAGCTTTTGACCACCGCTTGTAATAATTTTCAAGTATAGTAGCGGCACGCTATGATTGCCGGTTTGACATGTGGGAGGGGGAAAGGATTAACCTTACTATAACGGAATAAGATTCATTGTCGCATTCATTTTTTGACATTCTTATTTTTTTAAACGGCCAGTCTTATTTCGTTATAATAAGGTTCATTTTCTTCCCCCCCCCCACATATCAAACCGGCCGTCGTAGAATGTACTATAGTTAGGTATTGGAGTATTTTTTTATTATTATTAGTAGACGTTAGGTGGTGATTATGTACCTATAGATATCATCTTGTGCAGCGACGAATCTTTTATATGTAATAACTTACCTATATGAATTTGTTTAAAAAGATGAGAAAGAATAAAATTAAGGCATTAGTAAAATTAACCCATAAATAATTAATTAATTGAAGTTAAAAATTCTTCATACGTTGATCTTGAAAACGGCTTAACTGATTTCCATCAAACATCGCTGAGAACCATTAAAAAAAAAAAACGATTCACCCGTTCCGGAAATACACTCCCACTTCTTATAAGCCTACTTAGGCCCGTATTAATAAATCCATCTCAAACTTGAGATCGATCTTAAGATGCAGTTTTGACGTTTAATTTATGGAACATCTGTCAAAAACAGATCGATTTATTAATACGGGCCTTAGTTAATTGATAATAGAAATCGGTTTTCTTTCTTCAATAAAAACTTCAAACAAACTTACAAATATACATTTTCAACGTTTTGCATGATTTATAGTTCAGGTTATATCGACCATCAGTACAGTGATTTATTATTAGGTACTCTTGTTCGGTCTAATTGTTTATGATTGGAACCAAAACCGCTAACTGCAATATTAGTCGAGTGTGGCCGGTGGCCGCTAGTTGCCGCTAGTGGCCGCCGGTGGCCGCTCGGCTCTATCCACGACACCTCGCTTCCGGTGTTCAGCACGCGATTGTATCATCTGACATGGATCGTCAACATTTTGACGATCGATTATAACTGATGTTTTAAACGTAACGAAAATCGTAGAGCTACGATAGCGCTGAGCACAAGTTTAGTGATTGCGATGATAGAAAGTACCTACCATATCTGTTAAAATAATACTTCAATGCCAGTGTAGGATTATGTGTGCTCGATCAATCGGAGTTCAGTTACGTGTAGAAAATAAAAGAGGTAGGTATTAGGTAACAGAAATGTTGAGTGACGATTTTCTTGTGATCCTTGATTTTTAGTATACCTAAACTTTTTCACTATTAGGTATTCAAGAAGATTGACGGATAAATGTCACGTTGAATTCTTGACGACAATTGAAGAAAGAGTGGAGACAGGGCTTGCAAACATTTTGTAAAGTATCTAAGCATTGTGACGGGTTCTGTCGTGAATTAAGTGAGACAAATAAACTTGATGTAAAATCGGTGGACAATTATGTGGCCATAACATTATGGCCTCTCACAGAAGATTGGCGTAAATTAGCTAACAGCTGCGTTTCATACGATGAGTTCCCCTCTTCCTTTCCTTCAGATCGGCAAGTGAAAGCAATGCTGGTATTGCAAGCATCTATAGGCTACAGTAACTTAATACCAGGGTGATAAGCTCGCCAAGTTAGTCAAATAAAAAACGACGCCATCAAATTAAGCCAATGCTGGGCATTGCTTTTTAATCCCAATCAGTCCAACCCGACTCACGGCGAAACATGGAACCGTCACCGACAGCATGTCAATAAAGCCAATAAACTTGTCGAAACTTTCTTAAGTAGCTACTGAACACAATTTATCGATTTAAGGAGGCCTTTGCCACCCCATACATCAGTTTACAGGATGATATTGATAGTCGGCGACAAGAGCGGCGGTGACGTCCCCCATGACGGATTCAACAACGAACACTGCACTCGCTATCGAACATATCCAATAAAATACAACCTTGACTCTCGGGAATAAGGGTCACATTATTCCGGGCGGCGGCAAAACCAACTTTGCACGGGAAAGCGAAACTTACGCGACATCAGAGAAAATATTTTTCTTTGAAAACGTACTGAGGTTTTCCCTGGTCGGCGGGCTTAGGTGGGATTTTTATTTGCCTCTCCCTCTTCCGCGCAAATGCGGCCTTTTCATAACTGTCGGGGATCGATCCGGTCAAGAGATTTGGTTTTGAAATCCGGATTGATCCGGCGCCGGGGCTCGGAGTGCGGGCGAAGTGGATAAGGATTTCAAGTTGGTTTTAATGTTTTTAAAAAGTGTTTATTTTGGGCATTGGTGTAAGGTTTTAGTTATTTGTCGGTGAGGATTTTTTTTTTACTATTTTAGGTTGCAAAACTGGTTTACCTACAAAATATTTTTTTCTTTTCGTTATTTGGGCTTGGGTATCACTGGGATCGTCCCCAGTCCATTGTACGGTACTGATAATACAAGCGTTGCATAGTTTGGGACCATACAATTTGTGTGTAAGTCTAGCAACATTTAAAATTAAAACAACAAAAAAAATAAGTCACCTCCCAACTAACGCGAATAGCGAATACCGTTGCTCGCTCTAATTTTGCCAGACGCATGATTTGCGTTACTAGCGCACACGCAACGGCAACTTCGTAAAAACAATCATAAGTACCTACATATGATTGTTTTAAGTAGGTTCTCTAACAATTACCATTATCTTAATCTTAATCTTCCATTGTCATAGAAAAGTATAGTATGTCATAGAAAAGTATAGTCATAGTACCTATACCTATGTACCTATTATCATTAAAACATTTAGGTACTTCACACAAAATATAATCATAAAACCACTTTCTAACACAAAATGTACCTAATAGGAACCTACCTATTCGTTCAATTTACTTAGCTTGTTCTAATTCGTTTTCAATAGATAGCTAATTGAGGTTATTGAAATATCATTTATGTATTTATCTAAAATTTTATTGCTACAATAATAATTACAATGGTTTTATGTAAAAACTATAAGTTTAAAAGTTATCAATGTTGAGATAAGTTGTCAAACTTGAGATAAAATAAAATAGTTACATAGGTTGGTACCAAAAAATCTACCATACAATTTTTTATTACATCATAATTTTAATAATGTTTAAATAATAAACGGACCAAATGTTGACGGCCGCTCACCTCCGCTGCCACCGGAAGTGCGTAGTTAAAACAAAATGGCCGCCGGGCCGGTCACGTGACCGCCGGCCGCCGGATTCACCCCGACTTCCGGCACTCGACAAACACGTCAAGTGTATTAAGGGTAGTTACGCATTAGATAATTATCATCGCTATTACGGTATTATTGTTTGCGACCCTTATATGTTTGTGATTTACGAGTGGTCGCTGGTCGCGCATCTGTTATGATTTCTGTTGATGCGGTCGATAAACAGGTGGTGTAGATCGTCATGTTGAAGTTCGATAGTCGAACTTGGATTTCGTATGCAAAAAAAAAAAAAAAAACGCTTTTTGGAACCTTTACGAGACCTATACGAGTGGAAGTTATTTAATTAAATATGGAACCCTAAAAATCATGTCGCCTACTGTCGTAGGAGGTACGCGTTTTTCTGAGCTCCCTATGTATCGCTGTAATACCACAATGGCAAGTACAGTCAGCAACACAAGGCGCTGAACATTCTGAGTTTTTAAAATCACTAGCACATATTTGTTTTATATAAAATCCAATTTCGTTATACTCACCGACTTCTGCAAAATAATAAATATTACCAATTTTTGAAAGTTTTGAATGTTAGCGACTTATGTTGCTGACTATACAAGTATCTAAGGCCGGGGCCGGACTGGTAAGGCGACCGCAACGCGACCGCGACGCGACATCAAACCCCTATGAACATAAATGTTGGTGGTCGCATCACATAGTGAAAATTTATACAGGGTTATTGGTAAAACACTAACAACCTTGCAGGGGCGTATTACTGACATCAATAAAAAGTAAGTTTAAAAACTAAAACCCGACTACTGAAAAATCGCGCTCTAAAAAGTATGAAACAAGAAAATATTCTTATCTGGAGGATAGCCGTGGTCCGTGTAGGTCGTTTAGGGCAAAATGGCATATGACCACGGACCACGGCTATCCTCCAGATAAGAATATTTTCTTGTTTCATACTTTTTAGAGCGCGATTTTTCAGTAGTCGGGTTTTAGTTTTTAAACTTACTTTTTATTTAATTATTTTGGAGTTATAGGTAACAATATATATATATATTTGAAATGTGCTCATCAAGCTCTTTCATTTGATACCCCACACGGTTTCATTAAAAAATGTATTTTTTTTAGTTAATGACATTATGTCCTCTAGAGGGCGCCATATGCAATTTTATGTGACGTCACATAGCCTATAACCAGCGCGCCATTAAGCCGCTTCTAACGATATCTCATTTGTCAAATTACGGCAAGTCGTTTGGAAGTGAGGTGGGAACAGATGCACATACATACATACATACATACATACATACATACATACATACATACATACATACATACATACCGGTCAAAATCATAACCCTCCGCCGTAGTCGGGTAAAAACAACAACTTTTGATCTATGACTTATTAAAAAACAAAAAAATTAACAAAAAATCACACTCTAAAATGCATGAAACAAGAAAATATGCTCATCTAGAGGATAGCCGTGGTCCGTTTAGGTACTTTAGGGCAAAGTGGAATACAACCACGTACCATGGCTTTCCACTATAAGAGAAAAAAAAATGTTTCATACTCTTTAGAAAGTGATTTTTTGTTAATTATTTTTTGGTTTTGTAAAAAGTCATAGAACAAAAGTTGTTGTTTTTGATATCAGTAATACGCCCCTGCAAGGTTGTTAGTGTTTTACCAATAACCCTGTATAGAAGTCGCCGTCGCGTCGTAGTGCCTTACCGGAGCGCCCACGAGCTTAGCGACAAATAATCATGTGTCACTGGGATCGCCCCCAGGTATGGTAGCCGTAGTACAAGCACTGCTTAGTTTGGAACCATTCAGTTGGTGTGTTCGTCTGGCGATATTTATTATTATTCATTCGTCTAATGAGTGTATTACATTTTATAAATTTACCCAAAATTTTATGTGTAACGTCACGACTTTTATCCCCATTCGGGGGTAGTCAGAGGATTGAGTGGCCATACACCACCACATTGTGGAGGTATTAACCAACTCAAAGCCCACGTTTCACCAGATAGTCAGAACCCAACGTGACAGGTGGTGAACCTTGTCGCCGTGTATACAGGAACTGACTATTACCTAATCCCGAGGGATAGGTAGGTTTCCTCACGATGTTTTCCCTCACCGTAAATTTTATATTCTCAAAACCGGACAATAACTGAATGGCTCAGATATAAATTAGACTAGCCTGGTCCAGTATTAAAAAAGCAATGAAACCCTAAAATGCATACGCATGGAAATGAAATCACGCCGCCCCCAGGCTGCAATAAAAAGCCTGCGACCGTCCGCGTCTGGCTGTCAGTCCGTTTGTGTCAATCAATTATAGTAGATTGCGCAGATCACCCGCGCAGCGTCCTGACACCGCCCCCTATCGATCGTTCCCGCCCCAAACGCGCTGGAACACGGTGCGCCGAACTTCACACGGCCACGGCCAGTGATGGGCCACAGCAAGGAATGACGGTCTTTTATAGCCGCAAGACGACGGTGTATTGTTCGAGAGTAGGCTCGGCTCACTGCATCGAGTGGTTGGGGGTACGAATCCCCGACAAAAAAAAAAGAACTGGCCTTTTCGTATAAGACAAGCGGACTCGTCTGCTGTCTATTAACCATTGTAAAACCACTGGTCATTTATTTATCTTCGTGAATTCTTCATTGTAAATCGTAAATTGTTGGCGATTGATGTGTTGTCGGCCATTTGTTAGCTATCCTCTGGCCGACAACATGTCGATCGCCGAGGATTTAGGTATGATTTATAGTCAAAGTCAAAGCATTTATTTTGTTTAGGCCTACGGGGGCACTTACAAATAGTCATTTTACATTTTTTCCTTAAATTCTACCGCCGGATCGGAAACGCGACCTCGACTGAGAAGATCCGGCAAGAAACTCGGCGGGCTTGCCTTTTTCTAAATACATTAACAACATTTTTATATACAATGAAAATTCACGAAGGTAATTAATTACATTTTGTATTAGTGGCCGGTGATTTTTCACTGATTTAAAATTAGCAGGTATCCACGACAATAATGTATTTGTTACATTCTATTATAGTTGTTAATTTAATATTGTGTTAATACCTGCCTACTCACATAGAATATGCATAACATTTTTCTTTATCTATTGAAAAGAGCAACCATTGAGTTTCGTGCCGGCTCTTCTCAATCGAAGCTACATTACGAACCGGTAGTAACGCTCCAATATTGATGTTATCGATTCATAAGTACTACCTCTTACCTACTTGCATGAATAAATTTTGACTTTGACTCTAGGGGTAGGCAGTGTGCTAAATAAGTTCCTAGCAAGACCATAGTATGGTGCAGTGGACAAAAGCCCTAAACCTTCAGTTTCTTTGTTGTGACAACCGCGTTTGTAATGAAAGGGTTGTTGTAACTCGTTTTAAAGCTGCTTTACAATTAAGCGACAATCAAACCACTTAATATAATTACTGGCAAAGTCTTTGGTAAAGTTTTATTTTTTAACCCTTAGCGGCCCTCAGCCAGGCCACATAGCGGCCACATGGGGTAACTCATTACCCCACGCTGCAACACCTAGTTGTACAAGACATATAGGTGTTTTAAGACTTCTAACCAATTAGTTCATGTTTGTTGAAGAGTTCCTTAACATTTCTAATGATTTTTATCGGTCAATTTATGGATGGCATTCTAAAATCTGGTCATATATGTGAAAATTCATTACTCCGCCATTTTTCAATATCAATTGCTAAAATGTTAGAATTGTACGCACAACATATGCCACTACCATAAAAAAAACAGTATCCGATCATTCAAAAAGTAAATTTATTTTGCAAAATTACTGGAGGGAAAAATGACAGAAAAAAATACAAATAATAAAATTGGCTTTTTTGTGTTTTATTAGGTTCTAAATACATATTTATATTATGTAATGGAGTCATATCTGACACTGGCTACTACCGGCAGATATCGTTACATGTATCAATTTCACCTCTAATATCACTTTTTCTGAGCCTGGGGTAACTAGTTACCCCGTGTGGCCGCTAAGGGTTAAATAGGTACCTACTAAGTACATACTTTTTAAATAGGGCTAGGTAGTACTTAAGTGGATTTTAAAATTGTACCTATATATAGGTACCTTACACCTAACCGTGTCGTTACAACAATTACTATTCATTGTTGAAAGTGTCACTAATAACTATGTTACCTAGTAGGTAATAATCACTTTATTTCTTTTGAAACAAGGCTTCGATATTCATAGAACGGGATAATAACAGCTTATAGGTGAGAACCTACCTAAATTCTAAATATACCAATATTTTAAGTATTGTATAAATAATAATAATGTTAGCCCTTTTAACGTACCGCTCCTGTGCACGGGCCTCCCCTCAATTAGAGGGGGATACAGGCCATAATCCATCACGGGTTGGCGGATTTCACGTCTTTCGAGAATTTGTTAGATTTTCTAGGACATACAGGTTTCCTTACGATGTTTTCCTTCAACATAAGCTAATAATAATCATATTAAAGTTATAATTCGTACACAGATTTCGAAAAGTCCTGAGGTGTTAGCTGGGGTTTGAACCCTGGACCTTAACCCTGAAAGACACGAGCTTAACCAACGGCTATCACTGCTTAAATAAATTAAAAAAATATAATAATGGTAAATTCGCTACAAACGTCATCGCCTTTTCAGCAGAGTTGCGCAAAATTTAATTGCGATTAAATAATTTCAAATTGCAGATGATGTCACAATTAACAATTAATTGTGATTTGTTCGCGATTGACAAACAAATCAAAATTAATTATTAATTGTGACACCACATGCAATGAGTGAGCACCAATTGCAATTAAATTTTGCCCAACTCTGCTTTTCAGTACCGTAGCTTTCATCAGCTATATCCTCTTAAGAATATGCCCTATACTCATCCAAACCCCCAAGAATTAATTCCAACTTTCAAAACACCTTGTATACGTTACATTTTTTCCTCGAAGACCCCTCGATTAAGTAGCGAATACCTAAACGTGGAACACTAATGGCTCGGTCAATATGTCGCTGGTAAACTAAGAAACAAGGCGCAATGAACCTCGTCCGAGCATTAGGGCTGGTTAAAATTTCAAGTGGCTCGAGGCACGATTACATACGGCTAGTACAATTTGTTTGTTTGCGTTTACCAATTACGGGTGCTCGTAGTACCCGTAAGGTTTGACCTAACTTATCCGTTTATTTGTATCGATAGGTATCGATATAGGTAGCTAGTTGACGTTTAGCTATAGGTTATAAGCAGGCCTTGGGTAGTGTTTACTGTGTTCGATCAAGTTTGGTATTGCCTCAATACTTCCACACTAAGTTGACGGGCGAGGCAAATGCTTTGTCTTGCTCTAGAATGTTTATGTCATGAGAGGTCAATGGGTGCGTCCTAAAAAGGTGAGCGGCGCGCCCGAGCAATTATTGGCTGCGTCTACATAAGGCGTATGTCGCGCCCAAGCACTCAGTTTTGTCGTCGAAACGCATAGACATAATGTCATAACATGAGTGCTCAGGTGAGGCATTGTACGGTACCCATAGCTTGTAGCTTTGCTTAGTTTGGGACCACACAGTAGTGATGCCAAACTATCGATAGGGCTAGGTATCGATAGTCTCGATACTATCGATAGCATAAAATGTGATAATTGTATTTACAGTATTAAGCGTTGATAGTCGCTACGCTATTGATAAGGCAAGATAAGTTTACTATCGATAGTCCAAAACTATCGACAGTAAACTCATCAGGGACGGAAATAGTATCGATTGTGTCAATAGCGTGGCGACTATCAAGGCTTAATAATATCGACACTATTGCATTTCATCAATACTTTTATCACATTTTATGCTATCGATACTATCGATAGTAGGCTATCGAACGGCATCACTACGACACAGTTGATGTGTAACCCCGGCGATATTTATTTATATAAAAAGATGGCGAGATCGTCTGCATGTAGATACATACCTTTCCATGGCAGACCGGAACCATAGACAAAAGGAAGAGGGCATTGCACCGCAGACTGTACAGACTAGAAAAATGAATGTACAGGCACTCACAAAACTGATTGACGGTGCAAAAAAAACACAAACTTATGGCCGGCGCACATAGAGGACGGCACGGCATGGCATTTTATTTTTTATAAATCGAATTCAATACTTGTCCAATTGAAATAAGGTCTATATTTCAATGTTCGGTGATCGACATCGGAGCACGAGAAAATGCTCTGCTGTCAATCACCGACCATTGTAATGTGGACCTTATTTCAATTGCATAAGTATTGAATTCGATTGATAAATTAAAATGCCATGCCGTGCCGTCCTCTATGTGCGCCGGCCATAATTCTTCATTTTAAAAACAGATCATCGATGTATTTTTATTTAAGCAGATATAGTACGTCTTAACATCGCAATCAAGAAACTTGTACTCCACGCACCACTGCATGCAGCGAAATTCAAACATATGTTATCGTACTCGTAATTCGGCGATTAGCCTATTAAATACATAACAATGCATTATTTACTAGAAGATGAGCCGTATTGGCAATACCAACATGTTTTCGACCGAGTCGCACTGTGTCTATGGACTCGGTTGAGTAGAACAGACTATTTTGGATACTCCTGTCCCCTCTCTCTTGGTAATGTCTTGGTACCAGTCTCTCTAAACAACTGGCTTCGTCTACAAGCGTTTCTACAAATCGCTACGCTTAAATGTATAGAAATGGCAATATAAGTCGATAAGTCGATCACGTGACTTATATCATTTCTATAGATGAAGCGTAGTGATTTGACGATTGGGGGTTAAGCAACGCTAGGCAAGGTCAGTCAGAGTTGGGTGACCATTTAGTGGCATTTGAAATGAGCGTCTCGGTGCTTCGGAGGGCTCGTAAAAAGTCAGTCCCGGTTGTTATTATCTAGACAGCAGTCGTTAAGCCATGTCAGAGGCCTTCGGGCGGCTTGAACAACTCTGACATTAGGTTGGCCACTAACCATACGATAAGAAGAAACTGTAAAAAAAGACTAGCCCGCTGAGTTTCTTGCCGGATCTTCTCAGTCGCGGTCACGACCTAATCCGGCGGTAAAATTGAAGGAAAAAATGTAAAATGACTATTTGTAAGTGCCTAAACAAAATAAACGCTTTGACTATTGACTTTTGGAAAGCTGGTAGACGACAGCCACTTGTCTATAGTCTGATTTTTTATTAGACGAAGTGGGCTGACAGGTGCTTATGTCACTTTTCAATATAAATAGAACAAATAAGGTTCATCTCATAGAGCAGTGACATTTTCAGCTGTCAGTTGGCTTCGTCTAATTAAAAATCAGACTATAGTGGGGCCCCTGTCAGTTAAATATAGAACGATCGGTAAACTAAGTTGGAGGCGTTAAAACTGTCTCTGAATATGACTGTCCAACGTTTTAAGTGACATCTTCCTCTGTGAGCCTGTTAAATAATTAATCCGCAGCCCTTTGGTGCGCCTGTGTAATGGCGTGACTAAATAAGGTAGGGTCCGCCCGCCCCCCGGACACCCCCGCCCGCCCCACTCCGCCGCTGAAAACTTTTAATACTGAACGTTTGTTTTAGGGCAATTTTGAGTGGTTCGGGTCAAAGTTTATCTATGTACTATGATAGATATTTTACGGGGAAAGCTTCGCGTTTTAAATTTCACGTGGTTTCTCTGAAAAATCTGAAAAAAAATATTATATCGATAATCTTTTGGTATACTTTTACAGCACGAATAAAATAGTTCTTTTTTTAAATGAAATACGTCCCGAGGTTATGTGGTTCGGAAAACAAGCAGCTATATCTATGCAGGGTTGTTACGAAAAAATCATCTTGTTTTAAACACCGTGTTTAAAACATGTTTTAAACGTTTAAAAACAATTATTTTTCCCTTCTGTTTTGAATCAATGATTTAAACACGTTTTAAACAGTTCTTATTTTAAATTTCCTGTTTTTTTGCAACTCTGTATCTATGTACTCTCCCGTTATCGCAGAAATATAAACCAATTGAAGATATTTCGTGAACAGTAATACCTTAGATTATTCATGAAGTACCCTGTATCTTTTGTAATACCCACAGCAATGCTCGATTCAACGCGGATAGTTCAGGTACTTACCTAAATTGTTCTCTAAGCCAGTGTTTATACTAGCGGTCGAAGTCACTAGACGAAGCTTTGAAGTTATGTAGTAATAGTGTTAATTCTAAAGATTTACCTACCACAAAAACATAACATTTTAAACATTAGGTAGATGAAAATTGTCTTAGTGAAATAAACTAAGTAGTTTAAATAAGATAATCAAAGGTTAGCTGGAAAGAAATGCGTGTAGTTTTACTCTGAGTTATTCAAATTAACTACTCTTCAAACTATAATTTTCGTCTACCTAATTTAAATAGAGGTAAAATAAGCGGTTTTTTTATGATAGACAGCATTTACCTACTAAAGTGTCATACAAAATATCATATATTACCTACATTAAATTTATTTAACACTGGAGTCTTGATTACGATAATATAATAAATACCGTACAATTTATAAATCGCCAGTGCTCTTTATAAACTCCGGAAAATCTTTATAAATATTTTTTAAAAAGTTTCACATCAACCGCCATACCGTATTACCGCTGACACCTGTGTATTTTCACACGAACAGCCTAAAAAGCTCGCGAAACTCTCATTCTACAATTACAGAAACGTAATCGTCCCGGAGAATTTAATCTGACATCGTAGAATGGGCCTTAAATTCGTCAGACGACGACACGCCAAAGAGGGACGGAGGCGCTCTACGCATTTGAATAAGGAAGGTGTGAGCAAGACGACTATAAGATTATTATAATGTTAAAATTGTGAAATGAGGGTGGCGGTGCTTAGAAGCAATTTAAAGATATTGTATTTAATGTTCGGAGCGGAGTTTTATGGGGGAGTGCAAAGGGATTTTGTGAATTGATAATTGGGGTGCACTCTACCGGCGTCGGTTTTTTGGCATTTGCCGTGTGACAAGCGTCTGATGTCGCTTTTAGCGGTGTGCGGCGCAAAGAGAAGGGTTATTTCTTTGATATCTAACACATAGGCTAAATATACAGAGTGTTTTAAAAGTGCCAATTAATAATACTTGAGGCTTTCGGGAATAGAAATTCGAACACTTTTTTTTAATTAATACGACCCTGACACAGAAGATCGGCGCAAAGTAGATTACAGCAGCGTTTCGTACAATAAGTAAGAGAGCCGGAAGTAAACCCGTTCTTCCCCTCCCTCTGTTCCACTCCCCTTCCAGTCGGCATCGTGCGAGCGATTTGGTATTGCAAACATCTATAGGCTACGGCAAATGCTAAACATCAGGCGGGTCGTACGCTTGTTTACCACCTTTGTCACATTAATAATACTATAAGTGGTAGTCACTTTTTATGAAAACAAGTAACAGTGAACGTTAGTCGAAACTATTATTAGCTTACGTTATGTTTGTCGATGTAACATTAACGGTAATCAAATGTATCCGGGCACCGTGTACATATCCGTTATATCCGCACCGAGGCCCGGATAATGCAACCGGGCAATCAGCGGGCGCGCTATAACAATAACGGTTAATGACTATCATTAGCCGCGCTCCGGCGCAGGCTTTACTTGTTGGCCGGATAAAGCTGGGCACTCATTGGCCGGATGTTTTTGAACAGTTGTCTGCGGCTTTTGTTTTTTCTATTTTTTTTATATAACGCCGGTGGTAAACAGGTGGACCGGGAGCCCAGCGTGCTAATTGTGGATTTACTCCGGTGTCGCCCAAACCTATTAGATTCGGTAGATGAGATAATAGGAAGAATACATTGTTCTAGATGTTTCCACTATCAGCGGTGGGGGAAGCGTCTACAAGATAATTTCAAAATTGTAAAAAAATGCTATGACATGTCAGATATTGATACTTTTCATGCTCCAACATGATCAATTGAAAAAAAAAAAAAAAAACTCGAGTGTGTCAGATTTTGTAAGCATCTATAGGCTACGGTAACTGCTTAACATCAGGCGGGCCGTACGATTTATTGCCACCGCAGTCCTATAAAAAAAATAAAAACCAATTTCAGAGGGAGTGTTCAGTGAAACTTCCAGATGCTCCCATTTCTTAGACTGACGATCAAATTAGCAAAATTGACATTTGACACTTTTGACACTTCTTAGCTAGTAATGAATCCCCCCCCCTTATCTTAATGTGACGAGTTCGAGTATTTTAAGATGGTCTATTTTTAAAAGAGAGTTATAAATAATTATTCTCGTTGCCCTGTGAATCAATAATGAAAGTCACGGTCAGATTTCAAAGTGGGTGTATCGTCAGTCATGTGCGGTCATGGTTTTATTATGTCTACGATAATAGACACAACAATTAACAAAATATTATTTTGAGCCTCGGCCTCCCACGGAAACCTATTTTTATAATATTGAAAATTGAGCATAAATTTACCACCTAATTCATAGAGATTGTTAGCAATGTTCACAATGGTTTTACAAAGCATTTTTAGCAACAAAAGTGATTTGTATTGTAATGCCAGTGTAAATCTATCATAATTTTCTATAAATATAATTAGACCAAATAGCATTGTATGTCGTTTACCCGCGTTCATCCATTTACTTCTTCTTAACTTCACCCCAAATTTATATGTAATTGGATTGGTGCATCCAGATGCATGCCTCATGTTATGACATAATGTGCATGCATTCTGACGTCAAAATTGAATGCTCGGGTGCGGCATGCGCCTGTTGCACACGCAACAAATTAATAAATAGCAGAAAAAAAAGAAAGTCGCTAATATTATAAATTAAATAAAAAAAAATGTCTTACATGTTTTCCACCATCAGACTAGTCGTGCCGTGAGTACCCCGCCTTACGGTTATAACAAAATAACGCGTTACATTAGCGGCGAGCTTTAGCAGTTAACGTAACAGTTAATTGTTATTGCCATCGGGACGAGAACGGTAACTGTTACAGCCACCTTATGTACTCGTTATGTACCCACTTAGTGGTAGGGGATGAAACTGCCAATGAGATTCTACCTGGATAATAATAAAAGGTTGATTTTTTTTTTTTAAATTCATCAGTTTAATAATTATTGTATGTGTAATTACGCGAATGTGGGTCGTCCGAGCTTCAGAATGCAGAATACTTAGCAGTTATGAATTTGATATAATATTTGAATTATACCTAACTAATAAATATTACAGATCGAATTTAAAACGAGATCGTTCCCAATCTTAAAAAAATGTTGCAGAAAAATAAAATATGTAATTTTTTAAATAATTTAAATATTTATTTATTAAGAACAAGCAAAACACAAAAATAAATAAAAAAACAAACAAACAAACAAATAATAATTGTATTTGATTAGGGGAAGAACGGACGACGAACGGGGAGATTTATTAATTCTGAGACGGTACGAAGTTCGCGGGGTCAGCTAGTAAAAAATAAAATAACAAAGAAAAAATAATTTATCCATTAATAGAAATCGCCCAACAATCGCCCCACCGATATCAGGTGGCAGGCTGCACCGGAATGCAGTCAACTCAACAATATAGTCTATAATATTGAAATTGTTTAACGAATTAAAAATGTACACGTCAAAACTTGCATGCGAAAACATTTATCAATAAAAACGGAGCTTTCTCTTTCCAGAGTCGAATACTTGAGGACGCATCGTTGATGTGCAACTCCTGGTCACCAAGGCACAATGTAAGTTAAAACCAGTTTTTTTTAATAAAATAGTCATTCTCATTTATGCCTTATTTCATATTTTGACTACGACGTCGCTATGCGAATGCGCTTGCGCTCATCTTTGGCCAAAGATGTTTTAGATTGAATTGTTTTGCTAAGCGACTTTTGTTCTTACCCCTTTTCTCTATTTCAATCTTATTTAAAAGAGCAGTGTTACAAAATTTAATCTTTACAGGAATCTACAACCTTTTTTATACGCTGGTAGGTACTTCAACATCGCATGAGTACATAAATATTTATACGAATATTTCTTTAATAACAAAATTAATATTTTTGTAATGTGATTAAGGTGGCAAATAAGTTCACGACCCGCCTGATGTTAAGCAATTACCTACCGTATCTTATGATGCTTGCAATACCAAGGGCATCGCTCGCACGTTGCCGACCTGAAGAGGAGTGGAATAGAGGAGGGCAGTGGGTGGTCTTCCAGCTCTCTCAGTCATCGTACGAGCTGTAATACCTACTGTACGCCGATCTTCTGAGAGGGTGATATTACCCCGGTTGAGCTAGCCCATACATAAGCTGCAGTTAGTTGGCCACAGCTTCGCTTTACCATCAGCCCCCCTAGACAAGTGGCATGAACGCTAATCGAATAGAATAGAATGGACTTCAAAATGTATGGAAATGACATTACAAGTCGCTATGCAGATCACGTGACCTATGTCATTTCCATTCGTGAAGCGTAGCGATTTGAAGGAACGCTTGTAGACGTCTGCCACTTGTCTAGGGTGCGGTATAAATATACAAATATTTCTTTAACTAAAACAATTGCATGCGCGGTTTCCTGTTTTGTAATGACAAAATAGTGTCGTTCCAACAGTCTGGCAACAAACAACGGTACTAAACGTAAACGCACAACAAAATAAAAATATCTATATATATAAAAATGAATCCCTATTTCATGTCATTACTTGACGCGAGATCGGCTGGACCAATTTAGATGTTTCTTTTTTTAGATTATTCCGTGAAGTTCTAGGAAGGTTCATACATTTAAAAAAAATTGAAAAATTGCCCGGAAAGCGTTAAAAACCCATATTTTACGTATGATTCAAATTACTTTCAATAGATGGCGTAATGAACGCCGGTGTCAGATGGCGGATGGCGACTATAAATTCCTGCAAATTTATTTCATGGGCAATTCATCACAATAAATAGATCTGCGTTGTGCACATAACAGTGCTGGGCAAAGGTCTCTCCCCATCTTCTTCCATCCATCGCGGTCTTAGGCTCTCTCATACCACCCGTCTAGATGAGCGTCGAGGTCACCGCGCCACTGTTTTTTGGGTCTACGTCGGCGACGACGGTCGTGCTCTGGGACCACACTCGGTGATTGCTTTGGCCTACCTTTCTGAGCTCATTCGGCTCAGGTGACCCGCCCAGGTCCACTTAAGTGTAGCTGTTTTCGCTCCTACATCCGCGATAAGGGTCATGGAACGCAGCTGGGTGTTCCGCACCCTATCAGTGTGTTTAACACCCAAAATGCTGCTCCATTGCTGTTTGGCAAACCTTCAGTTTGGACTTCTGAGCCTCGGTTAGTGACCATGTCTGGGCGCCTGTGAGCTGAAAATCGAGCTTCATAGTACTTTAAACTTTTTTTTTTGCTTTTCATAAGCTTCTAATGCCTTCAGCAGTCATGAATATATATAAAGAATATAATTTCATAGGTATACTAAATAAATAAAATAAAAAATGAAAATTTTGTATGGCTCCAAAGTAATAAATCCAAATATGTATCTTCAAACCCGCTGTGTTAACCGTTATATCCTTATAGATGGCTGTTCTACAAATTATTTGTAATTTTTTGGTGTATGTTATATAACGGTAGCAACTGCGGTTTTTTTATTAAATATTTTATACTAAAATTTGTACTTACATGCGGACCAATGGGTTTATAAACTTGAAATTTTGCAGGGAAGTGTCTGTATTTCAGAGAAACACTAATATAGCATATATAATTACAAATTTTAGTTCAATATTTTTTTATATAACGTATTTATTTTAAAAAATACCGCAGTTGTTACCGTTATATAAAATACGCCAAAAAAAGTTTTTCAAAACAAAATTTATTTTTTTAAAATATAATTTAGTAGACCTACGAAATTATATTCCTTATATATGACTGCTGAAGGCATTAGAAGCTTATCAAAACCAAAAAAAAAAAAAAAAAGAGAAAAAAAAATAAAGTACTATGAAGCTCGATTTTCAGCCCACAGTGGCGCCGTAGGTAAGAACGGGCGGGATACACATGTCAATGTGTCAGTGGAAGGTTGGCCTTCATGATGTCTTCCATGGACCAGTAGCTCTTCGACCAATTTAGCTATTTTTAGGGTTTCGTACCCAAAGGGTACCAACGGGACTCTATTACTAAGCCGGTATCCATAGCGTGTTAGCGCTACAACAACAAATACTAAAAATAAAATAAAATTTAAAAATAAAGGGGGTGGGACTCTATTACTAAGCCTACTCTGTCCGTCCGTCTATCAGCGGGCTGTATCTCACGAACCGTAATAGGTAGGGAGTTGAAATTTTCACAGAAAGTGTATTTCTGTTGCCGCTACAACAGCAAATAATACTAAAAATAAAATAAAAATTCAAAACAAAGGGGGTCCCCATACAAGAAACTTGATATTTTTGACGTTTTTATTCTATGGTGGTACGGAACCCTTTATTTGCGACACGGGAAAAGAGTAGATCAGACGACGAACGGGGGAACGGGGGGGAAGGTTTAGTTCTTTTTTGGCTAATAAGTAAATACAACATTAATTCTGAGGCGGCACGAAGTTCGCCGGGACAGCTAGTATAAAATAAATGAAAACACTAAATATCAGAGAAAACTTAACAAAAATATTACACAAAGTTTAGCATCGTCGACCACTATACTTTACACTACTGGTTACCTAACACCCTGTATATTAGGATAGCGATTCATTTTAGGTCTGCTATTGAGTCGTGATAAGAGGTGATGATAGTGATAGTGGTACCAAAAGGTCAAACATGATTATTATATACGCTCACCTGTGCAGGGCAATTTTATAAATTAACGCTTTGGCATTTTATTGTGGCGTGTATTGACGAAAACATGAAAAGAAGTTAATTAGGCCGCAGATGGCGTGATATGCCATGCCTGAAGGCCGTCATCATTGATTGATCGCCAGAGCTCATATTTCCAATCTAATTTAGAAGTGGAACTGATAATTTTAAGATTCATATTCTTGGTCTCCTACTTATTAATATTATAAATGTCGATTGTATGTTTACATGTTTGGATGTTTGTTACTCAATCACGCAAAAACGACTGAATGAATTAGGAAGAATGATGTTTTCTATACTTCGACTTTTAATCGTATTCACTAACTTGACAGTTGAAGGGTTACCAGTTTTTGACAAAAAACTATAGTGAGGTGGTGTAAGAATGAATGAAATTGAATGAACTTAAATAATGTACTTATATGCAAACATTTATTAAATTTAATAACTCATCTTAAAAACACTGTATACACTATTAATAAAATTTGTATAATTCTTATTCACCATTTCTTTTTCGTATGAAATATTTTAATAAAAATAAAGTAAAATTACACGATATTTATTTTTAATTCGTTTCTATTAGAAGAAAATAAACAAAACAAATAACTTTTATTAATACCTATTAATTATTCTTATATTCCACATCTTACATACGAATTTTCGAAGTTTAGATTGTATTACTGGGGGCTTACCACGAACTCTTATTGCGATTCAATTACAGGAACGTTTTAACGATTCAGCGTCTTTTTGTGCAGTGACGTACCTTATTGTCATGACAATAAGAAACGTCATTGCACAAATGGCCGCTGAAACGTTAAAACAAAACTGCTATAAGAGGTGGTGGTAAGCCCCCTGCCCACACATTTAGTACTTACTATAGAGTCTATAGATTATTATAAGTAGAGTCCTGAATTATTCGTGATTAACAATATAATTTGTACATCAAAACAGTACGCCTCCTTAATGTAGAATCCCCCCACCCTGGTGGCTCCCTCCACATAATCGCGAGTACTAAATGCACATCGCATAATCCCAGTCACTAAGAGTGGTACAGCCGACGACGAAAGTGTTCAATTTAATAATTTTCATGTTAGAGGGACCATTAGATTGTTGTTTCTGATACTAGAATACATTTTTAGGAAAATTTTAACTAAGTATTGATTTGAAATCCTGAAAATATTGTTCGTATAACATACCAGTACAAAATAACACGTCTAAAACCTATCAGATTAACTCAGATTTGTCATGGATTGATTAATTCAGCCTTAACTATCATTAATAAGCTACCAATAATAAGATGTTTCCTCGACGACAATTAAAGACCATGAATAAACAAATACACCAAGTGTTTAAGGTATACTTTATGCACGTTTTGAAAAAGTTTCCATCAATACAATATCATTGACGAGAAAGGATTTTTTTATAAACAAAAAAGTGCATATTATTATAATTAAATTGTACTTTATTATTTAATCCGTTGTTAACGAAGTAGGTCCCCATAAAACTAACTGTAAGTAAGTACTTCAGATTTTACTTTAGTTCCTTTTATTTATTTGATAAAGAAAAAAAATGTATTGTAGTTAGTCTACGAACCTGAAACAAGGTTGACAGACTTCTTGTACAACTTTAGGTTCTCAATTTTCATACATTGCTATGACCTTTGCCGTCATCGTTCAACGTAATCATTTAATTTAATATGGGTACACTTGCCTGAAATAAATGGTTTTTATTATTTATTTATTTAGTCAAAAAATAATAATTCGGCCGTCACTTGTGCACCCAACTGTACCAGACAGCGGGCTAATCATCCGGTCCTCTCTTCTACTCCCACTGACATTTGATACCGCCGCGTGACGTCAGAGCAGTGGGGATCAAATATGTCGCCATTTAACCCTAAAACTGGAACTGATGAGTAATATTAGTAATGGATTAGAGATGCGCCATGGGACGCGGCTCCTTTGATGCTGTGCCTTTTTATCTTACTTGGATCAAAGTTTTAGGGAAACGAATGGCAGCACTTTTGGCTAAAAGCCATACATGTCATAGCGCGCTCTTATCGAGCTGCAATCACTGATCGGTAAACGATCGGAGGTTAAGCAACGCTTGGCAAGGTCAGTCAGAGATGGGTGACCATTCAGCGAAATTTGAACTGAGTGTCTCTGTGCTTGTGAGGGCACGAAAAAGTCGGTCCCGGTTGTTGTCTTCGAGCCAGCAGTCGTTAAGCCTTGTCAGAGGCCATTGGGCGGCTTGAACAACTCGCGACACCAGGACCAGAAAACCCAAAATTAAATTTTGTAAATGGTTTTTTCTGGATATTCCCAAATTATAATATTAATTATTATCATTTATCTACAGACCAAGATAAGTACCTACTGATTATCACTAGGATAAATAATTATATCGATAAAATAAATATTATTATTTATATTACATTTATTTTCCGATTCAAACAATAATCCCCCACTCAAGCTTCATCATCAAACAACAAAAAACTGATCCCTATTCACAAGTGTTATACATTTAATGGAATAATAGGACAGTTGCAGATTGTCAAACAATTTGTATGAGAGCAGTCAGTGTCGGGGGCCCGACAATCGAATCAGGGGGCCCCGGACAGGGTCCGGGCCCCTACGGTGATGCCAACTCTATGTGTAATTGATTAACTTATAATTTAGCGATTCACGATCAGTATTGAGATAAATATAATTCAATAGTGATGTAGAATAATTGTTGAATACTATAGTGATGATATTTTAATTACGCTTTCCGGTTCGCGGCCGCCACTCGAGAACTCTTCGGCCCCATCGGCCATCCGTTCTACGAGCAATGTGCCCTGACCACTGCCACTTAAGTCTTAAGCGTAGCGTGGGTTGGCCTCCCACAAGGTGGACCGACGACCAGGTGAAGGTCGCGGGAATCCGCTGGATGCGGGCAGCGCAAGACCGGTCATTGTGGCGAACCTTGGGGGAGGCCTATGTCCAGCAGTGGACGTCTTTCGGCTGAAATGATCATGATGATGATATTTTAATGATATCAACATGCGTGTGGCAGGAACATGATGATGATAAGACTGGTCTCAAGTCTATTCTAGTGCACTTAAGTTCTCTCCCAAGTCAATTTAGAGGACTGCTAAATGAAACAACATCTCTACGGCCAAGAATTTGGATTTACGATGAAGAATTTACAAAGAGAATTTAATGATCAATATAGGTACTTCGTACAACCATTTATTTAACTTTTGACATTAAAGAATGTCAAAGAAAAGTGAATCGTATTACTTTATATTATGGTTCATCTATAGTATTATACAATTAACCATATAATTGATAGATTATGACGCATGAGCCTTATTATGACGCAGTAAGATTTATTTTTCTTTGACCATCTTAAATGTCAAAAGTAAAATAAATGCTTGGACGAATTATAGATATTCATTGGCATAAAATAAGCGGCATTTTATTTTCACTAATAATATGTCGAAGCGACTATACAAGTCCGTTCATAGTTATTTTACCTGTGACATTTACCTTATTTATTTATTTTTGGAAAACGTAGTCGATATTAGGTTTTTATATGTCATGTAGCCTGTAGAATAAAGCCTAATCTACAGTTCATGGATTCAAAGGCCAAGTCTAAAGGCTGACTTTGCGTTATACAAAAATAAAATGAGGAACGTCAGAGGTAATAACTGTGAACGGACTGTACCATCGATTTTATAGATCTTACAGTATTTAAAATTCAGACGTCCGCAAAGCATGGAATTAACAAGGTCTATGCCGCAAATCACAGAGTAAAGACTAATGAAAGAGGTGCCCTTATTAGATATATGTATGAAAAAAAAAAGTGGTAATTGTTTTTTCATTTTCATTGTTCTATCTACCGGTAAATAGTTGAACTACTCGCTTCGGTTTATGTCGATGTTAGTACTAGGCCGACCACTCGGCCGAGTTGCTTAGGGCCAGTCCCCTTAGTAATTGGTCCATGGCCGCAAAGACATAATTATATTCAAGCCTTTCCCAGAGATTACACTTATACCTGCTTATACCTATGTATATAGGTATCCAACAAGATGTCCGTCATTTTGCTAGATTATCTTGTTGATACGTAGTGGGTAACAAAAACCGGTGTAACAATGGGATTTTGGTGAATTTTCTCTTTTCAATTTAACCTTTTTGCAACATACAAATTATTAAAAAAATAACAATCTAATAAACTACACCAATAATGTTGGCTAGTAACCCGCCGGCTGCCGTTGGCGCCCTGTCCCGATGCGACAAATTACTATGTACCATAAAAGATTCATTCAGACTCCGGCGGAAGCCACTCCCGTTAGCCTACACCTGTTTGATACGCTATGTTGACTGGTTCAACGCTGCCTCGACGTACGTTTTACCAAGTAACACTTTACTCAACCCCCCCCCCCCCGTTTTCGCAAGGCACTTCAGTTGATTAAATCATTGAGTTGACAATGTCTCAACCTATTTTACAAATATTTCTATCTATGTCTATAGTATAAAGGGGTATACATATTTATACAAGGTATTTTAGGAAATTGCTCATTCGATTATGAAAATTATTTCACTGATGGAAATCTACTGAGTGATAATAGCACATTTTTTTTAAATAATATCGTTGCAGCATTCCATCGAAGTCTGAACAGTGCTTATGGGTACTTGGTTAACAATCGGCACGAGGGGCCGTGTAACGCGATGCTAATGTTTCGGAGGTCCCTCGAACAAACTTTCGTTCTCACGCTCGATTGCCTCGCATTGTCTTTTTTTGGAAGATTGACAGTAATTTACACTTAGACTTTGAGAGGGTTGAGTATTGCGAGTTATTTTTTTATTTTTATGACGTCAGTCCAGGGGCGGAATTAATACGCTGACTGGCCTGTATGACTCGGCCTATGGAAGATTGCCACCACCAGCACGATAAATTGAATAATACAATTAAAATGATTAAAATTAAAAAGTAACGAAAGTCTACTTTCGTAAGTAACGAAAGTCTACTTAATTAAAAAGTAGCGAAAGTCTACGAAAAAAGATAAAATTATCTCAATTAATGTCTTTAGAGACTGATGCATACCGTTTTTATTTGTGAGTTTTGTGAATTACGCCAAGTTATGCCGCCCCCGAAATTTTGCCGGCCCGGCCTTATTTAGAGAAAACCGCCCCTGCGTCAGCCTAAAAGATGTGCTTCACGGAAAGTACCTTGTCATTAGACCTTTTCCAACTGTCCTTATAGACAATTATAGTTCTACCTATGTATTTTCCGCGTGTTTTCCGCTCACGTGAATTGTATAGTGCCAGTTCGAAGAACTAATTATTAGCTATGGGAACTAATATTGATCGTGAACTGTATCGACTGGGTATTTCTACAAACCCATAGTAGACTAAAGAATAATTATATTTTAGACGTTCCGTAGGTCCCATAAAAATCTTTATTTACGGTGCTGACACTCGTGGCACACGAATCAAACTTCACTAACTAAATTATCACCCACCTTTGGTAAGTATTGTGCGCGATACAAGTTCACGTAACGGTTTAGTTACCTACTTATTACAATAGTTACATAACTTCGTCCATGGTGCTACTCAAAAGGAACACAACCGGTTCGTAACTTCTCAAGCTCCATAAAAAAAAACAAAATCACTCAAGAAGGTGCACGGTGCAGTAAAGTTTCTGGAAACTTTCTTACAAAAGGTGCGTTCCATTCACTGTAAATTTTCGTTATTTTCGTTCATAAATGTCGGTCCACTCGAACCAACTTGTACTGAAAGTGATCATTATTATCGTGTTTAACAGTTATTGTGGACGAAAATAACAAAATTAACAGTGAAAGGAACGCACCATTACTTAGGTATGTTACTTCCTTTTGAGTGGCGTCGTGTACCAGTCGCCATAGAAATAATAGTGCTATTACATTATAGTAACTTATTAGCATAGATTTACTAGATACCGCCCTACTAAGAAAAATCATTTCCAGAAATGAGGCAACTTATTTTCGACGCGGCCTGTCAGTTTCATACAATGGTTGCTGTCAGATGTACTGAAGTACTCAAAAATGTGAGCATTATCAGTTGCCGCATTTTATTAGTGCGAATGCTCCATCTAGTTGGAGCGCCGCGGAAACTAAAATTAATCTATGCTTATTAGTAATTTAATTTAGGTTTGTAACCAGTTTATTTTGAGTAGCGCCGTGGCCGAATGGGCTACATGTACCCCAAACTAACAGGGAGGAACACGAATCAATTTGGGGTTCTGCTTAAAATTCAAACGCAAAACGGATCTAGGTTAGGGCGGGCCGAAATAAAACCAGCAAACGTGCCGGCCAAGCGCAAACCGAAGAGATAGTGCCGCTTTTAAAGTGGACCGGGGTCCATAAAACTGCCTGTTTGGAAGTCAGCCCGCGAGCCGAGCATCTATCGGGTAACGAACCTACAGTTCGGATGCGTCCACACTTTTAGATGGACTACGAGATTATTGTAAAATCATTTTTTTCTTGTTATTTCGGAATTAGCACCGAATGCTGAACTTTTTATGAGGCGTCCATAAACGTGAGGTGATTTTTGAGATTTTTCGACCCCCCCCTCCCGCCTTGGTGAGATGTCGTGAGATTTTGCTCGACCCCCTCCCTCCCCCTTTAATCACACGTGAGATTTTTCAAAAGCCATTTTCTAGAGGTGAAACATGTTTTGCTTAATTTTCCACCCCAGTTTTCTTGCAATTTTACACTGTTCCTTGCGGTAAAAAAAATTACGTGAGATTTGCCGAGACCCCACCTCTCCCTCACGTGAGATTTGGCTCGACCCCCTCCCCCCTTAAATACCTCACGTAATTTATGGACGCCCCCTTATTGGTGGTAGAGCCAAGCTGTAGCCAACTGACTGCAGCTCAACCATGAGTGAGAGAGCCAGAAGAAGATGATGCCGGAACTGCTCAACAGGCGGGCTGTACGTTTGTTTGTCTCGTAAAAAATGGTATCTGTAAGACCCATAACACACCGGGATGCCATGATAACGTCGCCAGCCACCGTAGCCAACTAATTCGTATTGAAATGTATGACAGGTAACACCTGCCCCTCTAGACAAGTGGCTGACGTCTACAAGCGTTCCTTCAAATCGCTACGCTTCATATATGGAAATGACATAAGTCACGTGATCTACATAGCGACTTGTAATGTCATTTCCATACATTGTGAAGTCTATTCTATTCTATTCGATTAGCGTTCATGCCACTTGTCTAGGGGGGCTGGCGACGTCGCCATCAATACAAATTGTTTGGATACGTAGCCGGTGACGTCGCCATGGCGTCCCGGTGTGTTATGGCCCTAATAACATCAAAAAGATCGCTTTACAAGGCTGTAAATTAAAAAATTCAGACGGCAACCCAATCGTGAACCCACCGTTACACAACCGGTTAAAGAGCAGGTCGGGGGTCAGAGTTTCTCATAAATAATGTAGCGTAATCCGTGAAAAACCCCTGTCCACGGCGGTCCCTTCATGACTACTTTATGTAGCCACATATTGCCGCCCGAATTAGTGTTGCCTAGACCAGCCTTTCTCAACCTTTTCAACGGGCCCTTAAGATACTCAAATTAAATCAAATCAAAATGTTTTATTTAGATAAAGCATTTATAAATAGTAAAAAAAAAAACAATATTTTAGCGTTACCACCGCACCGGTTCGTAATGTTGCTTCCATTGAGAAGAGCCGGCAAGAAACTCAATGGTTACTCTTTTCAAAAGAATAATTGTATACATTTTCAAACAGCAACGCTATGTGAGCAGGCAGGCATTACAATATTGTGAATAGCATAATAAATAAATAAATATCCTGGGACATTCTTTTTACATACGGCTACCTGATCCCAAACTAAGCGGAGCTTGTACTAAGGAAACCAGATAACTGATATACTACATATAATAGTTTTTGTTAGAAAATACATACTTAATATACATAATTACACCCAGACTCGGGACATACAGACATGTTCATGCACACAAATGCATCTCCCGGGTAGGAATCGAACCTACGACCTGCAGCGTGATAGCCGGAGTCTAACCAACCACGCCAACGGGCCCGTCAAATACAGAAATACAGAAATTAGGTAGGTATTTAAAGAAAATATAGCCTAGAAAGCTGTGCATGCATGTAACTTTTTAAAAACTAGCTAATACTAACTCGCCATGTAATTTATAAATAAATTAGTCTACTATAAACTCAGCAAGGTTAGTCAGAGATGGGTGACCATTTAGTGGCATTTGAACTGAGCGTCTCCGTGCTTCGGAGGGCGCGTAAATAGTCGGTCCCGGTTGTTTTCATCTAGGCAGCAATCATTAAGCCATGTCAGAGGCCTTCAGCGGATTGAACAACTCCCACACCAGGTTGGCCATACGATAAGAAGAAGAAGACTATGATCGCCACGGGCTTCTTAATAATAATAAACTTAAATTATAAGTAAAAAAAACTTTTTAATAAAATAGTTACACGTAGGTACAAAAAATAAAATCACGTCAAACGCTCAGCCACGCTAGGATAGTTTCGGAGACCCCAGGGGGGTTACTCCGAAATACGTCGCTGACGGATCGTCCGAAGTACGGATTCGATTTACGATCAAAACAATGTCAAATCGTAGAGAAAAACGAAAGAAGAAATGTCAAATCACGACAATCCGTCAGCCGAAACGTTAGGTTCGTATTTCGGAGTAGGCCAGCAGGTTGGGAAACACTGGCCCAGACTATTCGTAATCGTGGAATCCGTGGGTTACTTTTCACGGCCCGCCATCTGGTTGAAATTAATTTATCGTCTTTAGCGCGATGTGTGATGAAGGTGTTTTACATTACCTGTCTACAGGCAAAGGCAAAACATTTCAGTATTTTAAAACTCACGTAGGTAACATAATTACTTCAGTAATATCAAACAATTAGGAACATTGCGATGAGTAAGGGCCACCGCAGACTTGCTACTTTTAGCATCGGCGATCGGTGATTTTGATGCTGCGTCTCGCTCGTTCACGCTCGAAGAAACGCGACGCAGCATCAAAATGGCCGCCGATGCTAAAAGTAGCGAGTCTACGGTGGCCCTAAGGTTTAATGAAGTAAATAAGAATTCTATGCACAACATAAATTAAAAACCTACCCCTAATCATATAAATCCCATAACGTGATTTGAATCGTGGGATGCTGGGCTGGGCTGGGCTGGGCTGGGCTGCATTGCCTCGCCGATGTTTTGGGCATGGAAAGAGCCAGCCCTCTTGTCACCTGTGGAGGTAATCGGGCTGGGAGAGTTAATTAATTAATTTTTAATTTATATACACTGAACCGCAAAGAAAACGGGTCGGTTAGAAAATCTTCAATATCTTCAATAGTACCTGACCTAGATTTATGAAATAAACACTAAATTAAATAATATTTTAATGTGCTCGAATGAAACTAAAAAAGTCAAGTGCGTGTCGGACCTGCACATAAAGATCAAAATATAAAAAAAAATGTTATTTTTACTATTTGTTGTTGTAACAGAAATACACATTCAGTGAAAATTTTAACTCTCTACCTATTACGGGTCGTGAGATACAGCCCGCTGACAGACGGACGAACGAACGGACAGACGTACAGAGTAGGCTTAGTAATAGGGTCCCGTTGGCACCCTTTGGGTAAGAAACCCTAAAAAATGAATTGTGGCTTTTTATTTTTAATAAATGTAAAATAAATAAAATGTTTGAAGATATTATTGAAGATTTTCTGACCGACCCTTTTTCTTTGCGGTTCAGTGTATTTTTACCTAATCTAGACTGTTCAAAAATAATAGGCGTTTTCATTCGTGAAAATAGCGAAGACCGGTCGACTCACTTTTTCCTATTAAATGCTCAAATTAAAATCCCTTCAGGTCTGCAAAGTGCGAGTGATGCTTTTAGTATTTCAAGCATCTATAACTGCTTGACATCAGGAGGGTATTATGTTTGTTTGCCACCTTAGGGCCTCCGCAGACTAGCTACTTTTAGCATCGCCGATCGGCGATTTTGATGCTGCGTCTCGCTCGTTCGCGCTCGAAGAAACGCGACGCAGCATCGATACGTCACAAAATCGCCGGTCGCCGATGCTAAAAGTAGCTAGTCTGCGGAGGCCCTTAGAGACTTAAAAAGTAATACTCCCTCGACTAAGAACACAGGTCGCTGTAAAGCAAGCTCAGTGCTATTTTCAGGTTTATTGATTAATCCTAAGGCGAAGGCTAGACGTAAAGTAAATACTGTGGTCCGTCATTATTTACCAAAAACCGTAGTCCAAACTGATCGTGTAGGCTAGTGAACTGATGGATGACAGTATTTACCACGAATTTCAATTCCAAAATGACAGTTTGTGGTAAATACGCCGCGAAAGCAATAGAGTGGACATGGCTTCTGAGATTGCGGATTAAACCAAGCGCTAAGGTAATATCCATACAAGCTTTCGTGTTTCATTTGACGTCTGCACTGTAAGAACTACGTCACGATACTGACGGAATAAATACTGAACGTGTAGCCTGCGTCGATGGCATGACATCCATCATTATTTACCATACTGACGGACCCACGAACGTAAATATATACCTAGACTGTTCACTACTGCACAAAAAACGAGCCGAGCGAGAGGCCCCAGTTGGGACCGTGTCCCTGTCACTCCGAGTTGCCATGCCAAAATAATATTATCGTTGGGTAGTGATTGGTGTTTTTAAAATCAAGCAAATAAATTAATTTGTTATTTATCGTGTCTATTGTTTTATCATATAAACATTGGCATGGCAACTCGGAGTGAGAGGGACACGGTCCCAACTGGGGCCTCTCGCTCGGCTCGTTTTTGTGTCTATAGAATTGTCAAGGTATAATAGACCTTAAACCAGGAGAATAAAGTTGAATTTCTTCTTAACCAAAAACTCAACTGGTTTATACTGTAGTAAGAAAAGATCCTTGGACGGACCACAGTATATACTTTACGTCTATCCTTCGCCTAACGTAAACTGAAACATATAGAGTCATAGTTTAACCAAACGATTTTGAAGTCGCCTGAAAGGTACTAGTTAGTTCTGTGTTTATTTTATGTATTAGGGTTGTTATGAGATATTATTTTATTATTTTACATTTTATATTTGCTACTAGCTGTGCCCGCGACTACGTCCGCGTGGAATTAAATGGGTTTTTTTTTGCGCGGAGCCCTAAAGACAGACAGACAGACGGACAGACAGACAAACATTTTAGAAATTGCTTTTTTGTTATTACCGTATATACTTTCAAATGCATTCAGTAAAAAGCTGTTATTTTGACATTACAAACAGACACTTCAATTTTATTTATTTGTACAATTGGAGGCTTATCTACCTTAATGCGATTCAATTGCAAACCTAAAATGAAACGCTGCCATAGATATAGAGTAGCGGTTCATTTTAGGACTGCAACTCAGTCGAAACAGGGGTGATGCTAAGGCCCTGCCCCCCTAGACAAGTGGCTTCATCTACTACCGTTTTTATAAATCGCTACGCTTCATGCATGGAAATGACATAAGTCACGTGATCTACTTATTGACATGTCATGTCATTTTCATACATTTAAGAGTAGCGTTTTATAGAAACGCTACTAGACTTGGGCACTTGGCTAGGCTGATCAATGATTTTGTATATCCAGGGCGACCTGTTCGGTGGTCTCAACGACGGGCTGCTCAGCCGGGCGGAGGCGCTGGCGGCCGTGGACATCAGCAAGCACCAGTCAGGCCCCCAGCCGGGGCCCCCGCTGCCGCAGCTCAAGCACGACATGGTGTACCACCACGGGGTCGGGGGGCCCAACCCACACAACGCTAGGCCACATCAGGTAAATATATTTGTTTACTAGCTGTGCCCCGCAGCTTTGCCCCCGTGGAAATTGATGTGTAAGATTAGCCTACACTATCTACGTTTCAAAATTTAAAATCGGTTTAGTAGTTATGGAGATACGTGATAACAAACATTCACAAACTTACTTTAGAATTTACAATATTATTCAGATCAGCGGGTCTAACTGCGTCACTATGCAATATTGCTTATGAATTGCAATTCCAATTCATCAAATGAACCGTTTTGCATTTCATCTAATTTCGGTAATATGGGCACAGATGAACCGCGATTCACGAGCAATTCTGCTCCATAGACAATTTCATATCTGAATCCTTTTTTTTTTTAAATTTGTTTTACTGCCCTAGATACAAGCCCTTTAGAGCCATGGTATTCAAGGTTGCTATAGAAAAACGATAAAATCCATAAAGTTAAGGTGAATTTATTTTGATCTTATTTTATTAAGAATAATTGCTTTTGTAAAAACATTAATTAGATACGTACATAAAATACATTATAAGGTATAGTAACATCTTTAAAATTATTGAAAATCGGGCAATTTTTTTTTGTTGATTCACGTTTAATGGTTTTTGTAGTTCGAAATGGCACCTATTAGGTACCTACTTGACGGTATCCGCTGCACTAAGTATATGATTCACGATAGAGACGCAGTAGGTAGGACTTCAAGCCTCCCACTCTGACTGAGCTGGTTTTGCTGTTAAGTCCGGCCAGCCAGACGCTCCGTCTTGCCTGCGTAGTCCAGTTTGTGCAATGATGACAAAAAGGCGGAATGGACTATGCAAACCTCCCTCAGTAGGTAGATATCACTGAGAGCTCGTCACCTTTAACTATACCTTTGTGACTTAGGCCGGTCTCATACATACGGAATTCCGAATCGGAATCCCGTTTCGAAATATCGAATCGGTGGTTCCAAACGCAGTAAATTCATGTCATCCATCCATCAATGTATGGACGTATCGCGTAGCTCTCAGAACATAATATTATTATAATTGATAATTCTATCAACCTTACACATTATAATTCAAAGAAACTAGAGTTTAGGAAATTAAAACAAAAATGACCACATCACTTTTTGGCGGGAAGAGGAAAAAAAAAACACTTTTCCACTTTTCCACAACCCGCCTTAAAGTAATCCCGCGGATAAACTCGCGAAAGCTCGTGCTTTTCTCCCAGCGGTGCCGGATTCTTAGGCGCCTGCGTTGGCATGTTGAGGGGTCGTCGTGGAGACTCTTGATGTTCATGTTAAGTAATATTTCGTAATACATAAAAAACAATAAACATCTTCATAGGTTATGATAAATAGGTATGGTACCTATTTCCTATATATAAGTTTCTCTCTGACCTATTTGTCATTAAATTGACATTGACAATTTGCAACATTGCAATTCATCTTTCTTCGTGGACCATATTACCAATTTCATATAACTGTCAAATAGATGAATTGCGATTCATAATATGAATTGCTTGGGAGTAACCATCTTACGATTTCGGTGAATCATATTATGATCATAAAGTGATTCATTTTTGTGATCGAGTTAGCCCCACAGATCAGTGGGGCTAACTCGATCACAAAAATGAATCACTTTATGATCATAATATGATTCACCGAAATCGTAAGATGGTTACTCCCAAGCAATTCATATTATGAATCGCAATTCATCTATTTGACAGTTATATGAAATTGGTAATATGGTCCACGAAGAAAGATGAATTGCAATGTTGCAAATTGTCAATGTCAATTTAATGACAAATAGGTCAGAGAGAAACTTATATATAGGAAATAGGTACCATACCTATTTATCATAACCTATGAAGATGTTTATTGTTTTTTATGTATTACGAAATATTACTTAACATGAACATCAAGAGTCTCCACGACGACCCCTCAACATGCCAACGCAGGTGCCTAAGAATCCGGCTCTCAGTGATATCTACCTACTGAGGGAGGTTTGCATAGTCCATTCCGCCTTTTTGTCATCATTGCACAAACTGGACTACGCAGGCAAGACGGAGCGTCTGGCTGGCCGGACTTAACAGGAAAACCAGCTCAGTCAGAGTGGGAGGCTTGAAGTCCTACCTACTGCGTCTCTATCGTGAATCATATAGCGCAGCGGATACCGTCAAGTAGGTACCTAATAGGTGCCATTTCGAACTACAAAAACCATTAAACGTGAATCAACAAAAAAAAATTGCCCGATTTTCAATAATTTTAAAGATGTTACTATACCTTATAATGTATTTTATGTACGTATCTAATTAATGTTTTTACAAAAGCAATTATTCTTAATAAAATAAGATCAAAATAAATTCAACCATAACTTTATGGATTTTATCGTTTTTCTATAGCAACCTTGAATACCATGGCTCTAAAGGGCTTGTATCTAGGGCAGTAAAACAAATTAAAAAAAAAAAGGATTCAGATATGAAATTGTCTATGGAGCAGAATTGCTCGTGAATCGCGGTTCATCTGTGCCCATATTACCGAAATTAGATGAAATGCAAAACGGTTCATTTGATGAATTGGAATTGCAATTCATAAGCAATATTGCATAGTGACGCAGTTAGACCCGCAGATCAGAGAATTTCAATAGGTAAAAAAATTACAGACTTCGCGTTTGTAATATAGTGGAACAGATAAAATACAGTTCTCATAAAAAAAAAATGGAAACAGTACTGCAAGTACTATTCAGGCATTTAAATAAAAAAAATGGATATCGTTAAAAAAATACGCCAATAAATAGCTGGCAGTTTAGTCTACACAATGGTGTACACAATTCCAAATTTAAATTTTAGAATTTTCATCCGATAAATGAATGTATAGTACGTTTTTTTATACTTGTCCTATTTGGTAAGCGAATATGGCGTCCAACGGCGCGATTGCGTAACTTTTTGTCAATGTTTCAATTGGTTTCGTTCATCCTGTGTAAATTATATACGAAATCAATTATCCTGTGTCAATTATCGCCCCGCTGGACGCCATATTCGCTTACCAAATAGGACAAGTATAAAAAAACGTACTATAGGTGTTTCGATTTTTTTGATGAAAAGTGTATATTGCTTCCTTTCTTTCTTCAACAAAAGCTTTATATTTCAAGCATCATAGATGATCTTGTATCGTGCTTGAACATTTCACTGATGTAACTGTATTGATTTACAATCGCCACCTCGTTCAAGATACAAGGGCAACTCGGTCTAAAAATAATGTGGCCCGGTCGAGACCCAAAACAGAATGACCTAGACTTAATAATAACCTACCCTTTCAATGGCACTTGATACAGATGAAAATATCGGTATTTTGTCATCTCAAATCCCTATACAGCAGGGTTACCACGACCTCTTATCGCGTTTCAATTATAGGAACGTTTTAACGTTTCAGCGACTTTTTGTGCAATGACGTACCTTATTGTCATGACAATAAGAAACGTCATTGCACAAATGGCCGCTGAAACGTTTAAACAAAACTGCTATGACAGGTGGTGGTAAGCCCCCAGTTCATGCAGTAGAACCATTTGTGTCTAAAATTGTTGACAATCACTTTTTTTTTTAACGCAGCTATAATAGCTACTTTACGCCGATCTTCTGTGAGAGGGTGATGCTACCCCATTCATACAAGCCCATATATAAGCTGTAATCATATGGCAACAGCTTGGTTCTACCGCGAATAGAAGATTGTAAATGTAAATGTAACGTCACGACTTTTATCCCCATTCGGGGGTAGTCAGAGGCTTGAGTGGCCATACACCACCACATTGTGGAGGTATTAACCAACTCAAAGCCCACGTTTCACCAGATAGTCAGAACCCAACGTGACAGGTGGTGAACCTTGTCGCCGAATACTAATAGGAGATATAATAGAAGATTATTAATTGAATTAGCCAAAAATTTCTAAATAATTGATTACCAAAAAAGGTTGGATTTTATCTGTTTTATTTGAAAGTTTCTTGCCGGCTCTTCTCACTGGAAGCAGCATTACGAACCGGTGGTCACAATAAAATACACTTCTCATAAAAAAAATTGAAACAATACTGCATGTAGGCACTATTCAGGCATTTATATAAAAAAATGATTGATATCTTGAAAAAATACGCCAATAAATAGCTGGTGTACCACAATTCCAAATCTGAATTTAAATTGTAGAATTTTCATATTTTAAATGAATGTACCTACGTGTCTCGATTATTTTGAAGAGAAGTGTATTTTTAAAAAAATATTACGTCACGACTTTTATCCCCATTCGGGGGTAGTCAGAGGCTTGAGTGGCCATACACCACCACATTTTGAAGGTATTAACCAACTCAAAGCCCACGTTTCACCAGATAGTCAGAACCCAACGTGACAGGTGGTGAACCTTGTCGCCGTGTATACAGGATCTGACTATTACCTAATCCTGAAGAAAAGTATCCTCAGTAGTAGTAGTACACTGAGAAAAAATTTACGACAGCAAAATGGTTTTTGTAATTCCTAGTAGTGTTTTTAATATTTTTTACTAAACGTTTCGTATTTACAGCAAATGTTTTATGTCATGTCTCGCATTTATAAAACATTTGCTGTAAATACAAAACGTTTAGTAAAACATACTAAAAAGACTACTAGGAACTACAAAAACCATTTTGTTGTCGTATTTTTTTTTCTCAGTGTAGTAGTAGTGATTCTGAGAAGTGTATTTATGTTAACTATTCATAAGTACTTCCTTTAGCCTCCACGAATAAAATTATTTTGACTTTGACTTGAACTTATATCATACAGTCTACACTAACAGTTACCCCTAAATAAGACCCTTCCAAGACCTCCCTTCAAAAGCAGGTACCGTCATAACATATCGCAATAAAATGTGAGTCCTCCCTCTCGCGAAATCCATATGAATCATATAAATTGAGTTAACCGTCGATAAAACTAAGGCGGGGCCGTAAAGTCGTTCGCAAATTCAGTCTCTCTACACCGAGGGCCCTCCCATAAACCACCATGCTTTATGAATATGATGGGAAATATGGGTGTTATTAGTTTGAAGATTTGATGTTGATTTCTGGGCATCACTAGCTGGCCGAAATCTACTTAATAAAAGTAACGACTGACTGACAGTCAAGATGGTAGACCCAAGCTGTAGCCAATAGACTGCAGAATTTGTCTTTTTGAAAATTTCAGTATCTCTTTTGGTCACGGCCACGGTTACAGATGGTTCACAGTTTTTTTTTACCACTGACGTTCCTCATTTTATGTATGTAAAACGCAAAGTCAGCCTATAAATTGGCCTTTGGGACCAAGAACTGTAGATAATGCTTTATTCTACAGCCTACATGACTTATAAAAACCTAATATCGACCACGTTTTTCAAAAATAAATAAATAAGGTAAAATGTCAGAGGTAAAATAACTGTGAACGAACAGTAGATAAGACTGTGCCTCTGAGCTCTGTTCTGAAGCTACGATTGCAGTTCGTTATCGTCGAAGAACAGTGACGGATGACAAGTTTGATATATGTTAGATCCGTCATTATTCTACGACTATGACGAGTTGTCGGTTGTTCTTAACTCGCTCGGATGTCCGGAACGACGACTCGGGTGTTTTTTTTTATAAACTGAAAACTGTGAATACAAGACTGACGCAATATGAGATTTATCTATGGAAAATTTTAGTTCCTCCTGTGGCCATCGGCCAAACACATATTTGTATGTGCGGTCGCCTGTAAGTCTAAGGTAACATTTCCGATATAAGCTCTCTCTCTTAATTAGTGATGACACCCTTAATTTTATTAAGAGAGCTCAACTTATGATGGATATGTTACCTTATAGACGTGCTCGAAACCATTTTAGTAGGAAGCTAGTATTCAGCATTAAATTTATAAAAAAAAATTTTAGCCAACTTAGTCTGAAGTCTCTATAACAACCAATACTAACACTAACAGCTGTATATAAATAATAATAAATGCACATCTATAGATCGCGTGCAGGGGACGGGGTGGTCCCTGGGGCCCAGGGTACGGGGCCCGGGGCCCGGGCGGAACACGTAACAAATACGTAGCCAGCGCTATAAAAATGAGCCAATATTATGCACTATACGCCGTAATGGCGTATTACGTTTGTTCGTATCGTATTTGCGGATTGGGGTGCAAATTTTCTTGTTATTCTAGCAATTCTGTGTGTAGGTTGTGGAGGGATAATATTTTGCTGCGATCAGACTATTTTATTGTGTAGAGCCAAGCTGTAGCCAATTGACTGCAGCTCATATAGGGGCTGACTCGATCGGGGTAGTACCACCCTCCTACAGAAGATCGAAAGATCGGCGAAAAGCAGCTAGCTAAGTTTCGTACGATGAGTGAGAGAGCCGGAAGCCCAAGCGAATATTTGTGTATTTTTTTTTTAAATCTTGAAATGGCAAAATAATAATAGATAGGTTACCTACTTATGATTGAATATAAAAAATATTCCCCTATTAATACCTATACCTACACAACAAAACTATAGCTTTTATACATTCTAGGGCGTATAGATAAGAAATCAAGGTTGATTAGGAAGCAAATTATTTTACCTACTTTGGCTAAACTTAATTTGACAGCACTAAAAAATCTTTAACATGTAAAAGACGTCTGTCGTAATCATAAATATGACTGAGGGATAGAAAAAAATTAAATATGTACCTATTTATGTACCTATTGTAAAAAATAACGCCAGTCGACCTCATAAATTATTTATTGCCATACTTATTCTTCTGAACGAATAATAGTTTTCCTTCTGTGATGTGACGGAGCGACGTATAAGGAAACATTTCAGGCTGCTACGTATACTACGTATTTCGTTGTTAATGGATGAACATTCTTTAGATTTTGGCAAGACGTTAAAAGTTTTCATGTTATGTAAACACTAGCTTTTCGACTAGCGACTTCGTCCACGTAGAATTTAAATTTTAAAAAATTGGATATCTGTTCCCGGATCCCGTATCTCGGATCCCGTTTCCCGTTTTTACTGGATCCTGCATCCCGTAGCGCGGATATCTTGGATCTCGTATCCCGGATCCCGTATCCCGGATGTCACGGATCCCAAAAAATATAGCCTATGTTACTCAGGGATAATGTAGCATTCTAATGGTGTAAGAATTTTTGAAATCGGTCCAGTATTTTTTGAGTTTGCTCGTTACAAACATACAAAAATAGAAATCTTTTCTCTTTATAATATTATAGTATAAATTAGTATAGCTAAAAAACCGAGTAGTCGTTCCGGACATTCGAGCGAGATAAAAGGCAACCGACAACTGCACTCGAAGCCTCAGAACAGCTCAGTGTCACAAGCTTACTGGCCATCAGGTGGCCAAAAGAGAAACTGAAATTTTAAAATAAAGAACTGCCATATTTTGACAGTCTAGCAGCTCGCCTCGAAGTCGATCGACTAGCGAGTCTAGCGACACTGGCCACTCAGCTCACTGCACCGGGTTCGATTCCCGGCAGAGGCAAACAGTTCTTCCATAGAATATCTGACAAAACGCCATATTTATTTGCCTGATAAGAGTTATCTGACAATTCTGAAACTGGCTCCAATAAAACTGTAAAAGACTGCAGTAAACTTCACTGAACTAAAATTGGCGTTCAAGAAGTAATTTTAGAGCGATCAAATTGCTCCCCAACAACTATATTTACAGATTAGAGACGTGTACGGGACCCAAAACTACACCGTTTGGGGTCCGTGGGGCAATAAAGTAGACATTACGCGGGCGCACCGGAGCAACCCTGCCCCAATCCTTGAGAGGGAAAAATTAGAGTGTTTTTCTTTTGTAATAGGAACATATTTTGTTATTTCTTCGAGCGTAAGCCGACTCACTGGATCGGTTGGTTGCGGGTTCGATTCCAGCCAGAGAGAAATTGGGAAATGTCCTTTTCGTAATTTGCCCTGGTCTGTGTGTCACTGAGATCGACCCCAGTCCATTGTATGGTATCTAGCTCAAGCTCTACAAGCTCTGCTTAGTTTGAGATATACAGTTGGTGTGTTTGTCTAGCCATGTTTAGTTAGTATTCATTTATAGTAATTTAAATACACACATATATGTAAGTACCTAAATATTGCTAGACTTAGGGCTGAAACCTACCGCGGTGCACGGAGAGGCCACGAACACGGCCACGGCTACGTTTTGCATTAAAATGTATGGATGACGTCATTTTGTGCGTGCGCCGCAGTGGACACGGTGACATACATTTTCGTGCAAAGCGAAGCTTGACCCACGTGCGTAGCGTATGCGTGGCCTCTCCGTGCACCGCGGTAGGGTCTCCCCCTTACACACCAATGTTATGTGTATGTATAGTTCCAAACTAAGCAATGCTTGTATTAAGCCGGAAACCCACCGCGGCGCACGGAGAGGCCACGCACACGCTACGCACGTGGGTCAAGCTTCGCTTTGCACGAAACTATGTCACCGTGTCCACCGCGGCGCACGGAGAGGCTACGCACGAAATGACGTCATCCATACATTTTCTTGCAAAACGTAGCCGTGGCCGTGTGCGTGGCCTCTCCGTGCACCGCGGTGGGTTTCCGGCTTTATGGCTACCGCACAATGGAGTGGGCGTGATCCTGACAAAAGATTGTTACCAAAATTTGTCCCTCTCTGTTATTTTTCCTGGTCTGGGTGTTACTGGGATCGCCCAGTCCATTATATGGTAGCTATAGTACAAGCGTTGCTTAGTTTGAGACCACACAGCTGTTGTGTTAGCGCCGCCATACACGCGACTGCAAAAATGCAGTCCGTGTGTAGTCGCGTGCCGTCGACTGCACCCAACTGCAATAGAGCTGTCACTTCCGACTGCAAAAATGCAGTCCGTGTGCAGTCGCATGCCGTCGACTACACCCAACTGCAATAGAGCTGTCACTTCCGACTGCAAAAATGCAGTCCGTGTGCAGTCGCGTGCCGTCGACTGCAACCAAACTGCAAAATGCAGCCCGTATATGTTAGCGCTTAGCGCCGCCATTCACGCGACTGCAAAAATGTAGTCCGTGTGTAGTCGCGTGCCGTCGACTGCAACTAAACTGCAAAATGCAGTCCGTGTATGTAAGCGCTTAGTCTGGCGATATTTATTTCTCTCGTTCTTCTTCTCCACTTCACTTTTAGTCCGCTTTGTTGTGCACATAGCTTTATACTTAACCCTCCATTTTCGTGGAAACAAAGGTTATTTAAACAAAACAAAAAACAGTGTACTGAAAGGGTAGATAGGGGCCGCTTGGGACGCGGCAAGTTCTGCGCAATTGTCGCCGCGGCCTCCCGGGACCTGGCGTGCCTACTGTTAGTTCTGCCACTTTTTGTTGTACATGTAACGTGTGTTACCGTTCACCAAAGCACTAAATATACGACACTTACCAGTCTCAAGTAACAAATTTAAAAAAATACATTATGAATAACTTAGACTGATCGACGACACTTAACTGACACTAAGACACTCACCCCCAAATTCATAGAGATTTTAGCTAGCAATTTTTAGGAACAAATGTGATTTGTAATTCCACTGCAAGTCGATCATAACTTTCTATGAATTTTGGGGTCAGTCTACATCGAGTGTCCACGTGTGTTCACCAACGCGACACATTGTTACAGTTGTAGTGCCGGTGTTGATACACTGAGATACACTAGTGTATCCTTAGCATGATAGTGATAACCGCGAAAATAAAGTTTTTTTGCACTTTTGAATCACCCTGCATATCTGTCTTATTCTTGCATTAAGAACATGAGAAGTAAGGCAATACAGTTTAATCAAGTTTAGTTAATTTATCAGTGCAGGTTTAATTTCAATGATCGAACGACTAAAGCCCGTATTGATAAACCGATCTCAAGATTGAGATCGGACTTAAGATGCTGTTTTTGATAGGGTCAGCAACGAAAGTCGCTGAACATTCTGAATTTTTCAAATCGGTTATACTCTTTATTTTACAAACGTTGGTAAACCTTTATAAAACCAAACATTAGCAACATGTCTATATTTTGTTTCGATAAAGAAAAATTATGGATTTGATGCAAAACAAAAGTGTGCAAGCTATTTGAAAAACTGAGGATGTTCAGCGACTTTCGTTGCTGATACATACAATATGTTAAGAAAACCCTGTCCGACCCGAAAACTTATTGTTGGGTATCGAGATTAGAATCTATTTTTGTAAAAAAAATCTTTTCTTTTTTTATTTTCTTTTTTATTTTTTTTATGTTTTTTAGCATAGTAAGTGTCCCACTGCTGGGCAAAGGCCTCCATTTTTTTTTTACCCCGTTTACATTATTTTTTTTCATAAAATGACGTCATCACATACTTTGTGGTCAGAGGTGCCGCCACACGATCTAACATAATTACTTCCGGTAACGGTGTTGTCATATTTTTAAAATTTGCTACATATTGTGGGAAAAAGGCAAAAAAAAGGCATTTGAAATTTTCATTAATATGTTTACTATCATGAATATTTATTTATTTTTATCTTATTTGGTCATGTGATTGGGAAACCTAAATACCGGTTTCGGCTCGGACAGGGTTTTCCTAACATATTGTATAACGATAGATCCATTAAACGTCAAAACTGCATCTTAAGATCGATCTCAACTATGAGATGCATTTATTAATACAAGCTTAAAACTGAGTCGTAACCGAGTAGGAACAAACCAGTCAAAACAATTCCGCACTAATCATAATACATTCACACATCCCTCAATTTGTCGCGGAAAACCAGACCCTATTCCATCGCCATAAGGTATGCAGTCGAACATCTAAAGAGTTTAACAAAATAGAACTGTAAGTCAATGTAATAGAGGTGATTGTGCTATTGTTCCGCGACAGACCATCTAATAGCACTTACACTTGCGTAAAATAACCCGATATGTGATAGAAGTGAGGGGGTGACGGTGTGGCCCCGAGAATTGCGAGTTTAACGGCAAGCGGACGGGCGAGAGTATTGTAACCAAACTTGGGCAAAAATTAATTACATTTAATTAATTGAAATTTAATTTAATTGTTTATGTGACAATTACAATTAATTAATTGCAATTGAATTTAATTGTAAATGTGGCAATTAAATTCAATTGCAATTAATTAATTGTAATCAAGTATTTTTTGCCCTACCCTGATTGTAACGAAAGAGTTTAGCGACATAACATGTACACGCGAGTGAACTGTAGCCAAATGACACCTTAAAGTGGCTTACCATGTGGTTGACAAGCTGTTATTTTTTTATATTATCTAACTAGCTATGCCCGCGACTTCGTGATCGTGGAACTAAAATAAAAATGTTAATGTTTGTTAAAATAAAAGTAGCTTAAGTTACTTCTTTTAACATCATTTATCTTCCAGTGAAAATCGCGTCAAAATCGGTCGAGCCGTTTCGGAGATTAGCCGAGACAATAAAACGGACAGACACAGACACAAAAAAAATGGTTATAAGTACTGTATATACAGGGTTATTGGAAAAACATTAACAACCTTGCAGGACTGTATTACTGACATCAGAAACAGCAACTTTTGTTCTATGACTTTTTTACAAAACAATAATAAATTTAACAAAAACTCACGCTCTGAAATGTACGAACATGTGCATCTCTTGTTGCATACATTTTAGAAAGTGATTTTAAATACGTATAAATTCCTTGGTTAAACATATTAATTTTTGTAAAAAGTCATAGAACAAAAGTTGTTGTATATGATGTCAGTAATACAGTCCTGCAAGGTTGTTAGTGTTTTTTCAATAACCCTGTATACTTTCATTGACTGGCCCGTTGGCGTGGTTGGTTTAGATTCCGCCTATCACGCTGCAGGTCGTAGGTTCGATTCCTACATACATGCATTTGTGTGGATGAACATGTCTGTATGTCCTAAGTCTGAGTGTAATGATGTATAACATTTATGTATTTACAAAAAAAAGTAGTATATTATTATGTAGTAATATCAGTTATCTAGTTTCCATAGTACAAGCTCTGCTCAGTTTGGGATTAGGTAGCCGTGTGTAAAAAAAGTTCCAGGATATTATTATTATTAATTATTATATGCATTTAGTAAGAAGCTGTTATTTTGTAATTACAAACGGACAGTTCAATTTGATTATATATTTAAGTATATAAATATCTACTCGCTCACGTCGTGGCCGCCACCCCATACAAATTCAGCCACTTGTTCAAATCATAACTTGCGATACAAATCACTATTACGAACATAATTTATTTAATATTCACTTGCAGTCGTTATTAAAACACGCTTTAGGGATGGGAATTAAATATTCAAGTGATATCGATATTACTGATAGTTATTTGAATTAGTTTGAATAACTTATTAATTTGTGTTGATTTTAATAATAATAAATTATAAAAGTGCTCTATTAGCAATTTTGACCATCTAGTGACGCCTACATACCTCTTATTTACTTATTCACGCCACATTCACCCTATGAATACCACAAACGTTTTTGTTTTTTATTTTTTTTTATATAATATGAAAATCGTGAATAACCACTAAGTAATACTTCCGTTTCGTTTGTTTTCTAAAGTTTGCATATTCGATCCACCACGATTCAAAGGCATAATACATTTCAGTCAATATGAAGACCTAGTTTTTCTAATAATGGCACCTTTGTGCCAAATATAGGACAGCTTAAGTATTAGTTAGAACTGACCCTTTCCTATTTCTACACGTTCTGTGTGCATGTCATGGCAGTAAGTAGTCTGTAATTGCAATCGGCGCCGACTCCAAGCCACGTCGGCATCAATTTTTAATACTCAAGTAGTATCTACCGTGTCTTACCACGTTATTTATAGACAAGTGATTACTTGTTCTTAAGTAAATTCTAAACTAAAAAACAGTCGCTCTGTTTTTGTTTAGTGTTACCAATCATATTAATTAAAAAGACTCCTCTATAGTAAGTAATTAGGACCACCGCAGACTTGCTACTTTTAGCATCGGCGATCGGCGATTTTGATGCTGCGTCTCGCTCGTTCGCGCTCGAAGTAACGCGACGCAGCATCGATACGTCACAAAATCGCCGGTCGCCGATGCTAAAAGTAGCAAGTCTGCGGAGGCCCTTATAGGTACTTAATCTGCTACAAACATTTGATCATCATTCTGGTAGATTTCCAATACCTAGAATACAAGTAAATCCAAAGAGTTAGCACAGTTAAAAAATCTTTCAAATCTGCGTCCAAGGAGAACTTCCATCACGCTCCCAAGTCGCTTAACCATTGCCATTGAACTGCTCTAGTGCTCGAGAGCTGACCGACCAATCAGAGGGTCGATCACTATAGCAAAACGCCACAGTGGCGCCACAATAGCTAAGCTACTTGGCCCCTTGGAAAATCGATAAAATAATTAGGTATCGATAACAATTATGCACGTCACTAGCAAATGACATGTAAGTATGAAGGGTAGAATCCCCCATCACGGTCCCCATCAAACCATGGGGCATTCACGAGTCTGCAATTTGTTGGGACTGCACCTGTGTCATGCGGTTACTGAAGGTGCTTAATTAGGTATTTGAGGCCCATTAAAACTAAAGTGGTATCGCATATGCCGTTAAAACTGTGATCTGCGAGCTCGTATTGTGCGGTATTTAGAACGAATGTTGCTTCTCTTGCTACCGTAGCTTGCTAAATCTATGGTTGTTTAGTATTTTATGAATGCAATGTGGGATTTTTATACCTAAGGGCCTCCGCAGACTTGCTACTTTTAGCATCGGCGACCGGAGATTTTGTGACGTATCGATGCTGCGTCGCGTTTTTTTGAGCGCGAATTAGCGAGACGCAGCATCAAAATCGCCGATCGCCGATGCTAAAAGTAGCAAGTCTGCGGAGGCCCTAAGGTAGTCCTAGTTTGAAATCATGAACGCCACTCAACGCGGGACGATTGCACTCCCTGCCAAATTGTTTTGAGGACACAAAAGCCGAGCTGTAGCTAATTGACTGCTCATATACGGACTGGCTCGACCGGGGTAGTACCACCCTCTTACAGAAGATCGGCATAAAGTAGCTATTACAGCTGCGTTTCGTACGATGAGTGAGAGAGTCGGAAGCCCATCTACAGACCGTCGAGTATAAAATGTAATTGTAATTTGTATTTAAATGTCACCAAATTTTGTAGAAAATAAGTTAATGAAGTTAAAAACATATTTAGAACCTAAATAAGTACAAAAAAACAAAAACCAAAGTAAGTGCTTATTATCAAATAGCCCCAAAAACATATCCCATTTGATCGTGTTCTCATCCCACGCTAAAGACCATAAATAAAAACTAGAGGTGGGAGATATAAAAAATACTAGAAAATAGTGGTGTACACGTCGCGTCTCGTGTCCACTGCCCCGTAATTGTGATGTACTGGTCCCGAGGGTGGGACGTGCGTGGCCCGCTCGGCCCGCCTGGCCCGCTGACGTAATAGATAGTCCACATGTTACTGTCCACCGTTTGTTTGAATGTACTCGGTAATGTCACCATTTTAGAGTTTTTGAACATAAATTATGATAATCGGGAGTTTGATACCTACTGTAAGATCGATTGTAATTAATCGATCGTGGAGAGGTTAAATTTTACTGTCGATTTGGGAGATTAAGTGCTCACCCATGGTTTAAATTATGGCTTAAAATTGATCTTAAGACCCTTAATGAATGTCACAGCATAGAAAATACTACTGCGATCACTACACTTGTGCTCAGCGTTACATGCGGCGAAATTCACATTTGATCATTGCTCTCGCAATTTAACGATCAATTTAAAGGAATTTTGATGTTTATTATTCACCAGATGTTGAGCCGTATTGGCAATACCGACATGATTTTAACACAAATTTCCAGGAGCGACCGAGTCGTACTGTGTCCATGGACTCCGTATAGTAGGACATACTATTTTGGACGGTCTCATATCTCCCTCTTTCTTGACAATATCTTTGGTAACCACCCAATTCTTGTAGACTGGAGTTTGTCCCTATATCAACGAGATGGTTGATGAAAAATAGTTTAAACTTTGTACAATTAACATCTTCACAAATGAGTCCAAACATTCACATCATAAGTTCGAGTTGAACTCGACTGCACTCGATGTCACAAATGTCCCCATACGCGGCGCTCCCGAACACCAAACATTCATTTTCATGACAATGCCGGTCAACAACTTAAGCATATTGGTTGAACACTCGCGGCCGTCACAACACGGGCCCCCAGCGCCCCCCGACGCCCCCCGACGCCCCCCGGACCCCCAGCGCCCCCTATCGCCCCACAGCACAAAACACAAGTGTTTGCGCTCATAAAGAATGGCAGCAAATCTGCGCATGATTGTTTATGTTTCCATATCCCGGCGCTATTGTTGCACGAGCACCCTCGCTCCACTCACAATAAAACGCACGATTTAACGTCAATGCGCAAGTTAATAAGCGAGAGGATATAATGATGATGGGGCCTTCGGTAATCCTCTTAATAACTCGACATATCCCACTGCTAGGGTTATGGGACTCTATACAAGAACTGTAAGAAAATATGCTGTATATAACACGAAATAACTATGCTAATTATACCTACAACACTGACATATTATCTGAATCGCCTACACTTATCATAGATACTTAAAGTTCATTGTCTTTTCATTTCAGATGGGCCATCACGGCATGGAAGGGCTCGACATGCTCGATCCCCTGACGTCATCATCTATGACCACCCTCGCGCCCATGGGCGAGGCCGCGCCCCCCCACCACCAGCTGCACGGCTACGGGATGAACCACGTCATGAACCACCACCACCACTCCGGTGGCCTCGGCCACGTCCCGCCCGCACACCTCGGACACCCCGCGGCCGCGCTACACCCCGACACAGACACCGACCCCAGAGAACTCGAGGCCTTCGCCGAGAGGTTCAAACAAAGAAGGATCAAACTCGGAGTCACTCAGGCCGACGTCGGTAAAGCACTCGCGAATTTAAAACTCCCCGGAGTGGGGGCGCTGTCACAGAGCACCATCTGCCGCTTCGAGAGCCTCACCCTGAGTCACAACAACATGATAGCCCTGAAGCCGATTCTGCAGGCGTGGCTCGAGGAGGCGGAGGCGCAAGCCAAGAACAAAAGAAGGGACCCGGACGCGCCGAGCGTGCTGCCCGCCGGGGAGAAGAAACGCAAACGGACGTCGATCGCGGCGCCCGAGAAGAGAAGTCTCGAGGCGTACTTCGCGGTGCAGCCGCGGCCCTCCGGCGAGAAGATCACGGCTATCGCGGAGAAGCTGGACCTGAAGAAAAATGTAGTGAGAGTATGGTTCTGCAATCAGCGGCAAAAACAGAAGCGTATGAAATTCGCCGCGCAGCACTGACCGGCGGGCGGCGGCGCGGCTCTGCTGTACCCCGGCGCGGGGTACGGGTACTGAGCCCCGGCCGCTGCGGGCGCTCCGGCCGCCTCCGGCCGCGCCCCACGATCCTTTCTTGAGCAATAAAAGATCTCATTCTTCACTCCCCGAGTCGACGCAACTCAGACGTTTTTGTGAACATTACAGTTTTCGTTTACACGTTCTACGGATGTTTTATATATTTTTCGAGACACAGGGTATATAATAATCGATTATATACATATCATAACAGTGAGTAGATGTCGCTTCATACGTGTTTGTGTTCGTGCGCGCCGTCTTAAAATGTTTTCGGAACATCGAATAATTGTACATGAAAAAATTGAAATTCAGGATTTTTAAGAGAATGTGCCTTGCAAATAATCAATATTCTGTGTTTAATGTTAGTAACTTCATTGCTGTGAGCGGCAGACGTACGGGACACGAGTCGTGTCGTGTCGCACGGTCCGCGCGGTGTAGTCGTGTTTATAGATTAGGCTAGTAACATGCGAGAGAGGACCATTTATTTAAATCGAAACTCTTTCCAAACTTTCTCATTTTTTTACAACTGAAAACAATCTCATATTAGCATGTTACTCGAATCTAATCTGTACACAGACTAATGTTTAAATATTATTGATAAATTCATTAGGCATTTTGTTCTGATTATATTGATACTGTACAAAATAATGGTAAGGAATATAATTTCTCATTAACTTAAGTTGTATATAGTTCCCAATGTTGTATGTAATGTACCTACTATAATTTATTTTATTTATGTTCGATAGGTTTATTTGAACTATAATAAAATTACACGAAATGGCACAATTTCTAGTCTAAGAGGTTATTAGTGACATTTAGCCAAAATAGTATTAAAATTCATTTGTATATAAATCACATTTCAATTAAAGTAGGAATTAGTCTAACAACATAATAATAGTTACTAAAACGAAAGGAATTAGTACAACGCGGATGGATTCGTGCAGGTTTAAATATGTTACAAATCGATTAAACATTTTGTCACAAAATTGATATACCTATTACAATGTTGCCAAAGTCTAATTTGCATGGTTAAATTCCAATGAGGCCAAACCTATATGAGTGTGTGATGTCCTTCACAAGTTAATTCACCAGGTGCATGAATCCAAATAATATGGTGATAAAACACACCACGGCTTAAGAAATAGAAAACAGAAAAAAAGACATAAAAAGTTTGCGAATTATAAATAATATTTTTAAAAGATATTTTGTAAATATAGATTTAAAAAAGACTTACGTAGATAATGAAACGTGCAATCTAGACCTCGGTAATTAGTTATAAAAATAACTGATAGGAATTTATGGATTTACAGAAAAAACGTTAACTAACACGTCATTATTTTTTGCAACCAATCTAGTCGTAGCTTTAATTTTATGTTTTAAATTGTTTTTTGCAATGTAAACATAGTTAATATTGTTTAATTTTGTCCTATAGCTTTATTTTACCAAAGATTTTATTTAATATCAATAGCTTATTATGTTTTTAAATTGTAGAATTTCATATTTTATTTTAATGTATTTTTATTAATATATTTTAATTGTAAATACAACGCGCAAATAATAATAAATAGACCGAATGTAACTATTATTACTATTAGTTCTCAAAACTAAGTCGGTAATAATTTTAAGTAGACATTAGAAAAAAACTCTTGCAATTATTAATTCTTAATTATTATTATTAATGATAAAAAGGAGACAATCTTATTTCGAAAACCAATAAACAATAAATTGAAAATAGAAATATTAGTAAAAAAATTATGTTGTTTCATTATTGTATAACACCTTCCTTTCTGCAAGTATATTAAAACAAATTATGCTAGAAAGATAATAAGTTACTATATTATATCTCGTAATATATCACTTGCTGAACGGTGAAGGCAAACATCGTGAGGAAACCTATATGACTTCGAAGACTTCGACTTCGAAGACTTCGAAGTTTTCCGACCACAAGTGGCTGTCGTCTACAAATTCGCTACGCTTCATCTATGGAAATGACATAAGTGACGTGATCTCAAGCGTGATCTTCCTAGCAACTTGTTGTTGATTTACATAGCGACGTTTGACATTTCCATACGTTTGACATTTCCAGCGTTCATGCCACTTGGCTAGCCCCTCTGAAGGGCTAGACAAGTGGCTAACGTCTACAAGCGTTCGTTCAAATCGCTACGCTTCATATATGGAAATGACATAAGTCACGTGATCTACATAGCAACTCGTTGTTGATCTACATAGCGACGTTTGACATTTCCATACATTGTGAAGCCTATTCTATTCATATTCTATTCGATTAGCGTTCATGCCACTTGTCTAGCCCTTCTGCCCTGAGCCAGTGTTGTGGATATGATCCGAATTACCCTCGCATTAACAAGACAATATGCCTTTTATAAAGGGCAGTAGCAATAGGCCCGCCCAAATACATGCGACTGTCCAAAATAGTAGGTCCTACTATATTTTCGACCGGCTGGTTCGACCGGGGTAGTACCACTGTCTCACAGAAGATCGGCGTAAAGCAGCTATTACAGCTGCGTTTCGTACGATGAGTGAGAGAGCCGAAAGCTCAAACCCCCCTTCCCCTCTTTCCATTCCACTCCCCCTTCAGGTAGGCAAGGTGCGAGCAATGCCTTTGGTATTGCAAGCATCTATAGGCTACGGTAACTGCTTAACATCAGGCGAACCGTACGCATTTTTGCCACTGCAGTACTATAAAAAAACTGACTAAGGTGGCAAAAAAGCGTACGGTTCGCCTGATGTTAAGCAGTTACCGTAGCCTATAGATGCTAGACAAAGGGACGGGAAGGGGGTTGGGCTTGCTCTCTCAAGAAACGAAAATAGCTACTTTACGCCGATATTCTGATAGAGTGTGGTTCTACCCAGGTCGAGCCAGCCCGTATATGAGCTGCAATCAACTGGCTACCGGCCCGGCCACGACTTCGCGCTTCAGCGACGGGCGACAACGCGGGGGCACCAAAATGTTGCATGACGCCACGAGCTGTAGCTCTCGGCGGCAACGCGCGCGATGCAACATTTTAGCATCTCCGCGCTGTCGCCCTTAGGGCCCGGCCACGACTGTCGCTAAAGCGCGAAGTCCGGCCGGGCCCTAAGGGCCACCGCAGACTTGCCACTTTTAGCATCGCCGATCGGCGATTTTGCGACTGTATCGATGCTGCGTCGCGTTTCTTCGAGCGAGAACGAGCGAGATGCAGCATCAAAATCGCCGATCGCCGATGCTAAAAGTAGCAAGTCTGCGGTGGCCCTAAGCTTAACTTCTACCACCAGTAATATCTATGCATTATGTATTTGACGGAAATATAAACGTGAGATCTGAAGCTCTCTGATTTATTTAGTCAAGACATCTGATTGACGGACAGGCGTAGCTTTCAACCTGCGACTTGAATGGCACACGTTATTCAGAAGGTAAGCTATCATTCCAGAATTTCACAGCAAAAAAACATACGTATTAAGCCCGCCACATACATACGGAATTTTCCATACTATAATAAATAATAATAATATCCTGGGACATTGTTTTACACACGGCTACCTGATCCCAAACTAAGCAGAGCTTGTACTATGGAAACCAGATAACTGATATTACTACATATACTACTTTTTTATTTGTAAATACATACTTAATATACATATACACCCAGACTCGGGACATACAGACATGTTCATGCACACAAATGTATGTCCCGGGTAGGAATCGAACCTACGACCTGCAGCGTGAAAGGCGCCATCACGCCAACCACGCCAACGGGCTCGTCAAACGGAATTGCGTTTCGAAATATCGAATCGATGATTCCGAACGCAGTAAATCCATCCAAATGTATGGACTTATCGCGTTCGGAAACCCCGGTTCGATATTTCGAAACGGAATTCCGATTCGGAATTTCGTGTGTATGTGTTATGTTACGACAGTGTCGAGCGCTTGGCGCAGTGGTTCAAACGTAGGCCACTCGGTTCACTGCATCGGGTGATTGCGGGTTCGATTCCTGCCAGAGGCAAATTTAGGAAACGGCCTTATCGTAATTTGCCCTGCCCCCTTGCCAAGTGGCTTTGTCTACGAGCCTTTCTACAAAACGCTACGCTTCATGTAGGTATGGAAATGACATAACCAGAGAGGTTACTTTGAAAAACGAAACGATAGCTTCGGCTGACGAATCATACGAAGTACGGATTCGGATACGGATTTGACGTTTCTTCTTTCGTGTATCCTACTCTGAAAGTTATTTGACATTTACGATTTCAGCGTTTGACATGGTTTTGATCGTAAATCGAATCCGTACTTCGGATCCGTAATACTTTCGGAGTTGGAAATCGTCCGATCCGTCAGCCGAAGCTTTTTTTTCGTTTTTCAAAGTACCTAACCCCTCTGCAGGCCGACTGCGTAACTTTTTCGACAATGTTTCAATTGGTTTCGTTCATCCTGTGATGTTTTATCAATTGAAGTTGATTGAAATCGGGAAGAGTGAAGTCTAGACCTGTCCCGATTTCAATCAATTTCAATTGATAAATCATCACAGGATGAACGAAACCAATTGAAACATTGTCGAAAAAGTTACGCAATCGGCCTGAGATCTACTTATCTACTTGTGATGTCATTTCCAAACATTTAACCGTAGCGATTTGGAGAAACGCTCGTAGACGAAGGCACTTTTGCTACCGGGGCTGATCTGGATCACTGGAATCGCCCCCAGGCCATTGTATGCTAGCCATAGTACAAGCGTTTCTTAGTTTGGAACCATACAGTTGGAGTGATATTCATCATCATTATCATTTCAGCCAAAATACACTGGACCGCAAAGAAATCGGGTCGGTTAGAAAATCTTCAATATCTTCAAAAGTACCTGACCTAGCTTTATGAAATAAAGACTAAATTAAATAATATTTTACTGGCTTTAAAAATAAAACCGGCCAAGAGCGTGTCGAACTCGCACGTAAAGGGTTCCGTACCACCGTAGAATAAAAAATATAAAAACTACTTTATTTACTTTAATTTTTTAAATTTTATTCTATTTTTACTATTTGTTGTTGTAGCGGCAACAGAAATACACATTCTGTTAAAATTGAAACTCTCTACCTATTACAGGTCGTGAGATACAGCCCGCTGACAGACGGACGGACGAACGGACAGACGGACAGCGTAGGCTTAGTAATAGGGTCCCGTTGGCACTCTTTGGCTAAGAAACCCTAAAAATGAATTGAAGCTTTTTATCTATATCTATATCTATACTAATATATATATTTATATATTAATATATAAAGAGGGAAATGCTGACTGACTGACTGACTGACTGACTGACTGACTGACTCATCAACGCCGAGCCGAAACTACTGAAGTTAGAGACATGAAATTTGGATAGTAGATATATTTTGTGACGTAGACAAGCAATAAGAAGCGATTTTGGAAAATTCAACCCCTAAGGGGGTTAAATAGGGGATGAAAGTTTGTATGCAAGTTCGTCATTTTTCAAGTTAGAATTATGAAAATTTGTGTTGAGGTGCCTTTTTAAAAATAAAAAATATGGTTTTCGGCGTTTTTGAATATTCAACCCCTAAGGTGGTAAAATAGGGGATGAAAGTTAGTTGGGAAGTTTGTATAGATGTTCGTCATTTTTGAAGTTAGAGTTATGAAAATTGGTGTTTAGGTTCCTTTTTAAAAATAAATAACTTGAATTGCTGCGTTTTTGAAAATTCAACCCCTAAGGGGGTAAAATAGGGGACGAAAGTTTGTATGGAAGTTCGTCATTTCTGAGGTTAGCATAATGAAAATTTGTGTTTAGGTTTCTTTTTACCTATTAAAAATAATAATTTCAGCTTTTTTGAAAATTTAAACCCTAAGGGGTTAAAATAGGGGTTGAAAGTTTGTATGGAAGTTCGTCATTTTTTAAAGTTAGAATTATGAAAATTGGTGTTTAGGTTCCTTTTTAAAAATAAAAAGCTTGAATTGCTGCGTTTTTGAAAATTCAACCCCTAAGGGGGTAAAATAGGGGTTGAAAGTTTGTATGGATTTCGTCATTTTTTAAAGTTAGAATTATGAAAATTGGTGTTTAGGTTCCTTTTTAAAAATAAAAAACTTGAATTGCTGCGTTTTTGAAAATTCAACCCCTTAGGGGTTGAATTTTCAAAAACGCAGCAATTCAAGTTTTTAAAATAGGGGACGAAAGTTTGTATGGAAGTTCGTCATTTCTGAGGTTAGCATAATGAAAATTTGTGTTTAGGTTTCTTTTTACCTATTAAAAATAATAATTTCAGCTTTTTTGAAAATTTAAACCCTAAGGTATGGAAGTTCGTCATTTTTTAAAGTTGGAATTATAAAAATTGGTGATTAGGTGACTTTTAAAAGATCAATAATATTAATTTCAGGGTTTTTCAAAATACATCCCGTAAGGGGGTAAAATAGGGGATGAAAGTTTGAATGTAAGTTCGTCATTTTAGTAGTTAGAATTATGAAAATTGGTGATTAGGTGTCTTAAAAAAAAATGTTTTTGAAAATTATACGGGGTATTGGATACGGGATACGCGATATGGGTACGGGATTTGGGATATGGGATACGTGATACGGGATACGGGATACGGGTTACGAGATACGGGATGTGGGATGCGGGATACGGGATACGGGATGTGGTATGCGTGATACGGATACGGGATACGGGATACGGGTTACGAGATACGGGATGTGGGATGCGGGATACGGGATATGGGATACGGGATGTGGGATGCGTGATACGGGATACGGATGCGTGATACGGATACGGATGCGTGATACGGGATACGGATTGTGATATGGATACGGGATACGGGATACGGGTTACGAGATACGGGATGTTGGATACGGGATATGGGATGTGGGGTGCGTGATACGGGATACGGATACGGGATACGGGATACGGGATACGGGATGTGGGATGCGTGAAACGGGATACGGATACGGATATGGATACGGATACGGGATACGGATACGGATACGGATACGGATACGGGATACGGACACGGACACGGACACGGACACGGACCGGGATACGGGATACGGTATACGGGATACGGGATACGGGATACGGGATACGTGATACAGAATCAGGGATATGAGATACGGAATATGGGATATGAGATACGGAATATGGGATACAGAATCAGGGATATGAGATACGGAATATGGGATACAGAATCAGGGATATGAGATACGGGATCCGGGATATCCAGGATACGGGATTTGGGATCCAGCAAACAGAAACGGATTTTTTTAAATTTATATCCTGCGCGGACGAAGTCGCGGGCAAAAGCTAGTTTTTAATAAATGTGATTGACGATATTATTGAAGATTTTCTAACCGACCCTTTTTCTTTGCGGTCCAGTGTAGTCCACTGTTAGACATAGGCCTACCCCAAGGTTTTCCACAACGACCGGTGCTATGCTGCTTGCATCCAGCGGTTTCCCGCGACCTTCACTAGGTGTGATATTATCTTAATTATATTATTATTAATTAATGTTAGTCAATAAAGCACTTATGAATGCTTCCGACTCTCTCACCCATCGTACGATACGCAGCTTAAGCCCATTTGTCAGCTGCAGTCAATTGGCTACAGCTTAGCTGTACCATCTCACTATTATGACATCAAATTTTGCAATTTATATCTTGCATATCGGAATGCGAGGGGTGCAGGGGGCCCGCGTGCGTGCCATAGCCGACCTGAGGGCACTAACTAGATATAGTAGTATAATTTAATTCGGTACTGTCCGACGATAAAATGTATAGCCGAAGACGCTCACTACGACGCTAACTAACATAGGACGTTACTGTGTGTGGTGCGAGAAATATTTTTATTTTATTTTGATGAACATCTTAGGTATATAAGTCAGTGGGCATCAAATGACTTATTTTTCACATTATAATAGATTCAACAACCAAATAATATTATTATTTTAATAGGCGAAACATGAGCTGATCACAAACATTATCAAAATGTATTTTTTTTTAATTAAAATAACAAAATACATTGGGTTGGTTTTAGGACCCGATCTTCTTAAAAAATGATTGAAATTTCCTTTTTGTTATGTTTCTAATTTTATTTTTTATTTTTTTTATTAGTCTATAGGGCTGTCCCACTCCTGGGCAAAGGCCTCCCCTTTTTCTTTCCACACCACTCTGGCCATGGCAATTTCCGGCCACATCTTTCACATAAAAGTGTCCAGGGGGGTTACTCCGAAATACGTCGCTGACGGATCGTCCGAAGTACGGATTCGATTTACGATCAAAACAATGTCAAATCGTAGAGAAAAACGAAAGAAGAAATGTCAAATCACGACAATCCGTCAGCCGAAACGTTAGGTTCGTATTTCGGAGTAGGCCAGCAGGTTATCTCGCCACCTTCTCCTGGGTCGACCTCGACGGCGATGGCCATTGGCATTGGTTTCTAATTTTATTTTAATAATACACACACACGCAACGTCAATATTTCCAGCTCGAATCGCGTCGCGTAACGTTCTATGCCGGTTGTCCGGCTAGCTCCCCAGAGGCGGGTGACGTATGGCACCACGCGGCACTTACTCACCGGTGTGCCCCTGCCTTTAAACCGCGCGGTGTGCAACGGCCTTTACTTACAACTGAGCGTACCTCTGAGATGTGGCTTTTACAACGATCTAAGCTATGGAACTAAGCAATTAAATCATATTCTATGTGAGCTATGACCAATGTAGGCATCAGCATGTTATTTCCATATTATTTCTTCATTTTAAATTATATAAATCTTGATTATCAATATTAATTATTTTATATTATTGACATTATCAGCTATCTTTTGACATTTACGTTTCAATGTGTCATTTCTAGTTTATTATCACATTTACTATCATTATTATTATTTGATTAGGTAGGCAGGCAAAAATTGTACGCCGTATAGGCAGTTCATAGAGAGCTAAATATTTTAAGTAACCATGTTCACCTCTGTACTTACCTATGATACACAATAAATTAAATTGAATTGAATTGAATTGCTATTCTATTAGACCGCTATGCTACTTTTTGCATCGGCGATCGGTGATTTTGTGACTGTATCGATGCTGCATCGCGATTTGGTGACTCTCTGCGTTCGGACGCATCGATTGCTCCGATGATAAAAGCGAATAAATCGCCGATCGTCGATGCAAAAAGTAGCGTGTTTGCGGTGGCAAAATCCTTAGAGCCATGAGTTGATTGGTACATTCGTGAGATGTGATTCTCTCCTTGTTTTCAAGGACAACTTCTAGGTTGAAACATCCGCGACTTTGATGTAAAAATTAGAGAATCAGGCGTATTTCAACCCTTAGCATTTCTTTACGGGGTGATTACTATTGCTATACAATAATAAAAAATAAATATACAATAAAATTTAAAAATAAAGGGGGTAAAAATAAAATACGAAACTTGATATTTTTGACGTTTTTATTCTACGGTGGTAGTTATCGCACACGCGTTACTTAACAACTTTACGAATATCACTATTAATTAATACAAAACCAAACTGCACGCGAAATGCAAACAAATAAATTTAATCTAGAAATATAATCAATTGCATGGTTTACATTAAAATTCAATTGTAAAAGTGCCTCGAGCGTTTAACATGTTACCATTCGCCACCCTGTTTGTTCAGTCTTAATTCCATGGTGTGTTTAAGTAACGTGTGCGTGTATAGGGGACTTTATTTGAAGAAAAATATCTAAATACATTCCTAAATAGTACCAACCTAAAAAAAAAACTAACTTACGTATGGAGAGGTTTTTTATAGTCGTGTCGCATTACCACGCGACATCTACTTGTGAATTTAATTTAATTTAAATATAAACATTGAAATCGTTGGCCTGTTTCAAAATCGTCGAATCGACTACACTAAATAAATAGCGGTTTGACATTTTTTTCCATAAATTACCTGTCCCTTATTACGTCTAACACGGACAACTAAAAGCGATACGATAATAAATTATTTATATTGGCAAAGATGGTGCGATGCGACGAACGTGGCCACATCAGGCCCAAGACGAGTGGAGAAAAAAAAATAACATTACATTATCTGTCATAGAATGTATAATATATAAATGTATAAATTGCCCGAATCACCGAATGTTATGCCGGCCATACACCTAACGATATACTTGCGCAAGTCTAGACTTGTACAAGTATTCTGGAACGTTGGGAAATATTGCGCAATATCTTCCAATACAAGTATACTTGTGCAACTCTAGACTAGCGCAATTATATCGTTACGTGTGTTTGAGGCTTGGTAACACAAATTTGGGTCGAGATTCGAACCTGTCGCTCCATCCACAGCCAACTACTTCCTGTGCACAATGCGCGGTATTTGCCACCGCCTCAAGCGCTCGCTCCCCCTAATATCCAATGTATAGAGATCAGTATTGTAACAAACAATATTTGGCTAATCTATGTGGATGTTTGTACAGTGTTCTAATTGGATCACGCCTGTTTGGACTGAGCCCGCCTTTGTGGCCTCGCCAGGCCTGGTAGGCCTATCAACTGAGGACATTACGCTTGATTGTACAATACAAATTGGAATATCGTGTTTGTATCGAGTTTGAATATTGAATTTGGATGTTCGATAGTTATCCTGAGTCCATGATGGGAGGCAGAAAGGATCAAAGAGCATATAATAAACAGCGTAGCATCTATTCTCATAGTAGTTACGCTGATTATTTGAAAAAAGTTGAAAAAATAAAGGTTTTTTAATTTCGATGTTTTTTGACAATACTATTATACTTGCTATATACTCATCGAAAACGCCAAGTATTATTAAAATAACGTACTGGAGACGTACCTACACCATTGTACTTGTAAATCGTGACCTATAAACTTACCCTAGTGCTTAAATAGTTAAAGCCTAGGTCACACGATGTCCACATGGGGGCAGTGCGAAATGCATCACGACACAACACCACGTAAATCAAACCACAGTAGCTGAAAACCCCATTAATATTTACAGCGCAATAAAGTGGTAACTGACTCGCCGTAAGCAAGACTACATTGCGTGTAGTGTATAACCCACTTTAAATCATTGAATGAGTTATGATCACAGTCACTGCCCACAAGATTTGATTCCATAAATATATGACAGGAATTTGATGACGGCTTGCCGCAGTAGTTCGAGCGTACGTCCTCACGCTCATGGTATATCGGGTGGCTGCGGGTTCGATTCCCATTTTTTTTTAATGGACAACTCACGCTTGTCCATTAAATTGACCATGCCTAAATCCACAGAGTAAAGACTAAAGAAAGAGGTGCCCTTATTAGATATATGTATGAACAAAACGTGGTCATTGTTTTTTCATTTTCATTGTTCTATTTACCAGTAAATAGTTGAACTACTCGCTTCGTTTTATGTCGATGTTAGTACTAGGCCGACCACTCGGCCGACTTGCTTAGGGCCAGTCCCCTTAGTAACTGGTCCATGCCTAAATCGACATGACGATCGATTTGACAAAATAAAAAAAATGGTTCCTAAGACAGTTGCCCTGGATCTCTATGATTTCAAATTTACTCTATTGTCCCAGTTAAAAAGAACCCTGTATACGATATTTCGGAGTTTTGAAATACCCTCAATATTATGAGTAGTGTATTTCAGGCAAATTTCAGACCAATAAAGTACCTAACAATTGTGTTTCGTCAACAAAATGATAGCAAATAACAATAATATCCGGATATGCGGATATAATTTTTAAAGACGCCAGAAAATAGTCCGGACGTAGAACAAATACGAAAAATGTATTAAAAGGCTACGGAATTGCCATCAAATCAATTCGGAGAGCTAAGCGGTGTAGTGCCACGGAACCCGGACACACTGCGCTATAAATAAATCAATTCTCAACCGCTTGGGGCACTCGCTACGCCTGGGGAACCCTAAATCCAAGAACGACGTCACTAAATCACAGTTATTGTTGAATGTGGTGGTCACTCGGATTCGGGATGATATCGCGAATGTGCTGGTGTGGAAGGGATGGCGGTTCGATTCCGGGCATAAACATTACGAGAGAGACACGTGACTATCGAATATAGTTTTGTCCTATTAAACTGAGTCCATGGACACAGTACGAATCAGTCGCTCGCGGAAAATAATGCAGAAAAGATGTAGGTATTGCCAATACGGATCATCTTCTGGTGATCAGGTTGGCATCCACTAACTGAACCGGAAGTAAGTGGACCACGCGCTGACCACGCGGCGTTCACTCGTTGACCACGCGCGGTCCACTTGTTGGTCACGTGACGTTTATGGTGTAAAAGTAACGTCCGCCCGCGGGCCACCTGTCGACAACGAGTGGACGCCAAGCGGCGAGGTGGCGCTGGTCGGGTGCCGAGTTGATAGGTGCCAACCCTTATGGCTTCTTATGTATGTATGACTAAAAAATACGCAGCATCTTCACTTTACATAGAGTCGTAACTGTATTTTTTATACTTAAATAATTATTTTAGTAGTTTTGGATGAACCGATTTTAATTTTTTTTTTTGTTTGACGCTGAGGCGAGATGCTTGATGCTTGGTGCTTGAGGCGAGATGCTTGATGCTTGAGGCGTGATGCTACCCCAAGCTATTATACAATGACAAACTCTCTCACGAGTGAATTGGCTGGTGAAATGTCAAATTATGTATTGAAATTTGACATTTCAGCAAAATAACTCTCGCGTGAGATATGAGTTTGTCGTTATTCTATTTGTCTTAGTTACCCAGCGTTTTATACAACGGCAACGTAATTAAATACTAATTGTAATTTGAAAGTGTTTTATAAACGAACACTACCATTACAAATAACTTTTGTTCATAGAAGTGCTTGGTAAATCCATCTCCATCCATCTCTATAAATGTGGCGGTTGCAATACCAGTAGGTACTACTTATCCCCTCAGTCCATAAGGCCAGAAAAGCTAGTTTTAAATAAAAAAATAAATTCACCAGTGCAGTTAAGCCTTTATTATTAACACACATAGTTGAAACTTGCACGGAGAGGTGCACTCACCCGTCTAGCCAGTGTTTTACCGCCCGCCGCTAAGGTTGCAATGCTATCGATAGAAAGTTAAGTTACAAAACTTAAACTCTCGACATCAGAACCATGAGGTCGGATGTCCATTTTTGCAACTTTTCAGGAGAGCAAAACCAAACTTTCAAAATGAATGATTGTTCAATGATTTTAAAGATTTAGGAGTCCATGGCTGTAATTATGTATGCTTGGTTATTTGAGCCGACGCCGATCTTCTGTCAGAGGGTGGTACTACCCCGGTCGAGCCAGTCCGTATACGAGCTGAAGTTGGCTACAGCTTGGCTACCATCAATAAAATCGTAAATTGGATCTCCGCAAATTATTATAACTTCATCGATACTCCGGTAGTGTCTCATCTCTAATGCTGTAAAAGTTTGATCAGCACCCCTCATTACCAGTTTTTTGATGTGAATACTTCAGTAGGCTTGCCAGTGATTTTCCTGGACGACTGACACCGTACAAACTTAGATTATACCATCAAATTACGAGCGTGTAGCCCTTATTATGGGAACAATAAGGTTTATAACAGAATACTTGTTAGCTAGGTAGAGTTGGACTATTTTTGTTTTACTGAAGTTAGTGATAGTGTCACGCAAGAATAAGCCAATTCGTACGTAGGTACAGGTGCGGTCAATCAATGGTTATACTGAATGATACTAGTCTGTGACTTGGTATTTGTACCTATACCTGCGGCACGTTATGATGGCCGGTTTGACATTTAAGAGGGGCAAAGGATGAACCTTATTATAACGGAATAAAATTCATTTTGACATTCTTATTTTTTTAAACGTCCAGTTTTATTCCGTTATAATAAGGTTCATTTTCTTCCCCCCCACATGTCAAACCAACCATCGTAAAATGCCGCTACTGTAATATTCTGTCATTCTTATTCCAAACCTGTTACTGTGGTAAATAATATTGTTACCTAATCTGTACCGTGTCGCTTTAATAGATGCGTCTACATCAAGCGCATGCCCGAGCACTCAGTTTTGACGTCGGAACGCAGAGACTTTGTCATAACATGAGTGCTCGGTCGAGGCATGCGCGGCATCTGGACGCACCAATTCAACCCGCGATAATTATGTTCAACTGGTAATGCACGGTATTGGCGTATAAATTATGGGTGACGAGTGTCTTAGCAATCCCACTAATATTATAAATGTGAAAGTTTGGATGGATGTATGGATGTATGGATGGATGGATGTTTGTTACTCAATCACGCCAGAACGGCTGAACGGATCTGGATGAAATTTGGCACAGAGATAGATTATAGTCTGGAATAGCACATGGGCTACTTTTTATCCCGGTAAAATGTCAGGTTCCTGTGGGATTTTAAAGTTAACGCGGACGAAGTCGCGGGCAGGAGATAGTTAATCATAACGAAACCACTGCGGACCTAATACGGTCCTCATGCATTAGTGCTAATGAATTGCATTGCAATTCATTTTTCCGATTTTCTGAGGAAACCTTAGCAATTCCGCTAAATTTCTGTAGAATACTGACACATTTTACGCCATTTGTGACAGTTTCACGGAAATTTAGGGGATTCTGCTGGAGGTTTGGAAAAATGAATTGCTTTAGCAGAATTGCCGCAATTCAACTTTGTGACGGTATTAACCCCCTGGTCTTTAATATTATCTTGTGAATTCTTCATTATAAATCATAAATTCTTGGCGATTGCCATGTTGTCGGCTAGAGTCATCATCATCATCATCTCAGCCAAAAGACGTCCACTGCTGGACATGCCTCCCCAAGGTTCGCCACAATTACCGGTCTTGCGCTGCCCGCATCCAGCGGGCTTGAGTCATGATCATCATCATCTCAGCCGAAAGACGTCCCCTGCTGGACATGCCTCCCCAAGGTTCGCCACAATGACCGCTCTTGCGGGGCCCGCATCCAGCGGATTCCGAAACCGGATGCGGATTCGGCTAGGCTAGAGTAATGCTGAAAAATCATTGTAAAGTAGCTTCTCTATAACTTTGAGGATTGTAGGTATTATTTGCTACGCGTACCTAATAGTCCAGATAAGGATTTTAGTTAACACGTTGACCGCCAACGCGGTCAATGTTGGGCGATGCTTAATTATCCCACCAAGCTAAGTAAAAATACCCGATTTTTTTCAATTTTGATAGATAGTTTTTTTATTATTTAATGGTTATAATTACGTAAATAATATGTCTTAGTTGACGCAGAATGATTTTTGACCCTCTATTATGAGTTATTAAGCATCGGACAACATTGACCCCCATGGCCTCAGCGGACGAAAAATCGAAAATCCGTTTAATAGGGCCGCGCGGTCACGTTGTCGCCCACCCCATTATGTTACTCTGTGGTCGTGATTCCCGATGAGTGACGTGCACATGACGTTTATATCAACGAGAGTAAAGCACCTACTAGAAATAAAGACGGCCCTTCAAGTAAAACCCGCCGTTCGTGCCAACAGCGTTACAAGAACATGGTGGCTACCCTAGGACGTTTAATGGCTAAGAACAAAACCAAAAATTACTGCCACGGTCTGTAATGAGTGTGTTGCTGACCGCGTTGTTGATTGCCGAAAGCGCGGCGCAGCGCAGCTCCAGGCTTCCACAGCACGGTCAGTATTGCAACCCTTGATGGACAAGCTAAAATAAAGGCCGAGATCGAAGGTCGAGGCCTTTATAGCGCGGCCAGCAAGGGTTGCAATGATGCCCAAGCTTGAAGGCCGAGAGCGTAGCCTTCATAGCGTGGCCAGCGGTAGTCATTGCGGACCAAGGCTTGTATAGTGCTTTGCTAAAAAATGCGACTATTAGTTTAAACAAAACTAGCTAAGTAGGTATAAAAATGAATACAATTCTATTTTTATTTTTACGAACTATATCTATAACTATAACTGTTTATTTTTCCTGATTACGTTCCTATGGAAACGGCACGACCAACTCGTTTTAACCGCCAATCAGATTTTTTTACGAACTATAACTATACTTGTTTGTGATGTTTCCATGGCAATGGCACGATGGTGTTCAGATAATAGGCACGTTATATTTTGTCTCCCTAGATAATGGGGACGTAATATTTTGGCTCCCTGCTGGCTTTTGCAAGACGGCAAAATCGATTTTGCTTGAAGAAGGTTTGCAAAATAATGACAACATTATAACCTTTTTTTTAGTAAAAAAATTATACGTACTTACAATCTTATAATATGTTTCACTCTAGGGCAGTGATTGTGGCTATAATTGTGTATTTTTTAATTATGTAGTTTAATAAACAGTTATATTTTCTATAAAAAGTTAATTTATTTTATTATAATTCCAAGAAACCAGAATATTTTATAATAGCGTCTCAAAAATCAACACTTTATTTCTAAGTCAAAGCCTCTTGCAAAAACCAAGCTATGTAGGATAAACTAGGGGGCCGCGCGGGTACCAGCTTATAAGCGAATTATCTCGGTACCGCTGTCCGTCGGCGCAACAGAGAGTTTTGAATACAGGCCTGACGCGCGGTCAACGTTGTCAGACACGGCTTGAACAGAAAGCTTCTGTGTCGCCCTACATTGTCCCCCATGGCCCGAATGGAAAAGTGCACTTTTTTAACGGCAGTTAACGTGTTAAAGAAAAAATTGAAAAATTGTCCGGCTAAATTGAAAATGCTGGAAGAACAAAAGTGCTTTTTTGGAGAAGACAACGGCGGTTGATTCAGCTAGTATATGTAACCGTGCGTTTCCACTGCACTAAAACATGTTGACCAACATATTGTTGTCTTTATTAAATGACAGTAAAAAAACAGAGACAACACTATGTTATGTCAACATGTTTTAGTGCAGTGGAAACGCACGGTTATAAAAACGTTACAATGTCACACTTAACTGGCTACTATAAAACCAAACGAATGTAACTCTAGGTACCTAAGTATTTAATTAAGAAATCCACGACGACTTTTATGCGAACATGGACGCTCCACCAGACAGGGTTTTTATTTCACGAGAGTCTCTCTTGAAATTTTTAATTTCTTCATTTTACGAGTAACTAAGTTGAAAAGTTCCTCGCCCTCCCGTAGGGCGTTACTGACTAATTATTTTTTCTTTTACATAAAACCTTCGGAATTATAACCGTCGGTGTTCGTCGGCGCGATAATTGGGAAATTTACGCGCCATTTCATTACTTGGGGCGCTTTTTTAATCACCTTTTTTAAATTATTTTTTTTAAGAAATAATTTCGAATGTTTCGTTTGAGTTTTTATTCGGTAAGTAAAAGTTTACCAAACTAAATTTAAGGTTGTTTTAAGGAACACCAATTGTTTGAGAACACTTAGCGGGTTTATATTTATGCTAATGTATATTGTTCTGTGTAACACCTACCGTATTACTTACCTACATCTTAACAATATAACAACAGTAGGTAGGTAGCTAAATATCACGTGAATCGCTGAAAGCTAAAATGTAACTATCTCCATACTAGTTCGGAACAAGCTTGTTGAAAAACACACACGGTTTTTGTAATTTTGTAACACCAAAGCTCCAGGGTCCGTCCGGGCTCGCGTTCATAATCAGATCCACGATTCACCCAAATTCAGCTAGCACTTAATTCGTCCGGGGAATTAGTTTCCTACGAACGTAATTAAGGAAACTTTTAGGATTAACCGCCTTGTTTTTCCACTTGTCCCGACTAGTATAACCGGAACCCCCTCCGCCCGGGAAAGCTCTTTGAAAATGGAGGATCGCGGGGAGAGTTACGGGAGTAGGGGGGGTCACGCTACAGTGGTGGTGGTGTCAACATTTTTCGGCCACTTATTTAGTTTTAGTTTAGCTGTTGTGTTTCGGAAACTCCAGGCCCCTGGACGGTGAGATATTCGGTAATTTGGTTGTTGTAAATTTGTTTTGTTGGCGCGGTGGCCGGCGCGGCCGGGCGGGCGGCTGGCGTGGGCGGGCGGTGACAGGCTATCAACGCGCTAGTTCTTTTGTTCAAACTGGCTCTATCAATCTTTCCTGGTTCATTTTAACTATACACACTATAAGTTAGATACCTATCTAATTTATTTTGCGTACGTTAATAGCCGAGTCCACCAATACAATAAGGGGCCATTAGACCAGTAAACGATTGTTAAATGTACTAGTAAGTCACCAGTAAACGATTGTTAAATGTACTAGTAAGCCGTTTAATGCTCAAGCGGTCCGTTAATGTGTTAGTGAACTCAGGGAATTCTTAATGTTTAAACCATCATTGATGTAAATATCTCCCTTATCAAAACAGTAGGTGCTGTATGAGGTACCGCCGATTGTTATCCTGAAAAATTAAAGATAATAATTTTGGAGGGACCTCCTTCCAATGTGAAAGGTATACCGAGGTTCGTGTCTCTATTCTTAAAGACTGAAAACATTGGCACACCGACTACAGACACGGTACTAAAGCCTTATTCGCAAGCTCGGCTCCACAATTTTACAGGAGCTTGTAGCACCTCCATTCTTACAAGTACATAAATATTATTTCAATCATCTCGAGATGTAACTGGCGTGCCCTGCAGGGCCGGGCCCCGGCGGCGATATATAAGCGTATGTAAACGAGGGCATGGCGTTGCTTGCGGAGGCGGCGAAAAAAAAACAAAAGAAAATTCAACGGAATGGCCGACATAAATTGTGCTACACCGGGGAGTTGTAGCGTTTGCATACCAGCCGAGTAGGGCGTGCTAGCGGCCGGATAGTTTTTTTAGGATAAGATTAAATTCATTGATGTATTATTTTAGCAGATATGGTATAATGAGATAAGGGGAACATGTGAATGTCCAAAACAGTTTAAGTCGCAATAAACAGAATCCGCATGGACAAAGTACCACTCAGTCGTTCGGGGAAACTCTCATATATTGTATTTATTTGTGAATTGTCGAATTGCAAGTGTGATAACAGATGTGTGAATTTCCCCGTATGTTGCAAGTTTTGTGATTGCGACGTTAGAAGGTATAGTTCTTGCAATTCACGAAGGCGACCGGCCTTTAGTTGTGTTCGATATGTACATATACATTATGACAGTTGTGACATAAACACGTATACAGATACGTCTTTACACAACCAAGGGCCGGTCGCCTTCGTGAATTGCAAGAACCTTCTAACTCCGCAATCACAAAACTTGCAACCTACAGTGAAATTCACACATCTGTTATCGCACTTGCAATTCGACAATTCACAAATTATACCGACATGCTTACAACGTACCTACTTTTCCGTGAACGACTGAGTGGTACTTTGTCCATGGACTCCGTTTAGTAGGACTTAAACTGTTTTGGACAAGTCACGCGTCTCCCTCATCTTGGTACGTAATGAGAACCTACTGTATAAGGTTTAAAAACTTTAGGCACTCGGGTCCCAGATGAAAATCAGCGCCAAGCTTATGCCTGGCATTAGGCTGATCTGGGAACCTATTTGGTCCAGCCGTGAGACACATTCGTCTTCTTCTGTTTGTGTTTTGTTTTTGTTTCTACCTTTTTGTTGTTCTGTCTGTTTATTTATATTTTTTGTTTTATTTAAACTGTGTTGTGTGTCTTTTGTGCTGTGCCAAATAAATGTTATCTTTCTTTTTTTTTCTAGTAAAGGTAAATAAAAAACCACGAATACAAAAAGATCCTTTGAAAAGCCGTCATTCGCCACAAGCCATGGTCACCCGATCTCACCCACTCACACACGCAGAACGTATCTCACGCTCGCTGCAGACACACTCCGACCGTTTAGGGCCGTGCTACACTATCTCTCCCAGGTACAAACACCCCCCACCCCTCGAATCGTATCCCCCTCGCCCCCGCGCGGACATGATTTCCCGCGTGGTACCAACCCTAGATGAATCCGGCACTTAAGGTTTTATCATATAAGTATGTACATCTCTTTGTTAGTCTGTTTGGTGCTTTGGTGTCGTATTGCTTGCTATGTGTTCGTAGGACAAATAAAATGTACCAAAGTACTTATCTACTTGCCATCTTTTCCATAAGGGCACATAGGCCATGAACCTAGGGCCCTCAGTTTGATGGGGGGCCTCAGGAACAGACGTGGACTTCAATTTTATTAGTACATTTTTAAAGTGCGCTTAATTTAAATGAGATAAATATGTAACAAAATTAAAAAAATACATTAATAATGAATTATAAGAGTTCCTCTTTAGGATACTACAGAATCATAAAATTATCGACATCAGACTAACACACCAACTGTACCGCCCCAAACTAAGCAACGCTTGTACCTACTATGGCTACCGTAAGGGCCAGGCCCCATTAGCGCATTGCGTTGCGTCGTCGCAAGATTTTGTACTGGCGCATCACCCTCCCCCGCTTTCGTCTCGCGCCCGTCGACCCTTTGATCCGTTGCGACGACGCAGCACAACGCGCTATTGGGGCCTCGCCCTAAGATGGACTGGGAGCGATCCCAGTGACACCCAGCAAAGGACAAATTACAAAGAGGCCGTTTCCAAAATTTGCCTCTGGCGCGGATCGAATCCGCAAGCACCCGATGTAGTGAGCCCAGAGGCTTACGCTCAAACCACTGTGCACTGGTAACTAATATTAAACGTTTTCCTCTTTCTTCTTCTTTGTTACATAGGTACCTATTTCTAAATAGGGCCCCAAAACTAGGAGCTAATTAATTGTAGAATTTTGGTACCAACCTTTAATATTTACCCATGTAGGTACTTTTTTACCTACACAGGGAATCATTTACATTCGATTCGTAAAGACAGAACGGTAGGTATGTCTGACCGCTACCGCTGTGCCGCGCCTAAGGTACGCGAGCGGCGAGACGGAGGGGGCGAATCCACTCCCCACCTCCCCGCGTACCTAGTTGCCCACTCTCTACATCCCCGCGCATACCTAAGGCGCGGCACATCGGTAGCGGTCAGACTATAGTACGGATTTAAGTTAAGTTTGCCATTGTCGCCGAAAGTGTATCGTAAACTTTACCCTATTGAAGAATTTGGTATAACTCGCGGCACATAAGTTGACCCGAATGAATGAAGTTAGCTTCAGTGGCGTCGCAATACATGTTTTTTCATGCGAACCATCTATTGCGGCGCCGCAGAGCTAACTTCATTAGGTTCAACCACAGAGTAAAGACTAAAGACAGAGCTGCCCGTATTAGATATATGTATGAAAAAAAACGTGGTCATTATTTTTTCATTTTCATTGTTCTATCTACCGGTAAATAGTTGAACTACTCGCTTCGTTTTATGTCGATGTTAATACTAGGCCGACCACTCGGCCGAGTTGCTTAGGGCAAGTCCCCTTAGTAATTGGTCCATGGGTTCAACTTACGCACCGCCATCTATACCTGACTTCCTACTTTTTTTAAATTACCGAGTTCGCCATTGAGACTTCGGTAGGTATGTAGCGACCATACATACATTCACGACGCCACCGATAGATGGCGCTGAGTGCACGCACGCTTCAGTACAAAATGAAGTCTGAACCACGCAAGCAAGATTCACAAGACACTCAGTATATATAGAAGACCCCGACAATAACTATCGGGGCATAGCGGCCGGCCCCGCCAGGCATACCACCTGGCTGGAAGATCTTCCCTTTACCCCCAAAGGTAAAAGAAATAAATTATATTCTTGTAGTAGTCTGGAGTCGTAGTCCGTACTACGAAAACTAAGGAGCCAGTGTCTTTATAAATATTTGCAGTCTTGCAGTCATTTCTTCTACACCGCTTTGCTGAGATGAAGAGATAGGCATGTCGAGAAACTTTTCGTTTTCCCTAATATGGTGTTAAGCATAGATTAGAGTTCGTCTATGGTGTTAAGTACTTAAGAGCTTATTACACCTTCCTAAATTTAGAAGCTAATTTAGAAAGCTTCTGATTATTTAGGATTCTAACTTGCTAAATGCGATTACACTTGCCTAAATTCAGTCACGACTAAATTAAGTAGCCTAAATTTAGGAAGGTTTAATCAAAGAATTTTTACGTTTACACACGTTCATGGGTTTAATAAGCTCTTCACTTATCTACCTTAATATTTTCTTGACTTTATGTAGCTACCTACGTCTCCTGGCTTAATTTACGCGCCAGTAAAGCGCGTTTCAAGCCCGTGTTTTGCTATACTTACAGAAGTGTACAATCACAAGAATTATTGTATCTACAAGCTTTTTATTGTGTCATAAAATAATTATAATTGACGGATTGGTCCCGGGTAGCCATAGACCGGAGCAAGTGGAAAAAGGGAGGGGAGGCCTTCGCCCCGCATTGGGACAGTACAGGTTAGAAATGAAATTAATATTTTTCATAGTTTGGCGGTTCACAATTCACAGTCACTTTTTTTACCGTCAAGTTGGCAGCAATGATATTGCGACTGTCACTCATAGAGCAGAAGAGCAGATTTGAAAATGTTGCCAATTTAATAAACATTATCGATTTAAATCGAGATAGTTATTCTCGAAGGAGGTCTGAGAGAGAAAAGTAAACGTAAACCACCCAGTACCTAACGTTAAATTATGATAAGTTTGCTGTAGGTAGGTTATGGAGTAATAATTTATACGGCTATTTATTATATCAGGTGTTTACTAGCTGTAATGCTGGATTACCAGCCGCCACCCTAAGACCGAGGAATAGCTGCTCCTTGAGGTGCAGTCCGAGTAAAGAGCTCACAAAGTTCGTGGCTAGTACATAAACAACATGTCAGTCACTTTTTTAAATGGCAACTATAACGTTTAGTGGCAGCTGTCGGGCTTTTTGGCGGGAAGTGGAAAAGTCATGTTGTCATTTTTGTTTGAATTTCCAATACTTGTGTTTTCGTGTATTATAGTGTGTAATATTGGTGGAATATTAACCATTATATGGTCATAAATGTGCGTGAGTGTGGGCAATTGGAACAAAAGTGATGAAGCATGATTTTCGGCTTCTCACAAGAAGTCTAGTAATTTGTCAGTAAAGTATCCGCCACTTTACTGATAGGGTTTGGGGGGGTAGAAATAAGGTAGATTTAAGGTAGTTATAAGGTAGAATTAAGAAAAAAATGTAATAAAAGTATACTGATGTTAGGCTCCAAAGGGCTAGTTCCCAGGGGCCGTAAAACTAATCTTATAAAAAAAAAAAAAGTTGACAGTTTGACGTTTGGTTGGCATCTAAAACTAAAATACATTGATTTATTTATTGTGTAGATTTTATTTATTACTTGCGCATAATTACCATAAAAATCTAAACTATTTTATGCTAAAAACGCTTCGAAAATGAATCTGAAATACATTGTCCTAGTGTTGGTGGGCATATGCACCGTGTCTGTGACCGTAAGTACTAAATTATTGCGACCTATTTTGTTTTCATTATAATTTCGTAATTTCAAGATGTTTGCTCACATTATGTATCTATAATGTATGCGTTAACTCTCAATTTTGTAACGTAGTTTCGAGGTGATCTGGGTACATGTCGATCATATATTACAACCAAAACATAAGCTGACAGTGCGAGATTATAATTTTATTTATTTAATGCATTGTACAATAGATAATCCATTGTATGTGCTTATTAAAACTTTTTATGGTTAAAAATGGGTACTTACTTGACCAACCTTGTAAATGCTAACAAATTACAGTGCACTACACCGCCCGGGCCCCCATCGTATGAGGACAACAGATGCAAGTGTGTTTGTCCGAGCCCAGCAGCAGTGCTCAACAACACAGCGGGTGCTGATCGGAGCCCCATCATGAAAGCAGCTAACGTCCCGCCTAATAAATGGTAAGCACTTATACGGTTGGTTAGTTACGGGCCCGTTGTTGTGGTTGGTAAGATTCCGCCTATCATGCTGCAGGTCGTAGGTTCAATTCCTATACAGGACATGCATTTGAGTGCATGAATATGTCTGTATGTCCTGTCTGGGTGTAATTATGTATATTAAGTATGTATTTACAAACAAAAAGTAGTAATATCAGTTATCTAGTTTCCATAGTACTAGCTGTGCTTAGTTTGGGATCAGGTAGCCATAGGAAAAATAATGTTGAAGGATATTTAGCTACCAATTGGCTGATTGACTTCTTCATTTGGATATAGAAGGAATTATTAATCACCATCATTAAAAAAAGGTGGCCGGCACTTGCTGGACAAGACTAGCACAGGACCAACAAATGGTGTGAAAGAGGAGAGGCCTACACCCAGCAGTGGGTGGATACAGGCAGGGAGAAGAAGAGTCATCAATTACTACAATAAATGCATTTGTAACCTGTCTTTTTATGGTAGACTAGGTTCCGCCCGCAACTTCGTCTGCGTTAACTTTAAAATCCTACAGGAACCATACATTTTACTGGGATAAAAAGTAGCCTATGTGCTATTCCAGACTGTTATGTATTAAGATACCCTCAGGTAGATTAATAATTATATTTGTATGTGTGGGTAGTGAAATAATAAATCAGTTTGCTTTGATCCCTAAACTATGTCGTATCTTTTATTGGCGACTGTCGAAAATTTGTGTAATTGTGTTGAAAATGACGTCTAATGTTACGAATATCGTGTTTCCTGGACAATTTAATCCAAAAACTGATAAGTGGTGCGATTACAAGGAACAGCTATTGTGTGCTCTAGATGTTGCAGGTTATGATGACGTTACCGCTGTTACCAGTGAAAAAGCGCGGTCATTATTTCTATCTCAATGCGGGAAGGACACCTATGCGTTAATAGCGTCACTGCTAGTGCCAAATCGACCAACGAGTGTGTCATTAGTGGAAATTATAAAAGTTTTGGACCAATTCTATGAACCGGAAATTAACGAAATATTACAATCTGGGAAATTTCATAAACGTCAACAATTACAAAGTGAAAGCGTGCAGGACTTTGTGGCGGCAATAAGTCTACTCGGTGCCAAGTGTAATTATACGGATTTGAAACGACAGTTGAGGGACAGATTAGTGTTGGGTATACGTGATGATCGTTTGAGAAGAGATTTGTTAAAAACAAAAGACTTGACCTACGAGAAGGCGGTACAGTTGTGTCTCAATTACCAAGCGACATTTCCTGATTTATACCCAGATCATGTGCAAGTAAAGCAAACTCCGTCCAGTACCAGTGAACCTATGGATATAGGAAGAATTAAATCTGATGAGTGTATACACTGTGGACGCCTACATAAACCGGGCGAACGATGTCCATTTAGTAAAGCAAGATGTTATTATTGCAAGAGATTCGGACACATTGCACCGGTGTGTGACAGAAAGGCAAAGAAAGTGTCCACGTTGGAGGAAGAGGAAGGCTGTAGTGTTCAGAAGGATACAGAGTCTCCAGAAGACATGATGGGTGTTTATATGTGCACAGGCGGCTTTCAGCGACCCATCACGGTAGAGATAATTATTGATGGCGTCAAACTGTCTATGGAAGTTGATTCTGGAGCTTCAAGAACAATCATTTCGGAGGAAACTTTTCGAAGATTGTGGCCCACACCTCCTCCACTGAATTCTACGAATATTAAACTGGTAACTTGGACTCGTGAATCTTTGAAAGTGAAAGGGCTGGCCAATGTCCGTGCTGTCCTCGGCAATAAGGAGGCCCAATGTGAGCTGTTAGTTGTGTCGGGACAGGGACCAAGTTTATTGGGCAGAAACTGGTTTCAGAAATTGGGTGTGAATATTTCTGGATTGTGTTGGTCAAGTGAAGAGATTGATTTATTCATGAAGGAATTTCCTGATTTATTTAAAGAGGGACTTGGAGAATATAAAGGTCCGGAAGTGAGTCTTCACTTGCGTGCGGATGCTACACCCAAATTCTTGAGAGCAAGACCAGTCCCATTTCCTCTTAAGCAACAAGTTATTGAGGAATTAGAACTGATGATCAGAGATGGTGTATTAACGCCGGTTAAATTCTCAAAATGGGCTACTCCTTTGAGAATAGTCAAAAAGGATGATGGATCAGTGCGCATATGTGGCGATTATCGTTCGACAGTTAACGTTGCGATCGATACTGATAGCTACCCTCTACCAACATCCGCGGAATCATTTGTGAAGTTGAGCGGAGGGCAAGTATTCAGCAAGTTAGACCTCAGACAAGCATATACTCAGTTAAAGGTCGATGAAAGCACTGCAGAGCTCTTGACGCTTAATACGCCTATTGGGTTAATGAAAATGAACCGCCTGGCCTTCGGGGTAAATGCAGCACCTGCTATTTTTCAGCGATTGATGTCTTCGGCCCTGGCGGGCATGGAAGGAGTGGCATGTTTGCTCGATGATGTAGCAGTGTCTGGCAGAAATAAGACTCAACATGATGAGAGGCTGCGTCAAGTCTTAAGCAAGTTGAATGAAATGGGTTTTCGCCTTAATCTTAAGAAATGTGTTTTTGCAGCAGATAGTATTCAATTTCTTGGACATACGATTGACAGTGAGGGGCTCCGCCCGTCTCCCGAGAAGGTGAAGGAGATAAAAGAAAAACCTGCCCCTACAAATAAAGAAGCATTGAGGGCGTTTTTAGGACTGTACAATTTCTATGAAAAATTTCTGCCAGATAAAGCCACTGTACTAGAACCATTGTACCGTTTGTTGGAGTGTAAGCGGCCATGGACATGGGGTGCAAAAGAAGAAGCTGCATTTCAAGAGGCGAAAGATTTGATTTCATCGGATCTCACTTTGGTGGGATATGATTTAAATCGTGAGCTGTTATTAATATGTGATTCGTCCGAATATGGACTTGGTGCCATAATAGTACATGTGATGGACGACGGCACAGAACGACCGGTGATGATGGCGTCACGGACATTACAACCGCATGAGAGACGTTACGGGCAGATTGATAAGGAGGCCCTGGCAATTATATTTGGCTTATTGAAGTTTCACGAATATTTAGCGGGCCGTAAATTTTGTATTATAACCGACCATAAGCCCCTGGTTGGGTTGTTCAATCCAGTGAAGCCGATACCCGACCAGATATCGCCACGGATGTTAAGATGGTCATTGAAATTGGGTTGTTATAATTACACAATTAAATATAGGCCTGGTAAATTGATCGGGAATGCAGACGCCCTGAGCAGATGGAATTTACCAAAAACTTCGGGATCTAAAGAAGAATGTCTCAGAGAAGTGTTACTATTGGAAGAAAAACCTGGTGGATGGGACGTAAACGCAAGTAAAATAGCAGCCGAGACTAAGAAAGACCCACTGCTGCAAAAGATTGTGTTTCACGTTCTGCATGGCTGGCCGCCCTCAAACACCGATCCCAACATACATCCGTTTTGGACTCGACGAGAGGCTCTTTCACTCAATAAAGATTGTTTATTGTGGAGCAATAGAGTCGTTATACCTAAGACCCTTCAAAAAGTTGTCTTGGGATTATTACACGCCCCGCATGCGGGCATCGTCCAATCTAAAGCTTATGCTAGAGGTTATGTATGGTGGGTAGATATGGACCGGCATATTGAGGAGATGGTAGCTAACTGTGAGCAATGCCAGTCAGTAAGGAATAATCCTCCCAAAGACCCACAGACTTGGATAACAACAGAAAAACCGTGGAGTCGTATTCACATTGATTTCGCAGGCCCATTCCAAGGAAAAACGTTCTTGGTGGTGATTGACAGTTACAGCAAGTGGTTCGAGGCGGAAATCGTCACATCAATGAGCAGTGGCACAGTCATCACGGTTCTAAGGAAAATATTTGCTTCCCAGGGCTTGCCAGATGTCGTAGTATCAGATAATGGGAGGACCTTCTGTTCAGAGGAATTCAATTTATTTTTAAAGAAGAATGGTATCAAACACTCATATTCTCCGCCATACCACCCAGCGTCCAATGGACAAATAGAAAGGGCTATACAATCGTTTAAAAATAAATTGAAGAAGATGACAAGTACTCACTTACCTTGGATGGAAAAATTAGCTAAAGCTTTATACCACCTGCGCACAGTGCCCAACAGCACCACCAATAAGACACCAGCTGAGATGTTAAATGGCCGTAAATTTAGAACTGCTGTATCAATATTGCACCCGGATAATATTCCTAGTCGGGCAAATCAACAGCTAGAGGAGGCCGCAGAGCACCCGCCTAATCGCAAGTTTACTATCAATCAAGCGGTTTTAATACGAATGTATGGCCTGGGGGAAAAATGGGAAAGAGCAATAGTTGAGGCCTTGGAAGGTCCCACTACATATAGGGTGAGAACGGAAGATGGAGAGTTGCATCGGAGACATGTGGACCAAATGCTAGCTCGATCTGTACCACAGATAGAACCAATCGAGCAGCCCCGACCATCATGGGACTGTCCTGATAATGAGCCCATAGCTGAAGATGATTCCTCAGAACCAATCATACCTCATCCTGATTTGTGGCCAGATATCATTGGCATACCTAATTAATTATTTACTGTTATTTTGGTTAAATTAATAATATTGTTATTTAATTAATGTTATAAGTAGAAAGTTTTTGTTATGAGAGAAAGGTATGTTATGTATTAAGATACCCTCAGGTAGATTAATAATTATATTTGTATGTGTGGGTAGTGAAATAATAAATCAGTTTGCTTTGATCCCTAAACTATGTCGTATCTTTTACAGACTATAATCTATCTCTGTGCCAAATTTCATCCAGATCCTTTCTATAATATTAGTGGGATTACTGTAATCTAGCGAAGGAACTTAAAACTTATATTACTTTTTGATACTTTACTTAATTATTTCTCTCACTGCCAGCAACTGTGAGAATGTGGTGCTGCCGCTCATTAGTGAGTTGATCAAGGATCGGGAGCAGGAGTTCTGTCCGAGGTGCGAGTGCAAGTATGAGAACAGGAACACCACTATTATCAAGGTAATAAGAATCTTTGAAGTCTTCAAACCCTAGTTAGTCACATTAGGGCTATATCGCACGAGGACACCAGTGGTAGCGTAATCAGTCGCTCCACCAACAAAATGTATAGAGCTGTATGGAGGGTATCGCACCTGGTGTCCGCTTAGTAGCGCAACCAATTCAGTCTCGGCTATCGGATCACCCTGGTGGCACAACCATGGTTGCTTCGTACGATATCGCACTAAGGACCACCACAGACATGCTACTTTTAGTCATCGTCGATCGGCGATTTTGATGCTGCGTTTCGCTCTTTCTCTCCAAAGAAACGCGACGCAGCATCGATTCAGTCTCAAAATCATCGGTCGCCGTTGCTAAAAGTAGCATGTCTGCGGTGGCCCTAAGATTACTATGATGGACAGTCTGTGGAATTACCTAAGGGCTACCCGTACCTAGCTATAGCCTCTTTCCATTGAGTCAGGCCAAATGTGAATTTATTTACTTAGCAAGAGAAACCCAGCCCTCGTAACATACATCTGTTAAAACTAATTTTAAAAATATAATTAATTGATCCAGGTGGTAGTGATAATTGTGATCTGGGTGATCATGCTTCTGGTGGTCTACATGGGCTTCCTGATCTGCCTGGACCCCCTCATCAACAAGAGAGCCAAGGCCTCCTACCAAGAGCACACCAACGAAGATGTGAGTACATTTAGTGAGGTCTATCCTGTTGGCGTCTTCCAATGCAGTCCAAAAAGCCAGCAAGTGTAAATAGGATTGGGCTGGCCATGTCTGCCTAATACCTTTCGGGCCAAAATCGCCACCAACTGAGGTCCACAAAACACCGCGGCAGACCTAGATGGGGATGTTTGAAGAACTATATAGAACTTTACAAAGGATTGGCATTGAATAGCCCACGGCAAGGAGTGGAAAGACGCCTATACCCGACAAAAGAAGCGTAACAAATGGCTAAATAAAACTAAAATTATAATTGGTTGTGCATTAAATTACATCGGTGAGGGAAAACATCGTGAGGAAACCTACCTATCCCTCGGGATTAGGTAATAGTCAGTTCCTGTATACACGGCGACACGGTTCACCACCTGTCACGTTGGGTTCTGACTATCTAGTGAAACATGGGCTTTGAGTTGGTTAATACCTCCACAATGTGGTGGTGTATGGCCACTCAAGCCTCTGACTACCCCCGAACGGGGATAAAAACATTAAATTTTTTTTTTAAATTAAATTACATTTATAATTATAAAGAGTTGATGTAAGATCTGCTAGCGAACCAAATAAAAAACTAGTGTGCAGGCATAAATAGTTACTAATTGATTGCATTCAGGTTTAATAACATGGATCACAAAATGTGGAAATAAAAAACTGAATTTAATAGAACAAAATTTGCTGTATTTCAGCTATTCTATCGAAGTACACGTCGAATTACAAGTAACCCTGTATTAATGACTATCGCAGGACGAGAGCACGATCAATGCGCCGGCGCAGCAGATGGGCGCCCGCGGCAACGTGCTCAACCGGGTGACGCACCAGCAGGACAAGTGGAAGCGTCAAGTGCGGGAACAACGCCGCAACATCTACGACCGACACACGATGCTCAACTAAGGTTGCACGATACACGTCACTATTACACCACCAAGCCAATTACGTCACATGTAAGGGGGGGGGGGTCAACGAAATGTGACAACGGGGGGAGGAGTCTTAAGTTTCGTGACGTCACATTTAAAAACTTAATTGTTAAAAATATGTGACGTCACACAGGGAAGGAGGGGAGTCTCGCAAATGTGACAAGGGGGGTTCTAAAAATCATGACATTCGTGTGACGTAATTTATGGATGGAACCTAGGAACTCGGATGTAATGCGGCTTCCCCGCCCGCACACCCGCCACCGCCTGCGGCTTCCCGCCCGCACCCCGCCACCGCCTTGTTGTGCGGGTGACGTCACATTTGACAGGTTCCTAGTTGGCTTGGTGGTGTAGTACACGCGTATTGGTGGTAAAACCAAGCTGTACCCAAGGCCTAACCCTGTCGTGTTGACGTGCTAGGCCTACTGGTCATAGATATATAGGTATCTATAGAGTAAGCAACTACCTTGCAACCAGGGAGCTAAGCCGCTTAGCCATAGGAGCGTCTTGCTATAGTTATTGACCGGATGATCGGTCTCTGATTGGTCGATCAGAATCAACCGACCAATGGCCGATCATCCGGTCGGCTGACCAATCAGAGGGTCGATCACTATAGCAGCTCAATGGCAATGGCTAAACGACTTGGGGTCCAGGCAGGATAGCGATATTATTTGTAGTTTGTAACTCCTTTTAACACAGCGCTGCACTTTTATAGTCATTTAACAAACATTTATACAAACTAACACACAATATATGTATGTATTTATATTTTAAGTACCTAATTACAAAACCTCATAAATATTTGACCCCAATAATGTTAAACCCCAAACAGTTAAGAGCGATAGGGACAGCAATAAACAGATCACTTCCTTTACACAATTTCAACATTTTGAAAGATGTAATTATATGATCTATATGTTACTCTGTCTACGCACCGCTAGCACATTTATGGCAGCTATAAAGTTCGAAAATCAAAAGCTGGCGCGACACTACACATATTTATCTTCATAAAAGCTCTGTTATCCTAGTACGAGTGACGGGAACAAAGATAGTTTATAAGAGAAAATAAAAGCTAATTGTCTGATAAAAAGCAATATAATATACAAAAAAGCTAATATCGTGAATAACGAAAATGTTCGTATAACACCCAGCTACGTCGTGCCAGATCTTGTTTTGCGACAAGCTCAATAAGGAAGTGACTAATGAAGAAATTATTTTCCTTCAGTATGGCATTCTAATATAGTATGTTAAATCAATAGGTAAAATTGTTTAATATACCTAGTGTCTCAAAAGTACGAAATAATAATTAAACCACGCATACTGTAGCTGATATGTAGATGCTTAGTGAAGACCAACTATACGTAACTATAATAGTTCCTGAGTTATGGGCCTTTGAATATTTGTGATAACTTTGGTGTTTCGGCCTTAGAACACATCATATGGCGTAGAAACCGGTGTTAACTGCATTTAGAAGTAGCAGCCACTAATACTCAAGAAAAAGTTTGAAAAAATAATGCATAGTTTTAGAGATATTACCGTATTTTAAAATTGGCGGGAAAAAAATATTTGAAATAATGTGTTCGAATTTCAATAAAAAATTTATACCATGCAAATCTATTCCCGATACTCATCCAAACCCCCATGTATTATTTCGTACTTTTGAGACAGTCTGTATACAAGGGCATCTAATATCATCTAACCTCATATTCTAAAACCATAATATAAGTAATAACATGTAACCTGATAATTGTCTTAGAAAAGCTTTATTAGGTATCAATGGCCAACACCTTCTCCCCCCCCCTGCCCACTCCCCTTCAGGTCGGCAAAGTGCGAGCAATGCCTTTGGTATTGCAAGAATCTATAGGCTATGGTAACTGCTTAACATCAGGCGGGCCGTACGCTTGTTTGGCACCTCAGTCCTATAAAAAAGGGAATTCCAGTGTTTCGGAAAAACTGTCTCGGCGGCCACCGGATCGGCGCCAGCGCACGCCATGCCACAATCATCCGAGTTATTACAGAAGAGATCAGATATGCCAATTAGCAAAGTTTTTATGTGCGACAACATTTATATACATTTTTATTTAATATCTTTGAAGACTATACAGGCAGTGGGGAGCGGGTATATTAGTAGTAACTAAATCTAGATTATTAGATTTAATTTCAGTATGCAGCTGTATATAATAGTAACTGTAACCAAATAAAGGAAGTGTGTATATTTAACATTTATTCATTCTGTATTAATTACATTGAAATAAAGTCTATGAAGGGTGACTCGTCTATTATTAACAAAGCTATAAATTCGTTGCGATAACATTTATATCATAATTCAACAATATACAGACATCAATATAATAGATACGGGGCACGTGCATAAGAACCTGTTTCAGAATATTGAGATAACTTATCCAATTATTATTATTGTTTAATTTGAAGTTTTGCCATAGCATATCTGTCAAAACACCAGAAACATAATCTTAAGGCGAAGGCTAGACGTAAAGTATACTATACTGTGGTCCGTCAGTATGGTATGCATGTCAGTATTTACCACAAACTGTAATTCTGGGAATTGAAATTCGTGGTAAATACTGTCATCCATCAGTACAATAGCCTACCTACACGATCAGTTTGGACCACGGTTTTTGATAAATAATGACGGACCACAGTAGGTATTTACTGAACGTCTAGCCGTCGTCTAATAGGTACATACGAAAAATCCAGATAATAACAATGACATATGGATACATTCCTAACTGTACCTCCATCACAAATATCACAATATGTACTCACTTATATTGGAAATAAAGTACTTTTTGACTTTTGTCAATCACACATCATACATTTTGATATAATAATAATAATAAAAAATAACCCTTTTAACGTCCCACTGCTGGGCATGGCCTCCCCTTAATGCGAGGAGGAATAATATAAAATAATAATCAATAAATTATTATCGCGAGACAAACACTAACGAAGCAATTATTGTACTTTGGGTGCCGTATAACAGGCTGGAGGCGATCGCCTGACAAACAGGATGAAAAAGCAATATTGCCCCGACGGGAATCGAATCCGCAACCACCTACCCGGTATAGTAAGCGACCTACATTCAAAAACTACGCTGGACCGCAAAGAAAACGGGTCGGTATCTTCAATATCTTCAAAAGTACCTGACCTAGCTTTATGAAATAAACAATAAATTAAATAATATTTTAATGTGCTTAAATGAAAATAAAAAACAGGCAAGTGCGTGTCGGACTCGCACATAAAGGGTCCCGTACCACCGCAGAATTAAAACGGCAAAATATAATATATTTATTTTTAATTTTAATTTTATTTTTACTATTTGTTGTTGTAGCGGCAACAAAAATACACATTCTGTGAAAATTTTAACTCTACCTATTACGGGTAGTGAGATACAGCCCGCTGACTGACGGTCAGCGTAGGCTTAGTAATAGGGTCCCGTTGGCACCCTTTGGGTAAGAAACCCTAAAATATTAATTGAAGCTTTTTATTTTTAATAAATGTAAAATAAATAAAATGTGATTGAAGATATTCTAACCGACCCTTTTTCTTTGCGGTCCAGTATAGATTGCGCTATCTCTGTAAGTAGGCATAGTTTACAAATGAATAATTAAGTTTTAAAATAAGCTAAATAATACTAATTAAAAACTTGTAAAATAACGTACAAAATACGGGTACGGTCAACGACATAAGTCGCTGAACATTCTCATTTTTTCAACCAACGTTATTAGAATATAGATTAGGATTCTTCTTCCCAGTCGTTACCTAATTCTGAGGATCGTGACGATTTGGTACAATCATTCTAGTTCTGGAGGGCAATTTTCCTGCAATGGCTTCGTTGCCCGCGACGGGTATCGCTTGACACAGTTGAAGTTATGTAATATCAGTGATCTGCGAGCTCCATTTAGCGGGAGGTCTGCCTAGAGAGTAGGATCACCGATTTGAAAAATTAAGAACGGACAGTGATTCATGTCGCTGACTGTACATACTCATTGAAAATAATATTGTAAGCGCCTGTTTCACAATCGACAAACAACATACTCATATTTATTTGATGGATAAAAGTTATCTGACGATTCTGAAACAGGTTCTAAGTACTTATTTACAGTCTTGCATCCTTGCGTCGACAATCTAATATAATATTTTATTATGTTCTTCCGTCACAACCATCACAATGTTGTATACGCCTATGTATAATGAATACAATATTAAATTCTCCATTATATAAAAATACATGATTTTTATAGATAACAACAACAATCTAACTACAACATTAAAATTATCAAGTTATCAAAGTTCAAAAACCTGTTTAGATATGATCGGTATTAATTAGTTCGCCGAGTAACTGTTTCGGAATGTGCCAGACGGCGCCAGTTGGAAGCAACTCTACATAATATCGCCTTTTTTGAACATTGGGCCGATTCACGTAACCAAAACCGTAACGATATCTCAGCGATATACTCGCTAAGGCTATCAACGACTATATCGCTGAGATATCGTTACGGTTTTGGTTACGTGAATCGGGCTACAGGCCTGTACTTGGGCCATAACACACCGGGACGCCATGGCGGCGTCGCCAGCCACCGTATCCAACTAATTCGTATTAAAATGTATGACAAGTAACACCTGGCTACGGATTGGCGACGTCGCCATCAATACAAATTGTTTGGATACGTAGCCGGCGACATCGCCTTGGCGTCCCGGTGTGTTATGGCCCAAAACCATCATAGAATATACACATCTAATTGGAGTCAGACCGACACCTGTTTGATGGCAGACTAAGGGCCGTTGCCAGCCAAAGATGATTAAAAGACATGGATTTGGACATTAATAAAATCTAGATAAATCCCCCTTTAACATATTGACGCCAATTTGATAAGTGGCTATAAGGGTCTGTTTCAAAATCGTCAGATAACTTTTATCCACCAAATAAATATGGCGTTTCGGCATATACCTATTCTACCGAATATAGTATTCGTATTTATGGATAAAAGAAATCGACGTCTCTGAAATAGATCCCTAAATAAAAATATAAGTCCACCACAGTTTTTGCAACTGAGCTAAAGTTTAACAGCGCGTTAGAACATTTAATTAAGTATAAATAGGTATATAATATTATACAACTTTAATATAAATATCAATAAGGAACACAAATATAATTTATGGAAATTATATTCTCTGCTAATAATATATTTAGATTTAAATACTGTTTCAAACTTCAGATAAAACATCTATATCAGGCACACATTGCGCAGTAAAACGCATTTAAATAGGATTTAATGATCGCATACTATGGCCACCTATTAAGAACATATCATTATAAAGCTATTGTAATGTATAAATGCTCTCATGGATTGTGCAAAAATAATCGTTCACGCAAAATGTGAACATCTTCAAAACATTTTTAGTTACCCGCCGGTTGATCAGCTGTTTACGTGCTCGCGACGCAGTGAGGTCACTGACCACTAATTTTATTTAGAAATTAACAAAGCGAATTTATTTTTCCATCTTCTTATCGTATGGTTAGTGGTCAACCTGGTGTCAGAGTTGTTAAAGCCGCCCGAGGCCTCTGACATGGCTTTACGACTGCTCCCTATACCCCATTTATTATAACATTAGAAATAAGAGGCTCGTAGAAGCAGGGATCCAAAACATTTTATTTCAAAGTCAAAACAACTTTTATTTAGAGTGGTTACATTAAAATTGTTTTCACATAAAACAATGCGAAATACTTCGATAACCAAAATAAAAGTACTTTTTATACTATGTTTTATTTATAATAACATCGTATCACACATTTTAAACTGACAACAAAAAAATTATGAAAAAATAAATTATGGTGATTGACTCAATGACAAACACTGACAGAAATTTATTTACGTCTATTTCATAGACAACATAATCCGACAAAATTAGAAACACCTCGCTGTCATAACCTCTGAACGGATTAGGTAACATTTTAGATTTGTTAGGATTATAGTGGAACGAACCACGTTCCCGGTATTGTTCACCCCTGCTTCTTTCAGGTTTTTAGCATCGACACTTAATTTTAAATTGGACTGAAATGATAATATTTAAATGAAAGACAATTTATTTTATAATATAAATAATTAAAATAATTACAGTTAGGTGTGACAAGCTGGTATATAAATAGATTATAATAAATTTGACGTCAATCATAACTGTAACATGTTATTTGTACTTTTGTTACAAAGGTGACACTAAAGATAACCTTTTTTAACTTCTGTCTAATGCTATAACAAATGGAGTATAGATGACAACAACCGGGACCGACTTTTTACGTGCCCTCCGAAGCACGGAGACGCTCAGTTCAAATTTCACTAAATGGTCCCTCATCTCTAACTGACCTTGCCAAGCATTGCTTAACCTCCGATCAGTGATTGCAGCTGGTAATGAGCGCTTCATGATTTGCTTATAACTTACTCGGATTTGATTATCTTTTTTAAAAGTTACAGAATTATTTATGGAAATGTGTTCTATTACCGATATGGAACATCACATAAAATTTACGCACTAGTTAAAACAACACTTGTACTGGGTGAAATCGAAATCGTCGGCAATACTTTAACCACTGATTCTACACATGTTTCAAAATATATTAGGAAAACAAATAAAAAATCTATTGATAAATAAATATTGATCGGGTAAGCAAATAAGCAAATCATTTAACTGTTATACCTTACCTGGGTAACACATTTTTATCAATTGATTTGTTGATTAATATTCCCTAAAGTTCCTGAATCATGTGTAGAATCACTGGTTAAAATATTGCCGACGATTTCGATTTCACCCAGTATAACGTTCTACTAACATGGAGCACGAAAATAAGTACTTATTAATATAATTCGCCAAGTTGCTCGCTTAGTTAGATCTGGTGACTTCAGTATTTTTCAGTCAATTATCCTCGCCCTCGAGCAATAGTGACTGGGCCTGTAAATATATGAATAAAAGTTATATTTAACTTCGGACTATATAAACCAAAGTGTGGAAACTGTTCAAGTCAGTAGACTAGAGTATAGTAATTGAGTAAGTATGAAATACCACCGTTCACAAGCCTCGAGTGGCCGCGTCCAGGTAATCAGACATGACGTTATATCTTCATGATCAGACGTTAAAACTGATTGCACGGGCGCGCCACTCGGCTCATATGGACACACCTATTGACTTATTCCAATACCCTATTTTATTTTAAAAAATCATAGAAAGGCAAACGAACTGACGGTCCACCTGATGGTAAGTGGAAACCGCCGCCCAGGATATCTGCAACTTATGGCCGGCGCACATAGAGCACGGCACGGCATGGCATTTTATTTTTTATCAATCACCTATCATTGAAATATGAACCTTATTTCAATTGGATAAGTATTGAATTCGATTGATAAAAAATAAAATGCCATGCCGTGCCGTGCTCTATGTGCGCCGGCCATTAAGGGGAGCAGACGCGGCATCTACCTTTTAGGAACCTGTCAACATGCTCTATGAAGACCCCCTAACATGTAGTGCTCAGGAAATACTTCAGGATATAAGTCGACAGTCAATCAGAGTGCTCAAACAAACGGCATACCTCTTCAGATTCCCTCTCCCGGTGGAACCTCACCCTCCTCTTGTTAATCAGAGGGTCCAAGCAGATCAGGAAGCCCATGTAGCTGGCCAGCGACATCATCACCCATAGCAGCATTATCACGACCACCTGATGATGGAAGGCATAGTGTCGCGGGTCACAAAGGCAACCATAAGTAGCACAAGCCTCCGTTGAATAGACTGCGGCATGGTACCATTGACGTCATGGAACTTACCCAAAAAAATGCCGTAGTGCCTTCAAAGGGACAGGGGGCTTACCACAAGCTCTTATTGCGATTCAATTATAGGAACGTTTTAACGACGTTTTAATGACGTTTCTTATTGTCATGACAATAAGGTACGTCATTGCACAAAAAGTCGCTGAAACGTTAATACGTTCCTGTAATTGAATCGCAATAAGAGCTTGTGGTAAGCCCCCTGGCCTCCTTTTTGGATAACAAGCAACACTTGTACTATGGTAACGTACAATGGACTGGTGGCGATCCCAGTGACACTCAGATCCGAGTAAATTACGAAGAGGCGGTTTTCGAGCAGTGAGCCGAACAGCGGAAACTTAAAATATGCCATTTGATTTTTTTCTTAAATGGATTCACAATTTTTTTTTAAAGTGCGACAAGTCGTTGGATTCTAAAAAAATTCACCCTCTAGATCATAAGTCGGGCAAAATCTAGTATAAGTATCGCTACTTCAACTAAACCGAAAGAAAGAAGCCGCGCAAACATAAACTTTCTGTACTTTGTTTCAAACTCAAACCGAGATTTCAAAATATATGTTCGTATTTAGAACTAGATTGTTACTTGGATACCATACAATTGCTCTAAACTTCATCAAAATTGCTCTCCTTACCCATTCCGTCTGGCTGCCGCGTCGCGTATTTTTAGCCTAATTATAATCCACAGGTACTAATAAATACCAGTTAATGCTTAGATATTCCATCAGTTCGAAACTCTACTTTAATGGTGTTGGATTAACAGGAGCATTCAAATGAAATGTATTAGTGAATAAATAGTATTTTTGGTTCTATAAAAGGCTAGAGTTAAATACATTGTAATATAATTTTGTATTTTAAAAATATATTAATGGCTGATGGATTTGTGATGCAGCCAGCTCTGAAACATCGCGTTCATGAGCGCTCAAAACAATGTCGTTTATTGAGTACATAACATGGAATATGTATCAGTAAGTATTTTTTATATTACTAGCTGTGCCCGTGACTTCGTACGCGATGAATTGTATAAGAAAAGTCGCCTAAGTTACTCCTTATACAATCAGCTATCTGTCAGTGAAAATCCCGTCGAAATCGGTCCAGACGTTTCGGAGATTAGTGTAGGTAGGACCTAGTGTTATAATAAAATTTTATACTATGTTAGCCATCTGTTGGTAATCTCTGGCCGACAACAATGTAGACCGCCAAGAATTTACAATTTACAACGAAGAATTCACGAATATCAATGATCATTGAACATGAATCGGTAGAAAATAGTAGATTTACAGCCGAATATTCGGAAGCTACTCAAATTTTAGACCCGTTTAATTTTGATGTGCCATACATAAATTTACAAATAACGACGTCAAACTGTCGAGTGTGACTTTAACATTTGAGTAGTGCTGTATTCAGAGGATACGCACTGAGCGCAACTATTCACTCTGACCTCTTTCTGTACCTGAGGTGTTCAGTTGCGGTGTCAGGCAGCGCATAGCGTAGTTCAGTTCAGTTCAGTAGCGGCCTAGCCTTTGAGTATTTGACTGTTTGGGTCAGTTCAGACCAGAGTTGCAAAAAACAGGAAATTTAAAATGAAAACTATTAAAAACATGTTTAAAACATTGTTTTAAACACAATCTTTAAAACTTGATGAGTTTTTCGTAACAACCCTGGTTCAGACAGACCGTAAATATGGTTATACGGTCCTATTTTGAATGAAGCCAGTAAATTGCTCGCACCTTTTCCATGTCTGAACTGACCCTTTGGGTAACAGCTTACCATAATAATGGTGGTGTTCCGGGTCTGATACTTGCAGTCGCATCGCGGGCAGAGCTCCTGCTCGCGGCCGTGGAGCTCAGCACCAATTTGTGGCAGTATCACCCCTTCGCAGTTGCTGTCACAGAGTGTACTTGATAACACATTTGAAAAAATAAAATGGTATGGTGAATAAACCACTCCATGATGCTTGTACGTTTGGACAGTGCAAGTATAATGCAATAAATCAACGGTCCCTAATCGGTAAAGTATCGAATATGAATTTTCTTTTTTTTATTTTTCTGCTTTAATCTTCTAAGCTTAAAACAGACATTTAAAAAGTGGAAATTTTAAGATTTCAGACCGTTGTATTAAGTGTCATAATCATTAACGAATTAAACAGATGTTGCAAGTTTGTAATACCTGATACACTAATCTAGATTCAACAAAATATTTTAACAAAAATATCTTTAATGTACAGACACAGCTCAGTTACGGCTTAATAATAGTAATAAAAAGATCGTGATTGCAATATTCTTACCATTTATTGGGTGGAACGTTGGCAGTGTACACTTTTCGAGTGGCAACGGTGCTGTTTAGCACTGCAGTTAAACTCGGGCAGATACATCTGCAACGTTTGTCCTCATATTGCTGACCCTGCCATCATGAAAAAAATTAACCTTCTCTTTTTTTTTTCATATGGCTTCATTCCAGCTGTGGGGCCCGTAGTGAATAAAGAACCCAAAGTATTTAGTAATGTCTTAGGTGATTGATATTTAGTTTTTTTTTTTATTATTATCCTCGAGACCATCTGTTTACATTACCTGTTTTACTTCGTTCGTACATAGGTAATAAATCATATACTTTATCAGATATCTATAAAACTAGTTATGTAGATAATTCAGTTTGAAAGGATATTCGAATAGCAATACTTACACACGCAGTTGTAATCAGCACCGAGACATAAAAGCACTTCAAAAGAAGACCCATGGTCACTTCACTGGACTCATTGGATCATTTTGCGACTTTATCGATCCATCTCTGTACACAGTAGTATTGAAGATTCTAGCTAGATAGATATTTGTAGGACATAGGTAAACTAAACATGAAAGCTAGGGTAGGAAAAATATAAAATCTGAATTCTATCACAGTCGAGCAACAATCGAAAGAATTCGCCAACTTTTGACAGTCTGCAAATATTTTGACATTGACATACGTGCATCAGATCTCACAATAGAGAATGATCTACTGACCAAAAAGCATGGTTCCCATACACTCTCCAATCCAGCGAAAAGACAAACAACGAAACAAGTGACAGATAACCGCTGCAGGTACAAAGCTTCACTTATGCGCCTGCCACACGCTCCGTCTTGCCTGTGCAGTCCAATCTGTGCAGACATTTCTGTACAATAAGACGGAACACCGTGCACTGGCCACACGTGCACGTAAAAAAAAAAAAAAAAAAAAATTTATTTGGAACTAAACATTGGTACAATAATAAAAATCGTTGACTAATGAAGAAGTTTTAGAAAACTGTGTCGCAAAGCCAACGCCCACCTCTCCAGAAGTATGTTCCAACATTTATAGGATCTGGAATATTAACTTAAGAATAAGAATTTAAAAATGAAAGTAACTTAAATGAAGATTATAAAATAATAAAATTAAAAAAAATATATTAAAAACCTTGCTCATTTATGAGTGTAATAGGGTGTGTGTTTGTGTGGGTGTGAGTGTGATGTGAGGTGAATGAGGTGTGGAGTGTAAATGTGTGTATGGTAATGTGAGAGATCAATGTCCAGGTTAGTTAAATATTTTTAAAAGACCTTCAGTCTCATCGTAGGATAGAGTTAAAAGCCAATTGAGACATTTTAATTTACATATTTTTAATGGGAGAGAGTAAAAATATGTAAATTAAAATGTCTCAATTGGCTTTTAACTCTATCCTACGATGAGACTGAAGGTCTTACAAACCTAAGCTCGTACAAACTAAACTGTTTATTATTTACTGATAAAAAAGGCAAAAAGAAACAAACCTTCGAAATATAACTTCTTACATCCCTCATTTTCAAGATTTACTGTGTGTTGTCGATAAAAAATTTGCCGGACTGAAGCGCGGCTTGAATGACCGGCGACACGCTCAAGCCAAATCAAACCGTGCAAACTAAATTTGCGCATTCTAATCTTCAGCATGTCAAAGATTGCGCAAGCTGCGCTTCCGGGCCTGCACGAGTTACCGTCTTGCCGTCTACACGCATGCTCTTACTAAGATACTCTTACGCCTCTTATCTGCGCAAACTGGTTTGTGCAGTCATGTTCGCAGGCAAGATGGAGCGTGTGGCCGAGCCATACTGACGCTTCGTGACGCTAATGTGTGATTGGCAAACAGTGAAACGTCAACATCCCTCAATCCATGGATGATTTAATTTTGCCTCCATGCACATGCATACGGAGATCCAATGGTTATTCTTTTTCTAAAAGCTGTTTGACACAGCATTGTTTGACTTTGTGTGGAGCCCTTTAGGACTGTCAGTCAGACAGACAAAATTTGGCAAAAGTTTATGTAGTCTATGTTTTACGGCTGCTGACCGATCATGTTTTGAAGTGGGTAGAAGCTAAATGTGTTATTTTTGTGATGACTGTTCGAGTTAAATGTAAGGTAATTATCAAAAATATCCTTTTAGCGCGGTCCCCGCACATCCTGATATGATTTTACAGAATTGCATCGTGGCGATTTCGAAGTATGTGGGGACTGCTTAGGTGGCAATTTTCAGATGTCATTATCGTAGAACAGGGTTAATTTTTTTACGTTGCACACAGTGTTTTCTGGATTTTGTAGAATTTTTAGATGCAGTGAAAGCTGGAGTATACGTGGGCTATATTACATGTGTTACAGTATTCGAAATAATAATTTTATTTGTCTGATAATAATCGTCATGGTTGGTAGGTATCGTTTTTCATTATCATGGTGTGATTTGACTGCTTTTCTTGCCTGTAAAAATAGATTCTTATATTTTTCTTTTAGGTATTATGCCTACTATATTATGTTATCATATTATTTATTATTGATTGGATAGTGTAATGCTGGTAGATATAACATGAATCATAATTATGCCTCTGGGTTTTAGTTAACATTTTTAGGAAAGTCCCAATACAATATCTGTTGAATGTTCTTGTTGAATGTACTGGAAAAAACTAATTTGTGCATTTGTTAGTGTTAGGTAGGTATAAGTATGTAAACTATTTGTCACATCTGTACCAAGGGTAATCCCATTTGAAATGATCAGTGTTAAACTTGGCTGATTATCCTCTTAAAATATCATTCATAACTGATTCATTCATACTGTAAAGAAATATGAGTACTTATCTTGTTTTATTTCCATTACCCTTTGTTTGCACTGCCAACACAACAATTAAGAGCCTGTTTCAGAGTCCGAGATAACTTAGGTATACAAATATGATGTTTCAACAGATATTATATGGAAAAACTGTCAAATCTTCACATTTATTTGGTGGATAAAAGTTATCAGACGATTCTGAAAAAGGCTATAACAAAGATGTAGTGTTGTTTCTATTTTGTGCTGTCAGAGAAAAGAGACATCAATATAAATCTGTGTTTTCACAAGTTCAGCCTGATGGTCACCTACCTGTTGTCCATGACTCCATTAATGACCCCATACAGTATCCTGCACATTTTCATAAATGTCTATGATAATTAAATGTACTTGGCTGTATTCCAAGGAATATTATATTTCATCCAAAAATAGATAACACAAATCAGTAAAAATGTTTCAAATAAAGAGTTAAGACAGTTGATGATTACTAAAGAAATTTAAATCAACTAACAGGGTTTGTGTCAATCTCTAGTCTGTTTTATATCTTAAAGGTAAGTTCGATGCAAGCGGCAGACAGCCAACGTCAGTCGATCTCATAGAAATTGAATGCCATTATACCGTCGCGGCACATGTCATCGCGACAATTTGTATGAAACTGACGTCTGCCGACTGACGTCGGCCGTCTGCCGCTTGCATCGAACTCCTACCTTTAGAAACATCAGACAGCACAGCCAGCTGTGACGAGACACCATTTTAGATTCATAAATGTTGTCTCATTCACTCCTGCGAATGTAGCGACTGTAGCCTAGGGGGAACACGTTGGGCTAGCAATCAGAAGGTCCCAGGTTCGATCCCCGGTTGGGCATGGAATGGATAAATTTTCATCGATGTGCATAATTCACAGTTTGCTTACGGTGAGGGAAAACATAGTGAAGAAACCTACCTATCCCACGGGATTGGATAATTGTCAGTTCCTGTATACACGGCGACAAGGTTCACCACCTGTCACATTTGGTTCTGACTATCTGGTGAAACGTGGGCTTTGAGTTGACTTAATACCTCCACAATGTGGTGGTGTATGGCCACTCAAGCCTCTGACTACCCCTGAATGGGGATAAAAGTTGTGATGTTATATTTATTTATTTTTCATTCTCTCCTATCGATGAAGCAACAGAGATTATGCCACAATATGTGACAAAACTTTTGTCTTGGTCGGCATACTAGCCATGAAGGTATCTTCTTCAATGTTGGCTCTTGGTAGAGTGGTTGTCATTGTATGGAGCTACCACGGTCAGTAGCCCGATTCACGTAACCAAAACCGTAACGATATCCCAGCGATATGGTCGTTGATAGTCTTCTCATATTACGAAAAGGCCATCCACGACTATATCGCTGAGATATCGTTACAGTTTTGGTTACGTGAATCGGGCTACAGATATTGCTTGTCTCACAATCTTTCGCCATTTGTCTCCGTTGTATTCATATAAGGTCACAAGACTTACCAACTCCAGCTCTTCCTATCCTTTCTTTTGATTAAATTTGTGTGGGTTCCTAGTCAACTTAGCTTTACCCGGGACTTGTCGAGGGTCAAACCTTGTCGTCATCGTTGGACACCATTGTCGATCCTGGCTGACGGGAGTAACAGTGGTGGGAATGTGTACTGGGCTTAGTCCCAAAAAAAAAAAAACGTAGTCTGGTTATTCAATCGCATCAGTAACCTTCTGTGTGGCCCGATGCCTATTTTTCCCTGCTAATGAAGGTATACTTAATAGATTATCAATTGTGTCCACTCAATAGGTAAACAAGATAAATAGAACATGTTTTTTACAGAATGCCAATCCAGGCGCCTCAATGGACGGACTACCTGAACTGTCCAGTGTGCTGCCACGAGTTTGGAATGTCGCCCCGGAGCCCCATCAGCCTCGGCTGTGGGCACACCCTGTGTAAACACTGTCTCCAACACTTGCACCGAAGACAATGTCCCTTCGACCAGGTGAGAATACTGTTACAGCTAGCGAACTTGTGGCCGAATACTCAAAGGCTACTTTTTTTCCCTAATGGCCTCTTTCCGTTAAGTCGGGCCCAATGTGATTCTAAAGGCTACTTAAATGTTTAAGTCTTACTCAGCAGTTTGAGTCGTTTTTATCTGTCATTGTCAAAATTAAGCAACTCTCATAATTGAGTTGCGTTTGAGTATGCGGCGTTATGTCATGTTATGTTCCATTAGTGATCTATTTATCTTTGTATAAGTATAGCCATACAGCGTTTTCTAACAATTCGAGTCCTTGCAAATAAACTGTATACCATCTGCTAACTGACTGCATAATTGCTATTTTGGTTCAGTTGACATACGGCCGAATACTCAAGAGGCTACTTAAATAATTAAGTCCCACTTAGCAGTTTGAGAGGTCGTTAACTGTCATTTTTTGTATGGCGCGTCAAAGTTACGCAGCCCTCAAATTTAAGTTGCGTATGAGTATTCGGCTAATAACTGCCTAATCACTATGTAGTCCGCTTGCAGTCCAACGCAAGTCACCTGAATTGACCCTAATGTGCTGTGCTTGAAAAAGTTCATTATAGATATGTAAGAAAAGTCAATAAGACCTTAAATGCAATTAAATTACTCAGTTTATATTCATGCCACCTCAGTTTATATAAGGTAGGATTCCGTCATCACCAAGCCCAAAAAACACAGTACACTGCTTTATGATGCAACATGTTCAAAAATTGTACATACAATCAGAGCTTAGTACACATAATTTACTCAAAAAAGTTTATAATGTTGTCATTATTTCGCAAACCTTCTTCGAGCAAAATCGGATTTGTCGTCTTGCAAGAGCTACATGATATTTATAAGCGACTACATCTATTACATACCCCCCAGCTTTACGCCAGTAAACCAGAATCTACTGCGGTGATGATGAATTTTGACTTTTAGTGAACCCCAGAGAAAAGTAAATAGTCTTGGCACCTGCAACAAATATTGCGCAAAGAACATTTAAAGAGGGAAGGAAAACGATATATTACCCACTTCTCTCTATTCAAAGTAGGACATAAACATATAAAATATGTACATAATGGAGGAATTTTCATCTATGTGCATAATTTACAGTTCGCTGACGGTGAGGGAAAACATCGTGAGGAAACCTGTCTATCCCTCGGGATTAGGTAATAGTCAGTTCCTGTATACACGGCGACACGGTTCACCACCTGTCACGTCGGGTTCTGACTATCTAGTGAAACGTGGGCTTTGAGTTGGTTAATACCTCCCCAATGTGGTGGTGTATGGCCACTCAAGCCTCTGACTACCCCCGAACGGGGATAAAAGTCGTGACGTTACATTACATTACATAATGCGATAGTGTTCGAAACCTTACGAATTTTATACAGTCGGGCGACATTTTGCGTCACGCTAAACTAGGTCTTGGTCTAGACGCCGAATCGATTCGCTAATACTTCTAATTTAATTTTTATCTGAACTTGATTTGGTGAGAGTCTAATCCAATGGAAATTGTTACGCAACTTTGAGACGCGATTGCGAAATTACCGCGAATGTATCTGAAACGTGGCGATAAACACAGACTCGATCTTTGACGGGCCCGTTAGCGTGGTTGGCGTGATGGCGCCTTTCATGCTGCAGGTCGTAGGTTCGATTCCTACCCGGGACATGCATTTGTGTGCATGAACATGTCTGTATGTCCGGAGTCTGGGTGTTTATGTATATTAAGTATGTATTTACAAATAAAAAAGTAGTATATGTAGTAATATCAGTTATCTGGTTGCCATAGTACAAGCTCTGCTTAGTTTGGGATCAGGTAGCCGTGTGTAAAAATGTCCCAGGATATTATTATAATTATGTATCGGACAAGGTGGGACGGAATTTGATTCTGTAGAAATTTCTAGGACACAAATAAGACATCTTGTTTTGTCTTGACAAAGTTAAGGGACTTCTGAACACTGAAAAAATCCTGGACACATGATCGCTGCCCCGGATCTATATTTTAAAAAGCATGCAAAATGCTAATAGTGCCGCCCTCTAGGTCATATTTGCTACTAAATATTGGCCGCCCCCGCCCCGCCCCGCCGTGTATACACTTACCTCGTCATAAATTCACTCACAAGCATGATTCGCGCGCGTATCACAAATTAAATAGAGATGCTACGCGTACACAGATTTTATTGTATTGTGCCCACTGCTGAGCTTCTCACGTGCGATGCGATGTACCACGAAAACGGTTTAGATACCGAGTATAGTACAGTAATAATAATAATAATATCCTGGGACATTTTTATACACACGGTTACCTGATCCCAACTAAGCAGAGCTTGTACTATGGAAACCAGATAACTGATATTACTACATATACTACTTTTTTATTTGTAAATACATACTTAATATAATACACCCATACTCCGGCCATACAGACAAGTTCATGCACACAAATGCATGTCCCGGGTAGGAACCGAACCTACGACCTGCAGCGTGAAAGGCGCCTCCGCGCCAACCACGCTAACGGGCCCGTCAATGGCAATGTCAGTTGCAAGCACGAACGTAAATACATACTGGACTGTCCACTACTGCACAAAAAACGAGCCGAGCGAGAGGCCCCAGTTGGGACCGTGTCCCTCTCATTTCGAGTTGCGATTCCAAAATAATATTATCGTTGGGTAGTGATTGTTAGGTTTTAAATCAAGCAAATAAATTAATTTAGTATTTATCGTGACATTTGTTAATATGATAAAACAATAGTCACGATAAATAATAAATTAATTTATTAACTAGGGCCTCTCGCTCGGCTCGTTTTTCTGTCTAAGAATTGTCAAGGTATAATAGACCTTAAGGCAGCAGAATAAAGTTGAATTTCTTCTTAACCAAAAACTCAACTTGTCTATCCTCTATTAAAAGATCCTTGGTTGCAAGCTAGTGGCTGGCCTCCCCCAGTCTTAGCCACCTATAGCAAGTGCCCCTCTCTAGATCCGGGCCTGAACAACAGTTGGCTCGGATGTTGTAAACAAGTGTTCATTGCCACAGACTGCTATCCATGTAGAACAAGAGGAGCTCGTGGTGAACACGGCGCTGCTCCACCTGGCGGGGTACCCTCCCCCCGCGCAGACGTACCACCCCCCCTCGATCCAGGCGTTGCCGGAGCACGACCGACTGGCGTACGACTGCACAGTCAAATGTATGGAACACCTTGCAGCTTACCTCAAATTTTGTGGAAATGGTAAGTTTATATTTGTGGCTGTGTCAACATTAGACACATGTCAAGCCCGAGTACTCTGTTTTGACATAATGTCAAAACGTGAGTGCTCAGGCGAGGCATGCGAGACATTTGGACGCACCAATTGTATTTTTTGGTTGAGTAATCCCCATTACCGAAGTTAACCAAATGCTCATTACCTTTGCACGTACACTGTAACCCCCAAATTTATAAAAAGTTATAATTATCGACTAGCACAGGCTAACAAATTACTTTTGTTTCTAGAAATGCTTTGTAAAACCATTGTAAGCTGGCTAAAAAGCTCTATAAATTTTGCAGTAAGACATGAGCTAGAATACACACAATATATATTCTCATATTCATAAATCAAACTAAAGTACTTGCTGTCTTACAAGAATGCATAGGTATTACTTTTTATTCATAAAATAACCACATACAACACCATAGACAAATACTAAACTTATTAAGAAACTACTATAGTCTGATTTTTAATTAGACGAAGTAAACTGACAGGTGCTAATGTCACTTTTCGGTATAAATAGAACAAATAAGCTTCAAATTCATAGAACAGTGACATTTAATCGTCTAATTAAAAATCAGACTATAGAACAATCGACTATTATTTTGATACCCCATTACAGTTATTGATTTGTATTGCTCTAGCCACGAATAGCATGTCCGGGAACCGGCTGTCGAGGCCGATGCAGCGGAAACTGGTGATGCTGCTGCAATGCGCCATCACGGATGAGGAGGGGCGGGGGCGGGCTGCGCGGGCGGTGCGCTCGCTCGGCGAGCGGACAGTCACCGAGCTGATACTGCAGCACCAGGTCAGGACTCCCCCATAGACAAGGGGCTTTGTCTACAAGCTGTAGCCAATTGACTACAGCTCATAAACGGGCTGGCTCGACCTCTCACAGAAGATCGGCGTAAAGCAGCTATTACAGCTGCGTTTCGTACGATGAGTAAGAGAGCCGTAAGCCCACCCCCCTTCCCCCTCCCTCCATCCCACTCCCCTTCAGGTCGGCAATGTGCGAGCAATGCCTTTGGTATTGTAAGCATCTATAGGCTACGGTAACTGCTTAACATCAGGCGGGCCGTACGCTTTTTGCAACCAATAAAAAAAATAAAAAAAGCGTTTCTACAAATCGCTACGCTTAGGGCCAACGCAGACTTGCTACTTTTAGCATCGGCGATCGGCGATTTTGATGCTGCGTCTCGCTCGTTCGCGCTCGAAGAAACGCGACGCATCATCGATACAGTCGCAAAATCGCCTGTCGCCGATGCTAAAATTAGCAAGTCTGCGGTGGCCCTTAAATGTATAGAAATGACATTACAAGTCGGTAAGTAGATCACGTGACTATGTCATTGCCATAGAAGCGTAACGATTTGTAGAAACGCTGGTAGAAGTTACTTGGGTACAGGTGATGATGGCAGATTTGAATATTATCTTCGTGAATTCTTAATTGTAAAATCTCAGCCATTTTGGCGGCCACGGCCTCTGGCCGAAAGCATGTCGATATTTTTTTAAATGAGTCTAGGCCCACACACGCCCACCACTGTTACTCCTGTAAGCCAAGATAGACAATGGCGTCCAACGATGACGCCAAGGTCCTCGACGAGTCCCAGGCAACAGCTAAGTTGTCTTGGGACCCGCACGAATATAATCAAAATAAAAGATTGATTAACCTTCTTCCAACTCCTGCTATCCTTTCTTTTCCACATGTCGATCGGCAATAAAATAATATTAGTTTACTAATGGTAAGAAATCAGCAACCTTAGGGCCCAGGCAACCATACGCTTGTTTATCGACATCTATCTAAATATATAAGAATCAAAGTCCTGACTCACTGACTGACTGACAGACAACGCACAGCCTAAACCGCTGGTCGTAGGGAAATGAAATTTGGAGAGTGTTTTTATCTTGATGGTCAAAGGTGCACTAAGAAAGGATGTTTTAAAATTCAACCCCTATGGGCGTTAAATAGGGGATGAAAGTTTGTATGGAAGTTCGTCAAGTTGTAATTATGAAAATTGGTATTTAGGTTTAATAATAAATATACCACTAATATGGTTGCATCCCTTGGGTGTTTTTAAAGGTCTTTCTTTTTTTTATTCTGCGCGGACGTAGTCGCTGGTAAAAGCTAGTTGTTGTATAAAAAAGCAGAATCCAAAATGGACGATTCTTCTGTTCAGAATCCGCAACAGCTGAGTGCGAACCTATGGGCAGCCGTCCGCGCCCGAGGGTGCCAGTTCCTAGGCCCGGCGATGCAGGAGGAGGTCTTGAAACTGGTCCTGCTAGCGTTAGAAGACGGCTCTGCACTGTCTCGGAAGGTAATGTACCACACTTAATACATCCTGGACCTTGATACCAGCTGACCTACTCCGAAATACGAACCTAACGTTTCGGCTGACGGATTGTCGTGATTTGACATTTCTTCTTTCGTTTTTCTCTACGATTTGACATTGTTTTGATCGTAAATCGAATCCGTACTTCGGACGATCCGTCAGCGACGTATTTCGGAGTAACCCCCCAGGATCTAATAACAAGGAAATTACTCCCACTGTGGAAAATCCTCTGCACAAGATAACTCCTAACCCCAGAGTAAAGACTAAAGAAAGAGGTGCCCTTATTAGATATTTGTATGAAACAAAACGTGGTCATAGTTTTTTCATTTTCATTTTACTATTTACCGGTAAATAGTTGAAATACTCGCTTCGTTTTATGTCGATGTTAGTACTAGGCCGACCACTCGGCCGACTTGCTTAGGGCCAGTCCCCTTAGTAACTGGTCCATGCTCCTAATACAACAAATCCGCGCATAGTCTACGACGTATCGCAGATGAAGTAACAACAAAAAATGCAGGCACAAACCAGTCATGAATTGCAGATCCGTTTTCCTTTTGCATTTTTTATGGGGGTAGGCCCGCCACACACTCCCTCAAGGTAGGAGTTGGTTGCGTGGTGCAGTGCGGCGACGGCAAGCGGCAGACGTCAATCCCATAGAATTGAGTGCCGTCGGTACATGTCATCGTGACAATTTTATATGAAACTGACGGCGACAACTGACGTCGCAGCAACTGCCGCATCCATCGAACTCCTACCTTCAGGATTAACAGCACTCTTACAAGCAAGGATTCTACAATGGTGTCCAACGATGACGCCAACGTTTGACCCTTGAGTCCCGGGGAAAAGCTAAGTTGTCTTGGACGCATTGGCATACTGTCGTAATATGAGTGCTTAGGCGAGGCATGCGAGGCATTTGGACGCACTAATTCAGCCGTTATGCCGTTATTCTTAGTCAAACTTACAAACTTTAGCTAGGTGTATAATGCATTTCTATGAAGTATGGACCAACTTCATGGACCAATTACTAAGGGGACTGGCCCTAAGCAACTCAGCCGAATGGTCGGCCTAGTACTAACATCGACATAAAACGAAGCGAGTGGTTCAACTATTTACCGGTAGATAGAACAATGAAAATGAAAAAACAATGACCACGTTTTTTTTTTTCATACATATATCTAATAAGGGCACCTCTTTCTTTAGTCTTTACTCTGTGACCAACTTGCATCAAAATGATTCCGAAAAAGAATTCGCGGCGGCGAAGGCCTCGGCCTTGTGATTGGTCGGGAGCAATGACAACGCATTGTGATTCGACTTTTGAAAATAATAACTGATTGTGTTTGGTAGATCGTAAAGCGTATGTTTCAGTGTATAACAGTTTATAATGTGTTGATATTGTTTCAGGTGTTAGTAATGTTTGTAGTCCAAAGATTGGAGCCTCACTTCCCGCAGGCATCCAAAACTAGCATAGGCCATGTCGTCCAGCTCCTATACAGGGCTTCATGTTTCAAAGTGAGTAATTTACCATACTTATATGACCGTTGTTTTTAAGCGATTAAGGAGTATCCACACATAGCTGGGACGTGCCTGGAACTTAGACGGACCGTGCTGCGTCTTCATATAAAATGTACACACCGATATTTTTGGGCTGTCATTTTAAGGCACCGCTTCCCGGCCGAGCGTTTTCGCCGTCTGGGTTGGTCGAAAGCGCACTATTTTTGCCAAAATATCGAAAATCATTAATTGTGACGTGAAAAACTATTGCATCACCAAAATCGAACTTAATTTTTTTAGGTATTATATTTACTTTTGGTGAAAAAAAAAATTAGAAATGCCGAACCGTTTGGAAGAAGATACAAATTTAAATTTGAAAACTGCTACATTTTGGTATATTTTTTCACATAGTAAATTGGAAGTAGCACTTTTTTCCTGCTTAAATTTTAATATATGAGGGTTCTTTAAATACGGTGATAATTTTTTTCCAATTTTTTACCCCACTGGTCTAAAAGGAGATAGCTTCCAAACATGCCTCGTTAGGTGCCTGTACAGTCTTAAATGAAGACCGTGCTTCTCGGACACGGCCCGGCTATGTGTGGATAGTCCATTAAAGGCGCTCGAGCATCTGACGTAATCGTGTCGCTATCGAGGAAATATTCTGACACTTGTTTATTCGTGGTAGAGCCAAGCTTTTGCCAATTGACTACAGCTTTTATATGGGTTGGCTCGACCGGGGTAGTACCACCCTCTCGCGGAAGATCGGCGTAAAATGGAGCGTAGGAGAGCGAGCGAAGAAGTAGGCATTGATTCGCATATTTTTATGTGACTATAAGGTGGCACACAATGTTAGTATACAGTTGGTGTGTAAGGCCTGTATTAATAAATCGATCTCAACATTGGGGTCGATCTTGAGTTGCTGTTTTGACAGATGTTCCATATATTAAACGTCAAAACTGCATCTTAAGATCGATCTCAACTTTGAGATGCATTTATTAATACGAGCCTGACGGCCGAATATTCAAAGGCTACTTGATTATTTAAGTCCCACTTAGCAGTTTGAGACGTCGTTAACTATCATTTTTTGATGGCGCGTCAAAGTTAAGCAGCTCTCAAATTTAAGTTGCATACGAGTATTCGGCCGTTAGTATATTTAAATATTGATTTCCACTAGGTTTCAAAACGCGAATGCGACTCATCGCTGATGCAGCTGAAGGAGGAGTTCCGTACGTACGAGTCGCTGCGACGCGAACACGACGCGCAGATCGTGCAGATTGCGACGGAAGCGGGGTTGCGGATCGCGCCCGACCAGTGGAGTGCGCTGCTGTATGGCGACACCGCGCACAAGAGCCACATGCAGAGCATCATAGGTACGTTCCACCACAGAGAACCCTACACACTACACCGTTTGAACCAGCCACTGTAATAAAAAAGCAAGGCGGTCCACCACTCACTAAACATATACGACAGTCCGTTTGAAATTGACACTGTCATTAGAAAAAAAGTGCAGAACATACTAGGTACGGTCCACCAAACACAACACTGATCCTAAACGATACACCGTTTGAAACAGACACTGTAATAACAAAAAAATACAGAGCATCATAGGCATGGACCAATTACTAAGGGGACTGGCCCTAAGCAACTCGGCCGAGTGGTCGGCCTAGTACTAACATCGACATAAAACGAAGCGAGTAGGTCAACTATTTACCGGTAGATAGAACAATGAAAATGAAAAAACAATAACCACTTTTTTTTTTTCATACATATATCTAATAAGGGCACCTCTTTCTTTAGTCTTTACTCTGTGATCATAGGTACGGACCACCATACAGATCACTGACCCTACACAGTACTCCGTTTAAAACTGACATAGTAATGAGGATTCTTAACGAATTTAGTTGAGAATACAGATTTATAGAGCTAATAAATCCATAACACTAAGTGCAAAAAAAATTGTTCTATGACAAAACTTGACGAAGTTATGACCAAATTAATAGCGAAGTTCGCGCGCGGTAGCTGTGACGTCAAAAGGCCCACTCACACTTATCAGTGCATGGCGGCGCGGGCCCAGCGCGCCTTCAAGCCGATCGGCACGTGTGACGTCACACGTGCCGGCCGCTCATAACATAAAATGTGTTATAAAATCGCAAAGGTGGGACCGATTTCGATGATTTCCAAATTATATTGATGAGAAAGCAGTGTTAAGTTGTTAACTATAGTGTTGGTTTTGAGTTCATTTGGTAAATCTGTAAGAATGACCATCAGTATCTTATAAGCCAATGTCGATTTGTCCTGTAGATAAATTACAAACGCCGCAGTCGTTCGCGCAGTCTGTGCAGGAGTTGTTCATTGCGCTGCAGCGGACCGGCGACCCCGCACAGCTGATCGTCATGAGCCTCCACCTCGACAGGCTCACCAACATCGACGCGAGTCTTGGTAAGACACCATTATGACCCCAACGAAGCCCTAAGTGCATATACACTTCTCATCAAAAAAATCGAAACAGTACTGCAAGTACTATTCAGGCATTTAAAAAAAAGATTGATATCATTAAAAAAATACGCCAATAAATAGCTGGCAGTTTAGTCTACACAATGGTGTACCACAATTCCAAATTTAAATTTAAATTTTAGAATTTTCATCCAATAAATGAATGCAGGTGTTTCGATTTTTTTTATTAGAAGTGTATTTCGTACTAGCTGTGCCCCGCGGCTTCGCCCGCGTGGAAATTGGTGTGTATGATTAGCCTATGTCCTATTCCAGAGCCTACACTATCTACGTTTCAAATTTTATTAAAATCGGTTTAGTAGTTATGGAGATACGTGGTAACAAACATTCACACACACACACACCTACATTCGAATTTATAATATTAGTAGGAAGAGTTTATAAACGCGATCGTGTGCGGTACTCGTAATTCTGTTGTAATTTCAATGGACTAATACCCGATTTTATAGAAAGTTGTGATCGTTCTACAACGGCAATACAAAGCGCTTTTGTTGAGTACAATTCTTAGTGTGGCCATTGCAAAAGATTAAAATTTCTATAAATTGGGAGGTATAGCGTGAACTTTTCAAGTGGGCGTGCGTGGCCAAATCCGAAACTATGAGGGATAGCGAAAAGTACTCAAAGGACAACTCCGGTCCCGATTTAGATGAAATCTACAGTAGCGGCACGCTATGAAGGCCGGTTTGACATTTGGGAGGGGGAAAGGATGAACCTATTATAACAGAATAAAATTAATTTGCGCATTCATTTTTTCGAGGTTTCCAGGTTCATTTTCTTCCCCCCCCCCCACATGTCAAACCGGCCATCGTAGAATGCCGCTACTATAAAACTGCATAAATAATGTTTCTTTGTTCGGAGATATTTTTTTTTGTAGCATTTTATATAGATAACAAACATTGTATACTATACATCGTTTTTTTAATTGTTCAGATGCAAAAAGTCCGTCGTGGCAGCAACTGGCGGAACTAATGACGTCACTCAAGGAGGTGGTCGCCGCTCTGATCCACTACCTCCAGCAGCAGTCCAGTCGGGACTCGAACCACAACCAGAAACACATCAACCAGGACCGATGTTTGGAACCTAATAGTAAGTGGACCATGGACCAATTACTAAGGGGACTGGCCCTAAGCAACTCGGCCGAGTGGTCGGCCTAGTACTAACATCGACATAAAACGAAGCGAGTAGTTCAACTATTTACCGGTAGATAGAACAATGAAAATGAAAAAACAATGACCTTGTATTTTTTCATACATATATCTAATAAGGGCACCTTTAGTCTTTACTCTATGAAGTGGACACTTTTATAAAAGAACGCCCCTATCCATGAAAATTACGTTCATGGTATTTGGATATATAGGGTCGTAATTAAAAAATGCATCCCAAAGATGAGATCGATCTTAAGATGCAGTTTTTACGTTTAATGTATGGAACATCTGTCAAAAACAGCATCTTAAAATCGATCTCAACTTTGAGATGCATTTATTATTACGAGCAATAAAGACACTAACCGAGACTTCACGGGCCCGTTAGCGTGGTTGGCGCGGAGGCGCCTTTCACGCTGCAGGTCGTAGGTTCGATTCCTACCCGTGACATGCATTTGTTTGCATGAACATGTCTGTATGTCCGGAGTCTAGGTGTATATGTATATTAAGTATGTATTTACAAATAAAAAAGTAGTATATGTAGTAATAGTACAAGCTCTGCTTAGTTTGGGATCAGGGAGCCGTGTGTAATAAATGTTCCAGGATTATTATTATTATTACTAAATAGTAATGTTTTACTCATGACCTGTATTCCCAGAAACAGAACATGACACCCAATTTTTATTTGCCCCAAAAAATTCTAAATAGTCGCCAATTTGGATTTTTTTATTTCGGCCATCTTTGCTTCCAAAATGGGTGTCATTCTACATCAGCATCCTCTAAAACTGAAAAAGTCGCCCATGATGGATTTTGAATTGGACGTCACCCAAGAAAATGACACCCATACGTTGCCCTCTAGGTCAAACAGCCCCACAAACGGCTGCCTCCACACCCACTCATGCCAAATACAAGGTGGCGATGTGCAGAGACGCCGCCTCTAGAGCTTTCTGCCCGAGGGGCAACAACTGCACCTTCGCGCACTCCGACGAGGAAATGGACAGGTCAGTAACTGGTCACCAATACCGAATTAATTCAAATATGAATTACAGAACTTCAAATTTGTAATAAGATGGCGCTTGATCGGACAGCCCCTCTAGACAAGTGGCTGACGTCTACAAGCGTTCCTTCAAATCGCTACGCTTCATGTATGGAAATGACATAAGTCACGTGATCTATATAGCGACTTGTAATGTTATTTCCATACATTGTGAAGTCTATTTTATTCTATTCGGTTAGCGTTCATGCCACTTGTCTAGGGAGGCTGGGTTGTCGTTATCTCTCACTTGTCGCTTGTCAGTGTCATTACAAATACAAAATATCGCGAGGTTGCAGAGGGAATAGGGCCTCCGCAGACTAGCTACTTTTAGCATCGGCGATCGGCGATTTTGATGCTGCGTCTCGCTCGTTCGCGCTCGAAGAAACGCGACGCAGCATGGATACGTCACAAAATCGCCGGTCGCCGATGCTAAAAGTAGCTAGTCTGCGGAGGCCCTTAGACCTGTGGAAATGTCGATTGGCGGCCCACTTTAACGTGGTGTTTCCTTGGTAGCAAAAGGACTTGGATCAATTCGTTTCATGATGTTGATTCGACTGGTTCTTAAAGACTGAGCTCTGCCAGTAGTGGGCTATACAATAGGCTACTTAAATATTCCCTGTGTATAGTTTAACTCCACCTTATTTTGACGTAAGTCGGGAAACACGATCATTTATTATAGTATTTTGTATTATTTGAAAAAATGAAATGAATAATGAAGTGTAACGTCACGACTTTTATCCCCATTCGTGGGTAGTCAGAGGCTTGAGTGGCCATACACCACCACTTTGTGGAGGTATTAACCAACTCAAAGCCCACGTTTCACCAGATAGTCAGAACCCAACGTGACAGGTGGTGAACCTTGTCGCCGTGTATACAGGCACTGATTATTACCTAATCCCGAGGGGTAGGTTTCCTCACGATGTTTTCCCTCACCGTCAGCGAACTGTAAATTATGCACATGATGAAAATTCATCCATTGGTGCATGCCCCACCGGGGATCGAACCTGGGACCTTCTGATTGCTAGCCCAACCTGTTCACCCCTAGGCTACAGTCGCTATTTCTGAAAATAAATATAGTAAATAATAGTGAGCGTGGCGAAATAGTTTATTTATCGGTAACTAATTGTTACCCGCGACTGTGCGTGCGAAAATTGCGGTTTCGGAGATTTCGTGCTACTATTCTACCAAGCCAACTAGGTACCTGTCAAATGTGACGTCACAAGTACAAAACGGCGGTGGCGGTGTGCGGGCGGGGAAGCCGCATTCCATCCGAGTTCCTAGTTGGCTTGGTGGAATAGTAAGTAGTGAGTCAGTCGTTTCCTACCTAGATTTCTTCCTCCTAGCTTCTTTCCGTGTTTTTATAAGGGTCGGCTTTTAGTCTCCCCTGATTTAGTTGAGCACTGATATTTATATCTAGCGATTGCCATAACCTAAGGTGACTAGACCATGTGTATTTTTGTAATTTTGCGTGTGCAATATTTACTCGCAGCAATGCAACGTCGTCTGTAATGAATTTGCTGCTGCGAATGTGTTTACGCCGCCCGACGCGACAGCGGCTAGATAGATGGGGAGCCGTAGGAGGATTTTCTGGATTTACTCCAGCGCGTCAGATTAAGATATGGGAGATACCTTACATATTGATAAGAACCTCCAACCAGTATGAGCCCTTAATATTGGTGGGTACGCTCAGGGGAACCAAAAAAAAAATAGACCATCTTAAAATACTCGAACTCGTCAGATTAAGATAAAGGGGGATTCGGACTGCGGCGGACTTCGTACTGGCGCTTACGCGGTAGATTGTAGCCAGCCAGGAAAGTTGTCGAGTATAGTTTGTACCAACAGAATTAGTACCATTAAAGAGCTTATGTTTAGAACAATTGTAGAGAGGGACCCACCACTCACCCTCGGTATTGTCAACCTCCAATATTATAAACCAAATGAATTGATCGATAATAGAAGAAGCCAACAAGACCTAACTCCCTGTCAGTCGAGAGTATGTCTGTCATGAGTCATGGACCCTAACAATTAGCAATTCTCCGCAGACAAAGCGAATCCTAAATAAATTCGACACGTTATGTTTAGAGCTTCTTCTGATTGATTCATATGTATATAATACAATATCTATTATCATAGTGATGTGCCATTCCCAGGGATATTTGGAACAGGACAATGGGATGCTATAAAATACCCGCGGCGGACAAAAATGAATTATCCATGATTTTAAAGGTTTGGATATGTAGTTACAGCAGGGTTGTTACGAAAAAATCATCTTGTTTTAAACACAGTGTTTAAAACATTTAAAAAAAATGATTTTTTTTCCTCCTGTTTTAAATCAATGATTTAAACACGTTTTAAACAGTTTTCATTTTTAAATTTCCTGTTTTTTGTGAGTTACAGTAGCATTGAGCACATTGTTGTGACAAATTGTTTTAACTAAAAAACAATAATACATAAAATAAAAATATTAAAAATAATACTTGCCACGTTGTTTTCACGCTGGCACCCTTCACCTTTACCCACTCAGTACTTACACCGTTTCCATTTTTTTATCATTCATACAATTTATTATTTCTACGTAATAACAACATGGAGTAATTTATTTCATACTTTTATTTTGTTTCATTATTTTAGAAAAATTATTAGGCTCACTTTATATTAATTGGTGATGTGCTCTAAAACCTTTTTTTTTTGTAAAAGAAGGATCACTCATCGAAGTTTGGCCAGTGAATTTGATTACATCCTGTATCCGAGTATCCGTTCGAGTACGCGATTGTTACGAAACACCGGTCAGAAAGCTCCCAATCCCAATTTCCTTTGGCATTTATATGACTGGTTTGAGAGTATTGGGAATGTTTCCATTATCCTCGGGTACGGCACGACACTACATCATTATCATCTGTAATATCTTCGTCTAATAACCATCTCATTAACATTTCAAACGTACTGTAGATGCACAATACAAGATGAACACCCGCCGCTATGGAAAATTAATGTATTTTGGACAGAAATCGTTGTGTTTGTGCCCTATTCAACAAGTAATGTCCATTTATGGTAAGCACGCCATTTCCTGTCAACATTGAGATGTACATGCATAGTAGAAAGAGTGGGAAGTAGGTTAGGTATCCTCATACAAACGCACCGCGCGCGGCTTGTATGTGTACGCCATAGTATCTATGCGTCGCGCACGCACACTCAAACAAAATCTCATTGTGTCGCATGCCGAAACGGATCGAGATTTTGTTTGGGTGTGCGTGCGGCGACGCATAGATACTATGGCGCACACATACAAGCCGCACGCGGTGCGTTGTATGAATAGCCTACTTCCCCACTCTTTCTGCTATGGTACATGTCCCAAGCCAACTGGGAACCCGTCAAATGTAACGTCACCGGCACAACAAGGCGGTGGCGGTGTGTGGGAGGTGCGGCGGGCGGGAAGCCGCAGGGGGTGGCGGGTGTGCGAACGGGGAAGCCGCATTCATCCGAGTTCCTAGTTGGCTTGGTGGTGTAGTACTTAATACTTCCTCGGGCCTAAAGTATCTTTCAAAAGAACTTATAATGCTTGCAAACAATAATTATATAGCGGCTGTAGTTACATTTCAACAAATAGCAACGCATCTGACATGTTTCTGCACTCCCAAAAGTTCTATTGAAAGCGGCTAGTACAGTAGTCTGGACATCGCAGGCACTAGGAAAAATTCCAGCATAACCTGAGCTCTCTCCATTATTAACACCCGTAATAAAGAGAGTTTCGCTTAAACTGGACATGTTCCCTAAAGGTAGGAGTTCGTTGCAAGCGGCAGACAGCAGTCGTCAGTCGGTCTCATACAAATAGTCGCGATGATATGTGCCGCGACGGCAGACGGCAATCAATTTCTATGAGACCGACTGACGTCTGCTGTCTGCCGCTTGCAACGAACTCCTACCTTAAGAGATTAAGGCGACTGTACGAGTTCTGACAACTCACAATTTTGACATTCATTTTATATCTTTCCATACGTTTGCTTTCCATATCTGCAGGGATTGTCAAAACTCGTTTAAGGGCGTTATTACATTAGCATACTAAGCCTTAAGCCTTGTCAGAGGCCTTCGGGCGGCTTGAACAACTCTGACCACCGGTTGGACACTAAACATAGAAGATCATACTATCTATGACATCTATCTAGAATCAATTGTACCAGGACCATAGAAACGTAAACTACGCTATGATATATGATAATGTAATATTCCTTTTAGAACCCATTAATGTCATTATGTAAAATCCATGTTAATAAGTTACAAGTTTTCTTTCTTATTAGTCTTTAACACTCTATATCAAGGTAAGAAAAGATTCACATTTCTAAATAATTGTTGCATCTTAACTTTCATCTTGCACATCCAACTTCTGAACCATCTTGCCGTCAATTATCATCTTCTGAATGGCTGTCTAATCTCCATCTGCCAAGGTTCTAATAAAACAGCTTATATGCGAGGGCAATACGTAAAGTATATACTGTGGTCCGTCAGTATGGTAAAAAATGATGGATGTCATTCCATCGACCGAATAAACAGACAGGCTACACGTTCAGTATTTATTCCGTCTAGTTCGTGCAGTGCAGACGTCAAATTAAACACGAAAGCTTGAATGGATATTACCTTAGCGCTTGGTTTAATCCGCAATCTCAGAATACATGTCCACTCTATTGTTTTCGCGACGCGTATTGACACGATACCGTGGTCCAAACTGATCGTGTAGGCTAGTGTATTTATGGATGTCAGTATTTACCACAAACTGTCATTCTGGAATTGAAATTCGTGGTAAATAATGTCATTCATCAGTACAATAGCCTACACGATCAGTTTGGATCACGGTTTTTGATAAATAATGACGGACCACAGTATTTACTTTACGTCTAGCCGTCGCCATACAATATCACGAACGAACGAAGTATGACGAACAGAATGTCACACATACATTGCCAAGAGGAGGATGAGATAAGAGCCATCCCATGCCCTTCTTATTGTTAAAGCTCCAAATCCAACTGCCACGAAAAATTCGCGCGAATTGTCCGCACTCAAAACACAATTAGTGAAAATGTACTCTGTGATATACAAGTAATATATATACAACATCAAGTAATGAAGTCTATACCTAATATTTTGTAACTACTTTGTAACTAACATCCCAATCGCATCCCATCCCAAGGCGGATTGCCTTGGGGAAAAATTGAAATACAAAAGGTGTTATAAAACCCATATCTCTTTATGACTCTCATTCTATTCTATGATCTCTATTTCTCTACGACACTACACCCCTTGTTTTTCAGCTTTCGCCTTTGCGATTTACCTGGTAAAAATAAAGTTTTTTTTTTAAGAGCGATATTTTCGTGCAAATGGACATTTTTGCGATTTTTAGAAAATGTGCCCAGTGGAGACCTTTGGAAAATAAAACCACTGCTGATAATTCGCGCGAATTTTCCGCGGCTGTCGGTTGGAGCATTTAATCTTTTTTGTTGCAAATCACGTAACACACGCATAGCCACGGTTATAGCACACTGTAAAAGTCCTTTTTAGGTTCCATAAATCACAATTGTATCTCTATGGCAACTTTTGCTTTTAATTACTAAGTTTGCGGACTTAAACTTCAAAAACTTGGCGTCACTTAGTTATTTCACAAAACAATATGCTCGAACTCATGGAGCTTGACTTGCCCTAGACTGATTTTTTTATTTAAATTAACTCTAAAGCTGTGTTCACGCATCACGGCCGGTAGAATCGCTCAACAACGAGAAACGCAGCTATTAATTGAGAGTGAGACGCATTTGCTTCTTTTCCTCTCATAAATCCGTCTCTCCCTGTTGGGTAGTTGATCCGACCGATTAGAAGGTCTTTAACACACAGCTTTAGGCTCAGTGCTGCTATCACAAAAAAAAATTCTCCCGTGTAAAAATGCACCCATCAATTGTAGTATTTATTTCGCCAATCGCTCCACGAAGCTCACAATTGGTGGACGTACTAACGGTATCAGTTGTGTTTATTCGCGAACTCCGAAGGACGTGTAGGCTCACGGTGAGTGTCTCCGTCGTCGCATAAATTGGAAATATGATTCTATAAATAGGGCATTGTTGAAAGTTTAAAAAGATTATGTGTTTTTATCCACAAGCGAATGTTCTGATTATATATTTGTGCGTCTCGCAGTTAGGTATTTATTCGGGGTCATTGGGCATCCATAGCATAGCGAGTGTTGTTTTGCATGTGAATTTATTGAAATAACAGTGTAAATAAGTGACCTATAAGGTGAAATTTGCCGGAGCAAAATTTATTGCGTTATTGCGGTCTCGATGATTTTTTATTTATTTATTTAAAACTTGGAAAAGACAACACCTTTTAGATACAAAAATGATAACAGGGGGCTTACCACCACCTCTTATAGCAGTTTTGTTTTAACGTTTCAGGGGCCATTTGTGCAATGACGTTTCTTATTGTCATGACAATAAGGTACGTCATTGCACAAAAAGACGCTGAATCGTTAAAACGTTCCTGTAATTGAATCGCAATAAGAGTTCGTGGTAAGCCCCCAGTAGTATGTTTTATACATAAAACTTATGGTTTAAAATATTAAAAGTGAATAGAATTGGAATGATAGTAAGAAGTAAATTCAAATGAAAGAATATACATAGTAATAGCCACGATGAACAACACGATAACTTAGAAATATAAGTTCATCAGATTTCTATGTAAATAATATCAATGGATTAGGTTGAAGGGTAAAAATAGGGTTTCGTCAACTGAAAGAGATCTAATTTAAATTATTTATTTAATTTTGTAAACTTTTTGCGTCCATAACCCCGCAAAGAAGACTTCGGAACCGCACTTCACAGAACTTAGATGTTAATCATTTACGAGACTAGTGATGAATCGAACCTATTCTCTTTGACAACCGCTATAGTGGTTTGAGCGTAGGCCGCTCGGTGCATCCAGAGGCCTCGCATGCCTCGCCCGAGCACTCATGTTATGTCTATATGCGTTACAACATCTAAACTGAATGCCCGGGCGCGGTATGCGCCTGATGTAGGCGCATCAAATAGTTTGTAGTGTAGGTCCCATGTTCTACGACTTTAAAAATATTTTCATCCCATTTATACACCGTGTTTATGTTCATTTGCTTTAACTTCGACAAAGTGCTTGGAACATTAACATAAACTTATCCCTTAAACCGTTTTACAATATTCGAAAAAAAAAAATTTTTTTATTTATTTTTAATAAAATAAGTAACTACAATAACAAATTAGTATTGTCAATTTGACGTGACACATGCGAGAAAAGTAAAAACAACATCAAAACGAACACATTTTTTAAACCTTGTCGTACATAAGGAACATTGAAAACTCTTTACTTACGAACGAGACGAAAATAGTATTTGGTTATGAATTAAGAAGATTTTACACTGGTCTAACTTAGATTAGTGATTAATTTAGATTTTAAATAATTTGAAAACGGTACGAGTTAGGCACTTAGTTTCTTTGAGAAATTAACTCAATAAGACGTAAGTAATTTACCCTTAAAGTTAAAGCAAATGAATATGAACACGGTGTATAAATAAAATAGATGTAAAAGCGTTATGACCTATTACTGACATGAACATGATTTTATATTTATAAGTACTTATACACACAACATCACTTCGATCCAAAGTTTGTCTGAGAGCGATATCGGCTCTATAAAACCTACACACTGCTTTTGATATTTATTTCTGTACATTCTATGTTGTATTTTGATGTTGTTAGGTAGCTCAGCCACCTTTTCCTCACTCTCTCCCACTCCCCATCAGAGCTTTGACTCACTTAACAATCGTGCATTGCGAAACCACTGGTCTCTAATAATAATAATTATTATTATTTATTTATTAATACACTTAATAAATAAATACACTTCTCATCAAAAAATCGATACACCTACATTCATTTATTGGATGAAAATTCTAAAATTTAAATTCAAATTTGGAATTGTGATACACCATTGTGTAGACTAAACTGCCAGCTATTTATTGGCGTATTTTTTTAATGATATCAATCTTTTTTTTTTATTTAAATGCCTGAATAGTACTTGCAGTACTGTTTCGATTGTTTTAATGAGAAGTGTATTATCTTTGTGAATACTTTATTATAAATCGATTAATCTTGCCGGTCGGCATTTTGTCGGCCAGAGGACTGCTAACAGATGGCCGACAAAATGCCAAGAATTTTCGATTTATAATACAGTATTCACAAAGATAATAATTACGACACCAGTGGTTTCGCAATGGACAATTGTTAACAGACTCGAGGCGCAGGTGGACAACGTGCGAGCGCTGCCTTTGCTATTGGAAGCATCTATAACCTACGGTAACTGCTTAACATCAGGCGGGCCGTATGCTCGTTTGCCACCTTAGTAACATAAAACAACTTTAGACGGTGTTTTAGATTTTTTCTTATGGGACTGAGGTGGTAAACAAGCATACGGCACTCCTGATGTTAAGCATTTACAGTAGCCTATAGATGCTTGCGATACTGAAGCAATTGCTCGCACGTTACCGACCTGAAGGGGAGTGGAACGAAGGGAGGGGACGAAGGGAGGGGACGAAGGGAGAAGGAGAAGGGTTTTTGGTTGGAGTTTTTTTTATGTGTTTTAAAAAACTTGCAGGTACAGAACGAGTCAGATGAACGGCAACTTTGTGTTGGTGCCGGTGCCGAGCCAGGGCATGCCGCCGATGCAGCCACAGGGCATCCAGGGCATACCCATGCAGCCCCAGCCCCAGGGCTTCACGCCATACATCGCGCAGCCCGTTATGGATAACCACACCTACCGTATGTACTAAACACACTACAATTTTATTTATCTGTATATTGTATGTTTTTATGAAATAAATAATAATAATAAAATGTATACAGAATGAATTTGAAATCATGGGCATCTTTTTAAACAGTGATTCTACACATGATTCAGAATAATTAGGGAACATTAATCAACAAATCAATTGATAAAATGTATTGCCCAGGTAAGGTATAACAACAGTTAACTGATTTGCTTACTCGAGAAATTATTTTTTGATCAATAGATTTTTTTATTTATTTTCCCAAAATATTCGGAATCATGTGTAGGATCACCGTTTAAAAGGATGGCCATGATTTAAAATTCATACTGTATAAGGGCTTTAACTACTTAGGATGGATGCACCGGAATACCCCCGTGAATTTAGAAACGGTATCCACGATCTGAATTTAAAATGTATGCAATTCAGAAACATGAAAAAATAAAAGTGTGGAAACGCATCAAATTATATGCAATTCTGGCCTTTCTGAAATTATAATATGAACTCCGTCTGGGTCATTCAGAAAGGTATTTCTGTATAGCCAGCCTTAGAGTTTGAGACACACAAAGCACTCTAAACTTGCATATTGCAAGACTGACGAGCCGACAACGGTAGCCGGTCATGCATACAGTGTGTTAAGAAAACCCTGACCGATCCAAAACCAGACCACACCACATGACCAAATAAAATAAGAAACATTACAAATTCATGATATAGTTTACAGTTCGCTGACGGTGAGGGAAAACATCGTGAGGAAACCTACCTAACCCTCGGGATTAGGTAATAGTCAGTTCCTGTATACACGGCGACACGGTTCACCACCTGTCACGTTGGGTTCTGACTATCTAGTGAAACTTGGGCTTTGAGTTGGTTAATACCTCCACAATGTAGTGGTGTATGGCCACTCAAGCCTCTGACTACCCCCGAACGGGGATAAATGTCGTGACGTTACATTACATCACATGATATAGTTTGACCGCAACCGCTGTACCGCGCCTTAGGTAAGCGAGCGGCGAGACGGGGGGCCGAAGTTGGTCATTCTGCCGTCATCGCTCACGGCAGCACTACCACATCCCACCTCCCCACCTCCCCGCGCATACCTAAGGCGTGATACAGCGGTTGCGGTCAAACTATAGTAAACATATTAATGAAATTTAAAATGCCATTTTTTTGTGCTTTTTTCCCCAAAATATAGCAAATTTGTTAAAATATGACAACACCGTCATCGGCGGTATTTTGTTAGATCGTGTGGCAACACCGCGTGTATTGCCATGTGAGTTTCCTCATTTTATGAAATACTTTTAAAATTTAAAACGGGGTAATCTTTTCTACTTGCAATTAGTTTTTTTTTACATAAATAGAATCAAATCTCGATACCTAATGACACCTTCACCGGTCGGGTTTTCTTAACACGCTGTATACGAATATAAACTTCTTCGTAATCTTCTCCTAAAATGTACGCGTACGAAGTCACGGTCACAGCTAGTAAATATTATGGTAGTAGTATGGTAGTAGCTAGTAAATAGTATGGTCTATGACTACCGTATAATGGACTGGGGGCGATCCCAGTGACACCCAGAGCAGGGCAAACTACGAAAAGGCCGATTCCGAAATTTGCCTCTGGCGGGACTCGAACTCGCAACCACCCGATGCAGTGAGCCGAGCGGTCAACGTTCAAACTACTGCGCCAAGCGTCATCGATAAGATTTTATAAACTTTTTTTTTTCCAGCCATCCCAATGGTGCCGGCTGTAACCATGGATATGCCTATTCCTGAAAACCATAATATGAATAATGGACACCAACCCCCGTAAGTACCTACCTATAGTCATAATATTAGCCCTTTTAACGTCCCACTCATGCACACGGGCCCTCCCTCAATGCGAGGGGGATTTAAGCCATAATCCACCACGCTTGCCCAGTGCGGGTTGGTGGATTTCACATGTCTTTCGATTTGTTAGGTTTTCTAAGACATACAGAAGGGCTAGACAAGTGGCTGACGTCTACAAATTCGCTACGCTTCATCTATGGAAATGACATAAGTGACGTGATCTCAAGCGTGATCTTCATAGCAACTTGTTGTTGATTTACATAGCGACGTTTGACATTTCCATACATTGTGAAGTTTGTTCTTTTCTATTCGATTAGCGTTCATGCCACTTGGCTAGCCCCTCTGGTTACTTCACGATGTTTTTCCTTCACCAAGTGATAATCATATTAAAATGATTCGCATAGATTTCGAAACATCCAGAGGTGTCAGCCGGGATTCGAAAACCTTAAGTCGCAAGACGCGTGCCTAACCAATCGGCTATCACTGCTAATACCATGGACCAATCACTAAGGGGACTGGCCCTAAGCAACTCGGCCGAGTGGTCGGCCTAGTACTAACATCGACATAAAACGAAGGGAGTAGTTCAACTATTTACCGGTAGATAGAACAAGGAAAATGAAAAAACAATGACCTCGTTTTTTGTCATACATATATCTAATAAGGGCACCTCTTTCTTTAGTCTTTACTCTGTGGCTAATACCTATCCCCCAAATTTATAGAAAGTCATAAGTTTTCAGGGTCCATGTATCTATGTTTCTTTATTCCACCATTACTCTTAAATGCCTGAGCTGATTTGAATGTATGGCATATCGTTAAATCATCCCGGGTAACACTGGGTATATTATTTGAAGAAAAAAAAATACAATATGGCGGCATTATGGCACCATTTTCAAATGTGAAAAAAAGTTTTTTCCTTCCATTATTACAATATGCGTATCAAATTGAAGGCCTTGAGGAGCACAGTCCAAAACTGTAGAATTTATAGGCATAATTAAACATAGGTACAGTGTAATCTATTCATATAAAACTTGTCGGGCCGGTTGGCGTGGTTGGCGTGATGGGGCCTTTCACGCTGCAGGTCGTAGGTTCGATTCCTACCCGGGACATGCATTTGTGTGCATGAACATGTCTGTATGTCACGAGTCTGGGTGTATATGTATATTAAGTATGTATTTACAAATAAAAAAGTAGTATATGTAATATCAGTTATCTGGGTTTTTCATAGTACAAGCCTGCTTAGTTTGGGATCAGGTAGCCGTGTGTAGAAAATGTCCCAGGATATTATTATATTATTGTCACTAAAATGCAAAATATAAAATTAAATAATTTAAAAAAATCAAAAAACACGACTGCCCTACCAAAAAACGAACTAAAAAGTATAAAACAAGTGCAGTGTCATTGCAGTCGGGGGCCCGTTCTGTGGAACACTTTTTTAGTCTAAGAGGTTATCAGAGTTATCGACTTGCACTGGCATTACAAATCACTTTTGTTCCTAAAATGATTTTCAAAACCATTGTAAACTTGCTAAAATCTCTATAAATTTGGTGGTTTATCTTTACAAATAAACAATCTTCACACTTGTAAATCCTGCAGAGGTGAGCAGGTGTACGTGCTGCTGTACACCTGATAACTTCTAAACCGATTTAAATAAAATTTTAAACGTAGATAGTGTAGGCTCTGGAATAAGGCATAGGCTAATCATTAATATCATTAATCATTCGTAATATTATTAAATTTTTCACATGAACATGGTTCGATCCCCGGTGGGGCATGCACCAATGGATGAATTTTCATCTATGTGCATAATTTACAGTACGCTGACGGTGAGGGAAAACATCGTTGACGGTGAGGGAAAACATCGTGAGGAAACCTACCTATCCCCCGGGATTAGGTAATAGTCAGTTCCTGTATACACGGCGACAAGGTTCACCACCTGTCACGTTGGATTCTGACTATCTGGTGAAACGTGGGCTTTGAGTTGGCTTAATACCTCCACAATGTGGTGGTGTATGGCCACTCAAGCCTCTGACTACCCCCGAATGGGGATAAAAGTCGTGACGTTATATTTTTATATTTATTTTATTTATGAACATGATATTATTATAAGTACCTATCGCAACAGCACTTCGATCCAGAGATCCAAAGTTCTGTCTGAGAGCCTTCGCGGCTCTATAAGGCACCTACACACCGCTTTTGTTACTTATTTCTGTTCATTCTAAGTCGTATTTTGATGTTGTTACCGTGCCCAGCCCACCTTTCCCTCAGCCTGTCCCACTCTCCTTTAAGTCGGCAACGCGCGGGAGATGTCTTGGAATTGCAAGCATCTATAGGCTACGGTAACTGCTTAACATCACGCGAGCCGTACGCTTGTTGCCACCTTAATCACATAAAAACTAAAAGGGTGTCGCGGACGGTCAAGCAACAAATCGGTGTATTTATTTTATTTGAGGAGTCGTAAAGAGATTTGTATTCACGATATCATTGCTGACAACGTGTTCTGCAGATTGACAAAACTATTTTTTTTTTAATATCTTGGTTAACAAAAAAACTACTCACTATACTCACCAATATAAAATTTTAAATGTCGAATAATAAACACTCAATTTAAAAAAACGGTTTTGTTTCTCGAAACTAGTCGACTGCTAACACAGTTACCGTAGGGCGATCTGGTTAATGCTTACCTTTTGCTCAACTGTGGGACACAAATCGCCAAATATACATGAGAACGTAGACTTTCCAGGTGTCGCTAAATATAGGACTACATATTTTATAATAAATAACTTCCTAATGTTGAAGTTATGGTGATTCGGGAAAACAACAAGAATCTATTTTATTATATATGAAATGTAAACACATACATGTAACATTTACAGTTCGCTAACGGTGAGGGAAAACATCGTGAGGAAACCTACCTATCCCTCGGGATTAGGTAATAGTCAGTTCCTGTATACACGGCGACAAGGTTCACCACCTGTCACGTTGGGTTCTGACTATCTGGTGAAACGTGGGCTTTGAGTTGACAATACCTCCACAATGTGGTGGTGTATGGCCACTCAAGCCTCTGACTACTCCCGAATGGGGATAAAAGTCGTGACATTACATTAAATTTTATTATTTTAATTGTAAACTCGCATTGAGGGGAGGCCCGTGCCCAGCAGTGGGACGTTAAAAGGGCTAAATTATTATTATATAAATGTAAACTTTGGACCAGCCCCATTTTCGGAAAAAAAATCTAAATAATAGTGTAACCCGCATCAAACCGTTGCGTAGGTTAAAAGAACTTACCGATCAAATAGACAGAACTAGCTATTTTACTTTATGCTATTTAAGGATCCCACTTGGAAACTAAAATATTGTCGTACAACGCTCGGCAATCTGCCTACTCTTCTGTTACCAAATCAATACACTGGCTCAGTGTTGCCATGCATACAGATTTATCTGTATCGGTACATATTTTAATCCTCTTATAGAAGAGGCGTTCACTTTCTTTAAATATATTGAACGTACCTTTTATATTTGATATTTTTATAAGTATGTAAGACAATTTTTTTTTATCAAATATCCGGATGTTCTCTGCGACTCGAGACATTTCAGATGGTAGATGCATTCAGATGCTAGATTTAATTAAGAATATGTAAAAAACCTAAATTAGTTATACTACGTAGGGTATCTGCGACCACGTATCATGATCGTATAGTATATAGATAGTTGGTCTCAGAAGGTATCCCTAACCACAACCGTAAAAGTAAAAAGTTGAATCTGTCAAGGGAATTTCCCTGATAAAAATCAATAAGCCACCATCGAAAGTGTAATGCATACAATAAACAGCATTTATTCTGTAACAAAATATCGGATTTAGACGGATCTTAGTAATTTAAATGCTACGGATTTATCACTCTGCGTATGGCAACTCTGCATCTGTCCTGTCACCGACCTGAACAATTTTATTCTCGTAGTAAACACAAGCTTTTTTAGATTAAAATGGTTTCAATGGCACAATTTGAAATAGACAATAATTATAACTAACAAAGTAAAGTCGTCCGTCAGCAACTTATTAAAAACAATAAAAATAAATCGATCTTGTAATTAATAGGTAGTATCCACGCCGAATAGTTTGGATACTAATAAACATTGAGCATTGAACTATGTGTTTAAAATAATTATAACTAAGTGAACGTTATCTAAAGATTTCAATACGATATTTTGTGAACTTAATCTAAAATGGGGTCTACTCTGCGAACTTTGGATATTATACAAGAGATGAACATTGTAACGAGAGGAACAGTAAATAAACATCTAATACACGGCGATGTTAAGTTAATGTGGAAACGAAATAACAGTGCTTCAAAGACTAATGGAATTAATTGTATTGAAGTAGTGCGTACAAACAGTACTTAAAAAGATAACGTGTTTTAAGAGTATTACAGTCAGTGTAAAGAATTTGTGACTGAAGGCAGTTATAGGATATGTTTCAATAGTGATGTAACAAAATACTTTTATAGTTTTTTTTTACACAAAATAGAACATTATGATGTGATGTGATCTGTTACAATTAAGTAAGCCAATTACCATACTACTAACAAAATAAGGGACTTTGTCACAAATTGTGATGGACAGGTAAGACAACAATATTAGCAGACTTGGAGCCCCAAGTCTGCTAATAATTAACCATTGGAAAACCCCTGAGGGCCAACTCTTTTACAAACGAAAACGACATATCGGACGAAATTTCGGTAATTTCCTACTACGTTCCTCATTAATTCCGACATTTCTTACGAACGAAAATTGTTTGACGTCTTCGTCGTATGCTGCGTTCCATTCACCGTTATTTTTGCTATTTTCGTCCACAAAAACTGTTAATAACGATAATAATGATCACTTTCAGTACAAGTTGGTGCGAGTGGAACGAGATTTGTGATCGAAAATAACGAAATTAACAAAAATAACGGTGAATGGAACGCACCAGTCGTCGAATCTAAACGTCAAACAATTTTCGTTCGTAAGAAATGTCTGAATGAATGAGAAACGCAGTAGGAAATACGCGAAATACCGGACCGAAATTTTGTTTTCGTTTGTAAAAGAGTAGGCCCTCTGTTCTCTAATATTAAGTTCGTGAATTCTAAATTGTAAATCGTGAAGACTTAGGGGTTGGCAAATATTTAAATCTAGATTTAAGAAGTTCTTAGTAAGAATAGAAAATAAAGACGTTACTAGGGAGTTGGAGCGTAGTGATCATAGAAAAAAATGGGAGAAGTGCGTATTATAAACGGTTGGGAACCCCTCGTTTAGGGCGTTATCTAAGGACTAAGGATAAGTTACTTTATTCCTTAGTTATTGGATGCGTTTAAAAGCTTGCGGCGTCTAAATATAACATTACGTCTACGTGGTCAGACGTCAAAACTGATTTCCCGGGCGAGCTGCTCCTCACATTTACACGCCTCCATAATTCGTTCGGAATTTCGACACTGAAGGTAGGAGTTCGATCAACGCGGCAGACAGCAGACGTCAGTCGATCTCATAGAAATTGTAATGCTGTCTGCCGTCGCGGCACATGTCATCGCCACAATTTGTAAAGGTGGGAGTTCGATCAACGCGGCAGGACAGCAGACGTCAGTCGGTCCATAGAAATTGAATGCCGTCTGCAGTCGCGGCACATGTCATCGCCACAATTTCTATGGACCGACTGAAGTCTGCTGTCTTGCCGCATTGATCGAACTCCCATCTTGAGACCGACTGACGTCTGCTGTCTGCCGCGTTGATCGAACTCCCACCTTGAGACCGACTGACGTCTGCTGTCTGCCGGGTTAGTCGGAATCGTATTATGTCAAAATTCGAAGCCTTGTAAGCATCCTTGATGATTTTACAACATTTTAATTATTTCCAGCGCGTATCCAGTGCAGCATCACCAGATGCTGATCATGAACAATGAGATCATGCTGCCCAATCCCGGGGGCGAGCGGCCTTACTACGGCCACTACAACCCCGGGCAGCGGCTGCCCGAAGAGCACCGGCCCAACATGCAGTACATGCCCGAGCTAGGGCCGCCGCCGACCTTCGTCCCGCGGGCCAGCAGCGCCCCCAACATGCTCCACCCGACCATGTTCCCAGGACCGCCACAGGAGGCCATGGTGCAGGATGATTTATTTAATAGTAAGTAACTCACACAGTTTACAGTTCGCTGACGGTGAGGAAAACCATCGTGAGGAAACCTACCTATCCCTCGGGATTAGGTAATAGTCAGTTCCTGTATACACGGCGATAAGGTTCACCACCTGTGACGTTGGGTTCTAACTATCTGGTGAAACGTGGGCTTTGAGTTGGTTAATACCTCCACAATGCGGTGGTGTATGGCCACTCAAGTCTCTGACTACCCCCGAATGGGGATAAAAGTCGTGACGTTATATTTCATTTTCATTTAACTCACACATACAGAACACTCTCACAGAAGATCGACGTAAAGCAGCTATTACTGCGTTTAGTACGATGAGTGAGAGAGCCACAAGCCCAACACCCCCCCTTCCCCTCCCTCCCTCCGTCCTACGCTTCTTCAGGTCGGCAAAATGCGAGCAATGCCTTCGGTATTGCAAGCATCTATAGGCTACGGTAACTGCTTAACATCAGGCAGGCCGTACGCTTGTTTGCCAACTCAGTCCTATAAAAAAATACTCTTGCTTGAGTGATCGCGTACCGGAAGACGCAGCGTGGGTAGGCCCCCCACAAGGTGGACCGACGACCTAGTGAAGGTCGCGGTCCGCTGGATGTAAGTGGCACAGGACCGGTCGTTGTGGAAAACCTTGGGGGAGGCCTATGGACGTATTGTTATATATCGTTGTGGACGTCTTTTGACTGAAATGATGAACTCTTGCTTCGCTCGGGGTCTGCAAAAGAGCATGGAGGGCAGCATTCTCGGGCGAAAATTGTTACTTTACGCCGATCTTCTGTGAGAGGGTGGTACTATATCCGGTCGAGTCTGCCCGTGTTTGAGCTGCAGTCAATTGGCTACAGCTTGACTCTACCACCTTTGAAATTGTTATCAATTTAATGTTAATAACATTTGAAGTTATAATAAAAATGTGCTCCCTTTCTTAATAAATAGATTGCTAGTAGGGCGCTTTATCCCCGCCCCCGCCCCGCCCCGGTGACGGGGGCGGTGTCATTTCGAAATGAAATTAACCGACCGCTCGACAATTACACAATTACACAAACAAAGTGCACGTAAATAAACCCTAGCATAGGGTGGGGCTTCATCATGGAAAGCCATTCAAACTTTATTGCAAGGTTGGCCGCAACGAATATACATGACGAAAATAAAATATTCTTGCGTAAATGACTGTTGCAGTAAGCAAAGCTCAACAAATCCCACCATTGACCTCATTCTGCGAAAGGGTTGTATTTTTAACTTTCCAAAGGCTTTCATTACCAAAGTATTTTAAGAACTTTTTTTTGTTGGACACTTTTGTGTGAAAGACGTGGCTGGAAATTGCCATGGCCAGAGTGGTGTGGAAGAAAAAAGGGGAGGCCTTTGCCCAGTAGCCCGATTCACGTAACCAAAACCGTAACGACATTTCAGCGATATAGTCGTTGATAGCCTTTTCGTAACAAGAAAAGGCTATCAACGACTATATCGCTGAAATGTCGTTACGGTTTTGGTTACGTGAATCGGACCCCTGGAGTGGGACAGCCCTATAAGCTAACAAAAAAAAAATTTACTGCTAAAGCAGTTTTAAGATGTTACGATCATTATACTTACAGATATTTATCAATTTTTTCACCCCAATTAAAGAAACCTATCATGGACTTACACCGGCACTGTATGTTTTATCTCTATGGTTAATGTCACAGTGACACTTGAGCTGAACAGGCCACTGCACAAAATCAAAAGCTGAACAGGCCACTGCACAAAATCAAAATACTCCGGATAGGACGGCTGATGTTTTTTACTGCAACGGCATACAATGCCCCTGATGACGCCACGGACAGTGAAACAAATTTTTACAAAAATAAAAAAAAATTGGACTACCGTGGCAAAAAAGCGTACGGCCCGCCTGATGTTAAGCAGTTACCGTAGCCTATAGATGCTTACAATACCAAAGGCATTGCTCGCACATTGCCGACCTGAAGGGGAGTGGGATGGAGGGAGGGGGAGGGGGGGTGGGCTTACGGCTCTCTCACTCATCGTACGAAACGCAGCTGTAATAGCTGCTTTACGCCGATCTTCTGTGAGAGGGTGGTACTACCCCGGTCGAGCCAGCCCGTTTATGAGCTGCAGTCAATTGGCTACAGCTTGGCTCTATCACCTTGACCATTAGGAATCTCAGAGTAGTTTCAAAATTTAACTAGATAAACATGCATAGCGACTATATTCGTTGAAATGGTTTTTCAATCGCCCCTTCTAGCCAAGTGGCTTCGTCTACAAGCGTTTCTACAAATCGCTACGCTTAAATATATGGAAATGACATTACAAGTCGATAAGTAGATCACGTGACTTATGGCATTTCTATACAGGCTATTGGCTAGGGAAGCAGCAATGTTTTTGTAAAATGGACAATGTCAATTGTGAAAAAAAAAGAATGTAACGTCACAACTTTTATCCCCATTCGGGGGTAGTCAGAGGCTTGAGTGGCCATACACCACCACATTGTGGAGGTATTAACCAACTCAAAGCCCACGCTTCACAAGATAGTCAGAACCCAACGTGACAGGTGGTGAACCTTGTCGCCGTGTATACAGGAACTGACTATTACCTAATCCCGAGGGATAGGTAGGTTTCCTCACGATGTTTTCCCTCACCGGCAGCGAACTGTAAATTATGCACATAGATAGATGAAAATTCATCCATTGGTGCGCCCCACCGGGGATCGAACCTGGGACCTTCTGATTGCTAGCCCAACCTGTTCACCCCTAGGCTACAGTCGCTTTTTAATGCCCATTGTGTGGTGGTAGAAATTACCTTGGATGTGGTCTTGCAGCGACGGTGATGTCGGCGGAGCTGCTGCCCGAGTACCGCGGCCCGTCGACGTACGGCACAGTGCCGCTCGACCGCCGCACCGACGCCGTCTGGGCGCCCAACCCTGGCGATGTGAGTACCAGCATTATAACCCTTTTCTTTTCATCCCATCTACTTAAAAAAGGAGGTTTTGTTCCTCAAAAAGTGCGAGCAAAATAGGTATGTTCTCCACTATACTTAGTAGCCATAGTACAAGCTGTAGTACAAGCGTTGCTTAATTTGGGACCATACTGTTGTCCCCTTTATAGAAAGTTATGATCGAATTGCATTGGCATTACAATTTACAACAACCACTTTTGTTCCTAGAAATGATTTTTAAAACATTGTATTGTAAACTGACAGGCGTTGTAAAGTGGCTAAAATGTATAAATTTGGCGGTTGGTGTGTAACTCTGGCAAGAAAATAACTAGAAAATGTTCTCATCTTGAGGATAACAGAGTTTAGGTCCCTTAAGGCAAAATGGCGTATGATCAGGGACCACGCCTATCTTCTAGCTGACAATACTTTTTAGAGTGTAATTCTTTGTTAAATGTATTTGTTACAGAGTTGCAAAAACAGGAAATTTAAAATGAAAACTGTTTAAAACGTGTGTTTTAAACAATAATTGATTTAAAACAGGAGGAAAAAAATCATTGTTTTTAAATGTTTAAAACATGTTTTAAACATGACACCATGTTTAAAACATGATGAACAAGATGATTTTTTCGTAACAACCCTGATTTGTTATATAAAGTCATAAAACAAAAGATGTTGTTTATGATGTTAGTAATACAGTCCTGCAAGGTTGTTAGCGTTTTACCAATCATCCTGTATAATCGGACCCGAGTTGTGATATCGCCCATAACTCCACAGCAAATGTTCAATTTCACGGAGATGCGGAACGCGCTGCCGGCGCCGGGCCCGGTGCCGGTGCCGGAGCCGATCGCCGGCCCGTCGAGCGCGCCGGACGGCCTGCCCGGCCAGGTGGCCGACCGGCGGGCGGTGGGCGCGGACCGGCAACGGACGGACCGACCCGACAGGATCATTATGGCCCCAGAATCCTTCCATTTCGTTGGGGCGGATGACGTGAGTATACACTACAGTCTACACCACAGAGTAAAGACTAAAGAAAGAGGTGCCCTTATTAGATATATGTATGAAAAATAACGTGGTCATTGTTTTTTCATTTTCATTGTTCTATCTACCGGTAAATAGTTGAACTACTCGCTTCAGTTTATGTCGATGTTAGTACTAGGCCGACCACTCGGCCGAGTCGCTTAGGGCCAGTCCCCTTAGTAATTGGTCCATGGTCTACACCATGAAGCTATTAGAGAGTGGAGGTGTTCTTAGTAGATTTCTCGTGGAAATTTGCGTGGGATGGCGCGGGTGGTGGGGGTTAAGAAATGGTGGCATCTATCTATCGGTCAATAGCAGAACTACTCGCTTAGTTTTATGTCGATGTTAATACGCAGTTTAAATTTTTGCACTAGATGTCACTAAGTGTAGGATGTTAAAAGGGACGTACAAATGGTCGCCATCTAGTTTCGATATAGCATTATATTTGGGATGCGAACGTTTGCAAGACGTCTGCACAGGACGAACGCCGACAGCACACTGACTTAAGCCACGCCTACTGTGATGACGTCACGGGCCTAGTGGAGTCTTCGGGCCCGGGTGCTTAGACCCAGTCCTCTTAGTATTAAGTCCATGCCCTACACAGATGCAAGGCACTTGTAATAGTTTATAATATTTATTGGTGGCACAGCCAAGCTGTAGCCAGTTGGCGGCAGCTCATATACGGGCTGGCGCGACATGGGTAGTACCACCCTTTCACAGATGATCGATGTAAAATAGCTATACCACTCTGTGCAACCTTAGCTACATAAAGAAAACCTTAACTAAATTAAATCTTAACTTTGAAAATCTATACTTCTATACTAATATTATAAATGCGAAAGTAACTTTGTCTCTCTGTCCGTCTGTTAAATTTTCCTGAAAAAGCCGCTGAATCAATTTCGATGGATTTTGGTATGGGGATAGACAGGACCTTGGAGAAGGACATAGACTACTTTTTGTTACGAAAATAAAACTTGAAAGGGGTAAAATAGGGGATGTAAGTTTTTACGGAAAACCGATCATTTCTCGAAGTACAAATTCTACGCAGACGAATTCGCCAACTATGGTCTGTTTTTTAATTCCGGAGAGTAATTTGACAATGACAGTGTGGCTAGGTTATTGCAATTTTTAAATAGTGATGTCCAGCAATCGGAACTAATCGAAAAACCGTAAAATATTTTTCTGCAAAATCGCATAAACCTCAAGCAAACGTCTGGAATTCTATTTAATCATTGAAATTTATAACAGTAAACAACAAAATCAAGTAAGGAGTCATAGACGTTTAAAATGTTTTTTTTTAATTATGGAATATACATACTTTCACTGTGTCTATACTCTGATTTTTAGGGTTCCGTACCCAAATAGTGCCAACGGGACCCTATTACTAAGCCTACGCTGTCCGTCCGTCTGTCTGTCTGTCTGCCAGCGGGCTGTATCTTACGAACCGTAATAGCTAGACTTGAAATTTTCACAGAAAATAAAATATAATTCAAAAATAAAGGGGTCCCCATACACCAAAAGTTTGATATGTTTGACGTTTTTATTTTAGTCTACAAAATAAAAAATCAAGTACATGTACTTTTATTTAGTCTGTATTGGCTTATACAAAAATTGTAGCCAACAAAGATAATTAAATGTATTTTCTTAATGTTGGCGTAACAAACATACACACTCACACACCATAAAGTTCTAATTTCCGTCTCTAACTCTACTAGATGGGGAGCCCAGCGTGCAATTCGTGAATCTGAGGGGGTGAAAAAGTGAAACTTCCAGATGCTCCCATTTCTTAGACTGACGATCAAATTAGCAAAATTGACACTTTTGATACTTCTTAGCTAGTAATCCCCCTTATCCCCCTTATTTTAATCTGTCGAGTTCGAGTATTTTAAGATGGTCTATTTGTTTTTTGGGTCCCCTGAGCGAACCCACCAATATTAAGGGCTCATAATGTTTTGAGGTTCTTATCAATATGTAAGCTATCTCCCTTATCTTAATCTGACGCGCTCGTGTAAATCCAGAAACCTCTTCTACGGCTCCCCACCTATATTACATTCGCTTTGCTGAAGGCCGAATGAGGTAAACAAAATGCGTTGTTATGGGTCAAGGACAAACCTTGAAAAAATGGACACGCAGTTTTTTTTACAAAATATATCAATTATGTAAAAAAGTAATTCATTTATAAAGAAACAGGAACATAAAAACAAAGAAACAATTATTATAATTCCTTTGAGTAAAATTTTCTACCTCCAGTATTTATAATCTCCATGCTGTATACGCACGACATTTTTTAATTTTACGGTTCAAATAATCGGTACCGGAAAAAAGCGGTAGGACAACACTACATAAATAAATGTGGCAGCATTATTTTCGAGTTTGACATTTGGGGTTGGCAATTTACTCTCCGGAATTAAAAAATATACCATAGTAATAAATAAAATAATAAATATACTAGCCTTTTTAAGCTCCCACTCCTGGGCACACGCCTCCCCTCAATGCAAGAGGGATTCAGGCCATAATGCACCTCGCTACTATTAAGATATTTATTTGTTTCAGAGGGAATTGGAAGCCGGCCTGCAAGCCCTGGAAAGGCAGATCGACACCGAGTTCAAAAATGATGACTAAACTCCTGCTTACACTCTCGACTCTAATTTGGCGTGAGGTTTGTAAGGAGTACCATACGAGAATTTGTTCTATGGTCGAGTATTATATGTGAACGGTAGCAAGGTAAAGTTACCTATTGTCGACCGTGGAGGAGGTTTTGTCACACGTTACGTAACTTTACCCAAACCCGTGAATACTAGAATTACACCGGAATAATGAAAGTACAGTCAGCAAATGGTATCGCGAAGTATATAAAGATAATTTTGCGTAACGATTTTGATACGATAACGTTGAGTTTCTCTTATATGTTTAGTTACTTTATATACACTGACAGTTTTTGAACTGAATGTTACATAATACATTGCGATAAATAAGAATAGGACGGGCTCTCGGCTAACTTCACTCATATAAAGTACTGTACTTATGAGTGAAGTTAGCGGAAAGCTGTATCAAGTTCCAGTTGTGACGTCACGACATGGCGCTAGGCCGGTCCTATTCGTATTTTAATCGTACAAACCAGTTTATTATATAAATTGTAAACGAAACGATGTCCGACTTCCCACTGCGATTGGTTAACGTTTTCATAGAATTCGTTTATTGCGACAACTGATGACGAACGAGTGAAAGTATTAAACACAGTTACAAGTGCGGTATATTGCTTATACAGCGTGTTTCGAAAGTAAGAAATAATACTTGGTGGTTTGGATGAGTATCGGAATAGAATTAAATCGTATCAACATTTATTGAAATTTGAGCACTTTTCAAATATCCCGCCAATTTTGCAAAATTTTATATCTCAGAAACTCTCTAAAATGTTCACAGACGACTTCTTGAATATTAGTGATTGCTACTTCTAAATGCAGTTTAACTGGATTCTAATGCGACAACAAAAAATGGTCGGACACACTCAAAGACCCATTACTCAGAATCGATTATAGCAAGCATCTATAATCGTATAATGTAGTTTAATTATTATTTCGCAATATTGAAACACTCGGTATACAAGTCGGTTCGCTCGATATAGAAATTTTAAAAAAATACGTCATCAATGAAAAGTAGTCTCTACCCCAAATAGATCGTAATATGGTCGTTTTTGAATCGGTCAATAAAACCTGATGTGTATGAATCGGATCTGATAGTCTGATCGGACTCTCGGAAACAAAATCGGACGTCTATTGCCACCCTTATCCGAACTATGTTATCCCTTATATTTACTCTACCCTCATTAACACTGAGTGTTTCCAAAGTGCGAAATAATAATAAAACTACAAAAATATTTGCAAAAAAAGTTCGAATTACAATATTTTTACACTATTTCATTCTATTCCCGATACTCAACTAAACCCGCAAGTATTATTTCATACTTTGAAACATCCTGTATAGATCAATGAAACCATAGATATATATTTTTATTTACTCTCTGAATGAAACACGGACACTCTTCTACTCCTGACAGCTCTCACCATAGCTCTTCCTTCTACCTGCTTGTTCTAGACAATTTTTTTTTAAATTAAAAATGTCCTCTTAAACTTGGACGAAATTAATATATTTGTAATAACTCGCTATCCGTCTGTCTGTTTGTCCGTTTAGTTCTTCTAAACTACAAGACACGTTTTTAACTGATGATATTTTTAGGGCTATGTACACCAACACACTAGCGGATTGTTAGAGCAGTAACCGTTGTTTAATGTACTGGTAACAGACGTACTGCTCAAACGTATTATCCCATATTGTTGTTGGTGAACTCCGCCCATAATCGTTAAGATACAATGTCCTGATTAACGATCGACAACAACCAACACACTAAGGGATATACAGCAGCAAACGGACTGTCACCAGTACATCAAACAGTAAGTTACTGTTCTAACGGTCCGTTAGTGTGTTGGTGAACACGGCCCTAACCACCCGTTAACAAATGGATTATTATTATATTTATTTGGATTTGCAACAATTTCATTCGAAACGCGTGCCAAGGTGCCGAGGTTATAGCATACTTTGATCTACGGCTATTATGGTTGAAATTAAATATGTTTTTATACTTTTTATAAAAAAATCTTATACAGGGTTATTGGTAAAACACTAACAACCTCGCAGGACTGTATTACTAGCATCATTAACAACAGCTTCTGTTTTATGAAAAATCACGCTCTAAAATGTATGAAACAAGAAAATATTCTCATTTAGAGGATAGCAGTGGTCCGTGGTCGTATGCCGCTGTGCCCTAAAGGACCTAAACGGACCACGAATATCCTATAGATGAGAATGTTTTCTTTTTTTCTTACATTTTAAAGCGAGTTTTTTTTTTTTTTTTATCTCGGGATCAGGTAATTGTCAGTTCCTGTATACACGGCGACAAGGTTCACCACCTGTCACGTTGGGTTCTGACTATCTGGTGAAACGTGGGCTTGAGTTGGCTTAATACCTCCACAATGTGGTGGTGTATGGCCACTCAAGCCTCTGACTACCCCCGAATGGGGATAAAAGTCGTAACGTTATTTTTTTTTTTTTTATATAGAACAAAAGTTGTTGTTTATGATGCTAATACAGTCCTGCGAGGTTGTCAGTGTTTTACCAATAACCCTGTATTTATTGTCGCAGGAAGCCAATGGGTTGTATTCTAATGATAGAGCTAGTCGGCGTCGGCGCGCGGCGCGGTGAATCTTATAATTCATCGCGACCGTTTCGGAAATTCATTCGGACCCCTCTGCTTACGAGTTGCGTTTCACAAAAGCGTCTGTGATGGACTTGCGTAAATCTGAGCGTAGTCTAAGGGCGTTTGTGCACTACAAGGAATTTTACTGACCGGCGTTCCGATCTTTTTACGGTCCGACGACGTAATTTTACCGTCCGACATTTTACTTTTTCCCATTCCGGGACAAGACACTAATTGTTCCTACCATAATTACGCGTGCGTGGCGTGTAGTTTTAAAGAGTTACCCTAAACTGCGCCGCACCGATCCGAGTAAAGACGGACAAGTGCACAAGCCAAATCATCCGCTTTTTTCATGCCACATCGGACCGAAAAAAATCGGACTGCCGCACAGTAAAATTCCTTGTAGTGCACAAACGCCCTAAGGGTCTGTTCTCACAGACCGGCTCGGAGAGGAGAGCACATTTTTATCGCGTTTAAAAAAAGAGTTTTGGGTCATTGAAATAAGGTTGATTTATTCATACACTGAGCGCGTTAGGTCAGCTCTTAAGCATGCTCATTTAAAAAAGAAGTGAAATGAAAAAAACAACCTTATTGTCAATGACCCAAAACTCTTTTATAAACGCGATAAAAATATGCTCTCCTCTCCGAGCAGGGCTATGTGAACGGACGCTAAGGAGGGTTGACATTTTTTCTTTAAGCCGTGTACGCACTTTTGACGACATTTGAAAAAAGAACACGAACGAAGTTCAGTTATGTACGACCTATTTTCTGTGCTATTTTGTTCACCTTATAGTACTGTTACGTATTATTTAACGCCTGTACCGTCTGCAGGGCAAAAGTCTTCCGGGGATTTCGGCTCACTGCATCGGGTGGTTGCGGGTTCGATTCCTGACAAAGTCAAATTTCGGAGACTACGTTTTCATAATTTTCGCTGGTCTGTCCATTGTACGATAGCCATAGTACAAGCGTTGCTTAGTTTGGGACACAACTGTTGGTGTGATAGTCTGGCGATATTTATTTATTAACAATTGGTTGGAAAGTGCATACACGGCTTAACATACTATGTGCAAGTACTAGTATGGTTAGTAGTCTAGATGTAGTGTTACGTTTTTGTTATTTTATTTTTTTAATCGTTATTTTTTATTGGCTTTGCTAGTGTGTTACCGTGTGCAATTTATGATTCGGTAGTAATCAACGAAACGATTCGCTGAACATTCTCAGTATTTAAAATCGCTTTTAAATCCCATCCCACTAATATTATAAATGTGAAAGTTTGGATGTTTGTTACTCAATCACGCCAGAACGGCTGAACGGATCTGGATGAAATTAGGCACAGATATAGATTATAGTCTGGAATAGTACATATGGTACTTTTTTAAAAATTATGCGCGGACGAAGTCGCGGCTGAAGCTAGTTTTATATTATTATTAACTTCTGCCGGCGCTTTCGTCCGCGTTGACTTTAGAACGCCCTGTAGTTAGTTTTTTGATAATCCCACAGGAACATTTTCTGGGATAAAAAGTAGCGTATGTCCTCCAAGTGCCTGTCCTGAGCAAACTTCATCCAACCATGACCAATGATTGATGATGACGAACATTCATCAAAAATATCAAAATTGGTTTATCGGTTTAATTGTGAAAACGTAACATAACGCATTTATGATATCAAAATAATATTATAGTGTAGGTATTAAAATATTTTTCCATAATGATATTTGAATAATTTTCCGATTTGAAATATTGAAAATGTTTAGTGACTTTTGGCGCTGGCTGTACCGTGCTGTTGTTAGTAATTTATTAGTTGATTTTAAAGTTATATAAGGTACTTCATGGTGCCAATTCTGTTGCCATTTAACCCGTGTAATGTCGCAGCAAAAAGAAGTGAACAGATCTTCTTTTGTTTTTTATACCCATGCGTAGGTGACCGTGACACGCGATCGGTTAAACAGAAGTAAACTTTTGACACGTCTAAAATATTTGTATCGCTCTCACATTACGAACATGATAAAAATGGCAATACAGTTAGTTTAATTTAGTTTAATTTGTGTACCGGCAGAATTAGCATTCTTTTATTAATCCCAGTATTGCATGGATATTTTAATCGATTTGCAATAAACTTACAAAGCGTTTTAAAAAAAAGGGCTTGTAAACGCCATTTTTATTCGATAATAACTTTCATATGTTACTATTTTTCGATTATTTATTACTAAATTAATTTATTTAGCATGTTTTATTAACTTTCAAACTGTTAAATTTTCTGGGATAAATGAAGTACCTTAAACGTAAACGATTTTATGCTTCTTTCGAATTTATGAGTTGTTAGATCAATGAATGTTTCGTGCATCTCCTGTACATTATACTATTTTATTTTAAAATGACATAATTTATTTATTAAAATTTTTGTACAGTATTTTTTAACCGCTATCTGTTAGATGTATATACTGTTAGCGTGATGAATTCCTCGCAATATAATTTTAACTATTTTATTCAACGTTTTTATTCAACGGTCATCCAATTATTGTCAATAAGCAGCGGACTTCTACTCAGATAGCGGCCTAAGCCAGTTATAGCCCAACCAGAAAAATCAAAACACGAACTCTGCCATAATATTTATGGTATAATGAATAATAAAATATATAGATAATTATTTAAATATAATATTTATGAGCATTTCATCGCCATTTTTATATTTTTGAGATCTAAATATGGGCTGGAATTATTTTATATTTTTCAATGCAATCATGCTTGTCAGGGAATGTACCTTTTACATGGTAGTATATATAGTACAAGTGGAGTCCTCATAAAGCTAAGTTCAGACTACATTCTTTACAATCGTATTTTTTTCTGGTCGGGCTATACAACGTAACCGACTAGCAAAGCTTGCTTCAATTTACAAACAAATTTATTATAGTTACATTACATTTTTGATATCTAAGGCTGGTGATACAATATACTCTAGATGGAAGATTAAAAAAAAAAACAAAATATATCTAAGGCTGTAATTTAGAAATAGCTGAGAGATGCGAGTCGATGTTCTCTTTGTAATTTATTACGCCTCGTCTCACGTTGGACCAATATGTTTAGCGGTGACGTTTTACTTGTTTGAAAATGAATTTAGATTTATTTTTACCCAAAACGTTTAATTAACGGTACTACGTCAGAAAAAAAGCACATTAGCTAATGTGCCTTTTTTTGCAGGCGTGGGTCGAATGGTTGTTTAGTGCGCGTGCCGAAGTGCTCTGACTGAGTTCATTGAGACTATTCTGACTCTGGCGCTCGGTCGCGGCCGCAGCAAGCTCGCTTCGTTCGCTCGATTCGCGCATTGTAGGTCTTAAGCTAGCTAAGCGTGTTGGGTTGCTCTGACTAGTCGCCTTCGTCAACGTACGAACCTCAGTCCAATTTTTTAACCAATTTTTAAAACTTCCTTTAAATGATCGATAATTTTAAAACATTTGAGACTGGTGTTACAGTGTGTTATCAATTATCATAATATTTCCCTCGAAATAATAAATCAATTTAGGTACCAATTTTGGTCCAGGCCCAAAAGTGGTCCAACGTGAGTGAAGGCGTTAAGTCGCGGTGACAATGGTCTAGCTAGAGTGTCACAAACCTATGTGTTCCGGTGTTCGCTGTCGTTACAATACGTCCGGAGATAATTAAATATTCCTACTAATATTAGTACTCCAGTGTTTGGCCACCAGAATACATAAGTTTGTAACAGTATAATAGCGTTAATAGTATTCCTACGACACGTTGCCGATCGAAGTCTGATCAGATAGAGGTGTTCTGCGTTACCCAAGTCGTGTGTGGCTATCAACGGCTCTGCGCATACCTCGCTCCGCGCCTGGGAACGAATTCCCCCTCTAGTCTGCTCAAACCTGGAGACTATAAAGTCCTAGTGATTTCTTTTACGATTTGTTAATTAGTTACAAGTATAATTAGTGCAATTGTAATATTGCGTGCAATATAAATGTTGGTGATGCGGCTCAGGGGACTAGGTGAAGAAATGTTGGCCAATAACTCACACGCAGCATTATTGATATTTGATGTGTTGCGATGCGATTATGTTGGGCAACTTTCCGAAACTGTAAATACTGTGACACGTTGCATTCCTGTGGAGCGAGATCGCGCAACATGTTGCCAAACATATTGACCAACTTTCATCGCCTAGTGATACTCAATGGATAGTTAGTCGATTTAAAGTTAAGTCGAGTCGTATGGCTGACTAGCAAAGGCGGTCAAATCGAGTACCGATGATGATCTCTTTGCATTTAATTTCTATGATTTATAAACATAATTATCAAGTGCTTGTAACTAATGTTGTCTGTATAGAGGTGGAAACCATATTTTGGTGTATTTTTTTTTCCTAGGAAAAGTCATTATTTATAAATAGGGTGGTCTGTTTAAAGACCCATTATAGGACTTGCGCACACAGTGCGATTTAGTGAATAATATATATTTTTGTGTCTTATCACCTTTTGCCTAGACATATACTTAATAAATACCTTTGATTATGTGATGAGTTTTTTTATTTCAGTTTTTCAATGTTCTATATTATGTTGCCTGTTATCTATCATTTCAGTCATACAATTTATTTATTGATTACATTAATACAACACTGACACGTGTCCCAACACTATCACAAAGACATGCGGCATATAACATCATGTCTACAGTAGTGCAAACATGTTCATTCCGGTAATAAACTTGTTTAAAAACAACTACATGTAACAATATATGTACATATATCTGGCAAGCATGAGTTTTCGGCCAATGGCCAAATTGCTCTGGTATTTCTCGGTACCTGTACACCACTGTGCGTTACCACTGAATAAATAGTTTGTGCCACTGTGATTAGTCATGTCCTCGGATCGACTACTCTTTGGCCCCGCATTGGGAATAACAAGTACCAAACAAATTAAAAAATAATGTTTTTAAAATACTGAGATCGGTTAGTTTACCTACTCATTCTATTATGTATAATCATAACAACATGTATATACCTATACCTAAAACAGGAGTATTACCAGGGGTTCCCAAACAGCACAGCCCGTATATGGGGATAATCATTTTGAATTTAATAACAAGTTGCTTATTTAACTCCGAAAACAGTTGCGGGGCGGGAGCCGAGGCAACGCCATTGTGATTGGTCGGTAGCGGACGCATTGCGATTTTTCTGTCTTAATCATCGGATACTCCTGCCCTAGAATGCGGAACCCAAAGGGTATTTGGTCCGAGGTCGTGTAACTAATTCAATTTGATATCCGTTAGTAAGTAATTTACCATCCTTTTCGGGATGAAACTTGCACGAAACTCAGTGTAGCAATTTAATTTGTTTATGTGGTGAATACTCAAACGCCTGAGACCTTAATGCTGCCGCAAAATTTATAAACGCAGTAAGTTCCAAAGCAATCAGTTGTACTTACTGCGTTTATAAATTGTGCGGCAGAATGTTGACGTGAATTGTAAAAAAACAGATGAAGTCTGAACCAGCTAAGTTGAACGTATGTACGATTCACATCAGAGATAATAGAGTTTTTACCCTGTTTACAATGGTTTTGAAAAGCATTTTTAGGAACAAATGTGATTTGTAATTCCACTGCAAGTCTATGATAACTTTCTATGAATTTGGGGGTAATTTCTTCACAGTGATTAAAGTTCATTTTTCCATGGAATTGCCATGCATTGCCATGGAAATATGAACGGACGCACGCGTCTCGATGTGAATCATAGTTCCTTTACACTTAGCGCCCCATCGCTCAAGGCAACCATGGTTGCGACACCAGCGGGTGATTCGATAGCCGACACCGAATTGGTTGCGCTACCAAGCGGGCACCAGGTGCGATACCCTCCATACTGCTATACATTTTGTTGGTGGAGCGACTGGCTGCGCTACCACTGGTGTCCTCGTGCGATAGGGCGCTTAATGATTTCAAATTTTATGGCTGCTGGGAAGTCAATCAAAGCGTTTGTTTTGTTTAGGCCTACGGGGGCACTTACAAATCGTCATTTTACATTTTTTTTACCCTACCGCCGGATCGGAAACGCGACCTCGGCTGAGAAGATCCGGCAAGAAATTCAGCGGGCTTGTCTTTTTTACATTGTTTTTTAAATCGCTATTACAATGTATAGTAGCAAAGTGTCGGAGGAGGTGAGGGGGGCTAGGGGGCGGGGGTGCAACTGCGCGGAGTCGCGCTTCACAGCGGCCATAAAGTTTGAATCCATCTATACCGATATTCGGCCATATACCATTGTTTTGCCTCCTGTTTATGTATGGGCAAAAGTTATATTTTATTCTCATCAGAAGCTGGACATCCATATATTTCATTCAGGGCTTGTTCCAGAACCGTAAGATAACTCTTATCCACCAAATAAATATGATTCTTGACAGAATATCCTATGGAAGAACTGTCAATACGCCATATTTATTTGGTGGATAAGAGTTACCTGATTAACAGAAACAGGCCCTTTTTTAGTTGCATACATCATTATTATCGATGCAACAAGCCATGAAATATAGATTAATATATTTGAAGTAGCAACTCGGATTCAACATCCAACGCTCGTCCGCAGTTGATTTTCTAACGTGCGTTGATAAGCCAACTGACGTGCTGCGTAAGAAATGAAGTACTGTTATACCTGCCGTGGTTATTAACGCGCGTTGTAAAATCTCCAATGTGTACGTCATGCTCCACTGTACCGCGGACTAAGATAACCCGCTAGATATAATTAAGCGACTGCATTAAAGCTAGGATTGTATAGTTAGTGACCTAGTGAGTATGTGGTGTGATTTTTAATGAAGTCAGTACAAGTAATTTGAATTTTTCAAAATAAATCATGTAACCCTTGCTTAATCGTTGGGATGTATTTTGTATATAACGATGTGTGCGTGTGTGCGTGCTACTTTGTTGAATCTTGCACTCGGCTGTGATTTCAACAAGTTCTTGAATTGTCTCGATATTATCGACGTTATTATTAGGTTTTTTTTAATAATGCACGATATTATGCGTAGCTTAAATGCTAAAGACATACCTACTTACCACAAAAAAATAATCGGATGCGTTTATTTCTACCAGAATAATTTATTATCTTTTGACCCATAGAATATCTATCGAAACGCCATATTTGCTTGGCAGATAAAAGTTATCTGACTAGTCTGAAAGAGGCCCTAAAGCGCTGGGTTTCTCCAATAGCGGCGCTGTCATATAACGGCCGTAACTAGAACGTTGGTTATATAAACAAAATGGCGCGGTTTCCTAGAGAGCGGTATTGGACAACATTGTTTACGTAGCCAGTGTCCTAGTGCGGCCGTTATATGACGGCGCCGCTATTGGAGGAACCCTTAGCTTTAGTAAGGCGCCATGCATAATATCGTGCATTATAAAAATAGGACCTATACGATGAATTATGGTAAAATACAGTTCGGTGTGTCTAAAAGAGTTGAGCGTTGCGCCTGCCAATTTTATGACTATCAGACGTCAAAACTGATTGCTCGGGCGCGCCGCTCTCTTGTAGACGCACCCACTGAATTTCAAGGTCACAAAGTGTCACATACAGACGATGTAGGTCCATTAGATATGTATATATAAGAGCGTTTGTAAACTACGGACTTCTTTTCTAGGTATTAGACCTAGACGAGGATCTAGGTGTCATGATATCGTTTGCTTATTTTTATACACTTTTTAAATTGATCATTCTATTATCATTGTCATTAACACTCATTTTCGAGATCGCTGATTGGGTAATTAATGGAGCGACACTATTGGTGGGTATTCTCTCGATATTATTTCCAATAACTTTGCCAAGATGAACAGACTGCTGAGAGGTATTAGGTACGCAATTAAAATATTATTTATAAAAAGTATGAATGTGTAAACACCAAATACTTAATAGATATTTTTGTAGCCGACATGGCTAAGAATTAATTTAAGTAGTTGCGCGTAAGTTATTTATTTATGTAAGTAGGTAGGTGTTGTGAAATCGCGAGTGCGCGCTAAACCCTATACATAAACCTTGTATAGTCAGTTTATGATGACGTGTTTATCATGGACATTCATTGATAATTGACACGTATGCCAGTGTCATAATAGTCACGCGTCATCGTGATGACTATTCACTCCTACACCTCCAGTTTACTCTCGCAAGGTAAATCAAAATCCTGCCAAAAATGTCTCCACGTGTACTTTTACGATCTGTAATCTATTTCGTTAAAGGCGTAAGCCTGAGCCAAACAACAAATATTAAAATAATTCAGGAATGATTAATAATTCGTGGTTTGGCTCCGGCTCGCTCGTACGAACAGTTCGTACGTAACATTTTTTTTCGTACGAACATTTCATACGAGCACAGTAACCATTTTAGAAAACATCGCTTATTATTTCGTCTCTTCATAATTTGATCATTCATAAAATAAACAATTTGTAATATAATAAAAATACTAAGCCATCAGGCTTCGTTTGTTTTAGTTTGAATTCTGATGGCGCTTAAATGTGGGCCGAGTCTAGGCGAGCACGCACTCGGACGAATAAGCATGTATAATGTTTGGGCAAGCCGCAATATTGTACGATCACAAGTGTAATTTTACAACATTATTTTTTGTATACCATAAACCTGAAATGAGTTTGTTCAGAATCACCAGCTGACTCCAAATACCTACGCATTAATCGCATCGGAAAACTCAAAACAAAAGGCCATCACCTCAAGCCGCCCCGCCACAAAGGGTAAAATGCAATAGCGGACGTCATTACTTGCATATTTCTCTAGCGTATAACTTGGTAGTTAACAAATTATTTATTTTTTATCTTTAGAATTAGACTAATTAGAAGCAAACCTTTTTGTGTTTCAGTTTTGGGTATACAAAAAATAACGTTGTATAATACTGCGTCTTGCCAATTTGTACCCTTATAGAAAACATGATCTGATGTCAGACAAGAACAGAGCTATACAAGGAAATAACACTGATAGATGCCTGTTTTTTCGTATAGCTCTATCTCTCTCCTTCAGGCTAGATCGTATGTATAGGGTATTCTATGTCTAGAGGTGAAACTAATGTCGATGTTATAGCTGACTATGTTAATGCATGTCATGCTGAAACTGTCTGCGGATATCCGGTGTGTCAATGCCACCGACGGCCAGTGTCCAGTGGCTGGCCATTTGTGTTGTATAATATTTTTTTATTGGTAATTGTGTAAACAAATCTTAATAAAGAATTTGAAATGATTTTGGAATATTTATTCTTAGGTTTTTTTTTTATATATCCTGGGACATTTTTTACACACGGCTACCTGATCCCAAACTAAGCAGAGCTTGTACTATGGGAACCAGATAACTGATATTACTACATATACTACTTTTTTATTTGTAAATACATACTTAATATACATATACACCCAGACTCGGGACATACATACACAAATGCATGTCCCGAACATCGAACCTACGACCTGCAACGTGAAAGGAAGGTATTGCACAACTTTATAACAAGAAAACATTAATGGTCGCCATTCTTTACTTTTCTCTTTTCTGGGGATAAGTAGTGTGCTAAAGGAATCAAATTGGTATGTTTCGGAATCGTCCACCAAATAAATCTAGCTTTTTAACAGATAACTATCAAAACAAAGTTATAAGTTGGGCTAAAACGTAACACAGCAATTCTGCAAAAGCAATTCATTTTTCTGTTTATCTAGTACAATCCTTAGCAATTCCTCTAAATTTACGTAGATTTGTCACATTAAATGGAATTTACGGAAAATTTGCGCAAATTAAAAAAAAAAACAAAAATATTTTGCGGAATTGCTATGTGGCCATTTTAGCTCCTTGACGATTGCTAAACAGGCCGTACGATTTCTATTCTCGCCTGCTATCGTTGAATCTAGTATCCAAACGCGTCATTCAACAACAACTAATGAGGAGTTTCAGCGAACAATAATTTCAATCCACGTAATAACGATGATTCACTGTGTGAGTCACCCAGCTTACCCCCAGCGATAACAATGCATACTAATGATACGTACGGGGTAGAATTCGTAAAGAAAAAAATACATAGAAAAATTACCCTAAATAATACCCTAATACAGACTATTTTGGGATGGTGGATAATTGACCCATATTAATTTGACCGATTCAATCGTTATAGTTATCTAGGTTGGTATTAAATAGTTATAAATATGTTCATTTCCTAATGAAAACACCTCGTAAGTATAATGGCATCTAGTAGATAAAAAAGTATGTAAGTAGATTTTTCTAATTGCCAACATTTTTGATGGGGTAATCTTCGAACGATGCCCATCAGACCTCTTGTGGGAGAGATCTGGAGTATGTGGGATTCATATTTTTAACCTAACCTAACCCTGGACATGATATGCCCCGAGTCTCCTAACAATTGTCCATTACGAAACAACTTGTCTTTAGAAAACTTGTATCTTCGTGAAATGTTCATTAAATAAATAAATAAAAAAGCCTTTTATTCCTTGCAAGAAAAATAAATAAATACAGGGTTATCTTATTTTCTAGCGGTTATGTTTTACTGTGTTGGTCATTTATAATTAATTTATTTCATTTTTTGTTAGTAATGTTAATTTTATTCTTCTGCAAGAACCCCAGGTTGGGTGAAGGCCTCCTCCAAAGACGCCCATTTACCTCGGTCTTTTGTTATTTGTCTTCAATTTGAGCCAGCGGTTCTTTTGATCTCGTCTTCCCAGCGTGACAGTGGTCTTCCTCTATTCCTTTTCTCTTGTGGGCATGTTCTTTATTATTAATCGTTAATTCCTGGTAGTTGACAATTGTTAAAAGACTCAAGGCCCAGCAGGCAGTGCTTGCGAACAACGAATCGTACCTACTCCAAAGAAAATAGTACCTAGGTACCAAACTTCCGATGATATTCCAACTGTATATTTTAGACCCCCTGTGAAAAACAAAGTGCGAATAAAATCTCTCTTCACACGTCTTTGTATAAGAGTAATCCACTTCAAACAGCTCTGTACGATTCCTAATTGTAATTGCACGTATATAATGAAAACTTTTAATGAACTCGCGATATGCAATAGGGGACCACCCTTAGATTAACCGCCCATTTAAGCAAGACCCATCTAGACGTCCGTTCTAAAACTAATCAGAGTTCAAATTTTTTGGGCCGTGTCATGTCACACGATCGTGTGTGGAATAAAGTAACATGTTGTGATGGAGTGTCTAGTATTTTAAATCTTATTTGTTTGTCAAAACGACGCATATTGCGATTTGGGGTCGTTGAAAGTATTTTTTTAAACTTTTGTGAACATAGTACACCCTTACTATTTTGCATGGGCTAGGAGTATTATGGATGAGACTTGATGTATTATTTTAGCAGATATGGAACCTCCATACATTGCAACCACTGACTTGTGTTCAGCACCCCACTACATTCAGCGAAATTTACACATTACCCCCCCCCCCTTCCCTCCTTCTGTCCCACTTCCCTCCAGGTCGGCAACATGCAAGCGATGTTTTTGTAGTAAGCATCTATAGGCTAAGGTAACTGCTTAACATCCCGCGGGCCGTGCGCTTGTTTGCCACCTTAATTACATAAAAAACACCGAGGTGAAGAGCAGCGGCTCCTATTTCTTCTTTTTTTGCGACTTAGATATAACGACCAGTTTTCTACTGGTTAGAAAGCCCTCTTCTATCCAGGTTAACCAAGCCCTATGTAAAAAGAACGATCCTACTTTTAAGGAATGATCGTCCTTTTTACATAGTCGAATGAAACAATCCATACTATTCTTTCGTAAGGAAACCCGATAATACCTGGCTGTTAAACGCGTAGGTGAAAAGTTTATTCCGGGTTAAGTTTTTGATGGGACCAGACGCTTGTGGTGAATAAATTAAACTACATAGAATAAAAACTATATTTTAATAACAGTCGAGACGGAAAATAATTAAAGGTAAGATTTTTTTATATTTTATTATGGCCTGAATCCCCACCGTAATGAGGGGAGGCCCGTGCTAAGGACTGGGACTTTTGGATTTGAGCCATTTTAATTTAAATGTAAGAACTATACCTAATATATTTTTGTTAAGTTTAAAATATTGACATCATTTAAAGTTATATTAATTCTTTGATTTGTGTTTAAAAAAATGTTAGATCATGAGATCAGGGTTAATACTAATTTTTTGTTTTACTCTTCGATGTTCTATATTTATTTAATTACTGCTAAGCGAGTTTTATATTCTGCACTTAAACATGACTTACACTATGCATAACATATGGCAGGCATATGGTCACAGGCCTTTGACCCCTAGCTATACTGCTGACGTTCATCCATGAAACTATACCTATATTACCATATAAGTGTAAATACTACGTACCCAATATATCCATGCGTTCGTGATATACTAGGGTAAGTAATAATTAGATGCATTGGAGTTTGGAACTTAATCGCAGTGTACAACTCTGCCTCCCTCGTCTGGGTTAACTGGCTCGATAGCATAGTACTAAATACTTTCCTAAATAAATATAAAAAATGGGGGCTAAGTAAGTGCAAAGAGTCGTAACTTCTAAGTATTTTACATGAGGGCCTCGAGTCACTTAACTATTGTCCATTGCGAAACCATTGGTCTCTAATATTACCTTCGTGAATTCGTCGTTATAAATCGTAAATACCTGGTGGTCGGCTGGTGTTGGCCATCTGTTAGGCCAGCAATAAGATTCCAACCCGCCAAGAATTTATAATGATAAAATTTACGAAGATAGTTTGACGGGCCCGTTGGCGTGGTTGGCGTAGTGGCGCCTTTCACGCTGCAGGTCGTAGGTTCGATTCCTACCCGGGACATGCATTTGTGTGCATGAACATGTCTGTCCCGAGTCTGGGTGTATATGTATATTAAGTATGTATTTACAAACAAAAAGTAGTATATGTAGTAATAGCAGTTATCTGGTTTCCATAGTACAAGCTCTGCTTAGTTTGGGATCAGGTAGCCGTGTGTAAAAAATGTCTTAGAGACCAGTGGTTTCATATTGGTCTGTTGTTAAAGACTCGAGGCCCTGTCGTAGGTATCTTCGTAGCATCCACCAGCTGAAACTTCGTTACGTAACGGCTTTACAACTTTGTAAGTTTGCATTTGCGAGATTTTATGGTTATAAACATGAGTCATGAAACGTGACGTGGTGGCTTCATGCATCCTACACTGTTTTAAAGTGAAATATTCTACATCTTTCACGCTAAATAATATAAATACCAATCCCATAAAAAAGCAGTGGTAGCCGATTGGTTGAGCACGCGTCTTGCGAGCTGGGTGCGTTTCCACTGACGCGGAGCTGGGCGGAGTGGAGCGGAGCGGCGGACTGTCACTGGTCAACTGTGACGGGCTAAGAGCGGAGTGGAGATTTCGAGCACTTTGATTGGCCAATTCACGGTCCGCTCCGCTCCACTCCGCTCAGCTCCGCTTCAATGGAAACGCACCCTTAGGTCCTGGGTTAAAACACTGGCTCACACCTCTGGATTTTGGATTTTGATTTTCATAACTTTAATATAGTAATCACTTACAGTAAAGGAAAACATCGTGGGGAAACCTGCAGGTCTTGGAAAATCACACAAATTTTCGAAAGACTGTAAAATATTATTTCTTCACTTTCAAAGCTATGATAACCAAATCTAAATTAATTCTTTCCGTACACCTACGTCACCCCCACGTTTACCAATACAAAACAACTCGTATTCATTTAAAAGCGCTAACAAATCCTGTGCTTTCAAGTTTATTACGCGTTCTACAATACAGCGTGACTCACCCCTTGCGTGTGCGACTGCACTCTCGACCCCCAGCGTAACATGAACCCCGCACCCCTTTACCACCTTCGCTAATTGGATTAACAACATTAGAGTCTTTGGTGACGATGGCTCAAGACAAAATGGTTATTTCCGGCAGGGTTGTGCGTTTTTAAGGTACTTAGATTTGAAAAGAAAAGTACTTGGTGACCGTTGCGTGCGGGCGCAGTAAGCCTGACTTTACTGCAGAATGTCCTAAGGAATAAAACGCCCTTAATCGATCAAAGGGCAACAGGCGAGCCTATTGTTTACTACGATAACCAACTAGCGGCCCACCGGATGTTAAGCAGTTACCGTAACCTATAGATGATTGAAATACCAAGGCATCGCACGATGCCGGTCAGAAGGGAAGTGGAAGGCAGTAGGGCATCCGACTGTCTCACTCCTCGCACTTAACGCAGCTGTAAAAGCTAAGACCGTGGTCACCTATTAAATGCCATCGGCCGCTTACAGCGTCACGCGTACGCCGCGTCACAATTTTACTATAGTGACGTCGGCGTGTGAAGGAGACCACAGCAGTACATTTCTATAGTAAGCATTGTGACGCGGCGTACGCGTGACGCTGTAAGCGGCCGATGGCATTTAATAGGAGACCACGGCGTGATTCGAAAGAAGAAAATTAATGTCCATGTTGAGAGGGGTTTTCTAAAGCACATGATTGATTCATGGTGGTGTTTGTTTCAGAAGATGCTGCTCTTCATGTCATTCATTTTATTAGTTGGTTCCGTGCTAGGCTTAGAATCAGGTTGGTAAAGTCATTTTTCTTTAATAACTTGTTTTCCTTTTTTTTTTTTTTTTTTTTTTTATAGGACTGCGGTGGCAAAAAAGCGTACGGGCCGCCTGATGTTAAGCAGTTACCGTAGCCTATAGATGCTTACAATACCAAAGGCATTGCTCGCACATTGCCGACCTGAAGGGGACTGGGATGGAGGGAGGGGGAGGGGGGTGGGCTTACGGCTCTCTCACTCATCGAACGAAACGCAGCTGTAATAGCTACTTTACGCCGATCTTCTGTGAGAGATCATCTTCTTCTTTTAACATATTATGTAGGTATGCATATTAATTGGTTTAGTTTATTATTATGGTTTATTACTATGTCCTATATTTAACTTCCTATAATTTAATTTATTTCTATTATATCCATTAAGTATCTCACTGTTCCTCATAATTTAGTCATGTGAGTATCTAATTTTAAGTAATTCTATTTTCTACTTTCTATTCTATTCTCTGCTTGACATCCGTTAGGCACTCGGGTCCCAGATGAAAATCAGCGCCAAGCTTATGCCTGGCATTAGGCTGATCTGGGGCCTTACCACCACCTCTTATAGCAGTTTTGTTTTAACGTTTCAGCGGCCATTTGTGCAATGACGTTTCTTATTGTCATGACAATAAGGAACGTCATTGCACAAAAAGTCGCTGAATCGTTAAAACGTTCCTATAATTGAATCGCGATGAGAGGTCATGGTAAGCCCCCTGGGAACCTATTTGGTCCAGCCGTGAGACACATTCGTCTTCTTCTGTTTGTGTTTTGTTTTAATTTCTACCTTTTTGTTGTTCTGTCTGTTTATTTATATTTTTTGTTTTATTTAAACTGTGTTGTGTGTCTTGTGTGCTGTGCCAAATAAATGTTTTCTTTCTTTCTGTCTTTTGGTACGTTCACAAAATAATGAGCTCAGACGCGGTGGCTTGGTCTTGAGACGCATGCACCTAATGGCGGCGTCTACGGCGCACCCTAGCAGGACAGGTGGCTATCAAGCGCACGGCCCGCCTGATGTTAAGCGGTTACCGTAGCCTATATAGATCCGTGCAACACGAAAGGCATAATATTGCTCGCACGTTGCTGACCTGAAGGGGAGTGGGACAGAGGGAGGGGAAGGGGGGAATTGGGCTTACCGCTCTCTCCCTCATCGTACGAAATGCAGCTCTAGAAGCCACTTTACGCCGATCTTCTGTGAGAGGGTGGTACTACCCCGATCGTGCCAGCCCGTAAATGAGCTGCAGTCGATTGGCTACAGCTCGACTCAACCAATACTCAATGCTTATGAACGTACCTATTTATGACATCGTTGCAGTGTGTACACATAGCCAATGTACTGAAAAATTGGCTTCAGTACCACGAAATGTGGATGTTTCAGAGGTGGTGATCCTCCGCGCCGTGCGTGGTCGCGACGCGCGGCTGCCGTGCGGCCGCGGTAAGGTGTTCCTCGACGGGCCCGACTCGTACGTGCTGTGGCTCAAGAACGACCGCGACTTCCTCTACCGGTTCCCCAACGAGGAGACGGAGAGGAGGTGGGTAGGACACATCCCCGTTGAACCTGCGGGGCTGATAGCGACACTATGCAACATTGCAGCAAGTCTTAATTCATTTTTCCAACCCTCTAGCAGAATCCCCTAAATTTTCGTGAAACGGTCACACATTTTAATGTGTGTATTTTACAGAAATTTACCGGAATTTCTAAGGATTCCTCAAAAAATCAGATACTAAATTGCATTGGCAATGTTGCATAGCCGCGCTATTATCCCCACTGGATATAATCATATCTTCTTCGAAAAAAGCGACTGTAGCCTAGGGGTGAACAGGTTGGGCTAACAATCAGAAGGTCCCAGGTTCGATCCCCGGTGGGGCATGCACCAATGGATGAATTTTCATCTATGTGCATAATTTACAGTTCGCTGACGGTGAGGGAAAACATCGTGAGGAAACCTACCTATCCCTCGGGATAAGGTAATAGTCAGTTCCTGTATACACGGCGACACGGTTCACCACCTGTCACGTTGGGTTCTGACTATCTGGTGAAACGTGGGCTTTGAGTTGGTTAATGCCTCCACAATGTGGTGGTGTATGGTCACTCAAGCCTCTGACTACCCCCGAATGGGGATAAAAGTCGCGACGTTACATTTTTCTTCGAACTCCTCCTATCCTTTCTTTTGATCAACTGACTCCTAATACGTGTTCATCGGCTTGGGTTGCGTAAAACCAGCTCCCACACCCCTGCTCACGCTGCCCCGCCGCCGCACAGCGAGAAAGGGTTAAATGCGGGGGCAGACACCGGTTTTTGTGTACCTATACAAAAAATAACATTGTATACAGGCTGACTGGTTAAACACTTTACATATTGAAGGACATGATCATTTATGGTAACATGAAACGTTTAAAAAAATAAAATTAAAAATTACCAATGAACTACAGATAAAACCTTGATTAAATTAATGTGCTAAAACTTGGAAATTGTGAACACCGCTATCGCTAGTACGCGTGTTCTGCGCGAACGGAGTTAATGACACTTGATAGGTACGTCAAATCAAGGAGGTACGATCCTGACCACGCTTATTGTTTTGAATGGATAATTAAAAATAAATTAGGCGTATATTAGGCACCTATTTTTTTACATAATTAGAACGAGAATCGAGTACTGAGCACTCTATATCAATATGTAAAGTGTTCAACCAGTCAGCCTGTATAATAGAACAGTTTTTTTATGGTACTAAGGTGGCAAACAAGCCTACGGCCCATCTGATGTTAAGCAGTTACCGTAGCCTATAGATGCTTGCGATACCAAAGGCATCGCTCGCACGTTGCTGACCTGAAGGGGAGTCACAGAGGGAGAGGAAGGGAGGTGGTTGGGCTTCCGGCTCTCTCACTCATCGTACGAAACGCAGTAATAGCTGCTTTACGCCGATCTTCTGTGAGAGGGTGGAACTACCCCGAACTAACCATAAATTGCGCCCTGATGGAAATTGTGTCCTGTGCTAGATCCATGAACCAGGACCGTATATTCGGCATGACGTGTGAATCCGGCGCGTGTCATGATGACACCTCGCTGCTGCTGAAGCGCGTGGGTGCACAGGACGGCGGCCAGTACCGCTGCCGGGTCCACTACCAGGCCTCACCCTCCGTCGACTACGTCATTGACCTTCGATTAGTCGGTAAGTTCAACGACTCAGACATAGTAGAAAGATGGATAGTAAGTTATTTTCATAGAAATGCACCGCGCGCGGCTTGTATGTGTGCGCCATGCGTATCTATGCGTCGCGCACGCACACTCAAACCAAAACTAAACCCGGTTATGAGTGCGAAACAATGCATGTGATGTTTGAGTGTGCGTGCGCGACGCATAGATACGCATGGCGCACACATACAAGCCGCGCGCGGTACGTTTCTATGAAGAGAACTTACTATCCATCTTTCTACTATGACTCAGACCCCCCATGTCAGAGGGAGATCGCGGGCCGGGCCTTGCGCACGGACTAAAAAACAACCGTTTAAGGATAGGTAGTGGTTGTAGGATGGATGTACGAATTATAACATCTGACCTCATCCGTGCTCGAGGGCACGTTAAGCTGGCGGTTCCGGGTGTCATTATAAGATCTTTGACAGTCGTTATAGGCAGTCAGAAGCCTGAATAATCTGATAACAGTCTTACCTTAGGTTACCGATAGTCACACTAGTTGGGTCTCGACAGGCAGATGGGAATAGCTCCGTGTTAATATCGGTTCAGCCAAATCGGGGTAGACTGAAAGCTGACCCCTCATAATGGGATAAGGCTAGGGAATAGGAGAAAGAGGTGAGTTAATCGATTTTCACCAAGAACTTAATACTAAAGGACTGGGTCTAAGCAGCTAAGCCGCGTTGCTTAAACATCGCACAACTAGGCCGGTGACGTCATCACAGTAGGCGTGGCTTAAGTCAGTGTGCTGTTGGCGTTCGTCCTGTGCAGACGTCTTGCCAACGTTCGCATCCCAAATATAATTATATTCGACACTAGATGGCGTCCTTTTGTACGTAATTTTTCATGATCATACACTTAGTGACTTCTAGTGCAAATATTTAAACTACGTACTAACATCAACATAAAACGAAGCGAGTAGTTCAGCTATTTCCCGGTAGATAGATGCCACGCATTTCTTAACCCCCACCACCCGCGCCATCCCGTGCAAATTACCACGCGTTGTTTAATAGAGAAATCTAATAAGGGCACCCCTTTCTTAAGTCTTTACTCTATGGTTTTCGCAGAGAGGACATGTAATAAAATATGTTTCAAAAGTGCGAAATGTACTTTTGGGTTTGTATGAGTATCGGATATAGAATAAAATGTAACTGTTACAGACTCCCCCGGGATGCCCAGGATATACAATGAGGATGGTGACGAGATCAGCAAGGGGTTCGTCGGCCCTCTCAGCGTGGGGTCCGACCTGACCCTGGTGTGTGAAGTCGATGACGGTATGTAGATCGTTCTAAATCGTGCTATAAATAGAAATTATCGGAAAGGCGGAAACCCACCGCGGCGCACGGACAGGCCACGCACGTGGGTCAAGCTTCGCTTTGCAAGAAAATGTATGTGAAGGCGGAAACCCACCGCGACCCATGGAGACCACGCACGTGGGTCAAGCTTCACTTTGCAAGAAAATGTATGTAACTGTGTCCACCGCGGCGCACAGAGAGGCTACGAAATGACGTCTTACATACATTTTCTTGCAAAGCGAAGCGTGGCCCGTGTGCGTGGCCTCTCCGTGCGCCGCGGTGGGTTTCCGTCTTAAGGTCGGAAGGATAGAGATAGACTGTCATAACTGTCAAGTGTCAAATCAATGCAAGGTTGCACCGCCCTACAGTAGCGGCATTTTACGATGGCCGGTTTGACATGTGGGGGGGGGGGAAGAAAATGAACCTTATTATAATGGAATAAGACTGGGCGTTTTAAAAAATAAGAATATCAAAATGAATTTTATTCCGTTATAATAAGGTTCATTCTTTCCCCCTTTCACATGTCAAACCGGCCATTATAACGTGCCGCAGGTATAGTTCTGGATACACAAGCTGGGTAATACTGGCACCTAAAGGCAATACTGGGTGTAAGGGAAACAACACCACAATAATCGCGAAAACTACTGTTTTTTTTGCCATTTTTATGCTTTGAGTACGACCACCAGCATTGAGCCGTTGCAAGTTTTACGTTGTAAGTTTTTATAGCATCAAATCTCAAAACAACAAGGTTAAGGAAAATGCTTTCGGCTCTCACACTCATCGTACGAAACGCAGCTGTAATAGCTGCTTTAAGCCGATCTTCTGTGAGACGGTGGTACTACCCCGGTCGAGCCAGCCCGTTTAAGAGCTGCAGTCAATTGACTACAGCTTGGCTCTACCACTTTGTATTTAATTATAGATAGATATAGAGATTATCTTCCATGGTACAACACCCATACCTATTAGGAAAAGAGATTTATTATAGTGGCCCCCTTACCAACCGTAAGGTTACAAAAAGAGGACACTATACCTGGCAACCCCTTACGAGGCGTCAGGGACCATCTACGGTAGGTCCTGCCGCCAGAGCATCCACTCTAGTACTCAACGTGTGAGTTGCACCGTGATCGCTCACTACCATTTATCCAGAATGGTACCGGAGCCGTGAGTCGCTCACCACCCGCACTCCATGGAATGCTAACGGTTCAAACCCCGGTTCATGGTACAGTCCAACAAGACACGCTGGTGTACTGGCGGCGCAACGGCGTGATGCTAGAGCGCGCGCACTCGACGCGGCCGGGCGTGCTGCGCGCCGAGGTGCACGTGCGCAACGCCACGCGCGCTGAACTGGACGCGCACTACGAGTGCTTGGCACAGAACGCTGACGTCACCGAGCCGCTGGCCGCTAGCCTGGTCGTCAGGATGTACCGTGAGTTGGATCAACCACTCTTTGAACTCCGCACTCTAGGACAAAAGTTTCCGAAATAATCAACTTAATAAAGTGTATAATCCATTATAATTTTCGATAGACCAATCACAATGGCGTTACTGTATCCGCCCTGCAACTTTTGTAGAATTATTTTGATACTAATTATTCCTTGTGCAGACTCTAAAGAGAAGGAGAGTTAACAAATCTGGAAGAGGTGATTCTTGGATATGTTCTCCCAAAGACTTCACGGTCCTCACCTGCACTCATTGACTTTCCCGATTCGTGCTGTTATTTTCAGGTTTCTTCTTAAAACATTCTAAATTTAAATAGCTACTAAATAAAACTAGCCAGTTACATAGCCACAAAAGGATCTAGCCTACATTTAGTACAAATTCCATTCATACATTTCCAGCATAATCTGAGCTATCTTTACTATGACACCCTTGCTAAAGAGAGCTTAGTTTATGCTTGAAATATTCCCTAAGAGATACAAACGAACGAAGCGACTGTAGCCCAGGGGCGAACACGTTGGGCTAGCAATCAGAAGGTCCCAGGTTCGATCCCCGGTTGGGCATGCACCAATAGATGAATTTTCATCTATGTGCATAATTTACAGTTACGGTGAGGGAAAATATGGTGAGGAAACCTACCTATCCCTCGGGATTAGGTAATAGTCAGATCCTGTATACACGGCGACAAGGTTCACCACCTGTCACGTTGGGTTCTGACTATCTGGTGAAACGTGGCCTTTGAGTTGACTTAATACCTCCACAATGTGGTGGTGTATGGCCACTCAAGCCTCTGACTACCCCCGAATGGGGATAAACGTCGTGACGGTATATTTATTTATATTTATATACAAACGACTTTACAACAGGCCCACTTGAGAATAGCTGGTGTTACCGTTACCATGGTTATTTCAATCGCCAGTGCCTCCCCTGAGTGTGGAGATCCGTCTGAACAACAACTATGACTTCGAGGCGGGCCAGCCGCGGGTGGTAGACTGTGTGGTGGTGGGGTGCGTGCCTCCCCCCTCCATCACCTGGCATCTCGGGGACACCCTCTTGAGACCTAGTGTTCATAAGGTGAGGAGATTCAGAGGTCATTGAACCGAAACTACTAACTACTCTTTTTCTTCTCTTATGCTTATTGGTCAACTTGGTGTCAGTGTTGTGATGTGTGTGTGTATGTGATGTCTGTATGTCCCGAGTCTGGGTGTAATTATGTATATTAAGTATGTATTTACAAACAAAAAGTAGTATATGTAGTAATTTCAGTTATCTAGTTTCCATAGTACAAGCTCTAGGGCCTACTCTGTTTCAAACGAAAACGAAATTTCGGACGAAATAGGCGTATTTCCTACTACGTTTCTCATTGATTCCGATATTTCTTACGAACGAAAATTGTTTGACGTTTAGATTCGACGACATCGAATACGTAAAACAATTTTCGTTCGTAAGAAATATCGGAATTCGTAAGAAATAACGACTATCTAGATGATAACAACTGGGACCGAGATTTCACGTGCCGTCCGAAGCACGGAGACGCTCAGTTCGAAATGCCACTAAGCGCCGCCATACACGCGACTAGCAAAAATGCAGTCCGTGTGCAGTCGCGTGCCGTCGACTACAACCAACTGCAATAGAACTGTCACTTCCAACTGCAAAAATGGAGTCCATGTGCAGTCGCGTGCCGTCGACTCCAACCAAACTGCAAAACTGCAGTCCGTGTATGTTAGCGCTAACTGGCCATATATCTCTCGGATTTTATCCAGTATTGCTTAATCTCTGATCTGGAAGAGTTCAGGGGGGTAGCTTGTCCAGAATTCACCACTTTCATCATGTCCAAAATTTACTAACTTTTCTTAAGCACATGATACTTCCAGGAGCTCCACGATGGCAACTACACGGTCTCATCCCTGACCCTGGCGCCCTCTCTGCGCGACAGCAAGCACGAGCTGGTCTGCCGCGCGCACAACTCGCATCTACCCACAGGAGTCTTCGAGGACAAAGTCATTCTCAATGTTGGATGTAAGTGGTCTGAGTCGTAAGGCTAAGTTTTTTACAACTTGGGTAGTTATTTGTTAGTTATTACTTACTACACCACCAAGCCAACTAGGCACTCGGGTATAAATATCAAACGATAATAAGCAGAGGCGCCGACTTTTAGACAATCTCGTAGGTGCTATTTTATGCCTATTTGATGACTCGTTAGTTAATATTATTTTTATTTATTTATTTAGGAAACTCAACAGCTTATTAATACGATACATGCGTACAAAGAAATATACAGCCAGCTTATCGACTGGTTGTATTCACAATATTCTAAAGCCAATTACAGAGTTCCACGACATTAAAATATCTTAGTGTAGAAGTGAACGTGTGAGAAAGAGGGGGAAATAAAAATACTTACATATATATATACTTACAATTTAACCTAATAAATTATAAGAAAACTAAAGTTAAATTAATTAACTTAAATTTTGATAAATAATGAAAAAAAAAAAAAAGTCAACAAAATGTTATACTAAATAGATCTAAATAAATCAATTGAAACGTGTGAGGTTGTAGAAATATTGCTCAAAACCGATTACTGATAAATGTTAATATCTGGGCTCACGGGTGCTCTGCACCCACTATTTGGCTTTCATGGGTGCTCGAGCCCTCGAGCACCCACGGAGTCGGCGCCCCTGATAATAAGTCAATGATTCCGCGGCCCGTCCACAACGTAGTGAGCCTGGGCACTCTGTAACAGTAGCTCCCACTACGTGGTGGAAGGACCGCGGAATCATTGTCTTATCGATTGATATTTATACCCGAGTGCCTAGTTGGCTTGGTGGTGTAGTACCGTTTGAGTTCCCTTTGAGCAGCGCCGTGGATAAAAGCCCTTAAAGATTACTCTCTACGCGTATCCTCAGACCGGCCAGTGTGCCTCACGACCCGCGAGGAGACAGTGGGTGCCGTGACTCGGGAGGCGGAGACGGTGACGTGCGTGGTGGAGGCCTCGCCGGAGCCGCTGCAGTTCAGCTGGACCTTCGCGGACTCCAAAACACTGTACACCAGTGTCACTGTGAGTCCATCACACTAGCACTTATATCACAAATGTTCATTGAGTTGGTAGACCCAAGCTATAGCCGATTGACTGCAGCCCGTGGCTCATGACTCGACTGGGCTAGTTCAACCTTCTCGCAGAAGATCGGTGTAATGTAGCGAGCTGTCGGTTACAGTCGAACTGCAACCGACAGCTCGCGACAGCCCGCCGACTGCTTGATGCCTTGCAGTCGCGAGCTGTCGACTGCAACCAACAGCTCAAGAGCTGTCGTGTGCAGTCGCGTGTATGGCGGCGCTAAGCTGCGTTCCGTACGATGAATGTGAGAGCTGGAAGTCCAACCCTTTGCTCGACATCAGGCGGACCCTACGCTTGTGTGCCGTCTTAATTATGTCGTCTCCAGTTGCTTTAAGAGTCAAAAGTCGAACCGTCGACTACTCCATCCAGAGAACCGAGCAGCCTACACCAGCGTTTTCCATTTGGTGGGTCGCGACCCGGTACCGGGCCATCAAACTAAAATACCGGGTCGTTAACCAAGTAGCTAATCAAGCAAAATATAGAAATCGACTTGAAGTGGAACCAAAACTTTCATAATTTAAGGAGGTCTTGGATTTTTTGGTAAAAAAATTTAAGTGAGTCACAAAGGGGTAGTATGAAAATTACCGGGCCATGACAGAACATTGTTTGAGAAACACTGTCCTACACTATTACATTAGGGCCTCCGCAGACTAGCTACTTTTAGCATCGGCAACCGGCGATTTTGCGACGTATCGATGCTGCGTCATGTTTCAACGAGCGCGAACGAGCGAGACGCAGCATCAAAATAGCCGATCGCCGATGCTAAAAAAAGCTAGTCTGCGGAGGCCCTAACCCTTCTCGTTATTCTACGGATCATAACTTGATTTCAAAAAAGTACTTACCTGCCTTTTCCAGAAGGTGCCCGGTCATCACCACCGCTACTCTTCAACCCTGACCTGGCTGTCTCGGGATGGTGACATAGGGCTGCTGCTCTGCCGAGCCACCAACGCGTTCGGCGAGCAGAAGCGACCCTGCTCTTACACCATATCGCCAGGAGGCCCGCCTGCCACCCCTGACTGCGTGGTGCTTCGCTCTTACCCGACAGCTTTGAGGGTGCAGTGTAAGAAAGGTGAGATATACCTCGATTTCAGCTCTATATGGCAGACCACGGACTTCAGCTTTTTGAAATCCGCACTAGAAATATCTTTGAACAAAATAGTTCCAAAAAAAGTTGCGCGGTAGGAGAGGGATGCATTGTGATTGGTCTATGAAAATAATAGGTAATGGTTTTTTTATTTCTAATTTCGAATATTTTTTATGCCATTCTATGCCCGATACTCATCCAATCCCCGATACACTTCGGACTTCGGAAACATCCTGCATTGGTAGCACAGCCCGCTGCTTGTGACGAAAAACCGCGAGATAAATAGAGTTTGTCTCAATCTCTCATATGCCTTAAGTAAGAAAGAGAACGACTCGGTACGTCATATTACGCGACAAAACTCTTGGCTTGGCGAGTATGCTAGCCCTGCTGTAGAGCTAATCTTTTGTAATTTCTTCTATAATTGAGATAAATTGTGTTCCCCAGGTTGGGATGGAGGCCGCCCACAAACAGTTCACCTAGAAATACTAGACGAGGAAGGTACACCCCTCCACAATATATCGGACCCGGCCGGTAACTTCCACCTGCCCGATGTCGAAGAGGACCGCAACTTGACCGCAGTGGTGTACGCCAACAACGCGAGGGGCAGGAGCGACTCGAAGACGATACATTTGCAGACTATGAAGCCGTTGATCGCTTCAGGTACCTTCCCATATAATAATAATAATAATATCCTGGGACATTTTTGTACACACGGTTACCTGATCCCAAACTAAGCAGAGCTTGTACTATGGAAACCAGATAACTGATATTACTACATATACTACTTTTTTATTTGTAAATACATACTTAATATACATATACACCCAGACTCCGGACATACAGACATGTTCATGCACACAAATGCATGTCCCGGGTAGGAATCGAACCTACGACCTGCAGCGTGAAAGGCGCCTCCGCGCCAACCACGCTAACGGGCCCGTCATAGCCCGTCATAGCTCCTGACAGACCATATTATACTCACGTCTGTATCCAGTGACCTCATATCCAGTACACGCCTTATAATTTATATAGATCTCACATAAGGTCTTATTTTAATCATGCATGATATGTTGCATGGCGCATTAGAAAATGCTTAACACGATGTACCTACTACAACAAAACAATAATGTGTTGGTAAAAAAAAACCACATGAAATCCACCAACCCGCACTTAGCCAGCGTGGTGGATTATGGCCTGAATCCCCCTCGCATTGAGGGGAGGCCCGGGCCCAGCAGTGGGACGTTAAGAGGACTAAATTATTATTATTATAAAAAAAACACTCCTTTTATAAAATTATATTATAATAACCTGTACACGATATACGCGGTCCCAAAGTGGAACATTAAAACTTAGGTAATTGGCAAATCTGAGCTTAGTCTCGCGTCGCCGACAAAAGTGTTAACATGCCCCCAAATCGCTTAGCCATTGAACTGCCACTGTAGCGTTTTGCTATTGTGACCGACCCTCTGTATGGTCGGTTAGGGTGGTAGTTCAATGGCTAAACGACTCGGCGCTCAGGTGTCTAGGCTGTCGCATTTTAAACACCATTTACATTATTTTTTTAGTACTGACGTCATACTGGAAATAGGACAGCGTGGCTATATACGGCGCCTGTTAGTGTTAGTAGCTCTATGTAATATTATAGTAAACAGTACAATGTCATCCAGCGGTGTCGGAGAACTTCCCAGCGCGCTCGTGGACGCGCTGGCTGGAGGCAGCGGCTGGGGTGGCGGCCACAGGGGTGGCAGTCGCCGCCACCGCCCTCTGCATCCGAGCGCTGAAGGCGAGAAGAGACTCCTCCGAGCTGAACCCTGACCTGGTCCCGAAGACTGATGGTGAGCCTTAGGGCTGTATCACACCTGGCGACGGGTTTGGCGACCGTCGCCAAGTAGAGTCCTGTCATATTTTGACATCAATCAATACGAATTATTGGCGACGGTAGCCAGCGACGTCGCCGGCCACGTATCCAAACAATTGGTAATACCTTTCAAATTCAATACGAATTCGTTGGCGACGATGTCCCGGTGAGATAGAGCCCTTAGATTTAACAATAATAATAGTCCTCCGAATTTCGTCCACGGTAGCCAATCTCAACGGAAGCTAGCCAGGAGATATGTACCTGGTGCAGTATGTGTGTGTGGCGCGCACATGTGCACTCTCTCTAGGCTAGAAATAACAATTATAATTAGGGCCATAACACATCGGGACGCCAGGCGACGTCGCCGGCTACGTATCCAACTAATTCGTATTGAAATGTATGACAGGTAACACACGTGGCGCCGGACTGGCGACGTCGCCAGTCGGTCGCCAGGTGTGTTACATGTTATCATTTCAATACAAATTGTTTGGCTATGGTGACTGGCGACGTGCCATGGCCACCCGGTGTGTTATGGCCCTTAGAATAAATTTATGTAAAAGCAGTTACACGTAACATGTTAAACAATAACGGAATTAGAGGTAGTATGCAAGTAACTTATCACAATTAATTAGTGTGTATGATGGTTGCAGGATCGTTTCATCGTGAACCAGACTTCGCACGAGAGGAAAGAGTTCTAGGCACCACCAACATAACAGTGAACCAACTAGCGGCGTGCCAGAACGTAAGTGATTAGGCGTGTCTAGAACATGCACATACCGCGCGAGGCTGCTCACCCACATGCCTCGCGAAGCACGAAGTTTGCCTCAATAGATGTGTCCATATGGCACGCATGCCTCACCCTAGCACTCAAATTATGACATTACGTCTATGCGTTCCGGCGTCAAAAGTGAGTGCTCGCGTGAGGCATGCGCCTGATGAAGACGCCGCCAGTCGCATTCCGTGCGAGGCAAATGGCGAGGCAACTGACACTCTAGACAGAGAAGGGTATACCCGAGCTATCAGTTTGACACGTTTGACATCGTTCTGTCTCATGACTATCCCAAACTAGGCGAAGCAAATGACAGCGCTCAGGTGAGCCAGGATGCGCATTTGCCTCGCGCGAGGCAAGTCAAACTTCGTGAGGCAATTTGCCTCGCGCGGCATGTGAGACATCTGGACGTGGCTATTGGCAGTCAAATTTCGGAATAACCTCTTCAAAAACACATGATCTTCTTCTTATCGATGGTTAGTGGCCAACCTGGTGTCAGAGTTGTTCAAGCTGCCCGAAAGCCTCTGACAAGGCTTTACGACTGCTGCCTAGATTAAAACAACCGGGACCGACTTTTGACGTGCCCTCCAAAACATGGAGACGCTCCGTCCAAATGCCACTAAAGTAGTTGTGCCCTGTTGTTAGTTTGGCGGTATTAATTAGAATTTGTTTTTTTTTTCAGCAATATTCTTCATCACCACTGCCGTCGTGTCGAGTGCTGGTGGGGTGCGCGCCGCCCGACTCCTGCCCTGCGAGCCAACACTCTTACTTTGTTTAAACATAATTGTACTCCTAAGTTATGTACCAATTTATCTTAAAAACAACTAGAAATGTGAAGTTAATCCCTCCGACTATACCACGGCTAACGAAAAGGTATAAATGCTCGAGTTCAGGTTGGTCACCGGTTGGCTCCAACTTCGGGCGTTTGGATGACGGTTGGATGACGGTTGGATAGCGGTTAGATGGCGGTTGGATGACGGTTGGGTCGGATGGTTGTTTTGTGTTCCAATTTCGTAAATTTTTTATACCATTTAATTATATACCCAATGCTTATCCATACCCCGACCACCCTGTATATTGGCAATGTCTGCTAAAATGCTAGTCAGTAGGTATAATATAACATATTTATCAGCAGGCCTAGCACGCTAACGCTACTAGATTCTTTGTCACATACCTACTTAGGCCCGTATTAATAAATGTATCTCAAAGTTGAGATCGATTTATTAATACGAGCTTGTCTCTCACATACTTAAGTTGTTCATAGCAGAGAATGAGATGATCGTGAGATGAGATGTCTTGTCACAGGCCGTGCTAGCCCTGAAAAAAATAAGATCACTGTAATAAGCTTAGCTATTTAAGTACTGAATATAAATATAACCTTTATTGTTACTATTATCGACTGATAATGTGAAGTTCCGCAAAATAAATAAATTGTATTGTAAATAATTTTGTAATTGTTTCATGAACCTACCTTTGTCCATATGTTGTCGGTCATCTCACATATGTTAGCAGTGCTCTGGCTGACACCCAACCGCCAAGAACTTACGATTTACAATGACGAATTCACGAAGATAAGACCTGGGCCCCGAGTCTCGTAAAAAATATCCATTACGTAACCACTGGTCACTAATATTATCCTTGTGAATTCTTCATCATAAATTGAAGTCTTGGTGGTCGACATGCTGTCGGTCATCGTCACGCCAAGAACTTCCGAAATAAAATAAAGTACTACTCCACCAAGCCAACTAGGAACTCGGGTGGACTACAGCTCCCCCGCCCGCATACCGTCCGCACACCGGCCACCGCCTGCGGCTTCCCGCCCGCCAAATCTCCCGCACACCGCCACCGCCTTTTTGTGCGGGTGACGTCACATTTGACAGGTTCCTAGTTGGCTTGGTGGAGTGGTATTCGCAAAAGTATTAGAGACCAGTGATGTCGCAATGGTTTTTAGCGGACTCGGGGGTAGTGCTGTGGTTGACTGCAAGCGGCTTCTCAACAGAGTTGCAAAAAGAACAGGAAATTTAAAATGAAAACTGTTCAAAACGTGTTTAAATCATTGTTTAAACATTGATTTAAAACAAAACGAATAAATCACCGTGTTTAAACATGTTTTAAATGTTTAAAACATGTTTTAAACACGGTGTTTAAAACAAAGGTGATTTTTAGTAACAACCCTGCTTCTCAATAAGCAGATAACACAAAAGAAATACTATTATTGCACCGCTTTGATTTGATTCGGTCTTTATCCGTCAACTCCCAGCATCCGAATCATTGACCACTGTCCAGTTATGTCAATATCTTGCAAAACTCGATTACACGCGCGGAATTGATTAATTAAATATTTTTAAAACCTATTATCAACCCTATCACTAAAACGTAAAGTCAAGTTTCATTTGGAAACAGTCGGTGATACGACGTTTCGTTTTGATTGCCGTAACTGCCTAGGCGCTGTTTTGTTAAGTAATTTTCAGCTTTAATTCTTTAGATATACGGTTTATGTTGGTTTATAGACACAAAGGGTATTACTTAACTGATTAGTCATTGTATTTTCGCCGTAGCTATTAATGAATTTGAAAATTTCCTCCGAATAACATCGTAAGTTTATATTTTTTTGATTAAACGTCAAATTCTAAAACTAAACACAGAATAAAATAAAAATAAACTTTTCTCTGTTTGCAATACAAGTTCTAAAAGACCTACTTCATTGTGTGTGGAATAGCGATTTCATTCGCATAGCGATTTGATTAAACATCATTAATCATTAACATTAATATCTATTGCACGACGTTGTAGGTATGGGTTAATGAGGATCAATTTGCCTATTATTGTCTATTGGTGTCTACTGAACAGGACAGTTGTTTTATTGATGGTAGATTCAAGCTGTACCCAATCGATTGCAGCTCGTATACGGGCCGGCTCGACCGGGGTAATACCACCCTCTCACAGATAATCGGCGTATAGTAGCTATTTCAGCTGCGTTTCATTCAATGAGTGTGAGAGCCGGAAGCCCAAAGACCCCCCCTCCCCCTACCTATGTTCAACTCCACTTCAGGTCGGCAAAGTGCGAGCGATGCCTTTGGTATTGCAAGCATCTGTAGGCTACAGTCACATTAAAAATTGTAAAAACATCAGAACTAAAGAACAGAAGCGAAAGCTCCAGCTATAATAATTGCTTTTCCAAATTTGGCACATCCGTTTCGTAGCTACGGTCCACCAGTAAACTGACAAAAGCATAAACATACCATACTTCGAGTTGCATTGGTGGAAAAATCGCCATCATACACAATTTTCTTGAAAACTCGCTATCTTTAGCACTCAGTTGCAGCCTTAAGAGGGAAGGCTTCACCGGTGGCGGGAGGGGGGCGAGTGAGTGCTCAGTATTGCGGAGGTCGCCATCTTGCGTGCGCGTGAGTGCCTCGTGTCTTCAATGCATTCAGGTCAGTCAGAAAACTCTTATATTTACGATTGTAAACAATTCCATTATCATTTGTAGTTAATTTTAATTGTTATACGTTTTAGTTAGGTACTTATCAGTTAATAGTCGCGTTAGTTATTTAACTACTGTTTGAGTGTTGTTTATGGATTAGAGTTCAACTTGAACGCATTCCGTTTTGGAGCGTAAATTGAAGCTTTCTTTGTAGAAATTACTGGTTTTGTGTAGGTGCTTGTAGTCTAAAAACATTGTGGAAGAAAAATTGTAAATCTATGTAATTATCCTTCATTTAAATAAAATGATTTACTTAAGCAAATCTATAAATTATGAATTAAAAATACCAAATCGATACTCAAAATTTACTTATGAGGGTACATGAGGTACGGCTGGCTACAGCTACTGTACTTACTGAAAAGGCACGTTACGTTTGTAGCGAAATTTAGATTTTTATTGAAGTAATCTCCATATCTGCCAATACATACCTACCTATTTTTTAAAAGGTCTTAAGCATTATTTTATAGATTTCACATAGTAGTATCGGTGAGCCTTTGGGGAGAGAATTTACAGTTTGTGTCCCAGGATATTTATTTATTTAATTTAGGTTGAAAACGACATGTTTTAACTTGTTCCCTACAACATTTTATAACATTTAAACATACATTATAACCTATTTTTTATTCCTGACTATGTGATGTTTAATGTGGCATATATTTTATAAAGCACGAGCGAACGGGTTCATCTAGTATTTTGCGTAACGTCACTGTTTTGAGCATTAGTAAGCCTTAAATATTTCAGTACTTATTTTGCATTTAATTAATCAGGTTTAAATTGTTAATTAGAGTAGGTAACTCGCATCGTGAGAACCGAGGCATCCCGCCTTCAATTTTTTTTAATAAACACTTGTGGAGAAAATTCTGTGATAAGTAGATTAGATGGGTAAACAAATAATACATTTAAAATCAAATCGCAAATTGATTCTAGTTACTTAATAAATAGATTCGATTTACTAGTGAAGGTAGTAGCAAAATTATCCATGTAGGGATAGGTTATTTAGGCCGGTAACCATAGGTACTGTATAAAATTTTAGGTAAGTAATATACTTTTTTGTTTGTTTTTTATAATACGCAACTAAATGCGTTTAAGTTGATTGTTGAATTGCGAGTGCGATAACAGATGTGTGAATTTCGCTGCATGTAGTGGTGCGCTGAGCACAAGTCTGTGATTGCAATGTTAGGAGGTGTCATATCTGCTTAAATAATACATCAATAACTGAAAACTTAATCCTTTTGAGATAGTCAGTTTAATCAAAGTTAACCGCTAGGTCAGGTTGTTAGATAAATAGGTAACTCCAACCCTAGGTGTGACAGTTCACAGCGGCAAATGAATGGCGTTACGTGTTCACATACATCCGGCAGTTGGGCGGATGGCGCATGTCATAGGCGGAGCGGGGAGCGGGGCGGGCAGGTCACCACGTGGCCTTGACTTTGGTGGGGTCGAGGCGCTCAGATGTAAACAAGTGCGCTAATAACAGGATGTGAATGTGTATGTCATTAAAATGTCTTTGATGCCAAATGACTGCACTGGTACACAGCGGGCCGTGACAAGACAAAACGCGAGATAAACCGATTTTGTCCCATTCTCTCCTATGCACTAAGTAAGACAGAGAGCGACTCGGTGTGACATATACGTGACAAAAGTCTTGACGCGTGATTTTTACCCAACTGTACCAAAAGGAGGGTTACGATTTTTTGGTCGATAACTTAGTTGTTTGTTTTAGTACTTAGTACTTACTTAACTATTTAGTGCTTGTTATTGTCCTGTGGTCGTTCGTGCTAAAATACATAAATATAAATAAAATCCTACTAATTATATAAATGTGGAAGTGTGTGTGAATGTTTGTTACCACGCATCTCCTTAACCACTAAACCGATTTTAATGAAATTTGTAACGTAGATAGTGTAGGCTCTGGAATAAAATATAGGCTAATCCAATTTCCACGCGGACGAAGCTCCGGGCACAGCTGAAGTAATACGTCTTCGTCGCTCTTCTCTTATCGCTTGCGCCACTGATATCTTAATATCCAAGCGGCGATGGCGAAGTGCACAAGTGGGTCGGGCCAGCCACCATAACCGCCGCCGACAGCGCTCAGACACGTTTTAATGCGCTGTTTCCTTTGCTTTCTGCAGATTAGAAAACCAGAGATTGATCTATGGGGGAGGGGCGTATGGGAATGCAATTGATGTAGAATCCACCGCTTCCGGTGGACTAAAATAGTCTGAAACACTATGTTTGAGACTATGTTTGAGACTGTTTGAGACTAAGTTTGAGACTATGTTTGAGAATATGTTTGATACTATGTTTGAGACTATGTTTGAGACTATATTTGAGACTATGTTTGAGACTATGTTTGAGACTGTTTGTGACAATGTTTGAGACAATGTTTGAGACTATGTTTGAGACTATGTATGAGACTACGTTTAAGACTACGTTTGAGACTATATTTGAGACTATGTTTGAGACTATGTTTGAGACTATGTTTGAGACTATGTTGGAGACTATGTTTGAGACTATGTTTGAGACTATGTTTGAGTTACTATATTTGATACTACGTTTGAACCTCTTTGAAACGGTGTTATATATTTTTTGTACAGCGCGTTATAGCAGCTCATACACACCCTAGTAGCACCACCCTTTCACAGAAGATCCACGTAAACTATATATTTATACTGCGTTTCGTACGATAAGGGAGAGAGCTGGAAGCCCGAAGAAATCGGTAGCTTGTAGGAGCATTTAGATTTACAAACAATAAGACCTTTATGCAATTTCTTTGGGTTAGTCCGCTAGGCATCATTCACATTGAAACAAACCTTGGCTTGAAATTCTTGGCCATCGACATGTTGACGGCCATTTACTAGCAATCCTCTGGCCGAAAAGTCGACTACAAAAAAAAAATTACAGTGAAGAGTTCACGAAGATAATATTAGTGACCTGTGGTTCTCCACTGGTTAAGGGCTGTATCACACCTGGCGACGGATTTGGCGACCGTCGCCAAGTAGAGTCCTGTCATATTTTGACATAATTCAATACGAATTATTGGCGACGGTAGCCAGCGACGTCGCCGGCCACGTATTCAAACAATTGGTATTACCTGTCAAATTAAGAACGAATTAGTTGGCGACGGCGGCTGGTGACGCGCCTGGCGTCCCGGTGAGATAGAGCCCTTAGTCTAAAATAATGATTGCACTCAATTTTATCGCCCAGTTAAATTAGGTTTAACCACGGACCAATTACTAAGGGGACTGGCCCTAAGCAACTCGGCCGAGTGGTCGGCCTAGTACTAACATCGACATAAAACGAAGCGAGTAGTTCAACTATTTACCGGTAGATAGAACAATGAAAATGAAATAAAAACTAAAACCCGACTACTGAAAAATCGCGCTCTAAAAAGTATGAAACAAGAAAATATCCTCATCTAGAGGATAGCCGTGGTCCGTGTTCATATGCCATTTGGCCCTAAAGGATCTACACGGACCACGGCTATCCTCTAGATGAGGATATTTTCTTGTTTCATACTTTTTAGAGCGCGATTTTTCAGTAGTCGGGTTTTAGTTTTTAAACTTACTTTTTATTTAATTATTTTGGAGTTATAGGTAACAATATATATATTTTTGAAATGTGCTCATCAAGCTCTTTCATTTGATACCCCACATGGTTTTATCAAAAAATGTTTTTTTTTTGTTCATGACATTATGTCCTTTAGAGGGCGCCATATGCAATTTTATGTGACGTCACATAGCCTATATATAACCAGCGCGCCATTAAGCCGCTTCTAACGATACCTCATTTGTCAAATTGCGACAAGTAGTTTGGAAGTTAGGTGGGAACAGATGCACATACATACATACATACATACATACATACATACATACATACATACATACATACATACATACATACATACATACATACATACATACATACATATATACATACATACATACATACCGGTCAAAATCATAACCCTCCGCCGTAGTCGGGTAAAAACAATGACCACGTTTTTTTTTCATACATATATCTAATAACCTCTTTCTTTAGTCTTTACTCTGTGGGTTTAACCAATCGCCATAACAAAATGCGCACGCTTCGAATGTTGACCGTTTTACTCAGAATTTGTTACGAGAAAATATTAATGGCATCTGAATCTGACCCACATTATACTGAGAACATTATAGTTAAATTGTACTTAGCCGCCGCAGGTCATTTTGATGGCCTAGTTGTTTTTGGAAGTGACGAGAGGGATTCAGGCCAGGCCAAGCAAGCTAGCTGACCCACGGCATGCCCCAGTATCTTAATCCACAAAAATTATTACAAAACGGAATAATGCAAACTTGTTTATTAAATTACTTTCACTGGGAACTATCGTTTATAAAGGTGGCTACTCACGATTCAATTTCGTATTCAATCTGTCGATGGTAGTTGAAGTCAATACTGACTGTATTGAAATTGGGCGTCAATTTGCCTCCTCACTGCGCAACTGTCAAATCAGCCCCCCTAGACAAGTAGCATGAACGCTAATCGAATAGAATAGACTTCACAATGTATGGAAATGTCAAACGTCGCTATGTAGATCAACAACAAGTTGCTATGTAGATCACGTGACTTATGTCATTTCCATACATAAAGCGTAGCGATTTGACGGAACGCTTGTAGACGTCAGCCACTTGTCTAGCCCTTCAGTGCAGCCAGCCAGCCAGTGTTCTTGCCACCATCCCACGTGGACGCGATTTGTTTGATTAGGGGTAGGCTTTTATTTTATATTTTTAATTTATGTTATTTTAAATAGGATTAGCTAATAATGAATAAAAATTTATTATGAAAAGTTAAATCAGCAGATTGAATAGCAAATTGAATCGTGAGTAGCCGCTTTAACGCTGCATTATTGGCCCATGCGTGTTACGTCACCGGCAGCGCCTGCGCAAGTCGCAACTGCGCGGGCCGGTAATCTCGATCGACGTCGATAATACGCCATTATTTCCAAAATGGCCGCCGGATTTTATCAAAGATTTATCAGTACTTACCAAATTACAACATATTATACAGGGTGGTGACGACATAGTGACAATAAATGAAAACACGATCCCTGCTGGTCAATCACAACACATTAAAATTATTAAATTAGGTTTACATCAAAGTCCAAAATTTCAAATTTTCTGAGAAATTAAATGCGGAAATAGTCTAAACGAAACACAACACTCTTTATAAACGTCTACCGACCTCATAGACTGACCTGTAAGTACAAGCGTGGCAACGTCTCTTCGGTGTCGGTGTTTTTAGCGGTATCTTTGTAGGCGTAAAGTTAAAATAGTCTAAATAAAAAAGCAATCCCGTGACAATACCCTCGAATATAATTTAATAATATTTTATGTGCGAACTACTAATGTGATACCCAGTAAGTGGTTTCAATTATTGTCATGATGTCGTCACCACCCTGTATAGGTAATCGTGTGTTAATTAATAAAATTATGAAATTTAATTGTAACGGTTTGATTGTGAATAAATTAGTGCATTCAGTTATGACATTGGAGAACACAATCAGTGGGTTTGGTCAACTTACTTAAGAGCTCTTACACCATCGATGTCCTGTATTTGGGCTTCTAAGGCATCCTTGGGGCCTTTTACGAACTCTGACCATCTGTATTCGTGATTTGGACCCTAATTTACTACAGAAATGTGTAATAACTAAAAATTCTAAGCCCGAAATAAATGGATTATTACTTTCATAGGTACCAGCCCCTCTAGACAAGTGGCTGACGTCTACAAGCGTTCCTTCAAATCGCTACGCTTCATGTATGGAAATGACATAAGTCACGTGATCTACATAGCGACTTGTAATGTCATTTCCATACATTGTGAATTCTATTCTATTCTATTCGATTAGCGTTCATGCCACTTGTCTAGGGGGGCTGGACCGGATATGCAATAGCAGCCCTTTCTCAAGATGTGTCTATACGTGTGGACCTGAGCCCGTACAGAGAAGTCGGACTTCAAAAAGTTAAAAGGGCAAATATTTTTATAATTTTTTACCCGACTACGGCGGAGGGTTATGATTTTGACCGGTATGTATGTATGTATGTGCATCTGTTCCCACTTAACTTCCAAACGACTTGTCGTAATTTGACAAATGAGGTATCGTTAGAAGCGGCTTAATAGCGCGCTGGTTTTAGGCTATGTGACGTCACATAAAATTGCATATGGCGCCCTCTAGAGGACATAATGTCATGAACTAAAAAAAAAACATTTTTTAATGAAACCGTGTGGGGTATCATATGAAAGAACATAATGAGCACATTTCAAAAATATATATATTGTTACCTATAACTCCAAAATAATTAAATAAAAAGTAAGTTTAAAAACTAAAACCCGACTACTGAAAAATCGCGCTCTAAAAAGTATGAAACAAGAAACTATTCTCATCTAGAGGATAGCCGTGGTCCGTGTTCATATGCCATTTGGCCCTAAAGGACCTACTTGGACCACGGCTATCCTCTAGATGAGAATATTTTCTTGTTTCATACTTTTTAGAGCGCGATTTTTCAGTAGTCGGGTTTTAGTTTTTAAACTTCCTTTTTATTTATTTCAACTACGAGCTACTCCTAGGAGCATCTCCGGCATGTAATCTTCTCACCCCGTTAGCGATCAGAGCATGATAGCACGCTCCAACGACAACAAAACATTTGCGTAAACAATCAAACTGTATTTTACGTTTAGAACAAACTTTTCGGTCAATTAACTACAAACGGGACCGGCTTTCATGTATCGCCGCTCAATAGTATGTTAACTTTGTTTTATAAAGCATTCGGTTTTGAACTTTATAGGAATATTGCAAAGATCACATTGCGGTAGTAATTGTGATGAATTTAAAGTGGTTTTTTAGAACGCATCGCATGCGCGTGGCATTCGAAGCGCCATTGTAAATAAGAGCTGCTGTGTACGGCATCTATACAATGGATGCGTCTACAAGACGTGAGCGGGGCGCATCCGAGCAGTCGGTGTTCACGTTGAAACGCATAGTCATAATGTTATAACTGATGGCTCGGGCGCTGCACCTCGGGGATGTGTACCCAATAGCTATGTAATTGTGTGCGTCTATATGAGGCGAGCGGCGCGCCCGAGCAGTCAGTTTTGACATGGGAACACAAGACATAATAATTATCATAACTGATGGGTCGGGCGTGGCGCTCCCCACATATAGCTGTATCCAATGAAATAACAAGATAGCTCGGGCTTACAAACGAAGTTACACATTAGATTCGTTAAAGCCCTCTTTACAAGGTTCCAGTAACGCGGCTGTCCAGTAACCCAGTACGGCGCTGACTTAATAGTAACCATTACTTAGTATGCATTGCAAACAATTAAAATTAGAATTAAATATCTTACATAATAAAATATATTATGCATCTATCGCAATATTTTATCACTGCCACAAAAATAGTCTCATCGAAAAATAATAATTATGTATTTGAAAAAGTAATGCTAAGTTCACCGCGCGTTGATGTCTTTAGTACGAACGGAGCCAGTCATATTTTTTGTCGGTCTGTTGAGATCAGAATTAATGTATAGTAATATAAATTACATGATATAACCATGAACGTAATAACCTTTGGATATAACAAAATTAAATGCAACTTTTATTTGATTAGGGCCTCCACAGACTAGCTACTTTTAGCATCGGTGATCGGCTATTTTGATGCTGCGTCTCGCTCGTTCGCGCTCGAAGAAACGCGACGCAGCATCGATACGTCACAAAATCGCCGGTCGCCGATGCTAAAAGTAGCTAGTCTGTGGAGGCCCTAATCAAATAAAAGTTGCATTTAATTTTGTTATATCCAAAGGTTATTACGTCAGCTAGTCTGCGGAGGCCCTTAGATATTATTATTTTATTTTGATGTAGTATCCAAAATAAAAAACTTCCTATTTTTTAAAACAGTTTATTTATTTCGAACACAGAAACTGTTCAAGATGTTTCAGGGATGAAAATAAACATGGTGTATTGTAACGTCAACATGACCTGAGACAAGACGCGTTCATCCCATCGATAGGAAAGCGCGATCGCATAAAAACCGACACAGCATTGAAATTACGATTAAATGATCTAAAATACGTTTCCCATTGCGAGCGCGAACAATAAGACATGATTTCCAATGCATTGGAGAAACTGCGCCCGCGCACGTCTGCGGTCACAATAACAGCTTCTGTTTTAATCTATAGTACGTTTTTTTATACTTGTCCTATTAGGTAAGCAAAGATGGCGTCCAGCGGGGCGAAAGCGTAACTTTTTTGTCAATGTTTCAATTGGTTTCGTTCATCCTGTGTCAATTATATACGAAACCAATTGAAAAATTTACAAAAAGTTACGCAATCGCCCCGCTGGACGCCATCGTGCTTACCAAATAGGACAAGTATAAAAAACGTACTAATACACAGTTGTTTTATTAAAATGGCGCCATAGGTATAGTGTGTTTTTCTTTACGTGTCCAAAGATCATAACAAACCGTACTGGGTACGAAAATCATGTTTTGCCATCAATCACGACCTTTACCTAAGTTATGAACGTCTTGATTATTGGAATGAACACATGTGGTATGAATTACACCAAAAACTGCTTCAAATTAACTATTCAAACACAATAATTTTCATAAAATCACAAAAATAACAGAATCCATTTCGACAGATTAAAAATTATTATCACAACTTGACATTTCTAAATGCGATGATGATGCGATGATGCGAGAAGCGAATGAATGATTCTGACCAGTGTGAGTGAACTGTAACTATAAGTTTTAGAACAATAATAAAAAATAAAATAAACTCAAACTGACTAATAAAGCACATATTAGATTTTTATTGTATTTTTAGAGTGAATTACGCCAGCAGTGGGGTTTTTTTCTGCTGGTCTAATCAAAATTTGAATGATATAGATAATTAGTGCTCCATCTTGTGTAAATGTGCCGAAAATTTTAAATTTGTGCCTATAGCCGTTTTGGAGTTATTCACGAATATATGATCTTGCTGGCGTAACGTTACCGCAGCAGTGTGGTTTTTTCCTGCTGGTCCAATCAAAATTTGAATGATACAGATAATTAGTGCTCCATGTCGTGTAATTGTGCCGAAAATTTTAAATTTGTGCCCCCTAAGGTTTCAGAGTTATTCCAAATCTTGCTGGCGTAACGTTTTGCGAATTCCTGTATCTCAAAAACTGTTTGGCACACAATCATGATTTTTCGTACACACATTAGTGTTAATTTGTGTCCATTTGTGACAGTTTTATATTTCAATAAATCAGAAAGGTTCGGGTGTTATAAGATTTTTCGTAAAAAAACTAAAATAGCTCCTAGCTCTTAAACTGGGAAACCTAGAAACCAAATGTTAGTGCTAGCTTGTATTTCTTATTGATCCTAAGCATTTCTATAATGATCGTAAGCCTACTCCAAGGAATTTACGATTTATTACGATTTTATTGCTATCTCGCGGTGAAATTATTTAAACCCTAAATACACGAGTTTCTTATGTTCCGATTACTTTTATTAATATACAAAAATTAGTGCTCTACTTCAAATATACGTGTACGAAATATCAGCTCTGTAAACCTTATAATTATAAAATAATTAATAAAAACCACCATGACAAACTTTCAATGGTTAACCGACCAAATTAAAATGAATTGAAAAAAGCGGCCGCCCGATACATAGCGCCTACCATCTTAAATGTATACAATAAATTGGCTGTGTGCTAACAGTTCTGTAGAAAAGTGAATGAGTAATATTTATTTTTATATTTTCTTTGTAAAGGTTAAACTCGACTACCTACCCATGCCCCCTGTCTAGCTAGACCCCTTCGTCCGCTCACTGTATGTACTGTGCTACTACCATAAGTTTTTTTTATTATTTCTAGTATCAAGTTTTTTTTTGTTTAATGTAAGTACCTACATTATTTTTATATTTTTATGTTGTGTCAATGAAGTGATGTTGTGTTTGTTTATAATTGTTGAAAATACTAATATTTAAAAGTGTTCATTCGTTTTATATCTCGATGATGGTGAATGATTTCGATTTAAAGAATGGATATTATTTTTCAGTCGTATTGCTGTTTATAAGCGTCGATTTTTTATCTCTAGAAATATATAAAAGAAGATACTGTTACTGTTGTTGGGTGTTATTAGTTAAAGCTCATTTAGCTACACGAAACATAAAAGGAATATTAAGGAAGGTACCTACATATTTAAATTCAGCATACCCTGTGATTATACATTTATTTACCTTATTTAATAGTTTATAAATACACTCCAAAGTATTATGTACGCGTCTGTACTCATTACAACGCTGTCAATTGAAATAGGATGGCTTGAAGTACGGAGCGTTCGCTTGTTTCTATACATTCCAATTCCGTCAGTTAACCACCGAAAGCGCTTCGTGATGGTTATTTATTAATAATATTTTAATTATAAGGTTTACAGAGCTGATATTTCGTACACGTATATTTGAAGTAGGGCACTAATTTTTGTATATTAATAAAAGTAATCGGAACATAAGAAACTCGTGTATTTAGGGTTTAAATTATTTCACCGCGAGATAGCAATAAAATCGTAATAAATCGTAAATTCCTTGGAGTAGGCTTACGATCATTATAGAAATGCTTAGGATCCATAAGAAATACAAGCTAGCACTAACATTTGGTTTCTAGGTTTCCCAGTTTAAGAGCTAGGAGCTATTTTAGTTTTTTTAGGAAAAACATTATAACACCCGAACCTTTCTGATTTATTGAAATATAAAACTGTCACAAATGGGCACAAATTAACACTAATGTGTGTACGAAAAATCATGATTGTGTGCCAAACAGTTTTTGAGATACAGGAATTCGCAAAACGTTACGCCAGCAAGATTTGAAATAACTCTGAAACCTTAGGGGGCACAAATTTAAAATTTTCGGCACATTTACACGACATGGAGCACTAATTATCTGTATCATTCAAATTTTGATTAGACTAGCAGGAAAAAACCACACTGCTGCGGTAACGTTACGCCAGCAAGATCATATATTCGTGAATAACTCCAAAACGGCTATAGGCACAAATTTAAAATTTTCGGCACATTTACACGAGATGGAGCACTAATTATCTGTATCATTCAAATTTTGATTAGACCAGCAGAAAAAAATCCCACTGCTGGCGTAACTGACACGTATTTTTATGTAAAATGGCATTTATAAAAAAAAAAATGTTTTTCTAAACCAGTCATAGCCACAAGTATTATTTGACAAATGATTTTTTTGGTCGGTCAACTGGCGGAAACGTCATTCGTCTCGTCGCCTTGCTTGATGTCGTACGTTACGTTATATTACAAGCTTCCCGAGTATATTTGTTCACTTGTTCATTCGATAATGTCCCAACACTATCATTTGTCTTTGGTTACCAGGACGCCATCTTTGTTTACCAAATAAGACATGTATAGAAAAACACACTATACCTTCATCTTCTTCTTCTTCTTATCATAATATATGATGAGTGGTCAACCTGGTGTCAAGAGTTGTTCAAGCCGCCCGAAGGCCTCTGACATGGCTTAACGACTGCTGCGTAGATGACAACAACCGGGACCGACTTTTTACGTGCCCTCCGAAGCACGGAGACGCTCAGTTCAAATGCCACTAAATGGTCACCCATCTCTGACTGACCTTGCCAAGCACGCTTAACCTCCGATCGTTACCCGATCAGTAATTGCAGCTGGCTATAAGCGTACCGTAAATCATTAAATTAATTATTCTGTTGCTTTGCGGGTCCTGGTAATTTAGATTCGGATTTTATTCTGCAAAATGCTCATAACCCGAATGTCATCTCGACCTGTCGCGAACTATACCTATATTGACGACCGGTTGTCGCAGTGGTTTGAGCGTAGGAACTAAGGAGGAGGAGGAGGAGGAAGTAGGAGCTAAGGAGCGGTGCTTAGTTTGGGACCATACAGTTGGTGTGTCTATATTTATTATTTAAAATTTTAAACCCCCACATTTACAACACCAATTTTTGGTCATTACCTAATCATTTATTTATAGCGTTTCCTTGAATAAAACTAGTTTTCCTCCACATAATACAAGCATGTGTCATCCAATAGTATCCAGATATTATAATGTAAACTTTATTCCCAAATAAATAGTTTTATATGCAACAGAATATTTTCAATACCTGTCACTTTATTAAAATACTATGACGAAATATAACCTATACAATGCGAAAGTAACTCTGTATGTCTGTTACGCTTTCACGACTAAACCGCTAAACAAATTTTGATAAATTTTGGTATAGAGATAGACAAGACCTTGGAGAAGGACATAGGCTACTTTTATACTGACTCGACTTGACATGTATACATTAGTAACAAATGATAACATTTCCAACATAAGCTGAGCGCTCTTCATTATTGACACCTGTAATGTTGGAAATTTCACCAAAGACGTGCAGGCGACTGTACCTCTAGCAGCTCCTAGTGGTAAACAAATATGGCGATGCTAAATTTATTTCTTTTGTCCCCAGAATGACGGATTACGAGCGGATAAAGCAGACATGTCTGGATAAAGGGTCACTCTGGGAGGACCCCGACTTCCCCGCCACCCAGACCTCGGTGTTCTACCACCAGACGCCGCCCTTCCACTTCGAGTGGAAGCGATCGAAGGTAAGACCACTATTTCGACCATTACTGTACCTCATGTCTGCTAATTTCGAACCAATTCAAAACCATTGGTTTTTAATATTATCTTCGTAAATTTCAACAAAAAATTCTTGGCGTTCGACTTGTTGTCGATCAGACTGCTTAGATGGCTGACACATCGACGGCTAAGAGCCATAACACACCGGGACGCCAGGCGACGTCGCCAGCCACGTATCCAAACAATTTGTATTGACTGGCGACGTCGCCAGTCCGTCGCCAGGTGTTACCTCCCATACATTTCAATACGAATAGTTGGCTACGGTGGCTGGCGACGTCGCCATAGCTACCCGGTGTGTTATGGCCCTAAGATTTTGCGATTTAAACCACTGGTTAATTTTAATCACACCTTTAAGGCTGGAACCATTGCGACTGACAGCTCGAGGTTGACCGCTTTTTGCTCGAACACCGCGAAGTGAATTTTTTGAATTTAGAATTTTCGAGACGCCACGACACATAAAAAAGACGACATGATAAATCAAAAACAGAAGTGACATGTACCTACTAAATTCGTATCTTGCCTACTTTTATTTAGGCCCGTATTAATAAATCGATCTCAAGATTTAGATCGAACTTGAGATGCCGTTTATGAAAGATGATCGCACCGAGTCTCTTAATATTTAGCAATTATTTCGCGGAGTGCAACTAAAAGACATGCACTCCGGACGGAAGGTGGGCGACCATCTCAATCTTTAGCTTGATTTGATCATGGATCATCTTCGGGTTTGCCAATTAAATTCCTAGATGGGTGGATGCCCCGAGTTTAAGGCTCAGGGCTCGGCCACGACTTCGCGCGACGGGCGACAGCGTTTTTTTTCGTTTGCAACATTTTACCAAAAAACGCGTCGTCCGTTGCCATCGCGCGAAGTCATGGCCGGGCTTTCATTTTGTTAGGTGAAACGGGGTCTTTCACCTGGCCTGACGTGATGGTCCATTGCATGTCAGTCCCGGTCTTCCATCGAGATTATTCTAGAACTCCTAGGTATAATGAATTGATTAAAATTTAAATTGCATATAATCTTTTGATGGTACTCTGCAATTAATTTATTTAGATTACAGGACATTAATTTATGAGTTTCGATTAAACCTATTGCAATTTATTTTTTAATTTTGAATAAAAAAAAACAGAACTAACATGAACCTCGAACAATCCGTTTTAACGGTTGATTAACGGTTGATTACTCGACTATGACGTAATAAAAAAGGGTGAAGTGTTTTTCATTTAAAATAAGGTTCTCGTAGTCATATTGTACCTTATCACCAACGATATACAGCTCTTTTTCTTATCGAATGGTTAGTAAACAACCTGGTGTCAAAGATTTCAAGCCGCGCGAACACCTCTGACAAGGTTTAACGACTGCTGCTTATATGACAACAACTGGGATCGACTTTTTACATGGCCTCCGATGCACGGATACGCTCACTTCAAATGCCACCTACGCATCTCTGCCCGACTTTGATTGCAGCTGGCTATGAGCGCCTCAGTAAATCAATTACCAGTTGCAACGAGACCCGATTCGGACTCGTGTTAATTCTTGTCGATTTTTGTCGATTCTTATCGATTCCTGCCTTTTCTTGATTTGTTCGAGAAATGACAAAACTGACAAGAAATTATAAGAAAAGACAGGAAGTGACACAAAAACACAAGAAATGTCAAAAAACAACACGAAGTGGCAATAAATTATGAAAAATGGCAAAACAATCCAAGAAAACACAAGTTATGACAAGAAACGACAAGAGTTACCAAGAAAAAATGAGTAAAAATTAGAAAGACAATTAATTACAAGAAAATGGAAAAATGACAAGAATATACAGGGTGAATTTTTCAAGCGTGCGTGGATGGCCAAATCCTAAACTATGAGAAATAGCGGAAAGTACTCAAAGGAGTCAAGGGCCGATTTTGCTGAAAACTAAAACTACATCATTGGATTTTTCAAAAAATAAAATCGTAGCCAGGAATCGAACTAGTTAATTTTGATAAAAAAAAACACATACTGTATTATTACACCATTCGATAGTGTCGCTGATAAGGAACGAATTCTGGGAAGTAATGACATACGGCAAACATAAGGAAAGAGCCCTAGGTACCTATTAAACCTAAACTGATTAATTGTTCAAAAATGATTGAAAATTTGTAATAAGAACATAATGTTGTAAAGATGACTGCGTTGCGAGGATAAATAAAAAAAATATGGAGCATTATTTCGAACAAGCTAAAGGTAATGTACGTATGATTTATTAAAGACAACTTGAAAATATGGAGCAGTTTATTAAAATCGAACACTTTCTTCAAGTTTGCCGTATGTCATTACTTCCCAGAATTGGTTTCTTATCAGCGGCACTATCGAATGGTGTAATAATACAGTGTGCGGTTTTTTTTTTCAAAATTAACGATGTAGTACGATTCCTGGCTAAGAATTTTATTTTTTGAAAAATCCAATGCTGCAGTTTAAGTTTTCATCAAAATCGGCCCCAAGACTCCTTTGAGTGTTTTTCGCTATTCCTCATAGTTTCGGATTTGGCCATCCACGCACGTTTGAAAAATTCACCCTGTATATTCTTGTCATTTTTCCATTTTCTTGTAATTAATTGTCTTTCTAATTTTTACTCATTTTTTCTTGGTAACTCTTGTCGTTTCTTGTCATAACTTGTGTTTTTTTGGATTGTTTTGCCATTTTTCATAATTTATTGTCACTTCGTGTTGTTTTTTGACATTTCTTGTGTTTTTATGTCATTGCCTGTCTTTTCTTATAATTTCTTGTCAGTTTTTGTCATTTCCTCAACAAATCAAGAAAGGCAGGAATCGATAAGAATCGACAAAAATCTACAAGAATTAACACGAGTCCGAAACGGGTCTCGTTGCAACTGGTAATCGATTAACTGAGGCGCTCATAGCCAGCTGCAATCAAAGTCAGGCAGAGATGCGTAGATATACGGTCGAATTGAGAGACTTCTTCCTTCTTGAAGTCAATTAAAAAGAAAACACAAGAAAAGACTAGGAAACGAAACAAAAGAAGGCCAGGGGGCTTACCACGAACTTTTATTGCGATTCAATTACAGGAACGTTTTAACGTTTCAGCGACTTTTTAGGCAATGACGTACCTTATTGTGGTACCCTATTGGTGGTAAGCCCGCAGGATTCCAATAAAGATCTTAAATTCAAAACATCGTGAGGAAACCTACCTATCCCTCGGGATTAGGTAATAGTCAGTTCCTGTATACACAACAAGGTTCACCACGTGGGCTTTGAGTTCGTTAATACCTCCACAATGTGGTGGTGTATGGCCACTCAAGCCTCTTACTAACCCCGAATGGGGATACAAGTAGTGACGTTACATAATAATATCTTAAATATAAAAAAAAAAACAAGTCTATATTTAGTATCCGCCAAAAAACCCTTACATGACACCCATCATCCAAATTTTACATAGCATGTGGCCACCATCTTGAATTCCAAAAATAATATCAAATTTGTACTTAAATTAAAATCCTTTTAACCAAATCAGTCATTAAAATAATTACAATGCAATAACTAGTTACCAAATGAACTCTACCTAATTATAATAATAATTATTCAACCTACTTGGTACCAATAGTATTCAGAGAAACATCACACTTTACCATTTTATAGCATTTTTATTTTCATAATCTATGACGACCTCAAAATTCATAACTAGCATAAACATTAATTTAAAAATATATGTAAGCATATAATATTCAAAAAATTGTGTTCAATACTATATTTAAACTATTTAAAACGTGATTTAATTCATAAAAAGCTAAGAAGACGTAACATTATTACGAATTTCACGCAAAAAATCGTGCGCACGTCCAGCCTTTGACGCCGTCATCGCGGCACTGACCGGGAACAAATAGGTGTCCAAGCCATGATGACCTGTGACGTTTCCAGCAAATTTAAGCTTATTATTGATTATTTTTTAAATAAAATGACTAATTTTAAATCTTTGATGCACGGATTCTTAAACAAGTCTTGACAATTTTTTTGGTATAGGTTTCACGTAAATCTTTTCAGTTGCTATGGATAACATTAACGATTTAGGTTGACAATTTCATATTTTGAAATCGATTTCTACAAAATTTGGTAACATTTAAAGTAAATCGGTTAAGCCGTTTTATTCCCGACCATATGGGGTTTAATGTTGTATACTTTATATTGCACATAAGCCAGCCGATTCATCAAACCATTTACTTAGACCCACCCAGTTTAGCATATGTATTACCTTAATTGCACTACAAAAAAGCTGCACAGATTTAAAAAAAAAAACTTTGTTATATAAACAGCCTTTGTCTATCGTACGGCCGAATACTCAAAGGCTACTTAAATATTTAAGTCCCACTTAGCAGTTTGAGATGTCGTTAACTGTCATTTTTTGTATGGCGCGTCAAAGTTAAGCAGCTCTCAAATTTAAGTTACGTACGAGTATTCGGCCGGTAGTCTTTTAAATACATAAGTTTAATTGTATTTAAACAATTATGGCAGCATGACGTTTAATTTCACCCATTGGGACTGAAACGCAGTAGAGTGTCATTTCAAACCATTTATAACAGTGGACATGACGTGACACGACGGCGACACGGTTCACCACCTGTCACGTTGGGTTCTGACTATCTAGTGAAACGTGGGCTTTGAGTTGGTTAATACCTCTACAATGTGGTGGTGTATGGCCACTCAAGCCTCTGACTACCCCCGAACGGGGATAAAAGTCGTGACGTTACATTACATTTTATTTACATGACGTGAAATCGAGCATATTGTACGGTCACCTGCCCGTCCATGGTAACATTCAAACATAAGTTGAGCTCTCTTTATTATTGACATCCCGAATTCAAAGAGCTAAGCTTATGTTAGAACTGTTACCATTAACGAGCAGGGGACTGTACTTGTGTATGATATTTCAGCTACATCAACAACTAACCTAGTTTTTTATAGAAATCTTTCCTCTTAGTTTATTCACGTTGCAAGGGAAAGTAGTGAGCGAACGGACCGTGTCGTTTAACATTTTTATTTGACATTTTCTTGAGTCATGGGGTTAGCTATCACGCCGGCATTGTCCGAGGGAGCTGGCAGAAGTGTACACCATATACCGAGTGTGGATAAAGTGTAAACCACATACCTCGTATAGGTAAAGTGTCAGAGTGAGTGAGAGTTGTCAGTGTGTGTGAAGATGTTTAAAACATCTTAAATCAAATTATAATAACACAGTAGTATAATAAAAATACTAATAAATAGCCCTTTTAATGTTCCAATCCTGGGCATTGGCCTCCCCTCAATACGAGGGGGATTGATGCCATCCACCACGCCGACCCGGAGTTGATGGAGGTAATAAAACCGGATCTCATATATTGATGATGTCAAAAGTCATCATAGAAGTAAATCTGTAACTTTCTTCAACGTACAAAGGTCGACCTCAACCCATCCATATATTAAACTTCCCGTGTGTCACTTCACCGCGCCTAAGGGCCTCCGCAGACCAGCTACTTTTAGCATCGGCGATCGGCGAGTTTGATGCTGCGTCTCGCTCGTTCGCGCTCGAAGAAACGCGACGCAGCATCGATACGTCACAAAATCGCCGGTCGCCGATGCTAAAAGTAGCTAGTCTGCGGAGGCCCTAAGTACAACCTGTGATATCAAAATACTTTCGACAATATGACATCATAAAAGAATTTCGTGAAAACAAAAAAATATATTACGTATTCCGGTCTCGACGGCAGCACATGCGGTGACCGTTACAGCTATAACCCGACCGAGTGGCCGACCCCTGCCGAAATTAAGAGTCGTTCGGTATGAAAGACCTTCGCGAATCGACAGGTTAACGGCTCCGGTCGGCACGATGTGTATCACGTGCAGTGATAGGCGAAGCGGGTTCCTTACAAACTAACATAAATAAATACAAATAAGTATATTTGTAAGAGGCATTAGTATTTAATATTAAAACTTGGATTGGTGATCTTCTTCATTTAATCAAAGTTAAAATAATAATAATAATATCCTGGGACATTTTTGTACACACGGCTACCTGATCCCAAACTAAGCAGAGCTTGTACTATGGAAACCAGATAACTGATATTACTACATATACTACTTTTTTATTTGTAAATACATACTTAATATACATAAACACCCAGACCCCGGACATACAGACATGTTCATGAACACAAATGCATGTCCCGGGTAGGAAAATAAAGAAGAATATAATAAAAGATAAAGATAATACTTCATTTGTAATACATATTTCAATGCCATTGTCTCCTCGAAAAGCACTTTTATTATTTTAAATTCATAAACCAGTTTCGTATCAACAACAGCCATTATTCATGTTTGTTATTTTTTATATTTAACATTTATAAGTAATCGGTAAGTATTTTTTGTCACTTGGAACATTGGAATAATAGGTTACGTTGTATCCCGCGACTGTGTGCGCGCAGTATCTTAAGACCCGTATTAATAAATAAATCTCAAAGTTGAGATCGATCTTAAGATGCTGTTTTTGACAGATGTTCCATAGGTACATTAAACTGCGTCTTAAGATCGATATCAACTTAGAGATACATTTATTAGTACGAGGCCTAGCATCCGTAAAAAAGTGTGCCTAACAACTTCGTAGGTCCTTCTGGAGATGATTATGTAGCTTTTTGATGTTTGCAATACCAAAGGCATCGCCGCACTTTGCCAGCCTGAAGAGGAGCGGAATATAGGTAGAGGAAGGGAGGAGGGAGGAATTTGGGCTTCTGGCTCTCTTAGTATCGAACCCTAAACCACCCGGTACAGTGAGCCGAGTGGCCTACGGTCAAACCACTGCGCAAAGCGGCGTAAAGTAGCGATTTTAGCAGCTGCGTTTCGTACGATAAGTAAGGCCGTGGTCTCCAATTAAATGCCATCGGCCGCTTACAGTGTCACTCGTACACCGCGTCACAATGCTTATATAGAAATGTACTGTTGTGGTCTCCTTCACACGCCGACGTCACTATAGTAACATTGTTACGCGGCGTACGCGTGACGCTGTAAGCGGCCGATGGCATTTAATAGGAGACCACGGCCTTACTTATCGTACGAAACGCAGCAGCTAAAATCGCTACTTTACGCCGCTTTGCGCAGTGGTTTGACCGTAGGCCACTCGGCTCACTGTACCGGGTGGTTTAGGGTTCGATACTTGTCAGATGCAAGTTTCGGAAAGCCAGACAGCCTTCGGAATTTGCCCTAGTCTGGATGTCACTGGGATCGCCCCAGTCCATTAATACGACAGCCATAGAACAAGCGTTGCTTAGTTTGGGACACGCAGTTGGTGAGTCTGGCGATATTTATTGATTTATCTTCTGTGAGAGGGTGGTATTACTCCGGTACGGTGGTTTAAGGGTGGTTTCTGTTACGTTCGAATTAAGCGCTATCGCTTACCACCGTGCGGTGGATACCCATGTTAATGACCCGAGTAATGGCCGCGACGTATATGGAACTAGCCTTTTGTGCGTGTTGTATTAGGCAACAGTTAATTGAGCTCTTGTGAGCTGGGTGTGGGTTCGAAACCTATTCTTATGTTAGATAATGTTTTGACGTATATCACTCCGATATCCCTAATATTATAAATGTGAAAGTTTAGATGGATGGATGGATGGATGTTTGTTACACAATATCGCCAGAACGGCGGAACGGATCTGGATGAAATTTGGCACTGAGATAGATTATAGTCTGGAATAGCAAATAGGCTACTTTTTTTTAAATTATGCGCGGACGAAGTCGCGGGCATAATATACAGCGGGGCTACAAAACAACATAGCATAATCCTCATATCGAAATTAGTATTTTCTTTTATATTAACTCATATTTTTAAAACAGCCAAATTATATTTAAGTATTTATGAAGAGTGTAACGCTAATATGAAGTAATACAAGTTTTCGTGACTTCAAAAAATTGGGACCCCATATTATAAACTTTCTTCTCTAAAATTCTTCCTCAACTAGTGTCTATGCTATAAAAGGCTACGGGCCACCGCAGACTTGCTACTTTTAGCATCGGCGACCGGTGATTTTGCGACTGTATCGATGCTGTGTCGCGTTTTTTCGAGCGCGAACGAGCGAGATGCCGCATCAAAATCGCCGATCGCCGATGCTAAAAGCAGCAAGTCTGCGGTGGCCCTACCTACTGCCACTGGGCTTCCGGCTCTCTCACTCATCTCCTCGTAATCGCTACTTACGCTGATCTTCTGTGAGAGTGTGTTACTATCCCGGTCGAGCCAACCCAGAGAAAGAAAGAAAAACAATGAGCTGCAGTCATTGGCTACAGCTTGGCTCTACCACTGACCAATGAATGAGTGTATCATTTTTAAACCGAAGCATCCCAAAATTTAAAAAAAATATATTTCAGAGCATTTTCATTGGCAATCCTAACACTTAATTATACTAGTTCAATACTTTCAATTAATAATAATAATAATAATAATGTAGCCCATTTAACGTCCCACTGCTGGGCACGGGCCTCCCCTCAAAGCGAGGGGGATTCAGGCCATAATCCACCACGCTGGCCCCGTGCGGGTTGGTGGATTTCACATGTCTAAAGGCATGCAGGTTTCCTCACGATGTTTTCCTTCACCGTTCACTTTCAATTACTAACACTTAATTTAAGTAAATTATTACTAACCCTCACATTATTATAAACAGCTGGAACTTTCAGTGCCCACACATTTAGAGTCATAATCTAGTTTTAAACATAGTTCTTATATACAAAACTTTTATAGATTGTAACTTGTACTGTGAGCCAAAAACAATAAATAAATAAATCTTACGTGTGTATCTTGTGTGTATCGTGTGTGTATCTTACGTGTATCTTACGTGCATCTTACGTGTGTTGCAACCGATTGGATCAGCATCCCGCAGATGAGCCGGCTCGCGGGCCGTGGGTGCAAGCAAGGCCGCCCGCCCACCGATCAAACCTCTTACTTTTATCTGCGCTGTTTTTTGTCAACTGAAATGCAGCGTAACTTGCACTTTTGTTGGTGAAGGCCGATGTGTAGACTTTAAAACGAAGCATTATAACTGAAAATTACAGCACAAATTTATATTTTTTAAGTTTTTTATATTTACGAGTTTAGGTCACAGAGTAAAGACTAAAGAAAGAGGTGCCCTTATTAGATATATGTATGAAAAAAAACGTGGTCATTGTTTTTTCATTTTCATTGTTCTATCTACCGGTAAATAGTTGAACTACTCGCTTCGTTTTATGTCGATGTTAGTACTAGGCCGACCAGTCGGCCGAGTTGCTTAGGGCCAGTCCCCTTAGTAATTGGTCCATGGTTTAGGTAAATATTTATGCGCGTCTTTTGAATGGTACATATTTTTATTCTAAACTTTGGGTGTATGACTTTACATAAGCCTATATGTTATTCTATATCATAACCTATCCCTGTACCAAATTTCATCAAAATCCGTTCAGGTGTGATTGAGTGCTGCTCAGTCAAACTTACGAGCACTCTTTTACATTTATTATTAGTAGGGATTATCTAACAAAAAAATGTTTCCTTCAAATTATTATGCTGATAGGTACGAGAACTTATAACCATATATAACCTAGGTATGTAATAAATCCGGACAAAGACCAAACCGCAACAAAATAAACATACATCCATAGATTAATTTTAGTTTCCACGAGGGCGCTCCAACTAGATGGACTACTAATAAAACTACTAATAAAATGCGGCAACTGATACCACGCAAAATTTTCAGTACTTCAGTACATCTGACAGCAACCATTGTATGAAACTGACAAGCCGCAACGAAAATAAGCTGCCGCATTTCTGGAAATGATTTTTCTTAGTAGGGCGGTATCTAGTTAAAACGCACGCGCAAAACTTTTTATAAATCTATGCATACATCAAAGTGCTCAACTATGGTTTACTGCCCACCCCGCCGGCGTTAGAAGCGCGATAGTGTCAAGTGAGTGTCTATTACTCAGATACAATCGAATCTGTTACTTTCCACAAAACACGAACACTAGAATGTCACGTCGGCGGTCGCCACAAGGTCGCCGCGACCTCAGCACGAGCAATAAACTTTTAGCGCTAGACAAAAAAAAAGTTCTTTAGATTCTAAATTCAAAATGTAATTCGGCGGTTATAGATTCAAAATTGGAATCAGGGGGCTTACCACGACCTCTTATCGCGATTCAATTATAGGAACGTTTTAAAGATTCAGCGACTTTTTGTGCAATAACGTACCTTATTGTCATGACAATAAGAAACGTCATTGCACAAATGGCCGCTGAAACGTTAAAACAAAACTACTATAAGAGGTGGTGGTAAGGCCCCTGTAATTTAAATTGTGGCTTTTATTGGTAAGTCAGGATTTATACTGTGGACCTATAAGCGTACCTACTATAGCCGCGGAGAAAAGTTTTTTATAACGATGCTATAAAAATATCTGAATAAAATTCAAATTACCTTTGATGGTCGAATTGCGAGTGCGATAACAGATATGTGAATTCCGCTGCATAAGTCTAATGATTTCAATGCTATGAGGTACCATATCTGCTAAAATAATACTTCAATGGACGCATGCATCACTTCCGTTGTAAGTCAATCACTTGCACCAATCATTACGTGAGCAATGATAATGAGTAATTCGGGTAGTGAGTGCCTCGCCGCCAACACCAAAGAAAGGCAGACACATTGGCATTTGACCATTTTAACAGTTTAACAATAGCAGTAGGTCACTGACACTTCCGCGTAGACCTAGGCATAGAATGCAATGACCATGGCCCAGTTGATAGAGGGGCTTCCTCGTAACTGAGGGCCTACTCTGTTTCAAACGAAAACGAAATTTCGGACGAAATTCGCGTATTTCCTACTACGTTTCTCATTGATTCCGTCATTTCTTACGAACGAAAATTGTTTGACGTTTAGATTCGACGACGACGAAGACGTCAAACAATTTTCGTTCGTAAGAAATGTCGGAATCAATGAGAAACGAAGTAGGAAATACGCGAATTTCGTCCGAAATTTCGTTTTCGTTTGAAACAGAGTAGGCCCTCTTAGCGGTTCTGGGTTCGCATACCATTAAACTATTAGCATGAACTTAACCCGAGCACAAGGTAAATAAGACTACTATTATGTTATATTATTATTAGAATAGAACCGCACATGACTCATCTTTATTTGAATACGAAAAAATCTCGTAAATTCGTGGCGGTTCACATATTGTCGGTCATCTGTTAGTCCTCTGGCCGACAACTTGTCCACCGCCGAGAATTTGCGACCTAAGACGGTACAAGCAGCTAACGAGGCATTTTTGGAGGGTATCTCCTCTTAGACAAGTATAGACAAACTATGAAAAAATATCACCGTATTTATTGAACCCTCATCTTAACATTTTAAGCAGGAAAAAAGTGCTACATGCTCATTTACTATGTGAAAAAAAAATACAAATTGTAGCAGTTTTCAAATTTAAATTAGTATCTTCTTCCTAACGGCTCGGCATTTCAAATTTTTTTTTCACCAAAATATGGAGAAAGATAATACCTAAAAAAAAATTGTTCGATTTTGGTGATGCAATAGTTTTTCACGTCACAATTAATGATTTTCGATATTTTCGAAAACAAAGTGGGCGGGGTTAGTGCGCTCTCGACCAATACAGACGGCGAAAACGTTCGGCCGGGAAGCGGGGCCTTAAAATAAAGAACTCACGAAGATTATATAAGAGACCAGTGGTTTCGAAATGGACACTTGTTAAGAGACTAGGCCCAGGTATTGAATGAAATAAATCGCGTTTGAAATCGGTCCATCCGTTTGGGAACTACGACGCCACAAACGGACTAACATAGATAAGAGTGAAACTTGTATCACTCCTTTTATGTAGTTTTGAGGCTTGAAAAACCACTTTCGATGTCTGTAATAAATAACCGAACATCTGATAATCTATTTTTTCAGGAAATATACCAGAGCCCCTCGTTTATCCACGACAGAAATGAAGTGTTCGACGTTTCCCCCGGGAAATTAGGTGAGTAATAAGGATCAATTGTCTCTCGCGTAAATCTGCGTTCCGGCATACGAACGGTTAACAAACCAACACCCCTCTGGCTGCCCCTACGGAGAACACGGGTGTGATGGTTAGGCGTGAGCGTTATTTCACGTCACCGGTTACATTAACTGGTTACGAGCTAATTCACCGAATCACTGTTTACACGACGAACGAGTAACTGGTGATTTTTGTAACAGGTCATTTAGCTGTAGCCCGAACTAAATCAAAGATAGTATGTCACCGGTCACCCATAGACATCTAAAAGTAACATATAACAATTATTGTATTTTTGTATACAAGAAGCTAATAGTGACGAAAACCATAGGGTTACAAAAATAACTAGTTACAAAAATCACCTATTAAATAACCGGTGACGCCCTCGCCGTAACCGGTTACGTTACGTTTCGTGAAAATAATGTAACGACACACGTCTAATGTTGGTGTACAATCGGTTGGATTCTAATGATGCTCCTAGCAAAAGTTATGTAGATTTCCTCAACACTAGTTTTAAATTTTCGTAGCTACCTACTGCTTTGCGATTTTTTTAAAGCTAAGCGAATATAATACCACTATAACTATCTACGAATAAGCTTTTAAGCAAAGGTATATCTAGAACTTAAGTATCAGTATGTATCTTAAATCCTCGACTGTAAACTCAATAATAAATACTACTGCACCAAGCCAACTAGGCGCTCGGATAGAATGCGGCTTCCCCGCCCGCATACCGCCCGCACACCCGCCACCGCCTGCAGCTTCCCGCCCGCCACACCTCCCGCACGCCGCCACCGCCTTTTTGCGCGGGTGACGTCACATTTGACAGGCTCCTAGTTGGCTTGGTGGTGTAGTAACAGCGGGTATCGGCGCGCGCAGCTCCGATAGCCCAGATGGTAGTTATTCGAGGCACGCGCGCTTGCGCCGGCGCACCAACTGGGCCGTGGGAAGGAATGACCGGCCGTGGATTACGTAATTATGCAGCTTATAACTTCTTGATTATAACACGATGGTCAAACATTGGCGTCATCGTTGGATTGTTGCCGCAAGGGCGGCTGCATGCGCGACTGTATAACCAGCCTTATTTTGTGGTGTGTCGCGTTGATGGCAGCGTTTTGTTGCAGGCGACAAATGGATGGTATCGTGTCTCGGAGTGCTGTACCTCACAAGAGGCCTGTTTTATAGAGTGGTGCCGGCGGACCAGAGGCTCGACAGTGCCTATGCTGGGGTCTTCAGGTACCCATACTTTCTGAAATCAACTACCATGGTCTATGGACTATTCGTCCACTGTTGAACGTCCACGTGATCCTTCACTAAGGCCCGCCACATACATACGGAATCTCCGTACGGAATTCCCTTTCGAAATATCGAATCGGGGTTTCCGAACGCGATACGTCCATTTGGATGGATTTACTGCGCACGGAATCCCCGGTTCGATATTCCGATACGAAATTCCGTACGGAAAATTCCGTATGTATGTGGCGGGCTTAATGGTGAACCGTCTTCCCTCGAAGTCTGTAAATTGCAAACCAATTGAATACCATAGGTCTTTAATTGATTTTCTCAAATTCTTTGTAAACCTAACATTCTTGCCAGTCGGCATGGCCAGAGGATTACTAACAGATCGAAAACATGTCGACCGCCAAGTATTTACGGTTTATGACTTGTACATGTTAGGGCCACCGCAGACATGCTACTTTTAGCATCGGCGATCGGCGATTTTCATGCTGCATCTCGCTCGTTCTCGCTCGAAGAAACGCGACGCAGCATCGATACAGTCGCAAAATCGCCGATCGCCGATGCTAAAAGTAGCATGTCTGTTGTGGCCCTTAATTCTAGTTTACGATGACAAATTCAACAATTGTAATTAATGACTATGGTTTCCAATAGGTTGGAAATTGGCAGATTTGGGGCTTTGGAGGTAACTAGTTCACCTGTTTGGTCTGGGGGTGTGGGATTTTTGTCTATGCTCCGTAGTCTGGATCGTAATTGGATGGGTTTCTAGAGTACCATGGTAGCCTATAGTTGTCCTATGTCCTTTTATATGATTTTTATGAATACTTTTTTTTTGTAGTTTTGTAGTATTAACCATCCCAATGTTGGGCAAAGGCGTCTTCCACAACTCCTGATCCCGAGCCATTTTTGCCACGTACCGCCCGCAAAGTTGACTATGGGCCGGGCTCCATTAGCGCGTTGCGTTGCGTCGTCGCAAGATTTTGTACTGGCGCAACACCTTCCCCCGCTTCGTCTCTCGCCCGTCGACCCTTTGATCCGTTGCGACGACGCAGCGCAGCACACTAGTGGAGCCGCGCTCTATATCGTCTCTCCACCTTCGTTTCGGTCTACCTCGACGTCTTCGACCGTCTTCTGTCGACCAGGTTGTGCCACGATATGCCTATCTCTGCGGATCCATACTTAATAATATATATAAATATTTATTTTGAATTTGTAATGATATTGTGTACAATCCTCTATGAAAATCAGCATTTAGAATTAAAGAAAAGTGACTACTGTTTTTATGTACCTATAGCGCATGGTACCTGTAAATTGACTGCCTGCACAAGCTAGCAGGTATGCATACCTTCAGAGTATATCTAGTACTAAAATAAGTACTAAAATAAAACAAGTAAGTCTGGCGGGCCTGGGATCTTAGACTATTCCGATGGAGAATGGCGTACCCTAATTGTTTTTTTTTTATTGACACGCCCTAGCCAAGAAAAAGAAATAATCTAGTTCTATTGTTTTCCAGATTCCGTCTGTGGTGGTGTGGCCAGTGGCTGGAGGTGCTGGTCGACGACCGGCTGCCCACAGTCAACGGGAAACTAGTGTTCCTGCAGAGCATCAACACCGAGCAGATGTGGCCAGCCCTACTGGAGAAGGCTTATGCCAAGTGAGTTTCTTAGGGCCATAACACACCGGGTCGCCATGGCGTCGTCGCCGGCCACGTATCCAAATAATTTGTATTGACTGGCGACGTCGCCAGTCCGTCGCCAGGTGTGTTACCTGTCATACATTTCAATACGAATAGTTGGCTACGGCGGCTGGCGACGTCGCCATGGCTACCCGGTGTGTTATGGCCCTTATAAATAAGACACTGCTCGCAAGTTACCAATCTGAAGGGGGGGATATAGGGAGCGAAGAAAGGGAGGCACTCATCGTGCGTAAATACGTACTCCTTCCCTTTTTATTACAATTTCTTTGGTACTACTTTGCGCTGATCTGTAAGAGTTATTTCAATGGTCGTTATATCTTCACATTGTGCTTAGACAACTGAGGGCCTACTCTGTTACAAACGAAAACGAAATTTCGGACGAAATTCGCGTATTGCCTACTACGTTTCTCATTGATTCCGAAATTTCTTACGAACGAAAATTGTTTTACGTTTAGATTCGACGACGACGAAGACGTCAAACAATTTTCGTTCGTAAGAAATGTCGGAATCAATGAGAAACGTAGTAGGAAATACGCGAATTTCGTCCGAAATTTAGTTTTCGTTTGAAACAGAGTAGGCCCTCTGATAAGATGTTTTTTCCGTCACTTCCTCAGGTTGCATGGTTCGTACGAAGCGCTGAAATACGGCAGCCTGCTGGACGGGCTGGCGGACCTCACGGGCGGCATCACGGACTCCATGTCCACCGCCGAGCTGGCGGGGCCGCACGCCCTCAAGAACCTGGTCAAGTACACCAACCTGGTCACCGCGCAGTATGATGCACAGGTACGTATATTCACACATGAAGTCCCAGTGTCTGAACCATGAACCTGGTGGTAGAGCCTCATACAGGGTGGTGACGACATTACGACAATAAATTTAAACACGATCCCTACTAGTCAATCACAATGCTTTAAAGTTGAAAAATTTGGTTTACATCAAAATTGTCGACAAGGTTCACCACCTGTCACGTTGGGTTCTGACTATCTGGTGAAACGTGGGCTTTGAGTTGGTTAATACCTCTACAATGTGGTGGTGTATGGCCACTCAAGCCTCTGACCACCCCCGAATGGGAATAAAAGTCGTGACGTTATATATATTAGTTATATTTACATACATATATATATATAAATATACATATATACACATACATATATAAATTGTAAAATTAAAATTTTCACACAAATTTAATGCGGAAATAATCTAAACGTAATACTACATCCTTTATAATCGTACTGACCTCATCGATTGACCTGTAGGTACAAGGGCGGCTAAATCGCTTCGGTGTCGGTGTATTTGGCGGTGCATTTGTAGGCATAAAGTTAAAATGGTAGAAGTAAAAAAGCCATCCCGTGGCTATACCTTTGAATATATTGTGATATTTTTTTATGTACGAACTACTCACGTGATACCTAGTATGTGGTTTCAGTTATTGTAGTTATGTCGTCACCACTCTGTATATGGGCTGGCCCGACCGGGGTAGTACACACACACGGTCCTCTCACAGAAGATCGACGTAAAGTAGCTATCACAGATATGAGTTTCGTACGATGAGTGAGGAGGGAGCCCAAACCCCCTCTTTCCCTCTTCTTCTCCCTTTGTCCCACCCCCCTTCCTCTGTCCCACTTCCTTTCAGATCGGCAACGTACGAGCGATGCGTTCGGTATTGCAAGCATCTATAGGCCACGTTTCTTAACTTAGGGCCTCCGCAGACTTGCTACTTTTAGCATCGGCGACCGGCGATTTTGTGACGTATCGATGCTGCGTCGCGTTTCTTCGAGCGCGAACGAGCGAGACGCAGCATCAAAATCGCCGATCGCCGATGCTAAAAGTAGCAAGACTGCGGAGGCCCTTAGTCACAGAAAAAAAGCCTTTATACTATCAGGAGAGATCATAAAACTTAACTACAGAAAATACATTATCAAAGTTTTTTTCTTTCCAGAGCGAAGCAAAAGGTGTTGATCTCCAAATTGGGATGAACTACCTCGTAACTAACGTTGAAATGGTAATTATCAACATTTTTATATTGTTTGTCCCAATATGTACCGAGGCTGTAGCGGTAAAGGGAAGATCTTCCACACATACATACATTTTAGAGTGTGTTTTTTTTGTTTTGTAAAGTCATAGAACAAAAGTTGTTGTTTTTGATGTCAGTAATACGCCCCTGCAATGTTGTTAGTGTTTTACCAATAACCCTGTATATACTGATGTGGCTCGTGAATCTTGATATCGCGATTCAGGATCGTATGTTATACTGGAGTGTTGCACTCAACGTCATCTATTAGTGGCGTCGCGTACTGACTGTAGAGAGACGTGAGGTCACTACGAGCCGATATAAACGTTTTGATTGGCAGGTGGATAGCTCGAGAGGGTCTCTGTACATGGTGCGCGTGCGACGGCCACACGGCAGCGCAGAGACTATCAGCCAACCATACATCGTGTTGAACACTGATCTGTAAGTCATATAATGACACCCTCGAACGATATAGATACCGCCAGAGTAACACACTGGCCCCCAAGTCGCAAAGCCATTCCCATTGACTGTAGTGATAGATTCTCTGGTTGGTCAGCCGACCGGCTGATCGGCCTCTGATTGGTCCGTCCGAATCAACCGACAACGCCACAAACACAAACGCAACACACTCGCAAACACAAATGCCACAGTGGCACCACAATGGCTAAGCGACTTGGCCCCCTGTATGGTCTCATCCAAACTAAGCAACGCTTATACTATGGCTACCATATAGGTATTAGACGGGGGGGTGATCTCAGTGACACCCAGATCAGGGAAAATTACGAAAAGGCAGTGTTACCTGCGATAACGTAGTTGTTTGAGAGTAGGCCGCTCGGCTCACTGCATCGAATGGTTGCAGGTTCGATTCCCGCCAGAGGCAAATGTCGGAAGCGGCCTTTTCGTAATTAGCCCCGGACTGGGTGACATTCGGATCGTCCCCAGTCCATTGTCCATATACAAGCATTGTTTAGTTTGGGACCATACAGTTGGTGTGTAAGTCTGACAATATTCATTTTTAATAGATGTGTCCATATGGCGCGCATGCCTCACCCGAGCACTCATATTATGACATTACGTCTGTGCGTTCCGACGTCAAAAGTGAGAGCTCGCGCGAGGCATGCGCCTGATGAAGACGCCGCCAATTATTATGTTTCTCTTTATCTAATCGTCCCCTCGATCTAAACCAGGGTGGTTACTTTTCAAAACGAAATGAAAGCTTCGGCTGACAGATCGGGCGATTTCCAACTCCGAAAGTGTTACGGATTCGATTTACGATCAAAACCATGTCAAACGCTGAAATCGTAAATGTCAAATAACTTTCAGAGTAGGATCCACGAAAGAAGAAACGTCAAATCACGATCATCGAATCCGTACTTCGGACGATCCGTCAGGCGAAGCTTTCGTTTCGTTTTCCAAGTAAGCCCTCAGGACCTTTGGCTGTATTGATTAACTTGGTTTACCCCTTCCTTGATGGCGCAAGGTGGCAGACAATCCCTCAGCACGAGAGGAACCGCTTCATCGGCACGAACAAAGGCACGTGGATGCTGTTCAGCGACTTCCTGCTGGCCTTCGCGCGCCTGGAGATAGTCCACCTGGACTCGGAGACCTGCAGGGCCGAGCCCTTCCTCACCGACAAGCACGCGTGGCTGATGAAGATGCACCAGTCAGCGTGGAAGAGGGGCGTGTCGGCTGGGGGCTGTCGGAACTACGTTAGTAAGTATTACATTTATATTGAGGGGGCGTCCATAAATTACGTGAGGCATTTATGGGGGGGAGGGGGTCGAGCAAAATCTCACCAAATCTCACGTGGGGGAGAGGGGGGTCTCGGCAAATCTCACGTAATTTTTTTACCGCAAGAAACAGTGTAAAATTGGAAGAAAACTGTGTTAAAAAAAGTTTTTTTTTTAAACTAAACTTAACTTTAACTTTAATTTTATTTTTGTTAAATTAAGTAAAACATGTTTCTCCTCTAGAATATAGCTTTTGAAAAATTCCACGTGAGATTGGTGGGGAGGGAGGGGGTCGAGCAAAATCTCACGAAATCTCACCAAGGGGGGGGGGGTCGAAAAATCTCAAAAATCACCTCACGTAATTTATGGACGCCCCCTAACTAGTTGTTGCCCGTGGTCGAAATTCGTTAAAATAACTATAATAAATATGTATTTAAAAATTAATAACATTAAAATACCATAATTCATTAAAATTTTAAGTTTGAGTAGGTACCTACTTCTTTTATTAACAAAAAGTTCTGGCCTTTAAAAATATGGAGACCACCTTTATTTTTTAATTTTATTTTAGTTTTAGTATTTGTTGTTGTAGCGGCAACAGAAATACACATTCTGTGAAAATTTAAAGTCTCTAGCTATTACGGTTCGGCGGTTCTAGCTGTTACGGTAGACAGACGGACGGACAGCAGCGTAGGCTTAGTAATAGGGTCCCGTTGGCACCCTTTGGATACGGAACCCTAAAAATAAAGTGACAGATTCTCAAAGAACCAAAAGGCAAAAAAAACAATCTACGTCAGTATAATATTATGTATGTGTATGTGAAATTATGTAGTGTGAGTGTACCTAATGTTTCTCTTATTAATTTAGTGCATGTCTAATGCATTTTCCAGTCCATTGTACGGTAGCCATAGTACAAGCGTTGCTTAGTTTGGGATCACACAGTTGGTGTTTGACTGGCGATATTTAAAATAAATTAAATTAATAAATCATTCTCCTGTTGAATCCCCAACAGATTTCTTCCACACGAACCCTCAGATCCAGATGATGGTGCCAACGTCCGCCGTGATCATCGTGTCGCTGAACCAACACAGGATCATGGACCCGAAGGTCATCGGCTTCAGCATCTACAAAATGGAATGTCCCGCGTCAGAGACGATCAAAGCTGCCTTCTTTAAACAATACAAGAGTATCGTCAACTCGCAGTACACAAACAGCCGACAGGTGACCCAGAGGTTAGACCCACAGAGTAAAGACTAAAGAAAGAGGTGCCCTTATTAGATATATGTATGAAAAAAACGTGGTCATTGTTTTTTCATTTTCATTGTTCTATCTACCGGTAAATAGTTGAACTACTCGCTTCGTTTTATGTCGATGTTAGTACTAGGCCGACCACTCGGCCGAGTTGCTTAGGGCCAGTCCCCTTAGTAACTGGTCCATGGTTAGACCACAGACTAACATGACTGATGATTTAGGGTGCGTTTCCACTGACGCGGAGCTGGGCGGAGTGGAGAGGAGCGGACCATGAATTGGCCAATCACAGTGCTCGAAATCTCCACTCCGCTCTTGACCCATCACAATGCCCTTCTCCGCTCCACTCCGCCCAGTTCCGCGTCAGTGGAAACACACCCTAAATCATCAGTCATGTTATAGAAGCCTGGATCATGATTGCTAAGAGCATGCTATATGTTTCGCACTCAGCTTTAAAGATATGCCGAATGGATAGCATCATGTTTCTGTAGCGATATTCCAAGCCTGTAATATAATAGACCTACCTAATTTTGTTACTTGTATTAGATATATGCTATGGACTATGCGATTGATAAGTATTCAGTGTTTTCCGCGATGCGATTTTTTATGTTTTCCATTTGTTAGTTCAGACAGGTAGGAAAAGTTGCAACCAAGCTTGCAATTTCTCTTGTTTGGTTGCAACTTTTCACGTTCAGTTTACGTTACGTTTACGTTGGCCAAAGAAAATCTTGAACAAAATAACTATGAATGTATCATTTAGGGCATCCGCAGACTTGCTACTTTTAGCATCGGCGACCGGCGATTTTGTGACGTATCGATGCTGCGTCGCGTTTGTTCGAGCGCGAACGAGCGAGACGCAGCATCATAATCGCCGATCGCCGATACTAAAAGTAGCAAGTCTGCGGAGGCCCTTATGTGTTATCTACATTGCAAAAATAACTTAATACTTGCAGATTATCAAAAAAATAATAATAATAATTTTGTTCTGTTTTCTATCTTTTTATTGAGGCCATTAGGAAAAAAAAACTTATTGATGTATTGCGAAATCTCGCTTCAAACACTTGCTGAGCGATTTCAACATGCTATCACAACCACAAACAACCACGTGACATAATTCCAGGAGTTTCTACGTCCCGGACACGTACGCTATCATCCCGACCACGTTCGAGCCCCGCGAGGAAGCCAGCTTCACGTTAAGAATATTCTCGAACAAGCCGATCAACATCAAAGTCCTCGATAACCCGCCTCAGATGACGAAGATGGCGTTGGTGAAGGCGCCTCCTGTTGTGGAGGTGAACAGCTTCGCGCAGTACGAGGCAGTGTTCCTGCAGCTTGCTGATGAACATAAGACCATCGATCCGTTCGAGCTGCAGGAGCTGCTGGACGCGTGTCTGCCAAACGACTACATCAAGAGCTGCGCGTCTATTGAGACGTGTCGGCAGATCGTGCTGTCATTAGATGTATCCTTTTCGATCGATTGGAATTAACAATTAAACTATAGCGACTGTAGCTTAGGGGTGAACAGGTTGGGCTAGCAATCAGAAGATCCCAGGTTCGATACCCGGTGGTCCGCACCAATGGATGAATTTTCATCTATGTGCATAATTTAAAGTTCGCTGACGGTGAGGGAAAACATCGCAATAGTCAGTTCCTGTATACACGGCGACAAGGTTCACCACCTGTCACGTTGGGTTCTGACTATCTGGTGAAACGTGGGCTTTGAGTGGGTTAATACCTCCAGAATGTGGTGGTGGTGTATATTTCCCTTACCAGCAGGTGGACCGTCCTACCAATGTGCCATCCTTGGCTATAATATTTTTTTTCTAATTACTATTAATTAATTAAAACCATTTTCGTAAGGCCGTGGTCTCCTATTAAATGCCATCGGCCGCTTACAGCGTCACGAGTACGCCGCGTCATAATTTAACGTCGGCGTGTGAAGGAGACCACAACAGTACATTACTTCAACTTTGACTTAACTTCACAATTCATGAACCATGTAGTATGTTTTTATAGGACTGCGGTGGCAAAAAAGCGTACGGCCCGCCTGATAAGCAGTTACCGTAGCCTATTGATGCTTACAATACCAAAGGCATTGCTCGCACATTGCCAACCTGAAGGGGAGTGGGATGGAGGGAGGGGGTGGGCTTTCAGCTCTCTCACTCATCGTACGAAACGCAGCTGTAATGGCTGCTTTACGCCGATCTTCTCTGAGAGGGTGGTACTACCCGTTTATGAGCTGCAGTCAATTGGCTACAGCTTGACTCTAGCACCTTAAAAATCAATCCATGTTTCCTAAACAAAAAACAGAAGAAAGGATCGGGTAGGCTATCGCTGTGTGAGTTCAAAGACCTGATGTGCAGCTTGAAGCATTGGCAACTGGTGTTCCGCACCCACGCCGTGGAGAAGATGGGCGTGATCCGGGCTGAGCGGTTCAGCGACGCGCTCGGCGACGTCGGCTTCGTGGTGCCCGAGAAGGTGCTGGCGCTGCTGGTGCTCCGGTACATGCGGAAAGACGGCATGCTGCGATTCGGAGACTTCGTGTCAGCCGTGATGCATCTGCACCGGGCCTTCGGTGAGTAGCCGCGCCCAAATAAGAGTTATAGCAGCTGTATAACCGGCTTCTATACTATACTATCTATACTAATATATATTGTAAATGCGAAAGTAACTCTGTCTGTCTGTTACGTTTTCACGACTAAACCGCTAGACCAATTTTGATGAATTTTGGTATAGACATAGACAGGACCTTAGAGAAGGGCATAGGCTACTTTTTTACGAAAATATAACTTGAAGGGGGTTAAATATGTATGTATATGTATGAGAGTCATATAATAAATGTTAAACTTCAAAACTGATGGCTCGAGCGCGCCGTTCAGCTTATTCTCGGCTATGTATAAAATTGGTTCAACGTCTACAGTTATTTATAATTTCCAGAAATGTACGAGAAAATCAAAAGTAAAACGGAGGAGCCTCAGATGAGTCTGACTGAGGTGAGTGTGATAATATTTTTATCTCTTCGAAATACATTAATCACCCGATTTATAGGGATTTTGAGCCAGATTACAGTGGTTTTATAAAGCATTTCTAGGAACAAAAGTGATTTGTAATGCCATTGTAAGTCCAACATAACGATATTTTTATCTTTGGATTTTTTTAATGATTTTGTCACATCACAAGTAGTCGCATTAGCGCCCCACTAAGCTAAACGATTGTACAAGGAATGGGCTCAAGTCAGTAATAGGATGCGTTTCCACTGACGCGGAGCTGGGCGGAGTGGAGCGGAGCGGCGGACTGACATTGGTCAACTTTGACCGGCTAAGAGCGGAGTGGAGATTTCGAGCACTTTGATTGGCCAATTCACGGTCCACTCCGCCCAGCTCCGCTTCAATGAAAACGCACCCTTAGAGTCCAAGATAGGAATCAAACCTCGCACCACTGGGCTACGAAACCAGCTCCTCATAAGAGCGGAGTTCACCAACAACACTAACGGACGGCTAACCGCCCGTCAGTCCTTCAGTCTGTCTGCTCTAAAGCAGTTGAGGCCAGCCACCGGTACATCATACAATCGGTTATTGCTCTAACGGTCCGTTAGTGTGTTGGTGAACACGTCCCTTGCTATCGTAGAATCCGATTATGGTGGTCAACGAGATGCATCTTAAATACTACTTTGTTATGGAGGAACAAGAAGAAGTATGATTAATTAATGATTTTAATTATTTTCTTTCAGTGGCTGAAAAACGTTTTCATGTGCTGAAAGTGAAATTGAACAGTGTGTGTGCGCCGACTCCCTTCTGGGATCTAGGTTCTCAAAAAGTATATTATTTAAGAGTTTTTTTTATTGTAAAGACTATACAGGGTGATTTTTAAAAGGTCCGTGGATGGCAAATCCGAAGCTATAGGGAACAACGAGCAATGCTTAAAAGACCCTCGGAGCCTATTTTGATGAAAAACAAACGACATTATTTTTTTATTTTCTAGCGGAATCCTTCAAATTTCCGTAATAATGGTCACATATCTACGCTGTCCGAAACTATTTTACGGAAATTCAGCGAATTAGGTACCTACTAAGGATTCTAGTAGAAAATTTAAAAAAACTTAACTGTGCAGAATTTATATTTGACCTTTTTAGCAGCCCAGTAAGCGCCTATAGTTTCGGAGTTCCAAATGCTCTCACTGTTAAAAAAATCATACTGTATATTGGCGAGTGGTGCTATTCTAGATTGGGATTGTTTTTAAGCAGTACTAGAAATCGCTACTATGTAAATATTTAGTTAAATTATCAAGTCAATTGATATGTAGGTACTCGCTCTTCGCTCCACCCTGTATAGGGCCGTGAACATTGTGTAATTAAGAGCATACCTACAATACTCTTTGCATTTAGTTATTTTAATGTGATCCTACTACATGTGTGAACTAGTCGGTAGATCGAGAATTTACGTTTAGGTACGTTTAGAAACAATAGGTACATACCTACTTAATAAATGGTTAAACACATAATTACCTAAAAATAGGTAGTTTGTACATAAAGAGAACTATCACCATGCCTACAACATATGTGATCTAATTTCATAATTCTAAGCCTACGCTGTCCGTCCGACTGTCCGTCCGTCTGTCTGTCTGTCTGTCTGTCTGTCAGCGGGCTGTATCTTACGAACCGTAATAGCTAGAGACTTGACATTTTCACAGAATGTGTATTTATATTGCCGGTACAACAACAAATACTAAAAATAAAATAACATTAAAAAATAAAGGGGGTCCCCATACATGAAACTTGATATTTTTGACGTTTTTATTCTACGGTGGTACGGAACCCTTTATGTGCGAGTCCGACACGCATTTGGCCGGATTTTTTAGACTACTGGTTTTTTTTTTTTTCGTTATGGTTAGCTGTTCTTCGCATTTAGGCAGAATCAATTAAATATATTACTCTTTATATTTTTTAATGCATGAACCATTTAAAGGTTAGACCTAACACATAAGGATACTTTAATGACATTCATACTTTTGTTCTGAGACTGTTCTCTTTCCACTCAAACTTTGCATAATAATGTAATAAGTCGTTTCATTCATCCTATATCCACCCATAACCACGTCGCTTCCAGCTACTACTGCCAATAGGTTCGATTCCCGACTCGCGCAGCTACTTACCTATACAGTAATAATAATAACCTCTTCGGAGAGAAGATAAAATCTTACACTTAAATAATAATAATAATAATATAACGTCACGACTTTTATCCCCATTCGGGGGTAGTCAGAGGCTTGAGTGGCCATACACCATCACATTGTGGAGGTATAAGTCCACACAAAGCCGGATTTTTTTTCACCGGATAGTCAGAACCCAACGTGACAGGTGGTGAACCTTGTCGCCGTGTATACAGGAACTGACTATTACCTAATCCCGAGGGATAGGTAGGTTTCCTCACGATGTTTTCCCTCACCGTAAGCGAACTGTAAATTATGCACATAGATGAAAATTCATCCATTGGCCTATACAGTATACAGAAATAATAGTTTGTATACGTTTCATTCACATATCGTATTTATTAAATGTTTATTTTTAGCATTATTTATTGGTTTAACAGAGTTTCGAATATATTTTTAGACTTTTTACCTAGTTCCAATGTGTTTATCTTATTTTGAATTAGATTCATCAGCTATTATAGCTACGATCTCTCGACTCGAGTAGGTACCTATAAGTTACTTATGTATGTACTTACAGTATACTGAGTGGGAGGGCCCGTTTTTCTACATTTAGTCCCTGTTTCTCAGTATTATTATAAGTTTTAGTAATTGTTTTTAATTATGGAAATAAGTGAGGTACATATCAGAAGGCCTAAACTTCATTGACCTAAACTACCTATAATCTGTAAATACCTAATATTCATTTCACCTATATTATTATGCTCGGTAGAACTTAAATGGCTTACTGGTCAAAATAACTAATGGTTTAAATACCTAATGTATTGGATTGAACAACCTTATTTAACTGTACTTCATAAGATCAATAAATTGTAGGTCAATCTTGCTACATCAAACATTATAGATTATAAACTTAGTTCTAAGCAATTAGGGATTTTGAAATTAGGTATTTCGTGCAAAGGCCAATGAAGTTAAGGCCTTCTGATATCTAACCATGTAAATAAATTAAACGTTAGTATCCACCGAGTCCAGTTTAATTTAAAATCAGTTGGTATATTAAATGAGTTTTGGTTAATAATAAAATGTTTTATTATTATTGGTTACTAATAAAAAATCATGGTTTATCTATTCATTCTTATACCACTCTAAATATTCTAACTGCCATATAACTATTCAAACTAACCCCCTTATTCATAGAGATTTTGCCCAGTTTGCAATGGTTATGAAAGGCATTTTTAGGAACAAATGTGATTTGTAACTCCACTGCAGGTCGATTATAACTTTCTATGAATAAGGGGGTTAATGTTTAGTTCTATTTATGCTTAAATTTATATAACGTCCCTTCCTATCATGCAATTGGGTAAAATCTACTAATTTGTATAATTACAAAGACAATTTTGTTTATCCATCATTTAATTCATATAAATTTTCTACTTATTATCTATTATTAATCAGCAACAAACATTTAATTCAATAATACTACTTAATTATAATCACAGAAAACGTACGAACAAAGTTATAAAATAATAATAATAACAAAATTATACTTATAAATTATTTTCGTTACATCAAAGCGTCAGGAGCAATGCGGGCATGGTGACGACCTATATGCTGCTTCAATAGCTGCGTCTGCATGAACCGAGCGGCTCGCCCGAGCGATCAGGGGGCTTAACACAAGCTCTTATTGCGATTCAATTATAGGAACGTTTTAACGACGTTTTAATGACGTTTCTTATTGTCATGACAATAAGGTACGTCATTGCACAAAAAGTCGCTGAAACGTTAATACGTTCCTGTAATTGAATCGCAATAAGAGCTTGTGGTAAGCCCCCAGGGCGCCGTGTCGCTTAGCGATTGAACTGTCACTGTAGCCGATTGCCTGATGGTAAGGTCCGACCGAGATCTCGGTCTCGGTCTCGGTCTCGGCCGTTCTCGGCTAAAATTTACGTCTCCGTCTCGGTCTCGGTCTCGGCGAAAATTTTGGGAGAATCTCGGCCGAGCCGAGACTGCACATAACTAGAGAATTTGAGTATGTGTTCGATTGTGATTGGCTTAAAACCTCTACGGCCTCGCTAGTGCCGTACGGCGCTACAAAGCAAAAACTTTTTTTTTTATAGTGCGTGACTGGGCCATCCTAATTCTTTTTATAATGTTGGCATCACTACCCAAGACTAATAGAGGACTAAAAAAAAGGTCGGGTAGAGTGACATTTTGAAAATTTAACATTCTCGGTCTCGGTCTCGGCCGAGAATTTATTTTATTCTCGTTCTCGGTCTCGGTCTCGGTCGTGATGAAAAAACTGGTCTCGGTCGGACCTTACCTGATGGTGATGTTGGCCGGTTAATTCTGACCGAACAATCAGACACCACCAGCGTTTTGCTATCAAAACGCTTCAGAAGCAGCTCAATTGCTAAGCAACTCAGCGCCCAGTTTTAACGTCTGGCCACGTAGACATAACGTCATATCTGATTGCTTGGACACGCCGCTCGCCTCTTGTAGATGCAGCCATTCATCAATCTTATCAACTTACTACTGCAGAAACGGATACCGAATTAAAATAAAATAACTGTATATAAATAAATGATACTATGCTATCAAGATTGAAATACTGAACACATCACCACACCTTCAGAAGCAATAGACAATCAAATATGATAATCTGTACTCGGTAAGTTAAACTAAGTTTAGCCACAGAGGAAGGATAAATACAGAGGTATGACGAAACAGCAATGGGGATTGACCATTTTTTAAAAAGCCGTGATGATGGAAATACCATTTCGAGGAATAGCGTTCCTATACATGTTAATCTAGTTGTTTTTTTTTTTCATGTTTAGTACGCAAAGGGATTTATTATGCAAAATCTTGTCGTCGATAAGGATTGACGACATCAGTTCCATGACTTAAAATTTTCAGAAGAATACAAATATATTTAAATTAGTTTCTTAAACACTTTATTAAAAAAAGGATTGTCAAAAAATAGGCTTTTGCCCGCGACTTCGCCCGCGCATTTGTCCCACGGGAACATACTATCGGGATAAAAAGTAGCCTATGTGCTATTCCAGACATAATCTATCTCTGTGCCAAATTTAATCCAGATCCGTACAGCCGTTCTGGCGCGATTGAATAACAAACATTCATCCATCCATCCAAACTTTTACATTCATAATATTAGTGGGATGCTAATTGCGCGGTGGGAGCGTTTAGGTGCCTCAATAGCAAGAGACGGTCCCATACTACTGATGCCAGTATTGGTTCCACATAGGGCACCAGAACCCTAGTCCCTAGACCCTAGTCCCTAAACCCTAGTCCCTAGAACCTAGACCCTAGTCCCTAGTCCCTATTCCTAGACCCTAGCCCCTAGACCCTAGACCCTAAACTCTAGACCCTAGACCCTAGTCCCGCACCCACCACGCTATTGCTGTCTAGAGTACCTCTGTATTTATCCTTACTCTGTGACATAACAAACTATTTATTTTCGCTTTGCTGATTGTCCTCTGTCTCACTCTGTCCAATAGCAGCCTTGTGCAGTTCGTACAGCTGGGCTATTTGTTCGTCGGTCATGTGGTCTAACAGCTGAGGGTCCAGGTATGTGCCGACCGCCTTCTTCTTCACTTGCTGCAGAGGTTTCATCTGTTTCGCCAGAGTTATAGCATAATCCTGAAAAAAAATTACTTTTCGAAAGACTTTGGACATACATACATACAAATAGATACAGAGAACTACATACAAATAAATAAATATTGCCAGACAAACACCAACTGTATGGTCCCAAACTAAGCAACGCTTGTACTATGGCTACCGTACAATGGACTGGGGGCGATCCCAGTCACACCCAGACTAGGGCAAATTACGAAAAGGCCGTTTCCGAAATTTGCCTCTGGCGGGAATCGAAACCGCAACCACCCGATGTAGTGAGCGGCCAACGCTCAAACCACTGTGCCAAGTGGTCGTCCATATATTATATTATATTATGTTACAGATGGAGTATAATATATTATGTTACAGATGGAGAGCTCATCACTGCATGCAGTTCGTATCACAAAGTTTATGTATAAGCATGTCATTTTTATACATAAAGCTCTTAGGGCCTGTTTCAGCATCACTAGATAACTCTTACCCACTAGATAAATATGGCGTTTTGCCAGATATTCTATGAAACATCTGTCATAAGTCCATATTTATTTGGTAGGTAAAAGTCATCTGACAAGTCTGAAGGCCTTCAATGAAATAACTGTTTTTAGGCTTACTGTGTACTTTAAAAAGTACCATTCGCTAAATACGTATACAAAATATTTTTTTTTTTAAAAGTAGTTTTCTTTAAATATGTATATACCATGGACCAATTACTAAGGGGACTGGCCCTAAGCAAGTCGGCCGAGTGGTCGGCCTAGTACTAACATCGACATAAAACGAAGCGAGTAGTTCAACTATTTACCGGTAGATAGAACAATGAAAAATAAAAAAAAAATGACCACGTTTTTTTTCATACATATATCTAATAAGGGCACCTCTTTCTTTAGTCTTTACTCTGTGGTATATACCTATTTTGCAAACATTTTTTATTGCTTAGGCATATGGACAGACAATCCACTTGAGGGGACCAGGTAACCTCAATATGCATATAGCGAAACTCACTGTCCATTCATTGAGAAATATCCGAGCCTCCTCAGGGTTGCATTTCTTGTGCCTCTTGAACTCGTCCCGTGCGTAGTTGTCCCCCATGATGCGGAGCTCGGGGGGCAGCGCTCGGTGCACGCGGAATATTAGCTTGTACAGCCTCCGGACCCGGAAAATGTGCTCAGCTGATGACATCTACAAAAATAACCGGCCAAGTGCATGTCGGACTCGCACTTAAAGGGTTCCGTACCACCGTAGAATATAAACATACCTCCCCAAAATGGTGATATTTAGAGTCACACGTCGAAGTATTTTGTATGGAAACCAACCATAAAACAAATAAGTAAAAAATATTACGTTTTTTGTATGAGGACCCCCTTTATTTTAAAGTTTTATTTTATTTTTAGTACCTATTTGTTATTGTAGCGGCAACAGAAATACACATTCTGTGAAAATTTCAAGTCTATTCCTATAACAGTTCGTGAGATACAGCCCGCTAACAGACAGACGGACAGACAGCATAGGCTTAGTAATAGGGTCCTGTTGGCACCCTTTGAGTACGGAACCCTAAAAATTAACTTAATGTCAGACAAAGCACCACTTCTTATTGTATGGTTAATGGCCAACCTAGTATCAGTTGTTCAAGCCGCCCGAAGGCCTCTGACAAGGCTTAACACCTGCTGCCTAGATGACAACAACCGGGACCAACTTTACGTGGCCTCCGTAGCACAATGCACTGCCTAAATCGGTGGGTCTAGAAGCATGAAATTATGCTTAGGAGTTCCTTGTGTAATGTAGGTGAGCGATAAGTAGGTAATGAAAAATAACATTTTATCAATAAACATGAATGAACGCTGTATATTAAAGTAATAGGAGAAAAGTAAGAAGGGTTTTCAATTTAGTTTAACATAATTTTCATAATAAATGCTTGTATTTACCTCGTATTTGTTGTGTAATCGTGCGGCTGGCCACAAAAATATAACCTATCCTATTAATAATTCACGTATGGTAGAGAAATTACACTGAAGATAATCATTAGATAAACAATATTAAATGTACCTAATAGGTACCTATTAACGGAATAATTATTAATTCCTCGTAAAAACTTGTAAAAAGTAAAAAAAAATCGAGTGACATGACATATACAATTTTTTTATTTTTCGTCATGGCGGCGCTATACTTCTCGCATTTAGCCGGTGTCAGACAAGTTATAAAGCCCCAGCCGTAAGGCCGCGAAGAGCGTGTGACTAAGGCCCGCCACGTACATACGGAATTCCGTTTCGAAATATCCATCCAAATGTATGGACGTATCGCATTCGGAAACCCCGATTCGGTATTTCGAAACGGAATTCCGTATGTATGTGGCGGGCCTAAGTGGATGTCGTGTCGGGGACTTTGCATTCATGTTGCCAAAATAAGTGCAGTAACTCACATCAAAAGGTTTAATACATATCTGCATCTATGCACTTTTGAAAAACAGTAATTTCCCTCTTGCTCTCTCCCTGTTCTTTGTCACTTCGTCGCCGGACGATAGCGACAGACTGTCGCCGACAGTCATCACCCAATGGGGGCTGCAATATGGATGCAACACACCTTCGACATTATACGTCATATCCCTAAACGGCTTAACCGATTTTGATGTAACATTGAAAACAGTTTAACACGTGTGTACCGTGTGTGTAATAGGGAGGTACCTACTTTTATTACACGAACTTAACTGTTTAAAATAAAACAATATCATAATACCTAAATAGGTAGGTAATTCTATTTATTCTCAACATTTAACACAAACAGCTCAACAATAGTGTTATCGGGGCGTGAGAGTGTACGAGAGTGTACGAGTCTGTACAGTGTAGAGTGGCCTTTACCACCAGCATCAAACCACAGACGGACCATTCGCACATAATAGAAAAAAACATCTTAACTACTAGGTATAATTTCTAGCATAATACAGCAAATTATTTACATCAGAGACGGGGGTACAGAAACAGTTGAACCTACAAAATATAGGTTGGTAGAAACAATTACTTAATTATAATATAATGGAATTTCTCTTTGAAGATATTTTTTTTTATAATCACGGAATCCATAATCTGCAGAAAAATAATAATCATCATCAATCATAATAATCTTGTTCATCAAAATTTCATATAAGTACATATAGTATTTGTCACATAGGATGGAGTTCAGTCAATCAAAAATTAATTTCAATTGAAAGTGTGGTCACCACGGGCAATATACCTAAACAATTCGGGCGTACTTTTTACCACAGAGTACATTTTACAAACTGAGATAGAGGTATAACTTAAACATGAATGCGTACACATCGCACGCTGGCCTTATGTAAATGCATCAATTCAAGAAATAAAGTTACAAAATGTGGGCACCCATGAGTATTCGAATCCAAGGTGTCCAAACTCGGAGACGTCGTTTTAACCACTAAGCTACGTGAACCAATCATTGGTGATACGAAAATTTGCTTTGTGACTGCTTGTGACGTAGATTCTACGGCCATCTATTGTCATGTAATTCAAACACTTAACTGAATTTAAGCAAATGTGCTTAGTTAGTAGGGCCATGCTTTGAAATTTCATTTCATTAATTTTATTTGAAAGTCAAATCTGCAATTCATAGGAAATATTATAAAAATACTTCCGAAAAGGGTTTTAAATTTCATATAGCATACGCAAGCAGTCTCTCAAGCCAATGATAATCATTGTTTTTTTATATAAGTAACATTTTCTTGTTTCTATACCCCCAACATTACCACCACTAATACTAATTTACGTAAATAAACGGCCCGGCGTATGAAGTCATGTCATACTACGGAGTCCAGTACGAACATTGCCAGCAAATGACGCTCTTGCACTAATATTATATAACACTTTACTCCAAGATACATTACAGCGTTATATAATGTTGCAATATAGTGTTAACATTATAATATTTAACTATGTGAGCGTCATTGCGAAATAAATATTAGATTTTCGAACATTTGATCATACATGTATGGAAAGATCAAAATCGAATCTGTAGGCTAGAACGTACTAGGGAACCTGCAGGGCCGTGTCCGGTCCGTGCGGTCCGTGCACTACGCAGTATTTATCTATGGTACGCAGTATACGCTGTCATGTTGACAGTTCGCGATACAAGCGTACTACCGTCCGCCAGCGCACGGCTAAGTGTATCATTTTTACATCAGAGTATTATTATGTGCAGTGTAGGATTCCTAGTACATTGAGTTTGATTGAGTCAAACACATCATATCGAAACTTGCTTACATATTACTGATACATTCAGAATCGTAAAAAAAATATTACGGGCCAAATACCCAATCTTTGGAATTATTGTATGTATATTGGAAACTAATGGATTTTATTGATATTAGACGATGTCCATGTGAGCACTGGACATTGCTAATTATTGTCATGACAATGTTTATCCTGCTTGCCAATGTAGTTGGAGCCAACTACAAATCACAAATACAAAATCTATAAATCTGCAAGACATGGTATACTTAACGACTTCAGACAGCGACAGAGCTATACGAAAATACAGCTGTCCTATTCCTTTGTACATCTCTGCCACAGTCGTCTGTTGGACCTATTAAAAATAGGTCCTTTGTATTACATAACTGATATGCAATATCATAGTCATTGACTTATCTTGTAGATAAATAGAGAAATAAATACAATCGGATTGTTAACTGTATACATTGATCTAGGCAACTTTGTAACACATTCGATGGATAATTTTGTACACTTGAAGTCAGAGCCAGGGGATATACTATCTCTCTGATATATCCACCTGCTTAATAAGGCTGGAGCGGAATAATGTCCGGCTGGGCGGTTCGCGTCAGTTGACATCGACCACACAACCCGTAGACGCCTAATACCTATTCGCAATGCCTTCTCAGTCAACTAACTGAGGTGCACGGTCGCGGGGTACTGAATGCTCATTGGTCCAAACAAGGTCACGACAAATCCTGACACACTCGCACATAGACAGATCGATCGTTACTGGCCAAACATTCGCCCTGTACTAGATGTCTACTGGATATGAAGTCGATGGTTTGAGGCCATGGTATACATAATACCTGTTTTATGCCATGTTTGAGGCATGTTTAAGTCACTCTAAGGCCCTGCGCACATCACAACATTACTTACGTTATTCACTGAATAAACATTTCATTATAACCATGAATAATCTGATTTTTTATTTCCAAAATAGTGTTCTATATTTATTGTTAACAGTCGCCTGCATCACTCGGAATACATTGCCAATATAGCTGAGCTTTCTTCATCACGAGCGCCAGTTATGAAGAGAGTTCAGTTTATGGTGGAAAGGTCAAAAGGCAATTTGCATGGAATATTCCCACTGCGGACAAAATCGAAATAGGACAGAAATATGACTTAATTTTACAATGATATGGGTGGCATTCTTGTGTACCTAGTGCCTGGGAATATTTATGCTCTGATCACACAGCACGAGAATGCGCGAGCATCGTGACTAGTGATGGGATGTTCTCGAGAACATTCTCACCCTCGGAAACTTAAACGGAAACTTACTTGTGAGAATTTTTGAAATCTTATATTTTGGGTGACGTTATCCTAACCAGAGTTGGGCAAAATTTAATTGCAATTGATTAATTGCTAATTGCATGTGATGTCACAATTAACAATTCATTGTGATTTGTTCGCGATTGACGAACAAATCAAAATTAATTGTTAATTGTGACAACACATGTAATTAGCAATTAATTAATCGCAATTAAATTTTACCCTACTCTGATCCTAACATTCAATCTTAAAAACAATTAAAACCACCATACTTGCATGTTTAATGAGGTTTATGCCAAATTTAACATGCTTCAGAAGATAAATTGTCGAAAATTCTCACGATTAAGTTTCCGAGGGTGAGAATGTTCTCGAGAACATCCCATCACTAATCGTGACACACAACAGCACGATATTACACAGAACGGAACTACTACAAAAATACTTTCTTTGTTCCACATTATTTTTCTTAAATTGATTATGAATAAAATAACTAACTGCAATGTGTAGGAAAACTATATAGGGTAAAACCCCCAATTATTGGCACCCTGCACCAATTATTGTCCATACATATTTCTATGGTATTTCCTAGTTCAGCGGATAGAATAACTAGGTAGGTGTGAAAATCTGTGAAATTTATGACTTTTAACAAAAAAAACACTATTTCCATGTTTAGTTTTCTTATTTTTTAAAGATAACTTCAAAAGTGCCAATAATTGGGGGTGTGCCAATATTGGGTGCCGTTACGCTATTTGTATTTAAAATCATGTTGATTTATGTCCGTCACCGGGTCAGATTATGACCTGTGACCTTTTCCCGAGTTGTAAATCTGACTGTACCTTGGTAATTGTCTCGTGTACCTCCATACGGCTACTGTATTGTGCGCAATGCTTTAAAGTGATCGTTATGGAGGCTGGGTGGGTAATACTATATCTTTTCTTGTATGAAGGGGTGTGCTAAGCAGTGGTTGACGGAAGCTCGCTTCGCTGGGTCCAACATCAGCATCCTCTCCAACAGGTCTTTGAACTGCGTGATCTTCTTAGCCTCCGGCGCCGGCAGTCGGTGGTGGGGGGGCGCTAGTTCCAATTGGAGATCTCTAGTGGACTTTATACTAGACATTATTACCACCTTTTCCTGTGGACAAAGAACATAGTGCTTTCATTATGCATACAAATAAAAAGCGTTTTAAAAAACATGTTTGTGTTACTCTATTTAACCTTTTAGCTTTTTAAATAATGTGGAAAATTAATACTTTTTTAATGTGATCTTAAAGGGGGACACACGGGGAAAACAGATGGTGTATTAACAAAAGCCACGAACCAACCACAATTTGGAATCCGGACTAGGAATAACGAGCATCACAATAATTCCGAAAGCCGAGGGGCGGGGGCGATTTCGAAAATAATAATGGATTGTGATTCAATCGTAAATAATTTATACTTTATCAAGCGTATATTTCGGAAACTTTGTCAAAGGACCGTATTAATAAATGCATCTCAAAGTTGAGATCGATCTTAAGATGCAATTTTGGCGTTTAATATATGGAACATCTGTCAAAATCAGCATCTCAAGTTCGATTTCAATCTTGAGATCGATTTACATATTAATACGGGCCGTAGAGTCTTCTTCTTCCTAGCCTTATCCCATTATATGGGGTCGGCTTTCAGTCTACCCTGATTTGGCTGATCACCGATATTTACACGGAGCAATTGCCATCTGCCCTCCGAGACCCAACTAGTGGGACTATCGGCAACCTAAGGGTAACACCATTTTTGTCAGACTTTTTCAGGCTTCTGACTGCCTGTAACTACTGTCAAAGATCTTCAAATGACACCCGGGACCGCCAGCTTAACGTGCCCTCCGAAGCACGGAGGAGGTCAGATGTTATAATTCGGACAGCCATCCAAGGCCCAACCGACCCGAACGTGGCTTAACGCGCCGATGTATCGGGCGTCTTACAAACTAGGCTACGACCTCCTCAGCGTCCTACAATACGGGCCGTAGAGTGCGTATTCTAAAGGATAGTTTGTCCATAACAAAAGTTTAAGAATAAAAATGTTTAATATTTCCTGTGAAATGAAAGGCACTGATTCGGTAACGATGTGTATTCACTGAAAAAGGTGTTTAGGACTAACACAGAGCGACTTGCTAATATTTATGAATATTTTAACGTAAACGTGTGCACCACGGTTCGCACAGTATAGACAAGAGAGTGACAGACAATCAATATACCACAGACTAGTAATATGTAGAAAAGTTAGAATGCAATTCTAAACAAAAAACTTACCCTCTCAGTGATCTTATCCAGCTCGTGGTACAAGAAGTTGCAGTTACCATCAAAGTGCTGCTCTTTGAACGCACCCTTCTTAATTATCTTGTTCGGGAACTTCCCTTTTAAATCCATGAAGTATTTCAGCATCTCATTGTTGGATTTCCCGCTGAACATAATCTTCCCAGTAGACAGTTCGTATATAGTGCACGCAGTAGACCACATGTCTATGCCGTGGTCGTAGGTCACTCCGAGGATGATTTCTGGTGCGCGGTAGAACCGTGATACCAGATAGGGTGTGATCTCGTTCTCAGTGATGAGGGATGCTGAGCCGAAGTCGCAGAGCTTCAGCATCAGTTTACTTTCGTTTACTAGTATGTTGTCGGGTTTGATATCTGTGGAAGTTATGGTGAAGATAGAGCTTTTATTTATGGGAGATTTTGTCATTAAGGCCGTGTGACGCATTGTGACGCGGCGTACGCGTGACGCTGTAAGCGGCCGATGGCATTTAATAGGAAACCACGGCCTTAGAGTCTGTTTCAGAATCGTCTGATAACTTTTATCTACTAACGGTCAGTTTCTAAATTCCTCAACGATTTGCTCTACTGTGGATAGAAATTTGACATTAATTCCACATAAGAAACGTCAAATTGCTATCCAAGACTCTTGTCACGCATTATATCGCACCAAGACGCTCTCTCTCTTACTTAATGCGTAGGATAGAATAAGACAAAGTCGGTTTATCTCGGGTTTTGTCTTGTCACGACTAGGTGTGTTACCAGTGTCGAAATGAAGACAGACACTAAAGCCCATCACCCCCCTCCGTCCCACTCCCCTCCAGGTCGGCAGCGTGTGAGCAATGCCTTTGGTATTGCAAGCATCTATAGGAGATTGGAAGACCCAGCCTTAAAGAAACTGCTGCTAACATGTTGTATTGATTACAACATGCCAGTGATAAGTCACTTTATCGCCTGGCAGCTACTAAATAGTATTATTTGTTAAAACGAGGTGGCATATCGCCACACATCTATGGGCTTTGGTAACAGCTTAACGTCAGGCGGGCCATACGCTTGTTTGCTACCCCAGTGCTATAAAGAAGAAAAAAATGCTCACCAGCGTGCAGTATACCCGTCTTCTTCAACAACTTGAGTGCTAGGAGCATCTGCTGGGTGTAGCTCCTGACGGCTTTGATATGGATCCCGCTGTTCTTGCCGTACTTCTTGAGGACCTCGCGCAGGTTCATCGAGAGGGGCTCGAGGACCATGCACAGGTGCCGCTTGTGGAAGAAGTGCCGGAACAGCCGGAGGCAGTGGAACTTGTCGTCAGCGTCCGCGTCGTTCAGACGCTTCAGTATTTCTAATTCGCGGAGACCGGTTTTGTGCCTGTGATAATCGAAGATGTATTAAACCTTCAGATGGGACTTAGTGGCTATGCACACGGAGCAACTTTCAACCGAAACTATCGCCGAAACTATCAACTGTTTAATGGTTTTTTGGCAGTTGCAGCCAATAATTGCCAGTTGCAGCAACAGTTTCCGTGGTTGCCGCGATTGTTTTATATGAAAACAGCCGCCAGTTGCCGCAAAAGTTTCCCGTGTGCATAGCCCCTTACCGCGCTTATTTTGGTAAAATACATAGATGCAAGGTAACTACCCGATGTCCACTTAGTGCAATTTTTTAGAGCACTAATTATCATGTATGTCATGTCTTTGATATAAAATGTCGTGGGTGGCAATAGGTATTTTAAGACTGTCCAAACAAGGTTTTTTACCCATTTTCGTGGCAGCAGAATAATTCTTGAACATATTTCTAAGAACCCAATAAACTTGGTTTTATTTTATTTTATTACTCAACTTATTTAAAAAATAAATTGTTATATTGCGGCCAACGAGAACTGCTACAAAGATGAATGGATTGTTTTTATTACATTTGTTGTTGCAGAATTACCCATTAATATTAAAAATGGCCACCCGAATTTAGGCGACAGCAGTAATACGCTTGAACCCGAATATTATTACCATTTGTATCGCTTCTTTTTATCCACGGTATATGGTAATATGTGTGTTTTTTGTTTTATAGGACTGCGGTGGCAAAAAAGCGTACGGCCCGCCTGACGTTAAGCAGTTACCGTAGCCTATAGATGCCAAAGGCATTGCACATTGCCGACCTGTAGGGGAGAGGGATGGAGGGAGAGATGGAGGGATGGTATTCCTGTTAACTCACATAATTTCATTGTTCCTGATGATCTTGACCGCGACGTCGGTGTTGCTGCGCGCCTGGTCGCGGGCGCGGACCACGTTGGAGAACACGCCCTGCCCCGTGTACCCGTACACCGTGTAGCGGTTGTCCAGGTTCTCGCCGATACGGACTCTGTGGGGGGAGGGGGGAGGGTCTTTACCGGACGTAAACATGCTTGGACACTAGCCCATATTTGGAAGATATGAGCCCAGTCCCCACTGTCGACGAGTGGGATATCCACATGTACTAATCCACCAAGCCAACTAGACACTCGAGTATAAATATCAAATGATAGTAAGTCAATGATTCCGCGGTCCATCCACCACGTATTGGGAGCTACTGCCACAGGAGTGCCCAGGCATTGGCCCTGGCTCACTACGTTGTAGACGGATCGCGGAATCATTGACTTATTATCATTTGATATTTATACCCGAGTGCCTAGTTGGCTTGGTGGTGTAGTAGGCTAACTTAAGACATCAAAACGAGATAGACGAATCCCTAGATATAAGTTGATTGCAAAATTCAATGCATTTTAAAACTCTGAACTGTGTAACTGCAAGAGGTAATAAATTTCGTATGTTACAGTATAATTTTGTTATGTAATGTGCTACGCTTAGTGTAGTGTTTACGTTATTCATACCTATAATATCCTTCGGCGTCGTCCCAATTATCTGTCAATGAAGGGTTCTCTAAAGAGTTTTTGCTTCTAGGTTTACCGGCTGTTGGAGTCTGAAATTCAATTACATAATAAAAAATAAATAGTTTAAAAATATATCTAGTAAATGAGCCATTGCAATAAATACAAAGTAGTTAATAATAAAAAAGCAATAAATAAATAAGCGAAGAGAGTTGCACCATGATAAATTATCACCCTATGTCCGAAACTTAATTGTCTTCGATTATAAGTATAATGTTCGGGATACACGGCGACATTCAGTGTACATCAGTGTCGCGACACCGCCACTACAAGTGTAACAAGGTGTCGCGATGGTGGAAACACACAGACACTTGATGTATACACTGAGAGTATTAGTGTCAAGTGTCGTCGTGTTTTAAAGTTATCTGGCGATTCGAAAACAGCCCCATAGCCTACTTTTAAATGTCAAGCCATGCAGCCAAGTGAAAGTCAATGTATAAAAGGATCCCATAAGCTATGTCTTCACCAGTGCGCTTTCATGTTCATCTTGCGTCTTCAACTTTCAATTCATCTCGCGTTAAGCGCGTGCAATATTGACTGCCTTAAGACGCATTGCAGCTTAGTGTCTACACCACGGTCGTCAAGATGAACAAGTGTAGCTATATGTGCAGAATATTTGGTATTAACTACGAGGAAAAAAACTTAAGATAAAAGAGTATCTGGATAAGCGATGTTTAGAAGACACGAAACAAAAATTACGAAAGAAAACATTCATAATTTCAATGTTTTAACTTTATCTGCCGCCATTTTGTATGTAAAGCGCACGGAATGTTGCACGCGAACCCACCGGTGGCGGATTGGAGCTAGAATAGCGCACGCGTTATTGCATGCGCTATGGCGCTTCATGCATGCGTCAGACGAAAGCGCAAGATGAACGTGAAAGCGCACTGATGGGGACATAGCTATACACTCACATCAACACTGTAGTTGTCTTGGTCCGCGAACATATCCCATTCCCCTGTCTTGACAGACTTCTCCAACTTCAGATCAGCTTTGGACTCATTCTGGATATTCCTGATGAGTTCGCTGCTATCACTCTTAGACTCCTTCACAACCCTCAACTCAATCATGGAAGCAGCTTTAACTTTACAATCACATTTATGCTTCGAATCAGCCTTCTTGCTATGCTTGCAATCAGTTTTGTCAGATTTGGTGTCGGTTTTGTCAGGTTTGGTGTCGGTTTTGTCAGGTTTAGTGTCGGTTTTGTCAGGTTTAGTGTCGGTTTTGTCAGATTTGGTGTCGGTTTTGTCAGGTTTAGTGTCGTTTTTGTCAGGTTTAGTTTCGGGTTTGTCAGGTTTCTTGTCAACTTTGTCAGGTTTGGGAGCAATGGTGGGTTCCGGTTCGGCCTCGGCCTTCGGCGATGTAGTCGTGTGCTGGACATGCTCTGTTGTCTTTGTATTGTTGTTTTCGCACCCGAGTCTCTGAAAGTGGAGCTTTATTAGCACAATTTTATGATGATAATGATGATTATGATGAGAAGTCATGAATTCTATTGCCTACGGGCCATTACACACCGAGTAGCCATGGAGACGTCGCCAGCCACCGTAGCCAACTATTCGTATCGAAATGTATGGGAGTTACCACGCCTGGCGACGGACTGGCGACGTCGCCAGTCACTACAAATTGTTTGGATACGTGGCCGACGATGTCGCCATGGCTTGTCGAAGTGTTATGGCCCTAATACAAGGCCAACATGTCGAACACCAAGAATTAACAATTTACGATGAAGAATGTTCACTATGTCAAAATGGCAAACTATGAATTTTAAAAATTATTCAGGGTCACGATGCCGGTACAATTCCTATCACATCAAATTATGGAGGATTTTTTTTTATTATGATCTACCTTCATGAGCTGTTCCCTCTGCTTGCGTCTCCGCTCTATGATCTGCTCCTCCGTCTCCTCCTCCTCATCGGTGTTGATGTCAATGTTCAGCTCCTCATCGCTCGAGCTTGGCACTATCTCTGCTACTTGGTTTGGTGAACTCTGGAATAGAATTCATAATAAGATAGAAACAAGACACAGTTTAAAATGTATACCATCCTCAAAATGTCTATACCACCTATCGTTATTCCAAGCATTACAACCTTTACTATAGTCTGACCGCAACCGCTGTACCGCGCCTTAGGTACGCGAGCGGCGAGACGGGGGGCGTTTTCCCACTTCCCCGAGTCCTCCCCGCGCATACCTAATTTCCCATTCCGCACATCCCCGCGCAAACCTAAGGCGCGGTACAGCGGTTGCGGTCAGACTATACGCAAGGACTTAAAACTGTAAATAGAAAGTACTGATTTGCATCAGTCAGCTAAATGTTGTCAGTTTACCTTACGCCTATCCCTATTGGTTGATCTGTTCTCTCTGTCCCAAGAGCGGTCGTGGAGCTGGTCCCGGGAGCGGCGGTCGCGGTCGGCCTGCCGCCGGTCGGGTCGCGGCGCCGGCGAGCGCTCCCGCGACCGCCGCCGCGACCTCGCCACCTCCCGCTCACGCCGCCGCGCCTCCAACGACCGCCGCTCCCTCTCACGCTCCCTTTCCCTTTCCCGTTCCCTCTCCCGCTCCCTCTCCCTCTCTTTCTCTCTCTCCTTCTCCCGTTCCCTCTCCCGCTCTCTCTCCCGTCTTCGTTCCCTCTCCCGCTCTTCCATCTTTACCCGCTCTCGCTCCTTCCTATCTCTATGCTCCCTTTCCTCAATTCTTTTACTCTCTCTATTAATTATCTCCCGTAAATCTTCTTCCTGTCTCTTCGGCTTGTGTCTCTCTCTCTCCAGCGACCGGTCCTTACTAGTTTTTTGTTTACTACTTCGTCTATGTTCCTTATCCTTTTTGGGTTTCTTAGGCGGGGGTGATTTGGCGTCATCGTTGATGCATATGACGTGGTTGTCGTTGTTCTTGGCGTGAGCGCTGTCCTCGTCGCTCTTGTCCGAGTAGTAGGCGACCAGGCGCGCTTGCAGCAGTTCCTTCTGCTTCATCAGCTCCTCAAGGTTGAGGTCGTCTTCGATCATCGTGAGTTCCGGGCTCGCGCACTCCTCCTGGTAGTTTTCTTCTGACGTCGACGATATGATCTCCAACGCGTCATCCTTTATTTCCACCACTCTGCGATGGTTATTCTTGCTCTGAGCAAGCGGCGCAGCGGGGCTACCGTTCTTAGCCTCGGGCCGCACGGCCGCGGGCTGTTGCGCGCGGTGCTGGATGTGGTTGGTTTTGCTGATCAGATCCTCGTAGTCCGAGAGAGAGGTCTCGCTTTCGGGTTTGGGGCTTTTGTGTTTTTCCTTTTTTGATTTCTTTTTCTTTTTGTTCGCCTTCGCGTCGTCGTCGGCGGGGCGTTTGTGCTTCTTATGTTTCTTACTTTTCTTTTTCTTCTTGTTTTCATCGTCGATTTTCTCGCCGTTGGTGGGCTCCTCCGCGTCGGCCTTTGTCCTGTGAACAGGGTGAGTGGTGGTGTACTTACAATAACTCGACTCGACGGCCGCTGTTCGCCCTTCTTATCCTTCACAACATATTGAAACACTCTGTAATGTGGTGAAAGTGTTAGACGTAGGTGAGTCTTTGTTGAAAGTAAAATGTGTAAGGTAAATATATTGGTGTTGATGCGCACACTGATTGTAAGCGTAGTTTGATGATAATAATGGAAGGCATGGAGATGAATGTTTCATCTCATGTATGCAAAAACTATGTACATTGTAATGCTAATGTTGCAGCCTGCTTAACTACACTGCAATTTTCGTCTGAGACTGCAACTCACGACATGATCTAAGCACTGCTAGTAAAAAAGATATTATAAGTTATTAAAGTCGTAAATTGCAACTAGAGTGATATCAATAGTGACATCGATGTATCGCGGTGATAGTTTCGAAAAGATGCAACTTTTATAGCCTGGAGAACCTCTGTTTTGTTTGTGTTCTGGCTTAGTTGCACTACTGTTGGGAGAAGGTATTAAGGAGGGGGAAATATATAGAAAATAAGAATGCAGACTTTGTTGGGGATTCTGACAATACCGTGTGCGCTTTCCTACCAACAAATTATACCCTCAAATGTGTTAATATCTCGCCTTCGGTATAGATTGCTTGAAGTCAGATTGCGTGCGTTTGACAATTCAATTGATATTTGTATTGTGAATTGAGATTTGCTCATAGCTGTAGCATCATATTATATGGTTCTTCGGAATACGGAATCAAGTCATTTTTTGGTAGTTATTTATCCGATAATTTTTATTAATTTTATATAAAACACCTTGTAGGTGACAATTAGTGTCAGTAAAAAATCAAATTCTCTATAGCATGTCAGTTTACAAAGGTCGACACTCGTTTCACAGAAGGTCTAAAGCGCTGGTTTCCTCCGAAAGCGGTGCCGTCATATAACGGCCGCACTAGAACATTGGCTATGTAAACAACGGTGTCCAATACCGCTCTCTCATTTGTCATTCACCGCCTATATTACGGCTGTATATGACAGTACCGCTTTCGGAGGAAACCAGCGCTTAACGGAAATTCGTCGGTTTTATCATCTGACATTGGTAATTGGCCACATCGTTTATGAGGTTTAGGACAGTTGCGGAAATGTCAAATTTTTGAAATTACTAGGTACTTAAAATGTCCACTTCTTGGAATGTGCATGGACTCATGAGTCTACTTAGAATCTAATGGGAACTACAAATAAAAGTCCCATTGCTTATAACATATAGTAGGTACTCAAACCTAACACTCAAAACAACCTATTTCATATTGAAAACATGGCTGCTATATGACGGTACCGCTTTCGGAGGAAACCATAGCTTTACAGAAGTAACAGTGGTCGGACTGTGTGGCAGGCCTAATCCCATTAAAAAGGGTTTAAAACTATTATAGGATTAACATTTTTTCTGTTCTGCTAATTTTCTAAATTACACAATTATTTGAATAATATGACACATTAAGTAGACTGCTACTTTGCTACTTTTTAATACTGATTAAGCTGTTATTTGTTACCATATAAAATTATATTCACTTACTCTTTGCCCATTTTGAGGGAGATGCCTGCGTATAACTGCTATGTTAAAATCTGAAAATAAAAGAAATTTATTTTAGAACATAAGTCTTACTTCTCATTTGAGGCTTGTATTAAGGAAAAGGAAGATAGTTCTGCTTACAATATGCACACTACAAGTTGACCGGCCCACAGATAGTTCCCAACAACAAACTTCAAAGTGGTCAAGATTGGACTTTATTTTTTTGCCTGGGGGTCTAATAGCGACCCTATGCAACATTGCCAATGCAATTTATTTTTCTGATTTTCTAGCAGAATCTTTAACAATGGAGATCTCAGATCCGTAACGAATTTAGTTGAGACTGCAGATTTATAGATCTAAGAAATCCATAACATACAGTGCAAAAATTTTTGGTCTATGACAAAAATTGATGAAGCATGGGCCAAATTAATAACGAAGTTCGCGCGCAGTTGTTGTGACGTCATCAGGTTCACGAGCGCTTTGTAATGAACGGCGGCGCGGGTACAGCGCGCCTTCAATCCGACGAAACCTGTGACGTCACACGCACATGCTGTGAGCACAGGTACACAAAATGTGTCAGAAAATCGCAAGGGATGGACCAATTTCGATGATTTAAAAACTATATTGATAAGAAAGCATAGTTTTAACTATAGTGTTAGTTATAAGTTGATTTGTTGACATAAAATTGATTCTCATTCCGCTAAATTTCTGTAAAATAGTTATACACGCCATTCGTGATTGTTTCACGGACATTTTGCAGACTTTGCAGGAGGGTCAGACATATGAATTGCTTTTGCAGAATTGCTGCAATGTTCCATAGTGATGCTATTAGACCCCCTGCACTAGTAGCACAGCCGGACCGCGACAAGACAATACGCGAGATAAATTGTTTTTGTTTCATTCTCTCCTATGCATTACAGTGGAGAGAGAGAGAGGAAATCGGTGCGACATTAGTCTTGTCTCGGCGTTTGTGCTAGTCCCCCTGGTCAACTTGCGGTGTGCATATTTTACTGTCAAGTGACATCGCTAGCAGTGATGTGCTGATTCTGTACATACACAACAAATTTTATCTAAAGTATCCAATACTTCCCATGGTTGTATGGTCACAGCATATCCAAGGTTACATTTCCAACAGAAGCTGAGCTGTCTTTATTATTGACACCCATCTTTAAGAAAACCCAGCTTATATTTGAAATGTTACCATTGCAGGTAATGATACCATATAAACAAGGCAAAAATTGTTAGGTTATTGTACATTTAATTACTTGTATTGTAGGATCCACAGCATGCTCTGAGACACCACATTATGTTATTCATTCATTTGAAGTGAAAATAAGACAAAATAGCATATTATACTATTATTTCAAGATTAAGAAAGACAATGCACCCTATATCACAGAGTAGGTACTTTGAATAATAAACTCTTGTGGTTACAGCAAAATGATGGCCAACCATGGCTACATGTATGGTTACATTTCTTACATGTAAAACTAAGTACCCACTTATCTACGTTTTAACAGCTGCCAATATGAATAAGTGTTTAGATACCCTAAAAAACGAAAATCATAATCAACCATGAGAAATATTTTGTATCAAAAGCAACTAATGCCTACCACAGTGGCCAGCAAACAAAACGAGAAGTAAGCAACATAAGACGTATGTATGCGAGTAATTTTAATAATTTAACACAAAAACAACACAAAACATAGATTATGAAACAATCTTGAGGTTACATGTAATGAATGTACACAGATCGGCCCAGTATTGGAATTTTACCAAACCTAAAAGGTAGGTAGTACCTACCTGCAAAATGTTAAAGCAAATGTATGACGAAATGCACCGCTGTGGCTTCTAAGCGAGTTACGGGCTAAACAGTCCTGCTTTCTATTTTACATGCCTACACACAAACAGTTCATACAAACTTACCTATTTATCAATAAATTACGAAAACAATCCAGAAAGAAATTATTTTCAACGTGACGTTATTTTTCGTCAACCAACCACAGATAAAAAGAGCATTTAGGGCTGCCTGCCTGTGTTGGCCCACAGAGTAAGTACCTATATTTTTATATAGTTCATTTTGGTTGGCCTAGCATGCGGATTCGCAAAAATTGTTCAAGAATCCAATACCGAATGTTGCAATTGATATCGAGTCTATGCTTTACTCTGTCTACGGCTGGAGCCCAAAGTGATATCCGATATCGATATTATTTTCAATTATTAAGTTTTGTTTATTTATCGAATTATAGGACAGGAAGAAACCCGTTTTATAAGATATTAATATTTGTGCTGAACATTTTAAAATAAAATAATGAAGAATTTAATATTTGGCAAAATTTATTATATTTTTAAATTAATTTATTGATTTCATAATTTAAAATTAAACACCTTGTGGCTTGTGTGGCATATGTGCATAGTGATCATTGCCGAAATAAATTGCCGTATTTTATTGCTATTTTCAAAAGAAATACATTAAAGAAATAAAACAAACCCCCATAACTAATCGATTTTTATTACGGTTAATAAACATTAAACATAATCAATAAATCATCTTCTTCACTTCACTAGTACAACTAGGCAAGAGAAGTGAGTTTTTTGGTTTTGTAAATAAAAGAATAATAATTATTCTGAGACGTACCTATTTACCTTATAATTCTATGAGTCGGAACTAAAGTAAATGGGTAATTATATATTTCGATTATAAATACTCACCGCAGACGGTAATCGCATTGCACAATATAAAAACATACTGTCCTCATTGTTCACTCGCGTCCATACACAAGGTACTTGAGATTTTTATTTAAACGTCACAAATCTCACAAAGATGCGATGAATTCATGGGATTATGCAAACAATTTATGTATTTACAGGCGCGGCCGGTTCTTGCCATGGCAAACATTAGGCGTTTCTGCTGCGACGACGAAACGGGCGAAATCGTTACGTACAAAGTTAACGAAGAAACCGGCGAGCCTTTTCTAGAGAACGTCTTACCGCCTCAAGACGCCGAGCTGAGGAACGCGACCAGTTCATGGCAATCCAAGTATGTGAACTTCCCTCAAGGATACATGAGCAACAGCAAAAAGTTTCAGTCTTTGAAAGCCAATATCATAGCTGGATCTAACACAGTTAGCCACCGATTGTTGCTAATACCAACGGTTCTAATCATTTTCCCGGGCGTATTTTGCATCCTACTGGCAGTTCTCGAGGTGTTCCTCCATGTCCGGTGCCACAAAAATAACAAGAAGTTGAAGGACCCAAACCTGTACTACCGCAGTCCGTTCCACATGATCTCGCGCACGTTCTGCGGCGTCTGCCGCGACTGCGACACTGCCTCCAAAATTGGACAGATGCAGGACCAGAGACGTCATCGCTATGACTATTTCCGCGGGCTTGCTATCTAGTATTACTTGATTGGTTAAAATTAGGGTGTTGGTAGGTTAATGAATATAAAATGTGATGACAATAATCTCAGTTAGACATGCAGCTGTTGGTAAAATAATATGATCTCAGAAGATTTTTATCTCAAGTATTTTGAAGTACAACTTCTAATGTTATATCTTAGTACAAATACCACCTTTCCATGTATAATAGTCATCGCTCAAATTGTAACTAGAATATTATGATAAACCTTCTAAAGTCTGATTAAAAATTCAGTGGAGTAAAATGTCAGCTTTAAATGTCAAACGTAAAATTAATTTGATCTGTTCATCATGAATAATGTTGTTTTTATGATTCTGGTTCAAATTAATTAAATTTTATTTACTACAGAATAACAAAAATATGATCACTCATAAAAAATAGATGCAATTAAATTATAAATTCACATTTATAGCTGTCATTTTATTCCACTGAATTATTAATCAGATTTTAATTCCACTTTGTCTCAGCCCCATAAACAAGCTCGACAGGGCTAGCACAAGCACCAATACAAGATTTTTGTCAAGGGTTATATTGCACTGAGTCACTCTCTCTCTCTTATTTAATACATGGGAGAGAAAAAACTTTTTCTCACTTTTGTCTTGTCACAACCGGCTGTGCTAAGCCTGCTGATATTATTATCAAAATAAGGACGATGTATCATAGTCTAAACAATATTGTGCTCATAATATTTCAGCATTTAATATTGCTTGACCACTAGTTTCCTATTAGTTTTAAATAATAAAAAAAACTGTATTGTAAAGAAGATAGACTAATTCTAAGCCAGTCATGTCAGATTGGGGGAATCTCTCAAAATTTAGGGGTTTTTTTATAGCTATAGGGGGAAATTAACATTTTCGGGGGTTTTCTGGAGGGAAAAATATAGGACTAGAGGAATATTTAGTAAAAGTTTATAGCTTAGTTGGAGGGGCTAACGGAACGGAACTAATTGTCACGTGATAACCTCACTTTGCTGGTATTAAAAATACATGAAAAACTAAGTAATCCCATGGGTTTCATTTGGGGGAAAGAAAGTTTATCATCTGGCAACACTGTTCTGAGCAGCTAAAATAAAGACATTTACGCCTGGGCAATTTTACACAGGGTTTATTTATAATAAGGGAGGATTTAATTTTACATGACTTCTTTTTTAGGGTTCCGTACCCAAAGGGTGCCAACGGAACCCTATTACTAAGCCTCCACTGTCCGTCCGTCCGTCTGTCAGCGGGCTATATCTCACGAACCGTAATAGGTAGAGAGTTGAAAGTTTCACGGAATGTGTATTTCTGTTGCCGCTACAATAACAAAAACTAAATATAAAATAAAAATTAAGGATCTCCCCATACAAGAGACTTATGATTGTTGACGTTTCTATTTTACGGTGGTACGGAACCGGAGCGAGACCGACACGCACTTGGCCGATGTTTGAAATACAGACTCATATAGATCTGGTTAGGGGTACGAAAATTAAATGGAAAGGAGGCCAATGGTCAAATAGTAGATTGTTTTTGATGAGAGTAATAAAAACAAAAGCTTTTATCTCTCTATACATGCTATTCGACTGTGGGCTGACCACCCTAGCATATGAATAGGCGACTTTAGGCCCGGTGCAAACGGGCCACCGACCACAGCTACCGGTGGCCAGCGACAAGCAGTTCATCAGCATTCTCATGCATTTTGTAGAAACTTGCCGCATGCGTGTGGCCGGTGGAGGCCACTCGCGCTACAGCAGTGTCCGCGACTGCGAATGCTTGTCGTTGGCCACCGGTGGCTGTGGTCGGTGGCCCGTTTGCGCCGAGCCTAAGGTCGCCTATTGATATGAAAAAATTAAATAAAAAATATAACGTCACGACTTTTATCCCCATTCGGGGGTAGTCAGAGGCTTAAGTGGCCATACACCACCACATTGTGGAGGTATTAACCAACTCAAAGCCCACGTTTCACCAGATAGTCAGAATCCAACGTGACAGGTGGTGAACCTTGTCGCCGTGTATACAGGAACTGACTATTACCTAATCCCGAGGGATAGGTAGGTAGGTAGGGGTAGGTAGGTATTGATATGCTACTTTGTTATTGGGAATAGAGTCAAATCTGGCTTTACCCTTATGATTGTTATGTATTAATATTTTTTCCGCCATTGAGCATGAATGTTTGCCTTGGAGATACATTGTTTGTAATGTAAAATAACAACTTTATACTAAATGCATATGATATACAGGGTGAATTTGAAATCATGGGCATCCTTTTAAACTATGACTCTACATATGATTCAGAATATTTTGAAACAATACATTAAAAAGTCTATAGAAAAAAAAGATTGCTCTTGTAAGCAAACCAGATAACTGTTATATACCTTACCTGGGCAATATTTTTTTATCAATTGATTTGTTAATTAATATTCCCTAAATATTCTGAATCATGTGTAGAATCCCCGTTTAAAACGATGCCCGCGATTTAAAATTCACCCTGTATATGGTACTTATAATAAATATAAAATGTATGTATATCTGTCCGTTTGTTCTGGCTAATCTTCTAAACAGCTGGACCGATTTTGACGGGACTTTCACTGGCAGATAGCTGTTGTTATAAGATTAACTTAGGGTACTTTTATTTTAACCAACATTAACAAGCTTATTTTGTTAAAAACCATGCGTGCGAAGTCACAGTTAGTGTTGAAATGAAAATTCTCCATTAAATGGTTGTGTAGCGTATGTATTCTTAAAAAGAAATGGTTTTTCAGGGTTTTATAGTAATAGTTTTTTTTTACTTATAGGTGATGGTGTAACTTTGTGTTAATAATAATTTTGTTACTAATATATTTTGGCTGTTAGTCATGTTATGTGGAGAATAAAGGTTATTTGTGAAATTATTATATTTTATTATTTTTATGCTAAACTGAAATTCAATTTCACTTCATACTTACTTCGTGAGTCCCAGTATCCTATCAACAAATCTGAAAGATTATAATCACCAAATTTATAGATCTTTAGCCAGTTTCCAATGGTTTTACAAAGCATTTGTAGGAACAAGAGTGATTTGTAAAGCCAGTGTAAGTCCATCATAAATTTGGGTGCTAATAATAATAATATCCTGGGACATTTTTTACACACGGCTACCTGATCCCAAACTAAGCAGAGCTTGTACTATGGAAATCAGATAACTGATATTACTACATATACTACTTTTTTATTTGTAAATACATACTTAATATACATAATATAAACCCAGACTCGGGACATACAGAATTGTTAATGCACACAAATGCATGTCCCGGGTAGGAATGGAACCTACTACCTGCAGCGTGAAAGGCGCCATCACGCCAACGGGCCCGTCAATGTATAATGCCATACAAACATCTAAGCAATTTTTATGAGTGAGTTTAGAATGAACTGGGTGGTCCTAGTAACACCCAGACAAGAAAAAAAACAAAAGTAGCGCTTCTAAAATGTACGACGTCATACATAGGTGTCCCATAAATAAAAATCAGTTTGGAATCGATATGGCTATCCTTACTATCTATAGCATAAAATGTGGTAAGTATTGGACTTGTATAAGTATCTATAGTAATAAGCCAGTCGCCACGCTATTGATACTATCGATACTATTTTCGTCCCTAACGAGTTTCTATCGATGTGAATATCGATAGTTCTATCGATACTCGATGATCAGTACCATTATTGAATCTACAGATCTCAGAACATCTTTAATAAGCTACTCAATTCTCAAGTTATTGCTCATCCTCACGGAAAGCTAGTGTTACACGGACCCAGCTATAGGTAGGTATTGACGAACGCAGAAATGCATTAGGGTTCCGTACCCTACCCGTTACTGCGAAACCGGCTTACGCTAACAAACAGGCATCACACCAAAACAATAGTTCGAAATATTCACCTTTGGGTTTAACTGTAAAGTGGGAGTAGGCATGCACAGCTTTATAGGCTAAGGTAAACGACCCAATCATGGTCAATATAAGAAAAAAAAATGTCATTTTTGGTCATTTTTCTGGGTAGTTATTGCTAAATCCTACAGTTTCAGTGCGATATTAGTGAAGGATAGTATCTTTTAGTTGTGAAAGATTCAATAACTCATTTATCTATAATAGAAAAAAATAAAAATATTTTTGAAAAATAAAAAAAAATGCCCCAGTAATGGTCAGGCAACAACCTAATGTTCGTCACTCCATTTATGGTCAACACCAGTTATGAACAGCCAATTATGGTCAAGCCAATTATTATGATAATAACGTAATGTTAATAGAAATTTAATCAAATTTCATCCAGATATGCTTTTCTAGAACAAAATAAAATACTATGATAATATTATTTTACGTATATATTAAGAAAAATTGAAAAAACAACAAATTTCTTTTTGAACAACTTGAAAATAGACAACAAACAGAAACACATAGATAGATAGAAATAGACTACATTTTTATAAAATAAAATTAATTTGAAATTAGAATTCTTAGCAACCATATAAAATTGTAAAATTACTAAGCAATATTTTTGATTGACAGATGATGTGCTAGCTATTGTCACACCAGTGTTCATTACTGACCATAATTGGAAACCAATCGTTTTGCGATTTCCAGTAATGGACATCCCAGTTAAAAAAAAGCTACGAAGTAAATTATTGCAATTACGTAGTAATTTTGTCTCCCAATCATCTCAGCATGCTTATAATAAATTAGGTGCAAAACCACTTCTATTTGTCATACTAAAAAATCATTTTAAAAATACCACTTCCTTAACGAAATTCTTAACGAATTGATGAGTTTGCGACGGCGACTTCTTTACACGGTCACCATTTTGAAAATAAACGACTTATAAGACTTCAAAATTATTTTTTATAAAGCTGAGTGTCTATGTTTTATGGTTGAGTATTGCCGCTTTCCCTAAAACATTCGTGATTCTTATTAGGAAGGTTTTGTTTTCAAATGACCATTAGTGGAACGCTGACCATTACTGGTGCGTTTACCTTAGTTCTTATTTTTTTTGTTTATTTTAATACCTAATTTTGTTTTTTTTTTAATTCACTATGTCTTAATGCCTGCCTGCTCACACAGCGTTGCTGTTTGAAAATGTATAAGTACAATTATTCTTTTGAAAAGAGTAACCATTGAGTTTCTTGCCGGCTCTTCTCAATGGAAGCAACATTACGAACCGGTGGTAACGCTAAAATATTGTTTATCTTGACTATTTATAAACGCTTTATTGAGCTTACATGAATAAAAAACTTTTGATTTGATTTGATTTGAAAACCAGTCATTGGAAAAAGCATAAAATAAAAATCAAGATTCGTGTGATATGTTTATATTTCACATTTCAAAGATAAATAATAAAACAGCAAAAATATGAACTGAAATAATAAAAAAGATACACGTCTTGGAATCGGTACTGTTCGCAATCGCCACTACATCTATTTACAAGTTATTACAGCCTACGATTAGGTACTTGACAAACGATACACAAACCAAGGATGGCGGATTTAAACAGTACCGACTGCCGCATGCAGATTTATAACAAAACAGGGTATACAAGGATTCGAAATGTTTCGATATTATAAATCGGCACGGAACCCTGAGGTTGCGTGTCCACTAAACAATACGTCACTGTATACTGCGGGTGTTGACCAATAGGATCGCTTTATTCTCAGTATGCCTGCGTATAATGCGATCTCGTTGGTCGATGTCGGCTCACTAGTTTCGAACACGCAGCCTAGCGAAATATTAAAGTAAAAAATAAAACTGAAATATTAATGCCTGACCGAAGACCTTAGAACAGAAACCTATTCAATATTTTTAGGCAGTTCCTTTATTGCCATTAATACAGTTTCAAACTGTTTGAACCTTAGTAACATTACGATGACACGTTAACGTCCCCTCGCCTCAAAAATGCGGGAACGACGCGTTTAAGTTCAAGCTAATGTGCCCTTGTCTATTAAATATTCATTACATATTAACCCCCAATTCATAGAAAGTTAAGATGGACTAACACTGGCATTACAATTCACTTTTGTTCCTAAAAATGGTTTGTAAAACCGTTGTAAACTGGCTTTTAATCCCTATAATTTTGGCGGGATATTTATACTTATGGAGAGATGTCGGAGATGCGGTCGGACAATGTAATTATAATCAAGGATGATGTACAAAGGCATAAGGGTCCGTTTCAGTTCGATCCCTACACCGACACAGGCGAGATAAAACAATGCACAACAATTATAATTTATTCGTGTATACCTAACTACATTGATTCGGTATCAAGCTGTGTACAAGCAGATTTATTTAAAATTTTATGTTTTACATAATATAATTTATAGCCATTTCAACGCTACACTATGCACCATCACTACTCGCGAGCGCACGCCTTGGGAGTGCCAACCCGACTGACCGAGTTTAGGAAAGCGAATTATAGAGTATCAGTTTTCAACAACTCTCGTTAGTATTCTGTTTCCTTATAAACGTAAACAGACAACGTAATTTAACGTAAAACACATAGTTTAACATAAATATGATGATAAAGATTTTTAATTCATTGAATATATGCCCCATTTTGTGATGATTTGAAAAATAAAGCCTCATTATATTTTATTAATTTCTATACGATGAATTATTCTAGAGGCGTAATATAATAAACACAATATGTGTTAGTATGATCACGTTCACCAATATGGCATAAGAAAGCTGAAAGCTGTGGCACGAATAGACCAATACTCGGTCCCATAGACCTCCGACGCCCGAGTCACACAGACCCACTGTTTCAAGACTTTCGAGGCAGGGTAGTGTGATACTAGCTTGAGGAGCTTAACGTGAGGAAGTTGAGACCGCCTTAAGACAGAAAAGTTTAATAATAATCCTCACATGTTTTAAGGGAGTAACCGTGAAATTGTACAGTATTGTACCGTGTAGTTATACTTATGTTTGAGAAAGTTAAGTACTGAGACTAAAGCATTACTTTTTACTTAGGCGAAGGCTAGACGTAAAGTAAATACTGTCCGTCATTATTTACCAAAAACCGTGGTCCACAGTGATCGTGTAGGCTAGTGTACTGATGGATGACAGTATTTACCACGAATTTCAATTCCAAAATGACTGTGGTAAATACGCCGCGAAAGCAATAGAGCGAACATGTCTTCTAAGATTGCGGATTAATGCAAGCGCTAAGGTAATATCCATACAAGCTTTCGTGTTTCATTTGACGTCTGCACTGTACGAACTACGTCACGATACTGACGGAATAAATACTGAACGTGTAGCCTGCGTCGATGGAATGACATCAATCATTATTTACCATACTGACGGACCACAGTATATACTTTACGTCTAGCCTTTGCCTTAGTGTTCAAAAATATAAACACGAATAATAGTAACAAGGAGGCACAAACTAGGCAAATATTATCATGATACCAAGCAAGACACTATAGTGCTATCCTGTCTTAAAACACTAGCACCGTGTAACTCGAGCATAAAGAGGGGTATTACACCTTCAGTAATATCATAATTAATTATTGCGCGTATCGCGGTCCTTTTCACAGCAAGAAAAGCCTTTAGGTCGTGTTGGATTGATAATGTGATACCCCCCAATGCCTCATTCACATATATTAAGCTAGACTTAATTTTAATAGAAGTATGTGAACTTAAAATTATTTTAAAATTAATTAAAACTTAATATATGTAACTGAGGTTCGAAAACGGAGTATATATTCAACAGTGTCATTGTGTATGACATAACGATAAATTTAGTACAAAATGAAGATGAGTTTATTACGATCCGAACTTGAATTTGGTCGGCACTTGCGCCGGCACCGTGAATGAGTAACCTGCAAACAAAAAAAGCTCATTTAGGGCCACAGCAGACATGCTACTTTTAGCAGCGGCGATCGGCGATTTTGCGACTGTATCGATGCTGCGTCGCGTTTCTTCGAGCGAGACTTACACACCAACTGTATGGTCCCAAACTAAGGAACGCTTGTACTATAGCTGTTGGCTACCATACAATGGACTGGGAACGATCCCAGTGACGCCCAGACCAGGGCAAATATCGAAAGGTCTGTTTCCAAAATTTGTTATGACGTGAATCGAACCCGCAAGCACCCGATGCAGTGCAAAAAACCACGAAGCAAATACATAAAGGAGGTGTTCTTATTAGATTTCCCTATGAAACAACAATTTGCGCGGGTGAAGGGGTGTTAGGTAACGCCTACTTTTCTATTTTCTATCTACCGGTCAATAGCAAAACTACTCGCTTCGTTCTATGCCGATGTTAGTATGTAGTTTAACTTTTTCACACTAAATGTAGAATGGTAAAAGGACGTACAAAGTTGCGCCATCTAGTGTAGAGTAGAATTATATTTGGGATGCGAACGTTGGCAAGACGTGTGCACAGGACGAACGCCGACAGCACACTGACTTAAGCCACGCCTACTGTGATGACGTCAGGGGCCTAGTTGAGACATAGGGCCCGGGGGCTTAGACCGTCTCCTTATGGTGATATAAAAAAACTATGGATGGTGATGTGTCTAACCGCCGCTCTGTTCGATGCGCTTGCTGTCCTGTTGCGCCTTGCGCTGGTCGGCGAGCACGAGCACTGCACTCAGCTGCTTCTGTTGCGTCTCCGTGAGCGCGCTGGTGAGCGCGTGGTACAACGCTGGCTCGCACGTCGACAGCGCTGCACAACACATCACACATTATACTTCAGGACCACGTATTTTGACTAAGGGGCCATCCATAAATGACGTATTTCATTATCATTCCATAAAGTATGTATGTATGTATGTACGAATTTTATGATTTTTAGACCCCTCCTCCGCCTTGTCACAGCTGGTCACATTTGCGAGACTCCCCCCCTACCTGTGTGACGTCACATATATTTTAAAAATTTCAGAAATTCTCAAAACTTTTCGTTAACAATTCAAATTTCGGTTTTAATATTTAGTTGTATTAGATTTTTAAATGTGACGTGGCAAAATTTAGGATCCCCCTCACCCCCTGGTCACACAATGTCACATTTCGTCGACCACCTCCCCCTTTACGTGTGACGTAATTTATGGATGGTCTCTAAGGTGTAGAGTTTGTGAAGTTAGGGCATATAGAGTTTGAAGCTTGGCTCTACATGAGATCTGATAACTTTTTAACAGTGTGGTCTGCTCTCGTTTTGGCAATTTTTTTACATGAAAATGTTTTTGGTGGGATATACATAATTACACCCAGACTCGGGACATACAGACATGTTCATGCACATAAATGCATGTCCCGAGTAGGAATCGGACCTACGATCTGCAGCGTGGCTGAATCCAACCACGCCAACGGGCCCGCCAGAACAGTGTGGAGGTGTACCTTGGAGTGTGTTCTTGAACATGATGTACTCGTCGAACGGACAGTCCTTGTCGTCTAGCGGCGTGGTGTAGCACTCTATCGCGGTGTCCTCTGGTTCGTAATCGTTGTCGTCCTGCCAATAATACAAATCACAGTAAGGCATTTTAACCGCCAGGGACGGAGCTAGAGGAATAAAATAGACGAAGGTGTCCTTTAGATCTGTCTGTCAAGAGATCTGTCCACGTGGGCGAGGCCGCGGGTAAATGGTAGGCCCCTAGACAAGTGGTTTCATCTACAAATCGCTGCGCTTAAATGTATGGAAATGACATTACAAGTAGATCACGTGACTTGTGTCGTTTCCATAGATGAAGCGTAGCGATTTGTAGAAACGCTGGTAAACGAAGCCACTTGGTTAGAGTAGCTGTATAGTATAACCAGCTTTTCCCCGCGACTTCGTCCGCATAGAATTTAATTTTAAAAAAATCGGATCTCTGATCCCGGATCCCGTTTTCCGTTTTTGCCGGATCCCAAAAAATATAGCCTATGTTACCCCTATATAGCTAGCCTATGTTATCCCTGGATAATGTAGTATTCTAATGTCGAAAGAATTTCTGAAATCGGCTCAGTAGTTTTTGAGATTACTCATTACAAACAACAATAATACAAATATTTTCTCTTTATAATATTAGTGTAGATATACCCCCATATTCATAGAAAGTTATCATCGATTTGCAGTGGGATTACAAATGACATTTGTTCCTTTGTCAAAACCATTGTAAACTGGCTAAAATCTCAATAAATTTGGGGGTTGTTACGTACGTCGTCGCTGTCCTCGTAGTCCTCGATCTTGGCGGTCATGTTCACGCCCTGCACCGTGCTGTTCTTGACCGCCATCCGCGCCAAGTTTTCCAAGTACTCGTTATTCAACTCCTCGATGTCATCGTCGTCGCTGGACAGCACCTCTGAACACCCAACAACAATCATTTTATTTATTTATTGGTTAGCCAACAATTGTATACACTAGAACATTTGCAACTTAATAACTAGCGTACAATTTTTAAGTGTAACAATTCCTTACAGGCTAACACCGCATGCACAAATTACCAGTAACGATAAATTATAAGAGAGATACAGATGATCTGTATCTTAATAACACTGTTGATGAATAAATTACATAGATGAAATGCGGTGGAGACTTAAAAAGAAAAATAAAGCGGGTTAATTGTTATGCTTAAGGCATTCACGAACGTTTTTGTGAAAGATGCCGAAGCTGTCTTCGTGTATATCAATTATGTGTTATGTATTATGTCACAGAAGATCGGCGTAAAGTAACATTTCAGCTGCGTTCCGTACGATGAGTGAGAGACGGTAGCCACCCCCTGGAAATGCTTTGTAAGACCATTGTAAACTGTCTAAAAATCTCTCTAAATTTGATAATTGGACACCTGTAAAACTCTGAAATTATCTAATTACTGACTGAATCTAAATGATAGGCCCTATACCAATGGGTCTAGAAGCATACAATTTCCCTCAGGAGTTCTTTATCAGGGATACGACCGAATACTCAAATGCTACTATTAAACTAAATATTTAAGTCCCACTGAAGGTGCGATTACGCGGGATGGCAGTGTCAGACAGGCGATGACATGTGCCGCGACGGCAGACGGCATTACTTTTGTATGAAACCGACTGACGACTGCTGTCTGCCGCGTCCCGCGAAATCGCACCTTAAAGGTAGGAGCTCGATGCAAGCGGCAGACGTCAGTCGATCTCATACAAATTGTGGCGATGACATGTGCCGCGACGGCAGACGGTATTAAAATTTCTATGAGATCGACTGACGTCTGCCGTTTGCCGCTTGCATCGAACTCCTACCTTTAGCAGTTTGAGACGTTATTAACTGTCATTTTTTGTATGGCGCGTCAGTTAAGCTCTCAACTCTAACGCGTATGACTATTCGACCTAGGTTTATAAAAAGTCCATACCTTCGTCTTCTTCTTCGTCGTCCTCCTCTGAGGAGGTCTCCTCGTCCGCCTCGGCTTTAGCCTCGTACGCGCGCTTGAGGCCGTCGAACAGCACGAGGCAGGAAGGCAGCAGCTTCGGCACGACCTCATCTAGGTTCGGCCTCTGCTGGCGCATGTCGAGGAGCGTGCATATACCGAGAACGCACAGCTTTCTGTCGTGCAGACTGAGGGACGAGTAGAAATATAAATTTGATGATTCTAAGTTTAAAAAAAAACAATTCATATCCCGCGTCCATGACATTATGTCTATGCATTCCGACGGCACTCGCCTTAAGCCGCCTTTCCACCGCGGCGCACGAAATGACGTGGCTTCCACTAGCAATGCCGTCAATGTCGTAATTTCGTGCGTAGCGTGCGCCGCGGTGGAAAGGCGGCTTTATGTAAACGCAGCCATTTAATTCAGACATCACAGATATTTACAGAATATGGATCCTGATGGATGATGATGATGATGGTGGTGGAATAATTTAAAACTGACAGACTAATAAGACAAGACTCATTGCATGTGAATCCATATAACATGAGATACCCATGCACGAAGCAACATTAGCCTGGCGTTGTTACGCTGCCTCAGTTGACAGACTGAGGGTGACTGAGGCAAGAGAACACAATCGGTTATTAGACATCGACATCGCTTCATGCTAGAGGAGTGTAATAGCCCTCCCCCGCGAAAGTTTATTAACCGTGATTATCTACTTGATCTTTCTACTTATACTTTTCGTCGTCCTATATCGAAATGAAGCATAAGTGGCTATGCACACGGAGCAACTTTCACCCGAAACTATCGCCGAAACTATCAACTTTTTAATGGTTTTTTGGCAGTCGCAGCCAACAATTGCCAGTTGCAGCAACAGTTACCGCGATTGCCGCAATTGTTTTATATGAAAGCAGCTAGTTGCGCGTTACCAGTTGCCGCAAAAGTTGCCCGTGTGCATAGCCCCTAAAGACGCGTGCCTCACCCCATAAAACAGTCTGTATCGTGTATCCACTGCTTGATGAAGTGCTGTGTGATGGAGGCGTTGGGCACAGACTCCTGCAGCTTGTCCAGGATCGAGAATAACAGGTGGGGGTTGCAGTACAACACTGCTATTAGAACCTGCAGAAATAAATCAATAAGTCTTGTTACGCCCTTGGCCTGTATGATCTAATCACAGAGTAAGTAAAGGCTAAAAGAGGTGCCCTTATTAGATTTCCCTATGAAACAAGGCGTGAATATTTTGCGCGGGTGAAGGCACGGGTGAAGGGGTGTAGATAACGCCTACATTGAAATTTGAATCTACCGGTAAATAGCGGAACTACTGGGTTCGTTTTATGTCGATGTTAGTACGTAGTTTTACTTTTTCACACTAGATGTCACTAAGTGTATGTTTATATAAAAAACGTACCGAGCAGCGCCATCTAGTGTCGAATAGAATTATATTTGGGATGCGAACGTTGGCAAGACGTCTGCACAGGACGAACGCCAACAGCACACTGACTTAAGCCACGCCTACTGTGATGACGTCACCGGCCTGGTTGTGCGATGTAATAGCAACGCGGCCTGGTAGCTTAGACCCAGTCCCCTAAGTGATAGGTCCATGGATCTAATGCTCTCGATACTCGGCGACACTCGACAATCAGTGTAGCGACACCGCCATTACGACAGTACCAAGGTGTCGCGGTGGTGTACACACGCAGACACTCCATGTATACACTGAGTGCATTAGTGTCGTGTCGTTGTGTATCCCGAGCTTAAAGCATGCAATGGTGTGGAACCAGAGCCAAGAACGGTAAGCCTTTTTATATGACTATATATTATTATTATTATTATAATTTCTCATTTTTCCATGTCATAGTTAAAATTGTTTTGTTACTTGCAGCAATAAAATTATATAAGAATAATAATTTTGTAGTGTATTTAACAATCGATTTCTTTTCTTTTTACTGTTTTTCCAGTTAAAGTATATTTGTTATCGCTTATTAAAATGAGTACCCCTCTGCAGGGTAAATGCCTCCTCCATTTTGTTCCATTGGTCTCTATTTCTGGCCTTTATATGCCATTTTTCTCCTGCTGTATCTTTGATGTCATCGATCCATCATGTTGATGGTCTTCCTCTTTTCCCTTTTCGCCTAAAAACGCGCGTCCGTGCTGCTAGACGCGCGTTACACCGGAGACAAAATAACTCAGGAATCTCTGGAGATTCTCGACTGAACTCTCTCTGTCTCTGACTATGATAGCTTTTTTTTAAACACCTCATGCGATAACATTTAATTACTTTGCCGATCAACAAATCGCGATCGCGAACATTTTATTACTTTATCGATCAACAAATCGCGATCGAGAACATGTTATTACTTTGTCGATCAGCATGTTCAATGATTTCTAAGATGGTGAATATACCTGCAACAGCATGGTCCTGAGCTCGGACGTGTTGACCTTCCTGGTGAGCCGGTTGAGCACGAGCTCCACGAACGATGGCAGGCAGTTGTCGATCTTGTCGGTGCACTGCAGCACCATCACCTCCAGGAGCTTGGCCGCGTATATCTCGGACTCATCTTCCGCGTCCGAGTTCAACACCTGGTTCGAGAATATTTTGATTTAAATTGCTATTCTTATCCCACTAATATTATAAATGTGAAAGTTTGGATGGATGTATGGATGGATGGATGTTTGTTACTCAATCACGCCAGAACGGCTGAACGGATCTGGATGAAATTTGGCACAGAGTTAGATTATAGTCTGGAATAGCACATAGGCTACTTTTTATACCGGTAAAATGTATGGTTCCCGTGCGATAAATTATGCGCGGACGAAGTCGCGGGCAGATGCTAGTTTTAAATAATTAAATTTAAAAATATGTAGCAAATTGAAGTTTTTATTTTCGCAGAATGCTGAATTTAGTTTTATTAATATTCAGTGAGAGCTTATTTATTTGGGGTATATGGCCTAACTATCACTGCATGTGGCTAGTTTAATTAAACCTAATAAGGTAGTTCCCGCGTGATCTGTGTTCAGACAAACACGAAGTGTCGGCTCTATAGTATACTCATCACATACCGCCAAATTTATAGAGAGTTTAGCCAGTTTACAATGGTTTTAAAAAGCATTTCTAGGAACAAAAGTGATTTGTAATGTCAGTGCAAGTCGATCATAACTTTCTACAAAGAGGGTTAATGTTTTACATAAAGAACAATACAATTTTATCACACATACACATGAAAGACACATTAGTCGTTATTGCTATCGATAGGATGAAAAGTTCGCATATAGAGCCAAAGAAATTAAATTTAATTATTTTTTAAAAATTCTATATGACTTTTTACCCTCAACAAAGGCGAGGATTCAAGCAGAAAAATATCATACATGAAATTAATACACAATTTTAAACTAACATTAATAAAAAAATTGCACCTTTTGTAGGAATAAAACCTGGAGTTTTTGACACTGAGCCTCTAAGCTCCTATTTCTCGCCAGCTTTAGATTAACTAGGCCAAAATACAACTATACGCTATGGTATAATGCGGCGTGAATATTATTTTTTTAATTATATTTATTTCTAGCCTGTACTGTCCCACTGCAGGGCAAAGGCCTCCTCTCCCTTTTTCCACTTGCTCCGCTCTATGGCTACCCGGGACCAATCCGTCAAGTAGGAGTCCAGCCCATCCCGCCATCTTTTTCTGGGCCTCCGCGTTGCCGTTTCCCGCTGTTAATATTTTCGCATAATTATGCAAATTTAATACGCGTAAGTTACAGAATATTTAAATACGTTGACGTCACGCCAGACTTTCGGGGTAGGTAGATACCAAAAACAACAACATGCTAATCCACTCAACTCCTAAACTAAATCTCTATCTTTGCATTGCCAGAGCATATACACTTACCCCCTTATTCATAGAAATTTATAATCGACCTGCAGTGGAATTACAATTCACATTTGTTCCTAAAAATGCTTTTCAAAACCATTGCAAACTGGCCAAAATCTCTATGAATAAGGGGATAGCTTTTAAACCTACAAAGATGATTATTCTAGAGTGGACAATTTTAGTAATATCAACAATAAAGTCGTCCATCCATCAGCCGGTAGGCCTCCACTGGACATGGGGCTCCCCCAACGACTTCCACACATCACGTAAAGGAAAAAAAGGTAGTAATTTTTTTTTATAAGATTAGATGTCTTTGCCTCGAGCAAATGATAATCATTTAAGAAGACAATATTCTACGAGTTCAGGAACTAATATAGTAGACATTACATTACCAAACATTAACATATTTTACATTTATTAACATGCATGGATCAAATTTTAACAAAATATTTAAAAAAAAAACACTCGCTATCGCCTGCTGCTATTTGCATTGCATATAAAATAGGTAGAAGAAATACTTATGATTATTCAAACAAAAATACGAATATAAGAAATAAATAAATATCGCCAGACTTACACACCAACTGTATGGGCCAAAACTAAGCAGCGCTTTTAGTATGGGTACCGTACAATGGACTGGGGGCGATCCCAGTGACACCAAGACAAGAGAAAATTACGAAAAGGACGTTTCCACTATTTGCCTTAGCGGGAATCGAACCTGCAACCACCCATTTAGGGCTTCGAAATCGAATATTTTTTCAACCGCTAGAACCGGGATTTTTTCCCGTTCCCGAAACAGTTAGAGCTTCCTACGTTCGAAACTCTGCGCCAAGCGGACGTCAGTTATTATATTCATCATATTGGTAGTCATCTTAGTTTACGAATATTCGCACAGGCAGTTTTGACAATAATTTCCGTATAAATACCAACATTCAAACTCCAGTAAATCCCACTAATATTATAAATCTGAAAGTATAGATGGATAGATGGGTGGGTGGATGGATGGATGGATGGATGTTGTACCTGTACCTAATGTGATTATGTACCTAAATAAAATCTATGATAAGTATAAGCATCACTCACCGCTTTAGCCATGTTGAACATAGCCAGTATATGGTTCTCGTTGGAGAGGAACGCGTTGGTGTCGACCGTGATGTAGTTGTGGAGGACTGGCATCATGTCCGTGAAGTAATCGAAGCCCTCTTTCTCAAACACTGTATACAGAAGCTCGAGCACCTTCCACATGTCCTCGGATATGGTCTTCGCTGTCAGGCTGCACAGCAGTGTCATCGCCTCCTCGTAGTATTCTGTTTAAAATTACAAGCTATAGTCTCCTTCTTCTTATCTTATCGTATGGTTAGTTAGTGGCCAACCTATTGTCAGTTGTTCAAGCCGCCCGAAGGCCTCTGACAAGGCTTAACGACTGCTGCCTAGAAGACAACAACCGGGACCGACTTTTTACGTGCCCTCCGAAGCACGGAAACGCTCAGTTGAAATGCCACTAAATGGTCACTCATCTCTGCCTGACCTTGCCAAGCGTTGCTTAACCTCCAATCGTTTACCGATCAGTGGTTGCAACTGGCTATGAGCGCCTCAGAGCCTCAAAGCTATAGTGTCACTATTCGACGACGAGTGGCGCAGTGGTTCGAGCGTCGGACTCTCGATTCACTGTATTAGGTGGTTGCGGGTTCGATTCCCGCCAGAGGTAAATTTCGGAAACGACCTTTATGTAATTTGCCCTGGTCTGGGTGTGGGGTACGGCGCCATAGTACAAGCGTTACTTAGTTTGGGACCATACAGTTGGTGGGCAATTCTGGCAATTAAAAAAACGTGTGCGGTCACGCCTATCAAGAACGAAGTTCCTCACTCCTTTTCTTTTTTTAATATATTTTTTAATAATTCACAGTTCATAGTTAGGTTAATAAATTACAAAGATAATGTAGAAGTGTGCACAACGAAAAATGTAAAGGCACAAACCAATAAAACAAGACGCCACTTACGTCCATATTGCATAAGAATACTATCATAAAAAATTGGCGAGGTATTGTGGAGAGTCCAATCAAAACCAATCAAAATGTCAGGTGCGGTCGGCAATGCGGCGTCTATGTCTATTAGTCTGCGAGTAGAGGTATCGTAACAAGAACTCACCAATAATATTATGGTGCAATATGTGTCCGACCACGCGCAACACAGTCTTCTCGAGCTGCGCCATGATTTCTGGGTTGTCCTCCATCACGTTGAGGACCGTCTCCATAGTGTTCAGCAGGCCCATCGCCGTGATCGCCTTCTCATCCGTCCCCGAGTCCGTCTCGATCACGTTACTGAACGTAGTCGCCAGATGATCCGTGATCTCGTAAGCCATCGGCATCAACTCTTCCGTGTACAACGGCACGATCTTCTGGAGCACAGTCGCTATGCTGTCGTTCTCCGTCTCACGGATCACTTTCAGCAGTTCCGTCGTCACGATTTTCACTTGAGGTTCCAAGTATTTGTGGACCTTCTCCTGGGAGGATAGCAGCACTTGAATCGCGATGGCCGCTTCAACTTTGACGGGTAATTCTGAGTCGTTCAGAAGAGCTGTGACGGTAAGGTTGATGGCCTCGAGGAGTAGCTGGTCGCTCTTGAAGCGGATGCTGGCGAAGCAATAGAGGACCCAGCAGGCGCGGGCTCTCATGTAACCGAGCGGATTGCGGAACTCGGGGAAGACGTATCGGCTGAGGAGGGAGTCGATCTCGTCTTTGTAGAGCTTCTTCTTGGTGAGTAGGTAGTGTAGGGTGCCGACCATGTGGAGAGCGCCGTCGCGCTGCCTCGGGCCGTACTCGCCGTTCTGGCTGGTGAGCACCTGCATGCACAGCTGCATGGTCCGGTCCAGCATGTCCTTGCGCTTCTTGCAGCACGACTCCAGAAGCGCCTGCGCCGCGGACACCGGCGACACGAAGTCTTCAAATATGTCTAGAAACAAGCACCAATACAGGGTTATTGGTAAAACACTAACAACCTTGCAGGACTGTATTACTGACATCGTGATTAACGACTGTTGTTCAATGACTTTTTACAATACATTATACATTTAACAAAAAATCACGCTCTAAAATGTTTGAAGCAATAAAATATTCTCATCTAGAGGATAGCCGTAGTACGTGGTTATATTCCACTTTGCCCTAAAGTACCTAAACGGGCCACGACTATCCTCTAGATGAGAATATTTACTATAATACCAATTCAAAATTAGTCACATCTAATTGGAAAGTCAATACCTGGATAAATGTACACGTGTGGCTTTATATTTAAAATATACGGTGTTCACATACCGAATTTGATTCGAATGTACTCGTGAGGGTCCGTGGCCCACAGCTCCTCGTCCGCCTCGGAGTACGACATGAGGGGGAACAGTACGTCTTGGATGATGGCGAACATATGAGGCTTCAGCAACTTCCACGCGTGCGCGTGGCTCACACTGGTGGTAAAAATAAATCTATTGTCTATGGGGCGATACACTTACACAACACCGTGGGACAAGACACTTGCAAGGGACTTTTTGGCGGGAAGTGTAAAAGTAATGTTAACAATTTTCATTTCTGTTTTAATTTCCAAAACTTTGGATTACAATGTGTAATATTAATAATTATTTTCATGGAACAATAGTGGTGAAATATGATTTTCGGGTTCCTCAAGAAGTTAAGCACGTTTTGAACACGTTCCTAGTCTAATTTCCCTTGTGGTATTTGACTAGACACATGTTCAAAACGTGCTTAACTATTCTGAATTAACATTGTCTTGCTCATAAATTACGACCACGTGCAGGTGCTTTAGTAAAGTTTTTGGAGTCGAACTAATATGTCCACAATAGATATTATTTTATAATGTTGGCAGCACTAACCAAGAACATGCAATGACCTAAGAGAGAAAGGACGAGCCCTATGTGACGTCATCTGTAGCCAAACACGAGCACACGACCGTCCAAAATGGCGCACAGCAAAAAGTGTTGTACTTTTAGTTAGTCGATAGTATCCATATCGATATACCTAACGATCATGTCGCGGGAAAAGTGCTGGGTCCTGATTAGGTAGGTTCAGCTATGCTGGGCTAAATCAAATAAGGCAAAAAAAGGGGGGAGACAAATCTGTAAGGCTCAGGTCAATGTCAAGCGTGTACATTAACGACACGATGGAGGCGGGTGCATTTCCAGGGTGGTATGGCTGGATCGTCAGGTTCTTCTGCTCAGGCACATCACTAGAGCACTCACTTGGGTTTATCCAGTTCACACAACACAATTACACAAAGGATTGAGTAGATTTCGTGCGATTAAGGTTTTTAGACACAGAAGGCACCGCGACGACGAGTGTACCAAACGAGTCGGTCAGTCAAGTGTCATGAACGGGGAAAGAGACCGCAGCACAAATATCACGTTAATCGGGGGTAGGCAGTACAAAATTATGTTTTTATTTATGACTATTATGTTATTTTATGGCTCTGTGGAGCGAGTCACCCTCTTCCCTCTAAAATGGTTGTGCAGAGTGACGCTGCTGCTCAAGTAAAGTCATTTTCACATGGCAACTCTTCGGGGTTCGCAATTTAACGTTAGAGACCACCAGAATTTCAATGTCTCGGCCTTGTTGGCGCCTCAACTTTACCACGAAAATATGCACGTGTGGAGAGCCTCATGCATACACGGCCATCATCCCTACCTACCACTGCCCAGTGTAGCAAAAGCGTAAAATTAAAAATCGTCAAATTTATCAGCTAAAAATCTTGCGAAATCGGGAGATTTTGAATAAACTCTATTTTAACTTCTTTAAGCCGTTTTAACAAATCCCACATTTAATTTTAAAATGTTCACTATCCATAAATCAACTTGTTATCTCTGTCGCGCATCTTTATGTTCGTGAGTAGTGACGACAAATATTATAAAACAAATTTAAGGCGGCGCAGTCACGCACCTTCCAAAACAAAAATAATTTCTTTGTGGTCACCCCGGGGTGACGGCGCGGCCCAACGTGTAGGTGAATAGAATTTGTATCGATAACTTTGAAACAAAACTTATAAGAACAGCACTACGTTTTTATGTAAACATAACAAATATTTGTTAGTTCTATTTTATTTGAAAATATGAATTCGAGAGTACGATTATAGACGGGAACTCAATTAAAAATTAATATAATGTACACGAAAGGTATTTTCACACACTTTAAATACACTTAAATATGAAAATAACACAACTAACCTGAAAAATGACAATCCTTCGAAATTCTTTAGAGAATCAGAACTGCATGCCCTAACGCAACACTAAACTATATTGATTTTTCCTTAATAATCCTAAATAATATAATAAAGAGTCACAAAATACACACAGTTCAGCGTAAAATTTAAAATAATTTGTATAAGACGCTGACATGACAGATGAAGTACTAACCATAGTGACCCGACCATAGCCGACAACCCAATATGGTGGTCCAAAAAGGCCCTCAGGGAGGCGGCTTACTGACGGAACTAACCAAAAACTTCCAGAAAAAAGAAATATATTACATATACTGTACTGTTTTACATAGCTAAATTGTCACGAGTAAGAATGAGACAGATATGTTTTCGTTAATGTGGTCCATATTTGCATCAAATATGTATACCATAAACAATAGCTTCGTATCTGCTAATAATAAATCTATGAGAACATGGAGGACTAAAAAAAAATTGTCTATGGTAGAGTGACATTTCGATAATGACAGACGCGTGCCAAGAAGTTTATAGGTGAGGTACAGGTGAAAGGGGGGCGCGTGACCTTGAATGAAAGTATTGCGCATATATTCGCGGGCGAATATTTTTTGCATGCGCGAAAGAGACAAAAAAGTGAAAGGTTTATTTATGGTGAGTGAAATAGCGTAAATACTTTTTGTTTCGTTTGTACTAACGAGGCTTGAGCGGTTAATAGCAATGCTAATAAAACGAACGTTCCTAGTGATGGGATGTTCTCGAGAACATTCTCACCCTCGGAAACTTACGGAAACTTACTCGTGAGAATTTTCGAGAATTTAGCATGTTAAACTTGGCATAAACCTCATTAAACATGCAAGTATGGTGGTTTTAATTGTTTTTAAGATTGAAGGTTAGGATAACGTCACCGAAAATAAAACAATCTCACGAATAAGTTTCCGAGGGTGAGAATGTTCTCGAGAACATCCCATCACTAAACGTTCCTTTTAAACTGTTTTTGGGACTTACCACTGGTCGATGTAGCTGAGTGTCTGTTGCAGGACCCTCGGCGAGACATAGATCTTGTTCCTATACTGGTCCAGTATTCTGAGAAGCACCTCCAAGATGCCGCCGGTGAAGGTGGTCAGGTACCACTCTGCGAACTGCACGTACTCCTCGCGAGCGTTCACCGGACTGCCGTACCTGATTAACAACAATAATATGCTTGACCCATTGACCGTACATGTACATGTAATATGTACTCATGGAAGAAGAATGACATGGAAACTCAATATTGCGTACACCCGTAAGGGACAGGAATGGCCGGCGCACATAGAGGACGGCACGGCATGGCGTTTGAATTTTTATCAATCGAATTCAATACTTGAAATAAGGTCCATATTACAATGGTCGGTGATTGACATCGGAGCATTTTCCCTTGCTCCGATGTCGATCACTAATCGGTTTTGTGGGACTATGGCTTAATGGTTTATTATTGTATGTTTTTATGAAATAAATAATAAATAAGCAAATCTAACCATTTTTTTATGTGTTTCACAGCACAGAATGGATCTCGTATACACTAACGCAAATACTGCAGGACAATGCATACGCTTCTACAACAAACTTCCTAAAGAAATCCGAGATTTGCCTGTTAATAAGTTTAAAACTATAGTTAAAACTAAACTCTGTCAAAAGGCCTATTACAAAATCTCGGATTACTTGGAAGATAAATCAGCTTGGGACTGATCGCTCAAATACACTTTGTTAATAACAGTGTCATGTTAAAGTGTAGTGTGTCTTGCCTGGCTTATTTCGGAAGGCAGCACACTGGAGCTATTGTTTACCAAATTACATTGTATTAAAATAAGTAAATGGCGATAAAAAAAAAAACAATGTAAAAAAGACAAGCCCGCTGAGTTTCTTGCCGGATCTTCTCAGTCGAGGTCGCGTTTCCGATCCGGCAGTAGAATTTAAGGAAAAAATGTAAAATGACAATTTGTAAGTGCCCCCGTAGGCCTAAACAAAATAAACGCTTTGACTTTGACTTGACTTGACTATGTACATCGCTTACACATCTGTCAAATTGAGAGAGAATAAGGGCGTACGAAAATTGTTTGACGTCTTCATCGTCGTCGAATCTAAACGTCAAACAATTTTCTTTCGTAAGAAATGTCGGAATCAATGAGAAACGTAGTAGGAAATACGCGAAATTCGTCCGAAGTTTCGTTTTCGTTTGTAAAAGAGTATGGCCTCAGTTAGCGCTGCTCATACTATCTTTCGATACAAACACGCGAGGCGGGCACCCGCCGCGTGCGCCCGCTTCACTTAGCGAGGCCCTAAGTGGAATAACTGCGCGAAGAGTATGGGAGAGCGTATTATAACGATATGCGGCTCTAGTGCGTAGTACATAGTAGCTCAATGGATAGATCAGAGGTGCTCAAACTTTAGGCTAGTTTTATAGGGACGCTGACGGTCCATTGGCCCGTGCGTAAGGTAAGCGCAGACTCAAATTGTATAGCCCTGAGGTGCAGTCCGAGAAAAGAGCTCATATCTCGATGCTCATATCCGCCAATAGCGGTTAACATCAAAAATAAATTGTATAATTTTACGACAACTGGCAGCGCGGTTCAGATGCGTACGGCTACTTTTAGCATCGTCGGCGATTTTGCGACTGTATCGATGCTGCGTCGCGTTTCTTCGAGCGAGACCAAGCCTTAAACCGAGAGTTCTTTTTTGAGCTAGCAATCAGAAGGTCCTAGGTTCGATCCCCGGTGGGGTATGCACCAATGGATGAATTTTCATCTATGTGCATAATTTACAGTTCGCTTACGGTGAGGGAAAACATCGTGAGGAAACCTACCTATCCCTCGGGATTAGGTAATAGTCAGTTCCTGTATACACGGCGACAAGGTTCACCACCTGTCACGTTGGGTTCTGACTATCTGGTGAAACGTGGGCTTTGAGTTGGCTTAATACCTCCACAATGTGGTGGTGTATGGCCACTCAAGCCTCTGACTACCCCCGAATGGGAATAAAAAAGTCGTGACGTGATTCTTTTTTGGGGCCCTTTGACTAGAGTCAAAGGGCTACTTTTAACATTTTTACACGACTGCCCAAAAAAAAAAGAGTGTATATGTGTTTAGGGTTCATGTATGTATGTATGTTTGTATGTGAGATTCTTTATTCCACCATAACTTATAAATGCCTGAACGGATTTCGATGTATGGGGTATCGTTAGAATCCTTACATCATTCCGGGTAACACTGGGTATATTATTTTAGAAAAAAAATCAGTATGGCGGCATTATGGCTCAACTTTAATATGTGAAAAAAATTTTTTTTCTTCCATTATTACAATATGGGTATCAAATTGAAGGCCTTGATGAGCACAGTCCAAAACTGTAGAATTTATAGGCATAATTTAACATAGGTAGGGTGTACATGCAAAACAAATATATCATTTTTGGCTGCTGTCACTAAAATGCATAAAATAAAAATAAATAATTTAAAAAATTAAAAACACGACTGCCCTGCCAAAAAACGAACTAAAAAGTATAAAACAAGTGCAGTGTCATTGCAGTCGGGGGCCCTCTTAGATTAAATATGTTCCACAGAACGGTCCCCCGACTGCAATGACACTGCACTTGTTTTATACTTTTTATTAGTTCGTTTTTTGGCAGGGCAGTCGTGTTTTTTTATCCCCTGCGAAAGGATACAGGGCGTTTATAAAATGGAAGTAGACATTACAATGATTTTCGCTCGTGCCAGTTACCGCACGCGCGGCTGCACGTGACTACAAAATTCACCACAAAATATTATGGCAGTTAGATTTGCGATTGCGATTGCCAACTTGCAACTACAAAAGAAAAACCCACTGTTTATGAAATTGCTTTTTTTTACTACCAATCCATCAAAGTTTACTACACTTTAAAATGAAACAGGCACAAAATTAAGGTAAGAACTCACGAATCGCAAATAAGAACGCTCTGCCTATCATAATAAGACTCAAAATTACATAACTCAGGTGAAATACGAGCAGTAGTTTTATGTTTGTTTACTTAAATACGAGTAAATATTATTACTACAGGCATAGTAAGTAAAGTAAAATGTGTCGTATCCACAGAGTAAAGACTAAAGAAAGAGGTGCCCTTATTAGATATTTGTATGAAACAAAACGTGGTCATTGTTTTTTCATTTTCATTTTACTATTTACCGGTAAATAGTTGAACTACTCGCTTCGTTTTATGTCGATGTTAGTACTAGGCCGACCACTCGGCCGACTTGCTTAGCGCCAGTCCCCTTAGTAACTGGTCCATGGTCGTATCAGTGATCGCCGTCGGGTAGTTTTTTTAGTTTTCGGGAATATCGACTGATGGAGTGATAGCCAGACTAGACCGCTATCGCGCAGCCCCATGATATTTGAGGAGAATCTACGTTTTTTTAAATGTTACTAAGCTGGCAAATAAGCTAACGGCCCGCCTTATGTTAAGCAATTACCGTAGCCTATAGATAGGCCTGAGGTGGCAGATGCTTGCAATACCAAATGCATCGCTCGCACGTTGCCGACCTGAAGGGGAGTGGGACAGAGGAAGGGGAAGGACGGGTGGGAGTTGGGCAACATTATTTGTCATGAACATTACATTTATATTAAACTAGTACTCTTCACTATTTCCATGCCCTTTTTCACCCCTTTCAAGTTTTATTTTCGCATCAAAAAGTAGCCTATGTCCTTCTCCAAGGAAAATTACCTTAAAAAATATGCCTAAATTGGTCCAGCCGTTCTCAAGTGATAATAAGCAATTATTTTTTACTTATATGTAAACTAGCTACTATTGTAAAGCCGTGTTTTCCTAGGAAAGCGGTACCGTCATATAGCGGTAATGACGTCACTAGAACGTTAGCTATGTAAACAAAATCGCGCGGTTTCCTAGAGAGCGGTATTGGACACCGTAATTTACATAGCCAACGTTCTAGTGACGTCTTTCACCGCTATATGACTGTACCGCTATCCGAGGAAACCATGGCTTTAGATACATAGCTATGTGTTAAAGTTAGTAAAGAGTTCACTTACCGATCAAACAATCGGTGCAGAGTGTGGACAGCCCACTTCTTGCACTTCCACCAGGCCAGCTCCATGCGCTCTTCTTCGTCCACCTGCAGCGTGTCCTCCGGCACCGGCTGCTCCATCACCGACCTGAGCACCTCCATCCACTTGGTGAATGTCTCCTTCGTTATCAGATCCAGAGGCAAAGTGTACTGGAAAACATACAACAACGTCACGACTTTTATCCCCATTCGGGGGTAGTCAGAGGTTTGAGTGGCCATCCACCACCACATTGTGGAGGTATTAAGCCAACTCAAAGCCAACGTTTCACCAGATAGTCAGAACCCAACGTGACAGGTGGTGAACCTTGTCGCCGTGTATACAGGAACTGACTATTACCTAATCCCGAGGGATAGGTAGGTTTCCTCACGATGTTTTCCCTAACCGTCACTGGACTGTTGTACTGAAAAACAATGGTGCTGTTAACAGGGAACTTTCTTTTAAGGATCCGGAGGTATCCAAATTGTTGTACTATTGCTGGTAACATGTGGCCACAGCAAAGTCAAGACAGAGAATTATTGAGATTAAAAGGGGAGGCATTTGCCCAGCAGTGCGGCAATTGATGCTTAACATTTTTATTACATCCATAAAATTTACAGGATGTACCTATTGTACTATGTAATGCTACAAGAACAAAACCTGAATAATAATAATAATATCCTGGGACATTTTTGTACACATGGTTACCTGATCCCAAACTAAGCAGAGCTTGTACTATGGAAACCAGATAACTGATATCACTACATATACTACTTTTTTATTTGCAAATACATACTTAATATACATATACACCTAAACTCCGGACATACAGACATGTCTGCACATAAATGCATGTCCCGGGTAGGAATCGAACCTACGACCTGCAGCGTGAAAGGCGCCTCCGCGCCAACCACGCCAACGGGTCCGTCAAAATGAATGAATGATAAATCTTATTACATACCTTTATTAAGCCATAGAAACATTTAAGTATTTGCTTCTGTATTGATACAGATTCCACAGATTGGTCTATTTGGAGATTCACAATCAAATTGTACATCATCGGCAGGAGAAGATTCATGGCCTCAATCAACGGCACCCTCTTGTCAGCAATCTGGTACTCATAGTTCTTTATCAATTGGTACAGACACAGCAGCGCTCCCATCCAACTGCTGGGCTCAGGGTTCTGCAGGTATATGTGGATTTTGTCCACAACCTGTGTCCAACGCGTTGGGAAATCATGTTTGATGATCGTCTTCAGACAAACACACAACTGCACTCTTATTATGTCAGGTGCCTGCACTACAGCTTCCACGATGATGTCCCTGATCATGGCTCGGTCCTGTTCGTGGATGCTGAACGGTATGGGTTCGCCCTCCTCGGGCTCCTTCTCCTGCCATCCTGATGTCACAAGGTTCTTGAGATAGATCACGCCAGCTTGCCGAATTGGGATCGAGACGTCATTTTGCATAACAACTTGCAGTAATGCCGGGGCGAAGCCAATGATTTTATGAATCTGGAAGAGCGTTAAATTTTACATCCACACCAGTTAAGCTGTAGCTATGAAACCCATTATAAAGTACAATCAAGAAACATAGATATCTCCGTTTATAAAGCTTTATTTCACTGTTTATCCCAAGTAATCATATTACAGCAAAAAGTACACAAAAAAATAGCACATCGACATTTTTAATCTCAAACATGTTTTTCTGCTAACAACAATACATTTAGTAAATAAAGACCAAATTAGTTTTTTTTTCTCCCTAAAACCCTTTGACAAAAATGTGGGTAGAAGAAAAATTATGATATACAGAGTAGTGGATGTCAGAAGAACTGTTTGGCTGAATGATGAAGACATACCCTACCTACATATTTTAACTCTCAAAATAAATGTATTAGGAAATACTATGTAATTCAAATTTGCACAGACCAATAAGCTGCCTTTAGACCAACAACAAAACTTTAAAAGTTGACTTCCGCAAGGCATTCCTACCATTAAACAATCACGGCAAGCTCACTTCAGTAACAGGATCCTTTGGGGAAGTCATTGATATCTAAATATCTAAGTCAACTTCTGCAATTTTTGTTGTCAGTCTTACCTGGTGACTGAACGAAACATTCAGCCAAAACATATTGTTGTCTCTATTTTTTGACAACAAATAATAGAGATAACAACATGTTTTGTAACAATGTTTTGTCCGGTGGGAATGCAACACTGAAACGTTGCTGTCATTATTTTATGACAACAAAAATTAGAAACAATATGTATTTGCATATTTAGTCATAGCAAACTAAGGATAACACACGAGAGGGGTACGGTAAAAAATGTTGTACTTGAGTGCTATACTGTACTGTAGGTCCTGTGTCTATGTTCTGTACATAGACAGATATGTGAACATTGGTCGATATGATGTCGCCTAGGCCACAAGCATAATTTGTATCTTATGACAAAAATACCTACTAAAAACATGTGGATAGGTATATATAGTAGATTTGACGTGTAGGCATAATAAAAAACCTAATTTGAGGCACATATTATACCTATGATATTCTAATTAAATGCTAGAATCGTCATTATTTTTATCTTAGGTAGGTAATAATTACTGAAAAATACTCATAAAACAGTTTATACTCAGATAAAATCTATAAATAGCAACCCAGAACATATTTTACAAGACAAAAACGAAGTTTGGTTAGGACTTCTCGTAATGTACTACTAAAATAGCAGCATATTATATACACGCCGTTTAGATATTCGGCCGATGTTAGTTTAGCGAGACCGACAACGGTGGCTGCCTCCAAATTAAACGAATACCCTAGTAAGTACGAGAATAAGTTGAAACAAGGTGGGTACCTACACCAGCGCGGCATGTTATAATCCAGCTAAATTAAAAAGTCGAAGGAACACAAACTTCGACCAGCTAAAAAACGTGTACGTAATTTAGCCGTTTATTACTATCCCCGAGCATGTGGTTGATGGATGCCAGAGAAAAACTCACCTGAGACAATTGTTCCTCTGCTTGCTGCCTCTGATTTGGATCGATGGTTCCACGCAAAATTTCGGTCAGCTTTCTTGTATCCATTTTTCAGCAATTATCATTAAATAAATTATTTTTCAACGGGTGTCCAAGCTGCCGCCGGGCGTGGAAGTAAAAAAGGGACAGATTGTGTTGTCTAAATGTCACGTGACATGACACCACAGAATATCATGACATGAGGATCCTATTCATGCTGGAACGACAGATACCACACACGTCCCAATAAGTTTGTGCAAACGCCATTTGCGCAAATTTCAGAAATGACAAATTCTACTATTTTTGGGATTGCACAAACAAACCTCAAACTTATAAATTCTTACCCCAAAGAACTTTATGTTCTTCCCACACACTCAATGGCCGATTTTCCACTGGCCGTCTGTGGCCGGCACGGCACCTGCACCGGCATGGCGGCAGCTTTGCCATTGGTCAGTTACCAGTTGTCATTGGTTACTGACCAATGACAATTCCACAAAAAGCTGTCATTTTGCAGATGAAATAACAAATTTTAAAACAAAATTAAACATTTCACTAGTAAATTTACGCGTATAATTTTAGCTTGTCGTTGCGGTCGTTACAGAAGAACTCTATAAAAAAACAGTACTACGTGTCACTCAAAGGCCGATTATCCACTGGCCGGCACGGGACCGGCACCGGCACAGTGACAGCTTTTTGCGGAGTTGTCATTCGTCAGTAACCAATGACAACTGGTCACTGACCAATAAAAAAGCTGCCGCCATGCCGGTGCCGGTGCCGTGCCGGCCAGTGGAAAATCAGCCAAAATGGTTTGGAAATGTCAAAGTCAAATCAACCAACGTCAATCAAGGAACAAAAGGCCAACAGTTCACGCAGTGGTCTCGAACCTACCGATTTTTCGGTATTTCTTCCGATTTGGGGGCTGTTCTACCGATATACCGGCGAAAACGAGTGATTATTCCACGATTAGTGAGAATAGAGCTAAACTCTCCTGATTTTTCTACTGATTTTACATTTTCGAGTGCTGGCAGCCATTTTTGTGTATATTTTATGAAGGAATACCTAAAAAATGCTTATTTTTGTGGATTTTATATTTCAGTTTATCTTTCGGAAAATATTTTGTCGTACAGTACAATCCATATTTGGAATTCTAATTTTATTTTTATTTAGTATGTAAAGTTTTAAGTATATGTACTTATTATTTTAAGTAAAGTTTCTTTTACTGAAGATTGAAGTAGGAAAATAAATGTTGCCGTTCCAATAATGGTTTTAGGAGATTTCCAGATACCAGAAAATCAATACCGAGCACGGGTTCAAAAAGAAAAAAGTGCTTTAGTAGGCGACAGGTCGAGATGACAATCGGGGTATGAGCAGAGGCGCGGGGGAGGTGACACCCCGTATACCCGCGTATCGCCCGCGCGATCCTGCACCTGCCGCACAGTTGCAATCCAGTGTTCCTACAAATTTCCCACCAAGGTCACCCCTTGTTTCCATCCACGGATTTGTGTTTAATTTGGATTACATCTGCTGTCTACATGGATGGCAACAAGCAAGGTTACCCCTGTTGGAACGCTGGATTGAAACCGTATAGCAGGTAACAGAAAAAAAACATTCTCAAACACGAGAACTAGCCAGAAAAGTATTAAAAAATTGTGACATTGAACGGAAATACAATTATTATAATTACCCTGTGAGTAAATATTATGAATAAAATATTATTATAAAATATTTTTTCATTTTACTTATAATCAATCTTATTTTGTTATGTTGCAAAATATAAACACCTCCTGGTCCATGATGTCACATCACTAGAAAAATGCTATCTCGACCTGTCGTGTCGTGGACTATCTTACTATACCTACAGTGCATTCACAGTTATTTAATTTTTAACTCTGACATTTACCTTATTTATTTATTTTTGAAAAACGTAGTCGATATTAGGTTTTTATAAGTCACTAGCTGATGCCCGCGGCTTCACCCGCGTGGATGTCGGTTATACCTCTAACTTAATTAAAATGATAAGGATGAATCATTATATTTTAGCCAATGTATATAAAAACTTGACAAATTATATACTAAAACCTTCCTCGAGAACCACTCTATCTATTGGTGAAAACAGCATGAAGTGCATCGGTGCAGTAGTTTTTGAGTTTATCGCGAACAGACAGACAGACGCGGTGGAGGACTTTGTTTTATAATATGTAGTGATAGTGATGTAGCCTGTAGAATAAAGCCTAATCTACAGTTCATGGTCTCAAAGGCCAAATTTAAAGGCTGACTGCGTTTTACAAAAATAAAATGAGGAACGTCAGAGGTAAAATAACTGTGAAACGACAATACCTACCTATCTTCCATCAATGATCATCAATTTCACACCAAGGAATGGGAAGAAGAACAGTTACAGGCTGAGTCCAAGAAAGTTGTAAATAAAGGCGAAAAATATGCCTTGTCTACAGGTTTTGATAATTCGCATACAAGAAAACAATTCTTCACTCACATTTAGTACCTATTTATCTTCGAAAAACATATTATATTTTTTTCACCTACCGATTTTGAGTCAATCTACCGATTTTTGTGGGCAACTCTACCAATTTAGCATTTTGACGTTCGGTACCACTGGTTGCTCAGTGCGTGTTTAGCTCGTATGTATACCTATATTACAAAGTTTACACACGGGGGCGGTAAATGCTAATGATTGGATTGTATGCACTGATGTCTAGTGGATGCATGCACTAAAGAAAATATTCTTAGGTATACGTATATCTGCATCCGGCGGGCACTTAAATTGATGTGGTGCGTACATACGAGCGCAGTTTCGTTACACCCGGTGGAAACAACGGAAGTGCAATGAGCGGAGCGGTGAATTACAATGGAGCCCATGATCGCCTCATTCTTGAGGCCGACCAGCTGATATCGTACATAGAACGCGGCTCCACGGTCATCAAGCTTTACCCTCGGAAGAAGCCGGAGCGGCGTTCACTGTCCGTCAGAAGAGAAACGCACCAAGTGATCTGGGCGAGGGCCGGCGCCCCGCAACGGAACGCGTACGAGGGGGCGCTCGACATCCGAGACATCAAGGAGGTGCGGGTCGGCAAGGCGTCCAAAGACTTCGACAGGTGGCCGGAAGACACCAAGAAACTGGAGAGTTCAAAATGCTTCATTATCTACTACGGGACAGAGTTCAAATTGCGTTCAGCATCTTTTGCAGGTTTGTTGATACTTTTATACATGTAAGGCATGTCACATAAATTGCTGGGTGTATTGCGAAGTTATTGTTATGATTGATGGTGAACGGAACTAGAAACATGAATTTGGTGTTGATTCTCACGTCCTGATTTAACCTTGGTGTATTTACAGCCCAGACGGACAGGGAGTGTGAAGCCTGGGTAAAGGGTGTCAGGTTTCTCATTGAGGAAGCCATTAGTGCTTCTTACCCACTACAGGTTGAGAGGTGGCTGAGGAAAGAATTCTATGGTATTGAAAATACACATGAAAAGTAAGTTGAGTGTTCAAATTCAATATAACAATACTTTGATAACTTTAATATCATGTTGTTTTAAATAAGGCAAAGCTTTTTTTAGTGTGTGCTGCTTAAATCTATGTTACTAAATTGCCTGGCAATGAACAACAATAAATTTATTTTAAAACAGCATACACGTACACAGTAAAGTAATGATTATGATTAATTGGATTGCATACAATTAATTTGTATGTAATCATTTTATTGAATTTAATTGGGTCATCCAAATCAAAAGACAGAACGTAGCACTCGTCATAGTCGTAGAACAGTGACGGATCTCTCATATATCATACTTGAAAGATCCGTCACTGTTCTACGACTATGATAAACACTAATCTCATAAAAAATTATATGTAAAATGGGGCCAATTTGATATAAACAATTGAGATCTACTTAGGTATCAAGTTCAAGCCCAAAGTATTGACTTGTCAAGTTTTACTTGCTTAATCAAGAGTTTGCAGACTCACTGATTTAATGACAACATAATTAAAACAAAATTGTAAGTCTGTTGATCCAATACTATTTTTGTTAATATTATATGGCAGGTATTTGATAAAAACTGGAGCATATTTAATAACCAAGTTACTTTTGTAATTTTCTCATCATTCTCTTTTTTGCCGCTACGGACAATTACAAATTAATCTGGCAGCGCGCAACGTACAGCCAATCCATTGTTTCGGCTGTACATTGCGCGGTGAGTCATTAAAATGTGGTGGCCTGTGAACTTGGTCTTGGTCCACAGTGGTAACCATGAAGAAACAATAATAATCTGAATATGACACTGCATAACAACACCTTACAAATTGCAGCATAACCTTGAAAGAAGTGAAAACGTTTCTGCCAAAAATCAGTTGCAAAGTCTCGACAAGCAAGCTGAGGGATATATTCCAAGAGGTGGACATTAACCAAACTGGGGACATTGGTTTTGATGAGTTTGCAGCTCTATACCAGAAAATAATCTTTGATGCGAATGTGAGTATCTCATATTGTTTTTGGGTTCCGTACCCAAAGGGTGCCAACGGGACCCTATTACTAAGCCTACGCTGTCCGTAATAGGTAGAGACTTGAAATTTTCACAGAATGTGTGTTTCCGTTGCCACTATAACAACAAATACTAAAAATGAAATAAAATTTAAAAATAAAGGGGTCCCTATTTAGGGGCAATACAATTTAAATAAAAGAAACTTGATATTTTTGACGTTTTTATTTTACGGTGGTACGGAACCCTTTATGTGCGAGTCCGACACGCACTTGTTTGTAGCTTACTACGGTCGAATACTCAGAGGCTACTTAAATATTTAAGTCCCACTTAGTAGTTTGAGACGTTATCTGTAATTTTTTGTATTGCACATCGAAGTTAAGCAGCTCTCAAATTTAAGTTGCGTATGAGTATTTGGCGGTTAGCATAGTAGTAGTAGTTTTGTTGTCACAGTCTTATCTCTAAGCCTGTACTATTATTATTGTCGGCCGCTTTGCAACGGAGGGACGTGAATAATCTCCTTCTAATTCCTCCTATCCTTTATTTGATTAAATTCGTGCAGGTTCCAAGACAACTTAGCTATTCCCCAGGACTTGCAAGGGTCAAACCTTGGCGCTATTGTTGTACGCCATTATCGATCCTGGCTAACAGGAGTAAGGGTGCGTTTCCACTGACGCGGAGCTGGGCGGAGTAGAGCGGAGAAGAGCACTATGATTGGCCAATTCACGGTCCGCTCCGCTTCACTCCACCAAGCTCCGTTTCAGTGGAAACGCACGCTAACAGTGGTGGAAGTGTGTGGTGGGCCTAGTACCAATACCTTTGAGGAACAAATACTGTCCATTATAATGACATCTGAAGTCCTACAGCGTCATATTATAGGTAAATTTTCAACAGCAAGATTTTCGAAACCATTCAAGTTTTCCTTCACCAGAGTGTGCAAGATGTTTTCGACAAGTACTCCCTGTACTGCAAGAATGCGTGCACCATAACTCTGCGGAACTTCCAAAGCTTCCTCCGCATTGAGCAGCACGACCAGCTCGGCGAGGACGAGGCCCAGGCCTCACAGTTCATCAGGGATTACTTGAGGGACCCGCAGCGAGACATCTATGAACCATACTTCGCGTTGAGAGAGGTAAGGATATATTGGTGACAATACTTATGGCCAAATACTGAATGCTGCTGCTTAAAGGTAGGAGTCCGATGCAAGAGCAGACGGCAGACGTCAGTCGATCTCATAGAAATTGTAATGCCGTCAGCCATTGCGGCACATGTTCATGTCATCGCCACAATTTGTATGAGATCGACTGACGTCTGCCGTCTGCCGCTTGCATCGAACTCTTACCTTAAGATAGCTATCTGTAATTTTTTGTGTGGAGCCTTGAAAAAAGGAGGCTCTCAAACGACTTGGCCGAATCCTGGATTAAAAATAATTTCATAATACATAATATGTGACATTTACTTTGAAAATAAACTAAAATGTATAGGAACAATTACATTTCTGTAGAACAGATACTTATAACATAATAGGATTTTGTTGTGTCTGTCTGTTTGTTCCCGCTAATCTCCGAAACGGCTGGACCGATATTGACGGGACTTTCACTGGTAATTAGCTGATGTTATAAGGAGTATTATAACTATTTTTATTTTGCATTTTTTGTTAAATTCCACGCGCTTGAAGTCGCTAGTTAATCTTTGATATGTCGTACTGGATATGAATAAGTTATTTGTTAGGGCACAGCTTCAGACAAATTTCGGCCATGTCCTTTTTTGATATACTGTACTTACCACAATATTCTATTTTTACCTATCTACAGGATGAATTTGAAACCATGGGCATCCTTTTAAACGGTGATTCTACACATGATTCAGAATATTTTGGGAAAAATAATAGGGAAATCTATTGATGAAAAAATATTGCTCGAGGAAGCAAATAAACAAACCCGTTAACTGTTATTCCTTACCTGGGCAATAAAAGTGATGGGATGTTCTCGAGAACATTCTCACCCTCGGAAACTTAATCGTGAGAATTTTCGAGAATTGATCTTCTGAAGCATGTTAAACTTGGCATAAACCTCATTAAACATGCAAGTATGGTGGTTTTAATTGTTTTAAGATTGAAAGTTAGGATAACGTCACCCAAAATATAAGATTCTCAAAAAATCTCACGAGTAAGTTTCCAAGGGTGAGAATGTTCCCGAGAACATCCCATCACTACTCTGAATCATGTGTAGAATCACCGTTTAAAAGGATGCCCATGATTTCAAATTCACCCTGTATATGAGCTGGCAAAAACTGGATGCAAACAGTTGAAGATCGAGCTCAGTGGCGTGCATTGGGGGAGACCTATGTCCAGCAGAGGACAGCAATCGGCTGAAGATGATGATATGAGTTAATACCATCATCCACATGATTACACATTTTGTCCGCAGTTCATTGAGATGCTCTTCTCCAAACAAAACACGATATGGGACAGTAAATACGACAATGTTAATCAGGATATGACCAGACCACTCTCACACTATTGGATCTCATCCTCACACAATACGTAAGTTTCCTCATCATTTAAAGCGCTGGATTCCTCCAAAAGCGGCGCCGTCATATAACGGCCGCACTAGAACATTGGCTATGTAAAAAACGGTGTCCAATACCGCTCTCTAGGAAACCGCGCCATTGTTTACATAGCCAATGTTCTAGTGCGGCCGTTATATGACGGCACCGCTTTTGGAATAAACCATAGCCTAACCGATCGCGTATTAAGCGCTGGGTTCCTCCAGAACGGTGCCGTCATATAACGACCGCATTAGAACATTGGCTATATAAACTATGGCGCGGTTGCCTAGAGACCGGTTTGGACACCGTTTTTGAGATAGCCAATGTTCTAGTGCGGCCGTTATATGATTCCTAGGAACCCAGCGCTTTACGGACACCTACGCATGGGTATAAAAAACAAAAGAAGATCTATTGGTTTTTTTTTGCTGAACTGGTTAAAGGTATTTGTCCGGTACACCGCATCATACATGGACAAATATGGACTTTGGAGTCCGCACTAGGAATAACTTGCATCAAAATAATACCGCAAAAAGCCCGACTACTGAAAAATCTCGCTCTAAAAAGTATGAAACAAGAAAATATTCACATTTAGGGATAGCCGTGGTCATTTTAGGTCCTATAGGACAAAGTGGCATATGACCACGCAATTTACAAAGTTAATAAACAAAGCAACACTAGTTCCACGAAACCAATTGAAATATGTAATGTAACGTCACGACTTTTATCCCCGTTCGGGGGTAGTCAGAGGCTTGAGTGGCCATACACCACCACATTGTGGAGGTATTAACCAACTCAAAGCCACTAGATAGTCAGAACCCAACGTGACAGGTGGTGAACAATTAAAATATGTATTTAAAAAATGGTTTTACGTAACAAGCACTGCTAGTTTTATTTAAGATCAAGATTAATTCATTCAGTGAATTCCAGTAGACGTCTGGAACTTTGTTACTAGAAATGTCATAGGTAGGGCATACTCCCCATACATAAACATTTGGAATAAACATCGGAAGTCATATTTCTATTTCTTTTTATGATAGTACCTAGTATGTTTGCTTGTTAAAAGTTGTTCATATAAGTTTAAAATCAGTTTGATATTTTACACCATTGTTATAATAATAATATGTAATAATAATTCATTTATTTTCAGGCACATAAGCCCATAGATATATATATATACCTTACAGAGTAACATACATATAACTTAATCACCATATAACTGAAGTAATTTGAAAATAACAAACAACTAATAAATAACATTTAAAAAATCGATTATATTTTATTAAAACAAATCACAATTTTAGATATTTAACGGGAGATCAGTTTTCAAGCGAGTCTTCTTTAGAAGCGTACGTGAGATGTTTGAGGATGGGGTGTCGCTGCATCGAGCTGGACTGCTGGGACGGGCCCGACGGGACCCCGTTCATCTACCACGGCCACACGCTCACCACCAAGATCCGGTTCATGGACGTCCTACGCACTATCAAGGAACACGCCTTCGTTGCGTCCAACTACCCCCTGATACTCTCCATCGAGGACAACTGCTCGCTCCCACAGCAGCGGCGCATGGCGACCGCTTTCCAAGACGTCTTCGGCGACATGCTCGTGGTCCAGCCCTACGAGAAGAACGAGACCTGCCTCCCCTCCCCCCAAGACTTGAAAAGGAAAATAATATTGAAACATAAAAAGCTGCCCGAGGGTGCCGAGGAGAACTCCTTCGCGGTCCGCCAAGAGGAAGGAAAAGATCTGGATCTGAGGAATTCTATAAAGAATGGTATTCTCTTGCTTGAGGATCCGGTGGATAAAGAATGGAATCCACACGCGTTTGTGTTAACAGAAAACAAGTTGTATTACACGGAGCATTATAATACGCAAGGGGAAACGGACGCTGACAGCGACGGGGAGTCGGAGTCCGATAATACGGTCGTCCCTCAGGACGAACTGCACTTTGGGGAGTGCTGGTTTCACGGCAAGCTGGCGGGGAATAGGCAGGAGGCGGAGGACCTCCTAAGGGCGCATTCCCACCTCGGGGACGGTACATTCCTCGTCCGAGAGAGCGTGACTTTTGTGGGTGATTACTGTTTGTCGTTTTGGCGGCAGGGGAAAGTGAGCCATTGCAGGATCAAGTTGAAGCAGGAGCGGGGCTTGACGAAGTACTACCTAATTGATAGTGTGTGTTTCGACAGCTTGTACAGCTTGATAACACATTACAGACAGAATCCGCTGCGGAGCCAGGTGAGTCAATATCCTGTGTCATTTCGTATTAAGGGCCACGTGTCTATCGAATTAATTTTTTTTATGGATTAAAAAAAAATATTATTTACTTTGTAATGTCCAAATTTTGTTGGCAATAATATCTGTGAGCCGTTGTGGAATTTACAACTTTGGTTGAAAACAGGCTGCGTCTATATCAGGCGCATGCCGTATTTTGACGACGGACCGCATAGACATAATATCATGACATCATGACATAATATCATGAGTGCTCGAGCGAGGTATGCGCGGCATCTGGACGCATCAACTCAGTGTCAGTTTAAAGAGTACAGACGGCCTACTCTGTTTCAAACGAAAACGAAATTTCGGACGAAATTCGCGTATTCCCTACTACGTTTCTCATTGATCCCGACATTTCTTAAGAACGAAAATTGTGTGACGTCTTCGTCTTCGTTGAATCTTCGTCAAACAATTTTCGTTCGTAAGAAATGTCCGAATCAATGAGAAACGTAGTAGGAAATACGCGAATTTCGTCCGCAATTTAGTTTTCGGTTGAAACAGAGTAGGCCCTCTGATCATGAACTGAGTACTGGGGCCTTACCACCACCTCTTATCGCGATTCAATTATAGGACCGTTTTAACGTTTCAGCGACTTTTTGTGCAATGACGTACCTTATTGACATGACAATAAGAAACGTCATTGCACAAAAAGTCGCTGAAACGTTAAAACAATACTGCTATAAGAGGTGGTGGTAGGGCCCCTGGCCCCCAAATTGCTTAGCTATTGAACTGCCACTTGCATTTTGCTATTGTGACCGACCCTCTGATTGGTCGGTTGATTCTGAGCGACCAATCAGAGGATCAGTTACAATAGCAAAACGCTACAGTGGCAGTTCAATGGCAAAGCGACTTGGGGACCTGATCATGTTCTATGTGATTTTATTCTCTCTTTAATCTGGTAATAGTGTCAATCAAGTCCCTTACCCACTGTGCGTGTCGGCGCAGCACAAAGCCCCAGCGGAGTGCAGATTTCATAGAGACAATTGCACATCCGGTGCACAGGGATTTGAACGATTTATCAATTGGGCGCGAATGTACCTTATCTAAATTAGACTTGCGATACTAAGAGCCATACCACACCGGGACGCCATGGCGACGTCGCGCGTCGTCAGCCAACGTAGCCAACTAATTCGTATTGAAATGTATGACAGGTAACACACCTGAAGGGCTAGACAAGTGGCTGACGTCTACAAATTCGCTACGTTTCATCTATGGAAATGACTTAAGTGACGTGATCTCAAGCGTGATCTTCATAGCAACTTGTTGTTGATTTACATAGCGACGTTTGACATTTCCATACATTGTGAAGTTTGTTCTTTTCTATTCGATTAGCGTTCATGCCACTTGGCTAGCCCCTCTGGTTAACGGACTGGCGACGTCGCCATCAATACAAATTGTTTGGATACGTAGTCGGCGACGTCGCCATGGCGTCCCGGTGTGTTATGTCCCTAACTCAAATTATTGTACCTATTGCTTGGATTTAAAATCTACATCAGGAGTCGAGTAAAAAAGTCATCGACGTGTTAAAAAGTAGACTGACTATCCTAACCATGTTTACGGGCATAACATGCATTTGCAAATGCAATTTCCAACACTGCTCACGGTATCGTAATTTCGTAAACAACTATTTCGTTATTTACCAGTCTAGGTGTCACTAGGATCGCCCCCAGTCCATTGTATAGTAGCCATAGTACAAGCGTTGCTTAGTTTGGGACCATACAGTTGGTGTTTTAGTCTGGCGATTTGGCGGTATGTCTCGAAATACCGTACGGGCGGAGCCGCGGGCAACAGCTAACCCCCAAATTTACAATGGTTTTACAAAGCATTTCTAGGAACAAAAGTGATTTGTAATGCCTGTGTAAGTTCATCATAACTTTATATTTTAGGGGTTTGTCTGTAGGTAATACCAACGTACCTATGGGGGTACTACTCTACCCAGCCAATTATGCTTTGTGCTTTTCTTACGGCCCGGCCACGACATGAAAATGAAAAAAAAAAAAAAAAAAAAAAAACTTCGACGGTCGGCAGCGTTGTTTGCTAAAATGTTGCATGACGCCTCGCGATGCAACATTATAGCAAAAAACGCTGCCGACCGTCGCCGTCGCGCGAAGTCGTGGCCGCGCTGTTATGTTATTCATATTGATATAAGATTGTTCATCAATACTACTCAACCATACTCACATAGCGTAGCTGTTTGAAAATGTATAAAATTATTATTTTTCTTTTGAAAAGAGTAACCATTGAGTTTCTTGCCGGCTCTTCTCAATGGAAGCAACATTACGAACCGGTGGTAACGCGAAAATATTTTTTTTCTATTTATAAACGCTACATATAGCTTACATGAATAAAAAAAAATTAGTTTGAGTTTTGGGTTTGAAAAACCGTTCCAACTAGACACCTGTCGGCGGGGAAGCCGCACTCACTCGAGTGCCTAGTTGGCTTAGTCCTTGGTTATTTGACAGGAGTTTCTGATAATACTGAAAGAGCCGGTGCCGCAGCCGAACAAGCACGAGGACATGGAGTGGTTCCACCCGCAGTGCACCCGCGAGCACGCTGAAGAGCTGCTGCGCAGGGTCAACACCGACGGCGCCTTCCTCGTCCGCCCCAGCGAGAAGGAACAGGGCTGCTTCGCCATCAGCTTCAGGTAATAACCCATACTTTTTTAAACTTTAAATTTAAAAACATAAAATGTGATATGAATGAGGTTGTAATATAAGTATGACAGCACAGCTGACCACAGATAACGCGCAAAGGTACGGTAAATGATGATGATAGCTGATGTAAGAAGTAACTTATAGTCTGATTTTTAATTAGACGAAGCCAACTGTCAGCTGAAAATGTCACTGCTCTATGAATTTGAACCTTATTTGTTCTATTTATATTGAAAAGTGACATAAGAACCTGTCAGCCCACTTCGTCTAATTAAAAATCAGACTATAGGCAAATTTTATGTTAGCAAACATGTTTTGTTAAATTCCTTTTGCTATACTAGACTCATTACCTACTTGCTGATTTTTTTTTTATAGGACTGCGGTGGCAATAATGCGTACGGCCCGCCTGATGTTAAGCAGTTACCGTAGCCTATAGATGCTTACAATACCAAAGGCATTGCTCGCACATTGCCGACCGGAAGGGGAGTGGGATGCCAATACATCATAGTAAGCTTATTTTTTATTCCAGATCAGAGAAAGAGATAAAGCACTGCAGGATAAAGCAGGAGGGCAGACTGTACACGATAGGCACGGTCAAGTTTGAGAGCCTAGTTGAACTGGTGTCGTACTATGAAACGCACCCTTTGTACAAGAAAATTAATCTATGGTTGCCTATTAGCGAAAACGTTGTGTCAAGCATAATGAACGTGAGTATTAACGACTTTGCCCAATTATTGCCCAATTCCTGGCCCATGCTTGGGAAGTTGTGATTTGGCCATTGTTTTATTGGTATACAATATGTTAAAAAAACCCTGTCCGACCCGAAAACGTATTGTTGGGTATCGAGATTAGATTCCATTTTTGTAAAAAAAAACGTTTTTTTTTTTTTTTTTAATTTTTAATTTTTTTTTTCATTTTTTTGGCATAGTATGTGTCCCACTGCTGGGCAAAGGCCTCCCATATTTTTTTGTAATACAAATAACCCGTTTACATAAAAAAAAAAAACATAAAATGACGTCATCACATACTTTGTGGTCTGAGGTGACGCCACACGATCTAACATAATTACTTCCGGTAACGGTGTTGTCATATTTTTAAAATTAGCTCCATTATGTGGGAAAAAGGCAAAAAAAATCGCACTTTAAATGTTCATTAATATGTTTACTATCATGTTTTTTTTTTATTATTTTATTTGGTCATGTGATTGGGGAACCTAATTACCGGTTTCGGCTCGGACAGGGTTTTCTTAACATGTTGTATACCTCACAATGATGATGATGATACTGATTAAATAACACTGTTAGGAATTCGTTAACGGTGTCCTACAACCTGTAAGTCCATCTCCTTTTTAGCTAGGTTGTTATTAACCTCAATTTTGTAAATAATATAAATAATAATATCCTGGGACATTTTTTACACACGGCTACCTGATCCCAAACTAAGCAGAGCTTGTACTATGGAAACCAGATAATTAATATTACTACATATACTACTTTTTGTTTGTAAATACATACTTAATATACATATACACCCAGACTCGGGACATACAGACATGTTCATGCACACAAATGCATGTCCCGGGTAGGAATCGAACCTACGACCTCCAGCGTGATAGGCGGAATCTTACCAACCACGCCAACGGGCCAGTCAAATCAATTATAACTCTGCACGTGGGCTGTTAAAATTAGTAAAATTGTCAGTGATAAAGACTAAAAAAATCCAACTGTGTATGTGTGATGATTTGTTAGTGTATTATCTATTGTTGACATAACTTTCATCTTCCTAATTCACGTGGGCCCAAGATTCTATGTAATAAATTCGTTATCCTTTTAGATTTCATTCTGTTAAATTTCCCTCATACTTTTGCTTGGTAACTATTATTTAGAATCCTATTTATACGTACATATAGCAGTTTTTTGTTTAAATTTAGGATCCAGATGACTCTTCAGTCTACGGTACTCCCGGCTACATGGATCCGACATCGTTCACATCCAAGGTATATTATTTCTATGTATTTCGAAAGCACATACCTGCCTAACGCATGATTGCGTTAGAAAATCCTACCTAACTAATTACTACTACGATCTAAAAATAAAATAAGAATAATAAGTTCACTTCCTACAAAAAATATAATTACCGATAACTTTTGTGTTAATAAAAATGATATATTAACCTGACTTTAGGCTATGGTAATACGGTCCTATGTTCAAAGGAGCCAGTAAATTGCTCGCTTATTTTTCCGTTCTGTCTGAACTGACCCTTAGGGTTCGTTCACATACACCGGCTCAGAGAGGCGAGCTCTTTTTTAAACGTGATAAAAATATGCTCTCACCTCCGAGCCGGTGTGTGAACGGACGTTTAGCGCCCTATCGCAAGAGGCAACCAGAGGTCCCCTGGTTGCGCCACCAGAGGGTGATTCGATAGCCGACACCGAATTGGTTGCGCTACCAAGCGGATACCAGGTGCGATACCCTCCATACAGCTCTATACATTTTGTTGGTGGAGCGACTGGTTGCGCTACCACTGGTGTCCTCGTGCAATAGAGTGTAGTTAGACACAGTACGCTGCATGATATTTTTCGGGAATTATTACTATGGATATTTTCTGTATAGGTGACAGTGAAGGCTCTGTACGACTACCGCGCGCGGCAAGAAGACGAATTATCGTTCTGTAAGCATGCCATCATCACGAATGTGGACAAGCCGGACGAAGGCTGGTGGCGAGGCGACTACGGCGGCAAGAAGCACCACTGGTTCCCAGCCATCTACGTACAGGAGATTGAGGTTCCACACATACCGAGCGTCACTGTTAGTATCCACTACAAAATATGTTATATAGTCTACTAGCTTTTGCCCGAGACTTGGACCGCGCATAATTAAAAAAAAAAGTAGCCTATGTGCTATTCCAGACTATAATCTAACCCCCTTATTCATAGAGATTTTAGCCAGTTTACAATGGGTTTGAAAAGCATTTTTAGGAACAAATGTGTTCTGTAATTCCACTGCAAGTCGATCATAACTTTCTATGAATAAGGGGGTAAGTATGTCCGTACCAATATTCATCCAGATCCGTTCTGGCGTGATTGAGTATAAAACATCCATCCATCCATCCAAACTTTCACATTTATAATATTAGTGGACTTTAGTTTCCCACTGCTAGGCAAATATGTCCCCTTTTTACCCCCCAAGTTTGACCGCAATGGTGTTTAAATCGTCGCATCATCTCCGCCTCGGTCTGCCATGACGTTGGCGACCGTCTTCGGGCGTCCAGATGTTAATGCGATTCACCCACCTTTGCCAATCCCAATTTAGCTTTCCTGTTTTCTTGCCCGAGTCAGTAATTCGATTAATGTAGCGCAAGGACGTATTTTCGTATCGCTTCTTGACCGTGGTATAGGTAGTATTTTTTTTATTCCGAGTATACGCCACTAAATAATGTAAGCTACCTTTAAGAGGGTATATGCGGCTGATGACAGCTACGATACTGGAAGGCGATGATGTTTGTAGCGAAGTTATGATTTTATTGAATAACTAATGTCAAAATCTATCAAATACATATTGTTTGATAACGTTACTACGCGGGTGGAGTCGCGGGCAATGGCTAGTACAAAATATTACTATAAAATATTATTATTACTATCTCTGTTTCAGCATTTTCGTAAATAAAAATAAAATAAATATAACGTCACGACTTTTATCCCCATTCGGGGGCAGTCAGAGGCTTGAGTGGCCATACACCACCACATTGTGGAGGTATTAAGCCAACTCAAAGCCCAAGTTTCACCAGATAGTCAGAACCCAACGTGACAGGTGGTGAACCTTGTCGCCGTGTATACAGGAACTGTGTGTACTGACTATTACCTAATCCCGAGGGATAGGTAGGTTTCCTCACGATGTTTTCCCTCATTTTTACTGTCACCCAAACTTAATTATTAGGTATTAATATGATCATCATAACAAACTGCAAATAAAAAGCAATTTATATTGGTCACAGGGTCTCGAAAATGAGTCCGCGGCTCTTGGTTCTCTACAGAAAGGCGTGCTAGACGTCCTGGGCGCTGTGGTGGAGCTGGTGGTGGGCGAGGAGACTGGCTCCGCCCGCTGGCTGGTCCGGATACAGAGCCCTGCCATGTGCGCGCCCTTCGACATGGCCGCCCCGACCAGGGAAGTCGCCCTCGAGTGGCTCTCCGCGATCAAAGAAGCGGCCTCCAGCGCCTCCGCCAGATCCCTCCACCACAAAAAGATGGAACGCACCTGGAGGATTGCTAAAGAGATCTCCGACATCATCGTCTACTGCCGCTCCGTCACCTTCAACCAAGAGAGAATACGCACCAAAGGATTCCAGTACAGCGAGATGTCCTCCTTCCCGGAGACCAAAGCGGAGAGGCTCATGTGCCAGCAAGAGACCGCGTTCTTCCTCAAGTACCACAAAATTCAGATGAGCCGGATATACCCGAAAGGCCAGAGGATCGACTCGTCGAATTACAATCCGGTGCCGTTCTGGAATGTCGGATCGCAGATGGTCGCGTTGAACTACCAGACTCCGGATAAGGCGATGCAGATTAATATAGGGAAGTTTAAAGAGAATGGTGGTTGTGGGTTTGTTTTGAAGCCGGAGTTTATGTTTGAAGAGACGTACAGTCCGTACGATAAGCGCGCGTTGGATAAGAAGGTGAAGCCGGTTGTGGTGATGCTGCGCGTGGTCGCGGCGCGGCATCTCAGCAAGTCTGGCCGCGGGATGGCCAGTCCGTCTGTGGAGGTGGAAATCATCGGCGCTGACTACGATAGCGGCACCAAGCTCGTCACCAAGACTGTTGGTGAGTTCACTTATACTATACAGGAAGAAAAATTACCTATGCGCGAATTTTGATGTGCTATACAGATACCCGAAACCCGAATTTAATTTTATTTGTTTTACAAAAAAATATCAAGCCCTTTTATATGGCCCTTGCCAGCTTATCAGCGGTGTGTTCTTAATGTTGCTTCATTGAGAAGAGCCGGCAAGAAACTCAATGGATACTCTTTTCAATAAAAATGAATAAAAATTATGTACGTTTTCAAAACAGCTATGTGAGCTAGCAGGCTTTAACACAATATTAAATAACAAAACAAAATACAGTAACCCAATATCACTCAGATTTTGGTATTCAAATAGAAATCTAGCCTAGTAAGCTGTGCATGCCTACTCCCACTTAACAGTAAATAATAATTTGTAGCCAACATAATAAGCACCCTTGTCATTTATTTCATAAATCGTGTTTCTAATCTGTAAATCAATCACCTTTTCAGCTGATAACGGGATCAACCCAATATGGAATGACATCTGTGAGTTCGAGCTGGCCAATCCAGACCTCGCGTTAATCCGTTTCCTCGTCCACGACGAAGACATGTTTGGAGACCGACACTTCATAGGGCAGGCGACATATCCAGTGAAGTGCCTTCGCACCGGGTACAGGAGTGTAGCCCTCACGAACGGCTACTCAGAGGAACTCGAACTATCGTCCTTACTCGTCTATTTATCACTCATTTATAACAATTAAGTACGCAATTCTCTTCGAGCCCGGTGATGCTATAACCCACCAAAAATCTGGCTGCGTCTACATGAGGCGCATGCTGCTCCCGAGCACTCAGTTTTGACGCCGGAATGCAGTCTTAAGCGCTAGGTTCCTCCAATAGTGCCGCCGTCTTATAACGGCCGCACTAGAACATTGGCTACGTAAACCGAAAATTGGACACCTCGTTTAGGGGCCATCCATAAATTACGTCACACGTAAAGGGGGGTCGACGAAATGTGACATAGCGTGACAAGGGGGTGGGAGGTGTCCTAAGTTTCGTGACGTCACGTTTAAAAATCTAATATATTATCTAAGTATTAAAACCGAAATTTGAACTGTTAACGAAAAATTTCCGAAAATTGTAAAAAATATGTGACGTTACACTAGGGGAGGGGGGAGTCTCACAAATATGACCAGCTGTGACAAGGGGGGGGGGCGGTCAAAAAATCATGAAATTCGTGTGACCTAATTTATGGATGGCCCCTTATAAAGATTTTAGCCAGTTTACAACGGTTTTAAAATGCATTTCAGGAACAAAACTGATTTGTAATATGTAACGCCAGTGTAAGTCCATGATAACTATGTATAAATTTGGGGGATAATGTAGTAAGATGAGTGCTCGGGCGAGGCATGCGAGGCATCTGGACGCACCAAGTCACATTAATGTGTGTGAACGCTCTTATTTTCCAACTGAGCACGGATATCGCCCACATAATGCCGTAAGATTAGTTAATTGAAATAATTTAATGTCAAGCAACCCCCATGCATGTACCGTTATAACGACTGGGCTATTTTGTAAATCATAGGAATATCAGCTATCGAACAAAACACGCGTTGAAATCGTTACATCCGTACGGGAGTTGTGATGTCACAGACATATTATGGAGGGATGATATATAGGGCCGCCACATACATACGGAATTCCGTTTCGGAATATCAAAACGGGATTCCGAACGCAGTAAATCTATCCAAATGTATGGACGTATCACATACGTACGGAATTTTTCCGTTTCGGAATTCCGAATGGTAGCCTGTGCGTCCGGAATTATTCCGAACGGAAATAAACGTATGTGTGTGATAAGCTTACGGAATCCCGATTCGATATTCCGAAACGAAATTCCGTATGTATGTGGCGGCTATATATACTCCTTTTATAGCGTCGGTGGTTAAAAACATGTGAACGGTATAGCATTATGGTTAGCGCATATGTACGGGATGGCGGCGAAGCGATTAAGTTTAGTGACAATTTAAATTCAACTTACTTTGATATACGGCTAAAATTTGTATAACGAAATAAAACTCTTAGCGGTGAGTAGCGCAGTCAAGAGGCCGTATTTTTATGTGACTAAATCTATGGTTTCCTCCGATAGCGGTCTTAATAAAGCGGCGAATGACATCACTAGAACGTTGGCTATGTAAACTAAATTTCTTTAACTAAAGTTCTAATGACGCCATTCACCGCTATATTACGGCCGCAAAATGTCGGTACCGCTTTCAGAGGAAACCAGAGCTTAAGGTGGCAAGTTATCTTACGGCTCGCCTGATTTAAGCAGTTACCGTAGTCTATAGATGCTTGCAATACCAAAGGCATCTCTCGTACGTTGCCGACTCTTAGAGAAGTGTTACAGAGGGAGGAGTTGGGTATTTCAAAGGATGTAAAGATGAGCTTCAATAATAATAATAATAATATATAATAATATCCTGGGACATTTATTACACACGGCTACCTGATCCCAAACTAAGCAGAGCTTGTACTATGGAAACCAGATAACTGATATTACTACATATACTACTTTTTATTTGTAAATACATACTTAATATACATATACACCCAGACTCCGGACATACAGATATGTTCATGCACACAAATGCATGTCCCGGGTAGGAATCGAACCTACGACCTGCAGCGTGAAAGTCGCCTCCGCGCCAACCACGCTAACGGGCCCGTCTTATTGTCACTAAGTTAGGCGCTCCGCCGCCATTCCGCCAGTGACTGCTAACCCTAAAGCCCCTAAAGCCCGCCACATACATACGGAAAATTCCGTACGGAATCCCGTTTCGAAATATAGAATCGGTCCTTCCGAACGCAATCCATCCATCCAAATGTATGGACGTATCGCGTTCGGAAACCCCGATTCGATATTTCGAAATGGAATTCAGTGGCGGGCCTAAAGCCTGTTCATTGGCTGGTTGGGGTTTAGTTAATTGAAAAAGTAAAGAGGCAAATTTTTATATTAACAGTGTTGTGTAGTGAAATTAAATATGTAGATTAGATGAGATTTTAGAGCTAATTCCGTAGTTAGAACTTGACAACCAATATAACCGTTCTTATCACGCATAGATAGTGATAACCCATGATAAAAATAAATAATAAATAACGCCGTCGGAATTTGGCTCAATATTATACTGATTATTTTCGCTCAACGCGTATGATCTAGTGTGTAAGTTTATGTGTATAATTAATAGAATGTATGTATACTGTGTTATTAACGCATAATTACCAGAACCTCAATAATACTTACTAAAAAAAAAAATGCCGAAATTAAAAGTGTGCGATGTAAAACCCTTTTCGCAGTCCTAGGCCCGTTTTAATAAATCAATCTGAATATATAAATCGAATTTGAGATGCTGTTTTTGACAGATGTTCCATAATTAAACGTCAAAACTGCATCTTAAGATCGATCCCAACTTTGAGTTGCATTTATTAATACGGGCCCTACAGATATAAGTTTGCGTAGTCAACTGGTGTACGACAGTTAGAGCCTGTTTCAAAGAATCGGCAGATAACTTAGGGCCGCCACATACATACGGAATTCCGTTTCGGTATATCGAATCGGGATTCCGAACGCAGTAAATCCATCCAAATGTATGGTCGTATGACATACGTACGGAATTTATCCGTATCGGAATTCCGAATGGTAGCCTGTGCGACCGGAATTATTCCTTACGGAAATAAACGTATGTGTGTGATAAGCTTACGGAATCCCGATTCGATATTCCGAAACGGGATTCCGTATGTATGTGGCGGCCCTTATCCACCAAATAAATATGGCGTTTTGACAGATATTCTATGGAAAAACTAAAATTTTCAAATTTATATGGTGGATAAAAGTTATTGACCGGGATGCTTGGTAGCTTTATAAAATTACATTCTCGAATATTGTTTGCTCTGATTTTTATTATTTAAAATAAATATGTATTAGCTGTGCTAATGTTACATAATAATATTATGTATTTAATTACTGACATAATAATCATTATACTCCAGTGGTTTGGAATAAAATGTACTATTTGTATAACTGTATGACGCAGCGTAGAACGCTATAGATGTTAAGAGCTACACGAGCGACTTAAAGATGTCAGCGTAAAATTGTACGAATCGTTAGTTTATAATTAATCTAGTAATATAATAAACCAACCTAATCTAACCCACCGTTCGTTTATAATTAATCTAGTGAGATTATAAACTGCCGGTTCGTACAATTTTACGCTGACATAGATACACGTCACATTTTGCGTAGCTCCTTATATTCAATTAGGCCGACGACGAAGGCGACAGGCTCCCCACGGTTGCGTTGTACTGAGCGTCGAGTCGCTTAGCCATTGAACTGCCACTAGCATTTTGCTATTGTGATTCTGACCGACCCTCTGATTTGTCGGTCACAATAGCACACACTACAGTGGCAGTTCAATCGCTAAACGACTTTGGCCAGCTCAGGGGCCTTACCATCATCCCTATTGTGAATGAATCGTCACCCTAATATCTATTCATTTAACTTATACAGTAGAATCCCAATGAGGTGGTGGTAAGCCCCCTGCCCCAACTTTTAACCGTTGTACTTCTCAACCACGCCTGTCGCCAACACAGCCAAACCGTAGTAGGTACGAATTATGAGAATCTTATGCATCATATTTTTATATACATTTACAAGCAACAATCCTAGCGAAACTTATTGTATTATGTGTAAGATGGAAATATCAATAGCCGTGCACTGATCGAGCGAGCAGCCTTGCGGGACTATCTCTGGCACATTCTGAGGGCGACAGACAGTTAAGCCCGCCACATACATACGGAATTTTTCGTACGGAATGCCGTTTCGAAATATCGAATCGGGGATTCCGAACGCAGTAAATCCATCCAAATGTATGGACGTATCGTGTTCGGAAACCCCGATTCGATATTTTGAAACGGAATTCCGTATGTATGTAGCAGGCCTTATGGCCCGAATAATCACACGAGATGAGATGGCAGGCCCAACTGCAAAATATTTGACAAATGACAGCGTTTGGCAAGGCAGCACGAGTGATTGCCGCTAGCGAGCCACTTGGGATATTAATAAATCGATCTCAAGATTGAGAAGAACAGCATCTTAAGATTGATCTCAAGTTTGAGATAGATTTATTAACACGGGCCTAGATGCCTCGAGAGAGTGTTCAGTCAATCAATACACGGCTAATGATGAATTTCGAATATAAGAATATGTAACTATATTTTTTAAACATTGAAATCAAAGAATCATTCTACATTTTGTAGGTACATTTTGTACTTTCGTGTTTTTTATGGTGCCCATGTGCCCACTGCGTGGTGGGAAGATACGAAAATGAAATAATTAAGTATGTGGAGATAATTATTATTATTATTAATTCACATTTTATATTATTATGATTAAATATTGTATGAATTTTAATTTGTATATAGATCTTATCAGAATGCATATTTTTCTAATTCCGGGATTACTAAATACCAGGTAGGTTCTTATATCTTATACAGGGTGGAAACGATAAGTGTTTACAAGCTATAGAATGTCTATTATCACAACACCTACCTACTATGGGGTGAAATCGAAATCGTGGGCAATATTTTAAAATATGACTCGGCACATGATTCAGAATATAATGGGAAAACAAATAAAAAAATCTATTGATAAAAAAATATTGCTCGGGTAAGCAAATAAGCAAACCATTTAACTGTTATACCTTACCTGATTAATAAATTTTCATCAATTGATTTGTTGATTAATATTCCCTAAATATTCTGAATCATGTGTAGAATCACCGTTTAATATATTGCCCATGATTTCGATTTCACCCAGTATAGGTAGTACTAACTATACGCATCCCGTATATAAAATACGCCGCTTATAGAATTATTGTTGATGTTTTAATAAAATAAAACTTTATATGTATACTTAGGTAATATTCAACTATTTTGTATGTTATTATATTTACTTACCTACATGACGATGTTAGATTTTTATTAAAATTATTATGACGTACCTACCTATACATATTTTTTAATTCAATTCATCGATTCAAATCGGAACCCAAACTCCCAAAATGATTGTTACAAACGACGACGATGTTAAAAAGAAAGGTTTTGTTTTCTTCGTAGAGAGTAGAGTTCGACTTTAAATAAAATCTAGGTAGGTATTATGTACCTATATGAAGGCGGTGGACGGCCCACTGAACACGTTACATAATATCACTATTACGAAAAATATAATTCTCAAAAAAAAAAATGAAATTACATTGAAATGATTCTAATTCACGTGGTAAATCCAACACCAACTCTAACATCAACACCATGTCCAACACCAACTCCAACGCTAACACACACTCCAACACCAACACTAACTCCAACACTAACCAACTCCAACATTAACACCGACTCTAGTAGGTACCAACACCAACTCTAACACCTGCAACTGCAACACCAACTCTAACACCAATTCCAATACCAACTCCAACACCAACTCCAACGCTTACACAAACTCCAACATCCACACCAATTCTAACACCAACTCCAACTCTAACACCAACACCAAAAATGATTGTACGTAACCGACGTTAAAAAAGAAAGGCTTTGTTTTCCTCGTAGAAAGTAAATTCTAGGTAGGTATTAAAGTATGTACCTATATGAAGTCGGTGGACGGCCCACTGAACACAATATAATATCACTCTGAAGTCCGGAACTGCCAAAGATCTTTAAAGGTTTAGTAGGTTTCAGCGCTCTTCAAAATCTAGTATTATGCCGTGTGTCCACTGGCAAGAAAACTTGCACAAGTTTACTTGCGCAAGCGACTTCCAATGTGTGAACACTCACGCAAGTGGACTTCTGCGACTTGCCGAACTTGCTGCAAGTCCCACATGTACACGGTTGTGTAAAATTGCAGTCAGTGGAAACACGTCGGTAAGTGACTTCTGCAAGAAATTGCGGAAGTTACTTGCCAGTGGACACACGGCATTAGAAATGGAAACGGTCCATAACTTTTGACTAAATAAAATACTGTGTTTAATATCTCTGAAATCTGAATGAACAAAATTAGTACCTATTAATTTCCGAGTTCGGCATGTGGCTACCGTAGAAAATATAGTGGCAACACTAATACGACGCGCGCGCAGTGAAAAACACTCCAATGATGCAAACTCTATTGGATTTACAGGCGATTAGCCTTTTTTGATACCTACTGACTATTTTTATAGTAATTATTTTGGATAGGTTATCATTTATCAAGGATTATCTAGGGACAATTTAACTAGTTCTAAAATTATTCGACTTGGTACGATCCAAATGTTTCGCGTGAGAAGATTAAGTATTCTGTGATTTAAGTCCGTTTATTTCCATTCGTTTTTTCGCTCCTTGTGTTTTCTTCAGTAGGTTTGTTACGAACATTTCTATAAATCGCAAATATGCAAATTTTCACATAAACTTTCCGTTTAAATTATAGGTTCATTTCATAACAGTAACAAAATCTACTAAAGTTACCAAATATTATCTAATAAAGTCTACGGTTTCTTCAAAATCATATCTGGCAACACTGTGCCGCTCATTTGCGCGAAGCTATTTACGACGACGACAACTTTATTTTTCGTAAAAATAATTTGTATTGCATTCTAAATCTAAAAGCTATAAATAAAATTAATAATTATAGGTTTAATAATAAACCGACCACTAGTTACGAATAAATAAAGCCTAGTAGAATGTCATATGTTCGTGAAATACGTCAATGGCCGTATAGCCCGAGTGTCAATAATATGTGTTGTGTGTCCCGCTAGTTTAGATTACAATGTTTTTATCAAGGAATGTGATAATGAACAATTCCCAATGGCGAAAGTGGTTTCTTTTGCTCATTTTCACCGTGTACCGGAGGCTAGATACCGTTGAAGGTGAGATCTTTCAAAACCATGCTTAGTACTTTTTGGTCTAGAATATATGTTTGCGTATTATGTATTGTACCTAGTGTTCGCTGAGATGCAGTTAGCGGGAATCGCTTATTGAAATAAAGGTCAAAATTGCTCGAGCGACTGTTATTGTTAAGAATTAGGGCAACAACTTGCAACAATAGGTTCAGACAGAGTTTGTTGAGTGAAGTAGATTTTAGCTAAGTATATGTACATATAAAACTTGTTTCTAAGTTATAGAGCTTACCTAACTGGTTGTGTGTTACATTTAACTTCGAAGGAAGTAAATATACGTTGGATTTAGATTCTGTTTTATCAGTGTCACCTACATGGTTCGGAAATGGTAAAATGGATGAATTATTCACTAGGAGGCTGTTAACTTTATATAAAAAGAAACGTCTCACATGCTTTGCGACTTATTATCACATGAATGTTTATTCTTTGTTGCTAAGCGAAAGTTTAATGTAAACATTAATTACGCTAGAAACATAGCACAATAAATAGGTATACATATATCATATATCTTCATCATGCCTCTATTGGTGGGAGAGCCTAGCTGTAGCCTATTGACTGCAGCTTATTATGGGCTGGTTCGACCGGGGATGTACCCTCTCACTAAAGATCAGGGTAAAATAGTTATTACAGCTGTGCTTCGTACGAAGAGACAGCCAGAAACTCAAACTATTGTGGGGCATTAAAATGACCCTGTTCCCAGTTAACTATTCAATCCCTCTTGCATTTAGGGGAGGCCTGTGTGTGATCATGATTAATATGTGTTGAAATGAAATTATATTTATTTGCTAGAATATGGTGGCAATACAAGTTCTTAGTCAATAAATTAGTGTCACATATTTCGCCGAGTGCCCCGATAAGCAAATACGCATAATAGTATATTTGCGCTTAAGTACCTAATCTAAAATTTATAATCACATTTGAAGTATATATAATAATAAATCAATTGATTTTAATGAGAAAAGAATATTGTATTGTTATTATAATAATAATAATAATTTAATTTAGCCCTTTAAACGTCCCACTGCTGGGCACAGGCCTCCCCTCAATGCGAGGGGGATTCAGGCCATAATCCACCACGCTGGCCCAGTGCGGGTTGGTGGATTTGACATGTCTAAAGACATGCAGGCTTCCTCACAATGTTTTCCTTCACCGCAAGCAAGTGATAATCATAAAGTTATGATTCACACATAGATTTCGAAAAATCCAGAGGTGTGAGCCAGGATTTGAACCCAGGGTTTGGGTTTGTTATTATAATGTGTTTGATAAATCCAACCATTGAGTTTCTCTAGTGGGCACTAGACCTATTGAACAAATAATACCTAGTTAAGAACCTTCTTACTTATGCGTAGTAGGTAATTAGTAGGTAGATCTTTCTGGCTATTCTGTAGAAGTTCAGTTCTAAACCAGTAGTCGATTGCCAAAAGTATTAACACTTCTAAAATTAAGCATTTACATTACCTTGACCATAATCTATTATGCTGTATTGATGATATGGCCTAAATGAATATAGTTTAGTAGCAGTCGTTTACATAGCATTTATTCAGTTTTGTCTGAGCGTAGGGTCTTTTAATAACCCCATGGGTAACCACCACGATTGTCGATCCTGGCTTACAGGAGTAACAGTGGTGGGAAGGTGTGAGTACTTGTCATGCGTGCTGGAGCCCCCGAGCACCCATGGAGTCAGTGCCCCATGGTTTCTGAAATACTGGAAGGCCCTATTTATTTACAACAAAAGCACGCGTGTGGACGCGTGCCTGGGCGTCCAATCTTTGATAATACTCGCGCGCGGATCAACGTGATTGTTCGCGCGTATGTTATGTTATGAAGATAGCCTTTTTTTAGAGTTTCGTACCCAAAGAAAGGGTGCCAATGGAACCCTATTACTAAGACTCCGCTGTATGTCTGTCGGTCCGTCCGTCTGTCTGTCCGTCTATCAGCGTTGGAGCGCGCGCGCGTGCAACCGTGCAGCTGCGACGCTGGGTGGCGCATGACTAAGTGGATGCCGGGTAGTTACCTTGCATTAATGTTGCCCAAATAAGCGCGGTAAATCGCATCTAATGGCTTAATACATCTTTGGTATACGCACGTAGTTTTTGTACGCGAGAATCGATACTACACAAGCATCTGATTTCGCCGCGCCCGCCCACGCTCCGCTGTCATTGTGTGGGCGGGGTCATAGTAGCCTATGAATAAGCTTGCCATTGATAACAATATTGAAATGTATGCGACTTGGAAGATTTATTTATACCTACCTATTTGATAATGATATTCAGCGCGGAAAATATCCCACTAATATTATAAATGTGAAAGTTTGGATGGATGGATGGATGTTTGTTACTCAATCACGCCAGAACTGCTGAACGGATCTGGATGAAATTTGGCACAGAGATAGATTATAGTCTGGAATAGCACATGGGCTACTTTTTATCCCGGTAAAATGTATGGTTCCCGTGGGATAGATTTGTTTTAATTTTTCATAGAGCAAAGGATCGACATGATTTTTTGCATAGTTATAGAAATTGGTGTCTTTATAAAAATATCGGGATACGGGATATGGGGTACGGTATACGGGATCCAGGATACGGGATCCGGGATCCGAATTTTTTAAATTTATATTCTTCTATAGCTTTATAAGTTTCAATGAATGAACTTAGTGGTTTTATATAGGAAAGAAATGCTTCAACCTACTGATTTATACTTACAATTTTCCTGGTGTAGCTGTTGCCACTGATAAGACATAGTTTATTATTAATGCAATAACTGTGATATTATTGAAATCCTTGAATGAGTCAGTCTGTTGTTCTGTATTGACTTGCACATGTACTTATCTATCTAGGAATTAATTTAATTTCCAGGGCAAGTATACTACAACTAATAAAGACGTTAAAAATATCAAGTAGGTATTTTGTGGGGACCCACTTTATTTTTAAATTTTATTTAATTTTTAGAATTAGTAGGTACCTATTTGTTGTTGTAGCGCCAACAGAAATACACATTCTGTGAAAATTTCAACTACCTATTACGGTTCGTGAATACAGCTCGCTGACAGACGGACGGACAGACGGACAGTGGAGTATTAGTAATAGGGTTCCGTTGGCACCCTTTGGTTACGGAACCCTAAAAAAGCTAGTTATACTCAAGTACATAATAAACGAATGCCTGTATCGTACGGAGAAGGTAGACCCTGTTTTGTTTTATATTTCTCTCCGCTGTTTATTCTACGGAGAGACAAAACATAATGTTTTCGTTTACCCACTTCAATCGGATGCTTGCGTCATGCCTCATGATGCATCTTGTCATGCATTTCCGTCGGTTGAGATTGCATGAGATTGCTTTGGAGTTGACCTTTAGGCCCCATTCACAATGGATGCGCGGGCGCGGGCTATTCAAGGAGATGTCGCGCTAAGTCGCGTGCGCGTCCATTGTGAACGTGCCCGCGCGATTCATACTTTAGGGCTTAACAATCTTCAAATCGGTGACTACGCAAAATTGTTGACGAATCCGTTGACCTATTTACTATATAAAAACATACCATGTTAAACGTCAGATACCACATTAGGCAGATAGATCTAATATGAACCCACGCCCACAAATGTCCGGCCAGTAGCGATCGATCTGTGTCTGTGTGCGTGTCAGGATTTGTCGTGACCATGTCCGGACCAATGAGATTTTTCAGTCAGTTGACTGAAAATATTGCATTGCGAATTAATAGGTATTAGTCGTCTACTGGTTATGTGGTCGATGCGTGATCAATACCGTATCTGTCATCAGCAGCATGTACCCCCTTAACCGAAGTGTTGACCGAACACCTTAACCGAACTGATTATGCTCGCCGCTCGCGCTTTCATTGCGGCAGAAGACGGACCACTTATAACGATAATTTACATAATATCTGCAATTCCAGGTTTGTTAAAGTGTTATTGCAACAGTCCCGGATGTCCGAATTCAACATGTGAGACCGACGGGTATTGCTATGCCTCCACGAACCTCGACAACGGCGTTCAGAAGTTCACTTACCAGTGAGTATCTATTCACATCCTATTTAAAATTAAACATAATTTTTGCTATTGAAATTTATCAGATTTTTTAAAGAAACAGGCATTGTTTTTTTTTAATAATTAGGTACATATTTCGATGATCTTGTACTTTTTGGCAAACTCATATCAACACAAATCTAGTCGTGCTGTGGCGCGGTAAGGTGTAATTCTAATGTTCTGTCGCCCATTGACCTGTGTAGTGTGGTGGACTTGCGGTGCTTGGACATCGCGAGCGCATTCCCTCCCGATGTCCCACGATATTGCTCTAATAAAACAACGTATTGCTGTCAAACTGACCACTGCAATACCAAAGAGATTTTACAAGATAAAATATCCAAAGTGCTTCACTCCTTAGACGTGGGTAAGCGGGATGCGCATTTGTGGCAGAGTGAAGTCTTTTTGACGATGCCGATTTTGAGTTTGTTTGATGTACTATTAGAATCATAATTGCATTGCCATTATAAGTTTTGTGTTGAGATGCCAATACTCTAACAATGTCGCTTTTAAATTAGTGATTTGAATATGTACCTATACTAAGCGCGCAGAGCGGCCGCCGCGCCGCGCCGCGCCGCTGCCGTCCGACACATATAATTAGTATGTTTTGAATGATGTGCCGTACTCTTAACAAACTATTTTCCGAGTGTGCGTTGTTTTTGCTTTAACCTACTAAACATAATGTATGGTGGTTCCACTTGCGGCGCAGCTGCATCGAGCTCAAAGCACTGATACCCATCGAGCATCCCTTCAGTTGCTCCACGACGAAAACTAAAAATGAATCGGTGGTGATAAAATGTTGTAAATCACATGACATGTGCAATGAAGTCCTGAATCTGGATCTGTCAACGAAGCCGCCAGGTAGGAGCTCCGTGGAGGTAGTCCCGGTGTGTCTCGCTAACCGTGCACCCTAGCTTCCGCCACGCCACGCCCGCGCCGCCGCCGCCCGCGCCGCCCGCCGAGCGCCCGCGCCGCCCGCGGTTACTGGCTTGGTAATCGGTGTGAGATTGCATGGCTAAAAGATTTTCTTCTCCTTTCGTTTTTGTTCTAATATGACTAAGTTTTCTTTCCTTAGACCGGCACTGATCACCGTTTAGGTTTATAGATATGAAATGTACTAATGTAACGATTTGTGAACGTAGATGTTGGGACCAAGACAATATATTCCCCCCCGGGGACAGGCCCGTATGGTGCCGTGAGAACGAGTCTCCTAATATATCGTGCTGCGCCACAGACTACTGTAACCGTGAGCTACTCGCAGGTACGGTTCCTATCCGTTGGGAATGTGACGTTGGGGCGAGATGTATGGGTAGCTTATATTGTGATGTCCACATCAGTCGTAATGTTTACTCTATCATGCCAAAGTAACGTCCGCGGTCCATTCGAGGTGTATCACTATGGAGGACATTCTGCTCGGTGAGATACGTGCATGCGAATGTCCGATAGAAAATGTTATCATAATTCATTCCGCCGCGGGGACGCGGACGCTATCCCGTCGTCCTTGATGTTTTTGCCGACACGTGTTACCATATTAACAAGTCGGAACACTGTCGACAAAAAAGATTTTAAATATCGCGGAGCATGGGATTACTCGTGTATTTCAAGGAAATAATATCGTTAGAACATTGGATGAATATGAGCGGCGCATCGTTAAACGTTCGGGTGTCACCGCACTGAAGCATGAGGGTCGCGTCGCGTCATCGTGGTGCCGTAATGCAACACTTTGATTCTTAATTGCAGAAAATAATGAAGAATGTATTGATTTAGCGACGGGTGTTATTATATTCTAAATGAGTAAGTGATCATGAGCCGGTTTTGCACCTGATTTAAGCATGAACCTCTTTTGTTTTTACTAATCGCATGCCTAAATAAACATCATGTTAAATAATAGCTTTAACAAAATTTTAAGTACGTAATGTAATAACATAGCTGAGTGACGATTGGTTTCGGGGCTGGGCGACTGAGCGTTGCACAAAATAAACGTAGAATTTAGAAGCGGAGCGAGACGGGCGGCCGTCTAATTTACACATTTTGCTTCAGACGCGTCTGCTCGTTTCTGGGCGCCTACTCCGAAATACGAAACGAAATGCTTCGGCTAACGTTTTCTTACACCCAAAGTGTTTCGGATTCGAATTTCGGATTCCATAGTCGTGATTGGACGCTTCTTCTATCTAGGACCCTACTCCGAAAGAACCCGGAATACTTCCGAAACACATTCGGAGTGGGAAACCGTACGATCCGTCAGACAAAACATTTGAAATGAAATGAAATTAATTTAATTGCACAGTAAGTAAATACATTGCTATGCTATAAGCAGTAAAGTGAATAACAAGATAAGTACTTATGGAACTAAGGTCGTAGGTACTAACTAAACAACATAAGTACAATTTTATGTGTTTTGTATCCCTCTAAACGTGAATACAAGAAAAAAATAATTATAAATCATATCTATTATAGTAATATAGTGGTGTTATAATGTGAGTAGGTAATTAGGAAAACTTATCCGTTAGTTGAATAGCATAGCAATAGTGAGAAAGTTAAAACTACCCCCCGCGCTAGTAATAAAACTGTGTTGCGGCAGAGTAGCATCACCGTCCACTAAGTCCAGTTAATGTTGACACACGTTAACATGGCGACAGTTAAACGATATAGCTCACAGTTCAGTGGTCGTAGTTTCGTATTTTGAAGTAGGCGCCCTGTTTCTTTGTTCTGCCGTTGCCGTAGTATTTGGACAAATGGTTATACATATATGGTTTCGTTAGTGTCGCCTGAACAGTGTCTAAATATACTTAATACCTATATTATACGTATAGGTCTTAGGAATCCTTGAAGATGCTAATTTATAAAGGGCATCTAACATTCATACTCATTAAATACTTTGTATAAATTATAACTATGGAATTACTGCGACATAGGGATTTGAAAATCGGTAATGATCGGGAATTGGCTAATTTTACTTATCAGCCGCTTGCACTGAGCTCTCTTTTTTATTGACAGTCGTAATGAAGAAAGCTCAGCTTATGTTGGATATGTTACCATAGACGTGCAAACGACCGTACATATGGCACATTATGTTTGCTTATTGCATGTGTTTGTGTTTTTAGCTTGTTATTGTAAGATATTATTACAGATGTACGATGAAAATAATGATGATGAAAATAATATTTGGACCGCGTAGTCTGAGCCTTACCGGCCACTAAATAAGTACCCGAAGAGGTGGGCAGGGGTTTTGAGGCATTCGACCATAACGTAATATGGCCATCGTTTCTTATTAGTATCATTATCCATGTTCTTTGCAATCAGATACATATTGATACCAATAATGACGACCAATTTCTCTCTATTAGATGTCTAGAAAATAATATTTTTCATGAAATTATTTATTATAATGCCTTGCTGATTGCAAGGGCGCTATTAGGGTATTAATGTATTCTGAGATATCTCATGAATAGAGGAATCCATTAAGTGTGGGTGTTTCGTGGAAATATGCTATGTGACTAGCTTTATGTGATTAGACACTTTTGTATAGATAAGGGACACCGCAGACATGCTACTTTTTACATCGGCGATCGGCGATTTAGCGACTGTATCGATGCTGCATCGCGATTTAGCGACTCTCTGCGTTCGGACGCAGCGACTTCTCCGATGCTAAAAGCGACTAAATCGCCGATCGCCGATGCAAAAAGTAGCGTGTTTGCGGTAACCCTTAGATGCCAAGTATTACCATACATATTGGATGAACCTAATCTATGCAAATTACAAGTTTATCGTAGATAAAGTTTAGTTCCGATTTTTTCCAAGTCACAGTTAGTTAACATTGCTATGTTATATTATAAATATATATTATGTTATATATATTATATTTATGTTATCTGTTATTTATGTTCATCGGGTTTTGGTGCTTTTAAAACTGGATTACAATTAAATCACAAAGCTTTGCTCGCAAATATGCTCCATTATCTAAAAGGAATTGGTAATGCTAGTTCATAAAGCAATCTAGTATAAGGTTTCTGTATTTAATATTCGATGAAGAACGGCCCGATTTTTATTAAATTTATCGGGCCTACCAACTGCTATATTGTTATTAATCGATGTATTATGCAATAAAGACTCGAGCCCATCGGAGACGGTATGGAAAGTTTTGCCATGGGTGATGGGTCTCATGGTGCTGGGGATATGCGCGGCCATAAGCTTCTGGTGGGCAAAGCGCGCCAGCGGGCACAAGAAGAGGGTGCCCTCGAGGACCCCCTACCACCCCGACGAGGCGGGCTGCGAGGCCAGGCACCCCATGATGAGGACCACAACTATAAGGGACATGATCGAGCTGACCACATCAGGGTCTGGGTCTGGTAAGTTGAGTTTGTCTTGTATTCTGATAATTTATATACAGGGTGAATTATTCAAGTGGGCGTGGAAAGAGCGAACAAGGTACAGGTAATGTAGGACCTTGTACCTTATTCGCTCCTTTAGTTTGCCGTATGTCATTACTTCACAGAATTCGTTTCTTATTAGCGGCACTATCGAATGGTGTAATAATACAGTGTGTGTTTTTTTCAAAATCAACTAGTTCGATTCCTGGCTACGAATATTGTTTTTTCAAAAATCCAATGATGCAGTTTTTGTTTTCATCAAAATCGGCCTTGAGACTCCTTTGAGTACTTTTCGCCATTCCTCATAGTTTCGGAAATGGCCATCCACGCGCACTTGGAAAATTCACCCTGTATACGTACATACTATGCATCTTTCATCAACCAGTCATGTACATACAAGTGTAGGTACATACCACACATGTATGTATGTACGGTCAGCAACGAAAGTCGCTGAACATTCTCAGTTTTTCAAACAGCTTGCACACTTTTGTTTTGCATCAAATCCATAATTTTTCTTTATCGAAACAAAATGTAGACATGTTACTAATTTTTTGTTTTATAAAGGTTTACCAAAGTTTGTAGAATAAAGAGTATAACCGATTTGAAAAATTCTGAATGTTCAGCGACTTTCGTTGCTGACTGTACCACACCTGCATTGTCAATTATCGCAATACAACAAAGGAAATTGGGTGCGTTCTGTACAATTTAATGGAAACTCAAGTCAATTACTAGTCTATGGAAATACCTCGATAGGCTAAATAGGGCTACAAGTTTAAACATAGACCACGATAGGTCGATAGTTCCGAAATAGTACTTGTGTTGGAAATGCGGGCCTTGCTTTCGGATGCAGTTGAAGCTGATAGGACAAATGTAAATCAATTCATATGGGGTATTCATTATGGAGCTGGCGACGACTCCATTACATCAGTCATGCACTCGAACAAATTAACAAAATGGACCCGCAACACGCATAATTCAACGAACAAAATGTTCTGTCAATTCTTGGGGGAGGGGAGGTAACCACTACATTAAAATTGACGCACACTTACTCAAAACATTTTGTGTCATTATAAACGCACACGTAAAGAAATGTGCAACACTAGTATATTTTACGCACACTAAAAGATCTAATACGTCAACATACAAAATTTTACTACCGTAGGACCATCGGTGTAATAGGGTGAATACCACTATCGATATTTCTAATTAGCTATATCGATAGTTTCATATACTCATTATTACATTTATAGCTGTCATTATAATCTACTGAATTATCTCTACTGAAACAACTGAACAAGAAATAATGAGTAACTCACGAGGCGTAAATATTCAACGGAAACAAGATGATTCCGGGTATATCCCAATTCAGTTCCTTGAAAATGAGATTATCTAAAAAATAAGTACCCAATGTTCCCAAATACGCTGTTTCATCCCCCCCCACTCCCACTCGACCAGCGCCATCTGCTGCCACTGGCCTGGCTGATATCTTTTGTTAGGTAGGTACGTATAAACGTAATAGGTATTATTATACTAATGTCATCATCATCATCATTTCAGCCAAAAGACGTCCACTGTTGGACATAGGCCTCTCCCAAGGTTTATTATACACTATATATATTATATTTTTATCGATACCGGTCTGCAATCATAAATAAACACTACTACAACACTGTTCAAATCAAAAAGTATATAAGTACAAAATAATTCTTGCAACATTGACTAATACGACTGAATAATTTTGATACTTGATTTATTATTTTCCATATTATTTATTATTCATAATGCAAGCGCAAGCACTTTTAAGTTTTCTTTGATGTTGGTCAATAAGATAATATTTGTTATACATAAATTTATGCCATATGTGATTCATCGCCTCAGTAGCAGACGCTGCCTGCTTCTGGGTCATATGGACCCGGAGCAGTGTCAGGTTCGATTCCGTTTATCAAGATCAAGAATTTATCGAGATCGTATTTATCTGAATTGTTTCGATAGTGGGTGTTTTTGTTTCAACATGAGTTAGTTATTTTTTTTGTATTTTAGGAAAATAAAACAAACATATCATAGCTACTGCGTTTTTTAATTAACAAGAGAATATTCTTAGACAGCCCTGGCAGTTACAAAATGTTGATAAAGCTGCAAGAGATGTTGTACATTCAAAAGATCTTGGTCTAAATATTCCACTCCTGATAAACCAATATATTGGCGTGGGCCTGCCGCTGCCTCATCAACTCATCATCATCAGTCTCCACAGCATTGCTGTCATCTTGAAGATTTATTATTAATCGATTAATGTCATCGTAAAGAGCAATTTTCGACTATTCTTCTAACGGTACCTGAAAAATAAAATAATTCAATAAAAGATCATTTCTTTAATGCTTTAAGGTTATTTGTTTATTTAGTAATTAAGTAACGATGTTAACTGACAAGCAAACATAGAAAAATAAAGCAACCTTAGATTATATATTGGTCGAGATGAAAGCAACACATAAAAATAATGCCCAAGTATCAAGTTGTGTCATCGAATGTACCTCTAAGCGATCAATGTATATTTACTGAAAAACCTGTAAACTGAAGCTTTGAGCCTGCCTTTGTATACAATAAACACATTATTTAACTTAAAAACTGTTAAATAAACTGCTTATATACCTATAATATCAGCGGTTCTTTGGTAAACATGGTCGAGTTCTGACAAAATATTTTGCACCTCAAATTCCGCGAGACACCGCCTGTAAACTTTGTGAATCACCTCTCTTGTTGAATTACTAATGATTTATTCATTGTAAATAGTTTTTAACGTTCTGCGACTGGTTTATCACCGCGTAATTCAGTATTTATCCGTTTGTTTACAAAGTTCAAATACTTGACAATTATTTGACAAATAAAAAATACAGTTGCCAGGGTAGAAAAGATTCGTCTATGGTCACAGTAGACTATTCGATTAATTCGTACTCGATTAATTGTATCGATAATGTTTTCGATTCTTATGACATTTAATATTTTAATGAATTTAATAGAAAAATTGCATTAATTACATCAAAAATACTTACATATGAAATGTTACCCCATCTTTTTGTATATTACTATTTTTTGTAATTTCTTTGCACACGTTTAATGGCACAATTCGGCATTTTTCACGGAGCACCTTACACCGCGAAAACGATACTTACTCTGATCAAATCGATTTCGAAAACAGTTTTTATATACGTGTCAGAGATTTTTGGTCTAGTACCTATAAAAAAAAAGCTAGAGGGGAAGATCATGCGAAGCGCATCCTGAGTTAATACATCCATGGTCATGCATGATTTCAATCGAGACCACATCTGCATGCGTAGGGCTGAAAAACCGTGTCCCTGAAAACGGTGCCGGATAAGCGTATTCTGTTGGTAATCGAACTAAACTTAACTAAATGTAATCCTTATGTCATTGCATGCGATAAACAAGATTAAAATCTTTTTGTCATTCACGATTTGATGGGATTGTGAGACGGGTTTTTTGATTGGAATTTACTTAACAAGTAATCACTTGTTTCTAGATACGGGGATCAGTATAGTCGAGTTTAGTTGTTGTAATACAGAATCAGCTTTATTTTCCCCGTATCATAAGCGTTATTTATAAATGATGAAGGATGTTACTTTAGCTATGTTTATGGATCTGGAATAAATAACTCGGTAAGCCCTGTCCCTATTCTGTGAACTCACTTAAGTGAGACATGAACTGTCGACTGACACTGGCTGATTGACTCGTTGCAGTTCAAATGTATACGGTTCATATAGGGGGTGTACTATTTGTTTGCAACTTAACTGTATACAATCGGCTAGGGGGAAAATTTACAGAACATGTGTTGTTAGGCTGACTGGTTAAACACTTTACATATTGAACATGATAATTTATGGTAACATGAAAAGTTTAAAAAAATAAAATTAAGGAAATACCAATGAACTACAGAGAAAACCTTCATTAAATTAATGTGCTAAAACTCGGAAATTGTGGACACCGCAGTGCCTCGCGTAGAACGCTAGTGCTAATGACACTTGATAGGTACGTTAAATCAAGGAGGTACGATCCTGACCACGCTAATTGTTATGAGTGGATAATTAAAGATAAATTAGGCAACTATTAGGCATCTATTTTTTTACATAATTAGAACGAGAATCGAGTACTGAGCACTCTATATCAATATGTAAAGTGTTCAACCAGTCAGCCTGTATATATAATCTTTGTATTGCTATATCTCTACGACACATTTTGTTCTTCAAGTGTTCTCCGAAGTCGATAATTTTAATTTTAGTATACGCTATGTGAAAAGTGTCCCAGGATATTATTATTATTAACATTTAGGGCCATAACACATCGGGACGTCATGGCGACGTCGCCGGATATGTATCCAAACAAATTGTATTGATGGCGACGTCGCCAGTCCGTCGCCAGGTGTGTTACCTGTCATACATTTCATTACGAATTAGTTGGCTACGGTGGCTGGCGACGTCGCCATGGCGTCCCGGTGTGTGGCTCTTGTATCGCAACCCAATTTGTATCCATAAGAGCTCTAGTGATGTTATTGAATTATATATCGTTATTTAGCCGTTATGGAGCTGTATCTAAAGAATATAGGCGGGACTGTTTATTTTTCACCAATTTAATCAATTTTAACACGTTGACTGTCCAGTCTATTTTGGGTGCACACTCTCATACGTCCAACGAGTTTTTTTTAAATAATCTAATTTGTTCATACGTCCGCTGAAAATCAAAGATTTAGCTTACAAGTCAGTCCAAAAAACGCCAATCTGTTTACTTTTTTTTTTCTTCCCTAGTGGCCTCTTTCCATTTTGTCAGGCCCAATGTGATGGTCAGTTTACTTAGGCTTGTGTATTACAGTGGGAGTAGAAGTGGGAGTAGGCATGCACAGCTTTCTATGCTAGTTTTTGTTTATTTTTATTGAAATACCTTATTTTGTTTTTTTTTTTACTCACATTGTGTTAATGCATGCCTGCTCACATAGCGTTACTGTTTGAAAATGTATACAATTATTATTTTAAAAAGAGTAACCATTGAGTTTCTTGCCGGCTCTTCTCAATGGAAGCAACATTACGAATCGGTGGTAACGCTAAAATATTGTTTATATTGACTATTTATAAATGCTCTAATGAGCTTACATGAATAAAAACCTTTTGACTTTGACTTTGACTTTGACTACATATAATGCACGGACAGTCAACGTGTTAAGTCGTCGCACACCCCCAGTTGAAGCCCGCAACGGCTTGTTCGTTTGAATTTGAGAGTTACACTGAACTGTTGAATGAATAATAAATACGTTGAACAGCATAATGTAAAGATTACATTACCCTTGCGGCGTCCCTGCCCTATTTCAGTAATGAGATGCAGTTTGTCAGGCGACTGCGAGGGAATAGGAAGCGTTTACCGGCTTGTATTACGTGTTATATGTTTTTAAAGTGGCCCGTAACTAGCCCGGTCATATGACAGTGACATTAGAGCTACGAAGTAGGTATGGTTATTACGTATGAATCCGCAAAGGTGGACCAACGTTTGTACTGAATGGAGTCCCGTATATGATACACGTCGTCGCAGTAGGCTGAAAAAATGGTAAACGATGACGTTCGCGTATTAGGTTTGCGCCGGAGAAAAATCTTGGAAACCGATTACATTCATCGGTGATTGGGCGATCTCCGGGGTACTCCGGAGAATCATGTTTTGATTACGCGTAGCGCAGTGGCGAAACAGTTTATATTATTGATAAAAATAGTAGCTTCTGATATCAAAGAGGGCAGTTACTCCTCGTAACCCAGTAGTGATGATATACTCTTCAGCATTTCAGCTTCAGCGTTCGTATCTTTCCTATTTATTTTATGGACGCAACGTACCGTCGCCGCAGCGGTATTAGTTTCCGATATGGCTATCCCAAACAAGGAGGTTGGTGTCCACAAGTAATAAGACCTGTTAAACTAGTCAAATCACAAATAATGCGGCCAAAAGGCTTCCGACACGGCCATGGTTTATACCAGAGTTGGGCAAAATTTAATTGCGATTAATTAATTGCTAATTGCATGTGGTGTCACAATTAACAATTAATTTTTATTTGTTCGTCAATCGCGAACAAATTACAATTAATTGTTAATTGTGACATCACATGCAATTAGCAATTAATTAATCGCAATTAAATTTTGCCCAACTCTGGTTTATACGGTACGTGTAATCAAGGCCGGCATGTGATTTCATGGGGAACGGAACTTTACCGGCGAACCGACCTGCTAAGACCCTAGTGCTAATGATTGTTGTCCACGGTGCAGGTCTGCCGCTACTGGTGCAGCGCTCGATAGCCCGCCAGATCCAACTGGTGGATATCATCGGCAAGGGCCGGTTCGGAGAGGTGTGGCGCGGGCGCTGGCGGGGCGAGAACGTCGCCGTCAAGATATTCTCGTCTCGAGAGGAGTGCTCCTGGTTCCGCGAGGCCGAGATCTACCAGACTGTCATGCTGCGACACGAGAACATATTGGGATTCATTGCCGCTGATAATAAAGGTAGGTTGGTTGCTAAGCTATGGATCCCAAAACGCAACGCGGGAGCCCTAGCAAAAGATGGTGGGATGAGCTGGACCACTTGGCCCCGGGTAGAAAATGGGAGGGAAGGCTCTACAGAAGTTGGGACCGTACAGGCTTAGACTTAGCACAGACGTTTGTGACACTTGTGACAAAGCAAAATGTGTGATTACTTTGCTTCTATGAGTTAAGACACAGAGAGAGTAACTAAAGGCTTGTCTTGAGCCGCTTATGAAAATAGAGGCAAATTCCATACGTTAAGTTAGCCATACCAACTTATTAATATTATTTCGGTAGGAGCCCATTGGACAAAATATGAAGGCCATGATTGTTGATATTTATTTAGACCCTGTTTTAGAATCGTGAGATAACTTTTATCTACCAAATAAAACTGTGCCCACTGGTTTGCGAGCGGGTCTCCGATCATTTCGCTGGGTGCGAGTACCCGGCAAGATCGTCTCGTCTCACTCGCACTCATGCCCAGCTTGCTAACCGTCAGTATGATAACGTGAGAGACTTATTTTCTTGTCCCAGACAACGGTACCTGGACCCAACTGTGGCTGATCACCGACTACCACGAGAACGGCTCGCTGTTCGACTACCTGACCGCGCGCACCATAGACTCCAATACCCTCGTCAAGATGGCGCTGTCGGTCGCCACGGGCCTCGCGCACTTGCACATGGACATCGTCGGCACTAAAGGCTAGTACTGCTTTACAAGTATTGCCCATCTATTCATGGTCACAGCCACAGAGTAAAGACTAAAGAAAGAGGTGCCCTTATTAGATATTTGTATGAAACAAAACGTGGTCATTGTTTTTTCATTTTCATTTTCATTTTACTATTTACCGGTAAATAGTTGAACTACTCGCTTCGTTTTATGTCGATGTTAGTACTAGGCCGACCACTCGGCCGACTTGCTAAGGGCCAGTCCCCTTAGTAACTGGTCCATGTTCCGCCTCGAGCGGTTAGTATTCTTTATATGAAATTCTATGGACATACGTTCACTACATCAACTCCGTAACCTCACCAGAAGGGCTAGACAAGTGGCTGACGTCTACAAGCGTTCCTTCAAATTGCTACGCCTCCTGTATGGAAATGACATAAGTCACGTGATCTACATAGCAACTTGTTGTTGATCTGCATAGCGACGTTTGACATCTCCATACATTATGAAGTCTATTCTATTCTATTCGATTAGCGTTCATGTCACTTGTCTGGGGGGGCAGGTCGCCTCGCTCGCAAGCTGTCTTCCTGCTGGTCGGATGCCGAGTGGTTGTAGTGAGCTGCGACCATTAATAGGTATTTTGCCAGTGGCAATTAATAAATAGTATCTATAAATATACATTGGATGCGTTCAGATGCTTTAGATTAGCCCAAGCATTCTTGTTATGATATTATGTATATGCGTTCCGACGTCAAAACTGAGTGCTCGGGCATTAGCGCCTACAAATAACGATTAAAAAATTAAAAAAAAAAACATGTCCTTCTGTCAGGGACATTATGCTACTTTTTATCCCAAACATTTTAGGTTCCTGTGGGATTATTAAAAAACTAACTACCGGACGTTCTAAAGTCAACGCGGATGAAGTCGCGGGCAGAAGCTTGTATTAAATTAACTCTGTTGACGACCGTTGGCGCAGTGGTTTGAACGTTGACCGCTCGGCTCACTGCATCGGGTGGTCGCACGTTCGAGTCCCACCAGAGGCAAACCTCGGAAACGGCCTTCTCGTAATTTGCCGTCTGGGTGTTACTGGGATCGCCCCCAGTCCATTGTACGGTACCCATAGTGCTTTGCTTAGTTTGGGACCATACAGTTGGTGTGATTGTCTGGCGATATTTATTTTATCTGTGTGTGTAACAGGAAAGCCAGCAATAGCCCACAGAGACCTCAAATCTAAGAACATCCTCGTCAAGAGCAACCTGACGTGCGTCATTGGGGACCTGGGGTTGGCGGTGCGGCATAACGTCGCTAGCGATTCCGTGGACGTGCCCTCGACCAACAGGGTCGGCACCAAGCGGTACATGGCACCTGAGGTCAGTAACACCAAGTTTAGAGTTGGTAGAATTTGTGAGTCAGTAACTCCAAGTTTAGGGTTGGTAGAATTTGTGAGTCAGTAACTCCAAGTTTAGGGTTGGTAGAATTTGTGAGTCAGTAACTCCAAGTTTATTTATTTATTTATTAACTAACTTATACTAACATAATTATATACATATAAGTTATAGGTTACAGTATAGTTATACAACATAAAAATAAAATTGAAAATTAATAAATGAGATTAAAATTACAGCATAGTGCATACCTACCTATTGACATACTATTGTGCTGGGAGTGTCAATGGATTCCAAGTAACTAGTAGCTGCAGCTAGGAATCTCGGTTCTGTGTGTGCGAATGGGTCTACGGATTCGTCATAAACTAATATTTTGTTGATGAGTGTCAGAGCATGGTAAAGTGGTGTGAAAGTGATAGCTGCGGTGCCAGCGCTGGGTATCGCAAATAGAGTATGCTTCCGGGGGCGGAGTGTATGTCGGATTGGTGGAGGTACGTTGAGGCAGATAAATTGAAGAAGAGACGGATTTATTAAGACGCCGCGGATTAGACGGAAGACGTATCTCACGAGCGTAAGATTTCTCCTAACTTCCAAACTTTGATAGTTAACCATACCTAGTAAGAATGGTGTTGGATACATATATGGATAATATCCATATAGTTTGAGGTATAGATAGCGAATGAAAGATTTCTGAACTTTTTCGACTAAAAGTGTGTATGATTTTTCATGTGGGTTCCAGATTGTGCTATTGGTCTCTAATAAGCTACGGATGTATGCATTATATAGTACGGTTATCGCTTGTCGGCAGTTGAATATTTTGGTCTGGCGCATAACAAACCCAAGGTTTTTCCGGGATTTGTTGCAAGTCTGTATAATATTTTGGTGGAATGTGAGGTGTGGATCAAAATGTGTTCCTAAGTCTCGTACAGTTGAGTTTAGAGTAGGTAGAATTTGTGAGTCAGTAACTCCAAGTTTAAGGTTGGTAGAATTTGTAAGTCAGTAACTCCAAGTTTAGAGTAGGTAGAATTTGTGAGTCAGTAACTCCAAGTTTAGGGTTGGTAGAATTTGTGAGTCAGTAACTCCAAGTTTAGAGTTGGTAGAATTTGTAAGTCAGTAACTCCAAGTAGTTATTTGATAAATTAATAAATCCTCTGATTGGCTGGTCAGAATCAACCGACCAATCAGAGGGTTGGCCAGAATAGCAAAACGCTACTGTGGAAGTTCAATGGCTAAGCGAATCGGCGCCCAGTTGGTAATATGAGCAATACGTTGTTGAGATAAAGGTGAATTTGCTATATTAACTTTTAGATTAACGCTTCTATTCGCTTCGACTCTGCGCCAGTATGAATGGGAATCATACTAAGTCAACAAATCAACTCATAAACCTATAGTTAAAACTAAGCTTTCTTATCAATATATTGAAATCATCGAAATCGGTCCATTCGTTGCGATTTTTTAACACATTTTATATAATGTGCGGCATGTGCGTGTGACGTCAAACGGGACCGTCGCTGTGCCCTCGCCGCCGTCCATTACAAAGCACGCGTGGCTCAAATGACGTCACAACATCCGCGCGCGAACTTCGCTAGTATTAGGGCGACCAAATGTTCAATTTTTGTCTTAGACCAAAAATTTTGCACTGTATGTTATGGATTTCTTAGCTCTATAAATCTGCGTTGCCTATTTTCCGTGCTTTCCTTTTGAGGTACAAAACCCAAAAAACTACTAACACTGTCCCAGGTGCTCGACGAGTCAATGGACACCCGCCAGTTCGACCCGTACAAGCGTTCGGACGTGTATTCCTTCGGGCTGGTGCTGTGGGAGATGGCGCGGCGCTGCGGCGTGATGCCGGACGAGTACCAGCCGCCGTACCACGACTGCGTGCCGCCGGACCCAGCGCTCGACGACATGCGCCGCGTTGTATGCATCGAGAAACGACGGCCGAATGTGCCCAACCGGTGGCATTCCGATCCGGTGAGCAGTTTTTTTTTCTTCGTTGACATAACACTAGCTTTTCCTTGCGAAATCGTCCACGTAGAATTTAAATTTTAAAAATTCGGATCTCTGATCCCGGATCCTGTTTGCTGGATCCCGTAGCCGGATATACCGGATCTCGTATCCCGAATCCCGTGTCCCGGATCCCAAAGAATATAGCCTATGTTACTCAGGGATAATGTAGCATTCTAATGGTGAAATAATTTTTTAAATCGGTCCAGTAGTTTATGAGTTTACTCGTTACAAACATACAAAAATACTAATCTTTTCTCTTTATAATATTATTATTATAAGTGTAGATGTAGATAACATATACGTCGCGACTTTTATCTCCATTCGGGGGTAGTCAGAGGCTTGAGTGGCCATACACCACCACATTGTGGAGGTATTAAGCCAACTCAAAGCCCACGTTTCACCAGATAGTCAGAACCCAACGTAACAGGTGGTGAACCTTGTCGCCTTGTATACAGTAACTGACTTATTACCTAATCCCGAGGGATAGGTAGGTTTCCTCACGATGTTTTCCCTCACCGTAAGCGAACTGTAAATTAGGCACATAGATGAAAATTCATCCATTGGTGCATGCCCCACCGGGGATCGAACCTGGAAGCTTCTGATTGCTAGCCCAACGTGTTCGCCCCTAGGATACAGCCGATGTTCTTTGTTGACTCGACTGTTATCTGGAGGGATGGATGGAAGCGGCCTCAAATAGAGACATGGGGAGTATATTGGGGGAGACCTTTGCACAGCAGTTGGATAATGTAGGTTATAATAATATTAGCCCTTTTAAAGTCACACTCCTGGGCGCGGGCCTCCCCTCAATGTTGCTCAATGCTCAATCCACCACGCTGGCCCAGTGCGTGTTGGTAGATTTCACATGCCTTTCGATAGTTTGTTTCATTTTCTAAGACATTTTTAATCATACCCATGAATAAAAATAAATAAAAATAAAATTGCTGCCGTCAGCAGTGAGGTAAGCAGTCGTCAAAACATGACTGAAGGGAGTCATATCTGACATTTTGTAGTTCATTAATTTATCAGTAAAGCATCCACCACTTTACTGATAGGATTTGGGTTTTATTAGACCAGTTATTTGGAATGAGAATTGCACAATGAATACCTTCAATACGTATCTCGTCCTAACAACCTGTATAATCCCACTAATATTATAAATGTGAAAGTTTGGATGGATAGATGGATGTTTGTTACTCTTTCACGCAAAAACTACTGAACGTATTTCGATGAAATTTGGCACAGAGATAGACTATAGTCTGGAATAGCACTTTTTATCCCGATAGTATGGTTCCGTGGGATAAATTATACGTGGACGAAGTCGCGGGCAAAAGCTAGTTCACTAATAATTGTTTGAATAAATTCAATGTCGCAAGACTAGTTTTCGAAGGTACCACGACGTTGGCTTTGTTCAAGTTTGATATATTCGTACGGCTTTACCCGCACCCGTGTGGGGTAGGGGTCTTAGGGGAGGGGGACGAAATTAAAATCATGTTCAATCGATATTCAATGTTAGCACGTTGCGTGGTACTGACCTCGCCACGTGCTCCTAGCCACGTTGAAATTGAGACTAGAGGGCCTACTCTGTTTCAAACGAAAAGGAAATTTCGGACGAAATACGCGTATTTCCTACTACGTTTCTCATTGATTCCAACATTTCTTACGAACGAAAATTGTTTGACGTTTAGATTCGACGACGACGAAGACGTCAAACAATTTTCGTTCGTAAGAAATGTCGGAAGCAATGAGAAACGTAGTAGGAAATACGCGAATTTCGGCCGAAATTTCGTTTTCGTTTGAAACAGAGTAGGCCCTTAGGTCCGGACGCCTGCACGTTTGTGGTCACATTTCCAACATAAGCGTACAGTCATTATTATTGCTACCCGTAATCAAGAGAAGTCAGCTTATGTGGGAAATGTTGCCATACAAGTGCAGGCGAACGTACAAAGGAAGAGACGGTTACGGAGTGGGTTTATTGAGGGTAGAGCAAAGCTGTAGCCAATTGACTGCAGCTCATATATGGGCTGGCTCGACTGGGGTAGTACCACCCGCTTACAGAAGATCGGCTTTAAGTATTACAGCTGCATTTCGTACGAGTGAGAGATCGCTCGGGCGAGCCGCTCGCCTCTTTTACGATTTCGAGCATTACGTTACAATACTGCACTGCCTTCCTGACTGCCGAGCATTCGCTTGTAATACAGGGTGGTGACGACATAGTGATAATAAATTAAAACACGAACCCTGGTAGTCAATCACAACACATTAAAATTATAAAATTAGGTTTACATCAAAGTCTAAAATTTCAAATTTTCAAAAAAAAGTAAATGCGGAAATAGTCTAAACTAAACACAACAACCTTTATAAACGTCTACCGACCTCATAGACTGACCTGTAAGTACAAGCGTGGCAACATCGCTTCGGTGTCGGTCTTTGTACGCGTAAAGTTAAAATAGTCTAAATAAAAAAGCAATCCCGTGGCAATACCTTTGAATATAATTTAATAATATTTTATGTGCGAATTACTAATGTGATACCCAGTATGTGGTTTCAATTATTGTCATCATGTCGTCACCACCCCGTATAACAATGACGTTACAAGTTGTATCAAAATATTACAGATATTGCGCACTGTAATCAAATCAAATCAAAGCGTTTATTTTGTTTAGGCCTACGGGAGCACTTTCAAATCGTCATTCTACATTTTTTTCTTAAATTCTACCGCCGGATCGGAAACGCGACTTCGACTAAGAAGATCCGGCAAGAAGCTTTTACATTGTTTTTTTTTTGTTTAAATCGCCATTTACTTATTTTAATACAATGTATTTTGGTAAACAATAGCTCCAGTGTGCTGCCCTCCAAAATAAGTAAGGCAAGACACGCTACACTTTGACATGACACTGTTATTATCTAAGTGTATTTGAGCGATCAGTCCCTAGCTGATTTATCTTCCAAGTCATTCGAGATTTTATAGTAGGCCTTTTAACACAGTTTAGTTTTAACGATAGTCTATGTTCGGTTTGCCTTCCTCACTGATGTATGCTCGATTCTGTAACGTTTAAATACAGGTGAATGCTCCCGGTGAGGCATATTTACCCCCTCCGCACACGGCGTCGTCACGTAAGCGTATCGTTATGCGCGCGTAGAACGAGAGCAATCGAGCACGTACATTTTAAAACAAGTCCACAGACGAAGCGGTGTTGCAGCGTATCGTATGAGATGTTCATCGTCATTACGATAGTCGTAGCGTGCTGGCGTAAAAAAGCAAGCGTAGAATTATTATTTTTTCATTCTAAATTCGACATTTATAAGAAAACGTTCTCTTCATAAATTTCGAATTTAAAATGTGTAAATGTGAATGAGAATGCGCTTACAAAACGATACGTCTACGCTACGAGTCGCGTGTAGAACTCTGCACGTCGCGTACTCGTTGCGTCTTGACGACTACGCTACGCCCCGTGTGCGAAGGGCCGACGCACCCTTTGACTCGTGGCTCTCCCCGCAGGTGTTATCGGCGATATCAAAGGTGATGAAGGAGTGCTGGTACCAGAACCCCGCCGCGCGGCTCACGGCGCTGCGCATCAAGAAGACGCTCGCCAACATCGGCACGCCCGACTACATCAAGCTGTAAGCGGCCGCCGACACCGCCGACACGACGCACCGACTAGGGATACCTACACTAAAAAGTATGTTCTCCACTGATATGGCACATTTATTACACTACCACAGACGTAGATCTATATACTGGGTGAAATCGAAATCGTGAGCAATATTTTAAACGGTGATTCTACACATGATTCAGAATATTTAGGAAATATTAATCAACAAATCAATTGAAACAAAATTATTGCCCAAGTAAGGTATAACAGTTAAATGGTGTAATCATATGTAGTACCATAGTTTAAAATATTGCCCACGATTTCGATTTCACCCAGTAGATGCCGCAAGTGTATGTACTGAGCAAAAATGTGCATAAAAGGCAGTGCATGCTTATTCAGTCCGCGCTCCATCGCTATCACTCCACAAGAAAAGTTGACCGAGATAAAATGATTAAAGGCTCACAGTAGGTGGATAAAAAGTGGCACGCTTAGATTTCATACAAAACCAGGGACATGCATCATCTATTTAAATCTATGTCAGTGTGCTAACAGTCAATGAGGGCCAAGAATATCTGTTCGCAAATTGATGCGTCCAGATGCCTCGCATGCCTCGCCCGAGCACTCATGTTATGGCATTATGTCTATGCGTTCCGACGTCAAAATTGTATGCTCGGCCGCGGCATGCGCCAGCCAATGACTCCTGATTGGTCTTGACTCTTGACTGACATTACTCAACACTTCTGCGTGCCGCGCTCGAGCGCTCAGTTTTGACGTCGAAACGCATAGACAATGTCATAACATGAGTGCTCGGGCAAGGCATGCGGGGCGTCTGGACGCACCGTATGAATGTGCCATATTAAGTGGAATTAATAACGAGGAAATATTACTGTCACGTGATTTCTCTCCATCATTGTGTGAACCTTTCGCTTCTCATAGATCATACATCGTCATATCATTCTAATTTTAAATGCAATTTTTTTTTTTATTAATGGCAACTATTTCGAATAAGTATCTATAGAAGTATTAAAATATTTTTCTAATCGATTACTATTAGTTACTAGGTTACAGATTTGTATATTTCTAACTATGCTCCAGGGTTTTTATGAAGTTAATATTTTACTAAAGCTTTGGTTTCCTCCGATAGCGGTATGTTAACAAAATGGTGCGGTTTCCTAGAGAGCGGTATTGGACACCGTTGTTTACATAGCCAATGTCCTAGTGACGTCATTCACCGCTATATTACGGCCGCTATATGACGTCATCGCTATCGGAGGTAACCAAAACTTAACAGTAGCAAAAATAACGTGGGTAACAGTCGAGATTTTAAATATTTTTATACAACAGTTCCATACTATAAATCAATTTATTTGTGATTTATTTCCTTCAAATCTATAGTGTACATATCCCTTTAAAACCATATTCCATAACACCATTGTGAAATCGTGATCATCATATATTTTTTTATTACACCTGCGTCACGATCTGGGCCCTATTTAATAAAGCTGACAATTCGACATATATGTCAAAAACTGACAAAATTGTCGAATTGTCGCGCTGAGGCTGTTTAATAAAAGTGACAAATATGTCATAAATCGACAGGTGAATTCTTGTCAATTTTTCAGTGGAAAACGCGTTTAATAAAACTCGACATATGTCAAAAAACCACAATCAATTTATGAAAATTATGTCAACTTTTGAAATACTTGCAAATAATTTTGTTGACCATGACAATTTTGTCACCTGTAAGTTTTATTAAACAGATAAATTGTCGAATTGTCACTTTTTGACATATGTCGCACCTGTCGGATTGTCAGCTTTATTAAATAGGGCCCTGGGGGCCTATACAAATGGATTCGTATACAAGCGTTTCTACAAATTGTTACGCTTCAATGTATGGGAATGACAAAACACATGATCTGCTTATAGGCTTGTAACGTCGTTTCCATAAATTTTCCGTTATTTATAGAAACGCCTGTAGAAGAATCTAGTCAAGCTCAAAGACGTACTAAACCGTTAGATGCGACATACTGCGCTTTTTGCAACATGAATCCAAGACCCATATCCACTTACTCACGCGCCACCATTGTGTAGCTAATAACGCGAACGTCACAATCAATATATATTCATCTCTTTCTTACAAGTTTTTGCGTATATGGCTGCTTTTCATTGATATCTAGGTATAGTTTAGTGTGCTGTTTTTTTAAGCACTATTGTTCGTGTATGTCGGGTCTATTATATGAAACGTCATTGGCCTAGGTCCCCTGGTCTCGAAGAAATGAGTTGCAATATTTCACTGTATTTCGCTATTAAAGAGTGTCAGTGTGGGTTATTAATGAATTATAATGATGTTGTATGAAATAAGGTATGCGTGTGCGTCGTCGAGCGGTATCAGTCGGCCGGAGCAGCCCCCCCTACCTCAGATTAGACTCGTGTAACGCCGGAGCATTTATTAATGTTATATGGACTCGAAGATGTAGTGATATGTTTCGTTACCAACTACGTAAGTTTTAACTTTTATTAAGTGTTCGATTACTTGTACGCGTATAAGGGGCCATCCATTAATTAATCACAGCTGGTCACATTTGCGAGACCCCCCCTCCCTGTGTGACGTCACATTTTCAGAAATATTCAAAAAAATTCGTTAAAAATACAGTTTTCGGTTTTAATACTTAGATATATTAGATTTTTAAATGTGACGTCACAAAACTTAGGACCCCTCCCACCCCCTTGTCACACAATGTCACATTTCGTCGACCCCCTCTCCCCTTTACGTGTGACGTAATTAATGGATGGCCCCTACCAGATATATTAAATAGCGAACAACGGTTTTATATAATTATAATTTTTGTAAACTACGTTCTCTGTGATATATTAACGACATCGCAGCTATTTGTTATAAGTTTTATTTTGTGTTTGTTTTAATTGTCGCGTGGGTGAGCGCGATACCGACCCGTTAGGGGGCGTCCATATATTACGTGAGGTGATTTTTTAGATTTTTCGACCCCCCCTCCCCCTTGGTGAGATTTCGTGTGATTTTGCTCGACCCCTTCCGCCCCCTCTAATCTCACGTGAGATTTTTCAAAAGCTATATTCAAGAGGAGAAACATGTCATACTTAATTTAACAAAAAAAAAGTTAAAGTTCGTTTAGCTAAAAAATAAACTTGTATTTAACCCAATTTTCTTGCAATTTTATACTGTTTCTTGCGGTAAAAAAAATTACGTGAGATTTGTCGAGACCCCCCTCTCCCCCACGTGAGATTTGGTGATATTTTGCTCGACCCCCCCCCCCCCCCCTATAAATGCCTCACGTAATTTATGGACGCCCCTTATGAGACGGCGGGGTTATATTTAACGATTTGTTATAATTGTATTGATTTTTATTACTTTTGTCCCCATAGATTTTATACCTATTATAGTATATTACGAATATAAACATAGTACACGGAGCTCATTTTATCTGGTTGCGCAGAGATGCGGTTAGATATAACAGAATACGACGCTTGATATTAATTTCAAACATTTATTTTTTATGGAATAACTACGAACCACGTCTCTTGAACCTTATTTCTGTACCTTGTTAAACTATAAGCCCCTTATTCATAGAGATTTTGGCCAGTTTGCAATGGTTTTGAAAACCATTTTTAGGAACAAATGTGATTTGTAATTCCACTACAGGTCGATCATAACTTTCTATGAATAAGGGGGTGAGTGTATTGAGTTTAGATTATAGGTATACGCGCGCAGATCCCATGCATAAATCGTCGGTGGAGTTTTAACAGTGCGTACGTCATTTTTAGGGTTCCGTACCCAAAGGGTGCCAACGGGACCCTATTACTAAGCCTACGCTGTCCGTCTGTCTGTCTGTCTGTCTGTCTGTCAGCGGGCTATATCTCACTAACCGTAATAGCTAGAGACTTGAAATTTTCACAGAATGTGTGTTTCTGTTGCCGCTACAACAACAAATACTAACAATAAAAAAAAGTTTAAAAATAACGGGGGTCACCATACATGATACTTGATATTTTTGACGTTATTATTCTACGGTGGTACGGAACCCTTTATGTGCGAGTCCGACACGCACTTGGCCGGTTTTTTACGGTTTTGATATTTTAATACTATTGGATAGAGTAGGATGTCACGGATCGTTTCAGATAATCAGATACCAGACAACAGACCAATAATCATGCGTTATTTGAAGTTTAGTAACACTACAAGGCATATAGTCTGATTTTTAATTAGACGAAGTAAACCGACAGGTGCTAATGTCACTTTTCGATATAAATAGAACAAATAAGGTTCAAATTCATAGAACAGTGACATTTTTAGCTGTCAGTTTGCTTCGTGTAATTAAAAATCAGACTATAGGTAAAAATAATTTTATTTCGTTTTTATGCTCTCCTGTAAAGTACATGTTTTTGACTTACTCACTGTTGGAACTTCGCCACATGTGAACTCGTGCGATGTATGTGATGTTTATGCATCGCGTGGCGTTACAATATGACGACAGACCGACAAATGAAATATACGACAGCAAAGCACTTATTTTCATACTTATGCACCCGGAGGTTAGAAGTTATTTGGAATTCATGTACCGAGGGTATCTTTAATACGACCGATAAGCGTAAGGTCATAAATAAGCACGTAGATTTCATACGTACCTATGTAATGTTATATTGTAGAAGAGTTTTCTGTTTATTGTGTTTTAATTTTGATTTGATATCGCGTCAGTCGCCAACGAACGGACGCGAGCGCTGTGTTCAACCGCGTACAAATTAACGCTTGTTACTTTGCAGCGTTAGCAACGAGTTATTGATTGAACTTTGAGATTTAATTGTTGAACATTATTAATAATTATTATTATACACGTAACGGTAATTATGTATGTCGAGCGACTCGCGTCGACTCGACCGCCTTTGCCCATTGCGCTACTATGTACTACGTGCTAGAGGCACGAAGTTAACTAAACGTTATGCGCCGCACGGGCGGGTGAGCGAGAATAAGTAAAACGATTGAGTGTAGTTCGGCGATAGCGCCGCAATTTAATGGTACAGGGTAGTGATGTGCGGCGTCTGCTCTAGTGCGTAGTACATAGTAGCTCAATGCTACCGGACGGTGATAAAAGTGCGATTCGTTTTTATGTTGTGTTGTCCATCTTCGGTATAGACACTGTTATTTGGCGTACATTTAAAGTTCGTGTTTATTATTAAGTAAAATAAGTATCGATAGCATTTTTAAATTTGTCGATAAATATACTTTTTATATTTTATAGATTTAAATGGCACAGCACTAGGTTTTAGTGATGGGAAGACACCAACATAATGAGATCATTATTTGCGAAGTTTGGGGTCCAGATATTGGTCACTGAAGAGTGCACGCCCACCTCTTAACCACGTTTACACAGAGTACAAAACATGTACGGTAAAATTATGTGTTATTGGCCACTGTCAGTAACTAGCCACGCGTAAATTAACCGTTTAAAATAATGTCTGCGTTCAAAAAACGCCAGCAATAGGTAATGATAACCGACTGTTACTTAAAGATGGCGTCTTTGAATAAAAATCTTATTTGAAACGGTTAAAATATGTAGTGGTTAGTTAGTGGTAATGAACATTTACACTAAGTTTTAATATTATTGTCTGTCTGTTTGAAAACACGACAATTTGGGAATTTCGGGAACAAGAAAATATTTATTGACAAGTTTTCCTCAAATATCACCTATTTTAAGGTGATATTTCACTCCTCAATTTTTTTGTCCAATTTCGATGTCCAACATTTTGGTCAAATTCCTTTAACAGATGCCCATTCCACTCATCAAATATCTTTGTCCAAGATTTCTTTGTAATTTGCGTAGTCGAGAAAAAATCTTTAAACTTGAACCTTTTTGCGTAGTTGAAAATCATTGATTAAATAAGTGTTGCTAGTAAATTGGATGAAGTCATCCAATTAACTTGATCAAAACACTGAAAAAAAAACGATATATGTTGTATACTTGGGTAAACGTGAGGTTACAAACTCGTAGTAAGGAATAACACCAACCGTGACTATTTAGTACTAGTAAGTAATAAAGAAACAAAACAGCAATATTATCTTGTCGCGATTCAACGTAACTATAGCTTCCATATTGTAGTACTTGCACTATTGTTTTTGCATGAACTTGTATGAAATTATTTTTATACGAAATCGATTTAATTAATGTATACTTAGTGATAAATTTATTAAAACCGAAGGACGTATTGTAATGGCCCATGTCAACTACGGCGAACGCACGCCAGTGATGCCGCACTAGAGGGAAAATTACCGTTTGACAATAAAATACCGTACCTAGTATACAAACCATGGATACGAAGTAATCAATTTTTTTGTTCGGATGTGATGTAATTACCGTAATTACCAGACCGTACTATGTGCGATTTGAAGGCTTAATTAAAGTAAAGTACGAAAGGGTAATTACCGTACGTCTAGCGTCTGGCAACGCTCACTTTTCGTACAAATGCGTCATTGATCGCCGTAGTGGAGGTGGGCCTTAATGATATCGAAAATACGCTTTCCACCATGGAACACCATGTAGCACCATGTAGTTTAACTTATTTAATATTTGAACGGTTCTCGCGCTTTATAAAAGCAAAGCGGCCCGCTTGCCGTTTGCAAGTTAACCATTTTTGTCTATGCATAAGCAATTAATTTTAATTGGCAATATGCAAACAACTGAACGAAATTTGAAAATACCTCTTAATATAGCAATACTTATCGTATAAATAGTACCTACTCAATTGTTATTCATCGTTTTAAAGTACATAATTGTACGATTAGTTGATTATTGAAGCCCAATTTGCACAGATTCCTCAATAGTCGACGGGGGTCTACTGTTAGCTTACGAAAACATATTCGAAGCCGATTCTCACACACGTTCACTTGTGGAAAGATATGAAATTGCAGAGTAGTTTTCGCCAGTTAACACGTAGTATCCCGTTTGCTTTGCGAGTGACTGATTGGACGCGGCGTAGGTGGTTAGGTTCAAATCTAAGTCTGATTGAAACAGCCTTATGCATAAACCTCATACTTTTATATTTTTTACGCCTGTCAGTTGGAACGGCTTGTGCGCCGAGTTGATGCAACGACGCCACCGACTGATCTGTTCAGGTGATCAAGTCCGTCAGGTCGGCAATGTGCGAGCAATGCCTTTGGTATTGTAAGCATCTATAGGCTACGGTAACTGCTTAACATCAGGCGGGCCGTACGCGTTTTCGCAATAAAAAAAAATGGTGATCTAGGAGGATTTTCTTAGGCCTTGGTCTCCTATAAAATGCCATCGGCCGCTTACAGCGTCACGCGTACGCCGCGTCACAGTGTTACTATAGTGACGTCGGCGTGTGAAGGAGACCACAACAGTACATTTCTATAGTAAGCATTGTGACGCGGCGTACGCGTGACGCTGTAAGCGGCCGATGGCATTTAATAGGAGACCACGGCCTTAATGTTACTACGGTGGCCAATAATCGTACGGTCTGCCTGATGGTAAGCGGTTTCCATAGCTTATACTGGGTGACATCGAAATCGTGGGCAATATTTTAAACGGTGATTCTACACATGATTCAGAATATTTAGGGAATATTAATCAACAAATCAATTGATAAAAAAATATTAGCCAGGTAAAGTATAACAGTTAAATGGTTTGCTTATTCTGTCTGTATGTCCGGAGTCTGGGTGTATATGTATATTAAGTATGTATTTACAAATAAAAAGTAGTATATGTAGTAATATCAGTTATCTGGTTTCCATAGTACAAGCTCTGCTTAGTTTGGGAACAGGTAGCCGTGTGTAAAAAATGTCCCAGGATATTATTATTATTATTTGCTTACCCGAGCAATATTTTTTTATCAATAGATTTTTTTATTTATTTTCCCATTATATTCTGAATCATGTGTTGAGTCATATTTTAAAATATTGCCCACGATTTCAATTTCACCCTGTAGATGGGACTAAGGGGGGGTAGTGGGGTGTTGGGTTGGGTTTCCGGCTCTCACAATCATCGTACGTAACGCGGCCATAATATCCACTTTACGGCGATCGTCTGTGAGAGGGTGGTACAACCCTAGTTCCAGTTTTCTCCACCTGAACAGACGTTAGTGGCACTCCATAAGCTGTGATTATTCCAGGCCATTTGACAGTAGCTTAAACTTAATAATTATAAAAGGAAAATTCGTCACTAATAATGTAATGTAAATTCGAAATTTTTGTACACGATTTTTAAATTTTACCTAATTAGTGTTTGTAACTTTATATTAGCATCGTATTGTCATGTGTTTGTATTTATGTCGAAATAATTCCATTTGTCGAAAACATCAATTAATGTTAGTGGATTAGAGTTAGGGGTAATTAAAATACTACAACACCAAGCCAACTAGTCGATCGGGTGGAATGTGGCTTCCCGCCCGCCACACCTTCCACACACCGCCATCGCCTTGCGGTCCGGGTGACGTCACATTTGACAGGCGCCTAGTTGGCTTGGTGGCGTAGTACGCTTCAGTTTTAAGCGATAAAATATTACGGCAAAGTATGTAGGTACATATGGAAGAAAATAGGCTATAGATCAGAAATAGACGGCGGTTAACCACACGATATGATCGTGATACCAACGTACCGGGAGTAGACATACCAAATAGCACTATTATGTTATCAATTCTAACGATTATGCGCATGCCAACACCGTTATGTGTTTGTCCATATTTTTTTATTTGCTATATGACTTTATATTAAAAGCATATTAAAAGCAATAATGTGAAAATTAAATCCGGCCAAGTTTGTCCGCGCATAGTGTAGGATTCTGTAGTCTACTCGTTCTATGCTCGGCTAAATCTAAGGCGAAGGCTAGACGTAAAGTAAATACTGTGGTCCGTCATTATTTACCAAAAACCGTGGTCCAACTGATCGTGTAGGCTATTATACTGATGGATGACAGTATTTACCACGAATTTCAATTCCAGAATGACAGATTGGCATTCCGCGTCGCGAAAGCAATAGAGTGGACATGTCTTCTGAGATTGCGGATTAAACCAAGCGCTAAGGTAATATCCATACCAAGCTTTCGTGTTTCATTTGACGTCTGCACTGTACGAACTACGTCACAATACTGACGGAATAAATACTGAACGTGTAGCCTGCGTCTAAAGATTGTGATCTCCCTATTGACCTACATAAATGGATCACTACGCAGACGATCGACATTCCTTCCACTCGACACCACCAAAACGACACCACCGGTGGTGTCGTATGGAATCTCTAGTCCATACGAAACCACCGACTATTAGTGAGGTTACCTACATACAAAGTTGTTGATATGAAAACTCCAATTAAGTTCAAGCAGTTTCATTAATGAGGTATGTCATTTGATAAAGTTTATATTTATCTGTTAGTTTAGTTTATATTTATTTCATAAACTCTGTTTTATTAATTATCGTTTAACTATAGATAACTTGAAATAATAACTTTGGGGTCGGATCAATGTATGTGATGTTGTCTGATATTTATTTATTTATTTTAATGAACTGGGAGCTGTTTGTCAAAAACACGCGTTTCTGGACATCACTAGGGTGGTGTCGTATGGACTAGAGATTCCAAACGACACCACCGGTGGTGTCGAGTGGAAGGAATGGCGATCGACAGTATTAAGATCCACATTTAACGTACAAAATGTCATATATCTTGTTGAAGTTACAACGAACTACAGAATTCTAATCAATAGTTGACCGGTGCTACGTTTTTAACAAAAATATCAAATGTCAATTATGTTTCCTTTAAAAAGCATAACGCCGAGACTTGGTATGTCTGCTACATCCGGCGTAGATTAATAAAACAAGTCGAACTACCCGCTACACCGTTCTTAATCATGTAATCTATTATATTATAAAATTGTAATGGGGTCGTGTCTGTATATTAAATACAAAAATAACTACTTGGCCGTGCCCCTTGGCTTAACGTACCTACACTTTTCAACCGGGGATACAAATCCAAGAGTAAAAGGTGGAATAAACCATTATCGGTATGGAGGACGAAACTGCAATTAATTACGTCACACGAATTTCATGATTTTTAGACCCCTCCCCCCTTGTCACAGCTGGTCACATTTTCGAGACCCCCTTCCTGTGTGACGTCACATATTTTTTATAATTTTCAGAAATTTTCCGTTAAAAATTCAAATTTCGGTTTTAATACTTAGATATATTCGATTTTTAAATATGACGTCACAAAACTTAGGACCCCTCCCACCCCCTTGTCACACAATGTCACATTTCGTCGACCCCCTCCCCGCATTACGTGTGACGTAATTAATGGATGGCCCCAAACCAGTGATATATACCATATTTGGGGTAGGATATTTTTAAATACCGAAACATAAAATTGTTCTCGGATAGTAAACAATCTGTCTAGTTTTAGGCTAGTACCACACCGGTCGATTGAGCGTCGCCGATCGATTTGATTCCATTTTGATCGAATTGATGTACCCTTTGCGAAGTGTCCACTGGCAAGAAATCTTGCACAAGTTGACTTGCGCAAGCGACTTCCAATGTAAACGCTCACGCAAGTGAACTTCTGCGACTTGCCGAACTTGCAAGACCCACGTGTACACGGTTGTGTAAAATTGCAGTCAGTGGAAACAAGTCGGGAATTGACTTCTGCAAGAAATTGCGGAAGTTACTTGCCAGTGGACACTTGGCATTAGTTCGCAAGGGCTAGAGTTTAAGATACAAAGTCTAAGTCAGTAGTCATGGGCACGGCCAGTACTTACTTATAAATGAGATGTGAATTTTATAGAGATATAAGACTTAGGTCAAGTTCAAATTATTGTCATAAACGAACGATGTACAATTATCAAACGATCGGTTTGAAATTATTTGATGAGCAATACCAAGAAAGTACAAGTATGTAATGTTTTACCGAAACTGCAATAACAACGTGGACTAGTGCGCCGGCATATCACATGAGCATTCGATGATTTATTCCAAATATGAATGATTTTTATGTAAATATCATAATTTAATTATCCCACTGCGTAAGTTTTACTACCTATTTGGTTATGGAGTGGATTAATTAATTAATAAACAAGTGTTTTTATATTTACGGTCGTTTTATTTATATAACAATCTAATCTTTGGTTTTATGTGTTGCATCACTATTTACATAATGTATTTGGAATGGCTGCGACTACATCGGCGCGTACCCCGCCTGAGCATTCAGTTTTGACGTCGGAACTCGGACTTTGTCATAACACTTGCTCGGGAGAGGCATGCGCGGCATCTGGACGTATCGAAAGTAAATATTAGGAGAAATTTTTGGCTTTGGGGGCTTGGGGGGCATTGGCTGTAAATTATTATGAAGTTATATGACCTTTTCAGCAGTAAGAGAGAGAACAATTAAAGTTTATAACTCTTGAATGTTGTATTCAAATATTTAAAGGCACACTTTCAAAAGTTAGATTCCTGGTTAGAGGAACTTTCTAAAAATCTATGAATGCAGTTTCATTATTGAAAAATATACCTACAGTATTTGTGTAATCACTGCCTAGCTAGATACCTATCGCTGGGTACTGAAATATAATAAAACCATACTTTATGTAACTTAATTTATTTGGACGGACTTAAAAAAATTATAAACTTCAATACATGCAATTAAATGCGGTAAACCAGTCGAGACAATTTCGCATTGAAAACAAACAACTGATGATGCCAAATCATTGAAATTCAATCATTGATCAAATTATTCAGTCCTATTTCAATGTTCTATACTATTTTTACTTAAATATTAATTATAGGTATAAAATTAATGAATAATTAGGTCACGAACATTGACCAATATCTAAATAGTTATGGGTGATTAATAAGTAAAAATTAAAAGCACGAAGTTGCACTGGACACTTACATCTATCAGATCATTGAGGACGGATTCAATATCATTTAGAAGGCACGAATTCAAATATGCATTCACACATTGATATACTAATTCATTAATCCAAAGAAATTACATGTACACAATATTAATATTATAACAAATTAATTAGAATTAATTAGTTAGACAAATTAATTAGGGGGAATATAGAATTATTACACATCATTTTTGCCAGTACAGTACTAATAATACTTACAACTAGATACAACCAACTTAGGAGATTAACGGCCGAATACACTCGTACGCAACTTAAATTTGAGAGCTGCTTAACTTTGACGCGTCATACAAAAAATGACAGTTAACGACTTCTGTGACGCCGCTGTGTGTTACTTCTCAAACTGCTAAGTGGGACTTAAATATTTAAGTAGCCTTTGAGTATTCGGCCGTAAGACAGTTCCCTGACTCGCCAGGATCAACCAAACAAGTAAATAAAGTTGATAACGTAGAGGTAATCTTGGATACACATCCAAATTCGCAGCACTATTCAGTAGATGTACAACTGACAGGGGGAAGAGATAGCAAGTGTCACTATTGCGATCGCCTAACTGGTGTATCGCTAGCGGGGCAAGAAGTGGGTTATTTTATGATCATAATACCGTATGCACGAAGATAATAATTCCGAGTTAAATCCAAAGATAATTTTCTGAAAATCTCACCCCCTTATTCATAGAAAGTTATAATCGACCTGCAGTGGAGTTACAAATCACATTTGTTCCTAAAAATGCCTTTCATAACCATTGCAAACTGGGCAAAATCTCTATGAATACGGGGGTTAGTCTATAAAAGTCTCGCACGAAATACGCCAGCTAAGCGGTCACAATAAAGTAATATTCAGTTTTATGTTTTAAATAGAAGAATGAACAAAATTTATACCTTCGCATTGGTTATTTTCAAACATTTAGCTTGTGACATGTAATCATGAGTTTTTCTTATATACTATACCCATACAAAATATTATATCTAAAACATATTGTCATACCTCTACGTAAGATGCGAGAATCTAAGCATAAGACACTTTTTGTTCATACGCATCGTCCTCGTTCCAGTACTCTTGGTCTGAGAATGTGGTATGACGAAGCTTGCACCAGCGAGCCCCAAATCTTAAGATAAGAATAATGACCATCATCACAAACATACATAGAACAGCTACAGCAGGATATATCATTAAGAAAGCCATTTTAAATGTCGCTTTCTCGCTTATGCAACTCCAAATACTCCTGAGACGATGTCAAAGGTTGCTGGGAGACGGACGGTGGGACGTTCTGACGTTGGACCTCGTGGTAACCCTCAATATCCTCCCGTGCGTGAACGTAATGTACCGGTACGTAATTGGCTTCGAGTTCAGTGAAATCTAGAGGAGGCTGCTTGTGAGGTGTGGTGGACCAGATTGATACAATCCAGCGGTTACCTGTGGAAAAAGAATATGTTGATGAGTATTAAGGACCTGTTTCTAAATCTAATAAATTTTATCCACAAGATAAACATGACATGGCATGGCTACACCCAACGCTAATGTGGACAAATACCTTGTAAATAAGGTCTAAACAAATAGTAGAACTGTTGACACAAATAGGAGACAATGTAGGTATTATTATTAGTTTAGGGTTTCTTTTATGGGACTAAGCCCGCCACACACTCCCACCACTGTTACTCCTGTAAGTCAGGATCAACAATGGTGTCCAACAATGACGCCAAGGTTTTACCCTCGACGAGTCCCGGGGAAAAGCTACGTTGTCTTACAACCCGCACGAATTTAATCAAAAGAAAGGATAGGAGTTGGAAGAAGATTAGGTAGTTAGTTATTAGTTTAGGGATGATAACAAACTGACCTGTGTGTCTATCCAGCCAGTATTCCGAGTATTTGGAGCAGCAGCACACAATGTTCAGTATGATAATAAATCCCAAGATCACAGAGGAGATCGCTATCGCTATATAGAACGGCGAGAAATCACCGACATTCGACACTATCGGGTTTATGGTTTTGTATGGCCCGTTCTCTGTAAAGGAATGGTTAATTTCAGATGCCGACATTATTCTTTGCAAACTGGAGACCTGTTGAAGAAAAAAACTAAGTCAGGCACTTGAGGCATTGTTTTGGGACCCGCGCGGCCGCGCCTTCTTGTCGGTTGGCTGGTCGGAATGTAGGGCGTGGTGTTTGGCCGTTCTCGACAACTATGGCGTAAAACTTCTTACAAATTATTTTTATTCAGAAAATAAACGTTTCCAATCAAAATAGTCTGAGTTAAACACTTATTTCTGTGACAAAACTGTAATAGAAATGATAATACACGTACCTTTTACACAAAAACAAACTATTTGGTGTAAAGAAAGGGAGAGGAAAGAAACTGTCAATAACGTCAAAACGGCGTCTTGTCAACCACAGAGAACAAAATAGTGTTCAAAAAAAGCAAGCCTTACCTTTTTAAATTGTCTTTGATATGAATATGAAAAAACCAAGGAAGTTTTAAGTGTCCATGATAAAGACAAAGATAAAAAGCCATGTAAAAAGCTAGCCTTACGTCCATGAGTAGAATGGGTCTTCGAGCAAATCAGTGCCACACTACCACACAGGCAGGCCCATGGAAGCATACTATAGTCCGTTCACAGTTATTTTACCTATGACGTTCCTCATTTTAATTTTGTAAAACGCAAAGTCAGCCTATAAACTTGGCCTTTGAGAACATGACCTGTAGATTAGGCATTATTCTACATACAGGCTACATGACTTATAAAAATCTAATATCGACTACGTTTTTCTAAAATAAATTAATAAAGTAAATATCAGAGGTAAAAATATACTAACTATGAACTATGCTATGAACAGACTGTAAATCGGACGATAGGGTGCGTTTCCTTTGATGCGGAGCGGGGCGGAGCGGGCGGACTGTGATTGGCCAACTGTGATGGGCCAAGAGTGGAGTGGAGATTTGGGGCCGTCCATAAATTACGTAACACGAATTTCATGATTTTTAGACCCCTCACCCCTTGTCACAGCTGGTCACATTTGCGAGACTCCCCCCCTCCCTGTGTGACGCCACGTATTCTTTACAATATTCAGAAATTACTCGTAACACTTCAAATTTCGGTTTTAATACTTGGATATATTAGATTTTTAAATGTGACGTCACTTAAATTAGGATGCCTCCCCCCCTTGTCACACCATGTCACATTTCGTCGACCCCCTACCCCCCTTTACGTGTGACGTAATTTATGGATGGCCCCTTTCGAGCACTGTGATTGGCCAATTCACGGTCTGCTCCGCGTGAGTGGAAACGTACCCTTAGGTATGGGTGACTTTGGCAGTTTTCCGACTGCACGGCACGGCACCGGCACAGTGACAGCTATTTGCGGGGTTTTCATTGGTCAGTAACCAATGACAACTGGTCACTGACCAATGAAAAAGCTTCCACCATGCCGGTGCCGGTCCGGGCCGTTCAGTCGGTAAACGGCCATTGGCCGTTTTTCGATTACACGGCACGGCACCGGCGACGGCATGGCGGCAGCTTTTTCATTGGTCAGTGACCCGCTGTCATTGGTTACTGACCAATGAAAACCCCGCAAATAGCTGTCACTGTGCCGTCGCCGGTGCCGTGCCGTATAATCGAAAAACGGCCATTAGGTGGTTGCTGTCCCGTATGCTGTCCCGCAAGCGCAAGTACAATATAATAGGTAAGGGCCACCGCAGACTTGCTACTTTTAGCATCGGCGACCGGCGATTTTGATGCTGCGTCTCGCTCGTTCGCGCTCGAAGAAACGCGACGCGGCATCAAAATCGCCGATCGCCGATGCTAAAAGTAGCAAGTCTGCGGTGGCCCTAAACGGCTTAAACTAACGGTTTTATTCATAGATATATAGGTTTTATTCATAGAAATTTGATTCCATTTACATCACCTTTACACAGCGTTTGTAAGACGAAGACGTAAAATCGTTATTCATAGAGCCTAAATAAAATACATTTTATCTTATCTGTGGCTTGGTTGCAAGTAGTTCAGATTTACATTGGCCTGGGGACATATTTAATCCTTGTTGAGCCCTAAGCTGAAGTTTTATAAGTAGGTATTTTGCTCTAATCACCACTTCTAGATATTAAGGTAGGTACTTACTTAAAAAAACAACAAATATTTTTAAATATATTCATGTAATCGAAATAGATAATATTTATTACAAGAGAGAGAACTTAAACAGTAGCTTAATTAAAGTTAGGTAGGTAAGTACTCAATAACATTAATTAATATCCAGGATTTAACAAAATTATTAATTATGTAGGTAATCACAACGCTATTATTAACAAAAAAGTAGACGTGTCAATTTATTAATTTATTTTTTTTCGTTCTGTGAATTTATTTCGAAACTTTATTAGTAGATGGGCTCCTAGGTACAAGCTTACCTTATACCTAAAGGTTCCGAAGACGGTAATTCGGTAAAAGATTTAATTCGTAAGGTTGGTACACCAATAAAACTTTTATTTTAATTGGACTATAAGGAAATAAATTGTAGGTACCTAAGTATTACCACAGAAGACAAGTTATCGAGTAGGTAATTATTTACATCAGTTATTTACATACAATACCAACTTACACCAAAATAAGCATACACCACAGGTACCTACAGAGAAAGATTATCTAACTTAAAATAAATAAATCAAATAAGCAAGTAACAATCAATATTATTCACTTACTAGGTATAAATATTTTTAATTTATTACAGGTAAGTATTTAACATATTATTTTGTAACAAACGGTGTATAGTTACAAGTTTAACTTTGTCCCTTACTACCCGTTTGTCCGTCTGTGGCTTCGCAGCCCTCAAACGGATCGATCGATTCCAACGCGGGTTTTGTTGTTAGATAGCTGGTATTTGGGCCTAGGTCCTTGAATTATTATAATAGAAGTACAGATCCCTCCAGATCCAGGTAGGTAAATATAATTTTAGGCGCGTAGTGCTAGGCGATCTGAATCACACTTTATTGCGTCGCTGCCAGAGTCGCTTTTATTTAAATGACTGCGGCGTGAACCGCGTGAAGCATTTAATCTGTCCCTTTGCTTCCATAATAAATGCAAAGAAATGCAAAATGCTACCTCTTAGCGCCCTATCGCACGAGGCAACCATGGTTGCGCCACCAGCAGGTGATTCGATAGCCGACACCGAATTGGTTGCGCTACCAAGCGGACACCAGATGCGATACCCTTCATACAGCTCTATACATTTTGTTGGTGGAGCGACTGGTTGCGCTACCACTGGAGTCCTCGTGCGATAGGGCGCTTATGAGTTTATAGCCAGAAGACGGTTCGATATTCTATCAATACCTAAAACTTCTACGACTATACGTTGTTGGCCAAAGTCAATGAGATAAAATATCATTGGCCAAAATGGCCTTTACAACTTCAGACGGAGGGGTGCGGGAGGCAACGCTAATACCCGGGTAGGTGGTGGAAAACACCACTCGCTTTAAGTTTCATAAATGGCTTGTACCAACTCCTGATGGAACCAACCAGACTGATCAAGTTATTTTGATAGCTTCCCTAAAAAAACTTAAGCACCTAGGGGCAGTTAAGTCCAGCTAAATATACAGAGGTCCCTGTATCAAAAAATATAATAGGTATTATTGTATTAATTGTGACTTTGTAAAAATATTGTGATGTATTAATTAGATAAATTATACAATAATATTGACGTATTAGAGATTCATTAATCTATGTTTAGGTAGGTACACGTTAAATTATAATTTCTGCCTATCTATACTGCAACGGGTTCAATCTGAAAAGAAAAATAGATTCTTTAGTATATGATACATTCATTTATTTATTATAAGAAAGCTTATAGTACGTTTTTTTATACTTGTCCTATTTGGTAAGCAAAGATGGCGTCCAGCGGGGCGATTGCGTAACTTTTTGTCAATGTTTCAATTGGTTTCGTATGCTTCGCTGGACGCCATCTTTGCTTACCAAATAGGACAAGTATAAAAAAACGTACTTATACAAAGAAAGTAGTTAATGAACAAAATTATTGTTTAAACTAAAGGCTTCAACCGACTGCCGCGTATAATAGGCGCGTATATTATTTTGCCAATAAATGTCACCAGTACACCAAACCGTAACGGAGCGTTAGGTCTGTTATTATATGTTAAATATAATAATAATGCATATTCAATGGTATTCAAAGATTCTACTAGACACGGATAGGACAGTAATAAAGGTGTGCTCACAGATTCCAAACATTTGAAACTAGGGTTATACTGACCGTAGGGTACTCTGCGACCAGGTCATGACTGGTTCCCGTCGAGGGTTCTGTTGACTGCAAACAAATAACACGTTATTACATTACGACCCGCACTCAGTGTCATATGCATACGATTCGCGATAAAGTGTGTGAGTGGTGTGTGTGCGTGAGGACAGCACAGGTACGTCAAAATGACGTAGGTATGTAAGTAGTGGTGCCTCACTTTCCCAAAGATTTGGAAAGTAAACTCATCTCACTTACTCTTATTATTTAGAGCAGGAGACGAATCCATAAAAATATGACCTCTCAGCCACCTCGCTGTACGTGTGATTACTGTAAATAGTGTGTATGCGTGTGTGTGTGTATGTGTGTGATACTTCGCAAAGCGATAAACAAATAAATTATAATAATAAGATATTACTCATTATCACTTATAAATGATATATTATTATATCCAAAGATTGACCAAAAAAATGTATTCGCAGCGCAGTTTATTACGAATGTAATGAGGCTAACAGACGCTGACACACTCTGACCGAATTAAGAGCAGCACAAACTTGGGCCAGCATCAGTTGCTTCAGTAATTTACATAGTTACGTCATAGTAGTAGGGAAGGTTACGTGGCGGGCGTGGCCTAAACCTGGCAAATAATACGTGCCGGGCCCAGTCTTGGCCCGCATAGTCTCTGTTGTCCCGCATGGCCCAGTCCCGAAATGGGTCGGTCCAAAACGCCGGAGCTCGTATGTTACCGCAATACAATAGAACAGTTCTCTTACAATTTTTCCTGTCTGATAATCTGTTCCTTCTCCTCTCCCGAACGACAGGTTTCCTCTTGGATGTGGCGGACCGGACCAGGCTCTCCAGAATCTCGTCATCAGCTGTTAGGTCTCCACTAAAAATATTAATTGTTGGTTTTAAATATTATTTTATAGATGATTCGCGCGCTCGGTTAGAGCTTTCTCGTGGAAACTAATTATGAATTAGGGGCGACTGTATTTTTATGGGGTATCTCGATTCATGCAAAATTAGGTGAGGTCACTGGTTAATTCTCAGAGGCATATTATGATCTCGGTACGAAAGGAATAATCTGTATCGTTCGTTCTGTATTCCGAATTTGCCACAAAATTTCCGTAGTAAATTAGTGTCAAAATCAGGAACCAACGAAGATCGGGTTTGTAATAACCCACCAGGGTAGCCTGAAGCTGATTTGAATACTATTCAAGAAAATGCATACAAATTAAACTATACATACAAATGCAGGATGGGGTTGGTTGAATTAAAACTAAATATATTTTTCCGTGGATTGACTTACTTGAGTATGCGCCTCTGGCTAGGCTGGTTCTTCCGGCGGCCGTCGGTCAGGCTGTCGGTATCCGCGTCGGTCTTGAGCAGTTCTTTGAGAGCACTGTCTGCTGAATGATCGCCGTTCTTGGTCGAGTAGTTGCCAACCTAAGGGGATAAAGCAATGGCTTTTTTATCCGGCATTCATCATATCGTCGTTCGGTAGAACATCGTCCACTCTTCTAAATCGTCTCCTTCCTAGATCGTCCACTTCCCAAATCGTCCCCTCTCCTAAATCGTCCACTTCCGATTGTCTTGTAATCTTCCTACTCCTAACAACTTTAACCAGACCCGTTTAATGAAGTGGGACGGTCCGCCACGAGGTGGACCGATGATCACATGCGTCGGATGATGTGTGGTGGAACTCTAAAGAGATGAAACTATTTACAGGAGGTCTATGTTCAATAGTGGACCGGTATACTCCTGTATCAGGTGTTAAATGGCCTGTTTTTTAAATGGAATCTCACCGAATTTACCTACTTCATTGGAGTCTAACCGTCTAACAAAAGGGATTTGCAATGCTAGTGTAAGTCCATCAAAACATTCTATAAGTATTAAGCAAGCATGGACTTGCTTTTATCTTAAAGTTTATATTAATGATTAATTCCTATAAGTAATTATCCCCCCTTCATTGGCGTCACAATGTTCTGTGACTATACTAACGTCTATAATCATCTTCCCCCTCGTCTTGTTCCTTTCCCTGTGATTTGCTTTCTTCTCCAGCTGTTGCAGCACCCTCTCTCTAGTCGTCCTATACTCCAGCGAGAACTCGGCTATTATCTTGAGGAACTCCGCCGGCTTCGTCTTGTTAACATCACACGGTGGCACCCCTAGATACATTAGGAACTTGGTGAATCTGAAACAAGGAAAGAACCATGTTCTCTCTGTCATCTTACGAACACTGCGGATGAGAGTAAAAAGGAGGGCTATACATTCGCGTATCATGCTTATAATTCGCATTGCTTAATAGTAATGTTAAATGTACTATCGCAAACGCATTTAATTTTAGAAGTATTATAACATGATGTAGTGTTGTGTGGTTTCCTAAAACGAATAATAATCAAGCTTAGTTCTGATACAGCTATACGATCACGTGTAAAATTAGTGTTATGGGGGTTCTTCTTATTTTGCGAGCAAAAGCGTTGCCTACTTACATAATATTTATATTTAAATTTTACCCGTCGTCAAAGCGTGATTGTTCTCATATCCTGCAAACAATAAAAATGATTCATCTCGCATCATGTTTACCTGCTCATAACTCTCTTCTCGATGACCGACAGGAGTATGATCCGTTCTGCCGCGTCTGTCAGGAATTCGTTTATCTTGGTCTTGAAGATCTGTGAGCCGTCGTGTTTCGCGACCCGCTTCATGTGGTCCCAGGACGCCTTGCAGTCCGACTCCAGCTTGCGGAGGTTCGAGCTCAGGATGTCGAAATCCACTTTCGATGCTCGGATAACTGGACCGACCTTGAAATTGTAATGGGCAAAACCAATCACGGAAATGTTCTTGAAATAATACGATGGGTAAAATCGCCGGAGTACTGAATCACCTATCGCGGGATTTTGGCTAAAACGTCACCTCTTAGATGGGGAGCCGTAGAAGGGTTTTCTGGATTTACTCAAGCGCGTCAGATAAAGATAAGGGGGATTAATTACTAGCTAAGAAGTGTAAAAAGTGTCAATTTTGCTAATTTGATCGTCAGTCTAAGAAATGGGAGCATCTATAAATTTCACTAACCACCCCCTCTGAAAATCAGACGCGCTCGAGTATTTTTTTTTTTCAATTTATGATTTTGCAGCATGAAAAATGACACGCTTGTGTATTTCCATGTCATTGTGGTTTTTTTTACAATTTATAAATTTATATGTAGTCGCTTCCCCCACCGCTGACAGTGGAATCTAGAACCATTTATACTTCCCATCATCTAATCTACTAAATCTAATAGGTTTCCGCGACGCTGGAGTAAATCCACAGTTAGCATCATGGGCTCCCCCTCTATCTGTGGCGACAAGGACACGCATAATATATGACACTTCTACGTATATTTTTTAAAAAATTTTTGGGGAACACCATCATGCAATCGGTCTTGGAATAATTCGATGGGCAAAAATAATGCCGCAATTTGTCTTATAAATTGAGAAACGGGTATCAGCCCTATAAAGGGAAGGTAGGATGATCTGGATTGCTACTACTACTAACTCAATGGGATATTGGAAATTGCCCTAAATTGGTTGTATTCAGATACTTACTTCGCTAAAAAAGTCAGAGCTATCCGGGAACTTCTCGATAATCATCTCGCAGACGTGGTACAATAGAGGATGCTTGTGCACCGTGTCCTTGACCTCCACGACCTTGGAGAGGTACTCTAGCCGGAACCCCTTCGCGTAGTTGCCGTTAAGGTGGTTCCCCACCGTCCTCAGTGTCGACAGGATCACTTTGAACGTCTTGTTCGCCTTGAGCAGTTCTATGCCTTGCTTCAAGTCCATCAGTGGTTCGGCAATTTCTTTCTGGAATTTAAGTTACGCCATTATTTTGGGAAACATTTAAGTCTATTTTGGATACAGTTTAATGAGCCATAGATCCCACATAGCGGGGCACCTTTGCTCGCCTAACACATGCATATGTGTGACAGCTCCTGATATGTTGATTGGTCAGTGTAGGACTTGATCTTGAATGGACCAATATAAATTCGCTTTCTTCCCCAATAGCCTGCCAACTTTTGACGGGTGCATCCTCATACAATAAGAGGCCTTAGTGTCGTCTCTTCTGGGCCCAGTGACAGGATACAGAGACACACAGAACGTCTATAGGTCGAGGGAACCTAAGACTCTGATATTGTAGTAATGGTAAAGTGAGGATGAAAAAGTCTTTCCAAATGTCGATTGGAACTTACTTCTAAATTGTCAAAGTCAAGCTTAAACACCCAAAGCTTAAGACGCGAGGACAGTTCATTGATTGATGCCAAAGTAAGTAGGAACTGTTCGGCGCTCCCCAACGGCAGGTCCGGGTTAGCATACTGGAAACAGAAATAATAAATTTTAAAGCTTATTTAGACGATCACACAGTCGCATGAGCATTAGGATCCCAAGAAAAGAACCGTATGTGTCAATTGGTGATATACTATTGCCGTTAGAGTGCAGGTGACTTTTACTTGTAGTTCGGAATCTGGATGTATACTTTTCTGGATATTAAGCATTCTTACCAGAAAAAGAATATTTTATGGAGTACCTATCTAGAAAAACACAGATTTGGTAGCTTTCTATTTATTCATGATTCTTTTGTATCTGCCTATTATTTCACAGCTCAAAATAGCGACTACAGTATTTGTGTCAGTAAACGTGGGTGCGAAAAATTCTTATATGCCAAGAGTGAGACTATAAAACTAAGTCCACAAACCTGAGCCTCCTGAATTTTAACCTTCTCCTCTTCCGTGGGCAGCATGGTCAGGAGTTTCTCGATGCCCTCCCTCCCGATGACGGTCGCGTCCATCTTCATGATGGCCGCCTTGATGGTCTGTGGCGTCGGCAACTTCTTCATAGCGATGTTAATGGCGTTGGACCGTTTAGTGTCCAGGATTAAATTTCTTTTTGGTTCCATTAGTTTCTGCAAAGGTAATTTAAATGTCAAGAAGTATTAACGATTTGATGTGGTATGTTATTTAAAAGGTTGGAATTCCATAATACTTACTTCCTGCAGGTGACGGAAGGCGTACATGGAAAAGAAAGGTATTAATTTAATAGACAGTACTACAGTGACTGTGAAGTTCACATCAGGGGTGGTGCTTCTTATAGGTACTTACCTTAATAATTAAATCATTAGTTCTAGATTCAAACAGGTGTTCCAACATCGTTGTGTCTACATTTACGTTTGGTAGGTCGTCCCATATCATGTTACCGAGCTTGCATCTGATCACAGGCACCGGGTTCTCGTGGATCTCCCGCCAGAACAGCTTCACTGTCTTCTTATTCTTCTTTATCGTAGAATTGTCAGACTCGATAGAATGGTCGTTGGATAGACTAGGGGGAGGAGCAGGTATATTGCATTTGGGGGGAAAGGGGAAACAGCCAGGGAGAGGAGGGGGAGCGCCTATTGGCGGGAACATACTGGGGGGAGGGGGTGGAGGGCCGCTCGCCGCGTTCACGGCAGGGGAACACATGTCATCATCGGAGTCCTGCCGCAAATCTGAGAAGTCTAAATCGCAGAGTTGGAACTCTCTGTGGAGGCAACCCTTTCTTAGCTCCTCCCAGTGCAAATCGTTCTCGGATACTTTGATTTCGTGTACTTTGGGCGATTTTTCTATGGACGGGCTTTTAATGACCTCTGAAAATATAAGGAACAGTATTATTAAATTGGCTTTGAAACGCAATGATATTGTCACTTTATTTTGAGTAGTTATCAACTGACCTTTAGATTGTGATTTAGCTAATTCTTCTTTGGCTTTCGATACTATACCCGCCATATCTGACACCCTCAAAGGTTTGTCCTCTGTGGTGGGGCTGACGGGGCTGGTGAGCCGCTGAGCCAGGTCCTTGATGGTGTGCTCCCTGTTCAGGAGTATCCCCCGGTCATCCGTCACTTCGGGGGTATTTTCTAATTGCTTCTGCCTCATCACCGCTATCGCATCCACCGCGTTCACACTATGCCCTAAAGTCCCATTTTGAATCCTCTGCTTCAATCCTGCTGTATATCTTTGGTTTCCTGTCGAAAGATTAGACGTTTAATCTTATTGCCATCAATCCAAAATACATATTTCATTGAAAGCAACATAGAATAGAAGCGGATGACGAAATTAGTATGTTAGTGAAAGCACAAACCATTCTTTAAAACGTCAGGTAAGTTAAAATTCTTTGTCCTATTAACGCAATCTTCTTCATCGTAGCCATTGCCACCATTGCAGACTCCGTTGGTGTTGCCATTGCTCGTGAAACATTTGTTGTAGCTTCCGTTGCTGTAACTACCATTCATGTTTCCGTTAGGTGTGGGAAAGGTTCCGTTGGTGCTTGAAAAACTTCCGTTGAAGCTACCATTTGGACTGATGTAGCCGTTGCTGGTATAACCTCCGTTTAAACTGCAGAAGCTACTGTTTGGACTAGTGAAACTGCCATTTGTGCTGATGAAGCTTCTGTTCGGAGACGAAAAGCTTCCATTGGGAGTGGAATAGTTCCCGTTAGGTGCAAAGATCCCGTTGTAGATGTCACTGGAGTGATTCAACATCTCTTGCTGTTGTACTATGTGGTGTGCTTGTCTAGCGAACCTGTCTCTCCGTCTCCTCAAGGCCGTGCTCAGTTCCTTGTTCTCCTTATTGTCGGTGATGGAAGGTAGGAATTGAGGGCGGTGGTTACTCGATTTCGTTTCCGTTTCTGTGTGAGTGGTTGCTGGTTTTGCTGTTGTTAGTGAAAAACGCACAAGGTAACGTGTGTATTATATTGAAACTGTTTAAAGAACATTGGAAATTCAATTTTAGATAGTAGGTATTAAAGAATTCCATTTATTCTTATTCCCGGAGAAAAAATCTATCTTGATGATACTCTGGATAATGGTATTTAAATGTCAGTGTTACTTTAAACATATCGTAATATCAATAAAAACATTAATGTGTTGATCAAGTCTTATGATTGAGAATGTCCAAAATGATCATGAATCGAGGTATGAATGTGCATACCATGCAAAATGTTTATTAATAAGTAAAAGCAAACAGTCAAACGATCAAACTCCTAAACTCAAAGTCACAAACCTTTTTCCTTTGACTGATATTTTTTGGATCTTCTCCTTTCAGTGGTGCTAAGATTAATGCTTCTACGACGAATTGAGCTGATCACTGATTCGTCTAATTGCCTGAAAGTGAAGACGAAGTTATTGTTAATAACGCTTAGGAACTGGAAGAAACAAATTTAATTGCACAAGACGGTGCTGTCCAAGCCTATCGTATCCAAGTGGAGAATTCTTAAACTGTGTGTTTGTAAGATATGGTTGAACAGATTAAAATGAAACTGATACAGAGGTTTGTTATCCTCTGTAATAACATGGGTAAGCTACTTTACCGCTAATAATGCCCGGGACTAGGCCAATCACACACTCGCATCACTGTTACTCCTGTAAGCCAGGATCGACAATGGTGTCCAACGATGACGCCAAGGTTTGACCCTCGACGAGTCCCGGAGAAACGCTTAGTTATTTTGGAACGCGCACGAATTTAATCAAAAGAAAGAATAAGAGGAGTTGGAAGATGATGGCCGGGGCTGCCAGTAAATGCTACTAGAGTTCTAGAACTTTAGATTTTGATAATGTTATACAATTTACATAAAAGGCAAAGGCAGAGCATACAGATTATAAGCACTTACTTCAGAGCAGTTCCACTTTCATCCCCATCTTCATATAGCAGCACAGCATCGAAGATCTGTAACTGCCTGAGTAAATCCAAGTCAGTGCCCTGTTTCGACATGTACAATTGTATAATATCATCAATACCCTGATCCTGCAGGGCATCCACTTGATCGTAGTACGTGTCTATATCAGGGACGTTGTTCAAGCATCTATTTATCAACGTTGTCGCGTATATGAGTAGTTCCGTGTCTGATGCGTCGAAGTCTTGGAGGATTTTCATGATGTTGTACCAAGGCTGCCTTCCGTTTGATCCGTCGACTGATATGATAGCGTCTATCAGGAGGAGGCAGTTCTTGTCTGTGTATTCCACGAAGACGAGGAGAAGTTTTAGGGCGGTTTTGACCACGTGCCGGAACTTGCTGGCGATGAGGGAGTAAAGCCACTGTATGCAGCGTTTGTGGGCCATCACACCGTGCATGCCGTCCACGTATAGGAGTATCTATAACAATTTGACACAATATTAAGTACTTAACTGTCAACAAAATAATGATAAAGGTTTGGTTCAGCTCCGTGAATTCATGAAGTTCTAGTTTAGTCTAACTTGATAGAGCCAAGCTGTAGTCAATTGACTGCAGATCATATATGGGCTCCCTCAGATTCCTACCACCCACCTACCACCCTCACAGAAGATCTGGGTAAAGTATTATAGTTGCGTGTACGTTACAGTGTGAGAGCTAGATCAAACAATTTTTTTTTAAACTTTAGTTAAATAGTACGCGCGTATTTTACGCGGCAGTTGCTTCAGATCCTAGGACAAACGGTTTCATCTTTGGATACTGTAGATCTATCACAGGATAAACAGTGGTTTATTGTTCTATAAATAATCCCAACTAAGTCTGTGGACTCACCGGTAAAGCGATAGCAACGCGATGGCGATTTCTATACAAACCTTCACTTATATGATGCGGCCACCGCCATATGTTTATAAGAGTTTGATCACTATCGCATCACAATCTCCTAACCGGTGGAGTCCCGGCCTAAAAATAGTTTGGATGATAAGTACCTGTCCCAAAGCTCTCAGGATATAATCCAGGTAGTTATGGTCGGCCATGTTGCCGACTTGCATGAGACAATCCAAGCCCTTGTTGGCGACGAACTCGTGGACCAGGTCTTTGTCTGACTGCAGGATCTGCTTGAGTGTGAACAGGGCTCTGCGGAGCTCCCGGCCTTGGGAGTGATGTAGCCTTTCTGTAAAATAAGAAATATCTTTGATATTATCATAGAAATATTAATTGAAGGCAAGGAATCTTACTAATATCATAAATGTGAAAGTTTAGATGCATGGATGGATGTTTGTTACTCAATCACGACAGAACGGCTGAACGGATTTGGATGAAATTTGGCACAGAGATAGATTATAGTCTAGAATAGCACATAGGCTACTTTTTTTATTATGCACGGACTAAGTCGCGTGCAAAAGCTAGTTACCTATATCTTTAGGGTAGCTTAGCGGTTAGGGCGCTAGTAGCCCAGAGGTTCTAGGTTTCTCACCTCTAGCTATAAAATTATTGAATAAGCCCATTCCTAGCACTGGGCTTAGTAGAGTGGCTAATCCAGGATTACCAGATCAAAGCAGATTAAGAAAATTCCCGGTATTTGAATAATTCCGGAATCCCCTCGGACAAAGACTTATTGTACTGGATATATCCGGAAAATTCCGGACGTATTATTGTACTTATGCATAACTTGACAATGCTAAGTACAATATATTTTAAAAAATTAGAATAAGTTACAGATTAACTTTTTTTTTACTGGATTAAATAAGGAGAATCTGTTTTTCATTCGTATGATCCACGTTTTTAAACTTTTTTGTAATGGGTGTACTACCTGTTTGCTGGTCTTTCTAAAGATCTTTGGGGGAATTCTCATAACAAGTTGTAGATTTTTCGGATTTATTTAAAAAACACTTCACATCAAAAAAATCGAAACAGTACTGCAAGTACTATTCAGGCATTTAAATAAAAAAAAAAGATTGTTATCATTAAAAAAATACGCCAATAAATAGCTGGCAGTTTAGTCTACACAGTGATGTACCACAATTCCAAATTTGAATTTAAATTTTGGAATTTTCATCCAATAAATGAATGTGTGACGATTTTTTTGATGAGCAGTGTATTTAAAGGAGATTGACAGGGTTCGGAACAAGTGCTGCCCAGACAGGGGAGTGTTTCCAAATGATTTCCTAGATCAAATTACTTAACAAAAAACTCTTGACTCCCGGAATAGAATTTGAAGCGCTTAGGTTTATAGGTTAGTATTGACGTATGGAACAAAATGCACTATGTGTTCATTCTGGGCAGCACTTGGTCCAACATCCATACATAGATTGTCAATGTCCTTTAGAATAAACTTACCAATAATGGCGTGAACTCGAACCGAGAGCTGTGTGCGCAGGACCAGGGAATTCTTTCGACTGAAATAAAAAAAAAGGTTAAAATTATTTTATCGTTATTATTTAGCCAACCGCTAGACGCAGGGGTTTGAACGTTGGCCGCTCGACTCACTGCATCGGGTGGTTGCGGGTTCGATTCCCACCAGCGGCAATTTCGTAAATGGCCTTTTTGTGTGGCCATGGTGTGGGTGACGCCTCCAGTCCATTATATGGTAGCCAAAGTACAAGCGTTGCTTAGTTTGGGAACATACAGTTGGTGTATAAAGACCAGTTTATGTAAATAAATAGAAAAACAAACGAATTGCTAACCCTGCCTGCAAAAGTTTAATTAGCTTATTTTTATTATTTTTACGCAGGCGGGTTTTGTTTTTTTTTTTTAATATTTAATTTGTTTTGTAACCAATCTTTTAAGATTAAGTATTTTAATTGACCACTAATAAAATAAAACCTTTCTTACTAAACAACTTTGGACACAAAACACCGCGAAAACGTTAACCAGTAAACGTAAGCACGTAATGTGGGAAATTTTCGCATATTCATTAAGTATTAAATAAAATAACTTACTTATCTGTTTTTATAAGGGCCTGACTCAATGGAAAGATGCCATTAGGAAAAAATAAAAAAATATTATTATTAAATAATTTTTTTAATTCTTTTATATTTGTTTAAATCAACGTGAATTAAAAAATAGATACTAAGTATACTTTAATATTTCACGAATTGAAATGGAAAGCAAACAATTCGTACACATTTTTTTATATTATAACTTTATAGATTTATTATAAAAAGTGAGAAAGTTTCCGAAATTCGTACGCAATCACTACTACCACCACTCCACCATGCCAACTAGGAACTCGGATGGAATGCGGCTTCCCCGCCCGCATACCGCCCGCACACCGCCACCGCCTTTTTGTGCGGGTGACGTCATGTTTGACATGGCCCTAGTTGGCTTGGTGTAGTACTAACTCGTACTTCATTGGCCCAACTCACTCGTCTTCAGCATCTGAGAAGTCATCTTCCGTGTCGCACAAAAGGTCTAGACTGACACTAGTGGCCACGCTGTCTTCTTCAGAGATCCCGGAGTCCTGAGACGGGAGTCTCGTGACTGCTCGCGACATGACCAACCCATTGAGAGATGACGAACACACTGGCAAACCCTCCATTTTTCCATTCAGAGTATAGTAATGTACAGGTTGTTTTATGTAGGCATATACAACTTAAGGAGTATTTAATTCAGTTGAAGATTTTTTTTATGTTTGTTTATTATAGGATTTTATTTTTTTCCGTGTAAGATAATACTCTTTTTTTTGTTAAATGTAGGGTAGTCAGTTAAAAAAAAACTAAACTTTACATCATTACCACCAAATTTTACTTTTATATTCTATTTAGTTCCAAGTTTAAATTGATTCTCGCAATTTATAAAACTATCGTCTTCGCGTACTATAAAAAAGTTTGTGATATTTTTTTTACGATTAGGCACGGGTGCTCATGACACGATCTAGGACGCAGCGTCTCCCAGAATGGTTGGTAACGGACTGACTGTCCCGATGGGACCGTTTGATGATATGCGTACATTATTTTATTTAGGATGTTACATATTTGCACGTGATTGATATTTCCGATTTTGTTTTATGTAGGTTGGATACTTACTTTTATTTATTATTAAGTGGTGAAGAGTACGGCGATGTTTTTGATAGCGAAACTAGCGAAAACAATTAAAGTATAATTTACTTTAAAATTGAATGGTTCTTTGAATAAAGTTTTCCAACTTACTCGGGTGTATATTTTCTGTGCGTTCACACAACAGCCTGTATATAATGCATCGCAGTGTAAGTTCATTGTTGACTGGATTCTAGTTTTTACTCGTGTTAACTTCATCGCGATTGAAATGAAATCGAAAAAAAATATAGTTTCGCGTAAAACTCATACTTTCTATACATTACGATGACGATTAAACAGCATATTATTGGGAATAGAATATAAAAAAAATGGTAATAATTTGTTTGAGGACTAGCGTAGTAGCGTAGACAAGCGTAGCGTAGTTGGTAAAACGCCCGATAGGCCACGTTCGGCTCGGTCGGATCTTGGATGGATGACCGGATTATAACATCTGACCTCCTCCGTGCTTCGGAGGACACGTTGAACTGGCGGTCCCGGGTATCATTTGTTACTGGTCTCCTGTCCTATCTTTTGATTAAATTCGTGCGGGTTCCAAGACAACTTAGCTTTTCCCCTGGACTCATCGAGGGTCAAACCTTGGCGTCACCGGTGGTCACCTTTGTCGATCCTGAATTATAGAAGTAACAGTTGTGGGAGTGTGTGACGGGCCTAGCCATTACTATCAGAAGTCTGACAAACTCTGGTGATCTTTCACTAGTTGAGTCTCGGAGGGCAGATGGTAATTACTCCGTGTAATATCGGTATTCAGCCAAATCAGGGTAGACCCATAGCCAACCCACTCAATGGAATAAGCTGGCTAGGATGAAGAGAGAAGTGGTCATAATTTGATTATGAAATATGACTTATTTAAAACATCACCCTACTTTTGCTTTCGTAGAGAATAAAAATATACAAGTTTAATACAAACGGTAGGAATTGGTATGAAACCGCGAAATGGCGTTCACCCGGTCAGTGGCGTAACGGTAACCTACATAATCCAGTCGATTCCGGCGCAGTTATATTTAAAACACATGGGAAATAGTACGACGGCCTTTGGAGATGACTATCCCATAGATGAAAAACCCGACTACTGAAAATTCACGCTCTAAAAAGTATGAAACAATATTCTCATATGAATTTTCATCGCAGTTCGCTGACGGTGAGGGAAAACATCGTGAGGAAACCTAGTCAGTTCCTGTATACACGGCGACAAGGTTCACCACCTGTCACGTTGGGTTCTGACTATCTGGTGAAACGTGGGCCTTGAGTTGACTTAATACCTCCACAATGTGGTGGTGTATGGCCACTCAAGCCTCTGACTACCCCCGAATGGGGATAAAAGTCGTGACGTTACATTTTACAATATTCTCATCTAGAGGATAGCTTTGGTCCGTCTAGGTCCTTAGGGCAAAGTGGCATATGACCACGGACCACGGCTATCTTCTAAATGAGAATAATGTCTTGTTACGTACTTTTAAGAGCGTGAATTTTCAGTAGTCGGGTTTTAGTTTTTAAACTTACTTTTTATTGAAATTATTTTGGGGTTATAGCTAACAACATATGTGTATATATTTTTGAAATTTGCTAATTAAGGTCTTTCATTTGATACCTAACACAGCTTTATTAACTATTTTTTTAGTTCATGACATTATGTCCTCTAGCTAGAGGGTGCCCATCAACATATTATAGAATCGTTGAGGGTGCCATATTCAATTTATTGTGATCTCATTTGTCAAATTATGATAAGTATTATGAAAGGTAGGCGGGAACAGTTGAACATAATAAAAAACTCTCGAAAAAATTATTATAATATTAAGACAATAAAAAGGCTCTGACCCCCATGTCAGAGGGTGATCGCGGGCCGGGCCAAAAAGCGCCCGGACAAAAAAAAAAAAAAAAAAAAACAGTTGAACATACACACATACATGAATCCCATAGTGAATGAAATTGCCGAGTGTACTGAGTGCATAACTGTAATCATCCGCTGGGGTGCCTCCCTACAGCTGCAGTTCTTGTCAGTCATGATAATCCGCATAGCCCAACAGCCATAGAACGAATACGCTACCGATCCCGATGCCACAAAGTTATCAGAAGTAGCCAAAAGAGGAACTAAAATTTTAAATAGAGAACTGTTCAATATTGACAGTCTTGTATCAGCGCTCTCATTGGACCAGATAAGTCTGTGGGACGTGTGGGCTTTTGACTCGTCGCTGTCAATAAATTGTATCGTGTGTCCACTGGCAAGTGGCAAGTAAGTCCAGTCCAGTGGCAAGTAAGTCACTTGCCGACGTGTTTCCACTGACTGCAATTTTACACAACCGTGTACATGTGGGACTTGCAGCAAGTTCGGCAAGTCGCAGAAGTCCACTTGCGTGAGTGTTTACACATTGGAAGTCGCTTGCGCAAGTAAACTCGTGCAAGATTTCTTGACAGTGGACACACGGTATAAGGTAAATTTCCAACATAAGCGGAGCTCTCTTTATCATTAATACCCGAAATTAAGAAAGCTGAGCTTATGTAGGAAATGTTACCATTGATGTGCAGTCGAATGTACTTTATAAAAAGTTTAAAAAGCACAATTTTTGGTCTCGATTTATTTTAATGTTTCCCCGGACTTGTATCGGTTACTGCTAGGGTCTTAACGAGCTAATCCACATGCTTGGTCGCTGACGTCACCCCTGAATGCCTTATTTCAATAGGCACTTTTAAAACTGAATCGCGATATTGCGGGAAATTTTATGTTTCGGTAGTCTGTGTAATATTATTATCAAGATTTTTAAAGGTTTTATTGCTGATTGAAAAACGATACAAGTATATAAAAAACATATCGCCAACCGTATGTTCCCAAACTAAGCAACGTGTAACTATGGTTACTGTACATTCTTACCACAACGGTAATCGACCCGAAATCTCTACGGATATCTTACATTTCATTTTAGTAACGTTTTACAATTTAATAAAAATATTGTGTACTAGTGGATGCTGGACTATGAACGTATTATTTCATCTGAAGCTACGGGAAGAGGGAGGCCGGAACATGGCAATAACTTCCGCTAGGGGGAGCTCACTACGCTATCTATTTTATTTTTCATTATTAGCGATGTGGGGTTAGGCGAAGGCTAGACGTAAAGTATATACTGTGGTCCGTCAGTATGGTAAATAATGATGTAGGTCATTCCATCGACGCAGGCTACACGTTCAGTATTTATTCCGTCAGTATCGTGACGTAGTTCGTACAATGCAGACGTCAAATGAAACACGAAAGCTTGTATGGATATTACCTTAGCGCTTGGTTTAATCCGCAATCTCAGAAGACATGTCCACTCTATTGCTTTCGGGGCGTATTTACCACAAACTGTCATTCTGGAATTGAAATTCGTGGTAAATACTGTCATCCATCAGTACACGATCAGTTTGGACCACGGTTTTTGAAAAATAATGACGGTCCACAGTATTTACTTTAAGTCTAGCCTTCCCTTATAGTGAGCCATGTCCTCCGAGGCCCTAATAATGGGACTACAACCTAAGGATACATCTCAAAGTTGAGATCGATCTTAAGATGAAGTTTTGACGTTTAATGTATGGAACATCTGTCATTTGTCTGTCAGTGGTCTGGGTTCGATCCCCGGTGGGGCATGCACCAATGGATGAATTTTCATCTATGTGCATAATTTACAGTTCGCTTACGGTGAGGGAAAACATCGTGAGGAAACCTACCTATCCCTCGGGATTAGGTAATAGTCAGTTCCTGTATACACGGCGACAAGGTTCACCACCTGTCACGTTGGGTTCTGACTATCTGGTGAAAAGTGGGCTTTGAGTTGGCTTAATACCTCCACAATGTGGTGGTGTATGGCCACTCAAGCCTCTGACTACCCCCGAATGGGAATAAAAGTCGTGACGTTATATTTATTTATATTTATATATATATCTGTCAAAATCAGCATCTTAAGATCGATCTCAACTTTGAGATGCATTTATTAATATGAGCCTATGCAGACCATTTCAACTATGTCGGTTCGGTATGGTATGGTCCCAATATAAGCAACGCTTGTACGATCCTAGTGACACCTAGACTGTTTCCACCGTTTCTGAAATTGACTTTGGCAAGGTCAGTCAGAGATGGGTGACCGTTTAGTGACATTTGAACTGAGTGTCTCCGTAATTTGGAGGGCTGTTGGAGGCTTATTAAGTAAGTAAGCATTTATTTGTTACAAAGATTAAATTTCATGTTGCACTATGTTTTGCCTTTTGGCGTACAAATATGGTATTTAATTAATTATAATGTGGGTAGGTACGCAATCATAATAAAACATTTAATTACCATTATTGTCCAGATTATGCAATAATATTCCAATGTCCAGTGAAATTAATGAGTCAATATATCATAGAAATTATAGACATTATTATTTTTATTATTATTATTTTATTATTGTTGTCATCTAGGCAGCAGTCGTTAAGCCTCGTCAGAGGCCTTCGGGCGGCTTGAACAACTCTGACACCAGGCTGGCTACTAACCATACGATTAGATGAAGATTGGTGGTAGATCTAAGCTGTAGCCAATTGACTGCAGCTCATATACGGGCTGGCTCGACCGGGGTAGTACTACCCTCTCACAGAAGATCGGCGTAAAGCAGCTATTTATTACAGCTGCGTTTCGTACGATGAGTGAGAGAGCCGGATGCCTCCCTACCCCCTTCCCTCCATCCCACCCCCCTTCAGGTCGGCAACGTGTGAGCAATGCATTTGGTATTGCCATCTCTAGGCTACGGTAGGGCCGTACGCTTCTATGCCACCTCAGTGCAATAAAAAAAAAACCGGCCTAGTGCGTGTCGGACTCGCACATAAAGGGTTCCGTACCACCGTAGAATAAAAAAGTTAAAAATATCTTTTTTTTTGTATGGGGTTCCCCTTTATTTTTAAACTCTATTATATTTTTTGTATTTGTTATTGTAGCGGCAACAGAAATACACATTCTGTGAAAATTTCAAGTCTCGTGTTCGTGAGATACGACCCGCTGACAGACAAGACAGACGGACGGACAGCGTAGGCTTAGTAATAGGGTCCCGTTGGCACCCTTTGGGTGCGGACCCCTAAAAATGGGGAAGGAATATAGGTACCTGTCCTGTAGTCCTTCCAGTTCTTCGTCCTGCTCGCCGAGCGTGGAGTCCAGGTCGAGGTACGGCCCGTAGTCGCCATCCTTGAAGACTTGGAGTGTCGCGTCGTCCAGCTAGAACAAAACAACCATTGAGTGTTCCGTTCGTACTTCGGGCACGTTAAGAGACCCTATATTTTCTGCCGTACCCAAAGGGTGCCAACGGAACTATACTCCATTCGTTATAGCATTACACAGAAGGTTAAAAGGTTATTTTTAATGTCCACTTTGTAACAAAAGTACAATTAACATGTTACAGTTACGATTGACGTCCAATTTATTATAATCTATTTAAATGCCAGCTTGTCACACCTTACTGTAATCATTTTAATGATTTATCTTATAAAATAAATTGCTTATCATTTAAATAATAACATTTCAGTCCAATTTAAAATTAGTGTCAATGCTAAAAACCTAAAAGAAGCAGGGGTGACAATACCGGGAACGTTTTTCGTTCCACTATAATCCTAACAAATATAAAATGTTACCTAATCCCTTCAGAGGTTATGACAGCAGGGTATTTCTAATTTTGTCGGATTATGTTGTCTATGAAATTGATGTAAATAATCTGCTGTCGGTGTTTGTCATTTAGTCATTCACCTTCATTTTTAAGGTTTAAAATGTGTGATACGATGTTATAATTAAATAAAACATAGTATAAAAATACTTTTATTTTGTTTATCGAAGTATTTAGCATTGTTTTAGTTCTATTTATTTGACTTTTATATAAAATGTTTTGCATACCTGCTTCTACGAGCCTCTTATTTCTAATGTTATAATAAATGGAGTATAGATACTCTGATTTTTAATTTAGTGGACGAATCACAGCTATAAATGTCAATTTACATTTTAATAGATGTGTCCATATGGCGCGCATGCCTCACCCGAGCACTCATATTATGACATTACGTCTATGCGTTCCGACGTCAAAAGTAAGTGCTCGCGCGAGGCATGCGCCTGATGAAGACGCCGCCAATAAAATCTATTTTTTATGAGTGATCTTGTTTATTTGGTTTCTTTAGTTAATACAATTGAATTAATTTGAACCAGAATCATAAAAAGAAAACAATGCATGACGAACATTTCAAATAAATTTTTCGTTTGACATAAAAAACTGTAATTTTAGTCCACGAAATAAAAAGTCACCCCCTTATTCATATAAAGTTATGATCGACTTGCAGTGGAATTAGAAATCACATTTGTTCCTTAAATGCTTTTCAAAACTATTGTAAACTGGCTAATAAGGAGGTCAGAGTATAGTATGTACATAGTAATACGTGACGCCCTCTTCATGATGCTCCCGGTATCATCATAGATCGTTGGATCTCCAATGATTCGCATCACAATCATTATACAGTTTGTGAAGCTTTTCAGTAGATGGCGTTAGTGTAGAGTGATCTTATATTATTATGAACCCCGCCTGCGCACACGCACTCTTCCAGTTTGTTCTGAAGCTCTACAGTAGAGTTAAAAAACCACGGTAGAGTTCGACTTTTAAATTATTATTATTTATTATTAAAGATACTAGCGACGCGCCCCGGCTTTGCACGGCTTTCTCTACTATTTATAAATTTAATTAGAATGTACTATATGTGTACATATAAACCTTCCGGAAGAAATTCTGTAAATAATAGTAAAACCGCATTAAAATTCGTTGCGTAGTTTAGAAATACTAAGCCAACAAATAGAGAGATGCGGATAGAGAAGTTACTTAAGATATACCATACATTAAACGTCAAAACTGCATCTTAAGATCGATCTCAACTTTGAGATAGATACTAATACGGGCCTAAGTGTCAAAACTGCATCTTAAAATCGATCTTAAGTTTAATTAATACGAGCTTTAGACAGAGTATTATTAGATAAAGATAGTATAAAAGTGGTTATAGTGTTTATATTAGTTGATATAGGAGTCAGAAACCTAGTTACCAAAGCTGTTGCCTTAAACAGCATTCCGAACAAGTAGCAATCCGATTTGTCATAAGCACTACAATAGCATGTTATTGTGCAATGTTCTACTGGGGGCTTACCACGACCTCTTATCGCGATTCAATTACAAGAACGTTTTAACGTTTCAGCAACTTTTTGTGCAATGACGTACCTTATTGTCATGACAGTAAGAAAATTCATTGCGCAAAAAGTCGCTGAAACGTTAAAACAATACTGCTATAAGAGGTGGTGGTAGGGCCCCTGTAGTCTGGAATGCCCTGCCGGCTCTGTCGTGGTATTGATCGTTCTTACGATCATCTCTTCGAAGCAGGAATGGAACAAAACGGATTATTTTCATTCGTGTTCTAAAACAAAGTGTTATTAAAAAAAAAGGTAATGATACAATTTTTTTATTGATTTTTTTTTTCATAGAATTGCTTATAAAATTCAAAATAATTTTTAAAAATTTATAAAAAAATTATACTAAATTAACAGAATCCAAATCATATTTTTTTTATCGAGAATTTATTTTAGATATCGCTCTCGCATTGAGGGTAGGCCTGTGCCCAGGAGTGGGACTTAAAAAGGGCTAATTATTACCATTTTAAGATCACATACTCACTACTTATAAGCCCTAACCGTATGTTAGCCGTCATTGTAGTACATTCTATAGTTCGCGACAGGTCGAGATGACATTCAGGTTATGAGCTTTTTGCAGAATAAAATCCGAATCAAAATTACCAGGACCCGCAACGCAACAGAATAATTTCATTTAATAATTTTGTAGGCGATTTTAGTTGTTTATCGGGTCCTGTTAATTTTGATTTTGTTCTGCAAAAAGCTCATAACCCGAATGTCATCTCGACCTGTCGCGAACTATAGGTATCTAAGGTTCGTAATTATAAATGCATCTCAACATTGAGATCGATCTTAAGATGCTGTTTTTGACAGATGTTCCATACATTAAACGTCACAAACTGCATCTTAAGATAGATCTCAACTTTGAGATGCATTTATTAATATCGACCGATATTTATATGTACGTATTCAGAAATTCTTGGCTATTTTCGGAGGTATGAATGCATATTGGCGCAAAAACTTTACGGATGCGGTTCTGCGTGCGTAGGCGCAGAGCCGAGATGATCTTCAGAGTGCATGAACATATAACAACTATTACAATAGCGTTATTAGTCTTTTTGAAGCACACAGGCAAAATTTGTTTGATAACAGTATATTAAAATAATTTTATACTGTACGTACTAGTGATACGCCCCGGCTTCGCACGGCTTTTCTATAAATTTAATTACAATTTTTATACTTTTTTTAAGGTTCTTGAGTGGCGACCACGTACCGGAAGACGCAGCGTGGGTAGGCCCCCACAAGGTGGACTGACGACCTAGTGAAGGTCGCGGGAAACCGCTGGATGCAAGTGGCACAGGACCGATCGTTGTGGAAAACCTTGGGGGAGGACTATGTCCAACAGTGGACGTCTTTTGGCAGAAATGATCATGATGATACTTTTTTAAAATATAAAATGGGCTTACTCTTGACCTCAACCTTGCCGCAGGGGCAAAGATGAGGTTGACGATGGAGCGAGCGCACCCAGAAGATGCATATACATTTAATTAGAATTTATTATACATAGGTAACATTTAAAACCTCTCGAAAGAATATCTCTTAAAGCCCCGCTTCCCGGCCGAGCGTTTTCGCCGTCTGGATTGGTCGAGAGCGCACTAACCCCGCCCACTTTTTTTCGAAAATATCGAATGTTATTAATTGTGACGTAAAAAACTATTGCATCACCAAAATCGAACTTATGTTTTTTTAGGTAAGTAGGTATGTACATAATTATCTTTCTCCATCTTTCGGTGAAAAAAAAAGTTTTGAAATGCCTAGCCGTTTGGAAGCAAGGAATTTATACGTTTACACACCTGGAATGATGACTTGCCAGCAAAAGTGAAGCCGACAGCGATATACCACACTGAACGTTGTTTCCTTTGCCAACAAGAGTGACCATAATATTTTGACATTTGGAGAACGTCCCCATGGCTATCTGGTGAAAACGTTATATTGTTATGATAGGAAAATAATAAGAAAATAAGGAAAGGGATGTTTATTTTCATAATAACATGAGTAGGTACAATAAATTAGTCTGCGGTGGCCAAACTACGCGAGTGCCTGTCTGTATCTTGGCAACCCAAATGGAGATACAAAATAGTATTTAAGATCGTAGATTTTGCCACTTTGTAATTTAAAGTAACATTACACTTCACACGCTTGGACGTTTTCTAGGCTCTCCATATCTATGGTTTTTGCTATACTTATCTTTTCTATACTTACTCTTTTTCTATGCTATAAAAGGTACCTACTACTTTTAACATGTTATGTTTGATTTGGGCTGTGCAAGTTGTGACAGACGGACATAGAGACAAACAGACAACAAAGTTATCATATTAGGGTTTAGTTTTTTTCCTTATTAGGTACGGTACCCTAAGAATATCTAACTAATTAGACCATAAGACAAAATTAAAGGACAATGGGCAAAACTGTATGGGACTTGGTCCAAATATCCACCACTGACGAGACCTACGTAACCCGATAGACCACTAAATACTGAGTAACTTTTACAAAGACAGTTCAACAAAATAAGCTGTAAGTAAAAAAATACGGGTAGTTTAAAAAAAAAATATGATTTCACCATTAGTATTATGTTTATACATTTTTTTCGAAAGGCAACAATATAAATACTCTTACTAACATTAAATAAAAATAAAATAAGCTGTCAGAAAGCAAAAAATGCCGTGAAAAGTTTTTATTATTCGTTTTGTTACCTGATGAAAAGTGAACAACAAGCGCTTCTATAAAATAAATAAGCAGGTACCTTCTATGCGTTACCTTACTTTTTCACTTATCATCAGGTACCAAAAATAATAATAAAATATGTTTCACGGCATTTTTTGCTTTCTGTCAGCTTATTTTATTTTTATTTAATGTTAGAAAGTGTATTTATATTGTTGCCTTTCGAAAAAAATGTATAAGACATAACACAAAGTGTCAAATAAAAAAATTAAAATATTTTGTTAAACTACTCATATTTTTTTTACTGACAGCGTATTTTATTGAACTGCCTTTGCAAAAGTTACTCAGTATGTAGTGGTCTATCGAGTGACGTAGGTCTCGGAAGTGGTGGACATTTGGACCATTTTTGCCCATTGTCCTTTGTGCTAACGAAAAGGAACAGTGAGGGCAGGGCATTTTCCTTTAAAACTCGTTGTGTTAAATTAGGGACATAATCTGTCGGCTTAAAATGCTTGCTGTATATGACGGAATTTTGGGTAATTTTTCTGTAGCCAATAGGTATTTGTTGTAACCAATTTACACGCCTGTGATCTGTAAAAGACAAAATTGTCGTTTTGTTTTTTATTGCTTAGGAGTAATCGGGAAGTGTAAAGTCAAAAGTCATCCCGATTGCAAACAATTTCAATCGACAAACCATCGGTCTCCGCCTTTATTTTATATTGTCCATCAAGGGTTGCAATGCTGACCGCGCTGTGGAGGCCTGGAGCTGCGCTGCGCCGCGCTTTCGGCCATCAACAACGCGCCCAGCAACACACTCATTACAGACCGTGGCAGTAATGTACTATTAAAAAGTAACAAAAGGGTAAAGGAAAGGGGCCCCGAGAATTACATTGCCTGAAAGGGTTAATCTGGCCCTAGACGTGCGCGTTCCTCGAGCGTGTGAACGACGCGAACGCCGTGTGCGAGCCCGGCGTGCCGTGACAACGCGGCGTGAGCGTCGCGTTTTACCAGCGTGTGGTCTGTCGCGCGTTGCAAATGCGACCGACTTCAAAAAGTAGCGATGTAGTCGTGCGGCAACGAAAAGCGCGACTTTATCGCTGCAAACAGTTCCCGTGGACGATATTCCTCAGTTAACACAGACACATAATAAGATTTATATTATAGTCCTTTTTACTAGCGAAATTTATGTCACCCGAACATCTAAAATGTACTTAACGTGGAAAACATAGTTACCCACTTACCTATGTTAAGATAATCCTTAATTCGGATAATATTCGCTTTTACACCCGTCCATTACGCATATTCTACCCATTTTTATGAGAAAATTCAGCACAATCCTCTAGATTTAAAATTAGCTGAAAATGTCGTGTGTCACGCAAATTGACGTTCTGTGTTTCAAGTTTTTAATTTTATTTCTGCTACGATTCCTATCATAGATATATAGTAATAGATCGGAAGTTATTGTTTATGGTATACATATTTGATGCAAATATGGACCACATTAACGAAAACATATCTGTCTCATTCTTACACGTCACAATTTAGCTATGTAAAACAGTACAATATATGTCATATATTTCTTTTTTCTGGAAGTTTTTGGTTAGTTCCGTCAGTAAGCCGCCTCCCTGAGGGCCTTTTTGGGCCGCCATATTGGGTTTTCGGCTATGGTCGGGTCACTATGGTTAGTACTTCATCTGTCATGTCAGCGTCTTATACAAATTATTTTAAATTTTACGCTGAACTGTGTGTATTTTGTGACTCTTTATTAGATTATTTAGGATTATTAAGGAAAAAGCAATATAGTTTAGTGTTGCGTTAGGGCATGCAGTTCTGATTCTCGAAAGAATTTCGAAGGATTGTCATTTTTCAGATTAGTTGTGTTATTTTCATATTTAAGTGTATTTATAGTGTGTGAAAATACATTTCGTGTACATAATATTAATTTTTAATTGTGTTCTCGTCTATAATCTTACTCTCCAATTCATATTTTCAACTAAAATAGAAATAACAAATATTTGATATGTTTACATAAAAACGTAGTGTTGTTCTTACATGTTATGTTTCAAAGTTATCGATACAAATTCTATTCACCTACACGTTGGGCCGCGCCGTTACCCCGGGGTGACCGACCACAAATAGATTATTTTTGTTTTGGAAGGTGCGTGACTGCGTCGCCTTAAAATTGTATTTTAATTTTTTATCACTACTCAAGAACATAAAGATGCGCGAAAGAGAAAACAAGTTGATTTTTAGATACTTATTTTTGAATTGTAATGTAATTGTTTGACAGCCAATCGATGATAACTTTGCCAATAGTTGTGAAGAGCTGTCAACTGAGATACATAATAGCCCCGCTGACCCTTACAGATTTGTCTCCCCCTTTTTGGCCTTATTTGATTTAGCCCAGCATAGCTGTACCTACCTAATCATGACCCAGCACTTTTCCCGCGACATGATTGTAGGTATATCGATATGGATACTATCGACTATCTAAAAGTACAACACTTTTAGCTGTGGGCGGAGTCGCGCCATTTTGGACTGCCGTTTGCTCGTGTTTGGCTTCAGATGACGTCACATAGGGCCAGTCCTCTATCTTTCTTATGGTCAATGATTCCTATAGACATCACGGAACTGACAATTACAAGCGAATTATTAAAGAAGGTAAGTACTTATTTCCAGATATTTATTTATATTTGAAATTTTAATCTTAGGATATTCTTATACTTTACCATAGGTATTTCATTAATCGACTTTATTGTTTATTATTCTTAACATGAAAATGTACCAAGTTTAAGGTGATCGAATAAATATTAACTGGCAACATAAGGGTTGAAAGGTTGTACTGTTAGAAAGGGAAAGAAGGCGCAGTTATAGGTATCTGGCTGGGACCGGTTTTTATAAAGCCTGCATCGTGGGCGTTAAGTCCGTCAGATAAGGTTTATTTTTGAATGAATGAATGGAAAATAAAGTTTGTAGTCCACAGTCCTGTTCAATGGTATTACGTTCATGTTTGGAAGATACAAATTTAAATTTGGAAACTGCTACACTTTGGTATTTTTTTCACATAGTAAATGAGCATATAGCACTTTTTTCTCGCTTATTTAAAGGTTCAATAATACGGTGATATTTTTTTAAAATTTTTACTCCACTCGTCTAAGAGGAGATAGCCTCCAAAAATGCCTCGTTAGCTGCTTGTACCGTTTTAATAGTGAAAATATAATCAAAATCTGTTGCTTAGTTTAGAAACTAGGGCAGACACTCAAACGCGGATCGCTATTTTATATTAGTCGCTTTGTTATCAATAGTTTAATGGCCTTGCCAGGATGGGAATTGATCCCGGAACCACTCAAGCTGGCTCCTCTAACCAGTAAGCTATTGGGTGTAATTACAAAATATTCATCCATATTGACCTTTCCTGAGACATGCATTCGCATTACCACACATTTGGTTTTGGCACGGTGCCAATGATACCTGCTTACTGGAAATTCGAGCGAGATTTTAAAATAGACGTATCGTCCAAACAATTATAAAATTTACGATTTAAAACGGAGTTATTCTTGTAAACTCAGTTTACGTAAAGACATGAACATACATTGATGTAATATTTTAGTAGATATGGTACCACCTAACACTGCTATCACTAGACGTTTCCTCAGCGCATCACAATATGTAGCAAAATTTACACATCATTTGTCGCACTCGCAATTCGGCGTGTTATTCATCGGAAGGTGCGTATGGTAATACCGACATGTTTTCAACATTATTTTCCGCGAGCAACTAAGTCGTACTGGGTCCATGGACTCAGTTTAGTAGGACAAACTATGTTGGACAGTCACTCGTCTCCCTCTTTCTTGTTAATGTCTTTGCTAACATAGATTATTAGAAGTACCAGTATACAGGGTTATTGGTAAAACACTTACAACCTTGCAGGGGCGTATTACTGGCATCAAGAACAACAACTTTTGTTCTATGACTTTTTACAAAACAAAAAAAAATTAACATAAACTGACTTTCTAAAATATATGTTTTTTTTTTCTTTCTAGCTAGAGGAAAGCCATGGTACGTGGTTGTATTCCACTTTGCCCTAAAGTACCTAAACTGACCACGGCTATCCTCTAGATGAGCATATTTTCTTGTTTCATACATTTTAGAGTGTGATTTTTTGTAATTTTTTGTTTTTGTTTTGTGAAAAGTCATAGAACAAAAGTTGTTGTTTTTGATGTCAGTAATACGCCCCTGCAAGGTTGTTAGTGTTTTACCAATAAACCTGTATAGACAATTATTGTAAACACTTGATTGAACAGATTTGGATCAAAATGTCATTATACTATTCTGTTTAGGGTGTGAAAAATTCATGAAAATATTCCATAACAAATGTAAAACAACCTGCACACAATATCGAAATCGTTTCGTAATTTCTGTGGTAAAATGGAACGAATTACAACAATAATAGTTTGCACGTGGCGAGGTGTAGCGTACCCAATTTATATTTCTAATAATTTCTATCCGTGAATAAGCAGAGAATAAATAACTACGGTGAATAAGTGCTGAGAATATTGTCCTATATCCTCCCTGCGTATTGACAACTTCTTACACTCGGTGGCTGTTCCAAGAATCTGATGTCAACATTATTTTTGGCCAGATGTGGCAACGCGGTGACATAGTTATGACTCGGAGTCATTCTGGAAGGGGACAACAGGTTACACATACTAAGAAAATACCCTTGATAATATAGATACTTTGAGAAGCAGTTGCCAACATTTGAAAATGGAATGTCATTATCTCTATGTCCGTGGTAGTGATGTGCCGAGTCCAGGCGTATTGGGAATATTGAACGGCACAGGAACTAGCGGGAATAAAAAATAATACCCAAACAAAAATCATTATTAGCAAATAATTCTTCAAAATTTAATAGAAATGCATTCGGGGAGGGAGGAATCAAAGATAATGCGGCAATATTTAATACTGGCATTATGTCATACGCACCTGAGCTAGGTGCGAGAGAATTTAGAACGTATAATTTTAGCCAAATACCGCGATGAGTAACCAGCACTATTAGTAATGGGGCTTACACTATTACGTTTATAACGCAATGTACTAAAATTAGTTGCGCCTCCTGAGGTAAGCAGGCAGGTTATAATTCGCAAATTCAAGCAACCGGAACAAAATTATTGTATTATATGCAGCATAATTATATCTATATCATGTACGTATGTATACATTATGTTGTACTACTGAAAAATGTGTTGTAATTAAAAATAAAACAGGTATTTTTAATTATAAAAGGGATATGTTTCTGGTTGATTTTTTTGTGACCATTTTTTTCTAACGAAAGAAACAAAGACATACCAAAAAAAAAATCTTATCTATAAAGCGATTTTATAGCGCTTCGATGACACAGATTGCGATTTGATTACCTATTTTATTCCCAATCAGTCTTTCTTGATAACGGTCGACGCAAATTTTGTTTGCACACATTAACGTTTGCCCGTACCGTGCGGGAATTCGAATTTTAAAAGGTGATTGTTTTTTTAATTAACACAGACCTTTATTGGCATTATTACCAGCTATAAAAATATTTATGACTTCACGGCAGTAATAAAAATACGATTGACAATCGGATTGAATGAGAACTTACCCTGTGTGGGGCCTGGAGCAACCGATGTACCGCTGCGATTTGGTACGACAAAGGAATTGTCGTGTTGAACGTATGGTACAGGGGTCTCGGAGGTTCCCGGACATTGTACTCCATGAAGGGGTCCAAATCATTCAAGTATTGGACCCTGCACACGAAGGAATCCGATCCGATGTCCCTCATTGCTCCGTTTACTTTGATGTCATTCACTTTTAACAACTCAATCATTTTTGCACTAATCTTAAGAAATCACAGTCTTATCATCACATTTTCCACTATTACAAACTATAAAAAACATAACGAAACAATTTAAAATTAGAACATTTTTCGAATTTGGAATTTGTGTAGTGTTGGGAGCCGGGGTATTAGTTTTTAATTTTATTACACGATTATTTACTTAATGTAACTAGTTTTGATTTTTATGAATAATTCGCGTAATTTTTGCGCTTTAGCAGCTCCAGTCAAGTGTCATGCGTAATCACGCGTGCTGGCGTACTGAAGTCTGCGTCATGTTTAGCGGAGAACGGACGTCGCCGCGATCGTTCTTACGATAAGCGTGCAAGCATGTTGTTATTTTTTGACGCACATATATATAGGATGGGGTGTCAAAGGTCCCGAGTTAGATTCCCGGGTCGTGAAAACTGTACCAAATCCTAGCACCGATTAGGTACACAATGAAGCCAGCGTTTAGCTAAGTTGGAGACAAGCAAAACCTGTTTCTACTGTCTGAGGTTGGAGAGGCTAATGGGACCACTAATAATGTGTTCACATTGCTTTATAAGAAATATACAAACACTACGACATTCGGATATAAAATAGGATTACTATCGTAATGTTTTTGTATTTATATTAGGCCAGTATGCCAGGAAAAAATACGATAAGACCCTACGTTTTGAATCTGTTACTCCCTTATCTGGGTCTACACCCAGATTTATCAATATGATGGAAAAAATAGTGATGAGAAGGCTCGGGACTCGAAGTAGTTCCCAATAAGATTTCTTGCCAATATTTTCAACATCAGTCTTGCGCTCCGTTGGGGACTATTTACCCACCAGTCGTGAAATGGGACATGTTTCGTCCTAATTGAATACTCGTAGTGGATTAGGAAAAATATGCTTCCAATTTATTATCAGTGGTAGAACGGGAAATTTTTCGTCCTAATTGACCACTACTGAGGGCCTACTGTTTCAAACGAAAACAAAATTTCGGACGAAATTCGCGTATTTCCTACTACGTTTCTCATTGATTCCGACATTTCTTACGAACGAAAATTGTTTGACGTATTTGTCGTCGTCGAATCTAAACGTATGTATTTTAAATTATGTATTGTTGTTTTAAGTAAGTATTGATTAACAAAATATAGTCTCGATTAAAAAAAAAACAAACAATTTTCGTTCGTAAGAAATGTCGGAATCAATGGGAAACGTAGTGGGAAATACGCGTATTTCGTCCGAAATTTCGTTTTCATTTAAAACAGAGAGGCCCTCAGGTGTGTAATTTGGTGTTCCTATCTTACTGCATGATCATCAATGTTAGATATATCAGATGGTGGAATAAGAAGGTTTTAAGCGCTCGCTCAAGTTGCCCATTAAAATGTATCGAGTAGCGTTCGAGTGTCATTTTGTTCCCAAACCTTAGTCAGGAAAACGCTTCGCGCGGGGTCAACGACCCATGCGCACGCGCCGCCCGTTGCTCTGTTTCTACGATTCATCACGGTTGTGATTGGGGAGTTTAAGAAAAAAAAATATGTATCGGTATTCCGAGAATTTGTGGTGTTATGAAATAGCAAGGCCGTATTCGGCGTACCGTCTGTAATTATTGCTTGAAAACTGCCCATGTAAAAGCAATATTAGCGACGAGGTATTAGTTTCCAACATCGATTTTAGTCAGTATATTCCAATTTCAAGTTGCTCCTAAAATAGTCAATTTTGAAGTAAAAATAAGAACTGACTCGACAGACTCTAATCGGGACCGATTCGTCGAGATTTGAACAAAAACAAAAATTTATAAACTCCTCTGATCAAGGTAGAACGGACCTCTTTTTGTTATAAAGTTTCACCTTGGATCCCGTTAAATAAAACTTGTATTTTATCAACCCTTTTAAGGGTTCAACAAGTTTTGTCGTGAAAAATTCGAAAACTACATTTCAATGTCGTTCAACTATTTTGAATGTGATTATCGCCGTATTAGTTAATTATCTACGTCGATGGGAACTGGGAACTTTGAGTATGACAGAATATTGGGAATGTTCCCAAATTTCCCCGGGTACGGCGCATCACTAAACATAATTTTGCCCACTATGATGTTACGTATATTTAGGTCACTCAGTCCTTTCTCTTTTTATTTCGCAGAAATGATTTCAAAACGCGTTTAATTGCAGTGTTTGTTGTACTGATAGCCGTCGGAAGGCCGTGATGGACCCACGTCACTGGCAACTTGAACTTAGCGGCCGGACTCGTGTGTAGGGCGACCATGGTCTTGGCAAAGGTTGTCCGGATAGTCTATTATGTTTTACCATCACTACAAAACATTTTTATGTCAACACTACATCTTGCACTTTGAGTACATCTTTGCTGTGGTTTAAAATAGCAGTGTTTTCATAAACCTTTGTAGATTATAAAGGCTGAATACAACAGTAATAAGACTACGATTTTTCCATAAATTGGACCTGATAAAGCAGTCGTCGAATAACATAGATAGATAGATAGATAATTGTTTATTATTCCACCACTAGACGAAAAAAAAACAAACATTCATAAAAAGTTACATATTTTACGCAGAACGTGGAAAATGGGCGGCCTTATCACTAATAGTGATCTCTACCAGGTAACCTTTGGATGGAGAGGATATAAAGAAAAATAATAAGGGTGTATGTTATATTTGTATTGAAAATTGTACAGCAGTAAATACATAACGTTTAGGTACGTACCGTGCGCTACCGATTAGCAAGTGAAAATTCTTGGTAGAGCTTAAGTACCTACAATATTTTTGGAGGATTTATCTTCGTATGTATCTGAAGTGTGGTCACCGCATCGTGTCGGAGTCGCGATCACGACTGTATGCTACACGGGGTGAGCGTATTTACATTTTGTGTAATTGTACGATTTTTTGTATTGGGGTCAATTGTTACGTATCGAGAGATCGGAAAGCTCTGTCTATTATTGATATAATAAACATCAACTATCTAACACACCAGCCCCCCTAGCCAAGTGCCTTCGTCTACAAACGTTTCTACAAATCGCTACGCTTAAATTTATGGAAATGACATTACAAGCAGGGTTGGTACGAAAAAATCATCTTGATTTAAACACCATGTTTAAACATTAAAAAACAGTGTTTTTTTCTCCTCCTGTTTTAAATCAATGTTTTAAACAATGATTTAAACATGTTTTAAACAGTTTTGATTCTAAATTTTGCTGTTCTTTTGCAACTCTGATTACAAGTCGATAAGTAGATCACGTGACTTATGTTATTTCCATACATGAAGCGTAGCGATTTACAGAAACGCTTGTTGACTACTTGGCTGGAGGGGCAGCTTTTTAACCCGCGATGGTTTGTGTCATATCTTTGTATCGAAATAAGTAAATATTATTTAAAAAGCAACAGTTCCACGAGGCCAAATATATTAAATTCCAAGTAAATCACTTCACTAACCCAAATATCTTACAGTAGGCGTTAAAAACTATACACCAATTGATTTTTTGACCTAATCTCAACTTTATGTAGAGGATTTATGTTTTGGCTAAACGTGTTAAAAAGATGTTCAATTGTTTTCATTGTTTTCAGTCCCGAAATACTATCTAATGAAAGTAGGGTTACCAGATCGATAAATAAAAATCCGAAAGTCAATTCTAGATACTAAGAAAATTCCGGACTTTTTTGGAAATGTCCTTCAAAAACTGTTTCTCAGAGACATAAATTAATTTTATCACCAAATCACCAGCAGAACAAAAAGTGATAATTATTAGTCGATTTTCTAAATAATTGGCTGTAAATTGGCTAAAGACAGCCAAGTTGGAGAATGCTTGGCGTAGTGGTTTGAGCGTAGGCCACCATGCCCGCTCGGTTCTCTGCATCGGGAGGTTGCGGGTTCGATTTCCGTCGAGACAAATTTCGGATATGGCATTTTCGTGATTTGCACTGGGATCGGCCTCAGTCCGTAGTATCCATAGTACAGCTGTTGTTTACTTTAAGACCATACCTTTGGTGTGGTCTGGCGATATGAATTAATTAATTTTATAATAATACCTAAAAACTACGTCCTATTAAACTACAAAGGACATCACTTTTACCGGTCGTCGCATGCGCACATTAATGGCGCATTTGACAGCTCGTATTATTTTGACAGGCCGCAAAGCCGTTAGACGTTATTCTATTCTATATTTAAACGTTGGTTACGTAATTTCGGCCATTGGTTCCTATGTGGACAAGTTGTGCAATATGCGAAATGTGGTAGTACTGTCGCGCGCATAACACATTGTAACGGGGTAAAGGGTAATTTCGAGTTACCAAAACAGGGTTATGTAGCTTACGGCCGAATACTCGTACGCAACTTAAATTTGAGAGCTGCTTAACTTTGACGCGCCATACAAAAAAAATATATATATACCTATACGGTCGAATTGAGAAACCTCCTCATTTTTTGAAGTCGGTTAAAAATTACAGTTAACGACGTCTCAAACTGCTAAGTGGGACTTAAATATTTAAGTAGCCTTTGAGTATTCGGCCGTTAATCTATCATCTTCTTTAGGGAAGAATATGATCCACTGACCAATTCATAACAATATTCCCCAAAATATGTATAAGAATTATGCGGACTTAAAATTTGTCATGCGTGGTCCTTTCGGCCTCTAGATTCACGCCAAGGATGTGCGCGCACGCATTCGCGGGGTACGGCAGGTAGTATTATTGTGAATGTTAAAATAAGAACTTTATTTTTTAAAGTATATGTTACACTCTATTATTGTCTTGTATAAATACTTTTGGCGGCAAAGATTCCCATTACTTATTGACTTTTGCTATTTCAGATTAATGTTACGGTTTTGTGACAGAGCGCTTGGTAGGTACCTATACTTTTAAATAAGTATTTCTAAGTAAAAAAAAAACATACAATTAAATTGAGAACCTCCTTCTTTTTGAAGTCGGTTAAAAACTCATCATAAATTGCAATGTCAATACACATTATGAAAATTAAATTCGTCAGATGACATTTTCGAGATTCGTCTTTTAATTAGACACCTATTGGTCAACGTAACCTTTAGCCGAGCTCGTCAGGTTTTGAAAGAAAGTGAAAGGTAACACTTGTGTTAGCGAGTGTACCACAGAATGAGATCACTTTTGCGGACGGCCGAGGTGTGAAACGATTTGGAAGTACAGTCGTGTTTATTATACCAATTGTTGTGATAACATAAACCAATTTAGATAACTCCGTGTAGGAGGTTGGATACCTATTAGTCCGGGTTCCCTAGTGCATATTTTTTTATTAGTATCAAGCTAATTTACCGTGTGTAGCTTCATTTTGATGAGACGCCCAACAATTTCTGTACGAAAAATCTTGATTGTGGTAGGTAAGAGGGTAGCAGAGATAAAATTATGTTGATTTGATGATTCTCAAAAAATTATTACTAAATGGTTTTTTTTTTGTTAAATCTAACGATAATTATCTAAATTATTGGAAAAAATATCATATCAGCTGTTTAGTAATCATTTTTGATGACCTCGTTATCGATACATGTTGGAAGGAGGGGACTCTTAAATCAAACTATATATTTTGTAGGACAAATATTTTTTCGAATAATTTAGATAATTATCATGAGATTTAACAAAAAAACAGTTGGTAATATTTTTTTGAGAATCATCAATACAACATATTTTCTCTCTGCTACCCCTCTTACCTACCACAATCAAGATTTTTCGTACAGAAATTGTTGGGCGTCTCATCAAAATGAAGCTACACACGGAAACTTAGCTTGATACTAATAAAAAAAATGCACTAGGTAACCCGGACTATATTGGATATTAATTCCTATTTTGATGTCTTATTAAACAAGCTGCAGTCTAGCCCATATATGGGCTGGCTCGACCGGAGTAGTAGGTACCACCCTCTCACAGAAGATCGGCGTAAAGTGTTTCGTACGATGATTGAGAGTGCCGCGAGCCCAACCCCGCAATTTTTATAGCGCAAAGGTACATAAGTGGGTACAGTCGTCAGTACGTCTAAGGTGACATTTCTAACATAAGCTGAGGGTGTCAAAAATAAAGACAGTCATGCTTGTTACAAATGTGACCTTAGACGTGCAGGCAACTACATAACTAACAGTATTTCATCCGAAAAGTCACCAATATTTTTAGAGGTTATTGTAAACGGTTTTTAAGAATTAATACCTACCTATTTAAATATCGTTATTATAACAACCACCACACCCACTACCTACTTAACAAACAGTCATAAATCCCAAAATATACCTATGTCTATAAAAGCAAATATCTAAATATTCCATCTTACTAATGCAGACAGAGAAAATAATTTCGGAGGATTAACATAAACATGTGAATATTAAAAAAGAAATGTTAAAAATCAAATAACATTCGGGGATTAACTTAGAAATTATACCGTCCGTCAGACAAAATTAAATACAATATTATGGTCGTTCAAAAATCTAATAAGTACGGTCGCCTGCACGTCTATATTAACAATTTCCAACCTAACCTGAGCTCTCTTTATTATTGACACCCGTAACTAAGAAAACTCAGCTAACGTTGGGATTGTTACCCCGGTTGTACACACTCGTGCTTGGCCTCTCTCGTGGTTTTTTTATATGACTGTGGTGGCATACAAGCGTACGGCCCGCCTGTTGTTAAGCAGTTACCGTAGCATATAGATGCTTGCAAAACCAAAGGTATTGCTCACACGTTGCCGACCTGAAGGGCAGTGGGAGGGAGGGGGAGCGGGGTTGGGCTTCCGGCTAGCTTCCGGCTCTCTCACTCATCGTACGAAACGCAGCTGTAATAGCTGCTTTACGCCGATCTTCTGTGAGTGTGTGGTAGTACCCGGGTCGAGCCAGCCCGTATATGAGCTGCAGTCAATTGACTACAGATTGGTACCACCAATAGTATTTTGACGAGCGTGCATAGCTGGGGTTAGAATTGCAGGCGACATTAGTAGCCCCATAAAATTGAGATACGTGGGTAGGTGGAGATTATTTTGCACAAAGGAGGAGTGATAAAGAAAAGTTTGGGAATCCCTGGATTAGCATGTCCGCCTCCTCAGCAACAATCATCTATACTAATACTAATAATATTAAAAAGAGAAAAGATTTGTATTTTTGTATGTATGTTTGTAATGAGTAAACTTAAAAACAAAAGACCGATTTAAAAAATTCTTTCACCATTAGAATGCTACATTATCCCTGAGTAACATAGGCTATATTTTTTGGGATCCGGGATATACGGGCTACGGGATCCAGCAAACGGGATCCGGGATCCGGTAAACGGGACACTGGATCCGAGTTATGGGATCCGGGATCAGAATTCCGATTTTTTTAAATTTAAATTCTACGCGGACGTAGTCGCGGGGAAAAGCTAGTTTAATATAAACATGTTTAAACATGTATTGTCGAATGCTGTCCTGCCCACACCCGCGATACCTTCCTCTACGCATGTTATAAAACAGTGGATTTCAATTGTTATTCAACATGCGACGTTTAGCACAATTAAGACGATACAAGAAAAAAATGAATTTTAGTTTCGGGGTGTGGCTAGCGTCGCGTGAGCTGCCGAAGGATATATCCCTCTCGCTTAGCTAGGACAGAACAGCTATGGAGTAGACTATAGTATAGTTATTTTTTGAAGGAACAATATTGTTTAATTCGTACAATTAAAATAATATGTCCCAGTGCACCTTTTAAAATAGATGAAATGGATGAAAATATTCAAATATATTTTTTTCGTTTTACTTATATGGGATTTTTATGTCGAGTGTATTTGAAAAAAATAATTTAATTTCTATGTTGTTTTTATTGCTGAAGACAAAGTAAGTCAAAAGAAGACAAACGATACCTACAATATGCTGATAGATACGTATAACAATATTTCGATCGTATAATAGCCTATAACCAGCGGACGATCCAGACGCGTCCAACGATATCTCATTAGTCAAATTATTATGATAAAAATAGTTTGGACGTTATACGGGAGCAGATGAACATACATACATATCGGTCAAAATCATAACCCTCCGCCCACCGTAGTCGGGTAAAAATGTACATACTCTGTGTCAGTGACTGACTGCCGGATATGAGTATCTTTTTCATGTTTCGTAGGCAAAGGAATACTTTGGTACTTAACTTCGATGCCGATCATGAAGTCATCAGCGGTGTCATAATATTTATTTTTACCATATTTAATTTATTTTTTAATTTAATTTTCAGTTTTTATTAATTTTATTGATTTAACCATGCATTTATTTATTGTTTATCTTTTTATCTTTATTTTTTTATCTATCAAAATCACCCTTAGACTGGTTACCGCCACAGGTGACAAGAGGGCTGGCTCTTTCCTTGCTCAAAAAATTCGCTTGACAACAGGAACAGCTTGAATACAGGGAGGACATGCAGCCAGTATCCCACGCGGACGGTATTTGTTTAATTAGGGGTAGGTTTTTATTTTATTGTATTTTATTTTAATTTATGTTATATTATATTGTATTTTAATGATAAAACATGAAAAATAAAAAATATTTTTTTAAATTTAATTTTACTTTTATTTATTGTTTTATATTTATTGTGAAATTATAATAATTTTAATAATCAATATTGGACTATGTCTGAAACAAATACATTGAATTGAATAATTTAAATACAAAAATTATCACATTAACTCGTTAAATCACGGTTTACACCCGCTAGAACGAAAAAGATCCTAACATGGTAGGTAGGACCTGAGGGTTGGCCAGTTAATTACTTAAAATACACTATATTTATTTCAAGAAAACATTCATAAGATCTGAAGGCGTCGGACTCGCACATAAAGGGTTCCGTACCACCGTAGAATAAACACATCAAAAATTCAAGTTTGAGACTTGATATTTATTTTTAAATGTTATTATATTTTTAGTATTTGTTCTGCACCGGCAACAGAAATACACATTCAGTGAAAATTTCAACTCTCTACCTGTTACGGTTCGTGAGATACAGCCCGCGCTGACAGACGGACAGACAGACAGACGGACAGCGTAGGCCTAGTAATAGGGTCCCGTTAGCACCCTTTGGAACCCTAAAAAGTAGCCTATGTTCTCCGCCAAGACCCAGTCTATCTCCATACCAAAATTCATCAACATTGGTTCAGCGGTTTAGCCGTGAAAAGGTAACAGACAGAGTTACTTTCGTTTGTAATATAATAGATTGAATAGGACGGACAAACATTTTCCTATCCATATCTGTAATGTTATTTTTTACGATAATTTATTGATGTATGATATATTTATTACTTGCCCATCCATACCTACAACAAACGCAATAAAGCGACTCCATTGTTTTGATAAGCAATGTATTCCCACTGTCGGCCCAAGACCATGCTGCAAGTATATAACAGTAAGCGAAATAGGGAGTTTTTACAGAAATGACACGAATAACTATGAAATGACAAGAGATGACACAAAATGACAAGAGATGACACAAAATGACAAGAGATGACACAAAATGACAAGAGATGAAAAAAAATTACACAAGACAAGGAAAAGCAAACGAAAATCACGCTGCAGTGCAGGTCGTAGGTTCGATTCCTGCCCAGGACATGCATTTGTGTGCATGAACATGTCCGCATGAGACATTACACCTAGACTCGGGAGTCTAGGTGTAATTAAGTGTATATTTAGTTTGTATTTACAAACAAAAAGTAGTATATGTAGTAATATCAGTTATCTGGTTTCCATAGTACAAGCTCTGCTTAGTTTGGGACCAGGTAGTCATGTGTAAAAGAATTTCCAAGGATATTTATTTATTTATCATAGGCGTCGGCGGACTGTAAATACTGTACTATACCTGTAATGTGGCACGACCGTAATATTTTTTCGTAATATTTTTTAAAAAATCCTTCACAGGTCCGACGTCGAACAAGTCCGAGCGGACACTGACAATACAAAGTTAGAGAGAGACATGGTTAGTTCAAGTACTTAAAATGTGAGATGGCGATATTGTGCGCGCGCTCGGAAATAAACAACGTAAGCGCCAAACCACATTTACTTGAATTAAAAAAAAACTACTTCATGAATTAAAATATGGTTGAAGGGTAGTTTAGATATCATTATTTGCTATGTTTTAGAAATAATTTCGTGATCTAAATCGTAAAAACATCGTGGTAGCAAGGAAAATTGTAAATAATTAGAGCTCATTTCATAATTTTTTTTTATCGAGGAAATTTCATCAAATCGTGATTTGGATTTAAAGATACTCAAGATAATATAGTCAAAAATCATACATCTAAATATAAGATTCCTAGTCCACATACTTACTTAAAGAAAAAGTAGAATAGAAAATCAACCAAATTTCGAACCCTCCTCTTAAGACGAGGGTTCGAAATTTGGTTGATTTTCTATTCTACTTTTTCTTTAAGTAAGTATGTGGACTAGGAATCTTATATTTAGATGTATGATTTTTGACTATATTATCTTGAGTATCTTTAATTCCAAATCACGATTTGATGAAATTTTCTCGATAAAAAAAAATTATGAAATGAGCTCTAATTATTTACAATTTTCCTTGCTACCACGATGTTTTTACGATTTAGATCACGAAATTATTTCTAAAACATAGCAAATAATGATATCTAAACTACCCTTCAACCATATTTTAATTCATGAAGTAGTTTTTTTTTTATTCAAGAAAATGTGGTTTGGCGCTTACGTTGTTTATTTCCGAGCGCGCGCACAATATCGCCATCTCACATTTTAAGTACTTGAACTAACCATGTCTCTCTCTAACTTTGTATTGTCAGTGTCCACTCGGACTTGTTCGACGTCGGACCTGTGAAGGATTTTTTAAAAAATATTACGAAAAAATATTACGGTCGTGCCACATTACAGGTACAGTACAGTATTTACAGTCCGCCGACGCCTATGATAAATAAATAAATATCCTTGGAAATTCTTTTACACATGACTACCTGATCCCAAACTAAGCAGAGCTTGTACTATGGAAACCAGATAACTGATATTACTACATATACTACTTTTTGTTTGTAAATACAAACTAAATATACACTTAATTACACCTAGACTCGGGACATGCGGACATGTTCATGCACACAAATGCATGTCCTGGGCAGGAATCGAACCTACGACCTGCACTGCAGCGTGATTTTCGTTTGCTTTTCCTTGTCTTGTGTAATTTCTTTTCATCTCTTGTCATTTTGTGTCATCTCTTGTCATTTTGTGTCATCTCTTGTCATTTTGTGTCATCTCTTGTCATTTCATAGTTATTCGTGTCATTTCTGTAAAAACTCCCTATTTCGCTTACTGTTATATACTTGCAGCATGGTCTTGGGCCGACAGTGGGAATACATTGCTTGTCAAAACAATGGAGTCGCTTTATTGCGTTTGTTGTAGGTATGGATGGGCAAGTAATAAATATATCATACATCAATAAATTATCGTAAAAAATAACATTACAGATATGGATAGGAAAATGTTTGTCCGTCCTATTCAATCTATTATATTATAAACGAAAGTAACTCTGTCTGTTACCTTTTCACGGCTAAACCGCTGAACCAATGTTGATGAATTTTGGTATGGAGATAGACTGGGTCTTGGCGGAGAACATAGCCTACTTTTTAGGGTTCCAAAGGGTGCTAACGGGACCCTATTACTAGGCCTACGCTGTCCGTCTGTCTGTCTGTCCGTCTGTCAGCGCGGGCTGTATCTCACGAACCGTAACAGGTAGAGAGTTGAAATTTTCACTGAATGTGTATTTCTGTTGCCGGTGCAGAACAAATACTAAAAATATAATAACATTAAAAATAAATATCAAGTCTCAAACTTGATATTTTTGATGTGTTTATTCTACGGTGGTACGGAACCCTTTATGTGCGAGTCCGACGCCTTCAGATCTTATGAATGTTTTCTTGAAATAAATATAGTGTATTTTAAGTAATTAACTGGCCAACCCTCAGGTCCTACCTACCATGTTAGGATCTTTTTCGTTCTAGCGGGTGTAAACCGTGATTTAACGAGTGAATGTGATAATTTTTGTATTTAAATTATTCAATTCAATGTATTTGTTTCAGACATAGTTCAATATTGATTATTAAAATTATTATAATTTCACAATAAATATAAAACAATAAATAAAAGTAAAATTAAATTTAAAAAAATATATATATTTATTTTTATTTTTCATGTTTTATCATTAAACTACAATATAATATAACATAAATTAAAATAAAATACAATAAAATAAAAACCTACCCCTAATTAAACAAATACCGTCCGCGTGGGATACTGGCTGCATGTCCTCCCTGTATTCAAGCTGTTCCTGTTGTCAAGCGATTTTTTTGAGCAAGGAAAGAGCCAGCCCTCTTGTTACCTGTGGCGGTAACCAGTCTAAGGGTGATTTTGATAGATAAAAAAATAAAGATAAAAAGATAAACAAAAAATAAATGCATGGTTAAATCAATAAAATTAATAAAAACTGAAAATTAAATTTAAAAAAAAAATTAAATATGGTAATAAAAAATATTATGACACCGCTGATGACTTCATGATCGGCATCGAAGTTAAGTACCAAAGTATTCCTTTGCCTACGAAACATGAAAAAGATACTCATATCCGGCAGTCAGTCACTGACACAGAGTATGTACATTTTTACCCGACTACGGTGGGCGGAGGGTTATGATTTTGACCGATATGTATGTATGTTCATCTGCTCCCGTATAACGTCCAAACTATTTTTATATCATAATAATTTGACTAATGAGATATCGTTGGACGCGTCTGGATCGTCCGCTGGTTATAGGCTATTATACGATCGAAATATTGTTATACGTATCTATCAGCATATTGTAGGTATCGTTTGTCTTCTTTTGACTTACTTTGTCTTCAGCAATAAAAACAACATAGAAATTAAATTATTTTTTTCAAATACACTCGACATAAAAATCCCATATAAAACGAAAAAAATATATTTGAATATTTTCATCCATTTCATCTATTTTAAAAGGTGCACTGGGACATATTATTTTAATTGTACGAATTAAACAATATTGTTCCTTCAAAAAATTACTATACTATAGTCTACTCCATAGCTGTTCTGTCCTAGCTAAGCGAGAGGGATATATCCTTCGGCAGCTCACGCGACGCTAGCCACACCCCGAAACTAAAATTCATTTTTTTCTTGTATCGTCTTAACTAGGTATTTCTGAATGTATTGTGTAGCCACTGTTATTGATTCGAGTGTTATTTTTATACAATGTTCAATAGCATGTTGTAGGAAACTAGCTGGCTATAGGACAGGTTTCAGATGCTATATACAACCTGAACCATCACATATTTATAATAAAATGTAACGTCACGACTTTTGTCCCCGTTCGGGGGTAGCCAGAGGCTTGAGTGACCATACACCACCACATTATGAAGGTATTAACCAATTCAAAGCCCACGTTTCACCAGATAGTCAGAACCCAACGTGACAGGTGGTGAACCTTGTCGCCGTGTATACAGGAACTGACTATTACCTAATCCCGAGGGATAGGTAGGTTGACGGTGAGGGAAAACATCGTGAGGAAACATATTTATTATATCCATACATTTTTATTACTCTTTTATTAGTTTATGGCCTTAACACACCGGGACGCCATGGCGACGTCGCCGGACACGTATCCAAACAATTTGTATGGACTGGCGACGTCGCCAATCCGTCGCCAGAAGGGCTAGACAAGTGGCTGACGTCTACAAGCGTTCCTTCAAATCGCTACGCTTCGTCTAGGTACGGAAATGACATAAGTCACGTGATCTACATAGCAACTTGTTGTTGATCTACATAGCGACGTTTGACATTTCCATACATTGTGAAGTCTATTCTATTCTATTCGATTAGCGTTCATGCCACTAGTCTAGGGGGGCAGGTGTCAGATAGTTGTATAATAAATTACTTTCTATATCACAGGAGTTCATATTTGTTCGGCAGGCTATCGCCAAATCGCGGATATCGCGTGACCAGCATGCTTAGACCCCGCTTTCTGCGATCCATGCGCAAGCGTCGAACCTGCTACTTCCGGTTCGTGACGTCACTATCTATTTTAAGCAGTGATGCAGTTACCAATAGAACGCTAATAGTTACGTCACTACGACTCGTGGAAATATATTTATTTGACCGTTAACTTATGAAAAAAAAAATGATGTTTATTTATATAAAAACGTGATGTCTGTTCAGCTAGCCTATACAGGGTGAATTTGAAATCATGGGCATCCTTTTAAACGGTGATTCTACACATGATTCAGAATTTAGGGAATATTAATTAACAAATCAATTGATAAAAAATTATTGCCTAGGTAAGTTATAACAGTTCACTGGTTTGCTTATTTGCTTACAAGAGCAATTTTTTTTTCAATCGATTTTTTTATTTATTATCCCTAATATATTCTGAATAATGTGTAGTCATAGTTTAAAAGGATGCCCATGACTAAATTCACCCTGTATATTTATTTTGAGGCGTTTTTTAATATCACATCACATCGATAGGCTTGTCGATTTACAATGGCATTACAAAGGACTTGGTTTGTAAGGTTTATGTAAAAGTATTTTATTGGTGGTAAAGCCAAGCTGTAGTCAATACGCAGCTCATATACGGGCTGGCTCGACCGGGGTAGTACCACCCTCCCACAGAAGATCGTCGTAAAGTAACTAGTAGTATTACAGCTGCGTTTCGTACGATTAGTGTGAGAGCTGGAAGCCCAACCCCCTTCCCCTCCCTCTGTCCCACTCCCCTTAACATTTGCCACCTTATTGACATAAAAATCGTATTAAAATTGGGAGGTAAGTCGAAAACTACTGTTAAAAGTTAGTGCGAAATAAAATCTCTTATCGCCCTGGCTTGTAAGAATTGCTAAGGGCTATATCGCACGAGGACACCAGTGGTAGCGCAACCAGTCGCTCCACCAACAAAATGTATAGAGCTGTATGGAGGGTATCGCACGTGTCCGCTAGGTAGCGCAACTAATTCGTTGTCGGCTATCGAATCACCCGCTGGTGGCGCAACCGTGGTTGCCTTGTGCGATATCGCACTAAGTCTTTGTTCACACGAGGAACATAAACGAGACTATAAAATCTTTTTTTTTTTAGTAAGGGCCGCTAGGGTTTAATATCACACCGAAAATTTCGATAATATCCACCAGTTTCCTGGCAATCACAGCACATTATTATGAAAGTAATGTCGTTCAATAAACATTACATGTGAAAGTGGTACGGACGGACAGCCGAAACTTTTTATTAAACCACAGAATTGTAGTCAACAGTATTATAATGTTGTCGCAAAAAATACACCGTTAGATCTGTACCGTTCGAAAAATCGAAAACGATCATTAAAATTTTATCATTCGTTATTATGTACGGTGATCAATTAATGATTTTAGTAACATTTATGTAAAATACACATAAACTAACTACTAATGCTTGAGACTTTTTTTTTATTGGAATGTGGTGATCAACAAGCGTACGGCCCGCCTGATATTAAGTAGTTACCGTAGCCTATTATGCTTGCAATATCAAAGACATTGCTCGCATGCTGCCAACCTGAAGGCGAGTGGAACGAAGGGAGGGGAAAATGGGGGCTGGGCTTCCGGCTCTCTCACTCATCGTACGAAACGCAGTTGTATAGCTTCTTTTCGCCGATCTTCTGTGAGAGGGTGATACTACCCCGGTCGAGCCAGCCCGTATATGAGCTGCAGTCGATTGGCTACAGCTTGGCTCTACCACCTTTAAATAATGGGACTTAGGAGTCAATTGACGAGCCCGTTGGCGTGGTTGGCGTGATGGCGCCTTTCACGCTGCAGGTCGTAGGTTCGATTCCTACCCGGGACATGCATTTGTGTGCATGAACATGTCTGTATGTCCCGAGTCTGGGTGTATATGTATATTAAGTATGTATTTACAAATAAAAAAGTAGTATATGTAGTAATATCAGTTATCTGGTTTCCATAGTACAAGCTCTGCTTAGTTTGGGATCAAGTAGCCGTGTGTAGAAAATGTCACAGGATATTATTATTATTAATACAATAAAAAAAAAATTTGGTCTTACGTCGTTTCAAGTTCACATCCTTCATAGGACTCGTGAACCTCACGAGAGGAAGATGTAATCCTTAATTAGCTTTGTATGTTATGTCGTAGTCAAAGAGGATTCGAGCCACGTTACACCTCACACCACGTGCTGCGCAGTGTACGCTAACAAGATTGGCCGTGAGTTCGGCACCGTTGGGTACAAGTGAAGAGCGGACGGTACTCAAACAAAACCCAAATATTTACCCCCAAACAGAGTTGGGAAAAATTTAATTGCGATTAATTGCAAATTGCAGGTGGTGTCACAATTAACAATTAATTGTGATTTGTTTGTCAATCGCGAACAAATCACAATTAATTGTTAATTGTGACGGCGACGATGTGGTGACGACATTACGATCCCTATACTTTAAAATTGTCAATCAAAATTAAAAAATTTAAACCTCATCGACTGACCTGTAGGTACAAGGTTGGCAAAGTCACTTCGGTGTCGGTGTATTTGGCGGTGCATTTGCAGGCGAAATTAAGTTAAAATGGTAGTAGTAAAAAGCCATCCCGTGGTCTATACCTTTGAATATATTTTGATATTTTTTTATGTATGAACTACTCACGTGATACCCAGTATGTGGTTTCTGTTATTGTCGTTATGTCGTCACCACCCTGTATACTATTTATGAAGTTAATAAATATAAGAAATCTAAAAAAAAATTGTGTACTCAGTTTTGACGTTAGTCTATGCGTGCAACGTTAGAACGTATAGATATAACGTCATAATATGAGTGCTCGGGCGAGGCATGCGAGGCATCAGCACGCATCAAAGGACACTGATGGGTTTGAAGCAAAGGAGTGTAAAGAGTTCCTCATTTAGGAGTCGCGTCAATAAGGTTGTAACTTGCACCACGCCCGCCACGAGTGCTGCGCCACCAAGGTCGCAGGTCAATGTGTAAGCCGTACTTGGCGCGAACTGGCTAGTTATATCTAATGCTACTAACACAAATACATTTTATTTTCACATTTTCACTTCTTCTTATCGTATGGTTAGTCAACCTGGTGTCAGAGTGGTTCAAGCCGCCCGAAGGCCTCTGACAAGGCTTAACGACTGCTGCCTAGATGACAACAACCCGGACCGACTTCTTTCGTGCTCTCCGAAGCACGAAGACGCTCAGTTTAAATGCTACTAAATGGTCACCCATCTCTGACTGCAATTGCCATGCGTTGCTTCACCTCCTATAGGGGGCTATCCATTAATTACGTCACACGTAAAGGGGGGAGGGGGTCGACGAAATGTGACATTGTGTGACAAGGGGGTGGCAGGGGTCCTAAGTTTTGTGACGTCACATTTAAAAATCTAATATATCTAAGTATTAAAACCGAAATTTGAATTTTTAACGAAATTTTTTGAAACGGTCTGCAAATTATAAAAAAAATGTGACGTCACACAGGGAGGGGGGAGTCTCGCAAATGTGACCAGTTGTGACAAGGGGGTGAGGGGTCTAAAAATCATGAAATTCGTGTGACGTAATTAATGGATAGCCTAGGTCTACAACAGGCGCGATGTAATGCGACAGATTACCAGATGATATCATAAGTGTGACATACAATGATTGGTTCCCAACATTTGCTATTGTGCTCGGTTCCCATGGCCGACCAACCGGAGGGATGTACTGTTCAGAGTTCCACGAAATAGAGAATGAACCTCGCGAGATAATGTCGCCGTACGGGACCACGGCTGTGTCTCAGTGGAACAGAGCGTGAGGAAATACCTCAGCAGAGATGAATGAGGATTTGGGATCAGAGCAAGCACCTAGTGTGAGATCATAATGGCTCCAATCATTAATTAAAGTGGGTACACAACAAAGATGTATTTTGGTGATTATTCGCCCACCCCCTGGTGAGATATCGTGAGATTTGGCTCGACTCCTCCCTCCCCTTCTAAGGGCCTCCGCAGACTTGCTACTTTAAGCATCGGCGACCGGCGATTTTGTGACGTATCGATGCTGCGTCGCGTTTCTTCGAGCGCGAACGACCGAGACGCAGCATCAAAATCGCCGATCGCCTATGCTAAAAGTAGTAAGTCTGCGGTGGCCCTAATCTCACGTGAGATTTATCAAAAGCCATAATTTAGTGGAGAAACATGTTTAATTAATTTAAACCAGTTTTCTCGCAATTGTATACTATTTTTTACGGAAAAAACGTGATATTTGCCGAGACCCCCACGTGAGATTGGATGAGATTTGACTCTACCCCACGTAATTTATGAACGCCCCTAAATCTGCTCACCAACGGCGTGGCAGATCGCGGCGAAGATGATGCGACGATTTGAACATCTTTAACAGGCTATAAAAAACCGGCCAAGTACGGTTCACCATCTGTCACGTTGGGTTCTGACTATCTAGTGAAACGTGGGCTTTGAGTTGGTTAATACCTCCACAATGTGGTGGTGTATAGCCACTCAAGCCTCTGACTACCCCCGAACGGGGATAAAAGTCGTGACGTTTCATTACATTACATTACAAGTACGTGTCGGACTCGCACATAAATGGTTCCGTACCACCGTAGAATAAAAACGTCAAAAATATCCAGTGTCTTGTATGGGGAAACCCCTTTATTTTTAAATTTTATCTTATTTTTAGTATTTATTGTTGTAGCGGCAATAGAAATACACATTCTGTTAAAATTTCAAGTTCCTATCTACGTATTACGGTTCGTGAGATACGACCCGCTGACAGACGGACAGACAGACGGACAGCGTAGGCTTAGTAATAGGGTCCCGTTGGCACCCTTTGGGTACGGAACCCTAAAAATGTCTAGGCGACCAGACGACAAACTGGGTGTGTACACAAGCCCCGAGCTTCCGCGCCTTAACTATCAGTTCTGACATCTGACCATGTACAAGTAAATAAATAATATGTATTAGGCGTGAGCGTTATTTCACGTCATCGGTTACATTAACTGGTTACGAGCTAATTCACCGAATCACTGGTTACGCGACGAACGAGTAACTAGTGATTTTTGTAACAGGTTATTTAGCTGTAGTTCGGGCATCATAGGTATTATGTCACCGGTCACCCATAGACATCTAAAAATAACAAATAACAATGTTTATATTTTTGTATAGTAGTGACGAAAACCATAGGGTTACAAAAATAACCAGTTACAAAAATCACCTATTAAATAACGCCTTTGATGTAACCGGTTACGTTACGTTTCGTGAAAATAATGTAACGACACACGTTTAGTATAGCTATGGTGTAGTAACTACTTCTGTTGTTTGACGCATGCTCTGCTCACTGGCATTAGCGAGAGTAAAGTAAGAGTCTTCAAAAATTAAGAAATAAAGTTCGTAAAAATATGTATGAATAATAATTGTATGAATCTTATAAGAATATTAAAAAAAACTCGACACCGTGATCTAATACGCCGCTAGCGCCATCTAGTTGGACTCTTTGTCATCTTATTACCATCATGCACTATTTGTCACTATAAACTTAATGTTGGCAAATGTCCCTAAATAATAATTAAAAGAATAGCACACGCCTGTGTTTCCGAAGGGGTAGGCAGACGTGGTAATAGAATGTATTATTATTCACCTATTTCAGTGCTCTAGTGTTCTTTGAAGTAATTAAGTTTTTGTAGGTAAGTAGGTACCTACCCTACCAATTCTTTTAAAGGAATTAAGCGCTGGGTTCCTCCAATAGCGGCGCCGTCATATAACGGCCGTAACTAGAACGTTGGCTATGTAAACAAAATGGCGCGGTTTCCTAGACCGCTACCTGTTTACGTAGCCAATGTTCTAGTGCGGCCGTTATATGATGGCGCCGCTATTGGAGGAACCCATAGCATAAGTAGGTCAAAATCTCAACCGGTCAAGTACATGTCAGGCCATGCACAATTTAGGGTTCTTTAGCAATTCTAATATGTGTTATTATCCTGTTCTTCTTAGATTTTTAATACAGCGCTTCAGGTTTTCCGAACTTAAAATTTCTTAAAAAGTGCCTAACTAAAAAAAAACTAATAAATCTCAGATTTTTTGTAAAATTGTACCTACTTATTAAACGTACTGTACTTAAAGTAGTAAAATTGTACTTATTAAAATACCTACTACTTCGTGTTAGGTTTTAGGTACTGAAAAAACTAATAAATCTCAGAATTTTTGTAAAATTGTACCTACTTATCAAATGTACTGTACTTAAAGTAGTAAAATTGTACTTATTAAAAAATACCTACTACTTATTATTTTCATTCTTTTTTTTTTCATCAACACACTCAATGTCATGTAGTAGTCAATACGGTTAACAATAGTAATTTTAATTCGATCTGAAATGAAATAGGTTTAAAAAGATACATTTGATTATCAGTCATCAAATACTGGCAACATTTGGATTTTTTTTTTTTTGAGGCAGTATAGGTGACAGTATTGAGGACAGATATAAACAATGGACGAAAAATATTGTACAACGTAATCGATAGAATACTTTGGAATTGTTTATTACTCGTGGGATAGATTGTTATGCAATAAATAGAGTGAATAGATTCTCCGTGTATTGTTGACAGTCATTATTTAACAATACCAATACCAACACTGATTAAAAAATTAGGTTAAATGTTTTAATGCTGTTTAAAATGTTTTGAAGGTGGTAGAGCCAAGCTGTAGCCAATTGACTGCAGCTCATAAACGGGCTGGCTCGACCGGGGTAGTACCACCCTCTCACAGAAGATCGGCGTAAAGCAGCTATTACAGCTGCGTTTCGTACGATGAGTGAGAGAGCCGTAAGCCGTTTGCAAAATATGAAGGACTGTTCATACCAAAGCAATCTTCGCATGGTATTTTTTATTTTGTAAAACTACTTCACTGAGAAAAAAAATAGGTTAAATGCAAAACCTAATGTGAGGTATTGCAAAAAAGTTAGTTAAATACTACCTAGTTTAGGTTTTCTGAACCTATTGTAGGTAAATCGTTTTTACCTAATATAGGTTCAGAAAACCTAAACTAGGTAGTATTCAACTAACTTTTTTGCAATACCTCACATTAGGTTTTGCATTTAACCTATTTTTTTTCTCAGTGAAGTAGTTTTACAAAATAAAAAATACCATGCGAAGATTGCTTTGGTATGAACAGTCCTTCATATTTTGCAAAAAATCACTGAAACGAATCAAATAAAGATCTGTAGCAACACGAATTCCTTACCGCTACACAGTAAGGTCGCCGGTGGCTCAACATCAAATAATTAGCATAAACATTTTGATGCAACTGAATACCATTAAATATAATCTAGACTTAATTACGGAACCCACGGATATTGCAATATGATTTATTACAGCTTGCCTAAATGTGCATAGACCTTTATTAGTGATAAATACAATTTGCTCTTATTGGGTATTATTATGTATAGTAATATTATTATATTAGGTATTATTTGGTATTCAATTATTATAATTATTTTTTTTATAATAATAGCCGTGTTAGCCGATTGTTTAAGCACGCTTCTTACGGGCTTAAGGTCCAGATTCCATGGTTTAAACCCCGGCTCGCACATTTAAAATATAAAAAATAAAAAAATAATTTCCAATAAAATATTAGTTCATATTTTGCCACTTATCGGATAAATTATTATATTTTTTACTGCGAGTTGCTACTTATGATTTTGTTGTAATAAGTTTAAGTGTCATCGCAAAACGTTGGCAAAGAAAAATATTCAATTCAAAATAAACCTCTTAGCACCTGTATACTAACTCAAATTTGATGATATCTCTTCATCATAAATTGATTACAACGTTTGCTGAGATATATAGGATGATATCATCGACGCATCTATTTCCGTACATCTATTATTTCCTTATGCGCTGGTCACAAGAATGGCAATGTAAAATGTTGAGAGCATCAAAAAAAGGTGGACGAAATCTCGCTAAACATCTCAGATTGAAGGAAAGAGATGTGCTAGAGTGACGTCACTTCAGGTTTGTAAGAAATATGAATGTAATATTTTGTCACTATTGCAAAGTATTTACAAATGGCGCGAAAACCGCACGCACACGATATCATACAAGATTTACTAGGTATATTAACCATTGTCAAAATCAACAATGTACGCAATAACGTGCAAAACAACAAAAACACACAGAACACTGACAACGCGTCCATCATTAGCTACGTCCAGATGTGTCACATGCCGCGCGAGGCAAATTGCCTCACGAAGTTTGACTTGCCTCGCGCGAGGCAAATTCGCGTCCTTCCTCACCTGAGCGCTGTCATTTGCCTCGCCTAGTTTGGCATAGTCATCAGACAGAACGATGTCAAACGTGTCAAACTGAGCTCGGCTATACCTTTCTCTGTCTAGAGTGTCAGTTGCCTCGCCATTTGCCTCGCGCGGCATGCGACTGAGGCAAATTTCGTGCTTCGCGAGGCATGTGGGTGAGCAGCCTCGCGCGGCATGTGTATGTTGTAGACACGTCTATTTAGGTACGCTAGACCACGCGAAATGGAACTCAGGTTTGTCAATTAGCAAAGTTGTATGTGCCACTTACGGAGCGCATATAACTTGCCAACTTTTATTTACTTAATATCTTTGGACCGCGCGGTCTCATTACGTCATTACAGTGGTCAGTTCCCGTGATCATTCTTCAAAAATATCTTTAGAACGCCGGGAGACAATGTCGCCGGTAAACCGAGGGTTAGCTACCAGCATTATGCTGCCCGGAAAGTTACTGCGCGCTCCTATTACCGGGCATTTAAGTTGGTTGTTGAATGACAAGTGGTTTTTCAGATACAAACAGATATATGTTTCATTCAGGAACCCATCGACAGGTTGTAATCATCCGCCAGCGTAACGCTACCGTATTTTCATGTTGATTTGGAATTCGGAACTGTATTTTAAAGGTTTAAAGATGTTATTCGTTGAAATGGTAGTTAATTTATTCCAAGTTGTCCTTATTTTGAAATGTGGTCGTTTGAAAGAAACTTTTCTGGTTGAGTGCTCTAGTTAATGAGACGGTTAGTGGTTTTCTAAAGAAAGTCTTAAGTTAATATGAAACAACATTCCTGGCAAGGCAGACAATAAACCTTTGATTAACAAACAGGTAAGTAATTATATTCGGATTGACAAGGTGAAGTTTCTTCGACCAATCGTAAGGGCTTACTAATGTTTAAAACAGTTGTTATTAACGAATCTTTTGGCCCATGTGCTTTTTAAAATAATAAATCATTAGTCTTCAGACGGGAAGGAATCAAGTGCATTTAATATTTTTTTTGTATTAATATGGTAGCGACTGTAGCCTAGGGGTGAACAGGTTGGGCCAGCAATCCGAAGGTCCCAGGTTCGATCCCCGGTGGGGTATGCACCAATGGATGAATTTTCATCTATGTGCATAATTTACAGTTCGCTGACGGTGAGGGAAAACATCGTCAGGAAACCTACCTATCCCTCGGGATTAGGTAATAGTCAGTTCCTGTATACACGGCGACAAGGTTCACCACCTGTCACGTTGGGTTCTAACTATCTGGTGAAACGTGGGCTTTGAGTTGATTAATATGTACCTCCACAATGTGGTGGTGTATGGCCACTCAAGCCTCTGACTACCCCCGAATAGGGATAAAAGTCGTGACGTTACACACACACACACACACACACACACACACACACATTAAAATGGTACTAAATGTAGAAAACAATTTAAATTTAACAGAATGGACCATCTTCGTATCGTCATCGTATGGAAGAAAAAAAAACAATCGGTAATTAGCACAAGGACACATAAACGATTATGAGTGACACGAGCAACTGTTTTAATTGATATAACAACTACAAAAAAATTGTTATGACATGTCTTTGTTATATAATTATTACACGGATGGGCTAGTGTAAACATAGTTTTTGTTGCATCAACAGTATGGCCTCTGATGGTATAAGATCTTAGGTGATTTCGGACTAATTCTCGAACTATTCTACGTACCTCTATCATACCTAGTGATGGGATGTTCTCGAGAACATTCTCACCCGCGGAAACTTACGAAAACTTACTCGTGAGAATTTTCTAGAATTTATCTTCTGAAGCATGTTAAACTTGGCATAAATCTCATTAAACATGCAAGTATGGTGGTTTTAATTGTTTTTAAGATTGAAAGTTAGGATAACTTCACCCAAAATAAAAAAAATCTCACGAGTAAGTTTCCGAGGGTGAGAATGTTCTCGAGAACATCCCATCACTAATCATACCTCGAAAATTAAGGAGATCAATTGAAAAAATTAGGAAAAAAGACACAGTAGCAGTATTTTATAAGAATAAGCAGCTTCTTCTTTGCAACAAAATTGAAATTATAACTCTGTCAAATATCAGCAATTTTTGTGTGTATTTATGTACCTTTCGGAAAATTTGTAAGTACTTCCTAAACAATAAATGATAAAATGTGCTATTTAGGAAGTGATAAGTGAAGCTATTCTTGTTAAGATGATTTTAAGAATGTTGGAATAGGTCAAAATGTAGAGTATTTCGGTCGTGATCCTGAACTGCATTGCCCCCTGTATCAGACACCTTCAAAGTATGGGGGATGCCTATATTTGTGTTAATTATGTGATATTTGTGTTAGTAATGTAACGTCACGACTTTTATCCCCGTTCGGGGGTAGTCAGAGGCTTGTGTGGCCATACACCACCACATTGTGGAGGTATTAACCAACTCAAAGCCCACGTTTCACTAGATAGTCAGAACCCAACGTGACAGGTGGTGAACCTTGTCGCCGTGTATACAGGAACTGACTATTACCTAATCCCGAGGGATAGGTAGGTTTCCTCACGATGTTTCCCTCACCGTCAGCGAACTGTAAATTATGCACATAGATGAAAATTCATCCATTGGTGCATGCCCCACCGGGGATCGAACCTGGGACCTTTTGATTGTTAGCCCAACCTGTTCACCCCTAGGCTACAGTCTACATTTGTGTTAGTACCTATGTTATAAAATCGACCTGCCTGGCATTTGATTGCCAGATGCCAGGTCATACAGTGTAATTTGGAGTTTAAATCGTGGCATTTGACCGTGAAACCTCTATTAATATGAAAAGAGTTCAAATGGTCAGTCTGTCACAGTCTAGTTACCCTAGACCCACTTAGCTGTGAGTTTAACGATCGTTGTCTGACTATTGTAAACCTACTTTAACTATGGTATTGCGAAGCACAATGAGTATTATTATGTTAAGTATAATGACATAATAGTAATAGTATTAATAGTATAATGTAAAGTATAACCTTAATGACATAATAGTAGCATCGTGAGGAAACCTACCTATCCCTCGGGATTAGGTAATAGTCAGTTCCTGTATACACGGCGACAAGGTTCACCACCTGTCACGTTGGGTTCTGACTATCTGGTGAAACGTGGGCTTTGATTTGGTTAGTACCTCCACAATGTGGTGGTGTATGACCACTCAAGCCTCTGACTACCCCCGAATGTGGATAAAAGTCGTGACGTTACATTTACATTTTTTATTTTTTATAATAGTGAAATATCTCTAACAGTATAATGTCCATCTAAGGTAGTGATAGCTGATTGGTTAAGAACCCGTCTTGCAGGCTTAAGGTCCAGGGTTCAAACCCCGGCTTGCCCCTCTGGATCTTTCAAAATCTATGCGAATATGATTATCACTTGCTTACGGTGGAGGAAAACATAGTGAGGAGACCTGCATGTCTTTGAAAATCTAAAAAAAAATCGAGTCTTTTGAAATCCCCAACCCACCCGCACCCGGGCCAGCGGGTGGATTAGGCCTTTATTCCCCGAGGAGGCCCGTGCCCAGGAGTGGAACGTGAAAAGGGCTATTATTATATTAATATTCAGTGTAAATATCGATGTAATTAATTCACCCTCCCCACCCTGTTAATGGACATGATTACTTGGTATTAAATCTATACAAATAAATAAAATTGAACTGTCTGTTTCTAATATCAAAATAACAGCTTTTTACTAATTAGACGTGACTACAACATACACATGCCGCGCGTGGCTGCTCACCCACATGCCTCGCGAAGCACGACGTTTGCCTCAGTCGCATGCCGCGCGAGGCCAGTGGCGAGGCAACTGACACTCTAGACAGAGAAAGGTATAGCCGAGGAATCAGTTTGACACGTCTGACATCCTTCTGTCTGATGACTATGCCAAACTAGGCGAGGCAAATGACAGCGCTCAGGTGAGGCAGGACGCGCATTTGCCTCGCGCGAGGCAAGTTAAACTTCGTGAGGCAATTTGCCTCGCGCGGCATGTGACACATCTGGACGTAGCTAATGCATATTACCTCCGTATCCTAAGGTACGTAAAATTTTCATCTGTTTGTCTGTCTAAATATCGATCGATCGATTTTGACGGGACTTTCATTGGCGGATAGCTGATGTTACATACAATTTAGGCTTCTTTTATTTCCCTTTTTGTTTGTTAAATACCAAGCGTATGAATTCGCGGTTACTGGAGGCGGGTAATAGGCGACAAAAATACGTAATGATTAAAAGGTAAGGATTACAGGAATATATCTTTTGAAAATGGTAACCATTGAGTTTCTTGCCGGCTCTTCTCAATGGAAGCAACATTACGAACCGGTGGTAACGCTAAAATATTGTTTATATTGACTATTTATAAATGCTCTAATGAGCTTACATGAATAAAAAAAAAAAAAAAAAAAAAAAAAAAATTGACCAAAATATTATAGGTACAAAGTGCATAGAAATTCCTGAATCAAAATGTATTCCATTGTAATAAAATTCAGGGTGCCACCACACCAGTTTAGGGCACAGTTTACAAATCCTTTCAAGAATTCTAAAATCGAGTATCCTTCATTTAGCCGTTCATGTTTATTCTGTGCTCCACCCACCTGACCACTGTGTTATTTTCCCACGTTACCTATTTATGCATAAGAATCCAGCGTATCCCCCTCTCGTTCTAATCTACGTGACTAGAGAGGGATAGGTTTTGTGTACATTCGGGACGTTTGCGTATGCGCGGTCACTCCCGTGGACTCGGCTCGCATTTTATTTTGTATCACTGTGTTATGTTGTATGTCAAAATATGTATGAGATTCGAATGCCAGTGTGGTTATTATGTATCCTGCGATTGTTTATTGCGGCAACTCGCAACTAGCTGTTTTCATATACAATCGCGGCAACCGTGGCAACTGTTGCTGCACCTGGCAATTGTTGGCTGCAACTGCCAAAAAAACCATTAAAAAGTTTATAGTTTCGGCAGCTAAGTTGCTAATTTCTTCAACTAAAGTTGCTCCGTGTGCATAGCCTCTAAAAGCCATGTACATATTTACTGAGAAACAATGTTTCGGATACAAGTTTCTGAAACATCACGTTTCGTAAGCATGTTTACAGAAACAATGTTCTGGAAACTCTGCTGTCCACATCATTAGTTGTTTAAAATTATGTCACCCGAGGAGGTAGTGTTGTTGGGTGCTGCGTACATTTATTTATAGGCGATGTCTAGTCGAAAGAAACGAAAAAGACAATATTTTTCATCGTCCCACATTATCCCCATGTTTATAAACAAGTTTTACGCGCGTTCACACTGTAGGTATGCATCTGTTGCGAAACTGATGTTTCTGTGCTCCCCATCGCGAATGGGGAACACAGAAACATGCCGAAAAACACGTAATGTTCACCGAAACAAAATAATGTGTTTCTGACACAAAAATATTTTACAGAAACTGTTAAATTTTGTTTCTCAGTGAACACATGGATTTATAAGTTTTATGAAATATATATTCTATATGCTAATCGTCCGTAAGCACATGAGCTATAATAGGAGCGATCCGAGAAACGGGATATGATTGCTTTTAAGTATTGTATATGACACTTGGGCAATGGGCTCACAATGGGCCTCATAAGAATCCTCAAAGTCACTCAAAGGGCAATGGAGAGGACTATGCTCGAAGTTTCCCTGCGATATCAACTCAGGAATGAGGAGATACGCAGAAGGACCAAGGTAACCGAGATAATTCGCAGGATTGCTTGTAGAACGGATGGCTGATGGGGCCGAAGAGTTCTCGAGTTGCAGCCGCGCACCGAAAAGCGTAGCGTGGGTAGGCCTCCCACAAGGTGGACGGACGACCTGGTGAAGGTCGCGGGAATCCGCTGGATGCGGGCAGCGCAAGACCGTTCATTGTGGCGAACCTTGGGGAGGCCTATGTCCAGCAGTGGATGTCTTTCGGCTGAGATGATGATGATAATAACACTTTATCATCACATTCACCAGGTCGTCCGTCCACCTTGTGGGAGGCAACCCACTCACGCTACGCTTTCCGGTGCGCGGCTGCCACTCGAGAACTCTTCGGCTCCATCGGCCATCCGTTTTACGAGCAATGTGCCCTGCCCACTGATGATAATCCGTAATTGAAGAGGCATTATTGTGGCGAAGTAGGTGTGAATTAATTCATCGCCTCGTGAATTGAGCCCACGGTCTTTACTTTACTCAGTGAGTAAATATAGTTTTACTGCTACCGTTAGCGTGGTTGGCGCGGAGGCGACTTTCACGCTGCAGGTCGTAGGTTCGATTCCTACCCGTGACATGCATTTGTGTGCATGAACATGTCTGTATGTCCGGAGTCTGGGTGTATATGTATATTAAGTATGTATTTACAAATAAAAAAGTATTATATGTAGTAATATCAGTTATCTGGTTTCCATAGTACAAGCTCTGCTTAGTTTGGGATCAGTTTGCCGTGTGTAAAAAAATGTCCCCGGATATTATTATTATTATTATTATTTATTATTATTAAAGTTTCATAAACAAGATCTGGAAATACTGGATTTTAAAACAATGTCTGTGATTTCTATTTTTAGTATTGATGTTTTATAGCTATTTCTGCTGGTATTATTAACTGGATTTTTTATTAACCAATGCGCAAATGGTATAAAAGAATTAAGAAATACTGCCTAAAATTGCCTGTACCTCACACACTCTAGTCCATGGACCAATTACTAAGGGGACTGGCCCTAAGCAACTCGGCCGAGTGGTCGGCCTAGTACTAACATCGACATAAACCGAAGCGAGTAGTTCAACTATTTACCGGTAGATAGAACAATGAAAATGAAAAAACAATGACCACGTTTTTTTTCATACATATATCTAATAAGGGCACCTCTTTCTTTAGTCTTTACTCTGTGCTCTAGTCTGTCCGGTTTATGCGATACAAGTTGGTAAGTTGATATGTAGGGAGTCAATCTGCCATGCAAGGTTCGTTGACAACTAATAAATTGCAAATTGATTTAAATGTTATTCTCAACTTGTCAAATTGAATCTTAAAAGTATACTATGTTGAGTGCACCTGCAGTCGGCTGCACGTTTTAGGGAACATGCTAGCATAAGCTGAGCTCTTTTTATTATTGACACCCGTAATAAAGAGAGCTCAATTTATGCTGGAAATGTTTCTTGAGAGGTGCAAGCATAGTGCATTTTGGTTATCTATTTTTATCTTACGGACACGAACATCCGATGTTGAATGTCGCAAAAAATCGAAACCCGAAGCGCTCACTCGATTATACTGCCGGCTTGTCAGGAATCGATTCATTCGGTTGCAACCTGTCGGGGTCATTGGCTTCAGCGTTTGCATCTAAAACTCTCTATTAGCTGCGTCTATAAGAGGCGAGCGGCACGTCCGCGCAGTCAGTTTTGACGTCTGAACTCATATACATAATAACTGATGGCTCGGGGGCGGCGGCTCAGAAGCACGGACAGGGTCAGATGTTATAATTCGGTCACCCATCCAAGGCCCAACTGAGCCGAACGTGGCTTAACGTGACGATGTATCGGGCATCTGATCTAGGCTATGACCTGTATTATAATAAAACTAAAATGAAAAATAAATATGCACTTGAATAAAGTATAATATTATGGATTTTTAAAACGATAAGAGAGTAGGATTTCTTTTAATATTTTTGTGTATAAATAAATAAATATAAGACACCGTGTATTGTGTCAACTTTCCTAGAAACTACATAATTAATGAGTGCCAGTTTGCATGTATTGATTTTGTATTGATGTTATAATCTAGAGAGACTAAAAATTTTCCATGTCTAGAAATGTAGAGACAGTGTCTCCAGCTCTGAATTCTGATAGACGGACACATGCAAACGAAAGTAAAGTTTTAGCATAAGATTAATAAAAAAAATATTTTATGCATCAAAAGATATGATATTACACAATGAGTTTTATGTATGTTTTACGCTTGCTATTCGTAAAGTAAATTGAAATTTAATGTTTTTCGGGTGGCCGATAGAGTCGCGGTATACAATTTGCTATACTTATACGCGGAATAGTAACTACAAATGTAACTTTGTATACAGGGTGTAAAGATAAGATCGGTTAGTGAGATAGAAAAACTGCATTCATATATTTATACCTGCGGCACGTTATGATGGCCGGTCTGACATATGGGAGGAGGAAAAGATGAACCTTATTATAACGGAATATAATTCATTTTAGCATTCATTTTTGACATTTTTATTTTTTTAAACGGCCAGTCTTATTCCGTTATAATAAGGTTCATTTTCTTCACCCCGCCACATGTCAAACCGGCCATCGTAAAATGCCGCTACTGTAAAAAAAACTCATACACGACTTGGGATTCGAACCAATGTTACACCCTGTATAATGTAGAGCTGATGTTATGTTTCCGTACCGTAGTTAGTAACCGTAGTTAGAGATAGATGGGTATTTTATCCCGTATAAATCGAGTAACTAATATGAATTTAAAAGTTATTCTGCCTTTAGTGCTCTTAGTAAATATGTATGTAGGTATCACTAATAAAATATTATTTAATGTAAGTCTCAAGTCTCTGGTAAAAGTAGATAAAACAATAATGGCCTTTACCCTCATAGAGTTAAGCGCCCACTTTCTTTTATATGAGATTGTTTATTGATAGAGCATCATTTATAGTGGTGAGCCGAGTAATATCGATTCAATTACTAAGTCAATTGATCACTCGAAAAATTCGTAAATTCGAAGTTGTGTAAAGTTTCACGTTTTTTAAATGCTATTATTTTTGAAATTAACAAGTTCTTTGTTTTACTAAAATAAAGGTATGATAATGTAAGGTAGTTACACCTAATAAACATAACTGTTTTACCATACGTAGTAGATGATTTTCAAATTCAGAACGACAACGACATCTTTCGAATATCAAATTCGACTAAACATGCATGCTTAGTCGCATCACTATCAAAGCCGGCTGTACCAACCTCAGCGTTAAAATGTAAATTTAAAAAGAGAATAATGTCAGCCGTTATCTCGATCACTCGTCCTTTGTGCTTTCCAGCGGGTGAAACCGCATTAAGACGAGCCTTTCTAATCTTTTGTTAATTCATTAGGAAAGTCGGTGTCATAATTTTAATTGCAAAACTCGTTGGTTCACGCCCGCAACGTAAGGGCCTATGACTTACGTTACCTGCGCTCCAAAACCACAAATCGTATCATTTACAGAATGACGTTTGCAGCGCGTTGTTTTGCGTTTCGTCGTGTCGTGAAAGCCATAGTGTGCATAGGTGCTTATGTACTCAAAACTATTGTGTTTAAATCTAAGTTCTTAATTAGTTCAAACTATCAATAATTGAAAATAGAACTAGCATAATTTAATTGAAATAAATACTAAAATTGACCTAATTAAATGTATTGTCGTCTTTTTCATGGTCTTAATGTTTGAGAAAGACAGCAATGTTTTTAGTCATGGCAAAAGGTTGGTAGTTATCGCCAAGAGTCTTTGGTGTGTTCGTTGGAACTAAAAGTTCTGGGTTACAGGCGTGCCAACATCATCATTGGAGACTTATATGCACAGATTAAATTTTGTACAAGTTTGTGCTTGTTCCGAAGCTATAAAAAATAATGCAGTGAGCATTGATGTATTTTTTTAGTGGATATGGTACCTCTTAACATTGGTATCACCAGACTTGTGCTCAATGCACCACCACATGCTGCGAAATTCACACATCTTTTATGGCACTTGCAATTGGACAGTTAACTTAAAGGCATTTTGATGCGTACTATTCACCAGATGGTGAGCCGTATTGGCCATACCGACATATTTTCAACATTATTTTCCGTGTACGACCTATGTCCATGGACCCCGTTTAGTAGGACATACCATTTTGTATAGTAACATGTCTTCTTTTTTGGTAATGTCTTTGGCAGTGAGTCGCATAAGTGGCAATGACCAGTATAGCGTTTTTTACAATATACTAAGAGTAAGTTCGAGAACAAGTAATTTTGTCAGGGATTACTCATCCTAGTCAGGAGGATATAGTATTGAAAGGTGCTAAGTTTTGACTATTATTTAGTTTTTACCCGACTATTACCCGACTACGGCGGAGGGTTATGATTTTGACCGGTATGTATGTATGTATGTATGTATGTATGTATGTATGTATGTATATATGCATGTATGTATGTATGTATGTATGTATGTATGTATGTGCGTCTGTTCCCACCTAACTTCCAAACTACTTGTCGTAATTTGACAAATGAGGTATCGTTAGAAGCGGCTTAATGGCGCGCTGGTTATAGGCTATGTGACGTCACATAAAATTGTATATGGCGCCCTCTAGAGGACATAATGTCATGAACTAAAAAAAAAACATTTTTTAATAAAACCGTGTGGGGTATCAAATGAAAGAGCTTGATGAGCACATTTCAGAAATATATATATTGTTACCTATAACTCCAATATAACTCCAAAATAATTAAATAAAAAGTAAGTTTAAAAACTAAAACCCGACTACTGAAAAATCGCGCTCTAAAAAGTATGAAACAAGAAAATATTCTCATCTAGAGGATAGCCGTGGTCCGTGTTCATATGACATTTGGCCCTAAAGGACCTACACGGACCACGGCTATCCTCTAGATGAGAATATTTTCTTGTTTCATACTTTTTAGAGCGCGATTTTTCAGTAGTCGGGTTTTTATACTACCTACTAACGTACTCATAATATTTCCTGCTTCATTCCCTTCAATCAGAGACTATCTACGTTTCAAATTTCTTTAAAATCGGTTTAGTAGCTATGGAGATACGTGGTAACAAACAAACACACACACACACTTACTTTCGCATTTATAATATTAGTAGGAAGTAGGGTTAGGATTAGGATAATGACGTCACATATTCCATTTTCAAATTTAAAAAAGGAATTTAGTATAAAAAGGTCCTATTCCAATAATAGGTATGTTTACTTTTAAAACGTTATTGTATTGGTGTAACGCCCAATCGAGTTTATACCTAGCGACCGGTTAGTGATGCGAAAAACCTGTCCGTTTTGGACCGTTTCGGGACTGGCCGGTCCGTTCGTCGCAGCCGAGGTAATCGTTAAAACTTTAAAAAAATATTATCGGACCACTTTCTTGTAATCAACGAAGTTGATTATTCCTTTTTAGGGTTCCGTACCCAGAGGTTGCCGCTGTCCGTCCGTCTGTCTGTCTGTCTGTCAGCGGGCTGTATCTTACGAACCGTAATAGCTAGAGACTTGACATTTTGACAGAATGTGTATTTCAGTTGCCGCTACAACAACAAATACTAAAAATAACATCCCATACACGAAATTGATAAAAAAGAAAAAAAAATGTAAATGTAACGTCACGACTTTTATCCCCATTCGGGGGTAGTCAGAGGCTTGAGTGGCCATACACCACCACATTGTGGAGGTATTAACCATCTCAATGCCCACGTTTCACAAGATAGTCAGAACCCAACGTGACAGGTGGTGAACCTTGTCGCCGTGTATACAGGAACTGACTATTACCTAATCCCGAGGGATAGGTAGGTCGAAATTGATATTTTTGATGTTTTTATTCTACGGTGGTACGGAACCCTTTATGTGCGAGTCCGACACGCACTTGGTCGGTTTTTTATCTACCTATCAAATAAGCGAAACAATATCTTCATACTTCTTTAAACGAGTAAGCAAATACATAACTTAAAAAAATACTAATTTCTGGAACCTAGGGCCACTAGGACCAAAAAGTTTTTTGTATTTTTATTTTGGGCTACAAAAATTTCTCAGTCTTCCACACCAACTAAAAATAATATTATTCAACAAAAATCTATAATTCGCTACAAACGTCATTGCCTTTTTAGTACCGTAGCTGTCATCAGGCGTATAGCTAAAGTCGAACCTGCGACTTTTACGATTAGTTACGAGGGCTTCTTTAACCGCTACACTATTGAATATAACGCGTTATTTTCTGTACTCCCATTATTCACCCTCTTCGTAACACCTGCTTTCAAAGAACAAAGAACTTCTTAGAACGACCTTTGTCTAAAAAGTGTTAAAGTCATAAAATCGTTATCAACCCTGCAAGTAAGGGCCGGATGTTATATAATTTATACCTATATTATCTCTTTGGATGAATGAACAATGGTTTTACACGAAATGTTATTTTTTTGGTGTAGTGATGTAACTAATAATACTGGGATACTTAGTACCTATCTAATAAGGGGCCATCCATAAATTACGTCACACGAATTTCATGATTTTTAGACCCCTCCCCCAGGCTATATTTTTTGGGATTCGGGATATCCGGGATACGGAATCCGGGATCTCCGGGCTACGGGATCCAGCAAACGCGATCCGTTATCCGGTAAAAACGGGAAACGGGATCCGAGATACGGGATCCGGGATCAGAGATCCGTTTTTTTAAAATTTAAATTATACGCGGTCTAAGTCGCGGGGAAAAGCTAGTCATTAATATTTTGGTAAATTCTTCATGGTTAATAGTGAATTTTTAGCTATCAACATGCTGTAGACCTTTTGTGAGCAGTCCTGTGGCTGACATCATGCAACCTGCCAAGAGTTTACGATTTATGATCAAGAATTCAGGATGATAATAATTATCCAGGTAATCTTCTTATAGTATGGTTAGTGGCTAAGCCAGGTAATAATTACCAGTGGTTTTTAGTAAAAAAAATACCAGACTTACGGCCCTGGTAGTGGTGTAACTAGTGATGGGATGTTCTCGAGAACATTCTCAGCCTCGGAAACTTACGCGGAAACTTACTCGTGAGAATTTTTGAGAATCTTATATTTTGGGTGACGTTATCCTAACTTTCAATCTTAAAAACAATTAAAACCATGTTTAATGAGGTTTATGCCAAGTTTAACATGCTTCATAAGATAAATTGTCGAAAATACTCACGAGTAAGTTTCCGAGGGTGAGAATGTTCTCGAGAACATCCCATCACTAGGTGTAACCATCGCCCCGGACCTCTACAATTTCAGAAGTGATGCGGTGCCTTTTATGGTTTTTTGAAGTTGTGTTTTCAAAATGCCTATCAATCAGGTGGTATATATCATAGGGAAACCGGCAACAATCTAACCTGTTTTCGAAAGGCGAGTCAACACGCACTAGGCTAGCATGGTGGGCTAAACGCCCAGCAGTGGGCAGTGGGCCGATGGGCTATTTTTGTATACCTCTTTAACGGCAGGACGGACCAATGTCAGTCCAATTTTTTGTGTCGCTTTTTGCTATGTTTTAATTAAAAATTATAAGCTACTAAATCAGATGGGAGTTGATCGTCTGTATATTTCAATAATAAATCTTGTTCGACATAGAAAAAATATGTGGGCTTTTAATTATCGTCTTTGTCATTGTTTGATTGGTAACTTAAGTTGTTGTATGTCAGTTGTAGTTGTTTATGAAGATATTAAGTGACTTTAAAGTTTACTTACTGTTATAAAAAGTTCTCATAAATGTTCAGTGTCGACAATAGAACATAAAAAATCGTATCTATCAAAACCATAGATAGTAGGATTTTTATAAACTCTTCGATCTAAACATTCTATAATAGCAAAATATTTTACCACGATGTACAAGAAAGCTCGTGCAGAAAAGAAAAAAAAACTATAAACCGGCTCCGTACGTTAACACTCGTTTGAAAATAGAACTAATTTATATTCTGGAGCACTACCTTACTGAGATCTGACAGTTCGAAACACAAAAATCACTTCATTGTTCCGTTTTTATTTTTTTTTTAAATTTCGACCCACATTACAACACTAAAGGTTGGCACCGGCACCGTGTCATAAGTATTACTGAAGACAACTCGCCTCAGGTACGATTTACACGTCTGTATAACTCGAGTGAGTTTGAAAGGTCAGTATCTCGGAGGCACTGACCGCGGGGAGGCTACTATATCGTTTGGGAAGGTTGTATCGAAAAGAACATTGTATCACATCGGCCGCCGCGCAAGAAAAAGATAAAGAGTATGACTGAACCTTCGCGTGAAATTATGTAGATGCGACGTTTGTGAGTAGGTATAGTCTGATGGGTAGAAGTGGGTGCTTAAACGAAAAGCCGTTTGAAAAGTACGTTTTTTGTAGTAAGCACACAAGCGCGCTTACAAGCAAAAGCGTGTTGCTTTTAACCAATGACGTCAAGAAAGAGAAAGTAATTCCATTTTTTAAAAAGTAACCTTATGGGTATGAAAATACAGCTCGAATTAATATTTAATTAACTTGAACCTTATTTCTTTACCCATAAAAAGCAATACATTGATACTAAATTATATTAAATTAACAACCATATTTCTATGCACATAAGGCTCACTATCAATTTTTCAGCAGATAAGTTTTTGGCTTTTTTAATGCACAAAAGCACTAGAAAAATGTAGAAAGCTGAAAAATAGTTCAAAAAAAAGTAAAAAGCATAAAAGCATATCCGCGCTTTTTACAGGTACTTTTAAAAACAAGCACAAGCGTTACAGCGTGCTTTTAATATAAAGCCGTTTATCACATCTTTACTGATGGGTATGGAAAAAGTTTTGTGTCCACTGTTATTCCACGTTAGTTGTTGTTTAGTTTTTTTTACCAAGTAGTACCATATTATTGGTAAAAAAGAAATAACTAGGTATAACATATTTTTTAACCAAATATTGTAAAAAAAACAAATATAATTATGTAATATACCTAGTACCTACTTAAAGAAAATATGAACAAATTAAAATTCAGTAAGGGCCTGTTTCAGAATAGCCACATAACTCTTACCCACTAACTAGAGATATGTACCTATGGTATGCTATGTATGTGTGTGTATGGTGTTTTGACATATATTCTATGGAAGAACTGTCAAAGAACAACTGCCATATTTATTTGGTGGTGTGGATAATAGTTACCTGACGATTCTGGAACAGGCTCTAAGTAAATAATTTTATTGGTAGGTATTTTATTGTAATATTAGCTTCCGTCCGCGCATAATTAAAAAAAAACGCACCTTATTTTCAACTACTAATCCCGTCTATACCAATTTAATCTTTGCTTGTGACGTCACCGTTTTAAAATGTCAGCAACGCGCGTAATATCGCCGTCTTGCTCCCGCGCCGCGCTCCCATAGGGGACCAATTCAAGGATACAGTGCACTCCTCAGTTCACTGCTCCCGCGGCGGGCGCAGCGAAGCCTTATGCGCCGGCGCACGGCACACGGTGGACTTCTTCGCTATTTATTTATCTAACTGAAACTCCCCTACTGTGAGAGTTTGGGAAGTACATGTCGCCGTTTGAATAAAAAGTTATATTTTTCATATTTTTTTATATGTGCTATATTTTCGGGGTCATTCATAATGTTATTTTTGAGATGTTCGTTACGTTTATAAGAAAAACCATAAAGACTATAATTAACTCTGCCATTTCAGATTTAGCTTAAAATTAGAAAATATATTGACATGCTTAAAAGTCTGTTCTTTTTGTTAGAATACTGAATTGAAATACTGTATATTGTAATTTGTTCAATTATTTTTCGGATATTCAGGATGAGTCCTCACACGAGCATCAAACGTGATGGAAACAAGCCTACCTATAGGTAGGAACCATTGCTGTTATAGTTTTTTTACAGGCTTGTCCCATCCTATCGCACTTTCTTTCCCAGTTTTTTGTCTATTGTTACTATTTATTGACGACCACTGGGGGCTTACCACGAACTCTTATTGCGATTCAATTACAGGAACGTTTTAACGATTCAGCGACTTTTTGTGCAATGACGTACCTTATTGTCATGACAATAAGAAACGTCATTGCACAAATGGCCGCTGAAACGTTAAAACAAAACTGCTATAAGAGGTGGTGGTAAGCCCCCTGGGTCTAAAATAAGGTCTAGTGTGAGCGTAGGCCCCGGGGCTCACTACACCGGGTGATACCGGGTTCAATTTCCATCAGCGCAAATTATGAGAATGGCGTTTTCGTAATTTGCCTTGGTTAACGTGGTCTGGGCAAAACTTTGCTTTGTTTGGGAACATACAGTTTTGGTACTACAGTCTACAATAAATATTGTCAGACTAATTATGTAATGTAACGTCACGACTTTTATCCCCGTTCGGGGGTAGTCAGAGGCTTGAGTGGCCATACACCACCACATTGTGCAGGTATTAATCAACTCAAAGCCCACGTTTCACTAGATAGTCAGACTAATTATCTAGATTAAAAATAATGTCAATTAGCCTATTTAAGTCTATGTCCGCGATTGCTACTCCGCTAACCGTCTTCTCTCTGGTCGCGCGTTTTTTTATCATAGACAAGTTTTTGCGCGCCCAGCTGATGTTATTAGCCGCAATTTATTTTAATGACATCTGTAAATATTTATTCCTTTGCCTTTGAATACTGCCCTTTTAGTGTCTATTAATTGCAGTATTTAATTGATCAATAATAATTTAAGTGAGAAAACCTGAATGGGTAAGTAAGGGGGCGTCCATAAATTACGTGAGGCATTTGGGGGGGGGAGGGGATCGAGCCAAATCTCACCTAATCTCACGTGGGGGAGAGAGTGGGTCTCGGCAAATCCCACGTATTTTTTTTGTAACGCAAATATCAATGTAAAATTGCAAGAAAACTCGGTTAAATTAAGCAAAACATGTTACTCCTCAAGAATATGGCTTTTGAAAAATCTCACGTGAGAATAAAGGGGGAGGGAGGGGGTCGAGCAAAATCTCACGACATCTCACCAAGGGGGAGGGTGGTGTCGAAAAATCGCAAAAATCATCTCACGTAATTTATGGACGCCCCTTAATACTCGTATGAGACCTATGTACGGTCGGCGTCATAAGCATAGGCTCTCTCACTCAAAACGCAGCTGAAACGTATCAACGACATAAGTACGCGTACTTATGTCGTTGATTGTACTTACTTTTTCTGTACTCGAACGAATCAGCAAGATGAAAATAGGTCCCGTAAAAAATTTTAAGACGTGTCAGATTTAGTTTAGTCGAAGATAGACAATAAAATCGGCACCATATTCGACGTAAAAATAAAACAAATAAAAAAACACTACAAAACGAGCTTAATTGGGCGACAGTCGCTTGTTTAAAGGAGCATTATATCGGGAACATAGATCATCAGCAATTCTAAAGTAAAAAAAAAATCAAGTCTATGGAATAACCCATATTTTTTTTTCGGAACGTATGTTCTAAATACCACAAAGAGAAGAACTTAATTGTATATGCATATTAACATTTTTTGTTATACAAATATGGACCACAATAACAACAATATATCCGTCTCATTCCTACACGCCACAATTTAAACATGTAAAAAGTACAGTATATGTCATACATTTAAATTTTCTGGTATTTGGTACTGTCACCAAGCACCTTCTTGAACCTACATCTATGATCCTACCGTGGCCATCGATCATACCAGATGTAGGCTTCTGGGTGATGAGTCAGTCAGATGGGAATACTCGACGGTACCGTTACCACGACATTAGATAATTTAGATAACGTTAATAATGTGAGAACAATGAGTAACTAAGGTAAACGCAGGTATTAACGACCCCCTTAAGAGATTTTTGAATTCGATGTCAAATATTAAGAGTAGTGGTTGCCTTTAGACTCAATATTAAATTTTTATTTGTAAATATAGAATATATAGTTTATATTAATTACCTTAAATCATTTAATATGGAAGAATATCTTATAAAAAATAATTAATAAAGTGAACAAGTCGAATGTTTCTATTACCGACCCCATAGCAACGGCTATGAAGCTATTAACGATTTTTATGAAGCTATTACCGTCTATAGTAAAATCAAATAATTTATTAGAATCGGTGATAGGTTCGATGTGTTGCCATTACCGACTCATAAGGAAAATAAAATAATTTGTATGGAAGTAATATGGGTCGGTAATAGGTTATGTGTACAACATATGAAAATGTTTTACCGACTCTTAAAAAGTACGTAATATTGATTAAATTGGCTTTCCTAACCCTAACACAGACTATAACTGATTGATATATCAATTAGTAATTATAAATGAATGCATATTTACACTAATAACGGTAATTTAAAAATGTTTACCTAAACAACAAACTTTGAATAATCTCATATTACAGGGTAAACACATAACGGTAAATAGGGTGAAGTACACAAAAAAGAGTAGGTCGCTAATAGATTTCTAAAAAGGTTGATTGTTGGTGATTATAATGATTTACTAAAATATCTATTTAATTGAACAGTTCAAGGAAAAAAATGAGAAATACAAAACATAACCATCCAGCTATTACCGACCCACGGATCGTTAATAGCTGCAACTAATAAAATCAGTGAAGCTATTACCGTTTTATTTATATTTAAAGTTTTATCCTATAAATAAGCATTTTTTAAATGAAATGCGACACGAAATAAATAATTTACACTTCAATGAATACATTTAATAATACAGAATACATATAAGTATTGTTAATACTTATAAAATGTCTTAAGAAAAAAATTGACGTACTTACCTAAAAGAACAAGGGCCAGTACTAGATACCGCTGCTGTCACAGAAATTGCGTATTTTATGTCTTTTCCGGACTGCCACGTACACTAATGTAAATTTATACGATACCCAATGAATAAACTCGCGTATTATCATTAATATCTTTAGCAGAAATAGTTTCAGAAGCGTAAGAAATGCGATTTAATAAATGGGTCGGTAAAACCTGCAGTTTTTCGATGGGTCGTTAATACCTGCGTTTACCTTACCGGTTGATTCAGCAAAGGTTATTTTTTTTTATAAAAACTAAAATCCAGTGTAATAAAAGAATAACGTCTTGGCGCAGTGGTTTGAGCTTAGGCCGTTCGGCTATCTGTATCGGGTGGTTTGATACCCGCCAGAGCCAAGTTTCGGAAACCACCTTTGCATAACTTACCTTGGTCTGGGTGTCACTGGGATCGCTCCCAGTCCATGGTAACCATAGTACAAGCGTTGCTTAGTTTGGGACCATACAGTTGGTGTGTAAGTTTGGCGATATTTACTTATAACTTAAACAATAATATGAGAAATAAACTCACCTGATCCTCGTCCCGATAGTCGATGATGTTGCTTCTGCAAATAAAAATAAGTTTCAGTGGATTATTGGAACCTCGTAGGGAGACCTAACATAAAAAAGTGGAACCTATTGGAACAACGTGGGGAGTCCTAACATAAAAAAGGGGAACTTATTGGAACCTCGTAAGGAGACCTAACATAAAAAAGTGGAACCTATTGGAACAACGTGGGGAGTCCTAACATAAAAAAGTGGAACCTATTGGAACAACGTGGGGAGCCCTAACATAAAAAAGTGGAACCTATTGGAACCTCGTGGGGAGTCCTAACATAAAAGTGGAACCTATTGGAACAACGTGGGGAGTCCTAACATAAAAAAGTGGAACCTATTGGAACCTCGTGGGGAGTTCTAACATAAAAAAGTGGAATCTATTGGAACAACGTGGGGAGTTCTAACATAAAAAAGTGGAACCTATTGGAACCTCGTGGGGAGACCTAACATAAAAAAGTGGAACCTATTGGAACCTCGTGGGGAGACCTAACATAAAAAGTGGAACCTATTGGAACCTCGTGGGGAGTCCTTTGTGCATGTAGAATGCAATATGAGGATGCGCCCGCGCCGTCGGTTTTAGACAAAGATTACTTGTGAAAGTTGTACCTTCAAAGCACGTACTGTTCGGGCGTGCAATGCTATATAAGGCGAGCACTTTGTTACAACACGGAATTCGGTCTAGCTGACATAATGCAAGTGTGGGAAGTAATATGGACGACTATATACAAGGCATAAATTAAAACAAATGTAAGTACATATAATATTCCCATCCCACTAATATTATAAATGTTGTAAATCCAAAAGTTTGGATGGATGGATGGATAGATAGATGGATGGTTGGATGTTTGTTACTCAATCACGCCAGAACGGCTGAACGGATCTGGATGAAATTTGGCACAGAGATAGATTATAGTCTGGAATAGCACATATGCTATTTTGTATCCCGGAAAAATGTCAGGTTCCTGTGGGAATTTATAGTTAACTCGGACGAAGTCGCGGGCAGAAGCTAGTATAATCATATACGAGACTTCATCGATTTTGTTGCATAGTGGTGTGGATTTTGTTGGTACCATTGATGTATTATTTAGGCAGATATGGTATTTCCTAACATTGCAATCACTAGACTTGTGCAGAGCGCTACGTGCAGCGAAATTCACACATCTGTTACCGCACTCACAACTTATGATGGACTTACACTGGCATTACAAATCACATTTGTTCCTAGATAGTATGTTAACCGTGTTAACTGGCTAAAAATCTCTATGAATATGGTGGTCCGTCTATATCTATTTGAAGTCTGTTTTATTTTTGATTTTGTTATGAGGACGACATAGATTGATTAATTATGCAATGTCGGACGGTAGTAATTTAAAATGCAATTAAACTCCGATTATCATCTACCTAGCAAGAATTCGAAACTATTAAATACCTAATCGAATAAATATAATCGATACATGCCATGCGGTACACATTATAATGTAATTTTAACCGAGTTTTAATGATTTAAATCATTACATTATCATGCTTCTTCGTTGCATTGTGTTTAAATACAAAAATAAATAAAGTAACACGTAATATATCTCATAGTTACAAGCGAACTGACAATCTCGCTTTATACATGGTTATTGGAAAAACACTAGTAACCTTGCCTGACATCATAAACAACAACTTTTGTTCTAAAGCGACTGTAGCCTAGGGGTGAACAGGTTGGGCTAGCAATCGGAAGGTCCCAGGTTCGATTCCCGGTGGGGCATGCACCAATGGATGAATTTTCATCTATGTGCATAATTTACAGTTCGCTGACGGTGAGGGAAAACATCGTGAGGAAACCTACCTATCCCTCGGGATTAGGTAATAGTCAGTTCCTGTATACACGGCGACACGGTTCACCACCTGTCACGTTGGGTTCTGACTATCTGGTGAAACGTGGGCTTTGAGTTGGTTAATACCTCCACAATGTGGTGGTGTATGGCCACACAAGCCTCTGACTACCTCCGAATGGGGATAAAAGTCGTGACGTTACAGCTTTTGTTCTATGACTTTTTACAAAACATTAATACATTTAACAAAAAAATACACTCAAAAATTTATGAAACAAGAAAATATCCTCATCTAGATGATAGCCCTGGTACGTGGTTATATTCCACTTTGTCCTAAAGTACCTAAACGGACGGCTGTTGCACTTACAGTCCTGGAAGGTTAGTGTTTTTCCAATAACCCTGTATTTAGTTGTTTTACATGTTCAAAATAGCTTACCTGGAACGAATTTTCTTAATAACAGGCCGCTGCGCAGTGCTGTCGTGGATCCGCACCTGCGTCGGATCTATCTCTTCGCACTCGTCATCGTCAAATGGTATCTGACCCGTCCTGCGAGCTAGTATTGAGTCCATAAACGGACTGTAAATTTGCCCAGAAGTACCAAGAATATCGTCTATATCCGTGTACCTAGATATATATCTATCCAGCCCTTTCTGATAGTTGCCCGAGCTCCGTCTTCTATACTGACGGTTGTTTTCATAAGGCGATGTACGACCTCTGTAGTGTTCGATCATTTTCGGAGTTTCTAAACCTTCCGGGCTTCGTCTATCACCTAGTGGCTCGTCGTCAGGTAAGTGCAAAGGGAACGGAGGTATGTGTGAGGTTGGAACGTAAACTTGGACTTCTTCATTGTCCGAAGATTCGCTCTCTTCCTGCGGAGGCGGTGTCGGCAGCTTTTCAATACCTTCTGGAATGTTCTTGTTGCTTGCTAACCACCATGGTCGCTCACCTGACTCTGCATGACGTATCCGCCTCAAGGGGAAGCTGCGCTCGGATCCAGACTTGCTCAGACTCTGAGTGACTTGCTCGGGTTTGTTGCTGTTTGAATTTTCATTGCTTGAGACCCACCAGTCTTTTTGGTCACCAGATTCATTGCGGCGGACTTTGAAGAAGTTATACTTTTCGCATTTTTCGCTATCACTTGATGATTTCCTCGGGGGTGTTAATCGTTCGATACCCTCGGGTATATTAGCGCAACTGTCCAGCCACCAGGGTTTCTCCTCGTCAGTGAATTTGCATTTCTTTTGCAGTCTGTTTGGATCTGAACTTTCTGATGTATTTGTTTGTGAAGTTTGATTATCATGTTTTTTGTCACTATTGGATTCGAGCCACCAAGCCTTTTCGCCTGACTCAACGTGCCTTATTTTCCTCGCAATATTTTTTTCAGACGGAGATTTTTGTTTTTCGTTGCTTGAATTAATTTTCTTGTCTGATTCTGACTCTCCACACCATGCTCTATCTCCGGAGTCTATAGGTCTTATTGCTTTAAGTTTAACCAGGTTATCGTCATTTGAAGCTATGATATTAGTTGTATCAATCTTTTTACTGGATCTGTCGCTTTCAGTCATGAGATTAGAGACATCCTTACCGGTGGATTCAGACGTTGAGTTTTCTAGCCACCGACTATTATCACTGTTGTCTTGGTGTCTTATTTTGAAAAGATTGGTAACTGGTGCCAGCGCTCGGATTAAAAACGATTTGGCCTCTTCAGTACCTGTTTCATTCCTCTGTTGCAAGCACGGAGAGAGCTGTCGTCCTGATCGATCTGTTGGTATAGTACCCTCGTCAGCAGAAGTCCTGGATGCCTCGTTAGTTTTCGATTTGGATACAGTTTCATCTTCACTGATAGAAGACTGAGTTGATAGAGTGATACTTGACTCTGGACTGTTACTATCTCGTGATTTAGAATGCTTTAGTTTCGGTTGTCCGTTCAGAAGGTTACTACTGCTTGGAGATTTTTTCTGTAAATTACTTGAAGATCCTTTAACGTTCCCCTCATTTCCTTGATCAGAATCTGTAGAACTGACAGACTTACTTCTCTTTTTAACTATTTTCTTTTTAGAACCCGAGTCTGACGATGAGTCTGTGCTAGTTTTTCTAACTTTTATCTTTTTAGTTTTCACCGCTCCTTCGGCTTTTGGAGGTTGCGGCGGTAGATTACTGTTAGTGATTGTAATCTCTGGTGAGACCATTTCTGTGCATGTAACTGGGCTTTTGGCTTTTTTAAGTTTCAGATTTACATTTATCACGATATCTGAATTATCATCATTTTTGTTTTGATCATACCCTGTTAATTCTTTACTTGTTTCATCTAAATTATTCGGTAGACCGTTATCTTTACTGAAATCGCTCTGCGAGTTTGGGCTTGCGTCATCTCTAGGTTGCGGTTCAGAACTATGACTTCGACTGGATCGATCATTGTGGGAATTATTTCCTGCGTTCAAGTGCGAATATTGTGTTGAGTATCTACCAGCGTAGCCGGTGTAACTGCTAGAATTTGGTGAGTAATAAGACCAGTTTGTCACGCTCGTTCTGGCAGTGCTACCGAACCTACTCGACCGAGTTGGATCGTCAAGTCTATCCGATTGTATTTCCTTATCTATCATTTCAGGTCTCCTTTTCATTCGTGTCACTGTTTTTTCCACAGTTTTGGCCATGTCCGCTCTCCTGCTTCGTACGTACGCTGAGGAACCAGGTGGCGTCGGTGATGTGTGACGTGTTATTATTGTAATTGTCTCAGTCTCATTCTCATCGATATTTGTATCATATGAATTTGAATGTTGTCTGTGGTCATTGACCGGTTCATTTTGTGGTGTTGGTTCCTCTATTACAACTGGCGTTGTACATTTTTCTACTTCATTTTTAACTGTTTCCGTATGATTGACAGGTGATACAGATGTACACTTGACTGTTGGAGGACTTCGCAAGTAATTCGTGGACAATCTATTAGCTATAGCGTATCTGTTTACTGTGATTTCAGGTTTCGTTTCTGTTCTCGAAGACGGTCGAGAATAATTCGAAGTTCGAGGGTATAATTTGTAGCTCGACAGGCTATTGTAGCCTGTAGACTTGTCAGTCTTGCTTGGAATGTCTTTGTCGCGGTCCACGGGACTGGGATCCCGGCTTTTATCTTTGTAGCTCTTCGTTCTCCTGTCTGGACTCAAGTGTCTCGAGGGTCGAGTCAGGCTGTATTTCGATGTGGACACAGGACTAGCGTCTCTACTTTTATTCGTACTGATCGATGGAACTGTGAGTTTACTGTAGTCTTTCTTTTCGTACTTGGCAGTGGGTTTCTCTGTCTTGTTGTAACTGTCATATTTAGACACGGGTTTCTCTGTCTTGTTATAACTGTCATATTTGGAAACGGGTTTCTCTGTCTTGTTATAACTGTCATATTTGGACACGGGTTTCTCTGTCTTGTTATAGCTGTCATATTTGGACACGGGTTTCTCCGTCTTGTTATAGCTGTCATATTTGGAAACGGGTTTCTCTGTCTTGTTATAACTGTCATATTTGGACACGGGTTTCTCTGTCTTGGTGTAGCTGTCGTATTTGGAAGCGGGCTTGTCTGATTTATTATAATTCGCGTATCGGTTAGCGATTGTTGAAATAGGCGTGTCTTCTTTTGTGGATCGTTCGGGGCAGAGTACAGGGATGCTGGAAGACTTGTATGAAGGTGTGGTGGTGTACTTGGCGGTGACAGTTGTGGGCCGTTCTGAAGTGTTGGCAGAACTCCTGCTGGAATCCCGACTGCGACCGTACGAGGGAGTTTCATACTGAAATGATAAAAATACGTGTTACTTTCTTCTTGCTATTTCTGTCGTGAAGAGTATTTTAAACCAGCCCCCTAGCCAAGTGGATTCGTCTACAAGCATTTCTACAAATTGTTACGCTTGCTGTGGATAAGTATAGATTACTAGATTTGTCATTCCCATACATTGAAGCGTTACAATTTGTAGAAACGCTTGTAGTCAATCCACTTGGCTAGAGGGGCTAGGCAGACGATTCTTGACTCTGTCTGGAGGCAATGTAGTACTACGTTATCTATTCTGTGGTAGTACACCGACGAAGTCGAGTAAAAATCTACAGACCGAGGGCGCTACAGTATTCTTTTGTTAAAGCGATCCGGCCGTTTCTTGAACCCCCATAATTTACATATCCTACAAGACCGAGAAGCTGTTATTGCCCTAATATAAAACAAGCTCCATGTCTTCATTCATCACTAGCCTATAGAGCTGTTTCGTTTTATAAATAGCAACGTGTGAAGCATACACGGAGGGATTTATTGAGCCCTCGCTATTCTGGGTATAGTCGCGCCCGTGAAAGTATGCGACGGAAAAATTCGACCAATAGCTTTGATGCGTGCAGGAAAACATAGTGCGAAGGAAGCGATCCTATTGGTCGATGTTTTTCATGTTTCCACAGGGTCAAAGCCTTATCCTACTGGCGGTTTACGAGCGGTTTTCGGGCGGGATAGGATGAGTGCGAGTGAAACGAGATGAACATGCCGCGCACTTGCACTCAGCGCGTTGATCGGGCAGCCTCTTGCAAGCCGCTTGCAAACGGCCAGTAAGTTAAAGCCATTAGGGACTACGAATAGACTGATGAATAGAGGGATTTAAATGAGGTATTCAGTAGTTTAATACAGCAATATCTTTTATGGCATGCTAAGAAGTTATGTTATTAATAATCCCGTATGAGATATGGATGATATTCGAATTAAATGTTTATAGGGATTTTGGATAATCATCCATTGCAATTCCTATCTACTACTATCCATTCGCATCTCTATGCGGTAGGTAGAATAGGAATGGCAAAAAGTGCGATCTATTTATATTTTGACGTTTTAATAAGCTATTAGATACGTACTGTAGCCCGATTCACGTAACCAAAACCGTAACGATGTCTCAGCGATATAGTCGTTGATAGCCTTTTTTATTACGAAAAGGCTATCAACGACTATATCGCTGAGACATCGTTACGGTTTTGGTTACGTGAATCGGGCTACTGTTCGTTCACAGTTATTTTACCTCTGACATTTTACCTTATTAATTTATTTTGTAAAACGTGGTCGATATTAGGTTTTTATAAGTCATGTAGGCTGTAGAATAAAGTATAATCTACAGTTCATGGTCTCAAAGGCCAAGTATAAAAGGCTGACTTTGCGTTTTAAATAAATAAAATGAAGAACGTCAGAGGTAAAATAACTGTGAACCATCTGTACTTATATTTTGACGTTTCAATAAGCTATCAGGGTGGTTACTTTGAAAAACGAAACGAATGTCCGGCTGACGGATCGGGCGATTTCTTACTCCGAAAGTGTTACGGATCCGAAGTACGGATTCGATTTACGATCAAAACCATGTCAAACGCTGAAATCGTAAATGTCAAATAACTTTCAGAGTAGGATCCACGAAAGAAGAAACGTCAAATCACGATCATCGAATCCGTACTTCGGACGATCCGTCAGCCGAAGCTTTCGTTTCGTTTTTCAAAGTAACCCCCCAGATACGTAGGTATGTATAATAAAATCCATTAGCTACGTCCAGAAGTGACACATGCCGCGCGAGGAAAATTTTCCTCGCCAAGTTTGACTTGCCTCACGTGAGGCAAATGCGCGCCCTGCCTCACCTGAGCACTCACATTTGCCTCGCCTAGTTTGGCAGTCGTGAGACAGAACGATGTCAAACGTGTCAAACTGATTGATCGGGTATACCTTTCCCTGTCTAGAGTGTCAGTTGCCTCGCCATTTGCCTCGCGCGGCATGCGACTGAGGCAAACGTCGTGCTTCGCGAGGCATGTGGGTGAGCAGCCTCGCGCGGCATGTGCATGTTGTAGACACGTCTATTGACTTAATCTTGATAAAATCTAATTTAGTAGGTACTTTTTCCATAAATGCCTTTTTAATTTTTTTATGGGTTCTTTATTATTCCTTGTTAATTGGGTTGATTTTACAATAACAATGAGGCAAAAAATAACGACATGTCACCCACATAGAATCCACATAACAGAGGAAGTTTAATCTTCTTTGTTGAAATCGGTTAAAAGCCCCGCAACGAGTTACTGCGATGCAAATGTTAGTTAAATTTCCCCGTTTATCAATTCATTACACAGTTAAACCGTAATTGAGAATGTGCCAAGTAATTAGAAACCGATGTTACTTGCGCTGTAACTTTAATTCTAGTTAACTTATGGTGGCCACACAATCGGTCGACGGTCGACTGCTTCGATCGATGGCAAAATTAAATGAGTCTAAATCGATCAACGGTTTCTACTACATCGAGTCGACCTGGGCCTCAAGCCTTGCAAAATTACTAGTCACTAATATTATCTTCGCGAATTCTATATTATAAATCGTAAATTCTTGGCGGTCGACATGTAGTCGGCCTGTTAGCAGTCCTCTAGCCAACAACAAGAAAGCGGAAAATCCGAACACGCCAAATAAAAAAGAAAAATGTATTTTTCCATGAAATACAGTTTTGTTAAGTGCCGAAAAAACCTCGAGCCTGCTGAAATAATTTTGGCAACCCTAGTGCAATATACACTATACAAGTCAATGGCTGCGTCTACAAGAGGCGAGCGGCGTGCTCGAACAGTCAATATTCACGTCTGAACGCGTAGACATAATGTCACAACTGACTCGGGCGCGTCGCTCAGCACAAGTGGATGCATCTTTTCACCATATACACTTAGCATGGTGACACATAGGGACGGGAATAAATAATTATAATTTTAAAACTTCAGTCGACGTTATTTTAGTATTATGACATAAATTAAAATATAACTTACGTAGTTTCTAAAAGACATGATGTTAATACATCAGCTCGATTCCATCTGGTGGGGCGTGTGGTGATTCAACTCGGTTCCAATTCTGTAATGGAAATTATATATCGTTTTATTTATATACCTATTAATTACTAGTATCTATCTCTATCTATTATAGTGTCATTTCCTTTTACAGCTGCCAGACGAGCTGTTGGTACAGACAAAATGGACAAGTATAAGTTTTACGATTATAAAATCCACGTGGCATTTTCATTCATAAGTAACGCCAGAAATATGTGAAAGGTACCTAATTAATAATAATTATTTGATGGCCACATTGTTCTGAACTTCAATTATTCATTTATATTTAATTTTCTAAATAATTAAAATGATACCTCCGTGGATTTTACAACTGTGAAGCGTGTACTTATTTTAATTTTAACTTATTTTAATTATTATAAGTTTAGATTTCATGGTTTTCCTTTCATTTAATTTACCATGTTTGTTAGAGAGATTTGGTCCTTATGATTGATCATATGGACTGATGCCATAAAAGTACAGGCTGTTATTTTTTCGGATTCGAGCCGGTTCGATTCCCGAGTGTGGCAAGCGAGTTTTCGAAAATCTTTGAATGCAGTTCGTATTGTTTTTAAAATAAAAATGAAGTCTTCATTCAGTAAAATGTTCTATCTACAGTATTTGAAGTACTTCCCCTCCATGTGGCAAAGTCGTGGGACACTCTGTATATTACAGAACAATATATGGGGCCATAGAGATTATTTTTATTTCTATATACAAAATAAAATATATTTTATGGGCATTATGTTCAAACAGGTTCTTATCATACGTACGGTCATTTGCTCGTCCGTGGTAACATTTTCAACATAAGCTGCATCCTAATTATTATTGACCCGTAATCGTAAGATATCAACTTATATTGCAAATGTTACCATAGACGTGAAGCTGACTGAGAGCTAAAATTTTTTTTAAATGTTGATTGGTCTTATAGCGTTCATAATGAAACCAATGAAATCAGATTCTAAATTCAATGTACTAACTAATAGTAAACAGACATCGATACAAGTCATGAAACCTCTGTTTTTCTTTCCCAATTCTAAAATAGAAACGTTTTTAGTTTCCTGACCTATATCGGGCGAGTCAATGAACAACTGGTGGATGGTCAAGTTCTTGAACCTATTCAAATGATTTACAGCGTTATGATTTCGATTTTTGAGTTTCAATTCGCTTGTTTTGAAACCGTCTATGTTTTGCGTCTGGTGATATTGTATGGAGAAAGATAAACAAAGACATTACTAAGAAGGAGACTTGTGACCGTCCAAAATAGTTTGTCCTTCTAAACGGAGTCCACACAGTACGAGTTAGTCGCTTGCGGAATATAATGTTGAAAACATATCGGTATCGCGAATACAACTAAGGGTGAGGCCCCACTAGCGTGTTGCGCTGCGTCGTCGCAACGGATCAAACGAGCGACGGGCGAGAGACGAAGCGGGGGAGGGTGATGCGCCAGTACAAAATCTTGCGACGACGCAACGCAACGCGCTAATGGGGCCCGGCCCTTACTCATCTTCTGGTGAATAACGCCATCTTATGTATTTAATAAGTTGTCGAATTGCGAGTGCGATAATAGATGTGTGAATTTCGCTGCACTTAGTGGTGCGCTCAGCAGAAGTTTAGTGGTTGTGATGATAGAATGTACCATATCTACTAAAATAGTACATCAATGAGTTTAAAACATAATTCTGTGGTGTGATGTTGTCTAGGACAAGTTCCGTTAGAGCCGGGCCCCACTTGCGCGCTGCGCTGCGTTGCGCTGCGTCGTCGCAACGGATCAAAGTGTCAGCGGGCGAGAAACGAAGCGGGGGAGGGTGATGTGCCAGTACAAAATCTTGCGACGACGCAGCGCAGCACGCAAGAGGGGCCCGGCTCTTAAAGCCTGGTCAAAGACTGGCCGAATACTGATTCTCAAAAGAGGTATTATTAGCAGAAAGTTCGAATTTAAAATTACGACTCCCTTTTCACAGCGCTTGATCGTCCATTGACAAATAGAGCAAAGTACAGATGGTTCACAGTTATTTTATCTCTGACGTTCCTCATTTTATTTATGTAAAACGCAAAGTCAGCCTTTAAACTTGGCCTTTGAGACCATGAACTGTAGATTATACTTTATTCTACAGCCTACATGACTTATAAAAACCTAATATCAACCACGTTTTTCAAAAATGAATAAATAAATGTAATGTAAATAAATAAATAAGGTAAAATAACTGAACGAGCAGTAGGCACCCCACTAAACGCTAAATCACAGATAACCTCAGTCTGATTGAACAAATGACGATATAAATAATTTTTTATAGGTCTTCATGTTAAAATCGATTTCTTTGATCTCCGTTAAAAATAAAGTTTATTAGGCATGGCATAGATTTATGATAGTTTCCCGCGCGCGCCCTTGCGGAAACAAATCATTAATCTAAGCATGGGACACTTACAAATTGTAATGTTTATATTTTTACCATTAGATGCGGGGAATCCCTAGTGAGTATCTAATACAAGGAGTCAGTACTTAAACAACATTAAACAACACGGCTTATTTTTTTTTGTTCATGACGTTATGTCCTCTACTGCGCGTCATATTCAATTTAATTTGACGCCACATAGCCTATAACCAGCGGACGACGAAGACGCTTCTAACGACATCTCGTTTTTCAAATTATGATAAGTAGTTTGGAAGTTAGACGGGAACATACATACACACATACATACAAACCGGTCATCATAACCCTCCGCCGTAGTCGAGTAAAAATTAGTTACCACCGAGCAGATATAGATATAAAATAAACTCTAAAGGTACGATTTCGCTGAACGTGGCAGACAGGACGTCAGTCGGTCTCATACAAATTGTGGTGACGACATGTGCCGCGACGGCAGACGGCATTACAATTTCTATGAGACCGACTGACGTCTGCTGTCTGCCGCGTTCAGCGAACCCGTACCTTAATACAGCCACCGTTTGAATGACACACTAGATACATAGATGTATTATCATGTATGTATAAATAAAATGTGTAGTTGGACACTCGCCATCGACTTCAAAACACGTAAATTTTTATTTCCGCATGTTGAAATCACGATTATCAGCGACGGTCGGTCTGTCTGTTTCGTGATCTATATTTTTCGTGAATATTTTGACCAGGGCCCTAAGCTTAGCCATTGTGGCGCCACTGTGGCGTTTATCTATCGTGATCACTCTGATTCGTCGTTTGATTCTGACCGACTCAGGGCCTACTCTGCATCAAACGAAAATGAAATTTCGGACGAAATATGCGTATTTCCTACTACGTTTCTCATTGATTCCGACATTTCTTACGAACGAAAATTGTTTGACGTTTAGACTCGACGACGACGAAGACGTCAAACAATTTTCATTCGTAAGAAATGTCGGAAGCAATGAGAAACGTAGTAGGAAATACGCGAATCTCGTCCGAAATTTCGTTTTCGTTTGAAACAGAGTAGGCCCTCAGAGGCCGATCAGCAGGTGGGCTGGCCAATCGGAGAGTCGTTCACTATAGCAGCTGAATGACAATGGTAAAGCGACTTAGAGCCTGTCGAATGCATACGGACCACAGAGTAAAGACTAAAGAAAGAGGTGCCCTTATTAGATATATGTATGAAAAAAAACGTGGTCATTGTTTTTTCATTTTCATTGTTCTATCTACCGGTAAATAGTTGAACTACTCGCTTCGTTTTATGTCGATGTTAGTACTAGGCCGACCACTCGGCCGAGTTGCTTAGGGCCAGTCCCCTTAGTAATTGGTCCATGATACGGACACACACACGTAGGTGCATGACAAAAGACGATCATTTGTTTTCTGGGGGGTTACTCCGAAATACGTCGTTGACGGATCGTCCGAAGTACGGATTCGATTTACGATCAAAACAATGTCAAATCGTAGAGAAAAACGAAAGAAGAAATGTCAAATCACGACAATCGGTCAGCCGAAACGTTAGGTTCGTATTTCGGAGTAGGCCAGCTGTTTTTGTATGGCATAATACGTCGAAATAATAGTCTTGTCTTCTTGAGGCGCTCGTAGCCAGTTGCAATCACTGACCGGTAAACGATCGGCGGTTAAGCAATGCTCGGCAAGGTCAGTCAGAGATGGGTGACCATTTAGTGGCATTTGAACTGAGCGTCTCCGTGCTTCGGAGGGCACGTAAAAAGTCGGTCCCGGTTGTTGTCATCTAGGCACCAGTCGTTAAGCCTTGTTAAAGGCCTACGGGCGGGTTAAACAACTCTGACACCAGGTTGGCCACTAACCATACGATAAGAAGAAGATAATAGCCTTCTGCACGTTCTTCTTATTTTCGTGTCAACAGGACTACTATTATTAGACCTTATTTAAAAAGTTACCATGCGATACCCTCCATACAGCTCTATACATTTTGTCGGTGGAGCGACTGGTTGCGCTACCACTGGTGTCCTCGTGCGATATAGCACTTAGGGGTCTATATTTAATAGTGTACAGCATCTACTAAATAGTAATGAGAGATCTATATTATTATCCATGTATTATCCCCAGTTGACTATATAATTGCGAACCATTATTGTGTAAACCGCAATTGCAATTACAACCATATAAATTCAGTCCACGTACAACTTGTTAAACAATCGCGAAGCGCTCGTAATTAGCTCGTTAGCAATTATAATAATAACGTGGACTAAACGAGCATCTTTTGTTCAATGAATGGTATCTTGTAGAGTTGTTGAATGAGAAAAAAAAAAGGTAAATTAATTTGTTTTTTTTTAAATGTATTTACTAGTGTTGCAACGGAAGTCTCTTAACAGAAGCAGAAGCGGAAATAGGTATTAAAAGTAAATTTTAGCGGAAGCGGAAACGGAAGCGGATGCGGAAGCAGAAGTGTATACAGGGCGAATTTTTTAACGGCAAAACAAACCGTCGATTTTTTCGTAACTTTAGAAAATAGCAAAAATAGCATAGGAATCTCGGAGCCGATTTTGATGAAAACCATAATTGCATCATTAGATTTTTTTTTAATAATTTTCTATAAACACGCAACATGCCGGTTAACTTTGATTTAAAAGAAACCAATAGTATCGCCGGTTCTATGGGTCAAATTGTGGAAAGTAACGACAAACAGCAAACTGAAAGAGGGGGTAATTTAGGGTCGGTAAGAAAATCTTCAATATCTTCAAAAGTACCTGACCTAGCTTCATGAAATAAAGACTAAATTAAATAATATTTTCATGTGCTTAAATGGAAAAAAAGACATGAATTCATCTTTTTATTTTTAATAAATGTAAAATAAATAAAAATGCGATTGATGATATTGAAGATTTTCTAACCGACCCTTTTTTTTGCGGTCCATTGTGTATGTTGCGTTTATAAATCATCAAAAAACAATCTTTTTGCGTTACCAATCGCAGTTTCATCGCTGTCGCAATTCTCGGCGCAACCCCTGCTCGATATTATATATATATGATCTATTATATACCTAATATATATTTCGCACGTACCTATGTCTTTTACTGGTTTATTTTATTAGATATATTTTGTTACTTTTATTTATTTATTTTCTATTGGGTAGCCAGTGCTATGTACCTACATATGACCCATTGAGGAGGGTTTGGCTGAAAATCTGCGCTGGGGGGGTCTCGGTTCCCTCAAGCACATGCCAGATTCCCTTTCGGCACAGTTCGCAGTGACCTCTTTTTTATTTTTGTTTCTGTTTTATTTGTTTATGTTCTATGTCTTGCGTGTTGTGTCGAATAAATGTTTTTTCTTTCTTTCTTTCTTTTCTTATATTACACCTGTCATAGGTACACGAAGTGAAAGAGAGAGTACTATGAATTTCTCAAATTTCAATAGGTAATTGAACTACACGATAAGACCATTGATCAGTACACCAGGTACACATAAATACAGGTACGTAAGCCGATCTATATTGGGAGCCCGCCGAACTCCGCGCACCAAACAATCGGTCTATACGCTGTTAGATTTATTTCTGTCGAAAGTAGACTACTAAAATAAATGGCCTACTCCCAGCGAAGTGTCAAAGACTCGGGTTCGAGTCGGGTTGTTGCCTCGGTTGAAATGGGAGCGGGCGTCTTCCCGATGGTGGCAGCCAGCGCCGAGCTGCCAACATCACAGTTCCGAGAACCTTTATCATCAGATCAATGTCAGTTCTATGTAAAATAAAAAATAAAATATAACGTCACGACTTTTTGTCCCCATTCGGGGGTAGTCAGAGGCTTGAGTGGCCATACACCACCACAATGTGGAGGTATTAAGTCAACTCAAAGCCCACGTTTCACCAGATAGTCAGAACCTAACGTGACAGGTGGTGAACCTTGTCGCCGTGTATACAGGCACTGACTATTACCTAATCTCGAGGGATAGGTAGGTTTCCTCACGATGTTTTCCCTCACCGTAAGCGAACTGTAAAAGTTCTATGTATTCTTTGGTTTTAAGGTGGTAGAGTCTAGCTGTAAACGATTGACTGCAGCTCATATACCGGCTGGCTCGAGCGGGGTAGTACCAGAAGATTGCCGTAAAGCATCTATTACAGCTGCGTTTCGTACGATGAGTGAGAGAGCCGAAAGCCCAAGCCCCCCTCCCCCCATCCCTCTCCCCTTCAGGTCGGTAGTGTACGAGCAGTGCCTTTGCTATGGTAACAACAGACGGTACGCTTTTTTGCCTATAAAAAAATCCTCGGTTTCTCCTGTTAGCCAGGACCTATACTGGATTAAGAGGAAGAGTTTTCGCTATCGATATACGTGGAAATGTTAAGTATTGTTAGCCCTTGGCGAGTCTAAAACCCGAAAGGATAGATAGGAGTCAAAAAGACTATCGGCCAAATTTATAGAGACCTTTAGCCAGTTTACAATGGAGTTGTGATGGGTGGTAATACCACAAAGACCGGTTATCTAGGTGTCATTGAAAGATTTATAAAAAAAATGTTTTGAGGTGAGGTAAGTACATGTTTTTCCTTAATTTATAATGTAGCAGGATGGAGTGAAGATAAACATATTTGCGAAGGTCACAAGCCGAGCGAGCGAGCAATAATTTAGTCTGTTTTCCCGATAAGCCTTTTAAAAAGTATAATTGTTTTTTAAAGACGTGGCTAAGGTGGCAAACATGCTTACGACTAAAGATGTGATAAACGGCTTTATATTAAAAGCAAGCTGTAACGCTTGTGCTTGTTTTTAAAAGTAGCTGTAAAAAGCGCGGAAGTGCTTTTCTTCTTTTTACTTTTTTACTTAGCTTTCTGCTTTCTACTTTTTTTTGTGCTTTTGTGCATTGAACTTTTAGATAGCAAAAACTTATGCGCTGAAAAAATGATAGTGAGCCTTATGCGCATAGAAATATGGTTGTCAATCTAAATATATAAGAATCAAAGTCCTGATTGACTGACTGACTGACTGACTGACTGACAGACAACGCACAGCCTAAACCGCTGATCGTAGAGACTTGAAATTTGGAGGATGGGTTTGTCTTGATGTGTAGAGGTGTACTAAGAAAGGGTTTTTTGAAATTCAACCCCTAAGGGGGTAAAATAGGGGATGAAAGTTTGTATGGAAGTTCGTCATTTTTGAAGTTAGAATTATGAAAATTGCTGATTAGGTGTCTTTTGAAAAATAAAAAATATGGATTTCAGGGTTTTTGAAAATTCAACCCCTAAGGGGGTAAAATAGGGGATAAAAGTTTGTATGGAAGTTCCGTCATTTTTGAAGTTAGAAATATTTGAATTGGTGATTAGGTGTCTTTTCAAAAATAAAAAAGAGTAATTTCAGGATTTTTGAAAATTCAACCCCTAAGGGGGTAAAATAGGGGAATGAAAGTTTGTATGGAAATTCGTCATTTTTAAAGTTAAATTTTGAAAATTGCTGACTATGTGTGTTTTAATAATGAAAATGATTAATGTTATGGTCTTTGAAAATTCAACCCCAAAGGGGGTGAAATAGGGATGAAAGTTTGTATTGAAATTTGTCATTTTTAAAGTTATAATGATGAAAATTGTTGTTTAGGTTTCTTTTTACAAATAAAAAAGATTAATTTTAGCATTTTGGAAAATTCATCCCCTGAGGGTGTAAAATAGGGAATGAAAGTTTGTATGGCGGTACCGATTCGGGCTAATCTCTGAAATGGCTGGACCGATTTTGACGGGACTTTTAGGGTGCGTTTCGATTGAAGCGGAGCGGGGCGGAGCGGGCCGTGAATTGGCCAATCATAGTGCTCGAAATCTCCACTCCGCATCAGTGGAAACAGTGTAAGCGGAGCGGAGCAGAGTTGAGCGAACTTTCGAATAAAACAAATGAACACGTGGCCCCGAGCCGGACAGAACGGAGTCGAGCAGGCTGTGGTGCCGAGTGGTGGGCACGAAGCGGAGCTGAGCGGAGCGGAACGGAGCGGAGCTGAGCGGAGCGGAGCTGAGCTGAGTGGAGCTGAGCGGTGCTGAGCGGAGCTGAGTGGAGCAGAGCGGAGCTGAGCGGAGCAGAGCGGAGCTGAACGGAGCTGAGCAGTGAAGAGTGGAGATGAGCGGAGCTGAGCGGTGCAGAGTCGAGATGAGCGGAGCAGAGCGGACCAGAGCGGAGCTGAGCGGACTTTCGAATACAATATATGAACACGCGGCCCCGCTCCGCTTCGCCGCGTTCCGCCCCGCTCCGCTTCAATGGAAACATTTGCCACTTATCACTGCTATTCTCCGCTCCACTCCGCCCAGCACCGCTCCGCTCCGCCCCGCTCCACTTCAATGGAAACATTTGCCACTTTTCACTGCTCTTCTCCGCTCCACTCCGCCCAGCTCCGCCCCGCTCCGCTCCACCCCTATCCGCCCCGCTCCGCTTCAATGGAAACAGTTGCCACTTTTGACACTGCTCTTCTCCGCCCCGCTCCGCCCCGCTCCGCTTCAATGGAAATGCAGCCTTACGGGCTAATACGATACGCGATCCGGGATCCGATATCCGGGATACGGGATCTGGGATCCAGGAAACGGGATAAGGCTCCGGCAAACGGAAGCTGGGATCTGGAAAACGGGATCCAGGATTCAGAAAATCAGATCCGGGATACGGGACCCGGGAAACGAGATCCGGGGTATGAAATCCGGGATATGGAATACGGGACCCGTGATATCCGGGATACGGGATCCGGGATCCAGAACACGGAATCTGGGATCCGGGGAACAAGATCTGGGATACGGGGCCCGGGAAACGAGATCCGGGATATGAAATTCAGGATAAATGATACGGGATTCACGATATCCGGGATACGGAATCCGGGATTTAGCAAAAGGAATCTGGGAAACGGGATACGGGGTCCGGGATATACGGGATCCGGGATACGGGATCCGGAAAGCGGTATCCAGGATCTGGGCAACGAGATCCAAGATACGGGACCCGGGAAACAAGATTCGGGACCCGGGAAACGAGATCCGGGATATGGGATATGGGATCCGGGAAATGGGATCCGCGATCCGATTTTTTTAAATTTAAATTCGGCGCGGACGAAGTCGCGGGCAAAAGCTAGTCTAATATAATTTAGTATCAATGTATTGCTTTTTATGGGTAAAAAAATAAGGTTCAATTTATTTAAATATTGATTTGAGCTGTATTGTCATAACAATAAGGTTACTTTTCGTATTTTTTTCGAATTTCTTTCTCTTTCTGGCCGTCGTTGCTTAAAAGCTACACGCTTGTGTTTGTAAGCGCGCTTGTGTGCTTACGTAAAAAAACTAACTTTTCAAACGGCTTTTCGTTTAAGCACCCACTTCTACTTACGACCCACCTGATGTTAAGCAGTTGCTGTAACCTATAAATGTTTGCAATACCAAAGGCATCGCATGCCGACCTGAAGGGGAGTGGGAGAGGCGGAGGGGAACGGAGGCTACCGGCTCTCTCACTCATCGTACGAAACGCAGATGTAATAGTTATTTTACGCCGATCTTCTGTGAGAGGGTACTACCTCGATCGAGCCAGCCTATATGAGCAGTCAATAAATAGTAAAGTATATATGCACTTCTATCAAAATTATAGTCTGTAGAATGGGCTTACCACAGAGTAAAGACTAAAGAAAGAGGTGCCCTTATTAGATATATGTATGCAAAAAAACGTAGTCATTGTTTTTTCATTTTCATTGTTCTATCTACCGGTAAATAGTTGAACTACTCGCTTCGTTTTATGTCGATGTTAGTACTAGGCCGACCACTCGGCCGAGTTGCTTAGGGCCAGTCCCCTTAGTAATTGGTCCATGGGGCTTACTACAAAGCTATACGGGCTCTCGGCTTACTTCACTCATAGTACGGTACCAAATACTGTACTTACGAGTGAAGTTAGCCGAGAGCTGTACGCGTGACGTCACAACATGACGCTAGGCCAGTCCTATTCTTATTTTAATCGCATAGTAAAACATGTGTTCTCAATAAAGGCCACTTTTAGAAAACAGCACAGCCCCGCCCTAGAACCTAGCAAATAAGGTACCTTACTTTCCGCTTAATGGAATATATGGAAAGTATTGCACAACTAATTACTTCCGCGGTACATTTCTAAGGAATTAGGATAAGGGGACAGTGTTTGAAATGGTATATTACCCCCGGAAATATGGGATGCTTTGTTTACATACAGAGCGCGTGGGTTGTTTGGTTTTAGGCAATTGAGTGGGCGCGATGAAAGGAAAACATGAACTATGGGGTAATATCATGGGGTATTCCTATGGTACACCTTTGTTGAGCAACAGTTGATCAACATTTTTGCTCAACCTCCACAAAGTTTCTGGAAACTTTGCTTATACAGGGTTATTGGTAAAACACTAACAACCTTGCAGGGAGGTATTATTGGCATCAAAAACAACAACTTTTGTTCTATGACTTTTTACAAAACAATTTTTTTTTAATCCACACTCTAAGATGTATGAAACAAGAAAATATGCTCATTTAGAGAATAGCCGTGGTCCGCTTAGGTACTTAAGGACAAAATGGAATACAACCACGTGCCATGGCTTACCCTAGAGGAGAAAAAAATATCATACATTTTAAAAAGTGATTTTTTGTTAATGATTTTTTTGTTTTGTAAAAAGTCATAGAACAAAAGTTGTTGTTTTTGATGTCAGTAATACGCCCCTGCAAGGTTGTTAGTGTTTTACCAATAACCCTGTATAATATTTCCCGTTCACAAGGTAGACTGCGTCAAAATGTTGCCCGAGGTATTTTATCATTACTACACTACTGCCATGTTGATAAACATGTTGCATACACGTCCAAACATGTCAACAATAGTTGCTCCACTGTTTTTGCTTGTCGAGCGACAACATGTTGCTAGCAACTCTACAATACGCTATTAAAAGTCATCGGCCGTTTACAGCGTCACGCGTACGTCGCGTCACAATGCTTTCTATAGAAATGTACTGTTATGGTCTCCTTCAAACGCCGACGTCACTATAGTAAAATTGTGACGCGGCGTACGCGTGACGCTGTAAGCGGCCGATGGCATTTAATAGGAGACCATGGCCTAAGTGCTAGGTTTACACACTCAACTATAGTGCCCAATAATTATACATCCATCATGCTTCGGCCTCGTTGCATTGCTATTAATATAGCGGCGACACGAATATGAAATATTTCGAATAATTTACGAGATTATTTGCCATTCGCGACTTGCATTCACGACGAAAAATTTGTAGTAAAATATAATAGGTGGTAGAGGTGGTGGTCAAGGTGGTAGAGCCAAGCTGTAGCCAATTGACTGCAGCTCTTAAACGGGCTGGCTCGACCGGGGTAGTACCACCCTCTCACAGAAGATCGGCGTAAAACAGCTATTACAGCTGCGTTTCGTTCGATAAGTGAGAGAGCCGTAAGCCCACCCCCCCTCCCTCTCCCTCCATCCCACTCCCCTTCAGGTCGGCAATGTGCGAGCAATACCTTTGGTATTGTAAGCATCTATAGGCTACGGTAACTGCTTAACATCAGGCGGGCCGTACGCTTTTTTGCCACCGCAGTCCTATAAAAAAAATAAAAAAAAATAATAATATTATGTTTTTCCACTTCCTTTAGAGATTTTAGTTGTATGTGTTTATTTTTTATGCTGAAAGCTAAAAAAAGAGTAGAGGTCTGCAGGCCGATTGCGTAATTTTTTCGTCAATGTTTCAATTGGGTTCGTTCATCCCGTGTTGCTTTTTCAATTGAAATTGTTTGAAATCGGGTAGAGTGAAATCCAGACTCATCCGGATTTCAAACAATTTCAATTGAAAAAGCAACACGGGATGAACGAAACCAATTGAAACATTGATGAAAAAGTTATGCAATCGGCCTACTGTTCTCTACATTAAATATTTTCCCGCCTATCCATAATTCTTTACACACAGCAATAGTCTGCACCTGCCTGCACCTGGGGTCAAGTCTCTATATCTGATTAATCTGAAGCGGTTGACTCCAGCAGCCTAAAATTATTCTCACAAAAGGACTTTACATGTTGGACCCACGTATCTTAAGAGCTCTATCTCACCGGGACGCCAAGCGCGTCGCCAGCCACCGTCGCCATCGAATTCGTATTGAATTTGACAGGTACCAATTGTTTGGATACGTGAGGCGACGTCGCTGGCTACCGTCGCCAATAATTCGTATTGAATTATTTCAAAATATGACAGGACTCTACTTGGCGACGGTCGCCAAACCGGTCACCAGGTTGTGATACAGCCCTAATCGGGGCTGAGCCCGTGAAGTAAGAACTCTACTTAATTCAAATTACTTTTTCTTATTTTATCATCAACATTATCAAAGATTTCGTTCGTAGGTGGCAGTCAGTGGTCTCCCCCTGGACCAGTTACTAAGGGGACTGGCCCTAAGCAAGTCGGCCGAGTGGTCGGCCTAGTACTAACATCGACATAAAACGAAGCGAGTAGTTCAACTATTTACCGGTAAATAGTATAATGAAAATGAAAAAACAATGACCACATTTTGTTTCATACAAATATCTAATAAGGGCACCTCTTTCTTTAGTCTTTACTCTGTGGGTCTCCCCCTACCCTTGTGGGATTAGGCGTGCGTGTGTTTGTAGGTATCTTTATGGGATGGTTGGGCTTCCGGTTCTCTCACTCATTGTACGAAACGCAGTTATAATAGCTGCTTTACGCCGATCTTCTGTGGGAGGGTGGTACTATCCCGGTCGAGCCAGCCCGTATATGAGCTGCGTATTTGGCTACAGCTTGGCTCTCCCACCAATAAGAAAAAGTTTGTTTGTAAATATAACAAAGGTTTGGCGAACACTAAATTCCTGTATTAAAATATCTCTCCACGATCGGTATAAGTAGAAAGACCCCACACGGATTCCGGGAACGCGAACTAAAATCAATAAACATGATATCCTGACGCCGGCCAAAGTACCTACCTACTGTGGCTTAAGTCCTGTCAGATTCCTGAAGATGTTTGAAGCTTACTATACTTAATTTATCATGATAGCACGTCAGAGATGTAAGAATTCAGCGAACTATTGTATTAACTTAGGGACCAAATTTGTTCCAACAAAACTGTATCTATTGTGGGAATCTAGGGAAATATTTTTTTTATATAATTTATTTTTTATATTTTTGTATAGAACATTTCTTCTTTTTATCGTTTATCAATGAAACGGCTGTTAGTCCCAATTAATTAGACGTGTCTACAACATACACATGCCGCGCGAGGCTGCTCACCCACATGACTCGCGAAGCACGACGTTTGCCTCAGTCGCATGCCGCGCGAGGCAAATGGCGAGGCAACTGACACTCTAGACAGAGAAAGGTATAGCCGAGCAATCAGTTTGACACGTTTGACATCGTTCTGTCTGATGACTATGCCAAACTAGGCGAGGCAAATTTCAGCGCTCAGGTGAGGCAGCACGCGCATTTGCCTCGCGCGAGGCAAGTCAAACTTCGTGAGGCAATTTGCCTCGCGCGGCATGTGGCATATCTGGACGTAGCTATTAACGATTAAATTTTGATGATTTTGTTTTTTTTTATGGTGTAGTGGTTTGAGGGTAGGCCGCTCGGCTCACTGCATCGGGTGGTTGCAAGTTCCATCCCCGCCAGAGACAAATTGCGGAAACGGCCTTTTCGTTATTTGCCGTGATCTGGGTGTCACTGGTAACGCCCTCAGTTATATGATAGCCATATTAAGTGCAAGAGTTGCTTAGTTTGGGACCATACAGTTGGTGTGTAAGGCCGTGGTCTCCTATTAAATGCCATCGGCCGCTTACAGCGTCATGCGTACCGCGCGTCACAATGTTACTATAGTGATGTCTGCGTGTGAAGGAGACCACAACAGTACATTTCTATAGTAAGCATTGTGATGCGGCGTACGCGTGACGCTGTAAGCGGCCGATGGCATTTAATAGGAAACCACGGCCTTAGTCTGGCGTTTTTAGTACTAGTATTTCCTTGTATAAAACTTGTTTAACGAACCAGTAAGTGAGTAGGTAACAATTCCAAATTGTTATGTCAACATGTCTGACCTTGCGAAGCGCACTAGCGTGTCGCGGCGCGGCGTGGGTTCGATTCCCGGCACTACCACAAGGCGTGTGACTCATAGATGTTAATTCTGTATATCTTCTACCTACACCTGTTTACCTAAGTGAAGATGTGATGGGGAGTCGTAGAATATTATTTATTCTCTCGACTCATTAGACGGGCCCGTTGGCGTGGTTGGTGAGATTCCGCCATTCATGCTGCAGGTCATAGGTTTGATTCCTACCCGGGACATGCATTTGTGTGCATGAACATGTCTGTATATCCCGAGTCTGGGTGTAATTATGTATATTGAGTAGGTATGTATTTACAAACAAAAAGTAGTACCTATATGTAGTGACATCAGTTATCTGGTTTCCATAAGCTTTGCTTCGTTTCGGATCAGATAGCCGTGTGTAAAATAATGTCCCAGGATATTACAACAACATTTGTATTTCATTACAACTGATGTCAACCAAGACTTTACCGAGAAAGAGGGAGACGTTACTGCCCAAAGTAGTGTGTCCTACTAAACTGAGTCCATGGACATAGTACGACTCAGTCGTTCGCGGAAAATAATGTTGAAAACATGGTGGTATTGCCACCAGCCACCAGCCAGAACATTCATTTCATTATTCATGGAAATTGTTCTGGGTGAATAATATGCATCAAAATGTCTTTAAGTGAATTATCGAATTGCGAGATGTGTGAATTTCGCTGCATGTAGTGGTGCGCTGAGCACAAGTTTAGTGATTGCAATGTAAAAAGGTACCATATCTGCTAAAGTAATACATCAATGATCAATGATGATGATGTATTTTTGCTACCGTATAGGTACTTATTAGGTTCAGCACATACATTAGTATAGAACTTCATTACACTAGTAAGAATTTTATTATTTTATTAATTTTGTGTCTTCAAAATCTAGGAATGCTGGCGTAACAAATTAGTCTATATAATCTGTAGTCCCGACATTTCGTAGGGACCTTTTGATTGAAGTATCTGTGATATTAGGCTAGCCACACACAGTATTATTGACAGTAATGCCCCTATTGTGTATAATATTTAGTGTGTACATACCGCCCAGAAGTTTTGTAGTATTGTTTCATGAACCTTTGTATATCCATTTATTGTTTAATATTATTAAACGTGTGCGACTAACCTTAAATATAATTTTAAAATTAGCAATTAGTAAATTGTCATTGTCTAATGTTTTCGAAAATATAAAAGTATAACAAGTGCATGACTCCTTGGTTGCGCAGGAGTTGACAATGACGCGCACACTCATACTGCAGTCACCATGTGCAATGCGGGAAAAATCCGGACATGTATCTGGGAGTTTTGCCAGGTGATATAAATTGGAACTGTAAAATACATGCACTATTAACTTGATGTATTTTAATATTGCGTAATTTTGCTCAACATATTGGCCTATTAAAGTATGGGCACAGTCTAACCCCCGCATCCATAGAAAAGTGATTACTTCTTCTTAAATAAACTCCAAGCAAAAAACCGGGTTTATAATACCGTTTTGACAGATTTTCCAAACTATGTATATGACAAAATTATGTAATATAATTTCGGAAACGGCCTTTTTGACATTTTATGTGCTTACGGCTCTCTCACTCATCGAACGAAACGCAGCTGTAATAGCTACTTTACGCCGATCTTCTGTGAGAGGGTGGTACTACCCCGGTCGAGCCAGCCCGTTTATGAGCTGCAGTCAATTGGCCATAGCTTGACTCTACCACCTCAGGTACAAAGTAATGCTTGTACTATTGCTGCGTTCCATTCACCGTAATTTTTGCTATTTTCGTCCACAAAAACTGTTAAAAACGATAATAATGATCACTTTCAGTACAAGTTGGTGCGAGTGGAACGAGATTTGTGATCGAAAATAACGAAATGAACAGTGAATGGAACGCACCATATGACGATCCCAGTGACACCCAGACCAGGGCAAATTACGAAAAGTCATTTCTAGAAGTGGGTGCTTAAACGAAAAGCCGTTTGAAAAGTTCGCTTTTTTAAGTAAGCGCCTAAGCGCGCTTACAAATTTTAGCGTGTTGCTTTTAAGCAATGACGGCAAGAAAGAGAAAGAAATTCCAAAACATTACAAAAAGTTACCTTATTTGTATGACAATACAGTTCAAATCAATATTTAATTAAATTTAACCTTATTTCTTTACCCATAAAAAGCAATAATTTATAATACATTAAATTAGATTAAAAACCATATTTCCATGCACATAAGACTCACTATCAATTTTTCAACGCGTAAGTTTTTGGCTTTTTGCTTGAACTTATGTTTAGTAAGCATTTTGCTTTTGTTGTCCGGTTATTGACGGACGAATTTTTGTTTAATTTAAAAAAGCAGAAAAGCACTTTTACAACGACTTTTAAAAACAAGCACAAGCGTAACAACGTGCTTTTAATATAAAGCCGTTTATCACATCTTTAGTCATTTCTAAAATTTGTTTACAGGGTAACGACTACAACCATACCTGAGAATCGGGAAGTCTTGAGACACCGGGGCCTCGTGGCAACACGAGCGGCTTGGATCCACGCCACGTGGCAATTGTTTACGGCCCAACCAATATTTCTAACTGCCGTGGAACCGGGGATATTGTTTACCGATACTATTGTGTTTGTTTTCGTTGAGATCTCAATGATTTTGAGGAACTTGTGAATAAGAAAACAGTTTTTCGGGGAAGTGAATCATTGATGAATAGTTTCTATTCTAGTGATGTTTTTATCATAACACACTAGGTTTGAATTTGATGAAGATCTTGGCTGAAAGATGGAAACAGTTTAATAAAATTATTAATCTATGACTTTTAAACGCTTGAACCCTAAAATTATTTTATAGTGAGCGTAGACCCCTCGGCTCACCGCGTCGGGTAGTTTCGGGTTCGATTCCCGTCAAAGGCAAATATCGGAATCGACCTTTTTGTGATATTCCCTAGTCTGGGTGACACTGAGATCGCCCCCAGTACATTGTACGGTACTCGTGGGACCATACAGTTGATTTGTTCGTCTGGTGATATTTATTCATATATACCTATACATATAGGTACTCACCAAGATATTATTAAACACCCACAAATATCTGAACACAATACATTCACGCGAAGTACTTTTCCCGGCTTTGTTTCTTTAATTTCATTCGACATTTCAGATTATGGCCGGAAGCCAGAGAAAGTTACGTCACATTATCGTACCGTAACTCGTATCGTACGAGCGATGCTCGGCCGAGCGACCCGGTGCCCCATATAACCGGCACTTATAATTATTCGCAACGCGAAATTAGGTTAATTAATAAACATTGTAAAACTTCTGAAAATCGGTGGAATTCTGAAAAGTTGTGAGCTGGGCGTGACGATAGGCGTGAAACAGCGAGGTTTCAGCGCTGACGGTTTGGATACTCACGTTTCTTTATGAGACTGAGGTGGCAAACAAGCGTACCGCCCACCAGATGTTAAGCAGTTACCGTAGCCTATAACGAAGGGAGGGGGAATTGAGCTATTTCCTCACAATATTCCCATATTAGTATACTGACTACACCCATATTTTGAGTTTATAATTTTGACCTTATGATGTTGAGTTTCTTGAGCCTATTTTCATTACTTACAGTAGCGGCACGCTATGATGGCCGGTTTGACATGTGGGAGGGGGAAAGGATGAACCTTATTATAACGGAATAGAATTCATGTTCGCATTAATTTTTTGACATTCTTATTTTTTTAAACAGCCAGTCCGTTATAATGAGGTTTTCCTCCCCCCCCTACATGTCAAATCATCGTAGAATGCCGCTACTATAGCTCATATACTCGGCGGTTTTACAAAGGTTGCAAGTGCAATCGATTTCATTAATAATAACCCATCAATATTTCGACTAAAATAAATGGCCATTGTACTATGTTATTATATTTCATCATAATTCAGGACGATCTGAGGCAGGTCAACATAGATAAATTAAAACTCGGCCAAATCTCTTGCAACATATCGCAGTGGCAAACGGAATTATGCTGCGCGTCTCAACATAATTATATTATACACTATCTGGTGGTAAATACTGCACACTTGAAGAAGATCTAATGATACACACTGTATCTCTGATTAGGTACACTGTATATAAGTAGTGACAAAGATCTATTAAAAAAGTAGTAAATATAACTTTTTAGTTGTGGCAAATATCCACATTTATAAGCTTCTTTTATTGATAATTTTGTGACATTTTAAGGACGCAATTACGGAAAGGATACAAGGCACGTGGCAGATATTACGAATCTTGTAACAAAAAAAAATAACTTTCTCCCTTCTTCCACATTCCTATATTTAGACTACATTATGAAACAATTAGCGATCTTCACAACAACAATAGCGTCCACATGTGCCGAGCAGCCGTGTCCGAGCAACCAGGTATATCGTTGTCTATGTGATAAAACGTCAAAACAAAGACGCCGATCCAATGTGCATTATTAATCGGCCCGCAGTGTACGCATGCGACCGTCGTCGTACACAATCCACGGCGCACGCCATCCTAAAAATAGCTAGAGCTAACATTTCAGCGCAATGGGATATCCTGACAAATTATTTTTATATATCCCAGTTTGTCGCTATATCCGTTTGTTGGGGCGCAGACCCCACCGTCTGGGAGTCCGGGTGTTATAGATGTTCTTGATATTAAGATATTTGGATATCATTTGTTTGGGTTTGGGCTGTTCTTTGATAGTAAATATCTCCTGATGCCCCGGTCAGGAGATATTTATTGATGCCCCCGCATTAGGGAGGAAAGTTTAGGGGTCTATCCAGGTTTGATCATGTTCTGTTAGCGGCACGTTACGAAGGCCGGTTTGACATGTGGGGGGGGGGGGGGGAAACTGAACCTTATTATAACGAGATTTTAAAAAATAAGAATGCCAAAAAATTATTCTCTTATATTCTTATTCCGTTATAATAAGGTTCATCTTCTCCACCCTCCAACATGTCAAAACGGCCATCATTACGAGCCGCCACTTAAGTAGGTATAAACTAAGTGCGTAGAGAATCAAATTAACAGCATCTCTTCTCTTCTTTGATCTAAACGCCCCAGAGACCTATTTTTTGTTTGACAACAGTGGCAAACAAAACGGCCCATCTGATGTTAAGCAGATACCGTAATATCACAATAACAAAGGCACTCGGACGTTGCTGGGCTGAAGGGGAGTGGTACAGAGCGAGGGGAAGGGGGGCTTGTTCCTCTCTCATTCAACGTTCGAAACGTAGCTGTATTAGCTGCTTTACGCCGATCTTAGGGCCTCCGCAGACTAGCTACTTTAAGCATCGGCGATCGCCGATTTTGATCCTGCGTCTCGCTCGTTCGCGCTCGAAGAAACGCGACGCAGCATCGATACGTCATCAAATCGCCGGTCGCCGATGCTACAAGTAGCTAGTCTGCGGAGGCCCTTAGCCAGCCCGTATATGAGCTGCAATTGGCTACAGCTTAGCTCTACCACCACTAAAAAGCTGGCTATCCATAAATGTCTAGCTGACATACGCCGGCCTACGCTAGTCCTACATTCAGGCCATTTCACTGTTTCACAACGTCAAAATAACTCAGTGTTAACGCATCATGTTTACAGTGGTAGCTGTCCATGTATAATTGCAATATATTGCACGTCTCATCCGTTGAACAACCCGACTATTCTTAGTTAACTATAAGATAGCAATTAAACGCCGGGTTAAAATAAACAACAGATAAGAGGCCAGGCAGCAGAGGTAGCCGATTGGTTAAGCACGCGTCTTGCGGGCTTAAGGTCCTGGGTTCAAACCCTGGCTCACACCTCTGGATTTTTCGAAATCTATGTGTGAATCATAACTTTAATTTATGATTATCACTTGCTTACGGTGAAGGAAAACATCGTACATTTAGACATGTGTAATCCACCAACCCGCACTGGGCCAGCGTGGTGTATTATGGCCTGAATCCCCCTCGCATTGAGGGGAGGCCCGTGTCCAGCAGTGGGATGTTTAAAGGGCTAAATTATTATTATAAGAGGCCAGGGGGGTTCCTCCGAAGTACGTCGCTGACGGATCGTCCGAAGTATGGATTCGATTTACGATCAAAACAATGTCAAATCGTAGAGAAAAACGAAAGAAGAAATGTCAAATCACGACAATCCGTCAGCCGAAACGTTAGGTTCGTATTTCGGAGTAGGCCAGCAGGAATAGAGACCTAATTGTAAGCCTAGAGTGCTCATGTGCTGTTTAATATCGAAATGCGTGTGAGCAAGTCCTTAAAGATTTAACTATAACCCTACTATTGTATTAATTTTCAAATATCCTTCCTGATCACCCACGTACAGGCTGGATGTTCAAACGGGGTCCTTAACCGGTGTAGCTGCAGGAAAATGTTCTTAAATGTCCTTAATTTTTTCGGACATTTTGACGTACATTCACAGATATTGGAAAAATATTAAAGTCGGCAAGAAAATGGGCAATTCAAACAAAAAATATGATGCCGATCAATCCTGTTTTTGTAAGTATCAAAATCTCTATTTACCATATTAGAACCATAATAGAGTGACAGAAGACGAATGAACTGATCTTCCTACGTTCGGTCCTTCGTTCCTTCGTTCGTGAATTTCCTTCGTCCGCTCGAAGGAAATTCCGCAACTGTTTAAAAAGGTAAATAAAATCTCTGCCTACGCGCATATCGCTTTACGCAACAGACATTGTAAAACCGCCGAGATCTTACTGGCAGATAATATATCGTAGTTGCATAAAGAACAGACCAGCAAAGCCAGCGAGCATAAAATAATTATAAATTATTGCACGAACTTGACATAGATTGAAGCCAATTTTTTTATAGAGTCGTTGGAATTTTATTACAAAGGAAATTGTGAGAGGAAGCAGTCTGTTGTGAGCATAGAGCCGTGTAGTTTTTTTTATAGGTCGAATGTTTAGGGTTGGTCCGAGATATATCATTATCATTGTCGCGGGAATCCGCTGGATGCGGGCAGCGCAAGACCGGTCATTGTGGCGAAACTTGGGGAGGCTATGTCCAGCAGTGGACGTCTTTCGGCTGAGATGATGATGATGATGATGATATCATTATTTGAACCATATACATAAATTCCTTGAGTTGAACAGATTCACAAAGAGTGGTGCGCAACTACTATGCACTTTACCTTAAATAATTTGGGTAAAAGTTTGAAATAATCATTAAGGTACATACTGTAGCTGTTATATAGAAGCTGAAGACATGTAAATGTAAAATGAAATGTAACGTCACGACTTTTATCCCCATTCGGGGGTAGTCAGAGGCTTGAGTGGCCATACACCACCACATTGTGGAGGTATTAACCAACTCAAAGCCCACGTTTCACTAGATAGTCAGAACCCAACGTGACAGGTGGTGAACCGTGTCGCCGTGTATACAGGAACTGACTATTACCTAATCCCGAGGGATAGGTAGGTTTCCTCACGATGTTTTCCCTCACCGTCAGCGAACTGTAAATTATGAAGACATGCTATACGTCATTATCATCATCATGTCAGCCAAAAGACGTCCACTGTTGGACATAGGCCTCCCCCAAGGCTTTCCACAACGACCGGTCCTGTAAATATCAATGTTCTGAGTTATGGGCTTTTGAATATTTGTCACAACTTTCATGTTGCGGCCTTAGATCACATCTAATGGCTTAGAAAAGATTGTAAACTGCATTTAGGTGTAGCAGCCACCAATAATCAAGATCAAGAAAAAGGTAATAAGAATATGCAAATCACTTGAGACAATATTACAATTTTTGAAAATTGTCCGGTAAAATATCCGAATTTCAATAATTTGTATACTATAATTCCATGGCCTATGTTATTTCGCGCTTTTGATACACTTCGTACATTTTTATTGTCACAGTGGATGTTTTTAATCTAGTGAATTGTCTGCAAGGTCTCTCCGAGGATAACGGGGCGTGGTGTTATAAACAAAAATAATATAATATAAATAATTCCAAATGCTTATAAGTAACCTAGTTAACCCTCCGTTAATTAAAGATTACGAAACTCAGTTTTCGCAACATATCACAAGTTAATTAAGTACCTACCTACATTCATAATTTTACATGTAAACGATGTTTTGATTTGATGCGTTTTAGTATTAATGTTAGATCAACGGTCTGTTAAAATGGGTTTATGGCATTGATGTATCAATTTAGCGGATATGGTACTTCGTAACATTGCAATCACTGAACTGTGCTCAGCGCAACAACTACATGCAGTGAAATTCACACATCTGTTATCGCATCCAGAATTCAACAGAAGATGTTGTCAACATTATTTTCCGCGAACGACTGAGTCATACTGTGTCCATGTACTCCATTTAGCAGGACATACTATTTGCGACGTTCACATATCTCCCTCTTTCTTAGAACTGTCTTTGGTTAAAAATTTAAATATCGAACCGCGCCACGTGATTGGCCGAATTTACTAACACAATGCTGAATCACTTAATCAGTATTAAAGTAACGTCAAGTTATTTATGTCTGACCGTCTGTTTACCTATCCAAAAAGTGTAAACGCTTACACAAAATGCCGTTTTGGTTAATTACAAATCGACGGCGTGGAGTCGACATAGTCGTACAGAAATAAATCTATAAAGATTTTATGTGATACACTGTGAGAAATGTGCCGGCGGCGTCGGTCTCGCTGTAGCGACAGAAATGTGTTATATTTTAGTTAAAAATGCACTTGTTGGACTGACCTGGGTGCGGGCGTGGGCTGGCGCGTGTTGCAGGGCGGGCGGCCGACGACTGGGCGGGCGGCGCGCGCGCACCCCGCCGCCGGGATACGGGCCGGCTTATAGCGCACGAGACGGGAACGAGACGACAGGGGTGCGACTTATTTTGATTTTATTGGTAGAATTATTATGTACTTATGTCTTTAGCGAAAAGGTTTTTATCTATCCCTTTTGATTACTTCATAATGTTTGATTAATGAGATCAGTTGCCCGTAAAGTTTGAACCATTTAAAAGTTCTCACACAGAAGATCGGCGTAAAGTAGCTATAACAGCTGCATTTGATACGATGAGTGAGAGAGCCCGAAGCCCAACACACCCCGCACCCCTCCCCTTCAGGTCGGCAACGTGCTACAGATGCCTTTGGTATTCCAACATCTATAGGCTACGGTAACTGCTTAATACCACAGGTTGGCCGTACGCCTTTTTGCCACCTTAGTCAAATATACAAAAAACAAATTATTACGTTTATTTTACAAGAGTTTTAAATAACTTTATAACTTAGTATAATAATGTGTAAAGGTAGGCGTTCGTTGCAAGCGGCAGACAGCAGACGTCATACAAATTGTAGCGATAACATGTGCCGCGACGGCAGACGGCATTCAATTTCTGACTGACGTCTGCTGTCTGCCGCTTCCAACGATCCTACCTTACGGTGTTGTTTTTGCAACTCTATCTAGTAGTCAAGTAGTGCTTAGTTATAACTGTAGTGATGGGATGTTCTCGAGAACATTCTCACCCTCGGAAACTTCCTCGTGAGAATTTCCGAGAATTTATCTTCTGAAGCATGTTAAACTTGGCATACACCTCATTAAATACGCAAGTATGGTGGTTTAAATTGTTGTTTTTAAGATTGAAAGTTAGGATAACGTCACCCAAAATATAAGATTCTCAAAAATTCACACGAGTAAGTTTCCGAGAGTGAGAATGTTCTCGAGAACATCTCATCACCAATTATAAGTTTCACAAGGTGTGGCAAAGGACACTAAACCATTAACATACCATAAAAAGGATGCAGTATCCCATACCGCATACCGAAGATCCACACACAATCGATAACCATTATTGGGTTAAGAGGCAGTTCTATTAGGTACTTTTTTAAACAATTTGAATAAAAGCCTGACTGCCTAAAAAGTTAAAACCCAGGACTAATGTTTTTGTAGGTCTCCGACTGCGGCAAGAAGTCAAAGCGGAGAACCGACTGGCCACTGGCAACGGCTGGCGACCTTCGCCAGTCCGTTGCCAGGTATGTTACCTCTCATATTTTGACATATTTTCACTTGGCTACGGGGTTGGCGACGTCGACATGGCTACTAGGTGTGTTATGGCCCTTAGGCAGTAGTGTTTTTATTTTTATTTTTTTATTTTATGCTTTTTAGTGAAAAGGATTTTTGTATTATTATAATGCATTTTCTGGAATTCGTAGCATTACGAACTGGTGGTAGACTGTATAACCAATCATAGCGTTGTTTGTGGCCTACATTAATTATTTTATATTATTTATGACAGTCTACAGCAGGCGCATGCCGCGCCCGAGCACTCAGTTTTGACGTCGGAACGCATAGACATAATCTTATATCAGTGCTCGGGTGAGGCGAACAGGCGCACTTGTGACGTCGATTTGTGGACACCGCCCGTAAAGAAGAAGAGGCATGCGTATGGCATCTGGATGCACCAAATAAAATATTTATTCACTTTTGAAGAGGAGCTAAATTAAGTGTGTCGTTTTAATAAGAATTTCTAAATTTGAATGTAAATCAGAGTCACATACGGCCGAATACTCGTACGCAACTTAAATTTGAGAGCTGCTTAACTTTGACGCGCCATACAAAAAATGACAGTTAACGACGTCTCAAACTGCTAAGTGGGACTTAAATATTTAAGTAGCCTTTGAGTATTCGGCCGTAAGGCCCGCCAAATACATACGGAATTTTCCGTACGGAATTGCGTTTCGAAACTATGAATCGGGATTCCGAACGCAGTAAATCCATCCAAATGTATGGACGTATCGCGTTCGGAAACCCCGATTCGATATTTCGAAACGGGATTCCGATTCGGAATTCCGTATGTATGTGGCGGATGTTTTCATTAATATTTCTTACGTTTTAAAAGATCCACTGAATTCACTCTCGCTTTCAAACCGCTTAAAACGATGCTACATAGATTAAATGCATACGACTCTTAATTTTATCAATAGAAAGTGAACGAAGCTTGGATTTCCATAGGAAAGTGGACATTAATTACTCGACGAGGATACACGGAGAATGTTTGGTTTCGTTTAATTACTTTTCCCACACCAATATACTTTGCATGTATAGAAAATTACTGTTATTTTGTCCTCATATGTAGTAGTACAGTTTATAAAGTTCGTTTCTCGTATGAAGTTATATAGCAGGGTAAAACTAGGTGTGATTGGCTACTTTCAGTAACTAGAAGTATTTCATAATAATATGAAATATGACTTGTGTTCAAAAATACAATCTTTACATTGATGTACTATTTTAGCAGATATAGTAGCTTCCAAGATCGCAATCACTAAAAATGTGCTCAGCGCACCATTTCGGCGGATGCGCCTGGTCCGAAGCATTGTTTTGGCTTCAATATCCTTTCTTAATTTTTTTGGACAGCGAGACATCCAAGTGTTCGGTTATTTCTTTAAACAGATATAAAACTAATTATAAATAAAATTCCAATAAAGTTGAGAAGAGGCTAGGTAGATTATTTTTTGATGTGTGTGCATGAAAGGATAAGTTCTGCAGACAGGCACTCAGGTTATCTTAATGAAATGAAATGAAAATCCAAATTACGTTTGAAGTTTTATTGCTTTTTTTTGTTTCTTTAACATAAATAGCATTTATTTTTAATAATTAAAAGTTACAGTTACAAACGCACAATATTTATTGCACCATTCATAAATAATATAAAATAATTCTTTTATTTTAAACTACTGCACCTAGTTGTCGGTACATAACGACATTGTATTATATAGCGCCGGTGACCTTATAATAGAAAAATATTGAAAAAAAAAGCTTAAAGTTTTTTGGTTCCTTTATTTGTTGAATTAGCGTTACATTTAAAAAATGTTGGGACGGGTGGTCGGCGGCCGGCCGGAGTAGTGCGGGACACGGCAACCTTAGGGCGAGCCCGGGCGCCGAGCGCCCGTCCCGACTCGCGGCTTGCGCGACAGATGGCGTTAGTGAGCACACACCCACCAGCGCCATCTATCACTTCAATACATCACTTAACGAACGACTAGGCTTATACCCGACCGGAATTGCGCCCCGATATCGACTGCTGGAGAGAAATGCTGGTGTGACGGGGCGGGGGGTGAGACGCTCACTCCGTGCTGAGGGCGCGGGACTCCTGCACCAGGTAGACCTGGGAGCCGGGCACGGTGGAGGTGGTGACGAAGGTGCGGTGCTTGGCGCGGATGAGAGACAGGTTGCTCTCGGCGACGTCGGCGCGGTCCTCGGCGGCCTCCAGCTCGCGCTGGAATCGTCGCACTCTCGTCACGCTCTGCTGGGACATGCCCTCCTGTTGACCAAAATGAGAACAAATTAGTGAGAGTCATAAGTAGTAGTAATACGGTACAAAAATGTGAGCACACAAGGTTGACAAGGTTATCTGGCCCGGTGCCGGTGGGCAAAAGATAAACTAAATTTTTCAATACAAGTCATATATTACCCGTGGAATGTCCTAAAAATAAAAGTCAGTACAATTTCTTCTGAATTGAGGCACATGCGTATGTGCACGAATCACTCGAGGGATTTATTAGCGGCACGCTACGATGGCCGGTTTGACAATGGAGGATGGGAGGGGGAAAGGATGAACCTTATTATAACGGATTAAGATTCAATTTCGCATTCATTTTTTTACATTCTTATTTTTTTAAACGGCCAGTCTTATTCCGTTATAATAAAGTTCATTTTCTCCCCTCCCCATGCCAAACCAGCCATCGTAGAGTGCCGCTATTTATAGCGACGCTCTCAGCTCAAACAAGTCTGGGGTTAAGATTACTCAAAGAGATTGACAATACACATTTGCAGAAGTAGGTAACGGTTGTGGAAAGTTTTATGCCAAATTTCCTGAACTGGCTATCTATACCTATCACAAAAAACAGTATAATATAGGTACTACAAAATAAAGCTGAATAGATCGTACCTGTTCCTGCAGCTGCCTCTTGTAGATGTTGACTTTCTGGGAAGTCTTCTCGAGCGAATCCTGAAGGAGGACGATGTTCTTCTGGTCCTCCTCGCACTGGATTACGACCTCCTTGAGGGAGCGCTCCTTCTTGCGCAGGATCTTGATGGTCTCGGCGTGCCTCCTCTTCTCCTCGTCCAGTTCCAGCTCCATGTCCTTGATGCGGGCCTCCAGTTTGCTGATGATGCGCCTGCCACCGACGATGGCGTTCGCTTCGACCTCTTCCAGGCGGACCGAAATGTTCTACGAATATTACACAATCAGTTTAATGTCACCTAGGTTTGAAGTCGGAAACTTGAATATATATTTAGTATTTTTGTGCCCTAAAGGGCTGTTACACTTTAGGCATCAAAATGTTTATGATACATACCTTGACTTCGATCTCGAGGGACTTCTTGACGGCTTCGATCTTGACGATCCTCTCCTGTTCCTCGTGCAAGTGCTCAACAGTGTGTTTCAGTTCAGTCTGCGGGACATCATTCACGTTATTATCATCTACATTTTTAACCAGTGTATCAACGGGAATTAAACTGGTTTTAAAAGAGGGTAGTATTTTCTTGGAATCATAATGCTTGATTACTTTTCTTGGATCAATGTCGGCGGTCGTAGGCTAGTGGACTGCTAACAGATTGGTATTTTCTTTAACCAGTTTTGTGGTTTCTATCAAAACTGTCCATAGGAATAAAAACTAATTCATAAGCCAGGATTAAATTTGCAAACTTGGTTCCTAGTTGTCAAGACAAGAATTTACTCAAAGTAACCTAATATAGAATATTTTAGATGCGGGTTCCTAAGGTTGGTTTTTGATTTGATTTGCGTGAGTAAAAATCTATTTCGCTCTCCCATACCTGTACGCGCTGGAATCTCTCGTCAGCCACGCGCAGCTCCTTGGTGATCTCGTCGTAGTCAGCGGCGACGGCGCCGAGCTCCTGCTCGATCTTGGCCTTGCTGCTCGACAGGTTCACGTTGATGACAGTCAGCTCGTTGATGCGGGTGTGAGCCTCCTCGTACGATTGTTCGACGATGCGCTTGGCGCGAAGGGCCTGAAGATCGAATGGTGAGTTGTAATACAATTTTTGATGCAACCAAAGATTTGGAAGTTATATTGAGAGGTGAATCGATAGATCTTCGTTAATTTTTTTGAGAAATATGCTAGCTAAATAAACAGGGTTATTGGAAAAACACTAACAACCTTGCAGGACTGTATTACTGACATCATAAAGAACAACTTATGTTCTACGACTTTTTACAAAACAATAATAAATTTAACAATAAATCAATCCTTAAAATGTATGAAACAAGAAAATATGCTCACCTAGAGGATAGCCGCGGTCCGTTTAGGTACTTTAGGGCAAATTGGAACATAACCACGTACCACAGCTATCCTCTAGATGAGATGAATATTTTTTTGTTTCATACATTTTAGAAAGTATTTTTTTGTGAAGTGTATTATAATTATAATTTAGCCCTTTTTAACGTCCCACTGATGGGCACGGGCCTCCCCTCAATGCGAGGGGGATTCAGGCCCTAATCCACCACGCTGGCCCAGTGCGGGTTGGTGAATTTCACATGTCTAAAGACATGCAGGTTTCCTCACGATGTTTTTCCTTCACCGCAAGCAAGTGATAATCATATTAAAGTTATGATTCACACATAGATTTCGAAAAAGTGTAAAAGTGTAATAATTTTTGAAAATAGTCATAGAACGAAAGTTGTTTTTATTATGTCAGTAATACAGTCCTGCAAGGTTGTTAGGGTTTTTCCAATAATCCTGTAAAATAGACAATATTAAGAGAGTTATATTGGAGTTGGTTGGTTACGAATTGGATAAAGAGCAAATACAATATCTGATAGGTATAACATTGAAAGATAGTTAAGACGTGTATCTAAATGAGTCTGACCTGCTCGTAATTGCCACGGATCTCCTCAACCTCGCCGGTGAGTGACTGTATCCTGCGCTGGGCGACGCCGTACTGGTCAAGCGTCACCTGGAGCTGCCTCTGGACCTCATCGTAGTGGGTCTGGATCTCGGTGAGCTGCACACAATACCATAATTACTGTAGCGATTGCTATATTTAGTCATGAGGTTGATGAAACATTTCTAATTTTAGATTGGAAATCAGAGATTGTGCTATATTTGGATATATAATACTTCGGTAATTTTGATTCATTTAGCTAACTATATCCAGGCTACTTAACATGTTTATAAATAACAAACATAATCCTAATCATACAAATCTTGTCTGCGTGACAAGAATGCTGGCAGCATTCCTCGCTGCATCGGTAAGCTGATTTTTGTGAGAGGCTCTTCAAGAGCCATCTTGTTAAGCTCGGCAGAAATCATTTGCAATTTTTGAGTCTTCAAGATTTACCTGCAGAGATTGTTTCTTGATGGTCTTCTGCAAGTCGATGTTGGTCTTGTTGGCGACATCCAGGGAGAGCTCAAGCTCGGTGATATGGATCTGCAGCTTCTTCTTGATGCGAGTCACCTCGGTCTTCAGCTTGGTCTCAGCCTCGACCACGCGGGCGTTCAGCTGCTCGATCTCAATGCTGGTCTGCTTGCTGTTGACAAAAAACATACCTTTATAAACACGAATACCTAGACCTGGTAAAGTAATTTTAACAACTTCGTCTTTCACCTCGTATCGATCATAAAGTTCGTGTTTAGTGCATCGAACTCTCTTAAAGTAGCTTTCAATTCGCTCAGTCGTTGCAAATATGAGTCGTCTATTATCGGCATTTCAGTACTGACCCTTACAATGCACGTTGCCGGGGATGTCGCGCGTATACTCCTTATAGTTTCCGTTACAGCTTCAGATATTTTACTCTGTGATAAACTCGAAAACTTAGATTCAGCCATTTTGGAAACGTAATTATGAGACATATTAGACAATTGCCTATCAACCAAATCGTTTCGAACTTGGAAATCCATTTTTCTCATTCTGTCCTCAGCAACATTTTTCCTGCTCTCATCTAGCAGAGTTTGAGCGATCGCTTTGGCGGATTTCCCTCGATACATCTTAGCTTTTCCTTTTAACTCTGCGCCCACATTGACCTCCTTCTCGTACAACTCTAATTCTTTCTCTATTTCGTCCATTCTCTTCTTCTGTCTCTCGGCCTTGAACTTTTCAACTTTCTTCTTTCTAGCTTTCACAGTAACACTTTCCACACCGACGTGCTTCGTCACATTAGCCGCTGCCGCAGTGGCGATCACGGAGAATGGGGATCGTTTCCCCACGTTATAAGTATTGAGATCTCTCTTCGCTTGATCCGCGATCTCTCGTGAGATCCTCGAGACTTCTGCCTCAGAGTATGTTTGTATCGGCTTATCGAACCTGTACTTATCTAACGCTCTCTCGTTGCTCCACGGCAGGTGGGGCGGTCTGGCCGGCGCCCCCTGCTCCTTGGCGCTTATGTAGTCGATCATCGGTTGATAGAAATTTATGCCGTACCCATAATTATCTTCGTAAATGGCTGTGGGTGGTCTGTTCCACTTGTAACTGGGCACTTTAACCGGCGGCATGATGATAGATATATGTCCAGTCACTGATAGCTTCAATCGTGCGTCGGTCACCCCGACGTGCGCGGCGAGGTTGCGTAATTGAGGGCGCGAGAAAATGGTCCGCGTCTTTTGTACATTTTCTCTAGCATGTATTGCCAAAGCTTGTATGCGATCGCCGTTAATATTCGCCAATCAGAACGGCGGTTATATTTAAACGGTATTCGTGCCAATAATTTGGAATATACGAAAATGCATGTTGCATACGTTCAAGTTATTTCGGAAGTGCGTCATCGAGTGATCGAATTTCAAAGGCGTACCGCTGCTAAAATTCTTAGTAACTTTTTTGCTGTTTAGACTATGTAACAAATTGACTATGTTATAAAGTGTTATATATTTCAGTGAGTAATGTGTCAATCCATGATTGGCGTTGATCCATTGTGTAATTGTGTCATGGCTGGGATCGTAGGTTTGCGGGTCGCGTGTTTGGATGGCACTCATCACTCAGCGAGGGGCGGTGGAGGGGGGAGGGGGGTACGTGTTGAAAGCTGCACTGCTGCTAGTTCCGAGTTGGCTACCGTCGTGCGCGGTGTGATGATACTTTAGTCACACGCGATCATTTTCAGTGTAAACATTAACAAGGGTGAGTCTGTACTGAAAATTGTCTCAAGTTCATCTTTGCTAGCATTTCTGTCACCATAGAATCTTCACGCCAGTCAAGTCGCTTTAAAATTTCAAAAGGCGGACATAGAAAATCATTTCCACACCCATACCATGCTCATTTTCATGTATCTTTTCATTCTTAAGTCGACATGATTCATAATTCAAAATTCACGCCGCTATGACGTCATCTATAAAATCGTGAAGAAGTCTACTCACCGGATGGCTTCGATTTCCTCGTCCTTCTCCTGGAGGCGACGCTCGACCTCGTGACGGAACTGGCCGAATTCGGCAGTCAGCCTCTGTGAGCGCTGCTCCTCAGCTTTACGACCCTGGCATAAGACAACTCAGGTAAGTGGGTATTTTAATATTTAATAAATCGATCTCAAGATTGAGATCGAACTTGAGATGCTGTTTTTGACAGATGTTCCATACATATGTCAAAACTGCATCTTAAGATCGATCTCAACTTTGAGATGCATTTATTAATACGGGCCTTACGGCCGAATACTAGTACGCAACTTAAATTTGAGAGCTACTTAACTTTGACGTACCATACAAAACATGACAGTTAACGACGTCTCAAACTGCTAAGTGGAACTTAAATATTGAAGTAGCCTTTGAGTATTCAGCCGTTAATCACCTAATTAATGCCAAGCGAATTCTAAGGTTCAGAAAAAAATATCACATTGCGAATTCCTTGTATTGTATTTCCATTATGTCATAGGATGCAGCCCTCGATGTTATAAATAGGAAACCTATAAATACGCGGTAGATAACCCTGCTTGCTGTCGGGATTACATTTAAATTTATTGCTGATTAGTTGCCAAAGTATTGCTTACTACAACGGGAGCAATGAATACTGTCAGAAACAGTTGCGAGTTGATTCCGGTGCAAGTTGCTTTATTCTGTTGCTTTATTACATGTTATTTTTAGATAGACAGTTTAGTCTATTTGATTAAAGAATGGAATTTATTTAAGAATAGGTTGAACTTATTTTTTTTTTATTGATTTTTTTTTCGCTCACGTAATAACGCGCGCAGCGATATGTAGAGTGCAGGGGCTTAAAACACCCTATATCAATTTAGCAAAAGCAATTCCTTTTTCTGATTATCTAGCAGAATGACGTCACGAATGGCATAAATGTGTGACTATTTTCGGAAATTTTGCGGAAATTTTGCTAAGGAAAATGCTTGTATTTTCAACTAAAAAAAAAAACATAGATATTCGTTATTCCTCATATCTACTTTTACACACACGCTTGCCTAAAAACACATTTTAGTCAAAATGCATTTTTTATAATCATTACAATTAATTTTGTAGTTTTTAATATAACGTAGTTCTAAATGAGCACTAAAAGATGGCGTTAGTGAAACTAGCCACGCGTGTTTAAACGGTATCCAAGCTTATGTTACTCGGGGTAATGTAAGAATATTAACGTTACCTCACTCATCTCAATTGATTAAGGTATTCAGAAGTTACAGTGGAATAAAGAAACTTACATGAACCCTGAATATATTACACTCCTTTATTTCGCAGTCGTGTAAAAAGTGTAAAAACCATGGACCAATTACTAAGGGGACTGGGTCTAAGCAACCGGCCGAGTGGTCAGCCTAGTACTAACATCGACATGAAACGAAGCGAGTAGTTCAGCTATTTACCGGTAGATAGATGCCACGCATCCCGGGAAAATGACCACGCGTTGTTTCATAAAGATATCTACTAAGAACGTCTCTTCTAATTAAAAACTGACTAGCTTGCAATTGTTCAAGAGGGTAGGGGATATTGGTACTTACAGCCTCAGCCTCCTTGTAAGCGGCAGTGAGTTCCTCTCGCTCGTTCTCAAGACGGCGCAGCTCGATCTCGAGCTCGTGAAGACGGCGGGTCAACTCGGTGAGGTTAGCGCGGGCGTCGTGCAAGTCATCTGTGGACGGACACTGGCTTTAGACCCTAGCAACTTATCACATACATCCCTAATGTGTAGACCAGTGGTGGGCAAACTTTCTTAATGGGGGGCCAGAAAGTTTAAGAAATTTCAGAGGGCCAGAATTATAGGAAAAATGCATTTTGTGTTGAAACTTTCAAAAATTACAATTTAACTTTTATTCAAAGGCCTGTCATGGTAGGCGTGTGCTACATATGAAAATACTTTTGATTTGCCATAATATTTTCGAATGCAGGTTCGTTATAATTATCGCGGGCCATATACTATTCACGTCGAAGGACCTTCGGCGGGCTGGATTAAATGCTTTCGCAGGCCGTTCTTTGCCCATCACTGGTGTGTTGCAGTTATGAGAAGGTAGGTCAGTCATTGTAAGGTGCCTATTGTTCGTCATATCCACTCCAAATCATACACCCCCAAAATCATAAAGAGTTATGATCGACTTACAGTGGAATTCCAAATAACATTTGTTCCTAAAAATGCTTTTCAAAACCATTGTAAAATGGCTAAAATCTCTATGAATTTGAGGGACAGTGTTTTAGGTTTGTGGTCACTTTGGAGTTTGGGTAGTCTGCGTAAAATTAAGTGATACTTTGAATGGAGTGTATAATGCAAAACGAAGTTTTTATGCATCAATATTCATAATTTTGTGTAAAATTCAACTTTGGGTCTGCGAAATTTTGCCATTTCAAGATTAGCTCCCATCACTACTGTCGTAGGTAATAGTCAGTTCCTGTATACACGGCGACAAGGTTCACCACCTGTCACGTTGGGTACTGACTATCTGGTGAAACGTGGGCTTTGAGTTGGTTAATACCTCCTCAATGTGGTGGTGTATGGCCACTCAAGCCTCTGACTACCCCCGAACGGGGATAAAATTCGTGACGTTACGTTACTACGGTCGTGGTCATGCACTTTTGAAAACATATCGACTTCTCTTTGAAAGTTGTTGTTCAGAATAATTTATCTATGGAGGTAAGGTATTGAGATGACCGTCTAAAATTACACACTATATTTAACAATTGTTAATAAAAGATACTGATGGCTATATCCCTAGTAGCATTACGACGTACGTTTTCGTCATAAAGACGTACGTTTACGTCACTGACCCTAAATTGACCTCAGATTGACGTCTTTTTTTCGTCGCCGACCTTGTTTGCTACTGGGGAAACTGCTACTTGTATCCTAATACCCTTAAGATAAGAGTCACTCACCACCCAGTTTCTTGTTCTCGCGGCCAAGAGCGTCCTTCTGCTCCCTTGTCTTGTCGAGCTCGTGGCTGATGCGCTGGATCTCAGTGACCTTGATGCGCAGGTCCCTCTGGGTCTGCTCGTACAGGGAGACGGTCTCCTCCAGGCGGGACTTGATCTCGATGTTGACACGCTCCAGCTGCTCAGTCCTCTTCTGCAGCTCCCTAGCTGTGCCGTTGGCCTTCTCCAGGTCGATGATGAGGACCTCGACCTGGTTTGGGTTTTATTGGTTTAATAGTGTTAGTGCCTCCAGCTCTGAGTAGATGTTTACTGGACGATGGTCTAGTGCTGTAGTCAACAGCTCATGTCGTTACCATACATTTTAGAGTAACGATTTATAGAAACACTTCAGAAGTGATCTTGCCTACGGGGGCTGGATTGGACACTACTCAGTATTCTTTTCCTCTGGATGTCGAATGCGACATCACAGACTGTCCAGTCTACTAACGCATATCACTCGTGTTCTTCTATAACGAATTTTGGTAGATTAGAGAGCTAAATATAGATATGCCCTGAAGGTTGAATAAACTGTTTTAGTGCGATGAATCTACTAATGATTCTAGTGATTTCGATGCTTGCAATAATTTATAGGGTTTCGTAGTTCCTACGAGGATCCTTATAAAATCATCCAGTCAGTCTGTCCGTGTGTTCGTCCGTGTGATCGTCATAACTTCTACGGTGCTTTAATTTACCTCACTCTGGAGACGAGACTTCTGCTTTTCAATGCTGCTGATCTTGGCGATGAGGGTCTCGATCTGCTCCTCTTGTTCCTGGATGCGGATGGAGTACTTGCGGCGGATCTCCTCGATCTCCTCAGCCCTGGCGGCGGCCTCGGCCTCGAACTTGCAGCGCCAGTGGCCGACCTCGCCGTTGGACTTGACCAACTGGCGTTCCAGGTCCAGACGAGCCTCGGATTCCTCCTCAAGCTGGACGCGGACGGACTCCAGATCGATCTCCACCTGTTGAAGGGAAATTTATGGTTGTAGACTGGGTATGTAGTGACAAAACAAGATTTACTGTGACGTTAGGGAGTGCAATAGTAAGAAATATAAGGCTTCATTTCAAAGTTGGGAACAGTAGAAATATTTGATTAAATTTATAAGAAATTGCAATGTGCAAACAAATTGACTTGTACTTTGTTGGCCAAAGTGGCTTGTACTACTCAACACGGACGAGCCTTCAAAATATTTATGAATTCAAAATAAAAGAAACATTGCAATGTTTTACTTTAAAGATTCAATCTTCAGAAATAGTAGAAATAATGTAATATTTCTCACCTGGTGAAGGCTGGCCTCGAGCATCGAGCGCCTCCTCTCCTCATCCTCAAGCCTGCGGCGAGAGTCTTCGAGCTGGCTGGCGAGCTGGCTCCTAAGGTACACCACGTTCTCAAGGTTCACCTGGAAATTTCAACATAATGGTTAAAGCATACCAAGAATGATGCGGCCACAAGGTCAACACTGTGAGCGAAAAAAAATCTGACAGCCTAGTTATTTCAAAGGTTTGGGTGTATTTTTAAAAGATTTCACTAATATATCGCTACTAACTTAACTCATTTGGAAAATCCAGTAACAGGACTAGTCATGTAAAGCCAGTCACTTTATACTATGTGAAGTTATAATTGATGGTGCATTTATGTCGGTTTTTGATATGGAAAATAATCAAGATAGGACTGAATTTGGAAGAAAGAATACTAATAAATGGTATGTTCCAGGCATCTCACCTTAAGGTCCTGAACTTCCTTGACGAGCTCGACATTCTCCTGAGACAGGCGCTGCTTGTGTGAGGTGATGTCCACAATAGTGCGGTTCAGTTCCTCGATCTTGATGTGCAGCTCGCTGATGGAGATCTCGAGCCTCTCGCATGTCTTCACCACGGTGATCTTCTCCTTGGTCACATTCTCCACTTGGGCCAACAGCTCGTACACTTCGGCTTGGAACTTAGACTTCTCCTTCTCAACCCTGGCGACAAGGAAACGCATTTTGTTACGAAGAACATAATATGCTAATGATGTCTGTGGACGTTACATAGATGATGTATTAGTGTTACAACGCTCAGTATTTCGCAAGAGAATTCGCACAGCTTATGACTAGACATAGGATTTAGTACAATGATGAGAGAATGTGTATGATAGTTGGTGTCCTCACCTGACTTTGCTTTTGGTAAGCTGGTCGATTTGGTCCTGGAAGTCGACCACGATCTCTTGGTGCTTCTTCTTGAGCAGGTGGGCGGTCTCCTCGGACTCAAGGTGGACATCTTCCAGTAGCTTGCGGAGTTTGGTGAGTTCGGTGTCGCGTTTTCTGTTGATCTCGAACTGGAAAATGTATGATAACATTTCAAAATACGACCCCAAAATTTCTATTTTGGGGTACACATTTGAAATATTAAACCGTCGTCGCCGATATTGTGCCTCTGTTAACACATGTGTTGTTAGTACTAAATCTTCATATTGAGTAGAACTAAAGTCGTCAAAACTAACCAGAATTTAAGTTACTCTATCCAAATAAAATTTTTATTCATACTTAGTTTTGAAGTTAATATTTAATTAATTAAACTGTTGATTCATCTATGTTTCAGAAGATCTTCGAAGTTCATCATTATTTTTGATTAAAATTATTCTTTGTTTTTAATCCTCCTGAAATAGGGACACATAAGAACATCTAAAATATCGCTTAGCACAGAAATTCGCAAATGCTTACAACTAATTTCGCAAAGCTGAAAAACGGATAAAATATTTTATTTGTACACCTTTTAAGATTCATTGTTGATTCTTCATATCATATCTGGTGGTATCATTGGCATTATTCTTCAGGTAATGTTTTGCTTCTTCCATGAATTCATGTGCTTCTTTTTTAATCATTGTCTTTTCACCTTTTCTTTTCGATTGGTTTTCTTCTTGGTAGAGCTTCTTTATTAACTTCTTCATCATTGTGATTTTTTTCATGTTCTTAAGTTTAATGTTTTTGGTAAGTAAGTAATAGTAAGTGTGTATTCGGAATATCTACCTGACTCTCGGCTCCGCCTTCAGCCTCCTCCAGCCTCTCAGAGAGTTGGATAACTTGCACGCTCAAATCTGCCTTCTCCCTCTCGATCTGTAACATAACATCTGCTGCATCAAATCTATCAACAATCAATTCATTATCAGTTGTTAAGTTAATGATTGAAATATTATTAGTTACTTGTTTATTTGTTTCATTATTATATAGGTCAGTTAAAATAATGTCATCAATGTAGCTGGAACCATTATTATTAAACAAAACCCCCTAAATATTACCTGGTCCGTAGCTATTACTACGCATGTTTATTGGAAAGTAAAAGTTATATTGTTTCATTATGCAATGTAGGGCTCTTGGGCAACGTCCTTCGCATATTTGAGTATTGTGCCCATCTATAATAAGACACGGTTTGTCTCACGGCGCCTCTGACTAACTCGGATATTTTCGCCACTCATACCGCCGTCTATTATTATATTTCAATATTGTGGCATTCTCAACGGGAACGAGCATCATTTGGCCCAGTTTCAAAAGTGAGACCCGACAGCGAGAAGTTGAGATTTCAGAGAATGCTTTCGCTACTGGGCTAAATATATCGCGGGATGCGCGAGCGCTGCGGCGCAGAGTCGGAGCGGCGAGCGCGGCGCGGACGCATGCGCGGACCGCCCGCAACCCGTTACGTGCGCGTAACGTTCCAAAATAGAATATGCAAAGCTCGATCAGATGACGATCGAGCGATCGGTATCGCCAATCATTATGATAATGAACTTTATGCATTTACAGGAATTTAGAAATTGCTTTTAAGGTCACTCGTGAAAACATTACGGAAAATTGAAAATTTTTAACATTTTAGGTATATTTACGATAAAACACTTTCCATTTAAAAAAAAAAATATTATGAGGAGTAGAATGCACTTATTTTAGGGGATTCACACTTAAGCATTTTGCAATGACTTCGGATTTTTTTTAGTTATCAGTTGAATTATGATCAGTGGAGTTAGTAAGCGGAAACACAGGTGTTATGTAATTTTGACTTATTTTAAATTATAAGTGAATTATGCGGTTATGGACCCTGTAAGGGAAGGATGAAAGCCAGTTAGGGGTGTAGAGATAAGCACAAGGCGTAGGGCGGGCGGTATTAATAGAGGTGTAGCGGCCGCGGCCCGCCTACACCTGTGCGGCGCGCCCTGTATGGCCGCCGCGGCCGCCGTATCACATTTCGCACGATCAGCTTACCCTCTGACGCAGCTCTCTTTCGGATTCCAGATCATCATGGAGGAGACGGATCTTGTCCTGAAAAATACAAGATGTCTATCATGGCTCCGCAAACACTTCACAAGCACTGCACTGTCGTCGCGGAGGTACCGACCTCCAGCCTGGAGAGAGCACTCAGGTCGGCGCTGTACTCGATGTTGACATCGGTGGTCCCACCGCCGCTGCTGCGGTACGTGTACTTGGAAGTCTTCGCCACGGCGGACATTGTCGCTGGTTCGTCTCTCGGTCGGCAGTCGGCGCTACGTTACCGGTCGGGCACCGTTCGACTAGTGAGAGCGGGTGCGCGCGGCGCGCGCGCAGCAGCCGGCCGCGCCCCGCGCGCGCCGCCCCCGCCCCCCCGCGCCCGCGCCGCTCCAGGGCGGCCGGCCGGCTGGAGCTCGCGGATCGTGTTACCACCCCCGCGCACCCCCCTCTCAGCCTTTTATAGACACGCCCGTCTTGACGCCGTCGCGGTTCTCTTTTATTTGTTTTGACCAAAAATTTGGCAAAACCCTTCACGTCCTAGGTTGCAGTCGGTACGGTGCAGCGGTGCGGCGGCGCGGCGTGTGCGCCGGGGGCGCCGGGGGCGGCGGGGCCGGTCCAGCCGCTTCCTGCGGATTCCTGCCGGTCCCTGGCAGGCGTCGCGCCGCGGGCTGCATGCCACCCAGCATCTGAACTTAACAATGAACTTCTTGTACCTACTCTTTAAATTAACCCCCCGCACCCGAGTGCTCGCTGTTTACAAACATTAATTTATTCTAATTTTACGTTTGGTCTTGAGAGTTAGACATGTTTTTGGACATTATAACGGTTTTAGTGGAATATTAATTCTGATATAATGAGCTTTGTGCGAATTCCGCAGGTTTCTCGAGGACTTGCACTCGATGTAGTCAATTAATCCCTATTAAAATATCCAATAAGATAATATTTCGAAAAATAATAAAATAACTTGGAGTCTTTGCTTGGATTCGTCGCTACGATTTCGTAGCCACACCGTAGTCGTTGGCGTAGCGGATACCTTTTAGAGCCATAATACAGCGGGATGCCATGGCGACGTCGCCTGCCACCGTAGACAACTAATTCGTATTGAAATGTATGATAGGTAACACACCTGGCGACTGACTGGCGACGTCGCCATCAATACAAGTTGTTTGGATACGTAGCCGGCGACGTCACCATGGCGTCCCCGTGTGTTATGGCCCCATTTTTGTTTCCAATTCTAACCAAATGATTGAGTTAGTGATGTCTCACACATCCGATGTAAAAATAAATCATTGATTAATAGTTTCGTGAATCAGAGTGTTTATAAGTGTAACTACTGTGTTTCATATAGTTTTATGAATGTCGGTAGTATGCGTATCCTACGCCCCCGGCAGTTGAAGCAGCCACAGACTACTCATCAAATGAAAAAGATATTTATTTTAGCAGATGTGGTACGTTCTAACATCGCAACCATACAACTGTTATCGCACTCCCAATGGGTTTCCGTAACGAATTTAGATGAGAATGCAGATTTATGGAGCTAAGAAATCCATAACTTAGAGTGCACACATTTTTGGTCTACGACAAAAATTGTCGAAGCTATGACCAAATTACTAGGGAAGTTCGCGCGCGGTTGTTGTGACATTATTTGGTTCACGCGCGGTTTGTAATGAACGGCGGCGCGGGCAGAGCGCGAGCCGGCGCGGGTACAGCGCGCCTTCAATCCGACTGCCCCGTGTGATGTCACACGCACATGCCGCACATTATATAAAATATGTTATGAAATCGCAATGGATGGACCGATTTCGATGATTTTAAAATTATATTGATAAGAAAGCGTAGCTTTAACTAAAGTGTTGGTTATGAGTTGATTTGTTGACCTAGTATTGATTCTCATTCGACAATTAACTTATTAAATACATAAGTAGGCATTACACACCAGAATATGAGCCATATTGGCAATAGCGACATGTTTTCAACATTATTTTCCGCGAGCGACTGAGTCGTAGTGTGCCCATGGGCTCCGTTTAGTAGGACAGACAGACAGGTGACAGACGGTCATCTGTCTTCCTCTATCTTGGTAATGTCTTTGATTTGTCGGCAAATATGTTAAACGTGGTGTCTACCTCATACTAAAAATTTTACTCTTAAGCTCGGGATACACGACGGCACTTGACACTAATACACTCAGTGTATACATCGAGTGTCTGCGTGTGTACACCACCGCGACACCTTATTACAGTTGTAGTGGCGGTGTCCGTACACTGAGATACACTAAGCGCCGCCATACACCTCACTGCTTGTTGACAGCTCTAGAGCAGTTGGTTGCAGTCGACCGCATCGACCGCCCGCCGACTGCTTGAGCGGTCCGTGTATGGTGAATGTCAATTTTGTATTGAAACTGCGGTCGACTGCAACCAACTGCTCTAGAGCTGTCAACAAGCAGTCAGGTGTATGGCGGCACTAATTGTGGAGTGCCGTTGTGTATCCCGAGCATTAGGCTAAGTAGGTCTTCCTTGTATGCCTAGAGTTAAACCTTGCTATCGCCAGACTAAACACACCAACTGTATGGTCCCAAACTAAGCAAAGCTTGTGCTATGGTTACGGTACAAAGGATTGGGGGCAATCTAGTGACACCGAGACCAGGGGGCTTACCACCACCTCTTATAGCAGTTTTGTTTTAACGTTTCAGCGACTTTTTGTGCAATGACGTTTCTTATTGTCATGACAATAAGGTACGTCATTGCACAAAAAGTCGCTGAAACGTTAAAACGTTCCTGTAATTGAATCGCGATAAGAGTTCGTGGTAAGCCCTCAGGGCAAATTATGAAAACGCCGTTTCCAAAATTTGCCTCTAGCGGGAATCGAACCTGATACATTTAGCCGGACTGCCTACGCTCGAACTAATGATCTACGCAGAGTTTATGAACTGCAAAATGCGTCTACTGAGAATATATACAGCAAGTAAATGCCTTCACGGGGGAAAATGCGTTTAGAGCCATAACCCACCGGGACGCCAGACGACGTTGCTGGCCACGTATCCAAACAATTTGTATTTTCTGGCGACGTCGCCAGTCCGTCCCCAGATGTGTTACCTCACATACATTTCAATAGGAATAGTAGTTGGCTACGGTGGCTGGCGACGTCGCCATGGCTACCCGGTGTATTATGGCCCTTACAGGGAAAGTTTGTCCACAGGGTAAATGTGGTAAATTTTATAAGTAAGTATAATCCGCGACAGGTCCAGATGACATTCGGGTTATGAGCTTTTTGCAGAATAAAATCCGAATCAAAATTAGCAGGACCCGCAACGCAACAGAATAATTTAATTTAATAATTTAGTGGGCGATTTTAATTGTTTATCGGGTCCTGCTAATTTTGATTCTGATTTTATTCTGCAAAAAGCTCATAACCCGAATGTCATCTCGACCTGTCGCGAACTATAGGTGTTAGTACTTTTGTCTCTCGGAAAATATCACGCAAGACAAAAGAGCAACGACTTTTCGTACTAAAATCGTAACAATATTTAACTTTATGGAATGTAATGCATTCTACTGAGAAGTTGACACGTTTTAACACTCGGGTGACTTCTGAGAAGTCACTTTATCGAAGATATCTACTGTAAAGTCAAACTGAATTTATGCCGCTGTTACACCTACGTTAAAAACCGAAATAGATTAATTAATATAATACGTTCTTTATAGATGGGGAGGCGAGCGAGCAATTCGTGGATTTACACGAGCGTCGTCCAAACCTAGTAGATTCGGTAGATGAGATGATAGGAAGAATACATTGTTCTAGATGTTTCCACTTTCAGCGGTGGGGGAAGTGTATACATGTCAATTTTTTATTTGTATATAAAGCAATGATGTAAAAATACTCAAGCGTGTCGGATATTGATACTTTTCATGCTCCAACATGATAAATTGAAAAAAAAAAATTACTCGAGCGCACCAGAATTTGTAAGCATCTATAGGCTACGGTAACTGCTTAAAATCAGGCGGGCCGTACGTTTCTTTGCCACCGCAATCCTATATTAAAAAATATATATCTGAGGGGGTGAAAAAGTGAAACTTCCAGATGCTCCCATTTCTTAGACTGACGATCAAATTAGCAAAATTGACACTTTTGACACTTCTTAGCTAGTAATGAATCCCCCTTATCTTAATCTGACGAGTTCGTATATTTTAAGATGGTCTATTATTTTTTTTGGTTCTCCTGATCAAACTCACCAATATTAAGGGCTCATAATTTTTTGAGGTTCTTATCAATATGTAAGCTATCTCCCTTATCTTAATCTGACGCGCTCGTGCAAATCCAGAAACCCCTTCTACGGCTCCCCATCTATTAATATAGGGAACGCAACGCAACGCACCAATAGGTTTTCATGAAATATGTTTAGTTACTACTCCACCAAGCCAACTAGGAACTCAGATGGATCGCTGCTTCTCCGCCCGCATACCGCCCGCATACCTGCCACCGCCTGTGGTTTCCCCCCGCCACACCTCCCGCACGCCACCGCCTTATTTGACAGGTTCTTAGTAAATGTACATTCCGTTATAAAATAGGTAGGTACGAGTATACGACTATCACTGTGATAGGTACCTATTGGTTTTGGTATTCTTCTATAATGCATATCCTCAAGTTCCATTGAAATCCCAAAGTTAAGTAGGTAGGTACCTATAACATACTTGTTTAACGTTCAAGGTAAACTACACGTCTTTTTCAAGACACACTTAGGGCCATAACACACCGGGTAGACGGCGACGTTGCCAGCCACGCGTCCAACTAAGGGCCACCGCAGACTTGCTACTTTTAGCATCGGCGATCGCCGATTTTGATGCTGCGTCTCGCTCGTTCGCGCTCGAAGAAACGCGACGCAGCATTGATACGTCACAAAATCGCCGGTCGCCGATGCTAAAAGTAGCAAGTCTGCGGAGGCCCTAATTCTTATTGAAATGTATGACAGGTATCACACGGTGGCTGGTATCACTGGCGTCCCGGTGTGTAATGGCCCTTATAAAATTCGCCATAACATTGGGCCAGCGTCGACCAAATCCCCTATAAATCGAGGGGAAATGTGCCAAAGGGGTGGAAACTTCAAACAAAAAAAACCTGTATGTAGTTACTTCTTTCCAGTACCGAAAAGGCAAGGAACTCTTTACAAATGAGAATACAAAATATGTTTGAAGTTTCGTCTCTTCCATACTCTGTGATCGAACCTATGTAGCGTCTCCAAAGCCACTCTACGGCCCGCCACATACATACGGAATTTCCGTACGGAATTCCGTTTCGAAATATCGAATCGGGGTTTCCGAACGCAATACGTCCATACATTTGGATGGATTTACTGCGTTCGGAATCCCCGATTCGATATTTCGAAACGGAATTCCGTACGGAAAATTCCGTATGTATGTCGCGGGCTTACACGTATCAGCTCGCTATATCTCCATCAATAGTCAATAGGCCAGCTTTTATAGCTTGAGTGCAATAAACACATCATACGTTTTATGTCTTCCTGCTATATAAATAGAAGTAGATTTTCAATAGCAGTAGAAAGTGACGAATGGAAATGTATAAGTACTCTATAAATAATTGACATTTATAATTTAATTTCATACGTAAATAACGCGAGTCATGCTAATAATAATTATTAATATTACCCAAAAATAATGTCCATCTTGAATAAATTTCAATAATAATATAATCCATGGCAATAATGCCCACTTAATAATATAATCCATGCCAATAATGTCCAACTTGAATAAACCCCAATAATAATATTATCTATACGAATAATTCCCAATTATAATAGTGCCCAACAACGTGAATAACGTCCAATCATAATAGTGTCCATGCGAATAATGTCCAAATATAATAATGTCCGCTATTAACGCAGCCTATATGAGAGAGAGAGAGAGAGAGAGAGAAAGTGTTCCATCAACTACACCGACTAGGGTCTTAAGAAGAAGAACGAGGCAATGTTGTCAAATGTGGAACATTCTGTTCCATGAACAACATCCAAAATAAAAGAATATTCCACTGGAATAATGCCCAGATTTAATAAATATCCAATAGGCGTGTCTAGAACATGCACATGCCGCGCGAGGCTGCTCACCCACATGCCAAGCACGAAGTTTGCCTCAGTTGCATGCCGCGCGAGGCAAATGGCGAGGCAACTGACACTCTTAACAGACAAGGGTATACCCAAGAAATCAGTTTGACACGTTTTACATCGTTCTGTCTCATGACTATCCCAAACTAGGCGAGGCAAATGACAGCGCTCAGGTGAGGCAGGACGCGCATTTGCCTCGCGCGGCCTGTGAAACATCTGGACGTGGCTAATTATTAATATTGACACAAGTCAGTGCTGAGTTTTAAAACGGAATCTATAAGTACCGTCAAGTGAAATGTCAGTGATATTTTCTGTATGTCTTATGATCTGGGGCGATATTAATCATACATTTAATTTTAGTTAGCGTATGCAGGTACAGTCAACGGGAGAATGCATTTATTACAATGTATTTATTGTATTTTGTACGTACGTAATAAAATCTTTTTTTATGGCCTCGAAATTTATGTGTAGTAATTAAGTGTTTTTAATAAATAAATAAATGGGGCCGAAAAGTTCTCGAGTAGCGGCCGCGCACCGGAAAGCGTAGCGTGGGTAGGCCTCCCACAAGGTGGACCGACGACCTGGTGAAGGTCGCGGGAATCCGCTGGATGCGGGCAGCGCAAGACCGGTCATTGTGGCGAACCTTGGGGGAGGCCTAAGTCCAGCAGTGGACGTCTTTCGACTGAGATGATGATGATGAATAAATAATAGTACATTACTGCCGCGGTATCTAATGAGTGTGTTGTTGACCGCGTTGTTGATGGCCGAAAGCGCGGCGCAGCACAGCTCCAGGCCTTCACAGCGCGGTCAGCATTGCAACCCTTGATGGACAAGCTAAAATAAAGGCCGAGACCAACGGTCGAGGCCTTTATAGCGCGGCCAGCAAGGGTAGCTATGATGACCAAGCTTGAAGGCCGTGAGCGTAGCAAAGCTTAGCTTGAGGCCATTATAGCGTGGTCAGCAGTACACTCATTAGACACCAAGGCTTGTATAGTGCTTTATTCAAAAATACGACTATTAGTTTAAACAAAACTAGCTAAGTGGGTATAAAAATTAATACAATTATATTTATATTATACGAACTATATTTATAGTTGTGTATTTTCTCTGTTTACGTTTCCATGGCAACGGCACGACCAACTCGTTTTTAACCTTCAATCAGTTTTTTTACGAACCATAAACGCTCATATAATGACGATTATACAGGGTAATAATACATTGTATGTCATGTAGCTCTTGCAGTACGACAAATCCGATTTTGCTCGAAGAAGGTTTGTGAAACAATGACAACATTTTAAACTATTTGAGTAAAGTGTTTTTAATAAATAATAAATACCGTTTTATATTTTTTGCATCTCAATTTGATTTTCAATTTGATTTCATGCTACCTTTGTAAAATTATGAAGGTTGGTTTTCAATCATCGTTGCTACCAAGCCAACTAGGCGCCTGTCAAATGTGACGTCACCCGCACATCAAGGCAGCAGATCGGGAAACCGCAGGCGGTGGCGGGTGTGCGGGCGGTATGCGGGCGAGGAAGCCGCATTCCATCCGCGTGCCTAGTTGGCTTGGTGGAGTGATAATTGCAAAAAAACCCGCACCTGCGGCACTTGCGGCTAAGACAATAGTTTGTCAATTTACATAATACTCCAGGGGGTCTAATAGCGACACTAAGCAACATTGCAGCAATTCTGCAAAAGCAATTCATTTTTCCGACCCTCCAGCAGAATCCTCAAAATTTCCGTAAAACGGTCAAGAACGGTCAAGAACGGTCGCGCGAGCCATGCGCCTGAAGAAGACGCCGCCAGTCTTCATCAGGCGCATGCCTCGCGCGAGCACTCAGTTTTGACGTCGGAACGCACAGACGTAAAGTCATAATATGAGTGCTCGGGTGAGGCATGCGCGCCATATGGACACATCTATTGACGTTTTTTTATTTTATAGGTCTGCGGTGGGTAAAAAAGCGTACGGCCCGCCTGATGTTAAGCAGTTACCGTAGCCTATAGATGCTTACAATACCAAAGACATTGCTCGCAACTTTGCCGACCTGAAGGGGAGTGGAAGGGGAGGTGTTGGGCTTCCGGCTCTCTCACTCATCGTACGAAACGTAACCGTACTAACTGCTTTATGCCGATTTTCTGTGAGAGGGTGGTACTACCCCGGTCGAGCCAGGGCGTATATGATCTGCAGTCAAGAATTAATATTCTCCTATCATTTCTGTGAGCGACTGTCCTGCGTCCCGATTTCCACCGTGCGCCCGCGCAGGTGGGAATATATTCGGTTATATTCGTACCTGCCCGAAGTGGGCCGAGCGCTTTCCGCGTACTCCCCCCGTCCCCCCTCCCCCACACCCGTGTGAGTCAGCGGCTGAAAAATTATGAATAGGTACCATCATGCGAGATGTCGCGCGAATTTTATCTCTAAGATGAAGATGATAAGAGATAAGTCTACCAACAAAATAAAAGAGTATGATTTTTATCCAATTTATTCCTGATGGCGCAAGTTGGTGATGAACAATTTTGTCCTGAATTAATATTATTAGGTATACCTATTTGAGACGGTGAGGGAAAACATCGTGAGGAAACCTACCTATCAATAATAGTAATAGTCAGTTCCTGTATACACGGCGACAAGGTTCACCACCTGTCACGTTGGGTTCTGACTATCTGGTGAAACGTGGGCTTTGAGTTGGTTAATACCTCCACAATGTGGTGGTGTATGGCCACTCAAGCCTCTGACTACCCCCGAATGGGGATAAAAGTCGTGACGTTACATTTACACATTTTTTTATATTCCTATTTGATATTATTAAATTAGGTACAATCTAGTCATGGGAGTTTGCGCTTAAGGTACTTAGACCCATTTTACTATGGTGCATGACTCCGAAGTATATAATTATTAATATACGGCCCGGACGGACGGACGGGCCCGTTGGCGTAGTTGGCGTGGTGGCGCCTTTCATACTGCAGGTCGTAGGTTCCATTCCTACCCGGCACATGCATTTGTGTGCATGAACATGTCTGTATGTCTCGAGTCTGGGTGTATATGTATATTAAGTATGTATTTACAAACAAAAAGTAGTAAATGTAGTAATATCAGTTATCTGGTTTCCATAGTACAAGCTCTGATTAGTTTGGGATCAGGTAGCCGTGTGTAATAATGTGGGACATTATTGGACATGGACATGGACATATTATTATTATTATTAATATTACAAGCATATTCGATCATTAGCAGGGGTTGCCCCACCACTATTCGATCGACAGTTGATCGGCATATCGATCGATGGTAAAATGAGACTAGTCGAAGAGATCGTAGTCTTGTTGGTTAGACGCCCGATACATCGGCGCGTAAAGCCACGTTTGGCCCGGTCGAACCTTGGATGGGTGACCATAATTCGTCAGACCAACATCCGACCAGTGGCCCGATTCACGTAACCAAAACCGTAATGATGTCTCAGTGATATAGTCGTTGATAGACTTTTTGTAACACGAAAAGGCTATCAACGACTATATCGCCGAGACATCGTTACGGTTTTGGTTACGTGAATCGGGCTACTGCTCCGTAGTTTTTAGGGCATGTTAAGCTGGCGGTTCTGGATGTCATCCTAACATCTTTGACAGTGGTTACAAGTAGTCAGCAGTCTGAAAAGTCTGCTAAAATGGTTAGGTTTTCGATAGATTAGGGCTAGGATGAGGCTTGTGAAATCTCCACTGTAGCGTTTCCACACGCCTCTTATTTGATGGCGCCCTAAGTTGGAATCATAGTAGAAAGTCAGAACTTGGCCATAAAGGTAGGAGTTCTATCACGACGGCAGACGTCAGTTGTCGACGTCAGTTTCATACAAATTGTCGCGATGACATGTGCCGCGACGGAACGACGGCATTCAATTTCTACGAGATCAACTGACGTCCGTCATCTGCCGTCGTGATTGAACTCCTACCTTAAGGGACACCGCAAACACGCTACTTTTTGCATCGGCGATCGGCGATTTAGTCGCTTTTAGCATCGGAGCAGTCGCTGCGTCCGAACGCAGAGTCGCCAAATCGCGATGCAGCATCGATACAGTCGCAAAATCGCCGATGCAAAAAGTAGCATGACTGGTGTCCCTAATCATTGTTTTTACGTAAGAATTTATAATAATAATAATTTAGCCGTTTAACGTCGCACTGCTGGGCACGGGCCTCCCCTCAATGCGAGGGGGATTCAAGCCATAATCCACCACGCTGGCCCATTGCGGGTTGGTGTATTTCACATGTCTAAAAACATGCAGGATTCCTCACGATGTTTTTCCTTCACCGTAAGCAAGCGTTATAGTAGGTATATCTATGTCTACATGGCAAGAGCAGTGATAGCCGATTGATGGAAACATGAATAGTATCCTGCGGACTTAACCTAACCCTAAGGTCTAAGGGGGTGAGACAAATCAGTACTTGTGGCCTGGGGGGAGATTAATTTTCTGCAGGTTAAAGATAAGGTAACTAGGACTGAAAACTGCATCAAACACGCTACTTCTTGCATCGGCGATTTAGTCGCTTTTAGCATCGGAGCAGTCACTGCGTCCGATCGTAGAGAGTCACCAAATCGCGATGCAGCATCGATACAGTCGCAAAATCGCAGATCGCCGATGCAAAAAGTAGCATGTCTACAGTGTCTAGGGCTGGCAAACCAAGTCTGCAATCCTTTTGCCAGTGGAGACCCACTGATCAATAATAATATCTTCGTGAATACTTCACCATAAATCCGGAATTCTTGGCTGTCGACATGTCGTCGGCCTACTAAGGGACACCGCAGACTTGCTACTTTTTGCATCGGAGATCGGCGATCGGCGATTTAGTCGCTTTTAGCATCGGAGCAGTCGCTGCGTCCGACCACAGAGAGTCGCCAAAACGCCGATCGCTGATGCAAAAAGTAGCAAGTCTGCGGTGGCCCTAACAGTTGGCCAACAGTAAGTATCTTTCTTTATCATCAAAACGAACGGATTTAATTGTCTAGTCCCAAAAACAATAGTCGTAATACAAACGCATCGAGGTGCCACACGTCACGTAAATAACCGGGATTGTTGGCACCAACGTTGGTCGCGGGTTTACGACCGTTACGGGCGTAAAGATCAAAATAAACTTTATCGAGCGTGAAGAATTCGAGATTGCTAACGTTCGGGTTATGTATGTGGTGCCATGATTCATGTTTGGGTCACCAAGCTATTTGAAGACCTTTTTATGTTACTAAGTTGGTAAACAAGCGTACGGCCCGCCTGATGTTAAGCAGTTACCGTAGTCTATAGATGCTTGCAATACAAAAGGCATCTCTCGTACGTTGCTGTCCTGAAGGGGAGTGGTACAGAGGCTGGGGAGGGGGGGGGGGGTTTGGCTTCCGGCAAGGGTATATATCTTTACTCTAAATGGTACTAGGCCCGCCACACATTTCCACTACTCTTACTCCTGTAAGTCAGGATCGACAATGGTTTCCAACGATGACGCCAAGGTTTGACCCTCGACGAGTCCCGGGGACAAGCTAAGTTGTTATGAAACCCGCACGAGTTTAACCAAAAAGATAGAAGAAGTTGGAAGAAGATAATCCACTTCCCTCTGTTGCAAAGCGGGTGACAAAAATAGCAGTATAGGCTGATTCCTTCAGAAATGAGACTGTTGCAACTGGTGGAAGACCAGCGGGGATAATAGCGACACTATGCAACATTGCAGCAATTCTCCAAAAGCAATTCATTTTTCCGACGTTGCAGCAGAATCCGCAAAATTTCCATGAAACGACTATTTTACAGAAATTGAGCGGAATTGCTGAAGATTCTTCAGAAAATCAGAAAAATAATTGTATTGGCAACGTTGCGTAGCGTAGATTTTTGGCCACCAGTTGTAAATCTAGGATATATTTACGGTATGCTGGTAAACCCGAAGACGTATTTGTGTGCCACGCGACTGGTGAACCAGAAAAAGGGCCAAAAGGATTTTTTATTTATTTTGATAGTGCGTGACTGGGCCATCTTGATTTTTTTATAATGTTGGCATCACTCAAAGAATTTATAACTACCCAAGACAATAGAGGACTGAAAAAAATCTTCACCGGTAGAGTGACATTTTGTAAAATGACATAAGAATTGCATGCCCGACGGGCACCCGAGAAGGTGCGAATATAAACACGTTATTTACTTTCTCTTATGTGTGAGAGAGAAAGCAAGTGAGAATTTAATGTTTTTTTTGTACTAACGCGCGTCACCCGTTAAATATTCCGGATGATTCGGCGGGCGTTAAGCACAACACCGAAATAGCAATCACGATTTATATGAGAATTGTTGTCTAATTTTGGACTCATCCTTTACACCTACCGCTCTCACTTGCTGGCCCTGACTAAAATATATCTTTTGGGACTGTGGTGGCAAACAAGCGTACGGCCCGCTTGATGTTAAGCAGTTACCTAGCAAGCAGTTACCGGGTAGTACCACCCTCCCACAGAAGATCGGCGTAAAGTAGCTATTACTATCTTCATCATCCAAGATTCGAATCAGATTATTAGCATAAATCATAGTGCATAGCACTCATGTTTTATAATAAGAATTGTATTTCTGTCTGTGCGGCTGGCACGCCGGGAGCGCGGGCGACAGGTATGAAATAACATGCACAGTATTATTTAACTCTATCATTATTAATTGAGAGATTAATACTTGGCTACCGCTATTTGGGTCGTCAATTATAATAGTATGTTAGTAATTCTTAACAATACCTTCTTATTTAAGGCCTTATCTCACCGGGACGCCAGGAGCGTCGCCAGCCGTCGCCAACTAATTCGTATTGAATTTGACAGGTAATAGCAATTGTTTTAGATTTGAATTATGTCAAAATATGACAGGACTCTACTTGGCAGCGGTCCAATCCCGTCCAGTCTCGTCCCGTCCGTCCAGTCCAGTCCCTTCGTCAGGTATGACACAGCCCTTATAGATATTTTGTTTATTGTCTAGGATGGCATATGACGGTCCATCTAATGGTAAATGGAAACCGCCGTCCAGAGCACTGAGTCGCTTAGCCATTGAACTGCCACTGTAGCGTGTTGCTATTCTGACCGACTCTCTGATTGATCGGTCAGAATCAACCGATTAATCAGAGGTTCGGTCAGAATAGCGGACTTGGCGCCCAGGACATCTGCAACTTAGGAGGAGAGCAGACGCGGTGCTGACCTTTTTACCCGACTACGGCGGAGGGTTATGATTTTGACCGGTATGTATGTATGTATGTGCATCTGTTCCCACCTAACTTCCAAACTACTTGTCGTAATTTGACAAATGAGGTATCGTTAGAAGCGGCTTAATGGCGCGCTGGTTATAGGCTATGTGAGGTTACATAAAATTGCATATGGCGCCCTCTAGAGGACATAATGTCATGAACTAAAAAAAATACATTTTTTAATAAAACCGTGTGGGATATCAAATGAAAGAGCTTGATGAGCACATTTCAAAAATATATATATTGTTACCTATAACTCGAAAATAATTAAATAAAAAGTAAGTTTAAAAACTAAAACCCGACTACTGAAAATCGCGCTAAAAAGTATGAAACAAGAAAATATTCTTATCTGGAGGATAGCCCTGGTCCATGTAGGTCCTTTAGGGCAAAATGGCATATGACCACGGACCACGGCTATCCTCCAGATAAGAATATTTTCTTGTTTCATACTTTTTAGAGCGCGATTTTTCAGTAGTCGGGTTTTCGTTTTTAAACTTATTTGCATCTGTAAACATGCCCACTGAAGAATCCATGTTGTAGTGTAAAGAAAATACTTCAGGAGGGGACATCATCCTACAACTTGAGTGCGCTGGAGAAATGCTCGCGATGCACGTATATTTGTATGTGATTGGAAAAGTGACAGTGGCACTAAACTGAACAGGGGGCTTACCACGAACTCTTATTGCGATTCAATTACAGGGGGGTTACTCCGAAATACGTCGCTGACGGATCGTCCGAAGTACGGATTCGATTTACGATCAAAACAATGTCAAATCGTAGAGAAAAACGAAAGAAGAAATGTCAAATCACGACAATCCGTCAGCCGAAACGTTAGGTTCGTATTTCGGAGTAGGCCAGCAGGAACGTTTTAACGATTCATCGTCTTTTTTGCAATGACGTACCTTATTGTCATGACAATAAGAAACGTCATTGCACAAATGGCCGCTGAAACGTTAAAACAAAACTGCTATAAGAGGTGGTGGTAAGCCCCCAGTATAGTGTAATACAGTTCAGTGGAATACTCCCCATGGTACAGAGGGTAGAGCACGCACAGAGAGCTAACGTCTCTCGGGAGACTTAAGGGGTCTAAGCCGTCTGTTTTTAGAGCCCTCCTTTTCCTGACTTTCTTTCTGCATCACCTTCTAAGCTCGAGGAGCCATATATTCATCACCTTTATACTTTTTATTTTTATTTTTTCATTTATTTCAGGCGACATAGGCCCCGTGATACATAACTTACAGACTAACATACATATTATTATTAATTATTAATAATGGAAATTAAAACTAATTTGATGGTGTTGGTGACGGCAGCCTCCCACGAAAACGCCTGAACACCTTTCGGCCAGTACTGTTCCTGCATGAAAGTGGACAGCTTTTTAATTTTCAGTGGGGACCAAGGCCGCAAACGAGTTGAAACTAGTGTTGTGACTTGAGCCCAACAGGCTGTAGTCTCAATGAGACATTGCTCTTCGATCTGATGTACTCAGCAATGCCCCCTTATTCCTTATTATATGTCCCCTTTATTTCTTGTAAACACTTTAATTAATATTTCCTCATAATGAAGAACTAATCAGAAGGTCGGACTTAGTCCATTGAAGACTAGTCAGGAAAAGACTGGTTCTCATAGGTCTTGCAACGCCAGAGAAACTAAGACTAAAGACTCCTTGTAACCTTTGAGACGTAAAATTTTACATTTCAATGCGCTGAAAATGTTCGCTAAAAATTTAGTTTAAAAACAAACCATATTTTCCTGAAAGTGAAATGAAACATACGTGTATGATATTCTGGGAACGCGTTTTACAATTCGCGCGTCTGTCAGACTGTTTGTATATAGTTGATTTATGTATGAATGCTGGGATATTAATATTTGCGATGAAAAAAGAGTCACTTTCGCATTTGCTTTTTGATATAATAACGTTAATATCGATAACGCTACCGAGTAAGAAGTTATAGGTTCGGTTATCCCCAAATAATCCAAAAATTATTGGATCATCTTTTCGTAATTTGTGATAGTGTTACTGAAGAGACTAGACAAGTGGCTGACGACTACAAGCGTTCATTCAAATCGCTACGCTTCATCTATGGAAATGACATAAGTCACGTGATCTCAAGCGTTTTTCAATGGAAAGAGGCAATTAGGGAAAAAAAAACAGAAAATAGCTACGTTTGACATTTCCATACATTGTGAACTTTATTCTATTCTATTCGATTAGCGTTCATGCCACTTGGCTAGCCCTTCTGGGATCGCCTCCATGCATTGTACGGTAGCGATACTACAAGCGTTGCTTAGTTTGGGACCATACAGTTGGAGTCTCGCGATAATTTATTAAATTTAATTTATTAATATAACAAGTAACTACAATTAAATATAAATTACAAATTTCAAATAATCTGTTCAGGATCTCGCGCCATTACTTATCTCACGGATTCCTTGTGCAAACGGCCAATAATAGTTGAAAATTATTCACACAAGTAAAATCAGCGTTGGCGTAAACGTGAATCATTCCGAAATAAACATTATATGAGTCACACGACGCCCGCCCGCTGCCCGCCGCGCCGCCCGCCCTGCCGCACTGAAATATGTAGGTAAGCTTGAGAAACTCTAAACTAGAGGTAGTCGTGTTAATAGCTTGCACGGGGCCGCTTGGGGAATACAGAATTATAAGTTTCTGAAATCACATAACTTATATGAAATACATTCGCGGGATATATATATTTATTTTACTAAAATCTTGAGATTCATGTAGATGTTGGATGCGCAATGATCATCTCATGATGAGCGATGAGGGATACAGTACCTATACATGACGAAAGTTTTTCGATTGAATATTATTTTTTTAGGTTTTCTTTTGTTCTACCTGCATGCTCAAAATGGAACTGGAATGGCGACCGCGAGCCGGGAGATGTAATGCAGGACTGTGGACTGGCGACATCGCACACATCGCGGGGAGGTGGATAGTGTGTGCAAGTCATTGGGGAAGGCCGATGTCCAGCAGTGGACGTCGTCCGGCTGATGGATGGATGGAGCTTCCAAGCTTATTTGATTATTAGGTTTAGCAAACTTCACACATCTTTCGAGCAGGGGGCTTACCACGACCTCTTATCGCGATTCAATTACAGGAACGTTTTAACGATTCAGCGACTTTTTGTGCAATGACGTACCTTATTGTCATGACAATAAGAAACGTCATTGCACAAATGGCCGCTGAAACGATCAAACAAAACCTCTATAAGAGGTGGTGGTAAGGCCCCAGGTTTCCTTACGATGTTTCCCTTCGCCGTTCCGGAAATAATTCTTTTTTTGTATAAGTATTTCAGTATTCTAGGTTGTATTTGTCTTGTCATTGAAATTCAAAACTGAACCACTAAGAATATTGGTGACAAAATAATCTCAGAATAAACTGGAGCAACGGAAGACGAACAAAATTAATGTAAAGGCGTCAACATTCCTTTGGGTATAGGTAAACAAGAAAGAATGTAATAACTCGGCCATCCTGGAGCGTAATTTTAAAGCAACTGTGATGTCATAGTTATAAATATCATCACGCGTGTATTCCTTGAAGAGGTAAGCAGTAGTGTACCGACATTGCACCAAAACGTATTTGTAGAGTACATTTCCACTTAATATTCCACCTAGAAACGAACTTGGGTCATCATGTTTGGCAGGCCTAATTTGCAATTAGATCAGCAAACTACTACCTACTATTAATGCGACTAGGAAGCGATTTAATTTCTACTTTTTCTTCTAATTTTGTACAATATGTGTAGTTGATTAACCACTTACCATCTCTCTCACACTTACTTTCCTCTTTACGACATATCGTGAACAGGGGACTTACCACGAACTCGTATTGCGATTCAATTACAGGAACGTTTTAACGTTTCAGCGACTTTTTGTGCAATGACGTACCTTATTGTCATGACAATAAGAAACGATATTGCACAAAAAGTCGCTGAAACGTTAAAACAAAACTGCTATAAGAGGTGGTGGTAAGCCCCCAGGTATTTGTTTTATCTGGGTCTTTGGCTAGACTCTGGAAAAAGTGAATAAAGAATAGGTAGGTACGACGCAAGTCCGAAATACTAAGCGATTCAGTCAGAATCGTCATGTTTGTTTGTTCTGTGGAAAAACTATCAAAACGCCACATTTATTTGGTGGATAAAAGTTATCTGACGATTCTGAAAAAGGCTCTAAACTAACATTGACGGGCCCATTGGCGTGGTTGGTAAGATTCCGCCTATCACACTGCAGGTCGTAGGTTCGATTCCTACCCGGGACATGCATTTGTGTGCATGAACATGTCTGTATGTCCCGAGTCTGGGTGTAATTATATATATTAAGTATGTATTATATTTACAAACAAAAAAGTAGTATATGTAGTAATATCAGTTATCTGGTTTCCATAGTACAAACTGCTTAGTTTGGGATCAAGTAGCCGTGTGTAAAAAGAATGTCCCAGGATATTTATTTATTATTTTATTTATTTAATAATTATTCACATCATCAGTTTGGGACGACTGACTATATTTATAGACTGTGCTTGTACTATGGGTCCCGTACAATCGAATCATCCACCTAGATCAGGGAAAATTACGAAAAGCCCATTTCTCGGCCTTCGCTGAAATCATAATGGAGAGATGTTTACTTGCACTAGTTTATCTATTTTAGCTAGTTCATGCGCTTTATAGTAGACCTTAGATGCTTTCTTCCATCGCTCCCATTCCCTGCTTAGATTTCCTGTTGTCACATTGTCTATAATTCAAATACAAAGCGTTTGAGAGGTGGCAGCTGCAACGCGGCATCCATTGTTAAGGTAAGGTATAGTTCACGACAGGTCGAGATGACATTCGGGTTATGAGCTTTTTGCAGAATAAAATCAGAATCAAAATTAGCAGGACCCGATAAACAATTAAAATCGCCCACAAAATTATTAAATTAAATTATTTTTCATCACTGATACGCGGAAAGTAGGTCGAAAGGTGCCTGAAGAGCCGACAGAAGGTGATACTTTTCTGATCGGGCAAAATCGTTGACAGAACGGGCTAAATCGTATATCCAGAAAACGATTGGGCCCGGTCTGTCGAAGATTACGTCAAATTTTAAAAAAATATGAGTTTATATTGAACTATGTTCCAACCAAAGAGAATTGAATAGTTCCAACCTTCTTACATCGACTCAATTACAGCGCGATGTAAAATTGAAATAACATAAAGTTAAGTATTAATTAAAGAATATTATTTTTTTAAATGACTTTCATATAATTTACTTTCAACTATTTCTTTAAAATAACATACATTTGGGCAAAATATTTACCATTTTTCCCTAAATCAATCACAAATCGTTCCTGCTCCGAATCTATAATCACAGACTAAAACCTTTTATAATGTTTGAAAAAGTACTGGCCTCTAAAAAAAACAAAGTGACAGCGTCAAAATATCAAAAAGCAAAATACGCAATCTACGTCAGTATACATGTGTTTGTATGTGTAAATGTTCACTATTTTTTTCTTTAGCTACTAAATTATTTTATTATTACTTTCCTTGTATACGTGATGAAAAGCACAGTGTTTATCTCGGGTTAAAGTAACTTATTATTGGTCCCTCGAACTTTTAGCGCCCTCGCTACGCTCGGGCGCTAAACCCCGTCTCGGGACCAATTAATAAGTTACTTTTCCCCTCGGATAACAATGTACTATTGTTGCGTTGCGGGTCCTGGTAATTTTGATTCGGATTTTATTCTGCAATAAGCTCATAACCCGAATGTCATCTCGACCTGTCGCCTACTATACGTTTTATACATAAGGTACGTTTTATATTGTTATTGGCTGTGCCATGTTTTGTATAAAGTTTTTCTTTCTTTCTTTCTTTCTATATGTTACTTCTTTAGTAAATAAAACAAAGTATTACTTTCAAACCGCCTCCATCTTTATTATAATCAATCATCTCGTTCCGTTTCGTCCAGAAACCTGCAATCTAACAATTAGGCCAAGTCGTTGAGTTGGTCAAATTGATTTGATGGGTATCCATTGAGGCCGGTCGCTCCTCACTCTCGGGTAAGGTGTGTACATTCCGGCCGCGGTCCGAAATAGCCCGGCGTAGGTGTTATCACCTCACTTTCGTTATTTGGAAACTGAAAACCGACGGCTGCAATACATTAGACAATACATGACTTGAGCATTGTCCTACATAAAATAATGTACCACTTAAGTACCTACATTGAGCTTGTGGCTTATAAAACTGGAGGCTGGAAATTGAAGTTATTTTTGTCAAAATAACGTCGGAGACGACAAAAAGACGTCAATATAACGTCAATTTAGGGTCAGTGACGTAACGATACGTCTTTATGACGAATATTTGCTACTAGAGAGTAAGTCACTTGACGGTCTCTGAATGGTTCTGTAATTCTTGTCTGGTAGTCCGTAGTGTGAGCATCACGCGAAAACGGCTTAACCGATTTCAACAAAGTCACTGTTAGATAGCCTATGTGTAAACTTGTAACATAGGGTTAAACCATGGGTGGTCGAGCTGCAGAATCTATACCTACACAAATAAATAAAATTGAAGGGTCTGTTTGTAATGTCAAAATAAATTAAAGCCCATCAAAAGAGTATGTTAATTATGACAGTAATAACGAAAAACTATTTATTTTAAATAAATAAATAAATAAATAAACTCTCCCAAAAAGTACAAATCGACAAGCTTATGTATGGTCCTAAACTATACAACGCTTGTACTATGGGTACTGTAAAATGAATTGGGGCGATCCCAGTGACACCAGCTAGGCTATTCTGTAACGACAAACTCACTTCGCACGCGTGAATTTGCAGATGAGATGTCAAATTTTGTATTGAAATTTGACATTTCACTAGAAAATTCGCGCGTGCGGAGTGAGTATGACGTTACAGAATAGCCTAGCAGGACCAAAATTACGAAAAGGCCGTTTCAGAAATTTGCCTCTGGCGGGAATCGAACCCGCAACCATCCGATGCAGCCGAGCGGCCTACGCTCTACCACACCGCCACAGGGTCATTAAAAATTAAAAGCCGTAACAAATTGGTGTCTGCCCACAGTGGAGAAACGTCACTTCGGTATGAGGAAATCGTTCGAGCATCGTTACCGGCGCCTGTCGTCATTACCACCCTGCCAGGAAATGATAAATTACAGGTGGAGTATACCAATGATACCGCAAAGGTAGGAAACGAAACGTTTGGCGCGCGCGCACGTAGCGTATATTTAGATCGCTCTACATCCGAGCGGTGTTTCGCAAGACTGCCGCAAGCGCCGACGTCGGCCTTGCGAAGATCACCGACAACACCTGGTTATATCGGAATCAAGATTTGGGCGATATCGTTTACACTCTTCCCTGTAGCCCGATTCACGTAACCAAAACCGTAACGACATCTCAGCGATATAGTTGTTGATAGCCTTTTCGTAACAAGAAAAGGCTATCAACGACTATATCGCTGAAATGTCGTTACGGTTTTGGTTACGTGAATCGGGCCCCTGGAGTGCCGTATCTAGTGAGGCAGGTAGGGCACGTACCTATAGCCCTAACGGCCGAATACTCAAAGGCTACTGAAACATTTAAGTAGGCGTTCATAAATTACGTGAGGTGATTTTTGAGATTTTTCGGCCCCCCCTCCCCCCTTGGTGAGATTTCGTGAGATTTTGTTCGACCCCCTCCCTCCCCCTCTAATCTCACGTGAGATTTTTCAATAGCTTTATTCTAGAGGAGAAACATGTTTTACTTAATTTAACCCAGTTTTCTTGCAACTTTACACTGTTTCTTGCGGTAAAAAAAAATATGTGACATTCGCCGAGACCCCCCTCTCCCCCACGTGAGATTTGGTGAGATTTTGCTCGACCCCCTTCCCCCTAAATGCCTCACGTAATTTATGAACGCCCCCTAAGTCCCACCCACTTATGAGTTGAGACGTCGTTATCTGTATTTTTTATGTATGGCGCGTCAAAGTTAAGCAGCTCTTAGATTTGAGTTGCCTACGAGTATTCGGCCGTAAGTCGCTTAGGCATTGAACTACCATTGCCATTGAGCTCCTATATTGACGGACCATCTGATTCGTCGGTTGATTTTGACCAGCTAATCAGATGCCGAACAGCCAGTCGGCCGACCATTGAGGAGGTTCATCACTATAGCAGCTCAATAGATGTGTCCATATGGCGCGCATGCCTCACCCGAGCACTCATATTATGACATTACGTCTATGCGTTCCGACGTCAAAAGTGAGTGCTCGCGCGAGGCATGCGCCTGATAGAGACGCCGCCATTGGCTCAACGACTTTCAAAGAGGCGCAAAATTCGCAATTCGAGATTGGTGTCACTGAGGGCCATAACACACCGGGTCGTCGCCGGCTACGTATCCAAACAATTTGTTTTGATGGCGACGTCGCCAGTCCGTCGCCACGTGTGTTACCTGTCATACATTTCAATACGAATTAGTTCGCTACGGTGGCAGGCGACGTCGCCATGGCGTCCCGGTGTGTTATGACACTAGACAGCGTCTTGCTCTTTTTAAAAGTGCTATACATTTTATGTAGCCTATACCCCATTTATTATAACATTAGAAATAAGAGGCTCGTAGAAGCAGGGATCCAAAACATTTTATTTCAAAGTCAAAACAACTTTTATTTAGAGTGGTTACATTTTTTTTTTTCACATAAAACAATGCTAAATACTTCAATAACCAAAATAAAAGTACTTTTTATACTATGTTTTATTTATAATAACATCTCGTATCACACATTTTAAGCTGACAACAAAAAAATTGTGAAAAAATAAATGATGGTGAATGACTCAATGACAAACACTGACAGAAAATTATTTACGTCAATTTCATAGACAACATAATCCGACAAAATTAGAAATGCTCTGCTGTCATAACCTCTGAACGGATTAGGTAACATTTTAGATTTGTTAGGATTATAGTGGAACGAAACACGTTCCCGGTATTGTTCACCCCTGCTTCTTTTAGGTTTTTAGCATTGACACTTAATTTTAAATTGGACTGAAATGATAATATTTAAATGAAAGACAATTTATTTTATAATATAAATACTTAAAATAATTACAGTTAGGTGTGACTAGCTGGTATATAAATAGATTATAATAAATTCGACGTCAATCATAACTGTAACATGTTATTTGTACTTATGTTACAAAGTGGACACTAAAAATAACCTTTTTTAACTTCTGTCTAATGCTATAACAAATGGAGTATAATGATACAGTGTTGATAGAGCACTACTTAGATCCTCCGACCAATCTTCACCTGCTCAGCTTTAAATGTTCCCGATAACGATCCCTGGATCTCTACATCACTTTGCGGCGTATTTTCACTTGAAGGTCGTTGTTATAGAGTCAGTGTATTTTTGGCTCGATCTTTGTGGATAAAGAAGTTTGCATAGATTCACTAGATACCGCCCTACTAAGAAAAATCATTTCCAGAAATGAGGCAACTGTCAGTTTCATACAATGGTTGCTGTCACATGTACTGAAGTACTCAAAAATTTTAGCATTATCAGTTGCCGCATTTTATTAGTGCGCATGCTCCATCTAGTTGGAGCGCCGCGGAAACTAAAATTAATCTATGGAAGTTTGTTACCTCAATGTCGGTAGCACGAACGTAAATACATACTGGACTGTTCACTACTGCACAAAAAACGAGCCGAGCGAGAGGCCATAGTTGGGACCGTGTCCCTCTCATTTCGAGTTGCCATGCCAAAATAATATTATTGTTGGGTAGTGATTGTTAGTTTTTAAATCAAGCAAATAAATTAATTTAGTATTTATCGTGACTATTGTTAATATGATAAAACAATAGTCACAATAAATAATACATTTATTTATTTGCTTGATTTAAAAACTAACAATCACTACCCAACGATAACATTATTTTGGCATGGCAACTCGAAATGAGAGGGACACGGTCCCAACTAGGGCCTCTCGCTCGGCTCGTTTTTTCTGTCTAAGAATTGTCAAGGTATAATAGACCTTAAGGCAGCAGAATAAAGTTGAATTTCTTCTTAACCAAAAACTCAAGTAATAGATCCATCTTTATACATTCGTGGTCGGTAGTGAGTGAGGTTACCGGGTTCTTTGCACTTCTTTCCACGTCTTCACCACTTCATCTCTTCTTCTTTCCACTGACGCGGAGCTGGGCGGAGTGGAGCGGAGCGGACCGTGAATTGGCTGCTCACAGTGCTCGAAATCTCCACTGCACTCTTAGCCCATCACAGTCCGCCGCTCCGCTCCACTCCGCCCAGCTCCGCGTCAGTGGAAACGCACCTTTACGCCGCGACTTCGTGCAAAATGGTAGAGCCAAACTGTAGCCAATTAGACGTGTCCACAACATGCACATGCCGTGCGAGGCTGCTCACCCACATGCCTCAGCACGACGTTTGCCTCAGTCGCATGCCGCGCGAGGCAAATGGCGAGGCAACTGACACTCTAGACAGGGAAAGGTATACCCGATCAATCAGTTTGACACGTTTGACATCGTTCTGTCTCAAGACTGCCAAACTAGGCGAGGCAAATGTGAGTGCTCAGGTGAGGCAGGGCGCGCATTTGCCTCACGTGAGGCAAGTCAAACTTGGCGAGGAAAATTTTCCTCGCGCGGCATGTGACACTTCTGGACGTAGCTATTGACTGGCTGGCCCAGCTGTGTAAGTACCACCCTCTCACAGAAGATCTCTTGAGAATCTCATATCTGAAATAACTGATCGGTAAACAATCGATGGTTAAGCAATTCTTGGCGAGGTCAGTCAGAGATGGGTGACAATTTAGTGGTCTTTGAACTGAGCGTCTCCGTGCTTCGGAGGGCACCTAAAAAGTCGGTCTCGGTTGTTGTCATATGGCAGCAGTTGTTCAGAGCCATAACACTCTGGGACTCCAGGCGACGTCGCCAGCCACGTATCCAAACAATTTGTATTGACTGGCGACGTCGCCAGTCCGTCGCCCGGCGTGTTAACTCCTATACATTTCAATACGAATAATTGGCTACGGTGGCTGGCGACGTCGCCCATGGCTACCCTGTGCTATGGCCCTAAGCCTTCTCAGAGGCCTTCGGGTTGGTGAACTCGGTGGTCTGGTGAACTCAGCCCTTAACTGGATTATTATTTTACAATGGATTCACACCAGTCAAAGATGACTCTTCCTGATGACGATGATTGCAGTTGCAACTGCCAATAACTCCGCAATGACTCAACCATAACGTACCGAAATAGACTATATTAATACGCATCCATTCTTATTATGCGGTTAATTATAGGACGGGGTATTGTTACTTTGAGGAATCGTCAGATATTTTTATCCACCAGATAAATTTGTTTGAGCTTCCGAATCTCTCACATATCGTACGAATTGCATCTGTACTAGGTACTTGATGCCGATCTACCCCAGCCAATGCCCTGGCTCCATTAGCCTATGGTCACTACATATTATAAAACAAAGTCCTCCGCCGCGTCTGTCTGTCTGTTCGCGATAAACTCAAAAACTACTACACCGATTTTCCTGCTGTTTTCACCAATGTATAGAGTAGTTCTCGAGGAAGGTTTCAGTATATAATTTGTCAAGTTTTTGTATACATTGGTTAAAATATAATGATATTTGTTGAGGGTGTAGGAAAAAAATAAGCCATCTGGGAGCTTTCAACGAAAACGCTGCCTAAATCGTTTGAGATATAACAAAATGATGTATGGTGGAATTGTGTATCTTATATAGGTCTACAGAAAAGTCCGCGATGGCATATGTCTATGTCTTAAGGATATCCATTTTAATGCTTTAAAAAATGGGCAATCATAAAGCGGTAATTGGAAAGCTATTTATGGGTTGCGGGAACGGGATCAAAATTTCATTATTGCTTTTGGTCGCGATAACCGACATCTACGTGGGCGAAGCCGCGGGCATCAGCGAGTATACTTATAATACAAGCATTGTTTAGTTTAGGACCAACGATCTTTTCTGACCAGTTGGTGTGTAAGTATGGAGAAATGTATTTATATTTATCTTTTGTGAGAGGTGTACCCCGATCCAGTACATATATCAGCTGCAGTCAATTGGCTACAGCTAGGCTATACCACCAGTCAAACCAAGCAAAGCCTATAAGTATGCCATTTCCAGTCATTCCTTATTCCGTGACCACTACTCAAAACCTTCCTTTGAGTGAAATTAAATTTAAATCCACCATTATTGTTAAATAATTTGCAAGTTTCGTTATAATAATAATAAATAAGCCTTTTAGTATTTCTCATTTTTTCCATGCGATAATTACAATTATTTTTAATTACATGCAGCACTAAAACTTTATAAGAATAATATTAATAATTTTATAGTGTATTTAACAATCGATTTGTTTTTCCTTTGTACTGTTTTTCCAGTTAAGTATATTTGTTATAAAAAACGATTTCAATCATTAGAATGTGTATCCCTCTGCAGGGTAAAGGCCTCCTCCATTTTGTTCCATTGGTCTCTATTTCTGGCCGTTATATGCCAATTTTCTCCTGCTGTATCTTTGATGTCATCGACCCATCTTCTTGATGGCCTTCCTCTTTTCCTTTTCCCAATTGGTCCTTTCCATACTACGACACGTTCCATTACAAGATACTATTTTAAGTTTTTTATAATAACTCTACCTGCTCTACTAAGACCGTTGTACGACGGTAGCGTCACCTAGCGTCGCCCGCTGACAACATGTGCTGCTCATGCCCACGATTCAGACGTTTTTATCCTAAAGACAGCTGTAGTTGATGTTAACCAATAGATGGCGCTAGGTGGCATAGATCTAACAAAATATTTAAAAAAATACTATTATTAATAATATAGAATGTTGTTAGAGGGATTATTCAAGTCAAGCCCATGATAATTCATGCTTACACAAATAAACGACGGATGAAACTATAAAAAAATATTTTTTTAAGATTCGCAACGTAGCGGAAACCCACCGCAGTGCACGGAGAGGCCACGCACACGGCCACGGCTACGTTTTGCTAGAAAATGTATGGATAACGTCATTTCGTGCGTAGCCTCTCCGTGCGCCGCGATGGACACGATGGGTTTCCGACTTTAAGGCGAAACCCCACCGCGGCGCACGGAGAGGCCACGCACACGGGCCACGCTTCGCTTTGCAAGTATGTAACTTACATACATTTTCTTGCAAGCGAAGCTTGACCCACGTGCACCGCGGTGGGTTTGCGCCTTTATCTCAATGTACCGGCACTACAACTGTAACAAGATCTCGCGGTGGTGGGCACACGTAGACAAAATACCTACTCGATGTATACAATGTTTTCGTGTACGGCGGCACGCTATGAAGGCCGGTTTGTCATGTGTGAGGGGGAAAGGATGAACCTCATTATAACGGAATAAAATTCATTTTCGCATTAATTTATTTATTTATTTATTTATTAAGGTTCGCCAATAATTGTTACACCCAAAAAAAAAACAAAACTCACAAAACAGTTTCCTTAACTAAGTGTACAATTTTTTAAGGTAAACTCAGCATCCAAGAAAAACATTTAGCAAGTTAGGTATGCGAGAGAAAATATAGATAGGAACTTACTTATAAAATGAAATAAAGTTAACAATAATTAATAAACAAAAAAGTAACGTGCCGACTAAAAGTAAACAAAACAAAACAAAGGAACTACTAAAGACTAACTATTAAGTTAGTATTACAAAAAAAAGGTTAAATACTTTACTTTTTACTTTCTTATTTTTTAAACGGCCAGTCTTATTCCGCTATAATAAGGTTAATTTTCTTCCCCCCCACATGTCAAACCGGCCATCGTAGAATGCCGCTACTATAGTATACCTTTCATACTTAATTTTATGAATGCATTTTTTATTGAATAATTCGGTCAAAATTGCTTGCCCCCCTAGAGAAGTGGCTTCGCCCACAAGCGTTTCTACAAATCGCTACGCTTCATGTATGGAAATGACATAAGTTACGTGGTCTACTTATCGACTTGTAATGTCATTTCCATACATTTAAGGTAATTATAATGCCGTCTGTCGTCGCGGCACATGTCATCGCCACAATTTGTATGAGACCGACTGACGTATGCTGTCTGCCGCGTTATCGGAATCGTACCTTAAAGTGTGTTTTGTAGAAACGCTTGTAAAAGAAGCCACTTGTCTAGGGGGCTGAATTTTTGCTTACAACCACTTACGACTAGCGACAGTAGCCTAGGGGTGAACAGGTTGGGCTAGCAATCGGAAGGTCCCAGGTTCGATCCCCGGTGGGGCATGCACCAATGGATGAATTTTCATCTATGTGCATAATTTACAGTTCGCTGACGGTCAGGGAAAACATCGTGAGGAAACCTACCTATCCCTCGGGATTAGGTAATAGTCAGTTCCTGTATACACGGCGTCAAGGTTCACCACCTGTCACGTTGGGTTCTGACTATCAGGTGAAACGTGGGCTTTGAGTTGGTTAATACCTCCACAATGTGGTGGTGTATGGCCACTCAAAAACCTCTGACTACCCCCGAATGGGGATAAAAGTCGTGACGTTACATTTACGTTACAACCACTTACGGTCCAGCCACGACTTTGCGCTTCAGCGACGGGCTGTCGCGCGGGGGCACCAAAATGTTGCATCACGCCACGAGCTGCAGCTCTCGGCGGCAACGCGCGAGATGCAACATTTTAGCACCCCTGCGCTGTCGCCCGTCGCTAAAGCGCGAAGTCGTGGCCTGGCCGTTAGGGCCCACCGACCCCCAAATCGCACTAATAGTAAGTTGGGACTCCAGTTTCCATGTCCTGTCCACCAGTGATGACCAAATAAGTAAATAACCCGATTGTTCCATTTCAGTACTGGTGGTGAAATAGGAATAGATTATAGGTGGTAGAGCCAAGCAGTCAATTGACTGATGTATACGGTTTAGCTCGACCGGGGTAGTACCTCTCACAGAAGATCGGCGTAAAGTAGCTATTACAGCTGCGTTTTGGACGACGAGTTAGAGAGCCGGAAGCAGCCCTTCAGGTCGACAGTGGACGAGCGATGCTTTTGGTATAACAAAAATCGTAGGGTAGCCTATAGATGCTTGCTATACCAAAGGCATCGCTCGTAACTGCTTAACATCAGGGACCGTGCGCTTGTTTATCACCATAGTACCTAAGGGCCTCCGCAGACTTGCTACTTTTAGTATTGGCGATCGGCGATTTTGCGACTGCATCGATGCGTCATCGCGTTAATCGACTCTCTGCGTTCGATCGCAGTATCAAAGTCGCGCGATTTTGTAACTGCATCGATTCAGCATCGCGATTTTGCGACTTCCTGCGATCGGACGCAGCGACTGCTCCGATGCTGATCCGGTAGCCTGTAGTCAACATGAAAAATCGTTGCGACCGGCATCCGCAAGTGTGCGGGGTGTAGCGTTCAGTCGCTGCATCGAGCTTCCGAAAAGCGACTCAGTCGCTGCGTTCGGCGTTTTTAAGTGTGCGGGGTGTAGCGTTCAGTCGCTGCATCGAGCTTCCGAAAAGCGACTATGTCGCCGATCGCCGATGCTAAAAGTAGCAAGTCTGCGGTGGCCCTAATATAAAAAATTAAAGAGCAGAACCTCTGCTTACACCTTCACGAAATATAAGCATGATATTGTGATGTGTTTTATAGCCTCTGACGTCAACAGTGCTTCAAGGAAACGCAATTCCTCGAACATTTCGGTGTTCAACGGTAGAGTATAGAGAGCGGCATAGGTAGAGTCGCCTCGAACAAAATGAGCAACAGGTGCCGCGGTCTGCAGCAACAGGCAAACCACCTGTTGCTCGTTGCTCTACGGTACAACGAGAGGCAATTGCTAAATTGGAATGAAACAGTATATTAGTTTGTTGTTGTATTTTTGTTCGCGTAGATAGAGTTGAGTACATTTTTTATTTGTTCGCAATATGCCCTCTACTTACTGTACTGGAGTATTGTTGTATACTTTGGAGAAATAATTCTTCTAGCTCTCACACTCAGCGTACGAAATGCGTAACAGTAGGTATATTCCAGCAGAATCCGTAGCAATTCCGTCAAATTTCCGTAAAATAGTCATACATTTTATGCTAATCACGACCATTTTACGGGAATTTAGCGGAAAGGATTCTGCTAAAACATCAGAAAAATGAATGCCAATAATTCTATGACAATGTCTACGAGGTCAGATGTCAAATCTTTCGGGCGCGTCGCTCGCCATATTTAGACGCAGCCGACTACAATTCAACATCTTCCAGATTATATCAATATCCTACCATTTTACAAATACAATGAACTACAAAAAATATACTGTCTTGGCACATCTTGAATACCGCATCCATCTATTGAATTGAGCTTTAGAATTTGGTCGTACCGTCTGGGGCGCAAGTGCATTGAGCATCGCATCCCCCGCCCCCGCGCCCCCGGCCCCGCGTCCCCCAAGTCCTCAGCACGCGGTGGCGGCGTCCCCCGGAGGCTTACCTGCCTGCCCGTGCAGCTTCTATGCAGCCTTTATGAACGAATAGTCTGTTGGCAATGATTATGAAATTGTGCAAGAGGGGTCAAATGTATGTAGGTAGAGTAACCGGTGAATGAAGTACAAATGCCAAGTAGATGAGTGGTTTTAATAGATTTGAAGAAACCATTACTAGAAAAGCGAAAAGATTTATCGCCAAATTAATACAGTTTATTTGCCAGTTTACAATGGGTTTACAAAGCATTTCTAGGAACAAAAGTGAGTTTTAATGCCAGTGTCCTAAGTTCTAGAGTAAATCGTAACTTTCTATAAATTTGTGGTTAATTTTCACAGCATCAAAATGGTTTACAGATTATAGGATTACTCACTAAGGAGTGGATGTAAGTATGATAGCAAAGCGCGATGAATGGAAGAATAAGACATACTGCGCTGACCCCAGATAATGTGATAAGGTAAGGCAGATGATGATGAGTGATAAGATGACCCATTATGTGACCAATCAGAGGGTCAGTCACAAAAGCAAAATGCTACAGTGGCAGTTCAAAGACTAAGCAACTTGGGGGGCCTGAGAGGCTCCGTGATCTCACAGCATGGGCATAGGTATAAACTTATCTCCGCATCTGTTTCATAATCTTTGTCGCGTTCGCCAGCCATGGCGCGCACGCGGCCGGCCTGTCGTTACAGCCGTATCGGAGGCGCGCGTCATTAAGGCTGCGCTTGCGAGCTCAGCGGACGTATGTCGCCGCGCCGCGCATCCAAACAGGCAGCGTCCAAGTTCTGCCAACACTGACTGCTAGCATGTTCGTTACCGTGTTTGTGTGACTGTGCCAATATGTGGAACGTGACATTTGTAGTGATTATCGCCCTCGTCGGCTGCAAGGCTGAACTCCAAGAGAGAGGTGAGCTAATATCCAACTTTTTTCCACTGCACCACTGTTAATCAGCGAATACTAGATACCAATTTAAGTTTGTTCTTACGGTAACTTAACGCGAACTGAAACTGTTGTTTTCGGAGTTACTTTTCTTAAAACACGGTGCGGTGTTTTTTGTCTCGCTTTGACAAACTTTTGCAGTTGAAAAACTTCAAGATTATTTTAGCGAGTTCTAAGATGTTGTGTGGTAACTTCTCAGTTTCCACATCCTTGCTTTCGACAAAGATAAAACACTAACCCCCTTATTCATAGAGATTTCGGCCAGTTTGCAATGGTTTTGAAAAGCATTTTTAGGAACAAATGTGATTTGTAATTCCACTGCAGGTCGATTATAAATTTCTATGAATAAGGGGCTAATACTTCACGTGGCTAGACCTCAATAGAGTTGAGAAAGTCTCTATAAAGTGTGGTTTGACACGAACTCGTCGGGGAGTGCAAGGTCCAAGGCGTTGAACGTTCAAACGTTCAAACTTAAACCAAGTTTAAATTGCCCGTGCAACGGTGTTCAAGTTCGTCTCTACCTATGTTAGTAAACAAATTGACTGATTAGAAAAACGCGCCAGCAATAAGGTCCTTTGAAACCAACTTTACATTTTGCATATGGGAAAAATGACCTTAAGTTGGTCAGTGACCTATCTACTTATAATGAGTTTATTATATTCTTTGTTCGGAACACAAAATAGACTTTTGAATGTTCGTACTTTTGAATATAAGCTTTGTACACTTAAAGTGCCTACTAAATATTGCGGGATACTTATTTTTTGATTATTACTAATGATTGATGGTAATCGAGAGGTAGAGTTCTGTGCCCTAACATTATTGTGCATTTGGCTGCACCAATTCGTTAGGTGCTGGAAAGCGTTATTGTGCATTTGGTTCCAATTCAAACGAAACATTAATACCATTCATTTACCAACAAAATACTATGTACCTAGGACGTGCTTGGTGCCCGAACTTCATTCTGCATTGGTCCCACTGTCCCTACTTTAATGTGCATTTGGTTCCAATACCCTTATACCATAATAGTAAGTCTGAATAAAATTTTCCGACAGTAACCTATACAATATCACCCGGGAATCGAACCCATGTTCTTACGATTGGAACCACTGGGCCATCGATGCAGGTTGGAAGAAAACTGACGTAGGCAACGATACGTGCAATAACAGTGTATGAGTAGGTCTGATAAGCATACACCTTATCTCATGTTAATAGCGGGTACTTAGAACTATCACAGTTTGAGCTACTATGGTTAACCACAGACATGTTTAAAACAGGGGGCTTACCACGACCTCTTATCGCGATTCAATTATAGGAACGTTTTAACGATTCAGCGACTTGTTGTGCAATGACGTACCTTATTGTCATGACAATAAGAAACGTCATTGCACAAATGGCCGCTGAAACGTTAAAACAAAACTGCTATAAGAGGTGGTGGTAAGGCCCCAGATCATAAAATGCCATTCCGACGTCCGCTTGACGCAGTGGTTCGAGCTTAGGCCGCTAGGCTCACTACATCGGGTGGTTGCGGGTTTGATTCCCGCGAGAGGCAAATTTCGGAAACATCGCCAGCACTGCGGTCCATTGTATGGTAGCCATAGTAAAAGCGATGCTTAGTTTGGGACCATACGGTGACCATACAGTGTATATCTGGCGATATATTTATTTATTTATCATTGATGTATTATTTTAGCAGATATGTTACCTTCTTACATCGAAATCACTGAACTCGTTCTCACCGCACCACTACATGCAGCGAAATTCACACATTTTTTACCTATCGCACTCGCAATTCGACAAATAAGTTATCAAAACATAAGGCATTTTGATGCGTGTTAGTCACCGGAAGATGAGCCGTATTTGTAATACCCATATGTTATCAACATTACTTTCCGCGAGCGACTGAGTCGTACTATGTCCATGGACTCAGTTTAGTAAGACACATTATTTTGTACAGTCACGTGTGTCTTGTTTCTTGGTAATAACTTCGATCTTTTATTTATTTTTCTTGTGTTTTCCTAGAAACTGAATACCGAATACTTATCGAATGTCAAATGTTATCTATCAATAGAATTATGTTTTTTTTTTTAATAACAACATCGTATTAATGTTATAATAGGTTTTTAAGATCATATAGATCATCCTTATACTATTTTTTTATGCAAAAAATGTGGCAAACAACCGTACTGTAGCCTATAGACGTTTGCAATCGGCCATGTATAAGCAATGCTCCTACAAATGTCTGTCGCTAGGAATGATAATGAATTTATAATGAAGAATTAATAAAGATAAAATAGAAGAGACTAGTGACTACCTATAAGTGACAGAAAGGTGAATCTCCAATCAAAAGGAAAACTGGAGGCTTACCACAAACTCTTGTTGCGATTCAATTACAGGATCGTTTTAACGTTTCAGCGACTTTTTGTGCAATGAAGTACCTTATTGTCATGACAATAAGAAACGTCATTGTCACGTCATTAAATCGTTCCTATAATTGAATCGCGATAAGAGGTCGTGGTAAGCCCCCTGCAATCGAATGATAACCTTCCCTGATGATGATATGATTTTCCCTAATAACCTAATAAATTATCAACTAATCAAAGACATTACGAAGAAAGAGATACAGATACGATTACATGTAACTTTCAAAAATAGTATGTCCTACTAATCGGAGCATATGGACACAGTACGACTCAGTTGTTTGCGGAAACAAATGTTGAAAACATATCGGTACAGCCAATATAATAATAATAATAATAATATCCTGGGACATTTTGTACACACGGCTACCTGATCCCAAACTAAGCAGAGCTTGTACTATGGAAACCAGATAACTGATATTACTACATATACTACTTTTTTATTTGTAAATACATACTTAATATACATATACACCCAGACTCGGGACATACAGACATGTTCACGCACACAAGTGCATGTCCCGGGTAGGAATCGAACCTACGACCTGCAGCGTGAAAGGCGCCTCCGCGCCAACCACGCTAACGGGCCCGTCGTATACGGCTCATACTTTTGAATTGATTGTCGAATTGCGAGTGTGATAACAGTTTGTACCTATGTGAATTTCGCTGCATGTAGGGGTGAGCACAAGGCTGGTGATTGCATTGTTAAGGGGTACCATATCTGCTAAAATAACACATCAATGCACCCAACGAAAGCTCGCGACATCGCCTATTTTAAACTTATACCAAGCGGAAACAATGGCAATATTGTTATTGTAAGATTGGATGTCATAAGCTATAAATAAACAAATAGTGTAGTGTATAGTACATTTTTTTATACTTGTCCTATTTGGTAAGCAAAGATGGCGTCCAGCGGGGCGATTGCGTAACTTTTTTGTAAACATTGACATCATAACTTTCTTTCTATTTGAGGGTTTAAAACTTAAATACCTACTGTCAATGTTTCAATTGGTTTCGTTCATCCTGTGTCAATTATATACGAAACCAATTGAAACATTGACTAAAAGTTACGCAATCGTCCCGCTGGACGCCATCTTTGCTTACCAAATAGGACAAGTATAAAAAAACGTACTATAGGTACAAGTAACGTAAGAAACCGTCTCTTATCACTTCACAGAATGAGCCGTATTCATAGTACTGTCACAGTGGTATTGCAGTGGTATTTTTAATCGAAGAGTAGGTATTTTTATGATGTTGGTAGGTACTAGCTGCCTCGCGGGTTTACCGACGTTGATGTTCGTATAAAGACAAATAACTTTGCTTCTTTATAATTATTATAAATTTACCGTAAAATTTATAGAGATTTTGAGCCAGTTTTACAAAGCATTTCTAGAACAAAAGTGATTTGTAATGCCATTGTAAGTCCATCATAACTTTCTTTCTATTTGAGGGTTTAAAACTTAAATACCTACTGTCAATGTTTCAATTGGTTTCGTTCATCCTGTGTCAATTATATACGAAACCAATTGAAACATTGACAAAAAGTTACGCAATCGCTCCGCTGGACGCCATCTTTGCTTACCAAATAGGACAAGTATAAACGTACTATACATGTATTTATTTTAACGGCTCTTTTGTTATTGTTTTATATACATTTAATAGCAGTCAAAAGCTTTGTTTTTTACTGTTTCCATGTAACTGCGCTTGCGCCGACAGCGAGGCAGTAGCTCCTTAATAGGAGGGTAAAAGCTGCGCGTAACTAGCAAGTGGCATTTAGTGCCTAGAACGGAAGAGAAATCTGGAAAAACTTGTGTTGTCCAAACAGGTTGAACACTGTGACAAGACACTTGAGTCCAATATTACCAAGAAAGAGGGAAGCAAACTGTCCATACTACACCACCAAGCCAACTGGACACTCGGGTATAAATACTTATCAAATGATAATAAGTCGATGATTCCGCGGTCCGTCCACAACGTAGTGGGCCAGGCCCTCTAGATAAGTGGCATGAACGCTAATCGAATAGAATAGAATAGACTTCACAATGTATGGAAATGTCAAACGTCGGTATGTAGATCAACAACAAGTTGCTATGTACATCACGTGACTTATGTCATTTCCATATATGAAGCGTAACGATTTGAAGGAACGCTTGTAGACGTCAGCCACTTGTCTAGCCCTTCTGGGCACTCCTGTGGCAGTAGCGCCCAATATGTGGTGGAAGGACCGCGGAATCATTGACTTATTATCATTTGATATTTATACCCGAGTGCCTAGTTGGCTTGGTAGTGTAGTAATAGTTTGTACTACCAAACTGAGTCCATGAAAACGGCAAGGCACAGTGGCTCGCGGAAATTTAAGCTTTATGTAATAATGCCTTTTTTTATAGGACTGCGGTGGCAAAAAAGCGTACGGCCCGCCTGATGTTAAGCAGTTACCGTAGCCTAGAGATGCTTACAATACCAAAGCATGCCTTCATATGTAGGGTTCGCCTTCTTCCAAATTGTCCAATAACTGCAATTGTCAATACTTAAACTATTACTCGGATGTTCCCGTCGCCAAAAAAAATAAGAACACACTTCCGGTATTTCAATGAACCGGAAGACTTGAGTAGTGCCAACCTAATGGATAAAGGCACCCCCTGCGCAGTGGCATCGTGCATCCCGCGTGTGCGTGCACAAGTGTTCGCATTTTTTAGGTTCGATTCCCGGGAACGGATATGTGACTCCCACTTGATTGGAGGGTAGTTCTCGGAAGGGTTATTGCTATTTTAATATCCGCTTTCTAATTAGTAACTCTACTTTGGGTTACATAACGATATATAGATTTTTTGTTAGTTGTTGTTTTTGTCCATACATTTGGATGGACGTATCGCGTTCGGAATCCCCGATTCGATATTTCGAAACGCAATTCCGTACGGAAAATTCCGTATGTATGTGGCGGGTCTTAACAACGAAATTAAAAAATAATATCCGAACTGAAAACCTCAACCTATTTTGAAGTCGGTTAAAAATAAAGTTCTAATTTCAAATTCTCGAGTGGTTAACCACAGACCTAACATTCTTTCGATTACAACTATTTGTCTTTTGTTTTTAATAACACATGTACAAAGTCTTTGTTCTATATTTGAAAAATACACCAAGATTGTTTTAGCAGGCGGTGTCGCATTGACAGAATACACCCATCCTCAAACCGAAACGGCTATAACACCGATTCTGTACAACCGACAATCGGCCTTCTAACCACATATTAAGCGCTACATTTGTGCGAGTCGTATTAAGTTGAGACGTTACATTTTCACAACGTTTCGAGCTGATGACTTCAGTAGATGTAACACACGTCATTCTTATCAGGGCAATGCTCGTTATGCCTAACGTACTATGAGAATCCATTAGCATTGTTTTGTTTGTGGTTTCCTTATGGGAGAGGATGGAGTTCTCTATGGGAAGAGCAGTGTCGAAGTTATATTACGTCACGATTTGTTTGGAATAAGTCAAAGTCATTTTTTTATTCATATAAGCTAGAGATAGCACTTATAAATCGTTGACATCAATACATGACATGCTACTTCTTGCATCGGCGATCGGCGATTTTGCGACTGTATCGATGCTGCATCGCGATTTGGCGACTCTGTGCGTTCCGACTGCTCCGATGCTAAAAGCGATTGCCGATGCAAAAAGTAGTGTGTTTGCGGTAGCCCTTACTACCGGTTCGTAATGTTGCTTCTATTGAGAAGAGCCGACAAGAAACTCAATGGTTACTCTTTTCAATAGAAAAATAAAATTTGTAGAATAGTTCAAGCCAGAGCGGCTTGAATTGTAATTTATTTCTCACACGCCCTTAAGGCTCGAGGCCTGGCTAACTCTCGTCTTCCATATAACAAAAATAGTTTAAACCCTCCACAATCAATTAACTAGCATTGATCATGCGGCCCTACTCTCCACCAAGCCAACTAGGAGCTCGGATGGAATGCGGCGTCCCCGCCCGCATACCGCCCGCACACCGCCACCGCCTTTTTGTGCGGGTGACGTCACATTCGACAGGTCCCTAGTTGGCTTGGTGGAGTAGTAACTGCCATAAGTGAGCCCTCAGTGTTTACCAGCTATACATTGGGGAGTACACCATTCAGCTGAATAACGTGTCGTATCATTCCGAACAATGCCGATTAGTATTAAAAATTGTTGACAAAATATCACCAGGCGGCCATTGTTATCGAGCCCGCGAGTGTGCGAACGTTTTTATTTTTTCCTTCTCACTTAATTGATATCCTAGGTATAAAGAATGTGCCAAAATACTCCATTGTACAAGTCGAGCTGTTTAAGTTTATTTTTTATGTCACTGAGGTGGCAATTAATGGCCTGCGCACATTGGCAGATGGCATGGGAGTATTTTAATTTTATCAATCCGAAATAAGGTGCTCCAGCGTGCTCTTCGGTGCTCCGAAAAAACTGCGCCGCGATGCTCCGGGGTCAATCACCGAGCGTTGAAATATATACCTTATTTCGATTGGATAAGTATTAAATTCTTTTGATAAAATTTAAATGCTCTGCCATGACGTCTGCCAATGTACGCAGGCCATAAGCGTACGGCCCGTTGAAATACCAAAGCCATCGCTCGCAGCCGACTGAAGGGGAGTGGGACAGGGGGGGGAGGTGTTTGTTGGGTTTTGATTGGTAACTCTATACTTTAGATTTTACGTGCGAATTACTCACTAAACAGCGGAGAAAAACATCGTGGTTGGTATTGGCAACCACGGACTAATTCGCCTAAAGACGCTACTTACGTCTTAGTATAAAGTGGACAACTTTATTTAACAACTACATTCCATGCGTGGAATTTAACAAAATTTGTTAATGATTGCTAAAATAAAAGTAGCCTAATTTACTCGTTATAACATCAGCTATCTGAAATCTGATAATCCTTTATTGTGGGATTAAAAGCAGACACTTAAATTGTATTTATTTGTATGAATAATTAATCTTTTTCTGTTTAATGCTTATAAAGGCGCCTTAATCCGAATAACTTAGCATAAACATTACTTGTATGCAATTAGAATAATATCAGTTGTATTACTGTGTGAACAACTCATATTTTTGAAAAGTTGGCGGGGTAGAAGATTTCAAGGTCAAGATTTGAACGGACCAATTAAAATGTCATAAGCTGAGCGAGCGGGGGTCTATGGCTTTTTGGTCTGTGTTGGCAACACACGTCACTAGTTCACAGTTAACATTCTGGTCCTAAATTAAATATTACTTTACCTTTTATTCTTTGTTTAGATTTAATTCAAGCGGTCACCCAAACCGGGCTTACTGAAGGGGTGGCTGACGTCTACAAGCGTTCCTTCAAATCGCTACGCTTCATGTATGGAAATGACATAAGTCACGTGATCTACATAGCAACTTGTTGTTGATTTACATAGAAACGTTTGACATTTCCATACATTGTGAAGTCGATTCTATTCTATTCGATTAACGTGCATGCCACTTGTCTAGGGGGGCAGGAGGTAATGGGAGTGTGTGTCTGGCCTAGTCCCATAAAAAAACTTCACGATTTACTCTATGATTTCAAGATAAGGCCTCATATTCACTAGCGAATAGTGGTGTCGTGTGACATGTCGATCTACGTAGGTTCCCACGGCCGGCCGGTAAAATGGCCACATAGCAATTATGCAAAAGCAATTCATTTTTCAGATTTTCTAGCAGAATCTTTAGCAATTCCGCAAAATTTACTTACGTAAAATGGTCACAATTCCCAGTGACACCCGGATCGGGACAAATCACGAAAAAGCAGTTTCCGAAGTGGTTGCGCGACACCGAGTTGGTTGCGCTACCAAGCGGACACCAGGTGCAATAACCTCCATGTAGCTCTATACATTTGTTGGTGGAGCGATTGGTTGCGCTACCACTGGTGTCCTCGTGCGATATAGCTCTTAAGCCGAGTCGTCAAAAGAACGATTTCGTGTCGGCTAGCCGATACGAAATCGAAATCTTAGACATTTATTTTCTCTCCTTATTAATCTTTACGGCGAAATGTAAGCTAGAAATGTTATGGCTTCAAGCACCGACGCAAACATCTAGTAGGTAATATAATAGCTTTAATGATAAGACAATTTTACTGGAAAATAATAAAGGTGATATCGTATTATGGCTCCTTTATTATGGCTAGCTGACCTTTTCTTGGAATGTACCAGCCGTTGTACAAAAACATATAAACAAAATATAAAGGTTAAAATATAATAACAAATCTATTCTGCTCTTAAATGTAAGCTATCTGAGAACTGGGGCCTTACCACCACCTCTTATAGCAGTTTTGTTTTAACGTTTCAGCGACTTTATGTGCAATGACGTTTCTTATTGTCATGACAATAAGGTACGTCATTGCACAAAAAGTCGCTGAAACTTTAAAACGTACCTATAATTGAATCGCGGTAAGAGGTCATGGTAAGCCCCTGATATCGATACTTAAAAACTGCATTAATAATATTAACTAGTTGTTACCCCCAGCTTCTCGCATTACCACCCTCTCACAGAAGATCTACGTAAAGTAGCTATTTATGGAAACCCAAACCCCGCTTCCCTCCCCTTCGGCAACGAGCGATGCCTATGGTCTATAGGTTACGTTTTTCTTTAAATCCTTGAACGTGCAACCTCAAAACTATTGTATTCGTAACAGCAAGTGTTAAATACACTATTATTATACGAAGTCAAAGAAGATACATATCTATCAGATGTTGGCCTTGTATACGCTCGTTATAAGAACAATGTATATGTATACGCACGTATATAAAACGGTTTTAGGGACGGCATACATAATTATCTAGCTATGGTAATAATCTGAACGTGTACATATATTTTTTATTTAACTAAGCGCCGCCATACACGGACTGCATTTTGCAGTCGGAAGCAACTGCAAAATGCAGTCCGTGTGCAGTCGCGTGCCGTCGACTGCAACCAACTGCAATAGAGCTGTCACTTCCGACTTCAAAATTCAGTCCGTGTGCTATCGCGTGCCGTCGTCGACTGCAACCAAACTGCAAATGCAAATGCGGTCCGTGTATGTTAGCGCTAAGGTGGCAAACAAGCGTACGGCCCGCCTGATATTAAGCAGTTACCGTAGCCTAAAAATGTTTGCAATACTAAAAGCATCGCTCGCAAAGGGGAGTGGGACAGAGGGAGCTTCTGACTCTTTCACAAATTGAACGAAACGATATTCTGTGAGAGGGTGTTACTACCGCAGTCGTGCCAGCTCATATCATGAGCTGCAGTCAATTGGCTACAGCTTGACTCAATTACCTACCAATAAACTTATTACTTAGACAAGGATATCGCTACTAACAAATATTTTCTTTTCTATTACTTTTTCTAATGAAACGTTACAATTATTTGTTCATTCGGTTTCCGGTTCTTGTATTTATCTGTAAAAATGTTTTTTTTTTTTTTCTGAGATACATATTTCTTAAACCGGAATTCAGGTATTGGATTCAAGACAGTTCTACGAGCTTTGACTTCCACATGTAATACGTAAGTATATTTCTTTTATTAGGGCTTCTGTAGGTATGAGAGCCGTCAGATAACTTTCCACCTAATAAGAATAAGAATAAATTTATTTTAAAACATCAGTTACACGTGCGCAAATTACAATAGTAGTATAATGGTATAAAGCATGTAACTAAATCACAATAACATGGGCGTGTTACTGTGGAACCCAAACTAAGCAAATGCTTGTATCTTGGGAACCAGAGAGAAAAAAAAATTTTTTGAAGAATAAGATTGGGAATAAATTTGAAGTTTTGATAGTTTTTAATTGGTGGATAAAAGTTATCTAAAGATTCTGAATGCCTTTGTTTTAACCATGGTAGTTACTATAAAATCATCTTGTTTTAAATACCGCGTTTAAAACATGTTTTAAACGTTTAAAACAGAACGATTTTTTCCTGCTGTTTTAAATCAACGTTATAAACAATGATTTAAACACGTTTTAAACAGTTTCAATTGTCCTGTTTTTTTGAAACTCTGATTTTAACACAGTTAACTGCAACTAGTTCACCCTCTGTCACGTTGGGTTCTGACTATCAGGTGAAACGTGGGCTTTGAGTTGGTTAATACCTCCACAATGTGGTGGTGTATGGCCACTCAAGCCTCTGACTACCCCCGAATGGGGATAAAAGTCGTGACGTTATATGTATATATGTTAATTGCAACTAGCTGGACACATTTAATAAAAATACGATCACTCGTTCGATATTTTTTCATGCGTATTTTTTAGAGAATGCTCCCAGTGCCGTATAAACTTTGTTTGAAGCGTGGCGAGTTTTGATTGTTGTATGGATGATTATCTTTGCTGCGCAGTCCATTGCTGGGTTAGACATATTGGCAACACCGATGCGTCTTGATACAGCAGCAACAGGCGATGAACAATAAACTCAATGAATTCAATCATTGCATTCTGTTGTTTTATCAGTAGGTGTCCGTTTTATTTACATGGACGATTGTTTTTAATAATAATGATTTACGATATCTGACATCCGCTGATTAATCATCAATGACTGCCATTTCGTATAACTGAGATGGCCCTAGTGACCCGACGTTGATATCATATCAACAGGAAAATGTATTGTTTTAATAATAATACATTTATTGATACTTATGTATAAAAACTGTGAGAGACTGTCAGAGAAGGGCCTACTCTGTTTCAAACTAAAACGAAATTTCGCACGAAATTCGCGTATTTTCTACTACGTTTCTCATTGATTCCGACATTTCTTACGAACGAAAATTGTTTGACGTCTTCGTCGTCGTCGAATCTAAACGTCAAACAATTTTCTTTCGTAAGAAATGTCGGAATCAATGAGAAACGTAGTAGAAAATACGCGTATTTCGTCCGAAATTTCGTTTTCGTTTGAAACAGAGTAGGCCCTCTGGGACGGAAGATACGGATGGACGGACGGACTGAACTTATAAGGCCGGACACACATTATCAGGAACATTTGGTCAAAAAAATTGTGGACGCAGACCGTCCATTCCGTTGATAGTTGGCGGGGACCAATACAAAGGAGCAAGTTTCTGATAATATGTTACCGGGCTAAGGGTTTCTCATAGAGTTTCTTCATCCCCATATACCCCGTATCCCCGCCGCCATATACGGACTGCTTGTCGACAGCCAATACGGCTCATTTTTTGGCTGATGAATCGCGAGTGCGATAAAAAATTGGGTGAATTTCGCTTTATGTATTGGTGCGTTGAGCATAAAGGCGGAAACCCACCGGCGCACGGAGAGGCCACGCACACGGGCCACGCTTCGCTTTGCAAGAAAATGTATGCATGACGTCATTTCGTGCGTAGCCTCTCCGTGCGCCGCGGTGGACACGGTTAAATAAATTTTCTTGCAAAGCGAAGCTTGACCCTCGTGCGTGGCTCCTCCGTGCGCCACGGTGGGTTTCCGCTTTAAATCTGGTGGTGGCAATGTTAGGAGTTACCATATCGTCTAAAATCCAATGTATTATTGTCTAGTAATGCTTATTTAGTCTAGGCATCATGAATCATATCTTTGTTTTATAAATTCAACTATTTCATAGAGCTGTTATTTTTTATTCGCATTGTTATCTAATTCCTGTTGGTGCCCTTGCGTCCGCGCACGTTCCTTTGTTAGCTGGTTCTAAACACTTCTGTTCGATGTTATCGGACTATGAGAATGCTTCGCAAGACTTATACCTACATAATAATTGTGTATTATACCTTGATTGTATATAAACATAATATAATAAGTAGTATCTCATACTTTGCTGAATATACAGGCTGACTGGTTGAACACTTTACATATTGATATAGAGTGCTCAGTACTCGATTCTCGTTCTAATTATGTAAAAAATAGATGCCTAATATTTGCCTAATTTATCTTTAATTATCCACTCAAAACAATTAGCATGGTCAGGATCGTACCTCCTTGATTTGACGTACCTATCAAGTGTCATTAGCACTAGCGTTCTACGCGAGGCACTGCGGTGTCCACAATTTCCGAGTTTTAGCACATTCATTTAATGAAGGTTTTCTCTGTAGTTCATTGGTATTTTCTTAATTTTATTTTTTTAAACATTGCATCTTACCATAAATTATCAAGTCCTTCAATATGTAAAGTGTTTAACCAGTCAGCCTGTATAAATAGGTAAATGGGTGTGTTCACAATGTTTCCCTTCGCCGTTCACCAAGTGATCTTCTTCCTACCCTATGCCATTGATTAGGGTCGGCTTTCAGTCTTCATATATAGCCATAACATACCTAGTAGCCATAGCGACGTCGCCAACCCCGTAGCCAAGTGAAAATATGTCAAAATATTAATTTATTTATATGACATATGACAGGTAACAAACCTGAAGGGCTAGACAAGTGGCTGACGTCTACAAATTCGCTACGCTTCATCTATGGAAATGACATAAGTGACGTGATCTCAAGCGTGATCTTCATAGCGACTTGTTGTTGATCTACATAACGAAATTTCCATACATTGTGAACTCTATTCTATTCTATTCTATTCGATTAGCATTCATGCCACTTGGCTAGCCCCTCTGGCGACCGACTGGCGATTGGCGACGGACCGGGACCGTCGCCAGTCGGTCGCCAGTTATGTTGCCTGTCATATTTTGACATATTTTCACTTGGCTACGGGGTTGGCGACGTCGCCATGGATACTAGGTGTGTTATGGCCCATAATCTATACATAGCTGATGTTATAAGGAGTAACTTAGGCTACTTTTTATTTTAGCAAACATTAACAACAAAATATTGTTAATTTAAACGCGTATGAAGTGACGGGTACAGCTAGTTACACAATAATAATAATAATAATATAACGTCACGGCTTTTTATCCCCATTCGGGGGTAGTCAGAGGCTTGAGTGGCCATACACCACCACATTGTGGAGGTATTAACCAACTCAAAGCCCACGTTTCACCAGATAGTCAGAACCCAACGTGACAGGTGGTGAACCTTCTCGCCTTGTTGTCGTTACGCAATAAATAACCTCAAATCTCTAAAAAACTAAATAATATATTTCCTTGGAATGCGGTAAGCACTCGATCGATCGTAAATCTAATAGTTAGTTAACAAATGCGTTAATTCGCTATAGTAGGTAACGTAGCGTTTATTACCGCGGCGTTCCCATGGCCGTATCAATTAAAATATTAGTTGTACTGTACGTTCTGGCAGACGGCTATGCACTACCACAGCCGCGGCAAGACAAAACGCGGTTTTTTCTCATTCTCTCCTATGCATTAAGGTAGAGAGAGAGCAATTCGGTGCGACATAAGTCTTGTCTTGGCGGTTGCGCTATTGTAGCGCCGTATCCACCTTAAGGGGGCGTCCATAAATTACGTGAGGCATTTTTAGGGAGGGGGTCGAGCAAAATCTCACCAAATCTCACGTGGGGGAGAGGGGGGGTCTCCGCAAATCTCACGTATTTTTTTCAAATATCTCACAAAATCTCACCAAGGGGGAGGGGGGGTCGAAAAATCTCAAAATCACCTCACGTAATTTATGGACGCCCCTTAAGCTACGGGCTCCTCCAATAGCGGCGCCGTCATATAACGGACGTAACTAGAACGTTGGCTATGTAAACATAATGTCGCGGTTTCCTAGAGTGCGGAATTAGACACCGTTGTTTACGAGATACGCCAATGTTCTAGTGCGGCCGTTATATGACGACGCCGCTATTGGAGGAACCTATAGCTTTAATGACGAGTCATAGTCGCGGTGGTGTACACACGCAGACACTCGATGTATATACTGAGTGTTTTAGTGTCGTCGTGTGGATACACAAAGGTACGCGTCAACTTGTGAAATGACATCTCATAACGTATCGTTAAACGAACCCTCCATGCAGTCTTGTTAATGTATCATGCATGCATGCACGATAATGAATGTCTTATTGTCAATAAAATACTGTAATGATAAAATAATGATACCGTCACAATAACTGCATAATGTCGGTAGGCGTAAGCATGTGTATTATTATTTCTTTCTACCACTTTGTAGAGTATAGCGAAGGTGATAGAGCCAAGCTGTAGCCAATTGACCAGGGCTGGCTCGATCGGGGTAGTACCACTCTCTCACAGAAGATCGGCGTAAAGTAGCTATTACAGCTGCGTTTCGTACGATGCGTGTAAGAACCGGAATTCGGAAACGGCCTTTTCGGAATTTGCCCTGTTCTGGGTGTCACTGGGATCGCCCCCAGTCCGATGTCACTGGGATCATCATTCATCATCATCATCAGGGGGCTTACCACAAGCTCTTATTGCGATTCAATTACAGGAACGTAATAACGTTTCAGCGACTTTTTGTGCAATGACGTACCTTATTGTCATGACAATAAGAAACGTCATTAAAACGTCGTTAAAACGTTCCTATAATTGAATCGCAATAAGAGCTTGTGGTAAGCCCCCTGATCATCTATAACAGAAGTAAGCGAAGTATAATAGAAGTAAGCGGCGTCTTGACTTAATAGTCTGTGATAGCTGTCAAGTGTCATGTGAGCATCGGTAAAGCTACACATGGTTCACAGTTAGTTTACCTCTGACGTTCCTCATTTTATTTTTGTAAAACGCAAAGTCAGCCTTTAAACTTGGCCTTTGAGGCCATGAACTGTAGATAATGCTTTATTCTACAGCCTACATGTAATGTAATGTAATGTAACGTCACGACTTTTATCCCCGTTCGGGGGTAGTCAGAGGCTTGAGTGGCCATACACCACCACATTGTGGAGGTATTAACCAACTCAAAGCCCACGTTTCACTAGATAGTCAGAACCCAACGTGACAGGTGACAGGTACAGCCTACATGACTTATAAAAACCTAATAACGACCACGTTTTACAAAAAAAAAAAAGTTAAATGTCAGAGGTAAAATAAATTGGGAAATACACTATAGCATATCAATGCGGTCAGATGTTTGCAATGTTCCATTTCACATGACGGGCGCTGGCTAATTATAGTGTATTCACAGTTATTTTACCTCTGATATTTACCTTATTTATTAATTTTTGGTGCAGTGGTAGCCGATCGGTTAAGCACGCGTCTTGCGGGCTTAAGGTCCTGGGTTCAAACCCTGGCTAACACCTCTGGATTTTTCGAAATCTATGTGTGAATCATAACTTTAATATGATTATCACTTGCTTGCGGTGGAGGAAAACATCGTGAGGAAACCTTTATGTCTTAGTGAAAGTCCTAGTACATGTGAAATCCACCAACCCGCACTGGGCCAGCGTGGTGGATTATGGCCTGAATCCCCCTCGCATTGAGGGGAGGCCCGTGCCCAGCAGTGGGACGTTAAAAGGGCTAAAATTATTATTATTATTATATATTTTTTTTGTAAAACGTGGTCGATATTAGGTTTTTATAAGTCATGTAGGCTGTAGAATAAAGCATTATCTACAGTTCATGGTCTCAAAGGCCAAGTTTAAAGGCTGACTTTACGTTTTACATAAATAAAATGAGGAACGTCAGATGTAAACTAACTGTGAACCATCTGTAGATCATGACACGTCGAAACTATGTCGTGTCTAGGGCATATTAATCACGGGAATGCGTCTCATTACTGATATTATTTATCCCATTTTTCGAAGAGATGGAACAATACAGTATAGCTTGGTTCGGCTTTGGTTGTCTCACTCATCGTACTAGCTACTTTACGCCGATATTCTGTGAGAGGGTGATACTACCCTCACCGAGCCAGACAATTGGCTACAACCTGGCTCTACCACCAATAAGGGGCCATCCAATAATTACGTCACACGAATTTCATAATTTTAGACCCCTCCCCCCCTTGTCACAGCTGGTCACATTTTCGAGACCCCCTCCCCCCCTTTACCTGTGACGTAATTAATGGATGGCCCCTAAATAGATCATTAAACGTGTTATTTATACTCGAAGAAGTTTTAAAAGTCAACAAGCAATTTCATAGTGCCATACATCATCTAAAGAGGCCAATAACCACCAACTTTTTTCAACTGGCCTTGGTTCTGAGTGCCTCAAAGAGTGCATTCACTTTTCTACGTGACCTCAGCCTCCAGTAAGTACGAACTAAGATGCACTGCTTCAACAAACCCACTTCATTCAATCCTTCCGTCACGTCCCGACATTTCGGTGCGTGTAAACAAAACTCAGGGCACTACGCATTCCACACCAATTTAATCATATGGCGATCACGGGGCACCCATGTTTAAAACAATGTCATACCCTTTTATTTTTATTATTACGACACAGTACAACATAGAGACTTTTGTTTGAGAACAATGCCCACTAAATAAAAACCTTTTATGATGTAGCTGCACTCGCAAACATTGGGACCAATATCCAATCTTAAGTGCTCGAAAAAGTTAATAGGTTTTTTGTACCGTTCCGTGTTCAGAGTTAAAAAATATCATTCGCCAGCTTCTGGAGCCATCATTCTAGTTACAGCTGCAATTATATGACTAATAACACACCGCGAGTGGACCAATTACATCAAAATAAAACAATAAAGACCCCGTGATATCATTACACCCATAGATCTCGATAATTAGTTGAGTCACCTAGCGTACGCGCACCTAAGGAATTGGGAGCTGGGCGCCGAAGTTTGCCGAACCCGGCCGAAGATTCCCGAAGGCAGGGAGGAGCGGGGGCTTCGGCAGGGCGTGACGGGTGCCCAGCTGAGCGTGACGTGTCCTACCAGCGAGCCTCGATACCACATGGTGCTACCGGCGAACCCATACATCAATTGGTACGTCCACACTTACCGAGCAGTCGCGCGAGGTAAATAGATGCGTCTAAAAGAGGGGAGCGGCGAGCCCGGGTAATCATTTAATATTATTACGTCTACGCGGTCAGACATCAAAACTCATTGCTCTGGCGCGCCGCTCGCGTTCAGGCGGCTCGGCTGCTCGTATAGTCTCGACGTACCTAACCATTATGCTAAGTTGATGTGGTTCCTACCCGAGTTTGTAAGCGAAACTCATTTATTTATAACTACAAACTTATGCTTACTAATTAAATAAAACATTATCCAACCTTGGGATATCAGCATTAGTAATTATACGAATTGTAAAAAGTCTCGGTCAGCCAATCGCGTGTCGCGGACGAGGTTAATGATAGCCATGAACAACGAGAGGCCAGTGATGACAGGATCAACATTGACACAAAAATACAGTACGAAGTAACTGCCAGTACCGCCAGAATAAGTAACGGTTTACCTCCTGATAGTACTGAGACCCTGGTAGTTTATAACAATTCAGATGTTAATCCCACTAATATTATAAATGTGAAGTTAAGAATAAAGTTAAGATGGATGGATGGATAGATGTATGGATGGATGAATGGATGTTTGTTACTCAATCACGCCAGAACGGCTGAACGGATCTTGATGACATTTGGCACAGAAATAGATTATAGTCTGGAATAGCACATAGCCTACTTTTTTTTTTAAATTATGCGCGGACCAAGTCGCGGGAAAAAGCTAGTTTAAGATAAAATGACACATATCGACAGACCACACATCAACTGTATGGTCCCAAACTAAGCAACGTTTGTACTATGGCTCATATAATGGAATGGGGGCGATCTCAGTGACAAAAAAGTTATGTCTTGCTTACACATTACGGTCATGAAAAAGACGGCAATACGGTTAATTTGGTCAAGTTCAGTTTGTGTACTAACAGATTCAACCTAAATAATTAACCATTCACTGCTTTTGTGTCAGTAAGAAAAATATTTTTCGCCTAAAAATCAGCCAAGAACTAAGAATACACCTAATGGAATTATTGTAATATTTTGTGAATAATGTAGTTTAAGGAACAACTAACTAACGGTCCAAAAATAAAATTATAAAAACAAAAGCGGGTAAATGGCGTTTAGTATCAAATGGTCAAGGAGCTAGCAGGTAAAATAAAGGATTGAAAAACTCACCAACTACAGAGAAACGCTATTAAAAAGGGGAGGAGTCTTGTCTTCAATGTCGGAATGGGTGCTACATCAGGCGCATGCCGCACCCGAGCACTCAGTTTTGACGTCGGAACTCATAGACATGTCATAACAATGCTCGGGCGAGGCATGCGAGGCATCTGAGTAAATTTCATAGAATGTCAACTTTTTGAAGCGATCATGATGAATAAAGATGTTTGGAATCCTTCAGCAAGCATCCCCAATATGATTTTAATTTTTGTATTGATCTGTCGCCTCTTATAATTATTTTGCATACTTTATACTTCAAGTTGAATGCTGGACGAAAACCGGTCGTAATTCCGGTGTATACAGTTATAATTACCGCGGTTATAAAAATATCTCCCGATCGACTTTGTATAATTACCAGAATTCTGTTATGTTACGAAAACGAAACTATAAAATCCCGATATACGAGTTATTTTTATGAAGTCTCTCACGGACTCCGCGACAATCGTTTCGGAGAAATCTTTGTTATTTTAATTGCGGCGTTATACAGCCGATTTGGATTATCGGCTCGATCTGCGATCGAGATTCGCGTTTATTGTTCTAGAACTTGTTTGAGCTGAATATGAAAGAAATATTTGAAGTTTTGAACGGAAAATATTTGACGGGCCCGTTGGCGTGGTTGGCGTGATGGCGTCTTTCACGCTGCAGGTCGTAGGTTCGATTCCTACCCGGAACATGCATTTGTGTGCATGAACATGTCTGTGTGTCCCGAGTTTGGGTGTATATGTATATTGAGTATGTATTTACAAATAAAAAAGTAGTAGGTATATGTAGTAATAACAGTATCTGGTTTCCATAGTACAAGCTCTGCTTAGTTTGGGATCAGGTAGCCGTGTGTAGAAAATGTCCCAGGATATTAATAACCGCGGTGGAGAAATTGTCACAACGCTTTTTGACTTGACTTGGCACAGCACTTCCGTGCCTCTGTGGAGAAGAGAAAACAATTGCGCAATCAACTTTTCATTAGTATCATTATGAGGCGCTCATAGCCAGCTGCAATCACTGATCGGTAAACGATCGGAGGTTAAGCAACGCTCGGCAAGGTCAGTCAGAGATGGGTGACCATTTAGTGGCATTTGAACTGAGCATCTCCGTGCTTCAGACGGCACGGAAAAAGTCCGTCCCGGTTGTTCTCATCAAGGCAGCAGTCGTGCCTCGTCAGAGGCCTTCGGGCGGCTTGAACAACTCTGACACCAGTAGCCCGATTCACGTAACCAAAACCGTAACGATGTCTCAGCGATATAGTCGTTGATAGCCTTTTTGTATTACGAAAAGGCTATCAACGACTATATCGCTGAGACATCGTTACGGTTTTGGTTACGTGAATCGGGCCACAGGCCCCCTAGCCAGGCCCAGCCCTGCCTAGCCTAGGCATGAGCAAAGACATTGCAAGAAGAGTTAGACAAGCGAGTAATACTAATCTTCTTCTTGTTATCGTATGGTTAGTGGCCAACCTGGCCTCCTAGCCAAGTGGCGTCGTCTACGAGCGTTTCTACAAAACGCTACATGGACGCAACACACGCAACGTGTAACGCATCGCTTCATGAATGGAAATAACATAAGTCGCGACTTGTAATGTCATTTCCATACATGAAGCGTGGCGATTTGAAGGAACGCTTGTAGACGTCAGCCACTTGTCTAGCCCTTCTGACATGTGTCGGTTCTTCGATAAGTCATTCGTCATAGATCAAAACACCGTTTTTACACAAGTAGATGTTATAGTACTAATTGCATCATTACACAAGGCATGGCGCCGCGAAGCGTTACGTGTCAGGCATGTTATAGCCGTCGGTATCTGCTGAGGCCGTCGCCACTCAACCGTGATAAGTTACGACTGACATCGGCGACCGGCGTACGCGCACTATAGCTTCCGTACTTACCTGTAGCCCGATTCACGTAACCAAAACCGTAACGATGTCTCAGCGATATAGTCGTTGAGCCTTTTCGTATTGCAAAAAGTCTATCAACGACTATATCGCTGAGACATCGTTACGGTTTTGGTTACGTGAATCGGGCCACTGTACGCCTGTACCAACTATCTAGTCAGTTTTAGCTTAGGGAAACGCAGATTCAGATTTGACGGGCCCGTTGGCGTGGCTGGCGTGATGGCGCCTTTCACGCTGCAGGTCGTAGGTTCAATTCCTACCCGGGACATGCATTTGTGTGCATGAACATGTCTGTATGTCCCGAGTCTGGGTATATGTATATTAAGTATGTATTTACAAATAAAAAAGTAGTGTATGTAATAATATCAGTTATCTGGTTTCCATAGTACAAGCTCTGCTTAGTTTGGGATCAGGTAGCCGTGTGTAACAAATGTTCCAGGATATTATTATTATTATAGATAGCATATAAGTGAGTATGATGGCGGCTGTACACGCTCGAAACACCACGAGGCAGGCGGCGTGCGAGCGTGTACATGGTGCCCTCGTCGCGTCGTCTCGTGGACCTCGTTCGGTTTCGGAAGCGTGTCGGTTTTTGCGCTCGAGTCAAAGGGTTTCTGCTGACCATCGCAGCGGGCATCCGGATTTCTATTGATCGAGTGTGTACATTGTTGAGCAAAGAGAGACACGCGAGGTGACGAAACGAGCGTGTACAGCCGCCTTGTCACCGTGTCACAAATTATGCAGATAACTGTAGACATGAAGATTTACCCCCAAAATAGAAAGTTATATCTTAGGGCCTCCGCAGACTAGTTACTTTTAGCATCGGCGATCGGCGATTTTGATGCTGCGTCTCGCTCGTTCGCGCTCGAAGAAACGCGACGTAGCATCGATACGTCACAAAACGCCGGTCGCCGATGCTAAAAGTAGCTAGTCTGCGGAGGCCCTTACACTGGCATTACAAATCACATTGGTTCCTAAAATTGCTTGGTAAAAATTGAACGGAATTCTTCATTTTGAATCGCAAATTCTTGGCGGTCAGCACCGGCAAGAGGACTGATGGCCAACTGATGGCCGACTGATGGCCGACTGATGGCCAACAGATGGCCAACAATATGTCGACCGCCAAAAATTCACGATTTATAATGAAGAATTCATGACCAATTAGAGACCAATGATTTCGCAGTTGACATTTGTGGAGAGACTCAAGAGACTCAAGGCTTTGTCCATGTTTGTGTGTTATAGTCTATGGATTCAAGGGATGTGCTTCATATCCAACTGCCTAGTAATGCTCCACCAAGCCAACTAGGAACCTGTCAAATGTGACGTCACTCGCACGAAGAGGCGGTGGCGGTATGCGGGCTGTATTCGGGCGGGGAAGCCGCGTTCCAACCGAGTTCCTAGTTGGCTTGGTGGAGTAGGATCTCTGCAAATATTCGCGGGGCTCCGTTTATTCGGTGAGCGGTTGGCGCGGGCCGCTGCGCCGGCGCCGTCACGCTCGCCCGCCGCCAGCGAGTTGGCCTCACGCTGCCACACGCTTTTTTGCCATCGGTTCATCGTAACGTTATAATTATTGGAATTTTTTGGCGATGTTTATGTTGGAAATCTGTAAGCAGCTCGGCTCAAAGCTGTTCTCGAATTGTTGCTGTAAGTAAGGTTGTTTGTTTCTACTGTTAATTGGCTACACAGCACACACACACAATATACATATACCATGGAAACACACACACAGTACAGTAGGTATTTTTTGCGTTATGGCTTTGCTTTTCGCATATAGCCAGAGTCAAGTATTTTTTTATTTTTTAGTATTTTTAATGTGCCAAGCATAGGAAGGCCTTTGGCCAGGCCTTAACCCCTCGAGTGATGCGTGCACATACGCATGTGCATAAGTTCAATAGAAAATGTACTGTCTTTTTTTTGGATCATTCCACGGGTTAAAATATACCAATATTAATTCTAATGTTCCAGCAAATGGATGATCTTCCAGCCAATTGGGTGTTAGGTCCACAGAGTAAAGACTAAAGAAAGAGGTGCCCTCATTAGACATATGTATGAAAAAAAACGTGGTCATTGTTTTTTCATTTTCATTGTTCTATCTACCGGTAAATAGTTGAACTACTCGCTTCGTTTTATGTCGATGTTAGTACTAGGCCGACCACTCGGCCGAGTAGCTTAGGGCCAGTCCCCTTAGTAATTGGTCCATGGTTAGGTCTCTCCCTGTAGCCCGATTCACGTAACCAAAACCGTAACGATATCTCAGCGATATAGTCGTTGATAGACTTTTCATATGTCGGGGTCTTGTATTATACTAGTGATGTGGCTCGGGAATCGAACTCGCTAACACCCGATGCCGTAAGCCGAGTGGCAGACGCTCGAATTGCGGCTATCATTCGTAGCTCCAATGTCTATTAACATTAACATCCGGAGCTTACGTTCAAGATATCGGTAGTTAAAGGGTTTACTCAAAGCCAGTTTTGTAAACCTGCATCAATTAGATACGTCGAGTTGTCAGCAGATATGATAGCAAAACGAGTTCCGGACATCCGGCAAACAGCGCGATTACTTTTCAATCGACGCTACACAGAGAATTGAAGACCTAAGAAGTAGAATATACTTATAGCTTTTGCCCGCGATTACGTTTTCCTGTAAAAAGTTGTACATTTTAATATCGGTAACGTGCGAGCGATGCCGCCTCTATTATATAAAACCAGCCAAAGGCGTATCGGACTCGCTGTAAGGGTTCCGTACCACCGTAAAATAAAAACGTCAAAAATATCAAGTTTCTTATACGTATGGGGGACACCCTTTATTTTTAAAATTTATTTAATTTTTAGTGTTTGTTGTTGTAGCGGCAACAGAAATACCTATATTTTCTGTGAAAATTTCAACTCTCTACCTATTACAGTTCGTGAGATACAGCCCGCTGACAGACGGACGGATAGACTGTCTGTCACGGACGGACAGCGTAGGCATAGTAATAGGGTTCCTTCGGCACCCTTTGGGTACGGAACCCTAACAACTGTTTTGCGTCTCTTCCGGGAACACTACCATGATGATCATTGCAATGACATGATTAAATAGCGGAGCGATGTCTCACACCGACCTCATTGATGCGCTCTCAATTAGGATGATGATAACATTGACACATCATTGGTATACTGGTTCACATCGGTTGGAACTAGGACTTTGAGACCACGGTAAACCACGCTCAAGCCATTGATGTACTATTTCAGCAGATATGGTAACTTCTTACATCGCTATCACAAACGAAATTCATACATTTATTGCACTCGCAATTCGATTCGATGAGTGAGAGAGCCGAAAGCCCAATCATGCATGTCCCGGGTAGGAATCGAACCTACGACCTGCAGCGTCAAAGGCGCCTCCACGCCAACCAAGCCAACGGGCCCGTCAAAGCATCTATAGCATTGCAAGCATCTATAGGCTACGGTAACTGCTTAACATCAGGCGCGCCGTACGCTTTTTTAAATACGCAAAATGGCTCGCAAATCTTCAAATACGCACCTCGTCTTTGGCTATGTAAGACATAACCCTATGTATGCAAGCATGAAGCACGCCAATAGCTGCGATGGAACCTCCCTTCCGGGGACTCACGCGTGCGCATTCAGCATTTCCTGGCCCCACCTTCAAACCATTTGTTATATTGGGCCAGACAGAAGAGTAGGTACCTATTTTACGCGTATTTGTAACTACGGTTACAGGTAACAGTAGTTTTGTTAGCTTGAAGTGTGCACACGGTATTATCTGAAACAAAAAAAAAACAAGCACCTATCCATACCATAATAGCAGGGTTGTTACGAAAAAATCACCTTGTTTTAAACATGTTTTAAACATTTAAAACATGATTTAAACATGGCGATTTATTCCTTCTGATTTAAATCAATGTTTTAAACCATTGTACCAGTGTAGACTCTACTCAACTTTTTTTTGTAGGTCTCTTAGCCCCCCTTTAGGCCTCCCTTTAGGCCTGCAGCACAAGGGGGCGTTATCGCCCACTTTGGGAATGGATGTTTTAAACAATGATTTAAACACGTTTTAAACAGTTTTCATTTTCAGATTTTTTGCAACTCTGCATAATAGTAGGAGCTCTATCATCAGATCATACGTTTGCTAGAGTCACCAATCGCTCAGAACCACAGAGTAAAGACTAAAGAAAGTGGTGCCCTTATTAGATATATGTATGAAAAAAAACGTGGTCATTGTTTTTTCATTTTCATTGTTCTATCTACCGGTAAATAGTTGAACTACTCGCTTCGTTTTATGTCGATGTTAGTACTAGGCCGACCACTCGGCCGACTTGCTTAGGGCCAATCCCCTTAGTAATTGGTCCATGCTCAGAACATTCAACGGCTCCGACTCGCCGAGAAAAATCTCAACTTTTTTATAATACTAAGGTGGAAAACAAGATTTCGGCCTGCCTTATTGTAAGAAGTTACCAAAGCCTACAGGTAGATGCTTGCAATACCAAAGGCATCGCTCGCACGTTGCCGACCTGAAGGGGAAGGGGGGGGGGGGGGGGGGGGGTTTGCACTCCCGGCTCTCTCACTCCTCGTACGAAACGCAGCTGTAATAACAGCTGTTATACCATCAATAGGTATAGGATTAGGTAATAGTCAGTTCCTGTATACACGGTGACAAGGTTCACCACCTGTCACGTTGGGTTCTGATTATCTGGTGAAACGTGGGCTTCGAGTTGGTTAATACCTCCACACTGTTGTGGTGTATGGCCACTCAAGCCTCTGACTACCCCAGAATGGGGATAAAAGTCGTGACGTTACATTTATTTATTTATAGGTGTAAAGGAGGTAGAGCGAAGTTGTAGCCAATTGACTGCAGCTCATACACGGGATGGGTCGACCGGGGTAATACCACGCTGTCACAGAAGATCGGCGTAAAGTAGCTATTACAGCTGCGTTTCTTACGATGAGTGAGAGAGCCGAAAGCCCAACCCCCCCCCCCCCCCCCCCACCTCAGGTCGGCAATGTGCGAGCAATGCCTTCGGTATTGTAAGTATCTATAGGCTACGGTAACTGCTTAACATCAGGCGGGCCGTACGCTTCATGCCACCGCAGTCCTATAAAAAAAAAACAAGTAATATGACATAGAGAGAACGCACTGCTTTACCAACGACGTAACGACGACGTGGACGTAACTAAATAATTGTCTTCGATTTCAGACTCAGATGATAAATAGCGCGATAAAATAGACATCTAATTACAGGAGTTACAGCTCTATGCATGTCTCGATCCTTACATGCTCGACTTTGATTTTACATCTACCAATACATGTTTCGAATGAGCTTATATCGAGTCGCTTCACTACTGTTCGCTACTAGCAGCTGCATAGGGTCAATTGGCACTGACCCTAACATCACAACCGACCAATTTATAATGCTGCAATTGTAAAACAAACCTACTCAACGAGGCACACTTTTAATTCAGTTCGGTAGCATCTTGAAACATCTTGGACGACTTGGTGGCTGATGATAACGCTTACAATTTGAGATGTCCCCTATTAAGGACGTTTAATTTCGATATTCGGGGAGTTGTAATGCGTCGGGTATTAGTTGGCGAGGAAAACAGATGCTCGTTAATAAGCTCAACATATGCGGGTGACCACGTGTGCTGAGTTAAATAAGCCCACACTACGGGACCGTGGAGTCCCTTGTGATAAGTTTTTAGTTCTTTTTAATAAGGAATCCGCTCTTGATGTATCTTGAGATGAGTTGTTATTTTGACGCGCAGTGGTTCGAGTGTAGACCGCTCGGCTCACTGCATCAGGTGGTTGCGGGTTCGATTCCCGCCAGAGGCAAATTTCGGAAACGGCCTTTTCGTAATTTTTCCTGATCTCTGTCATTCATTGCCCATACTCAATTGTACGGTACTTATAGTACAAGCGTTGCTTAGTTTGGGACCATACAGTTGGTGTGTTCATCTGGCGATATTTATTGTTTGTCATTGTTTAGGGACACCCCAGACATGCTACTTTTTGTATCGATCGGCGATTTAGTCGCTTTTAGCATCGGAGCAGTCGCTGCGTCGGACAACAGAGAGTCGGCAAATGCGATGCAATCTCAAAATCGCCGATCGCCGATGCAAAAAGTAGCACGTCTGTGGTGGCCCTTGTATGTACCTACATTGAAGTATTATTTAAGCAGATATGGTATCTCCTAACATTGCAATCACTAGACTTGTGCTCAGCGCACTACATGCGGCGCCACTCACACATCCATTATCGCACTCGCAATTTGACATTCAAATAATTTTTCATTTTGCATTTTGGTGCATGTTATCCACCAGAAGATGAGTCGTTTTGGCAATACCGTCATGTTTTGCACAACTTACCGACCGTTTACGATGATTTAATGTTCATTTGAGAAAGTCCTTACGCCATTTGAGACACATTCGAACACGTAAGTCCACTTTCTTACGTTTTAAAAAGATAAAGGTACTTTAAGCACTATCTACAGTTAATTACGTACTGTTTTATGTACTTTTGACTGCTGAGTCAAAAGGTGCGGTCATCGGGTATACGATGCGCGGAAACAGGTCTTAAATATTTTTTTATTCACCAATTGTGATGTTTCCTCACGGTGTTTTCCTTCACCGTTAGCAAGTGATAATCATTATTAAAGTTATGATTCACACATAGATTTCGAAAAATCCAGAGGTGATCATGATCACCGCTGTCATCCATCCATCCATCCATCCATCCATCCATCCATCCATCCATCCATCCATCCATCCATCCATCCATCTGTCTCTGTCTGTCTGGGGATCATGTCTTTAGACATGTGTAATCCACCAACCCGCACTGGGCCAGCGTGGTGGATTATGGCCTGAATCCCCCTCGCATTGAGGGGAGGCCCGTGCCCAGCAGTGGGACGTTAAAAGGGCTAAATTATTATTATTTTATTATTATAATTGTGCTGTTACGTTTCGTATCTAAGTACGTATTGCAATATTGTTGAGTTAATTAGCCTTCATTTGACATCTGTTTTCATTTATTACAGAGGATCACTATCTTGAAGACGCATATGCGGTCTTGCGTTCATAAAAATCTTAAACTGACTGGTTGACATTTGACCTTGAATTCTTGTAATGCAATTTTCGACAGCAGACAGTATGTATTTCTCGTTGAATTTTCCTTACGGTCTTGGGTATACAAAGAATATTTAAGGCTTATTTACAACCAATACTACTAGTCTTAAACCAGTCTTACACAATCCAATATTTAGAGGCCCTAACTATTTAACTGCAACTTAAAATGTAAATATGAACTACAGGAGACGTTCTAAAGTCAACGCGGACCAAGTCGCGAGAAGAAGCTAGTATTTTATAAAATCCATAAAACATATTATTAATATACTCGACTAGTGTTATGTACAGTACGTTGGTATAAAGTAGGTACAGTCAGCAACATAAGTCGCGGAACATTTACAGTTTTTGAAATCGCTTACATACTTTTGTAAATTGTTTGTTCTAATGGACATTTGAATATGTTTGTATAATAAAAAGTATATTGAGAACGGTCAGCGACTTATTTTGCTGACTGTACCTAGGTACTGGACCACGGGACAAAATGTGTTAACATCGCAGGATTGCTAATGACTGAGAACAGGTTGTAACGGTGTCGGTTCGACGCCCGGGCCGGCCCCGGATGCGTACTGACATTAAAAACATGTCTAGATAGTTTTCAACAGAGTACCTAATGGTGAAAATGTGTGGATCTATACTTATTGTAAGTTTTTTTATGTGACTTAGCACACCGGAACGTCACGACGTCGCTAGCCACCGTAGCCAACTAATTCGTATTGAAATGTATGACAAGTAACACTGGCGACGTCGCCAATCCGTCGCCAGCCATACATTTCATTGGCTAGGTTGGCTGGCGACGTCGCCATGGCTACCCCGTGTGTTATGGCCCTTAATTGGCAAACAAGCGTACGGCCCGCCATGCTTGCAAATGCCAAAGGAATCGTTCACACCCCAACCACAGAATAGATAATAGTACTGCCTCAACCTCAACCTCAACCTAAAGAGAAGTGGGACAGATGGAGGGGAAAGGATTCGAACCCGGTACTTTTTGTAACGCTCCGAATTGGTGCGTCCAGATATTTCGCATGCCTTCGGGCAGCCATGTTATGACATTATGTTTATGCGTTCCAACGTCAAAACTGAGTGGTCGGTCACGGCATGCGCCTCATGTGGACGCAGCCAATCGAATTAATTGAACAAAAATTAAGAAGCTCTACAACAGAGATGGGCAAAATTTAATTGCAATTAATTATTTGCAAATTGCATGTGGTGTCACAATGGCGGCGTCTTCACCAGGCGCATGCCTCACCCGAGCACTCAGATTTTACGTTGAAACGTATAGACACAATGTCATAATATGAGTGCTCGGGTGAGGCATGCGCGGCATATGGACACATCTAATTACCAATTAATTGTGAGTTTTAAGCGATTAACAAACAAATCACAATTAATCGTTAATTGTGACACCACATGCAATTTGCAATTAATTAATTGCAATTAATTTTTGTCCAACTCTGCTCTACAACAAATTTGGAACACACCTTATAAAGCTTAGTTTATTTGGTCAGCTGTAACGATGTGCGCTTGACATGAATATTAATTTAAAAAAAAAACAACAAATATGGCGGCTTGTTTTCCCGCGTAAACGGGCACATGTGCGCCGGCGCGGGTTCCCAGTGCGCATGCGTGGGAAACAAGGACGCCATCTTGCGGCTGGGACTCGCTTTTTTCAGAAGCATCGTTTTTGTTCAGGACCATGATATTGAAACGAGTCCTGTGTGAACCACTTGAAGTGTCGAAAGTATTTCAATGTATTTTTAAGTGTAATTGTTATTGGTCGGACCCATGATAGTATTGATGATAGAAATATACAGGGTGAATTTGAAATCATGGGCATTCTCTTAAACGGTCATTCTACACATGATTCAGAATATTTAGGGAATATTAATCAACAAATCAATTGATAAAAAATTATTGCCCAGGTAAGGTATAATCGGTAACTGATTTGCTTATTTGTTAACTCGAGCAATATTTTTTATCAATAGATTTTTTATTTATTTTCCCAAAATATTCTGAATCATGTGTAGAGTCATAGTTTAAAAGGATGCCCATGATTTCAAATTCACCCTGTATATACATATTTCTTACATAATAACATGACATATCTACTTAAATACTTATTGTGATATTAATACTTTTTTGTTGTCTTACTAATTAAGTAATTATTATCAAAACTAAAATAACATTATACCTATGCCAATGTAGGCCGAACTTGAACGACTTCATATTTACATGCAAATAGCCTAGTGGCGTGCATTGGGGGAGGCCTATGTCCAGCAGTGGACAGCAATAGGCTGATGATGATGATGAACCTATTTATACAGTTATTTTAAATGTTGACGTCCACTTATCATTTAGGCCGTGGTCTCCTTTTAAATACCATCGGCCGCTTACAGCGTCACGCGTACGCCGCGTCACAATGCTTACTATAGAAATGTATATGTGTGTATGTGTGTACTGTTGTGGTCTCCTTCACACGCCGACGTCACTATAGTAAAATTGTGACGCGGCGTACGCGTGACGCTGTAAGCGGCCGATGGCATTTAATAGGAGACCACGGCCTAAGAGTTGTTATTCCTTTCCTTTGCAAAGTTGCTTCCATAATAATAAAGAAGCTAGTAGATATAGAGCACCAAAAAAGTTTTATATTAAAGAGTTAGGAACCCTTAAAAACAGGTTCTAAATATCGGGTAGTGTATACCCGAATTACTCTATTGAAACCGTCTAAAAACTGGTTCAAATTAAGTATCGTATTTATAATTATAACTCTATAACAGGGTGATTTAGTTACGGATATCCTGTATTACAAAGACGTCACTTCCGAGTCGGCCGCTGATATATGCGAGTGCACTTTCATTCAGCCGGCTCCAATAGAAGCCAACGCACTGTAATCCCTGCAGACTGCGCGGGCGCACGGAGCGCACGAACTATGACCTTATAACATGGTCCCTTTTAATTACAGTGGGTCGATGACCTACATTTATGAAAGGAGTAACTTTTTATTTTGAACTCGAAATATTTTTATTCATGTTGGCCAAGCACTTAAGAATATAATCTTCCACCGGTCGGAGTGCTGTTTCCCCCGAGAAACTGATGACAGCTCCTGATAGGGCTATGACGTTTGTAGCGAATTTACGGTTTTTATATCCTAATCTGTCAAATACATAGGTACATAACTTAAATCCCGCTAGGGGAAAATTTCGGAAAGGGTGCTTTCGTATTTTACCCTGGTCTGGGGGACACCGGGATCGCCTCCAGTCCATTGTACCGATGTACGGGACCCATACCATGCATAAATAAATATTGCCAGACGAACACGAACTGTAAGTAACGCTTGTAATCGTTGACTCACGAGATAATTTGCACTCGGAACACAGATTGGAAGAATCTATGTTTTACCAAAATAAGATATACTTAGCATAAAGCCGCGTATTTAATAGTAGGAAATTAAAAATAAGCTTTTAATTGCGACAGGTTACACGCTCAATATTATGTAACTGTCCCACTTTCGTTTACCGACGAAGAAGAGGAAGTATTAATGTTCATTGGTTTGCAATCACTACTCTATAGTCGAGTCGATGAACAGATTTTAATCTATGTAGGTATCTATAAATGTTTTGCAACAAAAGCTCGGTCTCTCTATACAGGGTTATTGGTAAAACACTAACAACCTTGCAGGGGCGTATTACTGACACCAAAAACAACAACTTTGTTCTATGACTTTTTACAAAACAAAAAAAATCAACAAAAACTCACTTTCTAAAATGTATGAAAAAGTTGTTTTTTTCTCATCTAGAGGAAAGCCATGGTACGTGGTTGTATTCCACTTTGCCCTAAAGTACCTAAACGTACCACGGCTATTGTCTAGATGAGCATATTTTCTCGTTTCATACTTTTTAGAGTGTGATTTTTGTATTTTTTTTTTGTTTTGTAAAAAGTCATAGAACAAAAGTTATTGCCTTTGATGTCAGTAATACGCCCCTGCAAGGCTGTTAGTGTTTTACCAATAACCCTGTACAAGTTTTTGTTTTGTAGCTTCACCATAAATAGAGTCATAACGGCTAAAATAAATTGCAATTACTTCTTGGAAATTTCCGTCAATTTTTAAAAATCTTAATTGGGTATCTCAAATAACAATGTTTTCTGCATTGCTGTACAATGCATAACTGTAATAAATAGTACTACTAGCCTATTGGCACAATCATGCGACCTATATACATCGTGATATTAGCTTCTGTAATCAAAATACCTTATAGATACTTCATACTCGTTGACTCTATCGTATTTCCCTGACGTCAATTATCATTTATTATGTCCATGTTTCAATGCGCATACATGGCTACTAGGCAACTGATATAGTAAGGATTCGTAGAAAATCCAGACTTATTTATTAAAAACATTTAAAAACCTACTTACTGAATTAAAGTCTGAGCAAGAAGTCGTGGCCAACAAGTGAACTACGTTCGATTTCTAAACTCATTCAATATCGATATTTGATCTATGGTCACAAAATTGAAAGTCGCGCTGAGTTGCCGACATAACAAAAACGGTAAAAGCACAGCAGTGCCCTCGAAACTTTAGTCGAATTGCTAATCAAACGGAGTAAACTGACAGCTGAAAACGTCACTGTTTTAATAATTTGAATCTTATTTGTTCTATTTATATCGAAAAGTGACATTAGCACTTGTCAGCGCCTCACAAAGTCTACACAGTTATTTTACCTCTGACATTTACCTTATTTATTTATTTTTGAAAAATGTAGTCGATATTAGGTTTTTATAAGTCATGTAGGCTGTAGAATAAAGCCTAATCTACAGTTCATGGTCTCAAAGGACAAGTTTAAAGGCTGACTTAGCGTTTTACAAAAATAAAATGAGGAACGTCAGAGGTAAAATAACTGTGAACGGACAGTATAAGTAATCAATTCCAAAATTGAAAAATATTTGAAATGGCAATACAGCATACAGAAATAATTGAACATCGAACGACATACACTCCCATGCATTTTCGAACCATATTCGAACACCACAAAAAACAAGTCGTAATCACTCGTATAACTTGAACCTCCGCGAACAAAACGTAAGCAGAATACACAGAGTAGTATTTTCCCAGACCAGCTTGAATGCCATCGTGCTCAGAATATGCAAATGTCTTGTTTCGGAACGCAGACCGCCCGTCTCAGATATCTAGAACCCATAAAATCCCTTCACCACGATAGGTCGATGACGACACTTTAATGCCCTCCGATTGGCTAATACAACGACTTATCTTTAACCTTATTGGCTATTCATCGTCTCAACAACTGTCCGAATCCGCATTCTTTTTTCAATTAACGACTTTATTGTTTTGGAATAGGGTTTAATAGGATCGCATTGGCTGGTTTGTTTGGTGAGTTTGTGTTATTCAAAGCACGCCATCGATGTATGGCGCCCGTGGAATAATGTATGTCGTGATAAAGCCATGTATGGTTTGCATTCAGATTGTTTTAGTTATTTTAAGATCAGCTTTTAATGGCAATCATTGAATGACCACAAACCACTTTTAAATCCGAGGATTTTTATTTTATTTTTTATTTACATAATCTTCTTTTCCAAACCCTTTCAGATCAGTTATGAATACGCTCAATAAAGATAAGAGTAATTAATCAAAATAATGAAAAAAAAAACAACATTTTATTTCTATCAAAGATGAACGGTGAACGAAAAACGTCGTGAGGAAAACTGCGTCTTTCGTTAGACGTGTAAAGTTCACTACCCGCACTAGACCAGCGTGGTAGACTATAGTCCGAATTCCTCTTGCATTGGGGGGAATGAGCCCGGTATGATAGGCTCGCCCTTACTTTGAGACCAAACTACCACTACCGAAAAGTGGATGGACTACAGACTACCTCTGCCTGTCCCTTCAAGTTACTCACAGGTGTGAATTTACCTATTTTGACAACATTCTCTAAAACGGTACTTCACTACAAGTAGCAGCATTTTACGATGGCCGGTTTGACATGTGGGGTGGGAAGAAAGTGAACCTTATTAAGACGGAATAATACCGGCCATCATAAAGTGCCGCAGGTATTAGCGGCACGCTATGATGGCCGTTTTGACATGTGGGGACGGGGAAGGGATGAAACTTATTCTAACGGAATAAGATTCATTTTCGCATTCATTTTTTGACATATATAAAAAAAAAAAGAATACTAATAATTTTTGACATTCTTAAATTTATAAACGGCCAGTCTTATTCCGTTATAATAAGGTTCATTTTCTCCCCCCCCCCACATGTCAAAACGTCCGTCATAGCTTGGCGCTAATTATAGAAGGAATACACCTCTACCTTGGCTAGTACCTAGTAAAACTTATTTTAGAGCTTAGCAAATACTAAGCTTTCAATTCACGACACGTTTCTTGGTAACTTCCCAAGGGCCGGGCTCCATTAGCGCGTTGCGTTGCGTCGTCGCAAGATTTTGTACTGGCGCATCACCTTCCCCCGTCCCTTCGTCTCTCGCCCGTCGACCCTTTGATCCGTTGCGACGACGCAGCGCAGCGCACTAGTGGAGCCGCGCTCTAAGCCGACTTTACATCGCCGCCCCAAGACTACGAGATAATACCTTTTGTTTAATCTATAGTAGCAAAGATAAGAGATATTAGTGTTTTTTTTTTGTTTTATGTTCGTGTATTTTTGAAAAAAAAAAAAACGTCCGCGTGGAAATTAATGGGGTTTTAAATTGTTTTTGTGTGGGAAATTATTATTAATAAGTTTTATAAGTTCTCATGTAAGTGAAAATGGTCAAAGCTCTTTAAAACGAACCCTAATTATTTTTCTAAAATGAAAGTCACAATCGGTCCAGACGTTTCGGAGATTAGCCGGAACAAACATACAGACAGACAGACAAAATTAAAATAAACCTTTTTTGTTATACCTACGCACGTAGATTTGAAGATAAAAATGTATCATTTTTGTTTTTAACGTATACATTGGTGCAACTTACTGATCGTTCACAGTTATTTTACCTCTGACATTTTACCTTATTTATTTATTTTTTAAAAACGTGGTCGATATTAGGGTTTTACAAGTCACGTAGGCTGTAGAATAAAGTATAATCTACAGTTCATGGTCTCAAAGGCCAAGTTTAAAGGCTGACTTTGCGTTTTACATAAATAAAATGAGGAACGTCAGAGGTAAAATAACTGTGAACCATCTGTAGTTCACCCCGTATGTAGAGCCCACAGAGTAAAGACTAAAGAAAGAGGTGCCCTTATTAGATATATGTGTGAAAAAAAACGTGGTCATTGTTTTTCATTTTCATTGTTCTATCTACCGATAAATAGTTGAACTACACGCTTCGGTTTATGTCGATGTTAGTACTAGGCCGACCACTCGGCCGAGTTGCTTAGGGCCAGTCCCCTTAGTAATTGGTCCATGGTAGAGCCGCCTCTACAAATGGCTTCTTGGTGTCTTGTTGTCGGTTATTTATAAACAAACGCCTTTATCGACCTATTGTGTTGTAGGATCTTCGGGAAACGGCCCGCAGTTATGTAAATTATATGAAAACAACATCGATGGGAATAAGTTTTGCGGTGTCCATAGCACATTCCTCTGCCTCGATTTGCGGTTTTCAAAGATAATGGAATTACCAATTTTTTATATTAACTTATTACTTTTTTACTTGGCTTTTGCCCTTTGTACATTTGACCAGACATGTCATTAAATTAAACTAACGATTTATAATATGATATTCAACATTTTAAAAACTCAAACGAACAGCTTGTTCCTCATTCTTCCTATGCCATGACGTCTCATTCCTATGATGAATAGATTTAGGATGACTAGATCATGGACCAATTACTAAGGGGACTGGCCCTAAGCAACTCGGCCGAGTGGTCGGCCTAGTACTAACATCGACATAAAACGAAGCGAGTAGTTCAACTATTTACCGGTAGATAGAACAATGAAAATGAAAAAACAATGACCACGTTTTTTTTCATACATATATCTAATAAGGGCACTTCTTTCTTTAGTCTTTACTCTGTGGACTAGATATAACTTAATACCTGGGGGCTTACCACGACCTCTTATCGCGATTCAATTTTAGGATCGTCATGACAATAAGAAACGTCATTGCACAAAAAGTCGCTGAAACGTTAAAACAATACTGCTATAAGCTGTGGTAGGGCCCCTGATATACATAATATAACCTGCTGCCTCCATATTTCAATAATTATTTTATAGTGGCTTCAGTGTCTCCCGTTACCTCACGGTCGTACCCGCACCTCAGTCGCTTGTACGTCTATAGTAACATTTCCAACATAAGCTGAGCTCTTTTAATTACGAGTGTCAATAGCACGAGAGCTCAGCTTATTTTGGGAATGTTACCATGCGATAGGCGTACGTACAATACGGTGCTGTCGTCTGATAGGCTACCGTTACCGCGTCATACTTCACATGCTCTCGCTGACTTTTTATATCGATTTTCAAATCGATTGTCTCCACACATTATCCCACGCGTTTGGTACCGTTGAGGAATCGCACGATGCATCGATTTGATATTCGATTAATCGGCATTGGACTCGCGATACGTCGCGGTCGTTGTGGTTAGGATTAGGGGTGTGGAAACATGAATACCGTACCGAGTCTGGTCAGGTAAGTTCGAGAATTGTCATAAAAAAAATAATGATGTGAAAATATTCTTTGAACATATTTTAAGTAAACATTAGTAGCAGAGTTGGGCAAAATTTAATTGCAATTAATTAATTGCTAATTGCAGGTGATGTCACAATTAACAATTAATTGTGATTTGTTCGCGATTGACAAACAAACCAAAATTAATTGTTAATTGTGACACCACATGCAATTTTCAATTAATTAATTGCAATTAAATTTTGCCCAACTCTGATTAGTAGGTCTGGGCACCCTTTATTTTCACTTGACTAAGGTGCCAAACAAGTGTACCTACTGCCCGCCTTATTGGCGGCGCACACTGAGGACGGCAGGGGAGGGCATTTTAATGTTTATCAATCGAATTTAATGCTTATCCAATCGAAATAAGGTATATATTTCAACGCTCGGTGATCGACCCTGGAGCATCTCGGGGCAGTTTTCTCGGTGCACCGAAGAGAACGCTGGAGAACCTTATTTCGATTGGATAAGTCTTAAATTCGATTGATAAAAATTAAAATGCCCTCCCCTGCCGTCTCGTCAGTTTGCGCCGGCCATTATTTTAAGCAGTTACCGAGATGCTTGCAATATCGAAGGAGAGTGGGACATAGGGAGGAGAACGGAGGAGGGGGGGGTTGAGCTTCCGGATCTCTCACTCATCGAACGAAACGCAGCTGTCAAGCAACTTTACGCCGATCTTCTGTGAGTACTACCCCACCGAGGGAGACAGTTTATGTACTGCAGTCAATTGGTTACAGCTTGGGTCTACCAATAACCGTACCCTACGTAAACAGCTCGTATCTACAGTTGGCTATTAACAAGTCGAATTCTAAATTCGTTAACAAAGGCATGTCGAGAGGTTGCGCAAGCGCTGGTGTCAGTGAAAGTGCCGATAGGCCGCGCTCCGTTTAGCCTTTGACAAGTCATGCGACAAATTCTTGAAGAGTACATCTCATACAACAAAAACCGGCCAAGTGCGTGTTGGACTCGCACATAAAGGGTTCTGTACCACCGTAGAATAAAAACGTCAAAAATATCAAGTTTCTTGTATTTTTTAATTTAATATGTTTTGTGTTAGCGGCAATAGAAATATACATTCTGTGAAAATGTCAACTCTCTATCTATTACGGTTCGTGAGATACAGCCGGAGAGGCTGACAGCGTAGGCTTAGGGTCCCGTTGGCACCCTTTGGGTACGGAACCCTAAAAACCGACTCCAAAAACGACCTTAGAGCACTCCCACATATAATTAGTTGAATTTATAATTTGAGTCATGGAATACAACACTAGAAACACACGGAAATAAGGGCCTCCGCAGACTAGCTACTTTAAGTATCGGCGATCGGCGATTTTGATGCGTCTCGCTCGTTCGCGCTCGAAGAAACGCGACGCAGCATCGATACGTCACAAAATCGCCGGTCGCCGATGATAAAAGTAGCTAGTCTGCGGAGGCCCTAAAACATCAATGGCTCAACCAGGGTAGTACCACCCTCTCACACCCGTAAAGTAGTTATTACAGCTGCGTTTCGTTCGCTTGCCGGCTACATTTTTGGGATAGATGGGTGAATTAATATCACAATCACAACACTTCCTCATAGCCATGAGTCGCTGCCATCACTGATCGATAAACGATCAGAGGTTAAGCAACGCTTGGCAAGGTCAGTCAGAGATGGGTGACCATTTAGTGGCATTTGAACTGAGCGTTTCCGTGCTTCAAAAGGAACGTAAAAAATCGGTCCCGGTTGTTATCTTCTGGGCAGCAGTCGTTAAGCCTCGTCAGCGACCTTCGGCCGGCTTGAACAACTCTGATACCAGGTTGGCCTCTAATAGGGTTATTCTTTGCGTTCGCGTATTAGAATATGTTCCTAGAATTTACCTCTTGATTGTAAGATATGTTGTCGCGAAAGTTGTCGACGCTTTGTCCTTGTCACACATAAGAGAATGTACGTAGAATAAAGTGAGCAGACAACCTGTACCTATACCAGCTTTTATAGCAGTATTATTTCGACCTTACAGCGACTTTTTGTAATATGACGTCCCATACTGTCGACTAAAGATGAGATAAACGGCTTTATATTAAAAGCACGTTGTTACGCTTGTGCTTGTTTTTAAAAGTCGTTGTAAAAGAACTTTTCTGCTTTTCTGCTTTTATAAATTAAACAAAAATTCGTCCGTCAATAATCCGACAACAAAAGCAAAATGCTTACTAAACGTAAGTTCAAGCAAAAAGCCAAAAACTTATCTGCTGAAAAATGGATAGTGAGTCTTATGTGCATGGAAATATGGTTGTTAATCTAATATAATATATTATCAATGCTTTTTATGGGTAAAAAAATAAGGTTCAATTTAATTAAATATTGATGTGAGCTATATTGTCATACAAATAAGGTTACTTTTTGTAATTTTTTAGAATTTCCTTCTCTTTCTTGCCGTCATTGCTTAAAAGCAACACGCTTTAATTTGTAAGCGCGCTTGGGCGCTTACTTAAAAAAGCGAACTTTTCAAACGGCTTTTAATTTAAGCACCCACTTCTACTGTCGACAATAAGGGTCATGACCATGGACCAATTACTAAGGGGACTGGCCCTAAGCAACTCGGCCGAGTGGTCGGCCTAGTACTAACATCGACATAAAACGAAGCGAGTAGTTCAACTATTTACAATGATAGATAGATAGATGATAGATAGAACAATGAAAATGAAAAAACAATGACCACGTATTTTTTTCATACATATATCTAATACCTCTTTCTTTAGTCTTTACTCTATGGTCATGACATAACAAAGAGTCGCTGTCAGGTTAAAATAATACTGCTATAAGAGGTGGTGGTAGGGCCCCTGTTTGTGAAGCAGCACTGGTAGCACAGGCGGCCGTGACAAGACAAAACGCCGCCAATAAAATTGAATTTTTCAAGGGATGGCCGTTCCAAAACTATTGAGACTAGCGAAAATGCTTAAATGATTCTTTGCCGAATTTAATGAAAAACTAAATTGCATCAAAACAATAATAAATTTCTCTGGCCAGCACCTTAACCACCACCTCTTATAGCAGTATTATTTTAACCTCAGGGCCTCCGCAGACTTGCTACTTTTAGCATCGGCGATCGGCGATTTTGCGACTGCTTGGATGCTGCATCGCGTTTTGGCGACTCTCTGCGTTCGATCGCAGTATCAAAGTCGCGCGATTTTGCGATTGCATCGATGCAGCATCGCGATTTTGTGACTTCCTGCGATCGGACGCATCGACTGCTCCGATGCTGATCCGGTAGCCTGCAGTGGCTGCAACTGGCATCCGCAAGTGTGCGGGGTGTAGCGTTCGGTCGCTGCATCGAGCTTCTGAATAGCGACTAAGTCACCGATCGCCGATGCTAAAAGTAGCAAGTCAGCGACTTTTTTTAGTTTGACGTCCCTTATTGTCATGAAAATAAGGGACGTCATATTACAAAAAGTCGCTGTAAGGTTAAAATAATACTGCTATAAGAGGTGGTGGTAGCGCCCCAGGAATTCATTCGGTTGATTATGAATAAAAAAAACAAAGCTTGTATTTTTACACCAGTCAATACTGTCAAGCTGGAATGATAAGAACGTTATACCGACTAGCGTCGCTAGTAACTCCGGTAACAACTTGTGAAGAACCAAATATGGTTCATAGTCCCGTTCTCAAACGGATAGGCCCTAGTTTTTATCCAAACTAACGGATCGCAGAATCCGATGTGTATGTAATTGCAATAAATTGAAGTATAATACGGCGCATGCGAGTAAAAAAGATAGTCAAGTGTAAGTCGTAAGAGCCGTTAAAGTTCCGTATTGGGTACTACATTTTTTTTTCTTCGTTATGGCGTCGCTCTTCGCATATGCCAGTGTCAAGTAAAATATAATATTACATTTTTTTTTGCTGCTTCCAGCACAGGAAGACTTTTGGCTAGGCCTAAAATACCCCCCCAAACCCTATCAGTAAAGTGGCGGATACTTTACTGACAAATTACTAGGCTTTTGGAGGAACCCGAAAATCATGTTTTACCACTTTTGTTCTAATTGCCCACACTCACGCACATCTATGAACATATAATGGTTAATATTCCACCAACATTACACATTATAATACACGGAAACACAAGTTTTGGAAATTAAAACAAAAATGACAACATAACTTTTCCACTTCCCGCCAAAAAGTCGGGTACTACTTTGTACCATAGAACTTTTTTAATAAATAAATGGTTGTATGGAAACACTATTTAATTTGAAAATACCTTTTCAGCGATACCCCGCACGATGGGGTACCTAAAAAAAACGGCTAGGGCGCACTTTTCGTTCGCCATCTGACCCGATGAAGTTTTAAAGGCCACTTGAGCCAAGACATTTAGTCATTTAAAAAAAAAACAAAAAAATCTCCTATTCAATGAAGGGGGATAGTAGATACATAAGTAGATACGCAAGTAGCAAGTACTAATCATTAGGCATGGAATTTAAAGCACTCGCACTAAACAAGTGTTCAGGGAACCCTAAAATACTAGTTTAGTAATTATTTATTTTCGATGCTGTCGCTCTTTGCGTCGGTTGCAAACCAATAATAAATACCGTTCATTTTATCCTGTTGCAAATGAAAGTGCATATTAAATAATTATCAATTTTTAATCACACTTTAACATTTAATTAAGTTTAATTATTATTAATTAATGTTAGGTCGGTACCGCTATCTACACGCGATAAGGGCCTCCGCAGACATGCTACTTTTAGCATCGGCGATCGGCGATTTTGATGCTGCGTCTCGCTCGTTCGCGCTCGAAGAAACGCGACGCAGCATCATTACGTCACAAAATCGCCGGTCGCCGATGCTAAAAGTAGCAAGTCTGCGGAGGCCCTAACATGTTACCCCTTCCTGTGATTACGCGGTACAAACAAAATAATTATTAGCAAAATCCGGTAAGACAGTTAAATCAGGCGAACTCGCAACTCGTTCGAGACAAACCGTCTTGAATGCAAATCGTAATCCGATACGCGGGCCTGCCGCCTGTTACACCGTTGCGTAACTCGTCGTTAACTAAACGTCCGTTACGAACAAATAATTGGCCTGTTATAGATATGTGAACAGATTTTATTGCGGCCAAACTGGGCATGATATTTGAACATCTGTATGACTGCTATAAAAATATTGTTATTTTCGCGTGTCGGTGTGTGCATTGCGTAATTGGTTAATTGTTTTGTCTGTTTGAATTTATTCTGGAGGTACAGTCGGCAACAGTGGCTGAATATACACAATTTTTCAAATCGGCAGTACTCTTTATTTTACAAACGTTAGTGAAGATTGTTGAAACCAAATTTTAGCAACATATTTGAATTGTGTTTGGATCATGGACCAATTACTAAGGGGACTGGCCCTATGCAACTCGGCCGAGTGGTCGGCCTAGTTCTAACATCGACATAAAACGAAGCGAGTAGTTCAACTATTTACCGGTAGATAGAACAATGAAAATGAAAAAACAATGACCACGTTTTTTTTCATACATATATCTAATAAGGGCACCTCTTTTTTTAGTCTTTACTCTGTGGTTTGGATAAAGAAAAATATAGGATTGGATACAAAAAAAATATGGAAGCGATTTGAAATACAGAGAATGTTCCGTGACTTATGTTGCTGACTGTACCTATTCACTCGTGCTTATATAATTCTCATAGCTCGTATATTTTGTATCAAATTATTATTGTATATTTTGTATAACTATATAAATAAAATGACTTAAAAGGCGCGTTCAGAAGCTCCGAGCAGCCGCGCTCCCATGCAGTTATGGAATTATACGTCTACGTAGACCATTGGCGTGGACAGATATCAAAACTGGCCCCGAAGTCCCCTAATGACTACCATTTCAATTTCAATGCCATCTGTAAACAAATGGGAAAATACGATTACCATCATGCCAAAAATCCGTAGTCTGATGTAGACTGGTAGCCAACAGTCTTGCTATTACGATGCCATTGTGTGGTAGAATGGATTAGTCGGTCAGAATGGCAATACGCTATCGGCATTTCAATAGCTATGAGATTACGAATTTTACGAAAGTTAAAAGTGGTTGGCAATAGCAATTTGCCGTTGTCATTGATAGACTTAGAAATCCGTCAAAAAATATAAAATTTCCTCATATTCTGCGCCATTGTGGTTAAGACGATACAAGAAAAAAATGAATTTTAGTTTCGGGGTGTGGCTAGCGTCGCGTGAGCTGCCGAAGGATATATCCCTCTCGCTTAGCTAGGACAGAACAGCTATGGAGTAGACTATAGTATAGTTATTTTTTGAAGGAACAATATTGTTTAATTCGTACAATTAAAATAATATGTCCCAGTGCACCTTTTAAAATAGATGAAATGGATGAAAATATTCAAATATATTTTTTTCGTTTTATATGGGATTTTTATGTCGAGTGTATTTGAAAAAAATAATTTAATTTCTATGTTGTTTTTATTGCTGAAGACAAAGTAAGTCAAAAGAAGACAAACGATACCTACAATATGCTGATAGATACGTATAAAAATATTTCGATCGTATAATAGCCTATAACCAGCGGACGATCCAGACGCGTCCAACGATATCTCATTAGTCAAATTATTATGATAAAAATAGTTTGGACGTTATACGGGAGCAGATGAACATACATACATATCGGTCAAAATCATAACCCTCCGCCCACCGTAGTCGGGTAAAAATGTACATACTCTGTGTCAGTGACTGACTGCCGGATATGAGTATCTTTTTCATGTTTCGTAGGCAAAGGAATACTTTGGTACTTAACTTCGATGCCGATCATGAAGTCATCAGCGGTGTCATAATATTTATTTTTACCATATTTAATTTATTTTTTAATTTAATTTTCTGTTTTTATTAATTTTATTGATTTAACCATGCATTTATTTATTGTTTATCTTTTTATCTTTATTTTTTTATCTATCAAAATCACCCTTAGACTGGTTACCGCCACAGGTGACAAGAGGGCTGGCTCTTTCCTTGCTCAAAAAATTCGCTTGACAACAGGAACAGCTTGAATACAGGGAGGACATGCAGCCAGTATCCCACGCGGACGGTATTTGTTTAATTAGGGGTAGGTTTTTATTTTATTGTATTTTATTTTAATTTATGTTATATTATATTGTATTTTAATGATAAAACATGAAAAATAAAAAATTTTTTTTTATTTTTTTAAATTTAATTTTACTTTTATTTATTGTTTTATATTTATTGTGAAATTATAATAATTTTAATAATCAATATTGGACTATGTCTGAAACAAATACATTGAATTGAATAATTTAAATACAAAAATTATCACATTAACTCGTTAAATCACGGTTTACACCCGCTAGAACGAAAAAGATCCTAACATGGTAGGTAGGACCTGAGGGTTGGCCAGTTAATTACTTAAAATACACTATATTTATTTCAAGAAAACATTCATAAGATCTGAAGGCGTCGGACTCGCACATAAAGGGTTCCGTACCACCGTAGAATAAACACATCAAAAATATCAAGTTTGAGACTTGATATTTATTTTTAAATGTTATTATATTTTTAGTATTTGTTCTGCACCGGCAACAGAAATACACATTCAGTGAAAATTTCAACTCTCTACCTGTTACGGTTCGTGAGATACAGCCCGCGCTGACAGACGGACAGACAGACAGACGGACAGCGTAGGCCTAGTAATAGGGTCCCGTTAGCACCCTTTGGAACCCTAAAAAGTAGCCTATGTTCTCCGCCAAGACCCAGTCTATCTCCATACCAAAATTCATCAACATTGGTTCAGCGGTTTAGCCGTGAAAAGGTAACAGACAGAGTTACTTTCGTTTATAATATAATAGATTGAATAGGACGGACAAACATTTTCCTATCCATATCTGTAATGTTATTTTTTACGATAATTTATTGATGTATGATATATTTATTACCTGCCCATCCATACCTACAACAAACGCAATAAAGCGACTCCATTGTTTTGACAAGCAATGTATTCCCACTGTCGGCCCAAGACCATGCTGCAAGTATATAACAGTAAGCGAAATAGGGAGTTTTTACAGAAATGACACGAATAACTATGAAATGACAAGAGATGACACAAAATGACAAGAGATGAAAAGAAATTACACAAGACAAGGAAAAGCAAACGAAAATCACGCTGCAGTGCAGGTCGTAGGTTCGATTCCTGCCCAGGACATGCATTTGTGTGCATGAACATGTCCGCATGTCCCGAGTCTAGGTGTAATTAAGTGTATATTTAGTTTGTATTTACAAACAAAAAGTAGTATATGTAGTAATATCAGTTATCTGGTTTCCATAGTACAAGCTCTGCTTAGTTTGGGATCAGGTAGTCATGTGTAAAAGAATTTCCAAGGATATTTATTTATTTATCATAGGCGTCGGCGGACTGTAAATACTGTACTGTACCTGTAATGTGGCACGACCGTAATATTTTTTCGTAATATTTTTTAAAAAATCCTTCACAGGTCCGACGTCGAACAAGTCCGAGCGGACACTGACAATACAAAGTTAGAGAGAGACATGGTTAGTTCAAGTACTTAAAATGTGAGATGGCGATATTGTGCGCGCGCTCGGAAATAAACAACGTAAGCGCCAAACCACATTTACTTGAATTAAAAAAAAACTACTTCATGAATTAAAATATGGTTGAAGGGTAGTTTAGATATCATTATTTGCTATGTTTTAGAAATAATTTCGTGATCTAAATCGTAAAAACATCGTGGGAGCAAGGAAAATTGTAAATAATTAGAGCTCATTTCATAAATTTTTTTTATCGAGAAAATTTCATCAAATCGTGATTTGGATTTAAAGATACTCAAGATAATATAGTCAAAAATCATACATCTAAATATAAGATTCCTAGTCCACATACTTACTTAAAGAAACAGTAGAATAGAAAATCAACCAAATTTCGAACCCTCCTCTTAAGGGACTCTGCGCCCTGGGCCTCGAGTTTCTTAATAATCGTTCTTTGCGATACTACTGGTCTCTAATATCTTCAAGAATTCTTTATTATAAGGCCCGCCACATAAATACGGAATTTCCGTACGGAATTCCCTTTCGAAATATCGAATCGAGGATTCCGAACGCAGTAAATCCATCCAAATGTACGTATCGCGTTCGAAAACCCCGCTTCGATATTTCGAAAGGGAATTCCGTACGGAAATTCCGTATGTATTTGGTGGCAAAATTTAATTGCAATTAATTAATTGCAAATTGCAGGTGATGTCACAATTAACAATTAATTGTGATTTGTTCGCGAATAGATGTGTCCATATGGCGCGCATGCCTCACCCGAGCACTCATATTATGACATTACGTCTATGCGTTCCGACGTCAAAAGTGAGTGCTCGCGCGAGGCATGCGCCTGATGAAGACGCCGCCATTGACAAACAAATCAAAATTAATTGTTAATCGTGACACCACATGCAATTTGCAATTAATTAATTGCAATTAAATTGTGCCCAAGTCTGTGTGGCGGGCCTCAATCTCGTGGCCCTGGTCGGCAGATCTTCCCTTTACCGGTACACGCTCAACATGTAACATCACTATCTGAGAGACAGTTGCTAAAAACATTATCAACTGTGTTGAGTGTTCACACAGCCCCGCCGCGCCACCGCAGCCCGAATGCCAAACATGTGTAAATAAAGTATCAGCGGACAGATGCGATTTACAAAACATTAGCGCATTGTATCGACTCTTGTAACATAGTAATGTATGTCAACTTTCGTCGCCGTGGCCCCACGCATTATGAATTCGAATAGACGTTTGGCACTTGATCCATATGACGCGTTGTATTAAACACATAATGCAATACCAAGCCAACTAGGCACTCGGGTATAAATATCAAATGATAAAGTCAATGATTCCGCGGTCTGTCCACAACGTAGTGAGCCTGGGCCAATGCCTAGGCACTCCTGTGGCAGTAGCTCCCACTTCGTGGTGGAAGGACTGCGGAATCATTGACTTATCATTATAATTTGATATTTATGTCCGAGTGCCTAGTTGGCTTGGTGGAGTAGTACAGTCGAATTGAGAACCTCCTCCTTTTGAAGTCGGTTAAAAACTAGCTGTGCCCGAGAGGTACGCGTAAATTTTATTTAAAAAATCCCGCGTTTAAGCCCGCATCGAATTTCATGGTTTGCCATGTCTTCAACATTATTTTTGGGAACGACTGTGTCGTACTGTGTCCATGGGCTCTGTTTAGGACACACTATTTTGGACGCACACATGTCTGCCTCTATCTTGTTAATTCCTTTGCCTTGTATATTGTTTTACCCTCCAATCGCATTTAGGGTGACGATCACGGAATTGTAATAACCTAAATAATAATCGAAAATAATAATAATAAGATTAGCCCTTTTAACGTCCCACTGCTGGGCACGGGCCTCCCCTCAATGCGAGGGGGATTCAGGCCATAATCCACCACGCTGGCCCAGTGCGGGTTGGTGGATATCACATGTCTAAGACATGCAGGTTTCCTCCCGATATTTTCCTTCACCGTAAGCAAGTGGTAATCATTATTAAAGTTATGTTTCACACATAGATTTCGAAAAATCCAGAGGGGGAATAATAATCGTAATTCATAAAAATAAATCTAATTTATTTCCTCATATCGATGGATTTGACGTCCGTTATAATAATAAACTGGTAGATATTCTTAATTAAATGCATTCTACATGATTCCATAGCTCGATGTGACGACATTTGCGCGATAAATCTGACAGTTGGACGCGATAAAACCTTTGTTTTCCTGTTCATTCTACCTCAGCTGGGGATTTTGTTGTCAGACTGTAGGTATCAATCTTTATGTGAAATTATTAATATATGATATATGGTTAAAAACCATAAATGATTTATACAGATTTATAACAGTGCTTACGGTTGGTACGCAAACTAAAGGTTCTGACTGTTAGGTATTTTGCTAAAGTTTAATTAAACTTTATTCCATGCTACACTGGACATATTTTCCAAAATGAAAATACACAAAAGTGCATAAATATCAAGACAAGACAAGAGTCAAGACATTTATTTTTATAAGTGCATATTATATGTCACATAAAAAACAGAAAAGGGGAGATGTTCTTGATTTGTACTGCAATATTTTATGGCTTTTAAAATACTGTTTAGCGACAGCGTTATTTTGCACACAGCAAGACAGATGGCGGGGCCAAGACTATAATTACAGCATATGCGGCATATGTTCGCGATTACTATCCTTCATTTTATAATGTTTTTTTCTCTTCAAATCTCTGTGGGTGGTTCAACAACAATATTAATTATGATTATTACCATTAACTAGCTGTCCATTACGCATGTATTTACTAAAGGGTAGATAGAAAGACACTAACCGTACTATACCTACATTCAGTACATACTTATCAGTTAAATACTCCAAAGACAGTCCATCTCTACCTGTTCATTTATGTTATAAATCAAATTTCATTTTGCCATACATTATACAACTTGTGGCACACTTTGCTCCCGTAATTTTGAAAGCTCTAGCAAAAAATCATTCACATCTTCCGTCCCTTTCATATGTATGCACGCCCGTTATCGCCGTCTCTCCCGCTACCGTTACAAAAGTTTAGAATGCGTATAAAAAATGGACGGGCCGTTCGTTTTCATTTTGAAAATGGAACATCGGATGCGCGTTTTAATGAGCTTTTTTTTCTAGGTTCGTATTATCAACTCTAGCACTGGCTGGCTATGATTTTAATGATGAAAATGATTCGTTCATATTTATATACCTTTCTATCAAGCAGCCGATCAGCGGGTAACATTATAATGGTAAAAAATACCAAACAAAAACCATTCTTGTAAAAATACCTCCTCCAAAGATTTGCCTCATTACGTTGACGACCGCTCGACGCTGTGGGTTGCGCACAGGCCGCTCTACTCTGGTCTGGGTGTCACTGGGATTGCCCCCAGACATCGTACGGTCGCCTGCACGTCTATGGTAAAACTTCTTACATAAGCTGATTTCTGTTCATTATTGACACCCGTAAGGGGCCATCCATAAATTACGTCACATAAAGGGGGGGTCGACGAAATGTGACATTGTGTGACAAGGGGGGGGAGGGGTCCTAAGTTAAGTGACGTCACATTTAAAAATCTAATATATCCAACTATTAAAACCGAAATATGAACTGTAACCGAAAAAAAATGAAAATTTCTGAAAATTTAAAAAATTATGTGACGTCCCACAGGGAGGGGGGGAGTCTCACAAATGTGACCAGCTGTGACAAGGTGGGGAGGGGTCAAAAATCATGAAATTCGTGTGACGTAATGGATGGCCCCTAATTACGGAAGCTCAGCTAACCTGATTCATTACATAAGATTATTATAACACAACATATCAGGTGAACGAATGAAATGATTGACCATTCATTCACCCGAACGCGCTTCAGGGAAGCGATAGTGTCAACAGACGTCACCCGCTGAATGAACGAACAAACAAGCGAGCGGCTCTCACAATATTATTCTTGGACAATAAACGGTTCTCGGAAACCACTAGCTAGGTGCCTGCGCACAGTATTGTCATTTTTATACCTGGCCAGATATTTTTGCAGTTGCTATGCGGATACATATCGTCAGTGGAAAGGAAGAAACGCTAAAACGCCAAAATGGTACTTTTGGAAAATGAATTTTGGAACTTTAAACCTCTTTTTCCAATAGTACCATTTTGGCGTTTTTTCCTTTTCACTGACGATATGCTTGTGTTACCCGAAACGATAAACTAGGGAGTTCCCAGAGAATTAATCATTAAGATTTTAATTTTTAATATAACATAAATTAAAATGAATATAAAATAAAACCGGCCAAGTGCGTGTCGGACTCGCACATAAAGGGTTCCGTACCACCGTAGAATAAAAACGTCAAAAATATCAAGTTTCGTGTATGGGGACCCCCTTTATTTTTAGTATTTGTTGTTGTAGCGGCAACAGAAATATACATTATGTGAAAATTTCAAGTCTCTAGCTATTACGGTTCGTAAAATACAGCCCGCTGACAGACAGACAGACAGACAGACAGACAGACGGACGGACGGACAGCGTAGGCTTAGTAATAGGGTCCCGTTGGCACCCTTTGGGTACGGAACCCTAAAAAACCTACTTACCTCTAATCAAACAAATCAAAATTTTTAATTGTGACGTCACAAAACTTAGGACCCCTCCCACCCCCTTGTCACACAATGTCACATTTCGTCGACCCCCCCCCCCCCCGCTTTACGTGTGACGTAATTAATGGATGCCCTCAGGGCACCGTAATAAAATCCTCTGGAATGTTGGAACGAATCGTGTTTTCGTGTCTCGTGTCGATACGTGCTTCGGTGTCAGGATTGTTATCATTTCTATGAGTCGATATACGAGACCCGTCTCGTAATGCGAGAGCAAGATTCATTACCATTCGCTCAACGGTTAAGCTACTAAACGATATCTTGTACATTTTAGACGACCGCCTGACGCAGTGGTAAGGTGGCAAACAAGCGTACGGCCCGCCTGTTGTTAAGCAATTACCGTAGCCTAGATGCTTGGAATTCCAAAAACATCACTCGCACCTGTAGTGGAGTTGGACAGAAGGAGGGTCGGGGGGGGGGGGGGGGGGCGTCCGGGCGTCCGTCTCACTTATCGTACAAAACGCAGCTGTAATAGCTACTATACGCCGATCTTCTGTGAGAGGGTGGTACCACCCCAGTCGAGCTAGCCCATATGAGCTGCAGTCAGTTGGCTACAGCTTGGCTCTACCATCAAATAAACTGAGACCATACAGTTGGTGTGTAGGTCTTATTTTTTTTTATAGTACTGCTGTGGCAAAAAAGCGTACGGCCCGCCTGATGTTAAGCAGTTACCGTAGCCTATACTGGGTGAAATCGAAACCGTGGGCAATATTTTAAACGGTGATTCTACACATGATTCAGATAATTTAGGGAATAATAATCAACAAATCAATTGATAAAAAATATTACCCAGGTAAGGTATAACAGTTCAATGGTTTGCTTATTTGCTTACCGAGCAATATTTTTTTATCAATAGATTTTTTTATTTGTTTTCCCAAAACATTCTGAATCATGTGTTGAGTCATATTTTAAAATATTGCAGACGATTTCGATTTCACCCTGTATATTGCTCTATATCTATAGTTTGATTTTTAATTAGACGAAGTGGGCTGACAGGTGCTTATGTCACTTTTCAATATAAATAGAACAAATAATAAATATAATAACATTTTCAGCTGTCAGTTGGCTTCGTCTAATTAGAAATCAGACTATAAGTATTTAAGTATGTAAATAGATGACTACTATGAGAAGCAGGTGTAAACATTATGACAGTGTCCTTATAAGGGAAGTTTACAAATGTTACTACGATATTACGAGCACGCGGCGTGGGTGCCGCCGTGTGGGCCGGGGTTCGATGCGATGCGAATTAATCGTCACACGCATTTTGTATGAGGTCAGTTACTGTAGGCCGTCACTTGGCATTTTGGACTTCGGAAATGCCAAGTGCGTGTTTTACTGCAAATTGAAAACGAAAATGTGAGCTTTTCTAGAAGTGAACATTACAAGAAGTGAAAAAATCAAGAAGTGAAAATTTCAAGAAGTGAACATTTGAAGAAGTGGACATATGAGAAGTGGAAATTTGAAGAAGTAAACATATCAATTGTTGTTCAATACAGCTGAAATGCTATGAGTACCTACATTCTTAACAGATTTCTTAAGACTACGCATGTAATTATAAAGACAGTGTATGAAGCAATATAGTTCTCTCAGCTGGGGGCTTACCACAAACTCTTATCGCGATTCAATTACAGGAACGTTTTAACGTTTCAGCGACTTTTTGTGCAATGACGTACCTTATTGTCATGACAATAAGAAACGTCATTGCACAAAAAGTCGCTGAAACGTTAAAACAATACTGCTATAAGAGGTGGTGGTAGGGCCCCTGTACTGACTAGGACTGAACTGTTTCTGAAAAAATTGGCTATTTATATATCACATACTACATTACAACAAGCTATGCCTACTTGTAAACATAATATCGAGGAATTGATCTCTACATCGGAAGCGACTCTAAATGTCCTTGTGCAATTGTTATTGCCGCATTTATAATGTAGAGACGGCACGTTTTTGACGTCACGGTAGAGCAGGACACTATTATCGAGTATTCGCAGAATATCTACTCATGAACCTAATACTAAAGGACTGGGTCTAAGCAGCTAAGCCGCGTTGCTTAAACATCGCACAACTAGGCCGGTGACGTAATCACAGTAGGCGTGGCTTAAGTCAGTGTGCTGTTGGCGTTCGTCCTGTGCAGACGTCTTGCCAACGTTCGCATCCCAAATATAATTATATTCGACACTAGATGGCGTCCCTTTGTACGTAATTTTTCATGATCGTACACTTAGTGACATCTAGTGCAAATAATTAAACTACGTACTAACATTGACATAAAACGAAGCGAGTAGTTCGGCTATTTCCCGGTAGATAGATGCCACGTATTTCTTAACCCCCACCACCCGCGCCATCCCGTGCAAATTACCACGCGTTGTTTAATAGAGAAATCTAATAAGGGCACCTCTTTCTTAAGTCTTTACTCTATGTATCTACTCTTCATAATCTGATATGCTGAACTGTCAAACTGAACGTGTCAAAGGTCCAATGACAAAACCGTGCGCTATCATGTTGTTTGATCAAGCAGCATTTAAGCGTCGCTACTGTCGGTGATAGAGCCAAGCTGTAGCCAATTGACTGCAACTCATATGTGGGCTGGCTCGACAAGGGTAGTACCACCCTCTCACTGAAGATCAGTGTAAAGTAGTTATAACTGCTGCGCTTCGTACGTTGCTTGACAGAGCCGGAAACCCAATCTACGTGAGTCACGTGTTTATGAATGATATCGCCAGAGAACAACACACCTGCTAGGTACTAAACTAAGCAAAGCTATGAGTATCGTACCTTGGACTAGGGTTGAGCCTAGTGAATGACAGGCCCGGATCTACGATTTTTTCGAACTGGGGCAGAAACTTAATAGTGGCGCTCCTCTTTCCAGCGTTTGAGATAAATTACTTCAAAAAACTCATAAATCGGCGTTTTGTGGAGCTAGTTTTTTATTTTTAATCATATATTATGATTTTGACGCTCCCTGAAACTGTTCGCCCCCCACCAGATCCGGCCCTGCCCAGTGACACCCAGACCAGAAGGGCCAAACAAGTGGCTGACGTCTACAAGCGTTCCTTCAAATCGCTACGCTTCATGTATGGAAATGAAATAAGTCATGTGATGTACATAGCAACTTGTTGTTGATCTACATAGCGGCGTTTGACATTTCCATACATTTTGAAGTCTATTCTATTCTATTCGATTAGCGTTCATGCCACTTGTCTAGGGGGCTGGGCAAAATGCGAAAAGGCCGTTTCTGAAATTTGCCTCAGGCGGGAATAGCACCCCCAACCACCCGATGTCATTGCGCCAAGCCGTGGTCATATTTGAATATCATATTATGTATATGAATATCTCAATTAGGCTCTCACGCCATTATCAAAATATATTTTAGGAGTGTTCGGTCCAGTTATCAGGTCCGCAAAGCATTCTCATTCATAAAAACGCATTCCATTCTATGGCAAGCAAAAACCCGCTACACCACTCTCACACATGTCTACCTGTTGCGTACGCACACACGTGCATCACAACAGGTTCAAAAAGGTTGGAGTGGGGAGTGTGTGAACTGGAGACAAGAGTAAGATGGTATACGACGATAAAGTAGTTTTGATACGTGATTTTTAACCGACATCCAAAAAGAGGTTTTCAATTCACCTTTTTTAAAAATACTAAGTAGCTATTAGAGATAGGATGAATATTGACACTGGTTCTTGGTGTCCAATACTTTAGATTTTTGTGCTTATAATTTTGAAACAAAAGTAAAATAATAATAATAATATCCTGGGACATTTTTTACACACGGCTACCTGATCCCAAACTAAGCAGAGCTTGTACTATGAAAACTAGATAACTGATATTACTACATATACTACTTTTTATTTGTAAATACATGCTTAATATACATATACACCCAGACTCCGGACATACAGACATGTTCATGCACACAAATGCATGTCCCGGGTAGGAATCGAACCTACGACCTGCAGCGTGAAAGTCGCCTCCGCCCAACCACGCTAACGGGCCCGTCAAATGTACTACCTACACAAATTTTGTTCCCTGTTCCCTATAAGTAAATGTACGGGCTATACGCAGAACATCAAAATGCATAAAGTCAAACTCGTATAATATCAAAAACGCATTGACACTATGCGTTTTTGATATTATGCGGCCTTTTTTTTTGTACTTAGAATCACATCGGGCCTGGGGGGTTACTCCGAAATACGTCGCTGACGGATCGTCCGATGTACGGATTCGATTTACGATCAAAACAATGTCAAATCGTAGAGAAAAACGAAAGAAGAAATGTCAAATCACGACAATCCGTCAGCCGAAACGTTAGGTTCGTATTTCGGAGTAGGCCAGCAGATTCAATGCAACGAGGCATAATGTCAAATGTTCTAGGATGCAAGGCAATTAGTAAAATATTAGTAGATTAATGAATTACTTTTGTTTGTTTACAGGTAAGAGTTTCTTGACATCGACTCCTAGCTATCAATAGTGGACTGGTGAGCTAATTAGGAATAAGGCAAAAAAAACAAAAGATTACTTTTATATTTGGACTTAAAGGTAATGTAAGGTATGTATAGAGTTAGCACTTCAATTTTATATGACCTTAATTTAGTTTACCAATGCAATTTACATAATATAAAAATATACTTTAAAGTATCAACATTATTTGGTCTTAGCACGCCTCACGTGAGATCGTGGGTCACCCAATACCCCAACAGATGCTGTGTCAAGATGGGCTCCGAGAAAAAACGCTATTTCTTCCATCCCTTTCTATCTCTCACTCTTTCCACAAAATCTTAAGTATGAACACATGGCGTTCAGGATATCCGAGCTTGTTCTTGCGATATTTCTTTGACATCCTGAACTTTTTCAAGTTTGGCAACACTATTATTATGTAGGTACAGGATTTCCAACAAAATGTGTAAAAAAGTTTGGTCCGTCAGTAAAACATGTAAGTTTATATGAACATTGAAATCCTTACGAATAGACTTCAACGCGTAACATGCTTGGTAGTCCAAAAATATTATTAGCAAAAGTTTTCGTGTAAGTAAAAAACTTTCTTTTGTAATAAGCAAAATAAGAGTAAATACAAAGGTTTGTAGCATAATCATAAACTAATAATGTTATTACTACACTATATCCTTTAGAAACTATCCAATACAAATAGATACCTACCAATTTATCCTACTTATCCTGCTAATATTATAAATGCGATAGTGTGTGTGAATGTTTGTTACCACGTATCTGCATAACTACTAAGCCGATTTAATGAAATTTTAAAGGTAGATAGTGTAGGCTCTGGAAAAAGACAGGCTAATCCAATTTACACGTAGGCGAAGCCGTGGGGTACAGCTAGTTACCAATAATACATTTATTATGCATTCCCAGGGCATATCTTATTAAAATGCCATACACATGCTTACATACATTTCTAACTCGCAAGATTCTGCACCAATGAATCACGGATCGCGCCTCTCTATCTAACGTTTGCCTCTTTCACACAATTCTAATCTAAAAGGTAAATTATTACTAGGTATTATTATTTATTACTTAGGTGGCATACTTAGTGACTTGAGTGGTAAACAATCACTCGCACGTTGCCGACCTGAAGAGGGGGTAGGAAAAAGGGGGGGGGGGTTATCTGTCATCTGTCATCGGGGAGCATCTGTCAAAAACAGCATCTCAAGTTCGATCTCAATCTTGAGATCGATTTATTAATACGGGCCTTACCACCATTAGATATATTATCTAGGGTCAAGCCGCGAACCTCAGTCTTGCCCACAGGTCTTGCCCAACGACGAAAGAAGTCTTGCCTATGCAAAGATGGCAAAAATGTGGAGAAGGGAACGCTATCATAAAATGTCAAGTGTCACTCGCAATAAAAATGGTACGGCGCCATAGATAGTACGGCGCCCATCTGCGTGACACGTGACGTCAACGTGATTTACGGGTCACGTCACGTTAGGTCACTGTCACGTTACATGACACAGCGTCTTGTGGACATTTAGGGCCACCGCGGACTTGCTACTTTTAGCATCGGCGACCGGCGATTTTGCGACTGTATCGATGCTGCGTCGCGTTTCTTCGAGCGCTAACGAGCGAGACGCAGCATCAAAATCGCCGATCGCCGATGCTAAAAGTAGCAAGTCTGCGGAGGCCCTTAGGCCGTTCGCGGACGCACTACAGCCGCGGACCGGAGGCTTTTATTGCGATAATGCGTACTTAATCGGCCCATATCGGCCTCTTTCAATGCACTTGAGAATAACCCGAATATTAAAAGTTAAATCCGGTATCCGAGATTGAATTTATAGTATGAGATTGCAAATACTACCTTGTTTACGATGCAGGCATTTTGGAAAGAGGTTTTATAAATGGAATTAAAAATGCACGGTCTTACAACAGAAATGAAAAAACTAGTTTTTGAACGCATGTTTATTTAATTTTTCCTTGTAAAGTTTGATATAACTCATGCTTATCTCATGTCTAACTATTATGTAATAACACCAGCAAAAATTATAGGAATCTGTAAGACAACAACCGATCGCCGACCTAAAATCGCCGATCGCCGATGCTAAAAGTAGCAAGTCCGCGGAGGCCCCAAAAGCTGATTTTTAATTTTCCGTTAAATATTTATATACTTTCCCATCCCTTTATCTTTTCCTTATCTTTTAAATATCTCGAATACGGCCGTAAGATTATTTTATGCTCACGGTACCCTAATTATAAATGATGTTTACAGTTCGTAACTAATATTCAGCACCTTAGGGCCTCCGCAGACTTGCTACTTTTAGCATCGGCGACCGGCGATTTTGTGACGTATCGATGCTGCGTCGCGTTTCTTCGAGCGCGAACGAGCGAGACGCAGCATCAAAATCGCCGATCGCCGATCGCCGATTCTGAAAGTAGCAAGTCTGCGGAGGCCCTTATATAAGCCAGCATAACAAAGCAACAAACTATACATAATAATCTGCCTATAGAATATAGTTGTTAAACCACACCTAGCGCTGGTTTCCTCGCTACACTTCTCAGAATCCAACCAATGTCACCGTCTGTATCGATATTTACTTTACTATCACTACGAGGTACGGTATTAAGTGCTGATAATATACATTAATAAACCACCAAGCCAAATTGACACTCGGGTATAAATATCAAATGACAATAAGTCAATGATTCCGCGGTCCGTCCACCACGTAGTGGGAGCTACTGCCACAGGAGCGCCCAGGCATTGATCCAGGCTCACTACGTTGTGGATGGACCGCGGAATCATTGTCTTATTATCATTTCATATGTATACCCGTGCGCCTAGTTGGCTTGGTAGTTTAGTACATTATATACATTTCATTTACTTACATATACCGGGCGTTTAAAAGGTCCTAAATAATAATTTAGATAGCTAGATATTTTTATATGGTACTGAGGTGGCAAACAAACGCACGGCCCGCCTGATGTTAAGCAGTTACCTATAGATGCTTTGTAATATACCAAAGGCATTGCTCGCACGTTGCCGAACTAAAGGAGAGTGGGACGGAGGAAGGGGTAGAGAGATTTATGTAAATAACTAGTGAAAACAAATATTAAATAAATAATACATTTTGGAAACGGCCTTTTCGTAATTTGGCCCGGTCTGGGTGTCACTGAAAACGACCCAGTGTATGGTAGCCATAGTAAAAGAATTGCTTAGTTGGTGTACACCATGGACCAGTTACTAAGGGGACTTGCCCCAGCAAGTCGGCCGAGTGGTCGGCCTAGTACTAACATCGACATAAAACGAAGCGAGTAGTTCATCTATTTACCGTAAAATAGTAAAATGAAAATGAAAAAACAATGACCACGTTTTGTTTCATACAAATGTCTAATAAGGGCACCTCTTTCTTTGGTCTTTACTCTGTGGTGTACACACGAACTGTATGGTCCTAAACTGTAGATGGTCCCTGACGCCTCGTAAGGGGTTGCCAGGTATAGTGTGCCTCCTTCTTATAACCTTCTGAAGGTGGTAGAGCCAAGCTGTAGCCAATTGACTGCAGCTCATAAACGGGCTGGCTCGACCGGGGTAGTACCACCCTCTCACAGAAGATCGGCGTAAAGCAGCTATTACAGCTGCGTTTCGTACGATGAGTGAGAGAGCCGTAAGCCCACCCCCCCTCCCCCTCCCTCCATCCCACTCCCCTTCAGGTCGGCAATGTGTGAGCAATACCTTTGGTATTGTAAGCATCTATAGGCTACGGTAACTGCTTAACATCAGGCGGGCCGTACGCTTTTTTGCCACCGCAGTCCTAGTAAAAAAAAAAAAAAAAACCTTACGGTTGATAGGGGGGCCATTATAATAAACCTCTAGTATAGGTATCGGTCCTTGTATGGTCCAAACCTCGGCAGGTTAATTGTATTTCTAGTAGTTGTAGTCTATACAAATCAATATCCCATAATATTTAAATCAATTTCATCTTGCCCATGGACAGCAATTTGGATGCTGTTTTTTATTTATAGTAATTTTAAGTTTTTCTTTTTCTTTTTCATTTATTTATTGTGTTTAGGTACTTAAGTAGTTTATATGTATTTTATATTATGTATTGTTGTTTTATTATTTCTATTCCAATAAATTACTATACAATGTGTTAAAAAAACCCTGTCCGACCCGAAAACGTATTGTTGGGTATCGAGATTAGATTCAATTTTTGTAAAAAAAAAAATTTTTTTTTAATTTATTTTTTTAATTTTTCAAATAATTTTTTTTTTATTTTTTTTAGCATATTATGTGTCCCACTGCTGGGCAAAGGCCTCCCATATTTATTTGTAATACAAATACCCCGTTTACATAATTTTTTTTTCATAAATGACGTCATCACATACTTTGTGGTCTGAGGTGACGCCACACGATCTAACATAATTACTACCGGTAACGGTGTTGTCATATTTTTAAAATTAGCTACATTTTGTGGGAAAAAGGCAAAAAAAAATGGCACTTTAAATGTTCATTAATATGTTTACTATCATGTTTTTTTTTTTATTATTATTTTATTTGGTCATGTGATTGGGGAACCTAATTACCGGTTTCGGCTCGGACAGGGTTTTCTTAACATGTTGTAGATTCATTTCTTCTTTCAAACTAGTGCACAAGATTAGAATATATCTAACCCTTTAGTCTTGTGGCCCATTTAGACTTATCTAATCCAAGAAATTAGTAACGACCTGCCCATGCAAGTCGGATAAGATCTCAGGTCTGGTCCTTTAAAACAGGTTATACGCTAACATCGGCGTTGCCCGCGGCTCCTCAACCGCTGGTTCATTCATGTGAACACGCAAAAAAAGTCCTCGAAACTGGTTCCGTAGCGATGCGATTACAAAACCGCGGTGAATGTAATTTTTTAATGTTTCGCGAGATTCTCGGGGTTTGGCAAAAAATCTGCGGGTAAGACAAAAAAGTTCGTAAAGATATTATTACCAAAGACAGAAGATACGAGGCTATCTAAAATATGTTGTCCTAGTATAAGTATGTCCATGGACATAGTACGACTCAGTTAAAATAATAATAATAATTTAGCCCTTTTATAGTCCCACTGCTGGGCACGGGCCTCCCCTCAGTGCGAGGGGGATTCAGGCCATAATCCACCACGCTGGCCCAGTGCGGGTTGGTGGTTGGTGGATTTCACATGTCTAAAGACATGCAGGTTTCCTCACGATGTTTTCCTTCACCGTAAGCAAGTGGTAATCATATTAAAGTTATGATTCACATATAGATTTCGAAAAATCCAGAGGTGTGAGCCAGGGTTTGAGCCCATGACCTTAAGCCCGCAAGACGCGTGCTTAACCAATCGGCTACCACTGCTTGAAATCGACTCAGTTACTCGCGGAAAATTATCTTCTTCTTTAGTAGCCAACCTAGTGTCAGAGTTATTCAAGCCGCCCGAAGGCTGATAAGGCCTAGATGACAAGAACCGGCACCGACTTTTTACGTGCCCTCCGAAGCACGGAGACGCTCAGTTCAAATGCTACTAAATGGTCACCCATCTCTGACTGACCTTGTCAAGTTGCTTAACCTCCGATCGTTTACCGATCGGTGATTGTAGCTGACTATGAGCGCCTCGGGAAAATGTTGAATCATCTGAACGGACAGACAGACAGATGGGCGAACCTCAAACTGACCCTATAAGAGTTCCGTTTTGTCCATTTCACGTACGGACTCCTAAAAACAATATCTGAATTTCCTATTTTTTTTTATTTGTACAGTTTTCTGACGGTGAGGGAAAACATCGTGAGGAAACCTACCTATCCCTCGGGATTAGGTAATAGTCAGTTCCTGTATACACGGCGACAAGGTTCACCACCTGTCACGTTGGGTTCTGACTATCTGGTGAAACGTGGGCTTTGAGTTGGTTAATACCTCCACAATGTGGTGGTGTATGGCCACTCAAGTCTCTCTCTCTCTCTCTGACTACCCCGGAATGGGGATAATAGTCGTCACGTTACATTTCATTTTTCCTATTTTTCAGTATTTAAAACGGCCGCAATCTGTGGGCTGAAGAGCCCAACATGGCATCAGATGGCCCTAAGTATACATCGAACTAAAGTCCTTCAAGTACATTGCTAAAATCACTCGTTTCGTGTACATACCACGCGCACGTGACATGATTGTAATACCATGTATTAATATTAAACACAGATTTTTAGAACAGCTAACGTTTATTTCAACATCGGTTCTTGTGTTCAAAGACGAGGTGGTGGCATGAATTATACATTATATTATGTAGAGTCGATACACGTCTAACGTACGCTGAGCTCTCGTGATTACGCGTGTCAATAATAAAGAGAGCTCAGGTTATGTTGGACATGTTACCATAGACTAGCAGGCGACTATACAACTAGTAACTGTGAAATAGCTCGTATCAGTATAAATTGAGTTAATGTTTTTATTTACCATGAATGGATTACTCATCCCGGTAAAGTTGTAAATGCAACTTTGGCCAACAACGTATAGTCTATTAAAACAACCGGCCAAGTGCGTGTCGAACTCGCACATAAAGTGTACCGTACCTATCTTATGCTATCCTCAAGATGAACAACCGGCCAAGTGCGTGTCGAACTAGCACGTAAAGTGTACCGTACCTATCTTATGCTATCCTCAAGATGAGCATTATTTTCTTGTTTCATACATTTTAGAGTGTGATTTTGTTAAATTTATTATTATTTTGTAAAAAGTCATAGAACAAAAGTTGTTGTTTTTGATGTCAGTAATACAGCCCTGCAAGGTTGTAATTTTTTTCCAATAACCCTGTATATTAGATACCAGTAGTTTTGCAATGGACTATTGTTATGAGACTCAAGGCCCTGTTGCTTTACTGGAGTATAAACAATCGATCAGGACCGTCCCTTTAACTGCGCGTTAAGGGTCTGTAATTAAATGAAAAGATATAGGGGCCCAATGATCACTGATTAAACTCCTCCATCGTGCACTCTAGCTTCACTATGAGTTGCCATAGATGTATTAAACATTTAGATGCGGCATACCGAATTGATTTTGGCAACGTAAATGCAAGGTAACTGCCCGAAAGCCACTTAGTCACGCACCACCCTGCGTTTCGGCAGCATGTATTTCATTAGTTTTTTTTTGTCGACTTGCGACTTGCGATATTCGACTTGCGACTCGACTTGCAAACAAGCCTATGGCCCGACTGATGTGAAGTTTGTACCGTAGCCTATAGATGCTTGCAAAACCCAAGGCATGTTACCGACCGGAAGGGAAGTGGGATAGAGGTAAGGAAAGCGGGAGGTGTTTGGCTTCCGACGCAGCTGTAATAGCTACTTTACGCCGTTCTTCTGTGAGAGGGTGGTACTACCCCGGTCGTGTCAGTCCATATATGCTCGCAGTTTATTCCGTTACGAGCGTTTTCGCTATACATCGCTCATCTTTAATGAGCTCTATACTGCTATTTTGCATATTGTGCTATTTTATAAAGGTGGTAGAGCCAAGCTGTAGCCAATTGACTGCAGCTCATAAACGGGCTGGCTCGACCGGGGTAGTACCACCCTCTCACAGAAGATCGGCGTAAAGCAGCTTTTACAGCTGCGTTTCGTACGATGAGTGAGAGAGCCGTAAGCCCACCCCACCTCCCCCTCCCTCCATCCCACTCCCCTTCAGGTCGGCAATATGCGAGCAATACGTTTGGTATTGTAAGCATCTATAGACTACGGTAACTGCTTAACATCAGGCGGGCCGTACGCATTTTTGCCACCGCAGTCCTATAATACTTTTACAGCCTTTTATTTTGCCTGGTACATATTTGGCTTATTTTTGTGCTGCGGTCAATAACTGTAATAAGGTTTATTGCTGGCGCTGCTCTAAGCTGTCTACAAGTCGCTGACGTCGTCCAAATAAAACGCGACTTTGTTCTACTAACCCTCAACCAAACAGGTGTGCTAATTTCATGCGATTACATCGCGCGAAGGTCGTCAATATACCTAAAATCACGGAAACGTGCGATTATCGCGTAATCGTGTTCTGTTACGATGACGACTAAAAATAACGATAGATAGGTTATATGCGTTCATAAAGTGGCATACGAAAACATTGCTAATTGGCAAACCTGAGGTCAGTCTCGCATGGTCTGTCTCTGACAGTGTTAGTTTTTGCACGTAACCAATCTACCTCTTTTCTTTTATTATATCACTAGCTTTTGCCCGCGACTTCGTCCGCGCATTTGTCCCACGGGAACAAACTATCGTGATAAAAAGTAATCTATATGCTATCTATCTCTGTGCCAAATTTCATCCAGATCAGTTCAGCGGTTCTTGCGTGAAAGAGTAACTAACATCCATCCATCCAAACTTTCACATTTAATATTAATGAGAAGTGGGATAGTGGGATGCCATAGATTTATAATTTTATTGCGAGCGACTAAAAAAATATTTTAGCCGATTAAAAAATATTTTCAGAAACTAAAATTGATCTATGTATGCTTTAAGGAATGTAGTAGGTAGCAACTCTATATGATTTTTTTGTAGGTGGTTACCCTCACGCTTCATGTCTCAAACATCATTAAAATAACAAAAAAACTCGTCCGCACTAGCTATTGTCCACTTAAGGAACACGTACTTAATCAATATATTTGCACTCAAAATAATAAATGGCTTTTACAAGAAATGAACGGTTGAATACCTAACTATAGTGTCGTTTTAGATTACATAAGCTCTGGACAGACAGCGGCGGAATTCGAATTCAGCACCTATGGTCTGATTTCTAATTAGACGAAGCAAACTGACAGCTAAAAATGTCACTGTTCTATGAATTTGAACCTTATTTGTTCTATTTATATCGAAAAGTGACATTAGCAACTGTCAGTTTACTTCGTCTAATTAAAAATCAGACTATAGAGCGCATTCTTGTAATGTAATTGTATCATCGAGAAATCATACCGTCACCATTGATGTATTACTTTAGCAGATATGACACCTCCTAACATTGCAATCACCAGACTTGTGCTCAGCGCACCACTACATGCAGCGACATTCACACATCTGTTATCGCACTCGTATTTCGCAATCGACATATATTCAACATTATTTTTCGCGAGCGACTGACTCTATTTTATGACAAAAAAAAGAGACAACAATATGTTTTTGTAATTTCTTCGTCATGCAAAGCAAGGGAAGGTCCTATAGTACATTGGAGTTGGACAGCGGATCCCGCCTATATCTAAACAGAGCTTTTGTACTTTTTAATTATTTTTTTCTGGTCAGTTAATGGCAATTTAGCATTGAAAATCGGTAGATGTTATGTCACGATGAGGTTTTTTGCCAATATTTCATAACAGTAGGTAATGTACGTTTCTTTTGTACATAAAGTAATTACCTATGTAAACGTGACATAACGTCCAGTAATGTATCTGATCTCAGTCCTTGTATAAAGTCATCTCTATAAGGGCTCGAGATGAAGCTAAGGGATGTTGAATATTTAAAAATAATTTAGGTACGTGTCTTATTTTATTTTTGAACAATTATTCAGACATTTAACTCTTTGCAAATGTATCAACGGCTTAGGTATGACGTCATAACGTAATGGTTTTAGCAAACTTTAATTGCCAATATCAATCACTTAGGTTTATTAAAAATATTTTCACAATGTTAGAAAACAATTGGTATATGAGTTACTATAAAAATTATATATACATATATATATATATATATATATATATATATATATATATATATATATAACGTCACGACTTTTATCCCCATTCGGGGTTAGTCAGAGGCTTGAGTGGCCATACACCACCACATTGTGGAGGTATTAAGTCAACTCAAAGCCCACGTTTCACCAGATAGTCAGAGCCCAACGTCAACTATAAAAATTATAGGTACTAAATTGAGTACTAGTGATCATGGCCATAAGATCCTCGTGAAGCGGCGCTGAGGCGCTTGGCCCAGCGCTAGGGGCAACGGCCCCAGTGCGCCGGCGCACAATTTCATGCATCACTTGACAGATATTTGATTACAGGCCCATCACTTGCCCTACCGCACGGCCGCTACTCTCGAAGAATCAACTAATTAAAACATACTGTTAATATCAGCATTTTTGATATGGGAATAACCCGCCACACACTCCCACCACAGTTATTAAGCCAGGATCGACAATGGTTAATACTCCTAATCTCACGTGAGATTAGGATGGGAGGGGGTCGAGCTAAATCTCACGACATCTCACCACCCGGGGGTATTTTATGGACCCCCCCACCAATATTCCCGAGCCCATTTATTCCTATTTCTTGCCTACTTACTTACTGAAGGTTACATAGGTATTGTGTCTCAATACCTTATGCGTCTTATTATAACAAATTCATTTCTTATGCGCAATAAATCAAAAATTTATAGCGACATTTTAGCCGAAGTCGACGTAATAATAGTTGATATCGGTTGATTTTTCTGTGTCGTTTAATCTAGATTTCGTAGCTCTACCTACGACATACTTTTTGTCGCTTACACCGTTCGTAAATTAACCGCCTTTTATAAAGATTTTTAGCCAGCTTACAATGGTGTTACAAAGCATTTAAGAACAAAAGTGATTTGTAATGCCAGTGTAAGTCCATCATATACCTAGGTAGTCCATCATAACTTTATTTTTTGGGGTTAAGCCTCCAAGCCTAATTTCTTCGACGCGATGTACCTACGATGAAAAGCCGATGTCTGAAGGCCTACTCTTTTACAAACGAAAACGAAATTTCGGAAGAAATTCGCGTATTTCGTGCTTCGTTTCTCATTGATTCCGATATTTATTACGAACGAAAATTGTTTGACGTTTAGATTCGACGACGATGAAGACGTCAAACAATTTTCGTAAAATACGCGAATTTCGTCCGAAATTTCGTTTTCGTTTGTAAAAGAGTAGGCCCTCTGGATTGTATCCTAACTACCTACTGTAATCATAGATATCATGTAACCTGCTGAGCGAAAGCTTTCTTGTAAGCGAATGTTATTAATAACAGCTTATTCCTGAAACAATGTGTGAATCGATAAATACATTTTAATAACACTTATATCATGTTTACGGTTATTATTAATTTTGAAACCACATTTGAACACCTTTTTTGGATTTTTTAAAAAATGTGGCAATATTTTTTTCTATATGCGTATATAGTGAGTCTAATTTAATTGTTTGTAGTGCTCCTTTAGACAAATAAATATAAATAATTTTAATTACGCTACCAGCGCCATCTATGTGTCGACCGTCTAAACATGACCGTTATCTTTTAAAGCGCCATCTATGATCTCTCATTCACATCACTATGTAAAGTTGTGTTCAAAGCGGAAGCTTTGAACACAACGAAACACAACGAAACTAGCTTGGAAAAGCTAGTTTCTCATAGCCTGACTAGATGTCGCTGTTAGTGTTGGTATCTTTACGCACTTTAGAGATAGATGGCGTTAGTGGTAAGTTTTTTAAATAATTATAAAAAATATCTTTGATTAGAAGTTTGCTCTAGCCGCTCTAGGTCACAATATGATTTTTTTTTTTATAAAAATTTTGTAAATTGGTAAATAGAGCGACAATTATCGGTGAGCCGTATATAGTGATGGGATGTTCTCGAGAACATTCTCACCCTCTCGTGAGAATTTTCGAGAATTTATCTTCTGAAGCATGTTAAACTTGGCATAAACCTCATTAAACATGCAAATATGGTGGTTTTAATTCTTTTTAAGATTTAAAGTTAGGATAACGTCACCCAAAATATAAGATTCTCAAAAATTCTCACGAGTATGTTTCCAAGGGTGAGAATGTTCTCGAGAACATCCCATCACTAGCCGTATATAGTTAATACCTACAGTCATTTGTGCCTGATCACGTATCAATAACTAAGTAGGTATGCATTTAGTTTAATTTTTAATTATTATTAAGTATTAAATTATAAAGTTAATGAACCAAAAACACAGTTAACTTGACACACTTAGCACTAAATATGTAGTTAACTTCTAGCACCTTTCAAACGGACCTACGCGTTCTTAGTTATAAACTATGACGTCATACTGCATAGCTGACTCGTTTCGCTCATTGCATAAACCTATTGCATCTATGAAAACCCTACACTCAAAGGGATAAAGTTTAAAATCGTGCAAAACTAAATAAGTTTGATATATCGCAACACCAAACCAACTTAAACTTGCATCTTTAATACCCATATTTCCATAAAGCTAGGGTTTACTTTCGTGTAAATTGATAGTAATAGTCGAGATATATGAATCTTACTAAATAAGGAATCGAAACTATCATTATCAGTCGAAAGGAAACGACGTCATGTCGTATGCGAACCGACGTCCTTATATGGGTATGTTCAAATCGATGTTTACGTTATCGATTAGATCGGTTTATCGATAATCGATAGAGCTGATTTAGGTACTACTATTACCGACTGTTCTGCTAACGCGATTAATGTTTCTGATTTTCGCGCAGAACCCTTAGCAATACGCAAAATTTGTATTTTACGCCATTCGTGACCATTTTACCGATATTTAGAGGAATTTCTAAGGATTCCGCTAGAAAATCAGAAAAGTGAATTACGTTTGAATTACGGATGCAGGGTTGCAAAAGTTCCCGATTTATCGGGAGATCTACTGATTTTGGTAATTGTCTCCCGATATCCCGGTTTAGCAATCCTATCTCCCGACTTTTTGCTTTTTCAACGAATGTAAAATAATATTCATATACCACCACATCCATCCATCCAATGCACGTTGGGCCGCGCGGTCACCCCGGATATTTTATTATATTAGCATCACTACATAGATGGATGGAGAAAGTCGCTGAGGACAGAGATCAAAGAGGCGGAAGAGACCTTTATCCAGCAGTGGGATGAAATAGGTTTTAAACCTATGCGTTGTGCCGGAGCGCAGGGGGCTCAATAGCGACGCTATGCAACATTGTCAATGCAATTCATTTTTCAGATTTTCTAGCGGAATCCTTAGCAATTCCGGGGTAGTACCACCCTCTCACAGAAGATCGGCGTAAAGCAGCTATTACAGCTGCGTTTCGTACGATGAGTGAGAGAGCCGTAAGCCCACTCCCCTTCAGGTCGGCAATGTGCGAGCAATGCCTTTGGTATTGTAAGCATCTATAGGCTACGGTTACTGCTTAACATCAGGCGGGCCGTAAGCTTTTTTGCCACCGCAGTCCTATAAAAAAATAAAAAAACCGACCTTTTCACGGAAATTTTGCGGATTCTGCTGGAGGGTCGGAAAAATGAATTGCTTTTGCAGAATTAGGTGCTGCTATGGTGCATAATGTCGTTATTAGCCCCGCTGGATGGACCCTTAGCCGGACCTTTATCCAGCAGTGGGACGAAATAGGTTTTAAACCTTTGTATGCCGGAGCGTAGATCTACGACACGATTCATTTTCTATTGTGTCTGGTAACTGCCCTGTTGATTTCCTAATACCAGAGAGCGTTAACATCGGCTAGAATTCAAACTAAATCACATGAGTTCATAGCTTGTTCGCTTTCCGCACAGCCTCCGAGGTAGTGGTGGTACATTGGAATGCCATAACTCAGGCATACCACCTTAACGGTACGAGGGAACGAGACGCGTGCATAAGCGAGAGCAAGATACAGCACCGACATGGTTGAACGACCGATCAAATAAGTTTTGTACGCGGCTATCGTATGCTACGCAGGTTTTATTTCTTCTAAACGTAACAGCGACGCATGCGCGATATTCCCATTACAAAGATGGCGGATTTTCCTGGAATTGGAGGGAAAGTAATAGGTCTAGGACACTGAAGATGGACACCAAAGAATGGCGTTAAACTTAAAACACCCCTCTTTGCATTGCTTTCCTAGGGTTCCTAGGGTCCTAGGGTCCAAGGGTCTAGTAGTTTCTAGGGAGGGGAGGGGGGCGTATTATTAACTACAGAGTTGGGCAAAATTGAATTTCGATTAATTAATTGCAAATTGCAGGTTATGTCACAATTAACAATTAATTGTGATTAGTTCGCGATTGACAAACAACTCAAAATTAATTGTTAATTGTGACACCACATGCAATTAGTAATTAATTAATTGCAATTAAATTTTGCCCAACTCTGATTAACTCTACCTACTGGGTGAAATCGAAATCGTGGGCAATATTTTAAATTATGACTCTTCACATGATTCGGAATGTTATGGGAAAACAAATAAAAAAATCAATTGATACTAAAATATTGCCCGGGTAAGCAAATAAGCAAACCATTTAACTGTTACACCCATGGACCAATTACTAAGGGGTCTGGCCCTAAGCAACTCGGCCGAGTGCTCGGCCTAGTACTAACATCGGTACCGGTAGATAGAACAATGAAAATGTAAAAACAATGACCACGTTTTTTTTCATACATATATCTAATAAGGGCACCTCTTTCTTTAGTCTTTACTCTGTGGGGTAAACGCATGGCGGCGTATTATGATCTACTTATAAACTTTTTTTTTTAACTATGGGTCATTTGATCTAAGGGGGTGCAAATAGAGCTTTTGATCTAACGGGGTGCAAATCGTACTTTTGACCTAAGGGGGTGAAAGTTAGGGATCTCCTGTAGGTAATGGACAAGGTAAATAGGACTGCCTACGGAAAAAATTGTAATATTCACCTATAAATCTTACTTTAATACAATTTCAAATAAAACAGTACTTACTTTCACCCCATTTGTTGTTTTATTCTTGTTTTTATTATTGTATTTTAATTGACAGGTTTACTTTTTATTGTATATTTTTAATCGCTTTTATATTTTTGTAAATAAAATAAAATCTGTGTCATTTTACTAATTTCAAATAAAGAAACTGTGAATATTTTAATCTAAATTTAAGTTAATAAAGTCTCTGACCCCCATGTCAGAGGGAGATCGCGTGCCGGACCAAAAAGCGCCCGGACTAAACAAAAAAAAAAAAAAAGTACTTACCTTAGGATACAAGTAGATTTTTTTTTCTTAATTATAGGTTGTTGTGACTTCGTCCAATTCATCAAAATTTGTTCAGCGGTTTAGTCGTGAAAATTTGTGAATTTAAATCATGGGCATCCTTTTAAACTACATATGACTCTACAGATGATTCAGAATATTTTGGGAAAATAAATAAAAAAATCTACTAATGAAAAAAAATTGCTCGAGTAAGCAAATAAGCAAACCCGTTAACTGTTATTCCTTGCCTGGGCAATAAATTTTTATCAATTGAGTTGTTGATTAATATTCCCTTAGTATTCTGAATCATGTGTAGAATCACCGTTTAAAGGATGCCCATGATTTCAAAATCATCCTGTATAAGTAACTAAGGCTAAAGTAGCTAAGGGCGGCTCCTATTTGATTATTAACTGTTCTCCATAATGAATCTAAATCTATTCCGAATCTACAAAACATTGACGCATTGTAGACACCTGGAAACAAGAAAAAGTATTTTAACATACGGCCCAGACGCCCTCTGGCGCTCACAACAACCTTAGGCCCATCGCAGACGATGGTAATCTCACCTCTCTACATACTCGTTAGTTTATATCAACCCCTTACAAACAATTACTCTGATTTTTACGTAACGTGGGACTCGACTTTTTACGTAAAGTGGGAGTAGGCATGCACAGCTTTCTAGGCTAGTTTTTATTTTATTTAAACACCTAATTCTGTTTTTTTTTAATTCACAATGTGTTAATGCCTGCCTGCTCACATAGTTGCTGTTTGAAAATGTATACAATTATTATTTTTCTTTTGAAAGAGTAACCATTGAGTTTCTTGCCGGCTCTTCTCAATGGAAGCAACATTGCGAACCGGTGGTAACGCTAAAGTATAGTTTTTACTATTTATAAAAGCTATATATAACTTACATTAATAAAAAAAAATTGAGTTTGAGTTGAGTTTACGCGCCTTCAGAATAATTGAAATTGTGTGTTGTTATGAGCGATACATTATAAAATGATACATGCAGACGCTTAAAGCCCACGGAAGAACAGCAGATATGGTTATTATGTGAAGTTTCACCAAAAATAAATTGGAATTCGCTCCATTTTTTCGGAATTGACGCGATCGACACCATCTTTGTACAAATCGACACAGCAGTTCGCGCTGTAGGTGGCAACATACATACCTACACATCAGTTGGAGTCGGGAAAAACGTTTCGTTCACTTTCGTTAACACAGATTTTGACATGTTTTTAGAGCTTATGAGAGACCTATGCCCGCGCTAATATAGAGAACTCTTAAAAACTCACTTAGGGCCTCCGCAGACTTGCTACTCTTAGCATCGGCGACCGGCGATTTTGTGACGTATCGATGATGCGTCGCGTTTCTTCGAGCGCGAACGAGCGAGACGCAGCTTCGAAATCGCCGATCGCCGATGCTAAAAGTAGCTAGTCTGCGGAGGCCCTTATTCGATAATCAAAGACAAATGCCAAGGGATATGATCCCTTTCAATAAGAAGATAAACCAATCACAAACCATCCCCAAAAGGGGGAAAGCAAACTGATAGAAAAAGGCTTCAAATCGCCATAAAGCCATTTCTAGATCTGGCCTCAAAAAATACCAACAAAATCATCGGCCGACCTTCGGGCCTTCCCGAGGTCGGTACAAAACGACATACACACCATTAAAAATATAGAAAAAAAACAAAATGGGCCGGCGTGCGTGCGCGCCGTGTCGGGCTCTTACAAATTTGTACCAGGCTGGCAGGAAAAATAAAAGGTTGTAAAAGTATGGAGCACATTAAAGGTGAGCGATGTGAAGCGAGAAAGCTCGTAACGGAATGAACTGCTGTGCTTCAGCTCATATATATGGGCTGGCTCAACCGGGGTAGTACCACCCTCTCACTGAAGATCGGCGTAAAGAACAGCTGCGTTTCGTACTTTAAGTGAGAGAGTCCGAAATTTAATACTCCCCTTCTCCCCCCTCTGTCCCATTCTCCTTCAGTTCGGCGACGTGCGAGCGATGCCTTTAGTATTGCAAGCATCTATAGGCTACGGTAAATGCTTAACACATGCAGGCCGTATGCTTGTTTTCCACCTTAGTAACATAACAAAAGTTGTAATTAATCATCATTGGCATAATCATTGGCGCGCGCGCGTGCAGCCGTGCAGTCGCAACGCTGGCTGGCGCACGACTAAGTGGATGTCAGGTAGTTACCTTGTAAATAAGCGCGGGTAGTCGCTTCTTTGATATTCACAATGTTTGCTCGGACCCACCGTGCTTAATTGTGAGAAACAATCTAATTGAACGATCAATAAAATTGTACAAATTATTTCTGAGAATTATTAAATTAGTTTGTGCTGATTCGATTATGATAAAGTTTTACTTCAGACAGATTAGCATGGACTTTGGCTTCCATATGCTACTGGAACATGAGCGCTCGAGAGGGGCGCGAGGCATCTGGACGCACCAATTGATTCGTAATTATGACGCGGCGCGAACAAAGGAAGATACCAATTCGAAATCGTTTTGCTTTTAATCTGCCTCACGGTCCAACAATAATCGCCCTTATTCACCCGAAACAAGGGTCTTTGAACTATTTTGATGGTGGTATAACAAGTTTGTATGTCGGACAAAGGATGAAATAAACTCCTGCGGTGTGTGATTATGAGATATTCAAAAGGACCGTGTTATAAAGTTAATAACGGATTTGATTTTTGGACTTGGCCTAACGTATGGCCTCAGGGTGCCTGGCCAAGGACCATGTCGTGTTTAATTAAGGGCCATAACACACCGGGTAGCCATGGCGACGTCGCTAGCCATCACCGTAGCCAACTAATTCTTATTGAAATGTATGACAGGTTACACGCCTGGCGACGGACTGGCGACGTCGCCATCAATACAATTGTTTTGGATACGTAGCCGGCGACGTCGCCATGGCGTCCCGAAGCACCCAACTCAATTATGTTTACCAAATCAAATTAATAGATGCGTTTACAAGACTCGAGCAGCCTCGCCCGAACAATCGGTATATGACATGGTGTTATGTCAGTAAAACTGATTATTCGGCGCGCCGCTCGGCACTTGTGGACGGTGCTATTGATAAGTAAATCGAACAGTAATTACGTACTACCTTTCCTAGATCAAGGCAAATAACGAAAATACTTTTGACTCGTATCCTACCTCTTCCAGTACTGTACATAATCTCGCGACCTATTTTCACTATTTACCATTACACCTAGACACAGCGTCCCAAACATTGACGTTGAAAATACACTGGCATGTAACTGTAAAATGGTCACTACAACAAAAGTTGTTTTACATGTGTCCGAGAACATCTAACAAAGGTCCAAGGTTGCCTTGTGGCGTGGACACGGGTGGACACAGTGTCGATACGAGAGACGAAGCCTTCCATGTGACATAACGCAGCGTGTATTCTGTGTATAGTTGGAATACGGATAGGTCTAACATTCTTAGGGTTGGTTTACATTGATATCCACTTTTTAATAGTTGTTTTTTATGTGACTATAGTGGCAAATAAAACGTACCCGCCTGATGTAAGCAGTTACCGTAGCTTATGATGCTTGCAATACCAAAGGCTACCAAAGGGAGCGGGACAGAGGGGGAATAGCTACATTACGTTCATCTTCCGTGAGAGGGTGGTATGCCCCCAAACGAGCTAGCCCATATGAGCTGCAGTCAATTGGCCACAGTTTAGCTCTACCATCAAAATTTGTATTGCTTATGCTACGAAAGTTAGGTATATTATAACTATGTCACCAAATAAATAAATAAATCGAAGCGGTAAATGTGTGCCACCGAAATTATTTTAAATCTTAATATAATTTCGGTGGCACACCGCATGTAAACCGAGCTTTATAGCGTCCGGGTGGCGCGTGCGCCGACTAACTGCCTCAGCACGCTCGAGTCAAGCGGCTCAGGAATTTCACTCACATATGAGAAACAAAGATGAATTTTTAGTGTACCGTAGCTAATTGACCAGGTAATGAGTCGGGCATGGGGGACCGACGGCGTCGAGAACAGTACCTAACACCGATGTTATGTACCTGGGATTCTGTGATATACAAGGTGTACATAATGTGATATTGGTTTACATAAGTTCATATAGGTGGGCCAATATGGATCCAGTATATTTATTTATTTATTAACCAACTTATACTAACATAATTATATACATATAAGTTATAGGTTACAGTATAGTTATACAACATAAAAATAAAATTGAAAAATAATAAATATATCTCTTATATATCTTATATATATCTCTTTACCAAAATTAATCAAAATGTGTTTATACGTTTAGTCCTGAAAACGTTACAGACATATTACTACGCCACCAAGCCAACTAGGCACTCGGGTATAATCAGATGATAATAAGACGTCAATGATACCGCGGTCCATCCACAACATAGTGAGCCTGGACCAATGCCTGGGCACTCCTGTGGCAGTAGCTCCCACTACGTGGTAGAAGGATCGCGGAATCATTGACTTATTATTATTTGATATTTATACCCGAGTGCCTAGTTGGCTTGGTGTGCAGTAATTTAGATTCTTTAAGAAAGTGGTTTTCCTGAAGTTCTAACTACGTTTGTAAATTTTATAGTGAAGCGAACTCAGGCTGGGCAAGACTTTTGTCGCTGAGTGTATGGGTGTCATATGCAACGTTATTCTGTATAACGACAATCAGTCTGCACAAAAATTATGTAACAATTTAATATCTCATTCGAGAACAAAACACATCGATATTAGACATCACTTCATTAGGGATCTAATAGATAAGAAACTTATGTGTATACGTTATATTAGCACTGAAGAGATGTTAGCAGATATACTGACAAAAGCTTTAGCTAGGGAAAAGCATTATAAGTTCATTTCTAGGTTATTTCGTTTTAAGGGCTAGTGTTGTTTTTTTTTAAAACTCTATGGAACCTGTCAATGATCTTCACTTTGTTTTTTCACTACATGAACACTGTCTCGTTTTCTATTTTAATAATATAATTTAACTCTCTATCGCACTATGTGTTTTTACTTATCCGCCCATAGCCCATCTGAGCTGTGCCTCTATAATATCGAGATAGAACGATATGACGAAGTTCCAGAATCGTTTTAGTTTTGTTAGGAATCGTGAGCGAGTGAGATGCGTCGATATTGCGGACACGCCGCGGTCGGCCACGAACAACGTATCAGCTTTATCTACACGCAGACAGACAACACCATAGACCCGACGGCGTACTCAAAGCTGTTAGCGAAATCGACCAATCAGATCGCTTCATTATGACGTGATATGGGAACGACGTGATTTTGCAGCGATTTTATTGGTTAGATTTTATTTTGACACGAGCCGTGAATTATCGTTCCTACTAAACGGAGTCCAGTGACACAGTACAGCTCAGTCGTTCGCGGGAAATAATGTTATTAATATTTCGGTATTGCGAATAATACGCATCAACATGCTTTTAAATAGAATGTCGAATTGCGACTGCGATAACAGATGGGTGAATTTTGTTGCATGTAGTAGGTACCTAGACCTAGCAAGTCTGTACTAATACAGTAGCCCGATTCACGTAACCAAAACCGTAACGATGTCTCAGCGATAAAGTCGTTGATAGCGTTTTTGTATTACGAAAAGGCTATCTACGACTATATCGCTGAGACATCGTTACGGTTTTGGTTACGTGAATCGGGCTACAGGGTGAATGAGAAATCATGGGCATCCTTTTAAACGGTAATTCTACACATGATTCAGAATATTTAGGGAATATTAATAAGCAAATCAATTGACAAAAATGTATTACCCGGGTAAGGTATAACAGTTAACTGGTTTGCTTATTTGCTTACTCGAGCGATATTTTTTTACAATAGATTTTTTTATTTATTTTTCCAAAATGTTCTGATTCATCTGTAGAATCATAGTTTAAAAGGATGCTCATGATTTCAAATTCATCCTGTATAAGTCAGTGGGTTTTGGTACTAAAAAGATCCGAAAGATGGACTCCAAGAACAGATTTCCAAAACAATGTTAGTAACACAGGATAAGCCTACATATTTCATTCGTAGAGTGTAGAAAGTGATATTGGAACAGGTTTATGGTGCCGGCGGTAGGGCCGCGGCCGTCCGTGAACTTCCTGTGTGCGCGCGCGCATGGCGTCGCTACACCGCGCCGTGGATGGCGTATGACACCATGAAATATGTGGTCAACAACAAATGATTAATTGTTTATTGACGGGCCCGTTGGCGTGGTTGGTTTAGATTACGCATTTTACGCTGCAAGTCGTAGGTTCGATTCTTACCCGGGACAGAGGTCAGATGTTATAATTCAGACACCCGTCCAAGGTCCAACCGAGCCGAACGTGGCTTAACGTGTATCGGGCGTCTTACCAACTAGGCTACGACCTCCTCCTAGGTATTCTGTACCGATACTATTTTTCCGTAAGCTGTATTTCTTGGTATTTCTGACATCTTGTATTAAAACTGTTTGTATGTAAATCAAGCGACCGAGGGGCGTTCGTCTTCCGTGTGTGTGTTTATTTGTGTATAAATATTCACCTATCACTTAGCCTATGCAAATATGGAAGACCTCGGCTTAGGCGAGTCACGTACTGAAAGATATAATAAATACAAATCTATTTGCTATTACTAATACTAAGAATTGCTTATACTATTGCTAACAATCTAAAGTTATTCCGTAACTTAGGGCCAAAGTTCACCAACACAATAACGGACTGTTAGAGCAGTAACCGATTGTTTGTACTGACAGTCCGCAGACTGCTTTAACTGTCCGTCAGTGTATTCGTGAACTCGGGCCTTAGTCTATAATAATCTTTCACAGTCGGTTTGGTAAGTTAGAAAACCAGGGGTAACAAGATTAAAATAGTATTGCATAAAAATGACTGCCTGGGTAGGCATATAATAATATTTACTAATTTCATATATCTTTTTGGTAAATAAATTTTCAAACTAAAATAGGTAGGTAACAAATCTTATTTCCTTGTCAGAAATCTGCATATTTCTTTCCCACTAGCTTTCGTCAAATAACACTACAATAATATAACACATAATATATTCGTCAGTAACTAATGTTAATTATTATAATATATTCGTACATAGCGCTTCTAAATGTTAATCGCATTCTTTATAGCGATCGAGGAATTTTTAATTAGACAAATAATCATAAAATTTACGAACTTGATATAAAATATACACTTGATGACGATGAGAGATAGATAACATTTGAAAATAACGACTAGGGACACCGCAGACATGCTACCTTTTGCATCGGCGATCGGCGATTTAATCGCATTTAGCATCGGAGCAGTCGCTGCGTCCGACCGCAAAGAGTCGCCAAAACGCGATGCAGTCGCAAAATCGCCGATCGCCGATGCTAAAAGTAGCATGTCTGCGGTGGCCCTAACAGCTCCTCATTTTAACCACAGTGTAAAGAGATCCTTTCAGTTGTTATTTAAATGACTGAAAAAACTTAAGGTAATACAAAAAAAAAACCCCAATTAAGCCCTGATATTCGGACTTCACCATGTAATATGCTTGCAATGCCAAAGGCATCGCTCGCACGTTGCCAATCCTGAGTGAATATGGAAGGAAGAGGGGGAGTGGGACAGAGGGATGAGTAGGGAGGGGGGTTGGACTCCCGGCTCTCTCTAGCACGCAACTATAATAGCTACTTTACGCTGATCTTCTGTGAAAAAGTAGTATTACCATACCCATGACATTGCACACCTATCAATCAATACACGTAACTATACAGGTTGGTGACGACATAGTGACAATAAATTCAAACACGATCCCTGCTAGTCAATCACAACACATTCAAATTATGAAATTAGGTTTACATCAAAGTCCAAAATTTAAAATTGTCAAACAATTTAAATACTGAAATAGTCTAAACGAAACACAAGACCCTTTATAAACGTCTACAGACCTCATAGACTGACCTGTAAGTACAAGCGTGGTAACATCGCTTCGGTGGCGATGTTTTTAGCGGTATCTTTGTAGGCGTAAAGTTAAAATAGTCAAAATAAAAAAGCACTCCCGTGGCAATACCTTTGAATATAATTTAATAATATTTTATGTGCGAACTACTAATGTGATACACAGTATGTGGTTTCAATTATTGTCATGATGTCGTCACCACCCTGTATAGCTACTGAACTGATCTAATTCAACAGTTTTATAGCTTACGATCCGTTATTTTGCAGCTTGCAATACGTTACTGGCTTTATAGAATGGCGCCTTTATCGAATTAAATTCTACTTAAAATATGTATGTTATTGCCGATAGCGTTCGGCGATCGGTCTTATATCGATGTGTTGATAAAGTATTAGGGTGTCTACACACGTGATTAGTTCACTTATCGTTCTTGTGTAAAAATATAAAAATACTTGATTTTGCTTTTTTAAAAGGTTTTTTTTTTTTTCGAGAATACGAGTACTCTGGACATTATAAGGTGATAATATTATGAACCTATAGGCTCCGGTAACTGCCTAATATCAGGATATTAAGTAGTTACCGTAGCCTATAGATGCTTGTGGTACAAAGGAATCGTTCGCAAGTTGCCGACCTGAAGGGGAATGGTACAGTGGGGGGGATTAAGAAGATCGGACGTCAGGCTCTCTCAGTCATCGTGCAAAACGCAGCTGTAATAACTTTACGCCGATCTTCTGTGAGCGGGTGATACTAACCCGGTCGAGCTAGCCCATGGTGCTGCAGGTGGTAACGTTAAAATATTGTATTTTTTAACGAATCATAAACGCTACGTCTAAGTAACTTACATAAATAAAGACCGGCCAAGTGCGTGTCGGAATCGCACGTGAAGGCTTCCGTACCACCGTAAAAACGTCAAAAATATTAAGTTTCTTGTATGATAAGCCCCTGTATTTTTAAAATTTATTATATTTTTAGTATTTGTTGTTGTAGCGGCAACAAAAATACACATTCTGTGAAAATTTCAAGTCTACCTATTACGGCTCGTGAGATACGACCCGCTGACAGACGGACAGACGGACGGACAGCGTAGGCTTAGTAATAGGGTCCCGTTGGCATCCTTTGGGGACGCAGAGTTGGGCAAAATTTAATTGCAATTAATTAATTGCAAATTGCATGTTGTGTCACAATTAACAATTAATTTTGATTTGTTTGGCAATCGCGAACAAATCACAATGAATTGTTAATTGTGACATCACCAGCAATTAGCAATTAATTAATTGCAATTAAATTTTGCCCAACTCTGTGGGGACGGTACCCTAAAAAATACTTTGACAGTGGATTGGCTACAGTTTAGCTTTACCGATAAACGTGAGCACTTACCTCGTGTAGCGCCCTATTTTAGGCTATCTCTTATCGCCGCAAACACTGCTTCCGTCTGTGCTTGTAAAGCAAACAGATTCGGATAAGAAAACATCAAACGTATATTAGATCTAAGATTTTTTTATTATCAGTCAAATATCGGAGACCATGTTTCGAATCGAATCGTAAACAGCAAATAATGATGGAGAATTCCAGAATAATCTTGGTAGCCAAGGACGTTTGCGATACGGGGTGTTACTGAATCCAACTGTTTACTGCGTCGCCGAGGCATGAGTACATCTGAACGCCGCCAACTTAGACCTGGGGGCCTACCACCACCTCTTATAGCAGTATTGTTTTAACGCTTGAGCGACTTTTTGTGCAATGACGTTTCTTATTCTCATGACAATAAGGTACGGCATTGCACAAAAAGTCGCTGAAACGTTAAAAAGTTCCTATAATTTAATCGCGATAAGAGGTCGTGGTAAGCCCCCAGCCCCCATAATCCGTATCAATTCCGTAAAATGGCCACAAACTTTTCGATTTTTTAGGGTTCCGTACCCAAAAGGTGCCAACGGGACCCTATTACTAAGCATACGCTGTCCGTCAGTCCGTCTGTCCGTCTGTCAGCGGGCTGTATCTCACTAGCCGTAATAGGCAGAGAGTTAAAATTTGCACAAAATGTGTATTTCTGTTGCCGCTACAACAACAAATACTAAAAATAAAGGGGGTCCCTCAAGAAACTTGATATTTTTGACGTTTTTATTTACGTTTTCGTTATTATACGTTATCGTACGGAACCCTTTATGTGCGAGTCCGACACGCACTTGTCCGGTTTTTACGATTCTGCTAGGAAATCAGAAAAATGAGTTGCTTTTGCAGAATGCCATTTTTAGCCACGCAGTACTCTATGCTACGAGTATGTAGGAAACACATCAGCTATGACCCGCATTGCAGATGAAAATGTGAATGTAAGTAGTTCTACCCGAGTCATTAGCCGGTTGGTCAACACATTCCTTGACGGCTTCAACACTAATACGATATTAATAGCATATATTTTGTTAACTGGTTACACCACACAGTATGAAATTTGACCCGAAAATCGGACACCCCTTTTTTATATTCTTAATCGAAAGTATACGCTGTTTTGAATGCTAGAGTAGAACTCCTAGAAGTCAATTCAGTTTAGAACTCGAGTAATATTTTTTTAAAGAAAATGCAGAATTTTCTGAAAAACGCTAAAATAAAAGAGACGCTTAACATATTTATAAATTTATTTATAAGACAAAGTGGCATTATATACAGAGCATTTAATAAGCTAAATAAAATATATTTAGCGATACCAGCAAAATTAATACGCTTATTTTTGTGATTTTCACCTTTTATTTTTTTTCTCTTAAACTATTAGCGAGTAGCATTTTATATTCACCTAAAACATTCTTCCTAACTGTATTGTTAGTTGTAAAAAAAATCATATGTAAATCTATCAGGAATTCGAAGATATGAGGTTTCTATGGTTTTCAGTAATTTCTATGGTATTCGAGTTCACCAAAATCAGTTAAAATTCAATAACTCCGAAGTCCTGCGTGTTACGCATCTGATATTTTACAGGCAGGTTAACATAACACTAATGAATACTGTGTGTGAAAATAAAGTGCTAATACCTAAAGAAACTTGCGCAAAAAAATAATTTCAAAATTACTGAAAAAATGACATAATTTTCTTCATAGTTCACATAGAAATAAATTATATGATTCCAAAAATAACATTTAGTTGGTTCTATAACATGCTATAATTGAAACATAAAAACTTTGCTTACATAGAAAGTTATAACATTTCTTAAGGTTTTTTCTAAAAATCATAGAAAAAGTCATAACTCCGGTTCTAAAATGAATTGGGGTTTGGGAGTTCTACTCTAGCATTCAAAACAGCGTATACTTTCGATTAAGAATATAAAAAAGGGGTGTCCGATTTTCGGGTCAAATTTCATACTGTGCACCACTGTCACGCAATGTTTTAATATTAGTGATTTAAAAACTTGTCAGTTTAAATCACAAGCTGTACTTAAAAACCGGCCAAGTGCGTGTCGGACTCGCAATAAAGGGTTCCGTACCACCGTAGAATATAAAGAAACATCCCCAAAAATGGTAATATTTAGAGTCACACGTTGAAGTCTTTTGTATGGAAACTGACCATAAGACAATAAGTAAACATTATCAAGTTTTTTGGATGGGGACCCCCTTTATTTTTAAATTTTATTTTATTGTTAGTATTTGTTGTTGTAGCGGCAACAGAAATACACATTCTGTGAAGATTTCAACTCTCTACATATTACGGTTCGTGAGATACAGCCCGCTTGAGATACTTCGCAGGGCAGCACACTGGAGCTATTGTTTACCAAAATACATTGTATTAAAATAAGTAAATGGCATTTTAAAAATTAAATTAAATTAAAACAATGTAAAAAAAAGACAAGCCCGCTGAGTTTCTTGCCGGATCTTCTCAGTCGAGGTCGCGTTTCCGATCCGGCAGTAGAATTTAAGAAAACATGTAAAATGATAATTTGTAAGTGCCCCCGTAGGCCTAAACAAAATAAACGTTTTGAATTTTGAATTTTGACAGACGGACAGCGTAGGCTTAGTAATATGGTTCCGTTGGCACCCTTTGGGTACGGAACCCTAAAAATGGGACTTTCATTTATGTATTACATTAGCAGATATGATACGTTCTAACATCGCAATCATTAAAGTTGTGCTCAGTACAGTACATTGAGGGAAATTCACGTATCTGTTACTAAAAAAATAAATTAAAAATAAAGAACCCCTTTCAAGAAACTTGATATTTTTGACATTTCAATTCTACGGTGGAACGGAACCCTTTATGTGCGAGTCCGACATACACTTGGCCGGTTTTTTTCAAGTTATATTTGCCACTTTGTCTGTTTATAAAGACAAGGGGCCCTACCACCACCTCTTATAGCAGTATTGTTTTAACTTTACAGCGACTTTTTGTGCAATGACGTACCTTATTGTCATGACAATAAGAAACGTCATTCGCTGTAAGGTTAAAATAATACTGCTATAAGTATGGTATTAGGCCCTGGAAGTTGAAACGGCACTAACCCCACGATCACAGTTCATTGCTATTCAAACATCGTGTCCGATATAAACCATATCGCGTGCAGCAGCAATGAATGCAATGATAACTCCATAGAAATACCTTTGCCTAATCCAGGGGTTCCCAAACTGTGCGCCGCGGCACCCTGGTACGCCGTAGAAAGTAAAGAAGGGCGCCGTGAGTCGATCCTCTATCATTATCAGAAACCACAAATATTCGCGGGTACCCTTTTTGAGCGCTCGCATCGGTAAACGGGCGCCGTGACAAAATACTTAATTTGTAACTGCGCCGCGGCTGAAAAAGATTGGGAACCCCTGGCCTAATCGATTCGGAGTATCGGAGAAAACTCAGAATCGCTCATAGCATTCGTGTTCAAACAATTTTATACGTTCCAAACGCTGCGCTCGCGCGCGGAACCCGTTTCAGAACGGTCCCTTTATTAGTAGGCACACGTTAGTTTGTCGTTTAGAAACCAGAAAACTCATTAAGTTTCCGTAAGTAATTGAGGGACATTTAATGGCCGGTTTTTAGAAATATACATATTTTAAAAAACGTTAAAATGTGTCTACTTAATTTATTTTATTACCTAATGAAGTGTGGTTGGAGTTTGAACCGTTACAACCTTCCAACCTGACAGTCGAAAACTGAAACGCCTGATGTGACCATACAAATTATGAAAAGAGTCTATTCTGAATGTGAAGTCTATTTATTTTGAATTCCTTTAATTATTTTCCGTATTTCCTCCTTGTGGCCTTTGGTGATGGAAGCATCGTAGCAACTGATTAATTATTATATAAAAAACCGGCCAAGTGCGTGTCGGACTCGCACATAAAGGGTTCCGTACCACCGTAGAATAAAAATGCCAAAAATATCAAGTTTATTGTATGGGGACCCCTTTATTTTTGTAGCAGCAACAGAAATACACATTCTGTGAAGATTTCAACTCTCTACCTATTACGGTTTGTGAGATACAGCCCGCTGACAGACGGACAAACGACAGACAGACGGACAGCGTAGGCTTAGTCCCGTTGGCATCCTTAGGGTACGGATCCCTAAAAATAGCTGAAATTTCGATTTGTCCCCGCATCGGCGATAGGAGCACAGGTCAAACTTATTATTCCCGTTTGTCCCCCTAAAGGGCAAAGCAGGGGGACAGGCAGGAATAACCCGCGGACGAATTATCAACGCTGGGGGTTGTAATCTAAATACCTGAATTGATAATTTTTAACAGCCTGATGAACCGAACATTTTTGACCTTTGTACGTACAAAGGTAGGGACAGTTCGGTTCCTCCTGGTAAACATAGGCTTACAAATAAATAAATGTGATTTGAACTTAAGCCTTCCAGTTTATAGAGGACACACACTTACATTGACCTACACTGGCATTCAAAATCACGTTTGTTTTTAGAAATGCTTTATAAAACCATTGTAAACATCTCTGTAAATTTGGCGGAAGATTTCCAGGGGCCCGATTCACGTAACAAAAACCGTAACGACATTTCAGCGATATAGTCGTTGATAGCCTTTTCTTGTTACGAAAAGGCTATCAACGACTATATCGCTGAAATGTCGTTACGGTTTTGGTTACGTGAATCGGGCTACTGGGGGCTTACCACAAGCTCTTATTGCGATTCAATTACAGGAACGTATTAACGTTTCAGCGACTTTTTGTGCAATGACGTACCTTATTGTCATGACAATAAGAAACGTCATTAAAACGTCGTTAAAACGTTCCTATAATTGAATCGCAATAAGAGCTTGTGGTAAGCCCCCAGCCTCTAACAATTGAACTAGATCAATTAAACTCCAAATATTCGCATCCAAAGCCTCTCAAAAATCTTAAAAAGCCGTTAAATGCCCGAAGAATCCGAGGAATGCATAAAAAAACGAATGTTTTGCCGCAAGCGAGAATGGCACATCGTGAATGCTAATCGATGGTATGTAGATTCGGTTTTAATGTGGATAATGATGGGTGCCTGCGTCGATTTGGCACGGGCCTAATTTTGGATGGGTCGGAATGAAAATGTGCAATTTGCCGCACGCAACTTTCTGGCTGCCAGCTCGGGGTCATGAACCGTTGAGGCCTCGAAGGTGACTGCCTTGTTGATAAGTGCCTTGTTAATTACTACTTTCTTGGTTACAGCCTTGTTTGTTACTGCCTTGTAGGTAACTGCCTTGTTCGTAACTGCCTTTTTCGTAACTGCCTTGTTCGTAACTGCCTTGTTCGTAACTGCCTTGTTTGTAACTGCCTTGTTCGTAACTACCTTGCTGGTTACTACTGTCTTGGTAACTGCCTTGTTAGTAATACCTTGTTGGTAGCTGCCTTGGTTGTTACTGCCTCGTTAGTAACTGCCTTGTTAGTAACTGAAAAGGCGGTTGCCTTGTCGGTTACTGCCGGTTACTGCCTTGTTGATAACTGCATTGTTGCGCAGCGAAAATTTTATAAAAATTGCCGTTGCGTTGCGGCTATAGCTATCCTAAATATACACACCATAAATTAATTTGCCTAAAGAAAAAAAGCGAATGGCCACAGTTTCTCGTATTGCAAAAAACGGCTCGTGGCCTGTTTGACCATTTATAGCGCCAATGGCGTTGAAGGAATGTAGTCCTACGCTCAAATTAATGAAGAAAGTTCGCCATTTTGGAACCAGCTGTATCATTCATAGATTATACATTACTTTGAGAAGCGGTCAACGCAGATCTATGATTAACTGACGGCCAGTTTCTTCACTGCAAGTAGCGGCCAAAGTATCGTCTATAGTCACATCTCCAAAATATGCTGAACTGTCATTATAACGGGTGTTGATTATTAAGAGAGCTCATCTTATGTTGGAAATGCTAACAACTGGTACTGTGTCCATGGACTCCGTTTAGTAGGGCGTACTATTTTGGACAGTCACATGTCTCCCTCTTTTTTGGTAATATCTTTGGAACCCACCCTGTATATTTAGGCCAAATAACCTCTGTGCAAACAACTGACTATACTTAGCGACTCGCACGCTGCCCATGGTGGCGGCACCGAATTGGTTGCGCAACCAAGCGGACACCAGCCCCCTTAGACAAGTGGCATGAACGCTAATCGAATAGAATAGACTTCACAATGTACGGAAATGACATTACAAGTCGCTATGTAGATCACGTGACTAACGTCATTTCCATACATGAAGCTTAGCGATTTAAAGGAACGCTTGTAGACGTCAGCCACTTGTCTAGAGGGGCAGGTGCGATACCATCTATAGAGCTCTATAGATTTTGTTGATGGAGCGACTGGTTGCGCTACCACTGGTGTCCTCGTGCGATATGGACCTTAGAATTCAAAAATCTAATAAAAAAAAAAAAAAAACATGTAGGCTATATGTAGCATTTATAAATCGTCAAAAAAGCAATATTTTAGCGTTACCACTGGTTCGTTATGTTGCTTCCATTGAGAAGAGCCGGCAAGAAACTCAATGGTTACTCTTTTCAAATGAAAAATAATAATTGTATTCATTTTCAAACAGCAACGCTATGTGAGCATGTGATTACATGGACTAGACATTTACCACCAAATTTATAGAGATTTTTACTCAGTTTACAATGGTTTTACAAAGCATTGCTGGGTAAAAAGTGATTTGTAACGCCAGTGTAAGTCCATCATAACTTTCTATATTTGGGGGCTAGATTAAAAATAAATATTATTTCATAAAACGTAGCATCCTACTTCCTACTAATATTATAAATGCAAAAGTTTGTGAATATGGATGTTTGTTACTCTTTCACGCAAAAACAACTGATCGGATTTGGATGAAATTTGGAACACATATAGTTTACTAGCTTTTGCCCGCGACTTCGTCCGCGTAGACTTCAAAATAAAAAAAAACCGGGCAAGTGACTTAAGACTTTTTAGTACTTTTTAGTGCGCCAGGGTTTTTTAAGTCTGTATTTGCTTTTTTATAAAAATAATTTTATTTCACGATTTTTATTGGAGCCATACAAACTTTATCTCGGTACCTAATTCGGTGAATGCGTGTTTTGGTAGGTAGGTATATAGAGCCAAAATCCCAAATCCCCCTCCCCTTCTCCACCCCTTTTCCTCCCCTCTCTTCCTTCTGCTCCCTCCCCCTCCATTTCCCTTTCCCCTTCCCCCTACCTTACGTCTTCCCCTTCCTCCCTCACCTACCCTATGCATACTAAGTTTCAAGTCAATCGGGTACAAACATATTTTTCTGCCGTACTTTTCTACCTTTAGTTTCCTTCCCCCTTTTGGGTGTTGATTTCCGAAATGATTTTTTATGGGATCAAACTGAAGTAGTACCTACCTACCATATTCAGCTAAGCTTATACCCCAATTATTTAAAATGAATAATCATAACCAATCTCGAGATATGGATGACTAAACATTCGCAGACCCCGCTCTCCCCTTTTCCTTCAAAATATTAAAAACGCTGAAACACCAGTATGATTATTTAAAATGAACAATCATAACCAATCTCGAGATATGGATGACTAAACATTCGCAGACCCCGCTCTCCCCTTTTCCTTCAAAATATTAAAAACGCTGAAACACCAGTCTGATTATTTAAAATGAACAATCATAACCAATCTCGAGATATGGATGACTAAACATTCGCTGACCCTGCTCTCCCCTTTTCCTTCAAAATATTAAAAACGCTGAAACACCAGTCTGATTATTTAAAATGAACAATCATAACCAATCTCGAGATATGGATGACTAAACATTCGCTGACCCCGCTCTCCCCTTTTCCTTCAAAATATTAAAAACGCTGAAACCCCAGTCTGATTATTTAAAATGAACAATCATAACCAATTTTGAGATATGGATGACTAAACATTCGCTGACCCCGCTCTCCCCTTTTCCTTCAAAATATTAAAAACGCTGAAACCCCAGTTTGATTATTTAAAATGAACAATCATAACCAATTTCGAGATATGGATGACTAAACATTCGCTGACCCCGCTCTCCCCTTTTCCTTCAAAATATTAAAAACGCTGAAACCCCAGTCTGATTATTTAAAATGAACAATCATAACCAATTTCGAGATATGGATGACTAAAAATTTGCTGACCCCGCTCTCCCCTTTTCCTTCAAAATATTAAAAACGCTGAAACCCCAGTCTGATTATTTAAAATGAACAATCATAACCAATCTCGAGATATGGATGACTAAACATTCGCTGACCCCGCTCTCCCCTTTTCCTTCAAAATATTAAAAACGCTGAAACCCCGTCTGATTATTTAAAATGAACAATCATAACCAATTTTGAGATATGGATGACTAAACATGCGCTGACCCCGCTCTCCCCTTTCTCGTCAAAATGATTAAAAATACGGAAACCCCAGTCTGATCAATTCAAATAAGCAATCATAACCAATATCGAGATATGGATGACTTATTAAAACATCCCTTGACCCCGTTTTCCCCTTTCCCGTCAAAATAACAAAACTCGACCACCCCTATACAAACTTTCACTCCACATTTCACCCCTTAGGGGTTGAATTTCCAAAAACACGAAATAAATCTAAACACAAACTTTCATTCCCCTATTTTACCCCCTTAGGGGTTGAATTTTCAAAAACCCTGAAATTACTCTTTTTTATTTTTGAAAATACACCTAATCACCAATTTAAGTAATTCTAACTTCAAAAATGACGGAACTTCCATACAAACTTTTATCCCCTATTTTACCCCCTTAGGGGTCGAATTTTCAAAAACCCTGAAACCCATATTTTTTTATTTTTCAAAAGACACCTAATCAGCAATTTTCATAATTCTAACTTCAAAAATGACGAACTTCCATACAAACTTTCATCCCTTATTTTACCCCCTTAGGGGTTGAATTTCAAAAAACCCTTTCTTAGTACACCTCTACACATCAAGACAAACCCACCCTCCAAATTTCAAGTCTCTACGATCAGCGGTTTAGGCTGTGCGTTGTCTGTCAGTCAGTCAGTCAGTCAGTCAGTCAGTCAATCAGGACTTTGATTCTTATATATTTAGATAACCTGGATTAACACATAGGATACTTTTTATCCCGATTAAATTATGCGCGGACGAAGTCGCGGGCAAAAGCTAGTATAGTATAACTTTAAGTAGGTAACATTAATTTGATTCTGTTACTGCGCATCGTCGTTGCTATACCAAGAGTACTATAAAACGGTGTTATGTGTTTTAGGCTATCGTTATCAGTTTACCCACTTAGTTATCAAAGTCAACGACATTTAATCTCTATACAGCTATCATTATCTAGTTAACTTTAACGCAGTTTAAATTACATTTTGGGTCATTACTCTGTGTTTATTTACGAGAACGTAACGTACCAAAAATGGCAATGATATCGCACGAGGCAACCATGGTGGCGCCACCAGTGGGTGATTCGGTAGCCGACATCGAATTGGTTGCGCTACCAAGCGGACACCAGGTGCGATGTCCTCCATACAGCTCTATACATTTTGTTGGTGGAGCGACTGGTTGCGCTACAACTGGTGTCCTCGTGCGATATAGCCCTTATCGAATGGTTAGTGGCCAACCTGGTGTCAGAGTTGTTCAAGACGCCCGAAGGAATCTGACAAGGCTTAACGACTGCTGCCTAGATTACAACAACCGGGACCGACTTTTTACATGCCCTCCGAAGGACGGAGACGCTCTGTTCAAATGCCGCTACACCCATCTCTGATTGTCCTTCAGTTTATTGATCAACGATTGCAGCTGGCTATGAGGTGGCTTTTATTACTGGGTAAGGGTCTCCCCTCAATGCAAGGGGGATAGTAATAGTACGCTAGGCCGGCTTACGGGTTGGCGAACTTCACAAGTTCTTTGGAGAAGTGAGGTTCTATCAAACATGGGTGGTAGAGCGAAGCTGTAGCCAATTGATTGCAGCTCATATACGGGATGGCTGGACCGGGGTAGTACCACCCTTTCATAAAAGATCGGCGTAAAGTAGCTATCTCAGCTGCATTTTGGACGATGAGTCAGGGATCCGGAAACCCAACCCCCCTTCCCCTCCCACTGTTCCACTCTGCCTTAGGCATTGCAAACATCTACAGGCTACGCTACTGTAACTTAACATCAGGCGGGCCGTTCGCTTGTTACCTTAGTCACATATAAAAGGGGCCATCCATAAATTACGTCACACGAATTTCATGATTTTTAGACCGCTCCCCCCGCTTGTCACAGCTGGTCACATTTGCGAGACTCCCCCCCCTCCCTGTGTGACGTCACATATTTTTTTCAATTTTCAAAATTTTTCGTAAACAATTCAAATTTTGGTTTTAATATTTAGATATATTAAATTTTTAAATGTGACGTCACAAAACTTAGGACCCCTCCCACCCCCTTGTCACATTTCGTCAACCCCCTCCACCCCCCCTTTACGTGTGACGTAATTTATGGATGACCCCAAATAGAAATGAAATGTAACGTCACGACTTTTATCCCCATTCGGGGGTAGTCAGAGGCTTGAGTGGCCATACACCACCACATTGTGGAGGTATTAATCAACTCAAAGCCCACGTTTCACCAGATAGTCAGAACCCAACGTGACAGGTGGTGAGCCTTGTCGCCGTGTATAGAACTGACTATTACCTAATCCCGAGGGATAGGTAGGTTTCATCACGATGTTTTCCCTCACCGTCCCAAAGAGGTTTTATCATAATTTGTAGCCACTAGCCAATAGCGACTGTAGCCTAGGGTCGAACACGTTGGGCTGGCAATCAGAAGGTCCCAGGTTCGATCCCCGGTTGGGCATGCACCAATGGATGAATTTTCATCTATGTGCATAATTTACAGTTCGCTTACGGTGAGGGAAAACATCGTGAGGAAACCTACCTATCCCTCGGGATTAGGTAATAGTCAGTTCCTGTATACACGGCGACAAGGTTCACCACCTGTCACGTTGGGTTCTGAATGTCTGGTGAAACGTGGGCTTTGAGTGGATTTAATACCTCCACAATGTGGTGGTGTATGGCCACTCAAGCCTCTGACTACCCCCGAATGGGGATAAAAGTCGTGACGTTATATATATATATATTGTAGCCACTAGAATTCCAACCATTATATTACTGTTTTTAAAAGGGTTATAACATAATGTTGCTGTTACACAGAAAAGCAAGTTACTACGGTCGATAACATCTATCTAGGGAACGCCGTTCTCGGAAATCGTTGCGGAGGCTGCGGTCCACATGACTGAGACAAACATACGTGATACACGGTAGTGAGAACGGGATAGAAGAGTGGATAGCCTTCACGAATCTGCTCTTGTACATTAGTGTTTTAAGCTATGTATACTTTTTGTGTGTATGTATGTATACCACAGAGTAAAGACTAAAGAAAGAGGTGCCCTTATTAGATATATGTGTGAAAAAAAACGTGGTCATTGTTTTTTCATTTTCATTGTTCTATCTACCGGTAAATAGTTGAACAACTCGCTTCGTTTTATGTCGATGTTAGTACTAGGCCGACCACTCGGCCGAGTTGCTTAGGGCCAGTCCCCTTAGTAATTGGTCCATGATGTATACAATGTATTTGATGGCTGCTTGGCGCAGTGGTTAGAGTGGAGGCCGCTCGGACATCGGGTGGTTTCGGGTTCGATTCCCGCGCGAGGCAAATTTCGGAAACGGCCATTTCTTAATTTGCCCTGGTCTGGGTGTCACTGGGATCGCCCCCAGTCCATTGTACGGTAGCCTTGTAAAAGCGATGTTTAGTTTGGGAACATACAGTTGGTATTTGTCTGGCGATATTTATTTATTTAGTTCATGTAAATGTAAAATGTAACGTCACAACTTTTAACCCCATTCGGGGGTAGTCAGAGGCTTGAGTGGCCATACACCACCACATTGTGGAGGTATTAACCAACTCAAAGCCCACGTTTCACAAGATAGTCAGAACACAACGTGACAGGTGGTGAACCTTGTCGCCGTGTATACAGGAACTGACTATTACCTTATCCCGAGGGATGGGTAGGTTTCCCCACGATGTTTTCCCTCATCGTTAGCGAACTGTAAATTATGCGCATAAATGAAAATTCATCCATTGGTGCATGCCCTACCGGGGATCGAACCTGGGACCTTCTGATTGCTAGCCCAACCTGTTCACCCCTAGGCTACAGTAGGTTAGTTTATGTACTCGTAGTAAATGTGTTGTTCTTTATTTTGGGTAACTGTGGAGGTTGCCTACCGGGTTTCTGGTTTGACGGGCCCGTTGGCGTGGTTGGCGTGATGGCGCTTCACGCTGCAGGTCGTAGGTTCGATTCCTAGCTGGGACATGCATTTTTGTGCATGAACATATCTGTATGTCCCGAGTCTGGGTGTATATGTATATTAAGTATGTATTTCCAAAAAAAAGTAGTAGGTATATGTAGTAATATCAGTTATCTGGTTTCCATAGTACAAGCTCTGCTTAGTTTGGGATCAGGTAGTCGTGTGTAAAAATGTCCCAGGATATTATACCTATTGCATCTATGTTTTATTTTTATTCGGAACGCAATAATTTCTCTTTATAGCACGTTACGTACGATAACTGAGAGACCCAGAAGCCCAATCCCCTCCCCTCCCCCTCCCTCTGTCCCACTCCCCTTCAAGTTGGCAGCGTGCGAGTGATGCCTTTGGTATTGCAAGCATCTATAGGCGACGGTAACTGCGGAACTTCAGGTTTACGCCTGTTTACCACCATAGTACATTAAAAAACAAAAGATCACTTCTGATAAAGGTAAAGAATCAATCTTAGGTGAAAGCCGCAACAAAATAGGTAATATTTAGTAATTTCTGAGACTAGCCGGCTCACATTAACGGACATGAGGTACATGAGGCACCATAAGGCTGTTTCATAATTAAAATGACGTTAGAGTTCATCCCACGTGACAACTACCTTTTATCCCCACTTCCATTATCAATCACTTCAAAAGTTACCCTAACTTCTTCACTATTAAGTTGAATATCCATTACCGTAACAAGTAAGTACCAGCGCACGCGTTGATTGCGACACCATAGAACGACTGACGACGTAATTCCATTTTCAAAACGGTACATCAGCACCAATCGATCGAAAATAAACTATCTGTCCTCGTGCTAGAGTCGAAATTGGAACGCGTTCTTGAAACGAAAACTAGATGCGATGATCACCCAGCGACACCGTCAACCTACATGACATTAGGCAACTGCATTGTTAACGGACCAAATTCAAAAGCCCCCACTTCGAATAGAGAACGCGTGTATTGTTCGACTTTAGAATATAGTCGGACTATATGACATTGCAATGGCGGCTCGTAGGAGTATTTATTCAATATTTAAAGGCTTTTTGGTTAAGCGGGGGCGATATTTGATAATGCAAGTGTGTCAAAGGCTGAGTCTATGGGCTATAAAGATACATCCGGTCTTTAGTTGCTAAACGATACCTACCTACTTAATGAGTGAGGTGATACAATTTAACAGGTGCTGTAGTGGAGTTTTTTATAGTTTTCAAGGCTGTGTGTAGGCGCAGGAGCATTAGCAGGCTTTGGGATTTATACCCCCATATGGCGTAGATTTACTATAATTTTGACTATCACCAATATAATAATAATAATATCCTGGGACATTTTTTACACACGGCTACCTGATCCCAAACTAAGCAGAGCTTGTACTATGGAAACCAGATAACTGATATTACTACATATACTACTTTTTTATTTGTAAATACATACTTAATATACATATACACCCAGACTCCGGACATACAGACATGTTCATGCACACAAATGCATGTCACGGGTAGGAATCGAACCTACGACCTGCAGCGTGAAAGTCGCCCCCGCGCCAACCACGCTAACGGGCCCGTCAATATAGCGAAGTAATAGGTAGGATGACATAAAATCAGGGAGTTAAGCCTGTATTAATAAATCGATCTCAAGATTGAGATCGAATTTGAGATGCTGTTTTTGACAGATGTTCCATACATCAAACGTCAAAACTGCATCTTAAGATCGATCTCAACTTTGAGATGCATTTACTAATACGGGCCTAGGTACCTAAATCATTCTTGGCGCATCCTGGTTACAAAAATGCGGTAAGAAAAAGTTACCGTGGTGCCCCTGAGGAAAGAAGAAAGGGGTCAGCGCCGAGTTTATTACCTTCTAGGAACTCCAAGTTTGCAATAACATTGGACTCCAAAACACATCAAACAGTTACCTCCATTCTCGACATTGATTCAAAATACGGACAGATGGTTGTTTTAAAATGCGTTCTGTTATTTCGTAACACGGCACGCGCCGGCCCACGTGATACTTTCTTTGGAAAATAAATAATGTCCCCCCCTCTAGCCCTTGCTGACTGGGATTACATTATAAAAGTGGGGGAAGACATAAGCGAAAAGCGATTTACTTATTAAAGATTTGTTAAAGGTTTGCGATTATGGTGTTGCCATAGCAACGGTTCTTACCTGGTTCGTACCTAATCAACGGTTGATCAGGTACTGGGTACGGTTTACTGATGGTAGAACCAAGCTGTAGCCAATTGACTGCAGCTCATATATGGCTCACTCTCAGTCTGACCATTTTAAGTGGATCTTCGGTGTCAACCTTTTTTTATAGACACCGAAGGTCAGCATAAAACGGTGCGACTGAGAATGAGCCATATTGTCTGGCTCACTCGATTGGCGTAAAGTAACTATTACAGCTACGTTTCGTACGATGTAAGAGAGCTAAAAGCTTAAGCCCTTCCTCTCTCTCTGCCCAATCCCCTTAAGGTCAGCAACGTGCGGGTGATACCTTTGGTATTGCAAGCATGATAGACTATGGTAACTGCTTAACATCAGATAGGTCGAGTTAGTCCATATGAGTTGTAGCCAATTGGCTACAGCTTTTCTCTACCACCATTTCTGTGTTGTTTCTTTGTAAGTTCCCTGATCTGTTAGCGCCGCCATACACGGACGCCGCATCGACCGCCCGCCGTCTGCTTGAGCGGTCCGTGTAACGTCAAGCAGTCGGCGGGCGGTCGATGCGGTCGACTGCAACCAACTGCTCTAGAGCTGTCGTCAAGCAGTGCGTGTATAGCGGCGCTAAGTGTGACGATAATTCATTTAAAAAAACGTTATGAAATTCTTCAATGCTCCAAATCGCTACCTCTTATAAATTAAACTTAACGATCCACCCACGCAGGTCGAAAGTGTGGCCGAAACTCACCGCGTCGGAGCTTAAACCCGTGGGTTCACGGCTTATTGTGTATCACCATTGAGGTACATCTGATCCGGTGACATGTCACTACCGGATTGTGTACTTTAGAGGGCAAATGAGGTACCCATTGTGGTACATGAGGTGTTGATTTTGAGGGAGTATTTTCGGCTATCTTTGTTCTACCTATTTTATTCTTCTTTCAATATATTTCTACCACGGACCTTTTATTGGTGGTGCCTAGCTGTAGCCAATTGACTGCAGCTCACATGCGAGCTTGCTTGATCGGGGTAGTACAGCCCTCTCAGAGAAGATCGGCGTCAAGCAGCTATTAGGGCCTCCGCATACTAGCTACTTTTAGCATCGGCGATCGGCGATTTTGATGCTGCGTCTCGCTCGTTCGCGCTCGAAGAAACGCGACGCAGCATCGATACGTCACAAAATCGCCGGTCGCCGATGCTAAAAGTAGCTATTCTGCGGAGGCCCTTACAGAAGTGTTTCGTACGATGAGTGAGAGATCCGGAAGCACAAATTCTACCCCCATGCCATGTACTTATCTAGTCCACAATATACCTTCCTCTAAATACCCTTGGACTATCTGGCTTATGATCTGCCTTTCACCCTAGATCTTCTAGGGCAGCGTTTCCCATTTGGTGGGTCCGGTACCGGGCCATCAAAATAAAACACGGGTCGCAGCATTCCCGCCTTGTTTTAAAATACATAATAAATAGCCGATACCGAAATATAGTTGGACAAGTTATAATAAAAACATTTTTAAACTTTTGAGTTGGTCACGAGGGGGGCAGTATGAAAATTACCGGGCCATGGCAGAACAATGTTTGGGAAACACTGTTCTAGACCGTCAATGCTTCCATCGCTATCAAACCTGGAACTTAGGACTACTTTATTCTGGAACTTAACTATGATCTTACTGAATTTGATGTAAAGATAAGATGTCTTCTGAATTCTCACAGTACAGGCAAAATGGTCGAACGATCAATATTTATACGAAAATAACATTAAAATGCCTAATCGTGAGTGAACAGTGATGTTTGTTCTCCTTGAGCCGATAACGGATGCTATCGACATCCCGAATCGAACAAGGGACCGTTGTATTGGCATCCTTGAAAGCAAGTCGCGATTATGACCTTGGTAATATTGGTGGACCTATTCGCTTGGGCATTGATAGCTGCTATGTAGCTTTAGGCTGCTAAATCGCTGCTATAGGCCTGCAAACGTTGAGCCAGAGCTGACGAGATGATGTGGTCGAAAATACAGTTCTAAGCAGGCTTGTCAGACAGTGCGACAACGGTAATGAAAAGGCCGGAGGTCTAGAAGTATTAACACGTGATAGCATTGATGTAATATTCTAGCAGATATGGTACCTTTTAACATTGCAGTCACCAGACTTGTGCTCAGCGCACCACTACACGCAGCAAAGCACACATCTGTTATTGTTATCAACATTGTTTCCCTCGAACGACTGAGTCGTACTGTGTCCATGGACTCAGTTTAGTAGGACATACTATATTGGACTATCACGTGTCTTCCTTTTTCTTGGAATGTCTTTGCTTGCGCGGAACTGGCTGAATGCATCTCTGTGCCATCGGGCTAAAGCCATAGAGATATTAAAAAGAAATAAGTACACTTTATTTATTGTTGCTAACTGGTCAACAAATTGGTATCTTTACCTTATTATTAAATGGGACACGGAAATTTTAAAGGTCGCACACAACTTAAATAAATAATCTTATTGACACGCCGAGTAGTTTTTTGGCAGTTTTTACATAAACAAGTTTCTGGTAACGACTCCTTGCAAGACTGTGCCTAAGTAGGTAAATATAAATTATTATACCATTGCATTTAATACAGGCATTATTTGCTTAAAAGGAGGCTATGATCACCTACTAATGTAAACATATTTGTTCATAAAATAAACATTTTTGAATTTTTAATTGCGTATTTAAGGTAACTTGACTATATGGACAGATAAAACCCATTATATTTTTATGTAAGTAGGTACCTAATTTTATAATAGGTGCTGTATAAAGTTATATTAAAATTCAATTAAAAGTTATATTATATTAAAAAAATAAACTTCTTTTCCTCAAATGTCACGAAGTTTCGTATCAACATTCAAATTACGAATGTTACGTCAGGGACAAATTCGCGCCTAGACCAGTATGTTTTTATTTTTAATGTCTTATGTAGGCTGCGCCCACACTTGTTCTTTGCCTTGTAGTGTTAAAAAAAAACGTGGGCTTATTGTAAATACCACATTGCAATGCAAATTGCGACGCAGTGAACACTTATATCAACGGAATAAGGTTTAAAATATGTCTCTAAGGCTGAACGTAACTTGTTTTTAGTTTCCAATATGGCGACCCACGCCACCCCTCAAAAACTTTTTATTTCGCAATTAACACGAAGGATAGCTACTTTCGCTATTCGACAAGACGCTTTTGTAGCAGTTAATTAACAGTAGGTACTAAATCAGCGACTTAATTAAGTAATTTATCCAAGAATATTGGGTTAACTAGCATAAAAACTATATTTTTGTTACTGTAGTGAATAGCATTGCACTCCTCAGCAGTCAGATCAGAAAAGTAGTTGATATTTACTGGTACCTAATCTAATTAATTAAAATACCTACAAATATACCTACTTCGATAATTTAATTAAGTATAATAAAAATAATCCCACCACAATTTTATTTCATCTTGTGTAATTGGTATCTATGATGTTCCTGTTATTAATGCTTAAGTGATAAGTATTTGAGCACAACTCAAACCTATTTGTCATTTTTTGTTTAGGACGCATTAGTCGGGAAAAATCCTCATCATCAGGAAAAATATGTATGTTGTCCCGTCTGTTTCCGACTCATGTGTTTCAATCGACAGTCACAGCTATCCTACTAATCCTAATATTATAAATGCGAAAGTATGTATGAATGTTTGTTACCACGTATCTCCATAACTACTAAACCGATTTTCATGGTGTAGGCTCTGGAATATGACAAAGGCTAATCCAATTTCCACGCGGGTGAAGCCGCGGGGCAGTCTCTACCTACTCTGAGACCTCAGAAATCACGGCACGAGCCCAAACTTACAAGTTTACAACATTAAAATGTTGAAACGTGTAAACACTACACACGCCTCCCGGGACGAATCGCGGGAATTCAAACAACTAGTCAAACGGGTTGAGCCTCTTAATGCGTGTGCCGACGGCCTAAATGAGAATCTCAACGGATTCATATCTTATTAATTGGTACTCCGAGCGGCGAACGGAATTCTTGTATCGTACTTTCAATAAGTTTCGTTTATCTGACTTTGTATGTAAGTGATGACTTGCTGGGTGCCCTTCCAAAAGTAGGCCAATTTAGCACCAACAACTATTTTTCTGTGCTAAACAGCACGATATTTTACTAACCACAATTAAGCCCGCCACATACATGCGGAATTCCGAATCGGAATCCCGTTTCGAAATATCGAATCGGTGTTTCCGAACGCGATACGTCCATACATTTGGATGGATTTACTGCGTTCGGAATCACCGATTCGATATATCGAAACGCAATTCCGTACGGAAAATTCCGTATGTATGGGGCGGGCTTTATAGCATTAATTTCGCGATCGCTTGGAAGTAGACCTACCATAGATTTAAAAAAAATTACCTATAAGTAGACTAGACTTAGCACGTGATATTGAATTTCACTACTATGGGGTAAAGGGGAGGAAAGCATATGTATACCTACCAGACATTAAAAATAAAAACATACTGGTCTAGGCGCGAATTTGTCCCTGACGTAACATTCGTAATTTGAATGTTGATACGAAACTTCGTGACATTTTAGGAAAAAATATATTTTTTTAAATTAAAACTTTTAATAAAATTAGGTACTTACCTAGTTACATAAAAATATCATGGGTTTTATACATATGCTTTCCTCCCCTTTACCTCTTCCTTCATCCCTTTACAGGAATACGCGCACTCATCTTATTGGCCAGTCCAATATTGGCCCAAGCGTTATCGCCATACAATTGGGCCAACATTTGGCGAGTATCAGTATGTTCAAATTAATGTAATTAAAAATCTCATAACAATTTCTGTTTCCAGGTAAGACAACACGTGGGCAGTATGCCGAGGACAATAGCAGTGAGTTTACTAGTTATTGCGATAAAAACAAATAATTAGTGTTAAGATAGTCTTATAGATTTGTTGGGCAACCGTCGTGTGGGCAGCGCTGAATCTGCTAACTGGTAACACCACAGAGTAAAGACTAAAGAAAGAGGTGCCCTTATTAGATATTTGTATGAAACAAAACGTGGTCATTGTTTTTTCATTTTCATTATACTATTTACCGGTAAATAGTTGAACTACTCGCTTCGTTTTATGTCGATGTTAGTACTAGGCCGACCACTCGGCCGACTTGCTTAGGGCCAGTCCCCTTAGTAACTGGTCCATGGGTAACACCCACCAGTGTGATGATGTTAGACAAAGTTACCTCAAAACTAGAATATAGTAATTATGGAAATGTCTGACGATGTTGTAACCGCAGGACCGCCATTCTGTAATCGTCTCTACCGTGCTCTACGATGGGTTTATACGTTAAATAGAGTCGCTCACCATGCGCTGCAGAAAAGGGCAGAGTACACAGTGTTTAATACACTACAGGCTGACATCGAAACCGTTGGCAATATTTTAAACAATGCTCTACATATCATTCAGAATATTTATGAATGATTAATAATCAAATCAATTGTTAAGAAAAAAACATTACTCAGGTAAGCTCACAGAGTAAAGACTAAAGAAAGAGGTGCCCTTATTAGATATATGTATGAAAAAAAACGTGGTCATTGTTTTCTCATTTTCATTGTTCTATCTACCGGTAAATAGTTGAACTACTCGCTTCGTTTTATGTCGATGTTAGTACTAGGCCGACCACTCGGCCGAGTTGCTTAGGGCCAGTCCCCTTAGTAATTGGTCCATGGGTAAGCCAATAAGCAGAAAATGGTAGATACCTACTTTTATTTTTTATCAATTAACTTGTTGATTAATGTTTTGTTTGTTTTTTGGTAATTTGTAATGCCAGTGTAAGTCCATCATAATTCTATAAATTTGGGGGTTTGCCCAGCTTTGGGATTAGGTAAGTCCAGCAGGTAACTGAATATAACATATAATAAGTTTGAAATATGTGTTTTATCAGTCGCATCGCATCAACCCGTCATAGTTTATATAAAATATCAGGTTTTCCGATGCATATCTACAAAACGCTCCGAAAGTGGTGTACAGATAGTATCTTAATACTTTAAAAAAAAAATCAGGAAAGTTGAAATATGTTGTTGTAACTTTACACTGTCAGTAGGTACCTAAAACAGAGATTATTAAAAAAAAATTGGATAAAAAAAATAAAGTTATTATTATAATGATATTTTTTGTGTGACTAAGGTGGAAACAACGGCCCGCCTGATTTTAAAGTTACCGTAGCCTATAGATGCTTGCAATACCAAAGGCATCGCTCGCACTTGCCGACCTGAAAGATAGTGGGACATAGGGAGGGGAGGGGGTTGGGGTTTACAGCTCCAGCTCTTTCACTCATCGTACGAAACGCTGTGCATCTTCTGTGAGAGGGTGGTCGCACCAATCTATATATGAGCTGCAGTCAATTGGCTACAGCTTAGATCTTTTTTTTTTACTGTAAATTATTGTATTGTTTTTTATTTTTATTTAATTAATTTAAAATTAGCTTGACAATACAGCGAGGAAATGCAGCCAGTATTCTTGCCACCATCCCACGCGGACGGGATTTATTTAATTAGGGGTAGGTTTTTATTTTGTCTTAATTTTAATTTATGTGATATTATTGTAAGTATTAATAAACACCAATTTAATAACTAGACTTTAACAAAAGATGAGTAACCTTGTCCAAAGGATTTTATCGCGTACTATGCAACTAATTGCATAGGTGATAGATATACTATCACGTATTTAAAACAAAATCTACGAACTACACTGGACCGCAAAGAAAAAGTGTCGGTTAGAAAACCTTCAATATCATCAAAAGTACATGACCTAGCTTTATGATATAAAGACTAAATTAAAGAATATTTTAATGTGCTTAAATGAAAATTTAAAAAAAATGAAATCAAGTTTTTTATTTTTAATACATGTAAAATAAATTAAAATGCGTAGTGTTTCCAGTATTTTTTTCTAACCGACCCTTTTTCTTTACGGTCCAGTGTATTTTCATAATTTCCTGAATACGGAATTATTACAAATATATTTTAAAAAATTTGTATATAGTACAAAAACGTCTGGTAAGTTCATCTCACTAGCACGAAGGCACCTTTCACCGACTGCGCATAACTTTCAAAATCACATTCCAACGCAGTACTTTAGTTTGTCTAACCGCTCGTTAAACGAAGAGGCTCTAATGTTTCGTCCCCGACTCGGCGGGTACACGGCACACACCACTCGCATCGCTTAGATAAACGTTAAAAGCACTGCGCTATGTGACCATCACTTAATGGGGCTTTCAAAACGGAATTCCTCCTCGTTTTTTAACTCGGTGATAAGTTTAGTAATTAGTAGCTCTTATTTTTTTTGACGTTTGTACTTAATACAGAAATATGTTTCGATGAGTCGTCATGCGATAAATTGAAGCTGCTTCGAAGCAGCGTAGTGAACCTTTATTGAACATATTAAAATGTACAATTCGTAAAAACCTACATAGCATAAATGCATATATTTATTTTATACTAGCTGTGCCCCGCGGCTTCGTCCTCATGGAAATTGATGTGTAAGATTAGCCTATGTCTTATTCCAGAGCCTACACTATCTAAGTTTAAAATTTCATTAAAATCGGTATAGTAGTTATGGAGATACGTGGTAACAAACATTCACACACACACTTTCGCATTTATAATATTAGTAGGATAGGATAGGATGTGGCTATGGCTGTATACTTGGGATTATTTGACAGATCGTATCTTTGGTCATAGAAGAAAATGGGTAAAACTATTATCATAGATTAAAAAATCCGCCTGTATAATAAAAAATACCTTACATAATAACGAACCATAAGTCCAACATAACAGATTACTATTACGTCAAAGAAATATCTCTCTAACATCGCCAATCATGGCCACCATACCTCAGGACAGTAAAAAATGCTGAGAGCCATTGACTGTGTTTTTTCGCTCAACGATTTCACGGCTGACTCACGAGGCATTGGGCATTCCACCTACGAACGGACGCAGCGAGACGGACGTACGAATTAGATTTAAGCAATGTGCTTCTAATCAATAGTAGATATTACAATGAAGTAGGATAACAATATATTACCATGTCATATTTTAAAGGAGTATATGACTACACTAGCGTTTGCCCGTGACTTCGTCCGCGCAGGATTCAAAATTAAGAAAAAACTTTCATCCCCTTTTTAACACCATTAGGGGTGGGTGGAATTTTAGAAAACCCTGTCTTAGTGGATACCTTCACGAAGAACACACCCTCTAAATTTCATTATTCTAGGACCAGCCGTTTAGGCTGTGCCTTGATACATCAGTCAGTCAGTCAGGACTTATATAATTTTATAATAGAAAATATAAAATAGATTTTAAGGCGGCAAACCAACTTACAGCCCGCCCTATGTTAAATGTACAGAAAAAACGTTGTCGTCTTTGTAATGTGAATGCAGCGCAAGTAGTGACACAGACAGACATAATACATATTATACTTGACTTAGGTACTGTGTTTTATGTGCATAAAATCATAAACCCTCGTTTCGTCTGTCATCGGATAAGATTTCTAAAATATAATTTTACCTCAAGTTATTTATAAGGCAAAGGGTACTTAGGTACAAATGATAAATGTGCTCATAATGAATCACTTTTAAGTGTAGGTGTACATATCAATAAATATAATATAATACATAATTTATAATGTAGGACGACCGCTTGGCGCAGTGGTCTGAGCGTAGGCCGTTCGGCTCACTGCATCGGGTCGTTGCGGGTTTGATTCCCGCCTGAGGCAAATTTTGAAACGGCCATTTCGTAATTTACCCCGGTCTAGGTGTAGCTATAGTACAAGTGTTGCTTAGTTTGAGACCATACAGTTGGTTTTAAGTCTGGCGAGAGCATGGACCAGTTACTAAGGGGACTGGCCCTAAGCAAGTCGGCCGAGTGGTCGGCCTAGTACTAACATCGACATAAAACGAAGCGAGTAGTTCAACTATTTACCGGTAAATAGTAAAATGAAAATGAAAAAACAATGACCACGTTTTGTTTCATACAAATATCTAATAAGGGCACCTCTTTCTTTAGTCTTTACTCTGTGGGCGAGAGTTAGTAAGAGTTTTAGTGCAATGCAAGACAAATAAATTATGAAGCGAATATAATAATAAGACTTGCATATTATTATTGCAATTTATTTAGGTATAGTAATCTCACAATCATGCGTAAGTACTGTAGCCTAGGGGTGAACAGGTTGGGCTAGCAATCAGAAGGTCCCAGGTTCGATCCCCGGTGGGGCATGCACCAATGGATGAATTTTCATCTACGTGCATAATTTACAGTTCGCTGACGGTGAGGGAAAACATCGTGAGGAAACCTACCTATCCCTCGGGATTAGGTAATAGTCAGTTCCTGTATACACGGCGACAAGGTTCACCACCTGTCACGTTGGGTTCTGACTATCTGGTGAAACGTGGACTTTGAGTTGGTTAATACCTCCACAATGTGGTGGTGTATGGTCACTCAAGCCTCTGACTACCCCCGAATGGGGATAAAAAAAAAGTCGTGACCTATGTGGTGCATGCGTAAGTTGAACACAGACGGTATTCTTACAAACTAGTTGAACTCGTTTTGAACACGTGTCTAGTCAAGTTCCCTTGAAAAATGTGGCTTCTGGCTCTCTCACTCATCGTACGAAACGCAGCTGAAAGCTACTTTATGCCGATCTTCTGTAAACTGGTGGTACTACCCCGGTCGAACAAGCCCGTATGAGTTGCAGTCGATTGGCTAGAGCTTTGGTCTACCACCAATAAATTGAAAGTGGTAAACATTTCCGTGTCTATTAGGTAGTACTCATACGATAATACTTAAGGGCCATAAGGGGCCATCCATTAATTACGTCACACGAATTTCATGATTTTTAGACCCCTCCCCCCTCTTGTCACAGCTGGTCACATTTGCGAGACCCCCCCTCCCTGTGTGACGTCACATATTTTTTATAATTTTCAGACATTTTCAAAATTTTTCGTTAACAATTCAAATTTCGGTTTTAATACTTAGATATATTAGTTTTTTTTATGTGACGTCTTAAACTTAGGACCCCCCACCCCCTTGTCACACAATGTCACATTTCGTCGACCCTCTCCCCCACTTTACGTGTGACGTCATTAATGGATGGCCCCTAACACTCCTGACGACCGACTGGCGGCGTAGTCAGTCCGTCGCCAGAAGGGCTAGACAAGTGGCTGACGTCTACAAGAGTTCCTTGAAATCGCTACGCTTCACGTATGGAAATGACATAAGTCACGTGATGTACATAGCAACTTGTTGTTGATCTACATAGCGACGCTTGACATTTCCATACATTGTGAAGTCTATTCTATTCGATTAGCGTTCATGCCACTTGTCTAAGGGGCAAGTATGATACCGTCATACAATTTAATACGAATTAGTTGGCTACGGTGGCTGACGACGTCGCCTGGCGTCCCGGTGTATTACCTATAATTCGTTTCAATTTTTCCCTTGGGTTTATCAAAACAATAAGCAATGGTAGCCGATTGGTTAAGCACGCGTCTTGCGGGCTTAAGGTCATGGGTTCAAACCCTGGCTCACACCCCTGGATTTTTCGAAATCTATGTGTGAATCATAACTTTAATATGATTATCGCTTGCTTACGTTGAAGGAAAACATCGTGAGGAAACCTGCATGTCTTTAGACATGTGAAATCCACCAACCCGCACTGGGCCAGCGTGGTGGATTATGGCCTGAATCCCCCTCGCATTGAGGGGAGGCCCGTGCCCAGCAGTGGGACGTTAAAAGGGCTAAATTATTATTATTTATTTATTATCAAAACAATAACAAATTAACCCCCTTCTCACATCGTTAAGCTACAGATTGCCGATCAAATTTGAAATATTTCAAGATGTCCTACCATGTTTCGGTTGAACACCACATACAAGATCATTTACAACCCGTTTACAGAATGGACTCGACTTTTTTTAATGTTACAAGCGTTATCTTTTTAGAACTGCCCTCTGACAATTTAAAGGCCCCGTCGAATGTGTTAACTTTTTTATCCCTCTTTGGGTCCTCGCCGCGTGGTCGCTCTCTTAATGGGGCATGTAAAATTAATAATAATTACCATTTTATTTCGAGATATTTCGGATCGTGCACGAATGCTTATAATATTCCGTCATTTTCGGAATTAAGGGACATTTGAATTAGTTTTTTTGGGACAAGTTTATTCGCGGAATATAAGACGGGTAAGCATTGATGTATTATTTTAGCAGATATGGTACTTTCAAACATCGTAATAACAAAACTTGTTCTCAGATCAACACTACATGCAGCGAAATTCTCACATATGTTATCGCGTTCGCAATTTAGGCATTTTGATGCGTATTATCTCATCCCACTAATATTATAAATGTGAAAGTTTAGATGGATGGATGGATGTTTGTTACTCAATCACGCCAGAACGGCTGAACGGATCTGGATGAAATTTGGCACAGAGATAGATTATAGTTTGGAATAGCACATAGGATACTTTTTATCCCGGAAAAATGTCAGGTTCCTGTGGGATTTTAAAGTTAACGCGGACGAAGTCGCGGGCAGAAGCTAGTTCACCATAAAATGAGCCGTATTGGCAATACCGATATGCTTACAACATGATTTTCCGCGAGGGACCGAGGCGTACTGTGTCCATGGGCTCCGTTTAGCCAGACATACTATACTGGAAAGTCACATGTCCCTCCTTCTTGGTTATGTCTTTGCGGGTATACAAATTATGGTAAGTAATGCGCGGGCGCCGCATTACTTTATTCTACACTCGTAATTGTTCCGATGCACGTTGTGTATCCCGATCGAGCTCTTAACAGGAGGTATTTAAATAGCTGATTTATCATTAAAGACGTTTAGACGTTTGACGGCCCGTTAGCGTGGTTGGTAAAATCCCGCCGATCACGCTGCAGGTCGTAGGTTCGATTCCTACCCGAGACATGCATTTGTGTGCATGAACATGTCTGCATGTCCCGAGTCTGGGTGTAATTATGTAAACAAAAAGTAGTATATGTAGTAATATCAGTTATCTGGTTTCCATAGTACAAGCTCTGCTTAGTTTGGGATCAGACAGCCGTAAAAAGAAGAAAAATGATGTAAAAAGAATGTCCCGGGATATTGTTATTTATTTATTATTCGCATGGAATTCTGAGTTCGAATCGATAATTTAAATTTTAAATATGCTTTTAAAGGAATCGAATATATAAAAAAATAGTTAAAGACGTTTTGAACGCGTGGCTTGTCAAATTTTCCTCGTAAATTTGGACATAATTCGTGTTTAACTTTTTGTAATAACACCACCTTGATCGAAGAAAAACACGGTTATTTAAAAATTAGTGCAGGATAGTTATAATATGGAAAGAAGCGGCGTCTAATAGAGAAACGTGGAGTATATTGGGGAGACCTTTGCCCAGCAGTGGGATAATGTAGGTTAAAAAAAAGGAGGGATGTTAATTCTTGTCATTCAATATTCGTATTCTACAAATTTACATTGAAATTCAACAAGCACTGACGAGTTGGATATTCGTTTCGTTTCGATCGTGGCTTAACATTTGACCTGCATTGTTTCCCGGTTGTTTACACCCGACTATCGGGTCTTTACCAAAATGTTTTGAAAATGACTCGTAATGTTTTGTTTAATGAATTCGTTGAATGGAGTTTTCGATAGTACGGTCTTTAAAAAGTCGTGTAAAGTTCAGTAGTGTATATTTGGTCAATGTAGTGGACTATGCCCTAAATCCCCCTAGCATTGAGGGGGAATATGCTCCCTATTATTCACCCTCTATTAGTAGGACCGAATAACACCAATAGCGAAATGTCGGTGCATATCCCTTCAAGGAATATATACGTTATATCTACTGCTCTTAGTAGTAAGTCTTCAAGTGGGTTAGAAGAGATAAAGGAAGTCATAGGCATAGATTTACAAAAATTTCGCGCGCGTGCTTTAACAGACGCCTACCAACAAAAATCATTCCAAAAAATGCGGCATCTTATCATCCTCGTGGTGCGTCTGTTTCATATATTGGTTTCTGTCATATTTACTGAAGTTCGCTGACGTCAGCGTAGTATCAATTGCCGCATTGTATTAGTGCGCATGCTTATATTGGAGCGCGTTCGTGGAAACCTAAATTAATCTATGATTATAGGTAAAGACACTAATTATTCGCATTGCTAACACATAGGTAAGGAGTTTAGACTATTCTGCATCAGTTGTTCATTATAAAACAGCTATATATATTCGGCCTTCGATTCCACTTGGTTTCCTTCTCATATGAATCACGTACTAGTTCTAGACTAGTTCTTTGTAATAATGTGTCCTAGAGCGATACCTGGGTGTTTATGCAATTAAATAATAATGATTTATTTGACATTAACATTACTTATTAAAACTTGACAAAAAATGCATACAAGTAAAAATATTGGTTACTTACTACTATACATTAAGAGTAATTAAGATTAGTACCCCAAAAAATATTTAAATTTCTAATTTCAACGCAGTTTTGGTTTGTAAAAAGGTTCATAAAGCCAGCGTACACGGATTAAAAATTCTATAAATTTACAATTCGTATTGTGTTTAGTTGAAGTTAGTATACCTATTCGCACAATGTACACCATTCTTTTACTTATTTAAATTCAACATTCCGCTTCAAAGTAATTTGGCCTAACGTACCCGTGTTTTAATATGTATAGGATACAAGAACACAATTTGCATGCACAGTCGACGGCTACTTATTTGCTACAAATTTTCTGGAGACACCAACAATTTTATTGTAGGTATATTCGGTTTTAAAAGTATTTGCGCGGTTTTCGGAATCCGATGTGATACGAATTAATATCTAGTTGCCTCCCGGTAAATGGCGACATAAATACTACAACACCAAGCCAACTAGGCACTCGGGTTCATGCGGCTTCCCCGCCGACGAGTGCCTAGTTGTCTTGGTGGTGTAGTATGGGTACCCGCCAAGCCAACTAGGCACCTGTCGGCGGGGAATCCGCATTCACCAGAGTGCCTAGTTGGCTTGGTGTATTAGTACATGTAAAAACATCACTATATGTACAATTAATTCCGCAGCAATATGTCGGTATTGCCAACACGGCTTATCTTCTAGTAAATAATGCCTTTTTATGTACCTATTTGATAAGGTAATTCTCGGATTGCCAATGCGCTAATAGATGTGTGAATTTCGCTGCATGTAGCTGAGCACAAGCATTGAGCACAAATTTAGTGATTTTAGAACGTACCATATCCGCTAAAATAATATATCAATGTCTTGGGGTGACTTTCCCTAAATTCCGAAAGACATCTTTCTTTATTTTTTATATGCACAATACATGCTTAGTATCAAGTCATAACTCATTTTTTTTTCTAATTTCGTATATTATTATTTATAAGTGTCGGAGATGCGGTAACAAATAAAGAAACAGGATTGAATTGAGAACCTTCTCTATTTCTGAAGTCGGTTAAAAACTACAACATTTTATTGGTCGCTTGTACAAAACAGTGCTAGAAACAAAAATGTGCTAAGTGATAATAAACACCGCACACTCTTCACTTAAGCGACGCTAAAATAATTGACACTTTTACGCACTTTCTAGTCACATCTCACATCTACGATGAGCTGCGAGCCGTTAAAATGCAGATAGGAAATCATACATTACCCAACATCTAATTTTAGATAGTAAGCACCTACCGTTCGGAAATTCGAAATAGGCAGCAAAAAATCAATCAATACAATTTAAAACTTTGGAACGTTTATGCATCGGTGTGTATACATACGGTCGGCGGCGAGTGGCGAGTGACCGCGGCTCCGATAGCCCCGATAATTAGTTTTCGGCTGGCTAGCGGTCACGAATCCGAACATTCCGACGTACTGTCGACTCATCTACGGCTTAGGTATCTCTACGAAGATACAGGTGTTTTTTATGGCATCTCTACACAAATTAGTTCGCGGGGCCGCCGGTTAAGATGATTTTAATTTAACTACAAATATTCCGTTAAGTGTATTGATGTTATAACGAGCGTTATGGGTACTAGAAGCTCTACCACTCTACCATGAGTTTTACGCCCGTTAGTGGATAGCGTCGACGTAAACATTTGTCACCAGAGAAACAAATTTGCCATTCAAATAATGTATGTAGGTGACTAACGACGACTCTGACAATCGTATAAACTATGATAGAGCTATCGGCTTAATAATAAAAAACAATTCACTCTCTCGCTGACAACAACGCACTAGAAATATACTAGAGTTCCTTATACCAATGTAAATGAGCACTGAAAAAGGATGTTTGAAAATTAATAGGGGATGAAAATTTGTATGGGGTTCAAATTGTTTAAGAGTTGTATCAGCGTATTTGTACATTACGTGGGTTACATAGGGGATGAAAGTTAGTATAAGAAGTCTCGTTCCGCACTTTTCTTTACAGAAGTTAAATGAGACCGGCGTCAACAGCCACGTGTACCGCATTCATTAGATTCATCTTCTGGTCTTCGGCCTTCATAGGGGATAGCCGCCAGATATACTCAAGCGGTATCCTCGCAAAGTTCAGGTCTTTCATTTCAAAGGATTGCATCACATCGCAGCGCTCGCTAGCCAGCAGCGGCAGACTCGTCAGTGCAGCCAGAAACCCGAATCTCCCATACTTCTTTATCTCCTCTTGCAACATTTCAAATGAAAACACCTTCTTGTTGTCTATAGCCATATCTTTTAAGTAATACTTCAGAGCCCTATAATAAACTCGCGTACCTTCCTCGTACTCTTGCTTGGAACGGCATAAATGACTACACAGTATTAAAAAGTATGACAGATCAGTGGCAGGTGAAGCGCATCTACAGAGCTGGAAATCGATGGCTATAGTCTTGTCTTTGCCAAACAAGAAGTTCGGGAACCAGGCGTCTCCGTGGTTGAAGACCGGGTGCTCGCCCCAGGTCGACGTTAGATCAATCAGTTGCCCGTACACATCACTATTAGCAACATCCATAAATTTCTTATAGTAAATACTCCTCGGATCCTCCAACTCCTCAACAACGTCTGTACAAATATTGATGGCTCCTTGTAAATATTTCGAGTACCAATCTCGGTTTGTTTCACTATAGTAAAACTCTTCCATTCCTTTTGCAATTCTAGTAAATTCATCAGGTCTTGAGATTCGCAAAGCCAAAGATACAGCGTGGAAGTGGGCTAAGGTTTTCAGTGTCATATCTCTTTCGCGTATGCTGGGAGCGCTCGTGGACACGCAATTCGTTTCAGACATATCCTCTATTAAAATATAGTCATTGTTACCGTCAATATGGCTTCCGTAGTAGAGGGGGAGGTTGTCTTGGATCCTCTCTTTCGCGCCCGATTTTTTCTGGACCTCACTGAGGACCGGTAGGATTTGCGAGAAGAACATTATTTCTCTCTTGAAGAATGAGATGCAGTTGAGAGATTTTCTGAGATGAACGTCGGAGACGAGGCCTTTGGCGATGAATTTGGCTTCGTGCTTGTGGCCGAGGACGGTGATCCTGTACACGGCACTGATGAGACCCTCACCAGCGGGTGCTGCCCGCGTCACCTCCACGCTCCTGACTTGGTCGTCACTCTTCGTCTTCGACTTGAACACTCTCTCAATAACATCTCTGGTGAGGTATTTGGAGATGTGTTCCAGTGTTAACTGTACCATGATGACGCTCTGAGTGATGATAGTACCCGCACCTATGCTTATTTAAACTGATAGGTATTAAAGAAGAGATTAAATTGTCTTGTTTTATCATTTGTGTTGTTTACATTTGCAAAATGTAAGGGCACACATTTCTGTAAATTTTACATTTAATATTTGTCAATTTATTATGCTCACTTTAGCAGAAAGTGAAGAAATAACGCTTAGTGGTGTATTTCAATCAGTTGGAATGAGAAAGTATCATCGGAACAGATCTAAATACTGGTTCAAGTTGAATGAACGATATTAAATGAACGAAATGCAGACGATAGCTATAGTTTACATTGAGGTATTACTATGGTATAAGGTCCTACTTCAATGTTTAATTATATTTTAAATATGTAATTCCCTTCTTTTCTGAAACAGTCGCTCTGAATATGCGGTGCGGTGTAAATAGCGCTACTATCATTTATCAACAAGCATAATTTGATCTCATAGTTTGTTCATAGTATTATTCCATGATATTATTAATTATAACGTGCAAATATGTTACTTACACTGATTGTTGTTACTACTCAGTGCAAAATTATATACTGTTTTTTTTTATAAAAATTTGATATATATATTGAAACGAAAGCCTTTTTAGAAGCAGATTTAGAAGCTTTGAGTAGATCTTTAGTACTTGCCGAACAAAAAAAATATGTTGCCACCGCTTCGTGCGTTCTGTAGCTCCAAACAGACGGACACGTCGAACTTTTCGTTGGAGGTTCCAAATTGGCTTAATGGTTTAAAACATGGACCAGTTACTAAGGGGACTGGCCCTAAGCAACTCGGCCGAGTGGTCGGCCTAGTACTAACATCGTCATAAAACGAAGCGAGTAGTTCAACTATTTACCGGTAAATAGTAAAATGAAAATGAAAAATCAATGACCACGTTTTGTTTCATACAAATATCTAATAAGGGCACCTCTTTCTTTAGTCTTTACTCTGTGGTTTAAAAATGGTTGAAGTTTTTTATGTAAGTACTAGATACGTAGTACTTTGGTTTCGTACAATACGCATTGGCTGCAGGCCCTATGGGCCCTATCACGCCGTGAAACACGATAACCACGGAACGCACCTAGATTATAGGAACAAAAGCCCTACTTGCTTTACGACTTTTTTCTCAAAACGTAGAGATGTGACATCTAAGTATCGATAAAATATATTTTTGCTCGTAAATAATAATAATTTTAGGTCGGCAACGTGTTCACAGCTTAAGATCGCGTGTTTGTCACCTAAGTTGTAAAAAAAGCTACACACCGCGGTCTTCACTCAGAATCACGATTTCATTATTATTTAATTTTTATCGAAATAATTAGTCTAAGACTTATTGCTGGAATATTAATATAAATCATACATATGAATTTCTTTAAAATTTATTTTGAAAGAAAATATTTAAAATAAAACTTTTAATTGATAAATTCAAAGCTAGGCGACAGACATAAGTTTTGAATTAGGACCCTAAAATATAGAGCTTCCCTTATCCAATGTCGACAAACTTCACGCTATTATCTTTTAATCTATCGATCATCAAATCCAAGCTATCGATACGTGGCATATCGACATTATCCCCGCACTATAACAGTCCAGTAGTGAGGCACTTAAGCGATTATCTGCAGCAAGGAGCGGCCGGTAAAAATAATTTGACATTAACCACTGTGCATCGGGCTATGTGAATTACCAACAATTCGAGCGAGGCTGGATTTAAAGCGAAGCTGAGCGAGTGAGCGAAGCGAGGGCCCGAACAACTCACAGAGTAAAGACAAAAGAAAGAGGTGCCCTTATTAGATATTTGTATGAAACAAAACGTGGTCATTGTTTTTTCATTTTCATTTTACTATTTACCGGTAAATAGTTGAACTACTCGCTTCGTTTTATGTCGATGTTAGTACTAGGCCGACCACTCGGCCGACTTGCTTAGGGCCAGTCCCCTTAATAACTGGTCCATGCGAACAACTACACTAATAGGATGCCTTTATGCATTACTAGCACAGTAAATGGACCTACAATTTGTGAAAAGTTTTTGTTTCTGGCTGATAAGATGTTCCTTAACGTAGCATACTCTTTAGGGTTCCGTACCCAAAGGATGCCAACGGGACCCTATTACTAAGCCTACGCTGTCCGTCTGTCTGTCTGTCTGTCAGCGGGCTGTATCTCACGAACCGTAATAGCTAGAGACTTGAAATTTTCACAGAATGTACATTTCTGTTGCCACTACAACAACAAATACAAAAATCTTAATATTATTAACGTATTTTACTTATGGTCGGTTTCCATACAAAAGACTTCAACGTGTGACTCTAAATATCACAATTTTGGGGATGTTTGTTTATATTCTACGGCGGTACGGAACACTTTAAGTGTGAGTCCGACACGCACTTGGCCGGTTTTTTTAACCTGTTGTGTCCCACTCACAGAGTAAAGACTAAAGACAGACGAGCCCTTATTAGATATATGTATGTATGAAAAAAATAAACGTGGTCATTGTTTTTTCATTTTCATTGTTCTATCTACCGTTGAACTGAAATAGTTGAACTACTCGCTTCTTTTTATGTCGATGTTAGTACTAGGCCGACCACTCGACCGAGTTGCTTAGGGCCAGTCCCCTTAGTAATTGGTCCATGGTCCCACTGCTGAGCAAAGGTCTCCCGCATCATCTTTCACCCATCACAATATTGGACTCTCCAAACACCACCTTTAGGTTTGCAACTGAGTTTGCAATAGAGGTCAGAGAGCTGATAAGAGTCTTACCGGGATCCAACCTAGTCCATTGTACGGCACCCATAACACCGTTGCTGGAGCCATAGAGTCAGTATATGTCCAGCGACATTATACTCTGTCCACCCCTCCGTGGGTCCGCGTAATGATACGAATGTATTCATTTAAAAGCAATTACAGCCTGATTACGATGCGTTGAGGAACAAGTTATGTTGTAAAGAATCCACGCAGGTCCGTCGGTTGACATCCGCATTCGTGAGGTCATTACGTCCGTACTGAGAATCTCTAAGATGTGGAAAATGGTTTAACCACCGCATCCGTCCATCAGGTGGACGGTCTGATGGACTTCCACACGTCACGGTACTCACGATTCTTCGTATCCAGAGATTTTCTGCAACACTCCATTGAAATTACATTTTTTACCTACGTAAAAATTACACTTTACTCCAAAGATAGTCCTTTTTAAAAGCAACATGCATCTATGTCCAGCAGTGGACGTCGTCCAGCTGACGGACTGTAGGACGTACCGGTATGTTCTTTGTCAAGGGCAATGATATTCATATTTTTTGACATTGCAACATTTCTGTTGTAACATTAAATATTACGCGATGATAAACCTTATGTCAATTGACTCACAGAACATTATGTGTAGAAGATCTATTATTTACTTCTACTCTTACGATAAGATAGATACTTAATAACTATTGGTAATGTGAACATTACCTACATAGAGATAAATAAGGCATGTTATGTAATTGCAATTAAATTGGACGAATTTATTTCAATGTCTTCCACCACTGTTAAAAAGGTTCTAGAAGACGTCGTATGGACTTTAGACGGTCCGGCCAACGTCGGACGGCCGGCCACAAGGTGGACCGATGATACCGCACGCGTCGCTGGGTCAAGGTGGATGCGAATGGTGGAGGACCGTGATGTGTGGATATCAATCGAAAGCCTATGGACTGATGGACGGACTGGTTAAAGATTTTTGTGGACAGTGAAAAACAGAGTATCCGCCATTCTCTATTTTTTAAATCCGTATTTTAAAGTAAATAATCCGTACATAAAATAACCGCCGAATTAATAGAAAGTAATGATGGACTTAGGACCTCCACAGACTTGCTACTTTTAGCATCGGCGATCGGCGATTTCGATGCTGCGTCTCGCTCGTTCGCGCTCGAAGAAACGCGACGCAGCATCGATACGTCACAAAATCGCCGGTCGCCGATGCTAAAAGTAGCAAGTCTGCGGCGGCCCTTACACTGACATTACTAATAACTTTCGTACCTACTCAATCCTTGGTAAAACCATTGTTAGCCGGCTAAAAATCTCTATAAATTTTGCGGTTAGTCTATGAATCCATAAACGCGTTTACAAAAGAAAATAATTCATCAAAATTTTAGATAGTTTTTAAGGAACGTTTGTATGTGAAATGCCTAATATACCTAACGTCACATTTTGAATATAGAACCTTAATAATGAAATCTATTGGTGTTTTAATATAAAGTCCACATGTTACCAGCTTGCGTCCATATCGCCTTGACATTCGTGCCAAATTCCACGTCCCTCACAAAGTCAAAACATAATAAAATCATCGGTCACAATAATATTAACACAACAGAACTAATTAAAGTGGTTCGATGTCTAATCGAGCCTAATCACAGGAAATCGAGAATCATGAGTAATATAATAAAATAAATGAGATTTTTTACTTTGAATTAACATAAAAACATGGGTACTAAGTTTCCTGTTCGAGCGAACTTGCATTTTTGCCGTATATTCGGCAGGTAAGATGGTAATCGTGAGATTTAATGACGACTACGATATGAGATTATCACGCCATTTTGATGACCGAAGATACTAATATGAATCTATATCTAAAGCTCGTTTACACGTATCAAATGAACAAGGACTTATGACCACGGATCATAATTCATAATACTATTAATTGTTTCCTTAATTAAAAAAGGTGCTAATTCTATTAATAAAATAAACTAAACTTAACGTATTTTCGTATTTCTTATGATGGTAATACATGAGCTAAATAACAACCATTTTACATGTCGCCAACTGACCCCATAAACTTTTGACCATGAGAAGTATGGAAGAAAAGAAATAAAAATAATATTTAATTTCACACAAGCAACACATACAAACGTACACCAACAAAGTGTACTCGTACACTCGTGTAAAAGCGGGTAATGTGTGAGTTTAGTCAAGATTAGTTGTGTACGAACATAATTAACCCCATGAGTGTCGGCCATTATAATTATTAATCGTTATTTATATCCTCAATCTATATAAATTGTGTCTAGAACATTTTAAGACAATATTATTATACCTAAAATGTCAATGGTGCATTGCAATGATGCTTTCGTGTTTTCAAACTCGCACGCACCATTCCCCCCACTCCTCCCCCCCTCCCGCCTCAGAAATCCTTTTGATAATGAATATTTCCTGCCACTGGTCTTTTCCCGTTATTTAATTAGTAACCTTGCCTCGTAACAAACCACCTAACAAGCTATAAAACATGCGGATTATTGAAAAAGAGTAACAATAAAAAGGTGGAAACAAAATGGCCGGGTTACCTGCGCGCGCCACTACCTTTAGTTTTTTTTTTAAATAAGGAACGGGCCCGGCGTTCACAGATAAAAGCCTGTTGTAGACACGAGTAAGACAAAAGCGAGCCGTGTTGTAGTTTTATTTTTGATTTTAATCGTCCATTTTAGTCGTCGAGTGGTGTGGCATGGCGGCGTTTTTACTTGCGACGATTTATGGCCGTCCGTCCAGCGGGCGATTATGGCGTATTGCGGTTAAATCATCGTTTTGCACTTTCTTGTCATATTCCATGCAGAGTTAACCTTAGTTATTTAGCATGGAAGTATCTTAGAGCCTCGAGTCGCTTAACAATTGTGAAACATAGAGTCCACTCTAATATGAACTTTATGAATTCGTCATTGTAAATCGTAAACTCTTGCCGGTCGACCGGCTATCTGCTGGCACTTCTCTGGCCGACAACACGCCGACCGGCAAGAATTAGCGATTTACAATTAATAATTCAGGAAGATAATATTAGAGACCATTGGTTCCACTATGGACAAAAGTCAAGAGACTTGATGCCCGGGCCGTATGTTGAATAATTGCACACTTGTCGGTGCCGGTGCAGTGTCCTGTGTTTACTGTCAGTACTTGATTCCATTCATTTCAGAAAAACATTACAACAGTAATTTTCACTACTGTCCACCTTATATTTAAAACACGTAAGATTATGGTGCTGATTATACCAGGGACCAATTACTAAGGGGACTGGCCCTAAGCAACTCGGCCGAGTGGTTGGCCTAGTACTAACATCGACATAAAACGAAGCGAGTAGTTCAACTATTTACCGGTAGATAGAACAATGAAAATGAAAAAACAATGACCACGATTTTTTTCATACATATATTTACTCTGTGGATTATACTGAAACACAAACTGTTTCCAACTTATTAGCGTGTTTATTGCCGGAAACCCACCGCGGCCCGTGTGCGCGGCCTCTCCGTGCGCCGCGGTGGGTTTCCGGCTTTAACAACAACAGTGTGGCTAGCACACACGCCAAGACTTTTGTCATGCCTTATGTCGCACCAAGTCCGTCCCTCTCTTTCTTAATGCACGGGTGAGAATGAGACAAAATTGATTTATTTTGTCTTGTCACGGTCGGCTGTGCTACTATAGGGCCGGGCCCCATTAGCGCGTTGCGTTGCGTCGTCGCAAGATTTTGTACTGACGCATCACCCTCCCCCGCTTCGTCTCTCGCCCGTCGACCCTTTGATCCGTTGCGACGACGCAGCGCAACGCGCTAGTGGGGCCTCGCCCATACCCTGTCCAAACGCTTGCGGCACGCGAGGCCATAAAACGTTGCTGCTTTATGGCCGTTTGGACCGACTATAGCAGCATTGCCACCAATGTCTTTTATAAGCGTGGAATACACGGGTAGAGTAAACGGTAGAGTTAGCTTTCTACCCACACTCTACCTATCTTGGTAGTAGGTAGTCTTCCTGGTGGTAGAGCCAAGCTGTAGCCAATTGACTACAGCTCATATACGGGCTGGCTCGACCGGGGTAGTACCACCATCTCACAGAAGATAGAGGCGCTCATAGCCAGCTGCAATCACTGATCGTTAAACAATTGGTGGTTAAGCAACGCTAGGCAAGGTCAGGCAGAGATGGGTGACCATTTAGTGGCATTTGAACTGAGCGTCTCCGTGCTTCGGAGGACTCGTAAAAAGTCGGTCCCGGTTGTTGTTATCTAGACAGCAGTCGTTAAGCCACGTTAGAGGCCTTCGGGGGCTTGAACAACTCTGACACTAGGTTGGCCACTAACCACACGATAAGAAGAAGACAGAAGATCGGCGAAAAGTAGCTATTACAGCTAAATAAATTATATACGGTATCAACTATCAACATAGGTATGTATCATGGACCAGTTACTAAGGGGACTGGCCCTAAGCAAGTCGGCCGAGTGGTCGGCCTAGTACTAACATCGACATAAAACGAAGCGAGTAGTTAAACTATTTACAGGTAAATAGTAAAATGAAAATGAAAAAACAATGACCACGTTTTGTTTCATACAAATATCTAATAAGGGCACCTCTTTCTTTAGTCTTTACTCTGTAGTATGTATTCAAAAGTAGAGGTGCCCCGCAGACTTTATTCACAACCTGCGGAGATAATGTTGGAAATTAAGATTGATCTAATAGATTAGACGACATCTGATATAGGTCTGGCAATAAAATGTTACGGGGATCGTTAAATATGATATTTTCTGGTTCTCCAAGTTTCTACAACGATCTGTGAAATGGATTTCATGTTATCTAGTCAATCAATCTAATTTGTAAGTTGCAAAACGAGGAAAATAATTGGATTTTGTATAATACACGTCTATTTGTTTAATATACTGTCATCTAGCACAAGTGTAAAATTATGATGTTCATAATATATTTATTAAATTAAAATTAAATGGTTATCATACTCACTTTTACATAGTGCATCCATTGAAATCAAATCTCATCCTTAAGTCATCTGTCAAATAAAAAAAAATCTCCATTATATATCAGAAATTAATTATAAGACACTGGCAACATTTCCGAGTAGTATTAAAAACCAACTAAATTTTGAATTTGGAAGGCTCGCTCCCATGTGATCCGCGTTTAGATTCCGCGCGGAGGCTCCGAAAGCAAAAAACATCTTTTGTGGTGAGCGTGCGAACCTTCGTCCGAGCCACAAAATGTGCATCTGTCGAGATCATTATAATTTCAAGTGTGTATATTTATCACTGACGTACGATCGACGTCCACGTATCGTTTACAAGTCGGACGATCCGCTAATGAGGATCTGAACAGTGTTTCGTTATCATTCAAACGGAGAATAGTTCAAAGTCATAACCTTACAAGATAACTGCACAAAAATCACTGTAGCCCTGAAAATACGAATGGCATAAGTTCACAATCAGACTCTTTAGATAATGAACGAAACGGAATAAGTACTAGTATTAACCCGTGATCCTATCCACATGGATTATGAAGTTGAAAAAACGCTTAGATTTAGATGCTATGCACACGGAGCAACTTTAGTTGAAGAAACTAGCAACTTAGTTGCCGAAACTATCAACTATTTAATAGTTTTATCGCAGGTGCAGCCAACAATTGACAGTCGCAGCAACAGTTACCGCGGTTGCCGCGATAGCAGCTAGTTGCGAGTTGCCAGTTGCCGCAAAAGTTGCCCGTGTGCATAGCCCCTTAAAATAAATATCGCCAGACTTACACACCAACTGTATGGTCCCAAACTAAGCAATTATATTATGGGTACCGTACAATATGGGCCAGGGATAATCCCAGTGACACCCAGTCAAGGAAAAACTACAAAAAGGCCGTTTCCGAAATTTGCCTCTGACGGGAATCAAACCCGCAACCACCCGATGCAAGGAGCTGAGCGGCCTACGCTTGAACCACTGCGCCAAGATCATTAATTTCTTGTGTACTAATTCTCATTGAAATCCGTTCAACAATTCTTGCGTGCTACTCGGATAATCCAAATTTCTGAAAAAGTTTTTCAGGAAACAAGTCGGAACTACAAAAACAAACCTTCGCTACGGGTTTATATATATGCTTACTAATAACTGATCACAGAATAAATAACTAATCCAGTCTAATAACTATTAATAACTAAACTACTTTTTTATGAGTCTAGGCCACAGAGTAAAGACTAAAGAAAGAGGTGCCCTTATTAGATATTTGTGTGAAACAAAACGTGGTCACAGTTTTTCATTTTCATTTTACTATTTACCGGTAAATAGTTGAACTACTCGCTTCGTTTTATGTCGATGTTAGTACTAGGCCGACCACTCGGCCGACTTGCTTAGGGCCAGTCCCCTTAGTAACTGGCCCGTGGTCTAGGCCCACCACACACTCCCACCACTGATAAGTACTCCTGTAAGCCAGGATCGACAATGGCGTCTTACGATGACGCCAAGTTTTGATCCTTGACGAGTCCCGGGGAAAGGCTAAGTTAGCAACTAAATTAATACTAATAACTAATCCAGTCGCTTGCCTAGCAACTACTTGCAAGCGACTGGGTGAATATCCCTCGTACTAGGCGTGAGCGTGATTTCACGTCACCGGTTACATTAACTGGTTACGAGCTAATTCACCGAATCACTGTTTACGCGACGAACGAGTAACTGGTGATTTTTGTAACAGCTTATTTAGCTGTAGCCCGAACTACATCATAGGTATTATGTCACCGGTCACCCATACACATCTAGAAGTAACAAATAACAATGATTGTATTTTTGTATACAAGAAGCTAGTAGTGACGAAAACCATAGGGTTACAAAAATAAAGAGTGACGCCTTTGACGTAACCGGTTACATTACGTTTCGTGAAAATAATGTAACGACACACGTCTACCTCGTACAAATGCTTGCATATCCCTCGTACAAATGCATGCATATCTTCTGTACAAATGCATTCCCCACAATCTTAGCATCGCTTTGTGCACGGATCTGCCTTTGTACTTATGATAACTAATTTTAAACTATTCTACTTCTTTTCATGTGTTATCGACGCATGTTATCGTGTGTCTTATGCATCGCCGCAATTGGGTGCGTTTACAAAGTGTAAGGTTAGGGCCTCCGCAGACTTGCTACTTTTAGCATCGGCGACCGGCGATTTTGTGACGTATCGATGCTGCGTCGCGTTTCTTCGAGCGCGAACGAGCGAGACGCAGCATCAAAATCGCCGATCGCCGATGCTAAAAGTAGCAAGTCTGCGGTGGCCCTTAGACGACAGTCGTACTCAAGCCTCCGTATTGTTGTACGACTAGGTTTTTTTACCAAAAGTTTTAACCCTTTAGAACGTTACAAGGTGTACGTGAAAATAATGAAAATACATCAGGCGCATGTTGCACCCGAGCACTTAGATTGACGTTGAAACGCATCTAGAGATGATAGACTTAAGAGTGCCCGGGCGAGGCATGCGCGACATCTGGACGCATCAACATATACAAGTGACTTTAGAATCATTGGGTGCGTCCAAAAGCGGTGAGCGGGGCGCCCGAGCAATCATTTTTATTTGATATCATGTCTACGTTGTCAGACGGACTCCGTATTAATAAATCCATCTCAAAGTTGAGATCAATCTTAAGATGCAGTTTTGACGTTTAATCTATGAAACATCTGTCAAAAACAGCATCTTAAATTCGATCTCAAGCTTGAGATCAATTTATTAATACGAGCCTTACTTACTTAAGTACTTAATCGCATTTGTTCCCACTCATATATTATAACCGTATATTTCCTCCACCGACCACTTTCGCCCAGGCAGTCTCCTTTCTCGCACGACCGAGTGTGAACCGCCCCGAGCGTTTGCTCGAACGATTCGTAATTAACCACCTTAATCCGTGGTTTACTCACAAAATAACAAATCACTGATAACAATCAGATTTTTTTCGAAAAGACAATCGATTGTAATTATAAAACACACGACTTTCGAATCGAAAAACGGATCCGATTGTATCGTGCGCACGACGTTATGATCGATTGATAGGTATCGATAAAACTTGCGGTCTGACTTATTGATACGATTACGGCAAGCGGTCGGGGGTGGCAGATGCCTCGCCCTTTGATTTCTTTACATTTCAAAAGTCGAAGGTATTCTTTATTATTAACACCACATCGTATCCAGTGGATCTTTTGGCTGTTTGAAACGAATGAGATCATATACTCAACGGCGTAGAGTCTACGATTCCCAGCAAGACCATTAAGGTTTCGATAAAGGTCGTAGATCATAAACTCGGATCTCCTACCCCGTCGCAGTGGGATACTGGCCGGTATCCAAGAATGCGTTTTTTTATTACAAACTATACAATCGGCGGCAATTATTAAGTTTCTTCGTTTAGTATTAATGATCAGATACAACATTTTTAATGTCCTATTCCTATTCCTATAGTTTTGAAATTGTTATGGGGCCTTTAAATTTGATTGCACAGAGCTATAAGCAACTGTTAACGTAACGAGATATAAAAATATTTTGTAGTAATTGTTAACGGTTTGTTAATGTTACTTTAATTACCAAAGATATTAATTTTCCGTGTCTAGTCGTAGGTATGCTGCTAAGCTTCAACGGGGATCAGGTTTCTAAATTTGCTAAAATTTGTCACTAATTTATATGTAAAAATCTCGCTAGGAATGTCGTTAATTAAATCATACTTTGTACCACTAAATAAATTAGTTTTTTTGTGGGAATATTGTTTTTTGTTTCTGAATTAGAAACTTACTAAATTATGGATGACATCTAAAAGTTATTTGCGTTTGAATAACAGTATCAATTTGCATATCAACTAAATTATCCTTGCTATTGATAGTGTTAATTCAACGTATTTATATTAGTATATTAAAATAATACTTTTTAAATTACAATGATTTGACGGGCCCGTTAGCGTGGTTGGCGCGGAGGCGACATTCACGCTGCAGGTCGTAGGTTCGATTCCTACCCGTGACATGCATTTGTGTGCATGAACATGTCTGTCAAAGTCAAAGTCAAAGTCAAAAGGTTTTTATTCATGTAAGCTCATTAGAGCATTTATAAATAGTCAATATAAACAATATTTTAGCGTTACCACCGGTTCGAAATGTTGCTTCCATTGAGAAGAGCCGGCAAGAAACTCAATGGTTACTCTTTTCAAAAGAATAATTGTATACATTTTCAAACAGTAACGCTACGTGAGCAGGCATGCATTAACACAGTGTGAGTAAAAAAAGAAAATAAGGTATTTAAATAAAAAATAATAAAAACTAGCCTAGAAAGCTGTGCATGCCTACTCCCACTTAACTGTCAAACCAAAAGGTGAATATTTAGAACGATTGTTTTGGTGTGATGCCTTCCGTGCTTAGGTCTTGTCTGTAAAAGTTTTGGAACAACGGTGTCAAGTGGAAAATGGGCGGACCAGTCCCCGCAAGCAGCGCCCGGAACCCGAGCATGACTTGAGCAGCGGCATCACCCTCCTCAACCATTTTAGAGGGAAGAGGGTGACCCGCTCCACAGAGCCACCGCAAGCAAGGACATTAGAGTGAGCATGACCGATCCATTACCGCAGCGACATAGTTCAACAAAGCTAAGTAAGCGTACGGCAAGACAACATCCGCTACAATTGACATACAAATGCTTGTCAATGGCTACATGATACATGATTTCCACAACTTAAAAAGGTGGTAATTGTGACTAATATGTCAATAGCGCTAAATTAAGAGAAGGAAGAGGAAAACAATAAATAAATAAGGAATAAATCAAAACAAGAAATTCTGAGGAATTATTCCCGTTCCGGTGGAGCTGGACCAGCACCTAGCCAAGCATCTTTATCTTTCAAATAATCATCTAATGTGTAGTAAGCCCGCTTACAAAGCGTACGCTTTACACAAGTTTTGAATTTAGTTTCACTAAGACTAAGTATGTTTGGTGGTATTTTATTATAAAACTTGACACAGTATCCCATGAAAGATGTGTGAACTTTCGCAAGTCGAAAGCGCGGTTGATCTAATTTGTCTTTATTTCTAGTGTTATATCGATGACTCTCACCTAACTTTTTAAAGAGATGTAAATTTTTCCTAGTGTACATTATGTTTTCATAAATGTATTGGCATGGTACAGTCATAATGTTGATTTCCTTAAACCGTTCCCTCAAGGAGTCGCGACTTCCTAAATTATAGATGGCCCTAACGGCCCGCTTTTGTAAAATAAAAACAGATTCGATGTCAGCCGCCCTACCCCACAATAATATACCATACGACATGACACTATGAAAGTAACTAAAATAAACTATTCTCGCGGTGTCGATATCGGAAAGTTGTCTAATTTTCCTAACAGCGTAGGCGGCGGAGCTGAGCCGCTTCACGAGAGCTCTTATATGTGGGCCCCACTGTAATTTGGAGTCGAGCGTAATACCTAAGAAAACAGTATCATTAACGAATTCAAGTTTTTCTTTATTTAGTACTACATCGCATTCATTACTTCTAACATTAGGTAATGAGAATCTTACACATTTAGTCTTATTACTATTCAATGCTAAATTATTAGTATTGAACCAGTTATGGACCTGAAGAATAGCATTATTCACGTTGTCCAAATTATTTACATGTCTACCTACTTTAAAAATCAAAGAGGTATCATCGGCAAATAAAACTATCTCTGCCCTACTTTGTATTATATGCGGAAGGTCATTTATATATACTAAAAACAGAAAAGGACCCAAAATGGATCCTTGAGGAACTCCCATTTTAACTAGAGAGCCTAACGATTTAACACCATTTATTTGAACGTTTTGTTTTCTACCTACTAGGTAAGATTTTATAAGTTTGAGCGCCCTATTTCTAACACCGTAATGTTCCAATTTAAGCAAAAGTATTTCATAATTGACGCAATCAAATGCCTTTGAGAGGTCACAGAAGATACCAATAGCATCCTGTGAGTTCTCCCATGCGTCGAAGATATGCTTGATTAAGGTGACACCGGCGTCGATAGTACAGCGGCCTTTGGTGAAACCATATTGTTGATCATGCAGGATGTTATTTGCGTTGAAATGATGTAACATTTGAGTAAGCATAATCTTTTCAAATATTTTGCTAAAAACTGGCAGGACGGATACTGGTCTATAGTTGTTGGGGTCTTTACTATTACCGGATTTAAAAAGGGGTATTACTTTACTGTATTTCATTAAATCCGGGAAGACTCCCTGATCAACACACTTGTTAAAAATCAAAGCTAAATATGGCGCCACAGTACCAATGATAGTTTTACATGCTTTTACTGACATTCCCCATAGATCTTCAGTTGGTTTAATTTGTATGTTACTGAAGGCTTTAACAATAGACCGATCGTTAATATAATCGAATTTAAATTCTACAGGACAAGTGGCTATGTTATCTTTAAGAAGTGAGAGTGAAAGTGAAGGAGAGCAGTTTAAAAATTCTGTTGTTTTTACAGGGACGTTTGTAAAGAACGTTTCGAATTCCTGTGCTACATCTTCATTTGAACTAATGAGACCACGCGAGGTCTCTAAAGTGAAATCTGTATTGCGTTGTTTGGTTTTTCCAGTTTCACTGTTAACTATATTCCAGGTGGTCTTGATCTTGTTATCTGCAGATATAATTTTTTGTCTAATGTGTATCGTTTTGGCCGCCTGGCATACTTTCCTAAACAATTTAGAATAATTTCTAACATACTGAGTAAAAGCTGCATTTTGAAGCTGGGCCTTCTGTTCATAAAGCTCAAATAGCCTTTCCCTACTCCTACGTATCCCTAGGGTGGCCCAGTCACTGAAGGTAAATTTTGGTTTTATTGTCTTTGTTTTAATAGGAAATCTATTATCAAATTCTGTATGTATAACTGCAAAAAAGTCTGCGTAAAAACTATCAGGATCATCTAAGTTATAATTGGGAAAACTTAATTTGGTAAACAAAGTAGTATTATATTTTTGTAAGTTCCCTGATGTTACATTCCTACATTTAATTTTTATGGTTTTTATAGGTATGGTAGAATTAAAGGTGACCGTTTGACCACTATGATCTGACGGCAAATGGCAAACTATTGCTGTATCTAAATATTCACCACTACAGAATACATTATCTATACAAGTGGCAGAAGTAGAAGTTACTCTGGTCGGTTCGAAAAAAACGTGAGCTAAATTGAATGCTTTAAAAAGGCCTAACAGTCTATCAGTATAGCTAGTTTCTTCTAAAATATTAATATTAAAATCACCACAGACTATAATAGACTTATTACTTACAAAGATTTTTTTTAACACATCTTCCATCACAGATTCAAATATACTAAAATTCTGTATGTTTGGGGGTCTGTAAACACATACTACAATGTGCTTATCCAGCTCAACACAGGAAATCTCAATAATCTGTTCGACCGAGAGTCCTACTATATCTTTACGTTCTTTTGACTTAATAATATTTCTAAGTAATATTAATGTACCACCGTGAAGCCTGGACTTGCGGTTATAACAACTTATGACCGTGTAGTTTTCATAATTTATTAACATTTGATGCTCATTAAGCCAATGCTCGGAAATACAAACAATATCATATTGTGACTTTTCTAAAAATAATTCAATTTCTAATGTTTTTGATAAAAATCCCTGTATATTCTGGTGAAATAATCTTAGCGTTCCAGGCCTCTCTTCCTTCCTATAATTTTCGCACGTTTGTGAGACGCCAGGGATACTAGAATGTACCTCTATTGTCGGCCTCGGAAGTTTAAACAGTCAATCACAGCATTATTCGAATAACTAAATAATACTGATTCGTCTCCTATGCTAAGTTTTGTTGAATCTACAACAGCGTTAATATTATAAGCTATCAGTGTAGCAATCTTTTTTCTATCATTCTTAGGAAGATACATATTTTCCTGGGTCAGTCTAAAGCTACTTATAAACCTATTTGTGTCAAAAAATAAAATATTGTCATTATACCATGACAAAGTAAACATTAAATTATTTAAATACTGAATGTATTTATTATGTCTCTCTGACAGATGGTAACAGTAAGGGAGGGCACACAACATGAGCCTCCCCATGTTAAGTTTTAATAAGGTGTCAACACCATCTACAATGTCCTTTTTTCTTAAACCAAAGCTATTACCTAGTAATAACACTACAGTAGTTTTACTATCAAGTTTTGTTTGAACAATTTTTTCTATAAGTAAGTTATAAGGGAGGTTTCTAAAGCAATAATTAGTGGCATTATGACTAAGTTTATCATCTAACAGTGAACCAAATCCTACACCAAACTCATCTGAAAATATCAAAGTTTTACTCTCACTGTTTAGATTAGTACAGCTGTCTATTGGAAGAGTTGCATCAGGCAAAGATGCAGCATGCTGAGGCTCAGGAGCAGACGCTGAGCAGGCGCAGTCGGACGAGAGATTGTTTGTCAGCGACTCGTATCTCTCGGCATTGTACCGCACCAGGTCCATCAGCTCACTGGCCTCGCGCATGCGCTCACATAGTTGTGCTTGGGCAGCTTCATATTTATTAAAAATATCCCTTATTGTATTTTCCCTAAGTGTCAACTCATCCCGTAGACACTGAATATCTATATCATACATAATCTGGTTTTGCTCTAAGTCATTTGTACATAATTCTAACTTTTCTACCAATTGTATACGTTCTTTTCTAAGGCAAATGTTACGTTTTAAATAATTATGTCTTTTTAATGCCTTTCTAGTTTTTTTAATAATATTATTAATTTTAATGTACTTTTTAATTTTATTACTACTTTTGAAAAAAGGACGTATGTTATTGTTGGTGTCGTCACCAGTCAAATCAATCGTGATGGCCGGCAAGCCACTCACTGAGCTGGATCCACCACATACCACCAACTCATTATACAGGCTCTGGGTGGAGGCGGCCTGCTTGGTGATTTGAATCGATTCCAAATTAGATATAGCTTTATGGGCTTCACTCAATTGAATTTTGAGTGTGGTGATTTGCTTTAGAGCCAGCTCGTGTGCATCACTGCATTGGTCGAAGCTAGCAACGACATCTTGAAGCTGTTGACATTGGCCAAGTGTGTCCATGTGCTGTGTGTGAAGCGCGGCCAACTCGTTCTTGAGCTCGGTGTTTTTGTCAATAATGTTCTTAACTTCCAATGTCCGGAGTCTGGGTGTATATGTATATTAAGTATGTATTTACAAATAAAAAGTAGTATATGTAGTAATATCAGTTATCTGGTTTCCATAGTACAAGCTCTGCTTAGTTTGGGATCAGGTAGCCGTGTGTAAAAAATGTCCCAGGATATTATTATTATTATTATTATTTCCCAAAACGTGTGTAATTAAAATAATGCTTCTAGGATCAATATACTTACTCGGTAGATGTAACTTGCGTAAGTACTTTGTTTTAAAAATAATAATCCTGAAATAATCCTAAAATAATGGTTGATATGTAGAACCAAGGACTGCTTCTAAAATTGAGCGAGCAATCGGTCTGTCTACGTGGACACATTAACAAATAAAAATTTTGGTCGCGACGCTCCCCGTTTTTGGACGCACCCAATGACTCTAAAGTTACCTGTATAAGTTGATGCATCCAGATACCGCTCATGCCTCGCCCGAGCACTCTTGTTCTGAAATCATGTTTAGATGCGTTTGTAACGTCAAAACTCAGGGCTCAATTACAACATGCGCCAGATGTACAGTCAATGGTTTTTCACTATTTTCGCATACACCTTTACAAGGGGCCAATCGTATTCAAAATAACCTCCCCACATCCGTGTGGCCTTAAATATGAACAAGTTAAGCACGGGCCCGGTTGCGGCGACTGGTGGCCGGTACCTGCCCTCACAATAGACGAAATCAAAGCGCATTGTGCTAGCACAATGCAGTCAAGTGGAGGCTTTTGTAGACGAGCGACGCCGCGGACCGAACCTGTCTCAAGGGCCGGGAGACTAACAACAAAATACTCAAATGTAACTCAAAAACGGCAGCCTTGCACACCTCAAAATGCAATTAGATTAAGTTATCTCAAAAAGTCGAGAAGTGATGACCGGTTGTCGCAGTGGCTCGGGCGTACGGCGTTCGGCTCACTGCATCGGGTGATTACGGGTTCGATTTCCGCCAGAGACAAATTTCGGCAACATCCTTTTTATAATTTACCTTGGTCTGGGATCGCCCCAGCACATTTTACGGTACCCATAGTACAAGCATTGCTTAGTTTGGGCCCATACAGTTGATGAGTAAGTCTGGAGATTTATTATTATTTATATATTCTCGGCGGTCATGTTATCACCCAGATGATTGCTAATAGATGGCCGACAACATGTCGACCGCCAAGAATTTTCAGATAAAAAGATTGTTCTAATAACCGAATAAACAGCCCTAATCCGGATAGTTGGCTCCGCCCGTTACCCATTAGGGGTAAAGGTTGGCACTCATCTATCAACGCAGCACCCGACCAGCACCGCCTCGTCGGTCCACGTCCACTAACTGAACCGAAAATAAGTGGACCACGCGGCGTTCACTCGTTGACCACGCGCGGTCCACTGGTTGATCACGTGACGTTTATGGTGTAAAAGCAGCGTCCGCCCGCGGACCACCTGTCGACAACGAGTGAACGCCGAGCGGCGAGGCGGTGCTGGTCGGGTGCTGGGTTGATAGGTTACCGTGAACCACTGCCGAAACTTTGACAACAAAATATAGACAACACTTATTGGTGTCAATGTTTCGTCATTGCTAACGTGAAGGGCTATTAATTTTATATTAAAAGTCACTTACGTGACCAAGGCTAATTCCCAACTTTAAACAAAGAACCTCCATTTTATCGTTTAATTTTATAAGTTCAAATTGACAGTGGCTGACGAGGTGAACTGAGTCTGTAGGCGTACTAAGGGCCACGGTAACTACACCATAGTAATCGGGACAGACTGTATTCGTCCTTATGTCTTTTGCTATAAAGTATACAAGATGCGCAAATGGCATGGTTAATGGAAGCGAGGAACTCGAAAGTGTTTAAATAATATCAAGTCTTGGGCTTAGTGAAAATAGTGTAAGGGACAAATTGTGGTGCTTTAAAGTACAAATAAATCTGTAAACACAGACAGTACCAAGAAAGGTGACACGTGACTGACCAAAATAGTATATCCTACTAAAGAGTACATGGACACAGTACGACTAAGGGCGAGGCCCCACTAGCGCGGTGCGCTGCGTCGTCGCAACGGATCAAAGGGTAGACGGACGAGAGACGAAGCAGGGGAGGGTGATGCGCCAGTACAAAATCTTGCGACGACGCAACGCAACGCGCTATAGGGCCCGGCCCTTAGTCGCTCGCGGAAAACAATGTTGAAAACATGTCGGTATTGCCAATACGCAGCTTGTTCTGGTGAATAAAGCCTTCTTAATCTAGCGATAACATGTATGAATATTACTGCATGTGTGGTTGACCACAAGTTTAGTGATTGAGATGTTAAAAGGTACCATATCTGCTAAAATAATACATCAATGTGTAAACAAAATATTATCTTCAAGTACCTATCTTCCAATGGCCGATCTTATGAGCATAAGCCAAGTGTAAGCCATATGGATTCGTATAACTTCTAATGGTTTATTGGCTAATTAAAATTCAGATTGCATTTCAAGGCAATGGGAAGCTCGGAGCAAAAAATAAGTAAACGATTCGTTAATCGATACATGTTTACCGAGTACTGCGTGCTATACAAGTAAGCATGTGATGCTGCAACAGTATTGTGAGAGCTAGACTTGTGAAGCCACCGAGGAATGTGAGGTGAACTCGAAGATTGACCAAACACCATTCCGCGAATCCGTTATACATCTTACCTTACAACCTGACATACATTACTCGCCCACAACCGGTACAGAAAACGTGAGACGGCAACAAACTGGCAATGGTTACGCAACACACTGAAACGCCCGTACACTGCGGTGGGCGAGGTTAGCTTAGTACGCGCTGAATCCCGACTTTCGTAAAGAGTTCAACGCGCGCTTGCACTACAATCTATGTAGAGTGTACACAAGTTTATCTATATAGAGTAAATACTGTAATTTACTATTTACACTGTAAGCAGTGTAAATTAATGTCCACCGACCGTTTATGACGTTTGTCGTCGGTGTATGGTCGTGACTCTGTATGATATTTAAAAAAATAACTGTCGAAAGAAGGAATTGTGGTTGAAATGTTTTCATGAAAATATTCGAGTACGTAAAATGTCGGTCTACTGAAGTCTGTTTGTGGTTTTATCCCATTGTTTATCATCATAATATTATGTACGAGAAGGCTTTCGTCACTGCGCCTGCGTGGAGGGATAGGTTGAGACCATGGACCAATTACTAACGGGACCGGCCCTAAGCAACTCGGCCGAGTGGTCGGCCTAGTACTAACATCGACATAAAACGAAGCGAGTAGTTCAACTATTTACCGGTAGGTAGAACAATGAAAATGAAAAAACAATGACCACGTTTTTTTTCATACATATATCTAATAAGGGCACCTCTTTCTTTAGTCTTTACTCTGTGGTTGAGACCCACCGTGTACAACACCATAAGATCATAGAGCTTTCTCTACATTTAACTCTACCAATTTACAAAGATTTAAATTTCTACTTAATGTATTTTTACTTATACATATTTTTCTAGTGATTCCTAATTTATCATACCTTTACGATAATTTAGTATAAGCTATAGTTTTAGCAATGCCTATTTCATTATCCGGTAACTTTTATCCAACAAAGAACTATGCCATTTAGACAGTTTTTCCGTCCAATATCTGTCAAACTGCCATATTTATATAGAGTTTACAAAGTCAGTGTTTACCGAATTTTTCGAAATCAGACTAAAAAGGGTTAAAGAATATTAAATGTAAAACGTCTTTGGTGAAAATTGGCACAACTTAATATAATATGAGTGGTTATATATTCCAATATTTTAATCGTAAACTAAACAAACATGTTCCAACATATCAATTTCTAAAACCGCTGGAAACAGTATAATATGCAAATACCTATAGACCGCAGCCTCTGTGGTATATCACTAGTAATTTATGTTAGCTACATTACGGGCTTTAACACAGCGTTCAATTTAGTAAATATTATGAATATCAACAGTCTGCAATAATATTGCAGTTTAAATTCAGTGGTACCTTAGATGCTTAAATATTACTCAAATTTAAGAGCTTTTGACGCGTTTTATAAAAGAATATACTATGCATCTTGGAATAATTAAATTACTTGTTTGTTTCTTCAAATTATTAGCAACGGGAAGGTTCTTGCGAAGCGCGAGATAGTCGCCATTGTTTCCCAACCATAATTTGGTTCTATACCCATTAATTGATACAGATCCTATCAACATATCGTCTCATTAAATGTCAGTCACTGGCCAGTGTACCATAAAAGGCCATCACAAAAAGCCAGAAGCGGCCAGCTCGAGTTCAATCTACGTATCAGTGCTAGAAGAGTACAATGCGTAGTTATTAAAAACTTTTGTTACGTGGCTTTTTTTCTGGCATCGTGACGGGCGGCGCGGGCGCATACCTGAGTCCTCCGCGACGTTTACCTGTGCTTGAGAGGCACAGTTGTGGATCATAGAGCAGTATTAGCGATAGACAGGGGCGTGACGTAATTCAAGTTGTAGAGGAGTTGTTGTTGGTGATATTTTGGCAAAAGATTCGCGTACGATCATTGAAAGCGTGTATTATTATTTAAAGCGTAGTTTTTTTTCGTGTTGATACATTTTTAAATTTGATTTTAGTATTAATGTCTCTAAATTAACAATAAAAATTCAGTTGCAAGTCATATAAACAGATATAAACAATACAGTCGCAGTTGAGATAAATGAAAGCTAACAAAACTCCGTTCGTATAAAAGCTCGCTCGCATCGAATGAATCAAGGCGAAAACTTTTCCCGCCCAAACGCGGCCGAGTCTAGCGCGCGGGAGGCTCGAGTCTGTGGCTGCGCCCGCGCCGCGGCCCGCGAGGCTGTCGAAACCGGGCGGGCCAGTACACGATGGAAGTTTGTGCTGCGTGGTCGTTTGCGCGACGCGAGTGATGTCGCAGCATGACCGCTGCGCGTGCCTCGTTGTGGCTGTGCTTGCTCGCAGCCGGGACGCTCGCCGCCGCCGCCCGCGGCCACCGGCAGCACCACGCCGCCCCCACCAGACACAAGCATTCAGAATTCGTTAAAGGAAAAAGTAAGTGCCGCCCACGGTGCTTTCGTGTGTAGTGCGACTGTGATACCTGTGTGCCCTCGATTCAGTGACGAAACAAAACTAAGCCAGGAATAAAATAAACAAAGCTTATCTCAAACCAACAAACGTAGCCTTATATAGCTCGGGAAGCTGTTTGACGGTACGCTCGACCGGCCTTAAGAGGCTGCGGTACCTACGCACCAATTATAATACGTTTTGTCGTTTTACCAAGATCGTGAAAGGGATGCGAGACAATACGGGACGAGAAGCAAGGTGCACTCTCTGCGGATGATTGAGTGTCAACACTGTGGTTTCCTTTTGTATTTGGCCCAGATTGACCATTCTTTTTTAATTTGCTAAGTATTTTCACTTATTAAATACAGGGTGAATTTTTCTGATAAAAATGTAATGATGCAGTTTTAGTTTACATCAAAATTGGCATCGAAAGTTCTTTGAGCAGTTTACGCTAATCCTTATAGTTTCGGAATTGTGCATACTCGTCTACTTGAAATAATCACCCTGTATATACTACATATTAATTTACGTCACAGCCTAGAGCCACACGTAATAAAACTAAAGAAACTAGTACTCTTATCGAAGTAACTACTAGTTAATAATTCGCACGAAAGTACCTGAAAGCGATAACTAAAGTTAAAGATTTGTTGTCGATTTAACCGCTCGTAACTTTAAACTTGTTTTGAACGATTGTTATATGAATCCGTTGGTTTAGCCAAGGTTTCAGGAAGGCGAGTCAAAGCTCCATTGTTCGTTATTATATCCTTAAAGCGGATTGTGTTAAATACAAGTCAGTCGGTCCGTTTTCGACTTATTTGTCATTGCTTTGTTTTTCTAAAGTACCAAAAGAAATAAATCCATCTTAATAAATCTCGTATTAAGATAAATTCAAATAGTTTATTTCGTTTAGGCAACAGAGTAAATACTAAAGAAAGAGTTGCCCTTATTAGATATATGTATGAAAAAAAAAAAGGTCATTGTTTTTTCATTTTCATTGTTCTATCTACCGGTAAATAGTTGAACTACTCGCTTCGTTTTATGTCGATGTTAGTACTAGGCCGACCACTCGGCCGAGTTGCTTAGGGCCAGTCCCCTTAGTAATTGGTCCATGGTTTAGGCCTACGGGGCCTTTACAAATTATCATTTTTTCATTTGTTTTACTTAATCTACCCGTATCGGAAACGCGACCTCGACTGAGAAGATCCGACAAGAAAATCAACAACGGGCTTGTCTTTTTTACATTAATTGATTTGATGACATACATTTTTTACCACCATTTGCTTATTTTTATAAATTGTGTTTTGGTAAATTAATGTCAAATACCACTTTCTGGTTTACTCATCGCGAAATCTCAGGCACATAAAAGCTAATAGGCAATGTAAATAATTATAATAAAAATAATATTTAATAATAATAATAAAAAAAATCCAATCAACCCAGGGCGGGCGTGAAAATAGGGTAGATGAAGATTACGCGTTTACAGATGTTGATAAGTAGCAATGTTTTCCACAACAACAATCAGCATCCACCTATCACAAATAATAACATCAACAAAACAATGGATATTTTTCTTGTTATAAAAATCTACACAATTACTTACAAAAATTATGGGCCATAAAATGTTTATACTTTAAGTATCGCGTTTTCCATAAACAATGCTTTATTTATTTATATTTAAGCGTTTAAATAAATAATAAACACATATTCTGTAGTCTTTCTAACTACGCAATATGCAATAGAGCGCAGTTCAACCGTTTACCGCCGCCAACTTTCGTATATTTCGTAATAATATTACTTGGCGTGTGCTACAGTGAACACATTATTATATACGTGCCCATATTTCCCAACTCTGAATAGTAGAAGCGTGGGCGCTCGGCTCCATACGTCCTCCTTCAATACATCCCTCGCCTAAGGAACTGCCGTGCAAAATGTCATGCTACTCAACCCACCAGAAGGGCTGACGTCTACCAGCGTTCCTTCAAATCGCTACGCTTCATGTATGGAAATGACATAAGTCACGTGATCTACATAGCAACTTGTTGTTGGTCTACATAGCGACGTTCGACATTTCCATACATTTTGAAGTCTATTCTATTCGATTAGCGTTCATGCCGCTTGTCTAGGGGCGCAGTAGTGTAGGCTGTCAGGGGCGTAGTACCGCCGTATCAACTATATCAATGATACGGGACCTCGGGCTACAGGGGCCCCGAACGTTGTCAAATCTTTATCATTTGGGCCCCCTCAACAAATTTTGATACAGGGTTCGTCTAAGGCAAGCTACGCCACTGCTGTGAGTTTTCAGTTAGTATGGAATTCTATTAAGTATATGTTAATAAGCCCATTACTACCGTAGTGATGGTTTTGGGCCGTTGGACACATTTTGACCTGCTATTTCCACTTCGGTGCCCTTGTTTAACATACATTATTGCCCTGCGTCACCTCGCGGGACAAATAAAATTATAATAAACGCGATACTTTGGGCGGATGTTTGTCACTCAACCATGCCGATATGGCTGGACAGTTTTTAATAAATTCTCTAATACATACTGATTATATACTATATAATATAGGTTTAAAGCTTTAAATCCGAATAAAGCTGTAGAAACATTAAAAAAACATAGGTACATTAGACCGTTCAGGAAAACATGCTCATTAAATAAATATAATAAACAGAAGCCAAGGAAAACATGTAATAACACTATGTCGGCGCCATGTGGCGCCAACGTTTGTCCAACAAGGCTACTTCGTGACATTTCGCAAATTATTATGCACCAACATTGCCACCGTGTTGCCAAATATCAAACAAAATACCATCATTAGTAGTTTTTATTTCGCGGAGATACGTGACTTTGAGCGAACGTTGAAATATTATTTCAAATAAAAAGGTTTTTTTTATTGTTACTAAGGTGGCAAACTAGCGTATGGCCAGCCTGATGTTAAGCAGTTTCCGTGCCCTTGCCCGTGCCCTTGCCCTTAGTCATATTTTACTTTATAAAATTAAGATCAAATAAAATAAAAACCTACCCCTATTCAAACAAATCCCGTCCGCGTGGGATGGTAGCAAGAATACTGGCTGCATTTCCTCGCTGTATTGTTATTTGTGTTTTCATATAATTTTAAATTTCATGCAAAAAAAAAAAAAACTTTTTAAAATATATCTTTACACGATTACTTCCTAGAAACTTGTATGGTAGAGTTATTAAAAGGAGGAAGTCGATTTTAAAATTGAGTTCTCCAAGACCTCATAGCACGGGTTCGCCCACGTATTTCATCGAACAATACGCATCACGATCCTACACAGATACGTAACACCACCTGGCTCTGTTTGACTAGCTGCTACCCGCGACTTGGTCTGTGTGCTTAAGATAAAATACGGACTAAAGCAGGCAAAGTAGGTGTAAGGGGCCATCCATAAATTATGTCACACGAATTTCATGATTTTTAGACCCCTCCCCCCTTGTCACAGCTGGTCACATTTGCGAGACTCCCCCCTCCCTGTGAGACGTCACAATTTTTTTCAATTTTCTGTAATTTTCAAAAATGTTCGTTAATAATTCAAATTTCGGTTTTAATACTTAGATATATTCGATTCTTAAATGTGACGTCACAAAACTTAGGACCCCTCCCACCCCCTTGTCACACAATGTCACAATTCGTCGACCCCCTCCGAGTTATCATAGTTATCATTGTCTGTCATTGAGTGTGGGAGTGAGATATTTATTTTATATTAGCCTTTTCGATGTCCCCCCGCTGGGTTCAAGCCTCCCCTAAATTCAAGGGGGATTTACTATTATATTAAATTAAATTAGATACTCATATAATAGGATTAAATCAACTTGAAATATCACAACGTATTCGCAAGTTATAAATCTCTATTTAATTTATTAACCGGATCAATTAAAAACGTCTTAAAAACTGGTTTTATTTTTATTAGTTAGAGCTCAACAACAAATTCATATATGTACATGTTTAAAAACTATACCGAGTGTCTCAAAAGTACGAAACAATAATTAAACTACATATACTGAAGCTAATTTGTAGATGCCTAGTGAAAACAGGCTATACGTAACTACAATCGTTTCTGAGTTACATGCCTTCGAATATTTGTGACAAGTTCCATGTCGCGGCCTTAGAACAGATCAAACGTCGTAGGAACCAGAGTGTAACAACATTCAGCTCCCCTAGACAAGTGGCATGAACGCTAATCGAATAGAATAGAATAGACTTCACAATGTATGCAAATGTCAAACATCGCTATGTAGATCAACAACAAGTTGCTATGTAGATCACGTGACTTATGTCATTTCGCTTGTAAACGTCAGCCACTTGGCTAGCCCTTCTGGAGTAGCAACCTCTAATATACAGGAAATAGTTTGCGAAAATGTTACAAAGTTTTTAATATATTACAGTTTTTCAAAAATGGCGGGGAAAAATATTTGAAAAAAGTGTTCCAATTTCAATCAAACTTTTATACCATCTAATTCTATTCTCCATACTCACCCAAACCCCCAAGTATTATTTCATTCTTATGAGACATTCTGTATATTAAGATAAGGGTCTGAAACGTTGTATAAAATCTGTCAAAATTATAAGGTTTCGTGCGAAATGTTGAGCTATGAATAATTTTGATCAATTTAATAATCTATGCCGGTCTAACGAAGTTTCTTGACCCAAGCACTGCCGTACATTTTACAGTGGTTTACTAACTAAAGCCCAAGTCCCAACCGGTATTTGTGAGTATAATATCTAACTAGATAGTGTAGCGTTCATGTATAAAAACATTGATTTAATAAGCGATTTGAATATTTATATGACATGGGAAAGATGTAACTTTACAACGGTTTTTAATTTTACTATATTTAATTTTTAAATTTATTTATAGCCTGCTCAGATAGGCGGTGCCTAAATGTGCGGTGTTATTACAAAAAAGTTAAACTAGTTTTGAACGCGCGTCTAGTAAAAATGCCCTTGAAAAATTTGACTAGACAGGTATTCAAACTTTTTTGTACCTAGCAACATAATATTTTTTCAGTTATCTTTTATATCCAGCGTTTGATTAATTATTTTGAATAATAGGCCACCATTTTGTTCGTACCAAATAAATAAATATTGCCAGACTATCCATCACAAAAATTTTATGGTCCCAAACTAAGCAATGCTGTTACTATAGCTAAAGTCCAATTAACTGGGGGTGATCCCAGTGACATCAAGACCATTGCAAATAATGAAAAGGCTATTCCCGAAATTTTACTCGGGCGGGAATCGAACCCGCCACCACCCGATGCAGTGAGCCGAGCGGCCTACGCTCGAAACACTGCACCAAGCGGCCGTACTCTTTTAGTTTGCTGTAGGTAATATTATGATGGTCTTACACTCAACTTATCATGTCACTTAACGTATTTGTTCCTAGGAACTCTGTGTAAAACCAGTGTAAACGGTCTATAAATGTGGCGGTTAATGTGTTAATTCCTTCGCAATGTACGTCTATACCTACAAAGCGCTACCGAACTGTTTCAGGTGATTCAGTTTCATGTATAGTGATTATTATTCGCATTAGGGTCAAGGATAGCCGCATAGTTCCATTGCCGAATGTACAATACTTACGTACATGCGCATAAACTGCAAGTTATGACTACATTATTGATATTTTGATTATAAAACGACTAATCTACTTCTTCTTAGTTCTGTGGAACAACTACTTTAAATCCATGAGCCATAACACACCGGGACGCCAGGCGACGTCGCCGGCCATGTATCCAAACAATTTGGCGACGTCGCCAGCTCAGCGCACCACCACATACAGCAAAATTCATACTGTTATCGCACTCGCAATTAGCCAATTAACTTATTAAATACATAAGAAGAGCAATACCGATGTTTTCTTCATCATTTTCCGCAAGCAACTGAGCCGTACTGTGTCCATGGACTCAGTTTAGAGAAAAAACTATTTTAGATAGTCACGTGTCTCCCTTTTATAACCCTTTTCTCGCCTTCCCCTTTTTCGTCGCGTCTATAATTTTCAGGTATTCAATATCACTTGAATCATAATCACATTATTGCTAAAGCTACAAAAAGCATAGCTAGCACGCGGTCAATCAAAGTGAACAACAATCCACAAATATATCTTAAAAAAATATTTCACTTTCGTGGAAAAGTCTGCGCTCATATTCCGAACAGCCTCCGAGCGGCACAAGTCGAATGCAAGTCGTCCATTGCTTCATACCTTCACTAACTTTAAAGGTGGCCGTGCGAGGCGCGGCAAGCTACACCGTACAATAATGGATCGTAGTGAAAGGCCACAAGAACGAAATGCTGCCGGAGAACTGGTTCCAATGCTTCAGAATGCAAGCGTCGGGATAAAAACATCGAGCTAAGGCAAACCAGTCGGTTCAGGCGAGACTCATTTACTCTACGCTCAAGTCCCAAACTCTGGCGGGTTTAAGCCTCGCATCCGACATGTTGCATAACATGTTGCTCATCATGTTGATCGGCAACTAGCAACTTTCGTTGTCTTTGCATGACCAGTCGTCTATGTTGCGCGTCAGATGGCAACGGCGCGCGTTGTTGTGCAACTTTGCTGTTCTTGTTGAGCGTCACTGTTGCGTCATTGTTGCCTAGTGTTAATGGATACGAGGGTGCAGCGACTCAGTCGTTCGCGGCAAATAATTTTGAAAACATACAACAACAATAAAACCTGGCAAATTTAATAAATCTCAAAAGACCTGACACCAAAAGATTCTTGGAATCAATATTGCCAGAATACACCAACTGTATTGGTGTTATAGTAAGCAACGGTTGTACTATGTGTACCGAACTCAAAAGGAGGCTGATTACGAAATAACTTTTCCGTTACCCTACTGGGAATCGAACTCTCAACCACCCGCTCAATCACTAGGTACATACTTACCAACCAAGCAATCACCAAGGTTCTTCCTCGGATTTAGTACCACCGTCACTTATTAACTGACGTTCATATGATTAGTTTAAAATATTTGACTCCATTTCCACGATTTATTAAATTCCTAGCTAACCTAACTTAATTTATCTACGCTTTCGTATTGAGTGACAACGGCACGCAGCTAGTTTCGCCCACTCGCCTTTTATTGTTCTATACAAAATAATGGCTTTTATACCAACCAAATGACTGGTCATTTCAATACTATCGTATATGTCATCGGCAGAGCAACTGGGTCGACCGGACACCACGCAACTGTTGCTCGCAATACATTACTCAAAACGACAGTTTTTAACGCATTGCGCTTTACATTCATAGTTGCGATAATGACCTCCGTTTAAACAACGCAATGTGCTGCAAAGTGAGATCGAAGAACCTGAGGCTGTATCTACTACCGAATTCGAATGTGATAAATCAAACCCGCTCAGAGGACAGCTGACGACATTTTAAATCAGTCATACGTGGGAGTAAAAGCAATCCGAATTGAATTGGTACTCATCTGGCCGGAACAACGCGGTAACTGCCGTACCGTTCATTTATACGGGTTATATCATTCGGGTGGTATTTTAGAAAGTTTATTTGACAAAGTTTTGAACGTACAAATTGATTTGTAGTCCAAAACATCACTGCTGTCTCGCTATCAAGTGCCCATTTTAAGGGATTCACAGAACAAAAGAAGTTTAATAAAAAGAATTTAAGAAGCACTTCACTATCTTCTAATCTTTTCTTTGTGTCGCAGAAAAGAAAAAATACAGACGTTTAGATTTATAATCCTCATAATTTCAGAAATATCTTAAGAGCCTTGGATTATTTCTTAAAATCGTATTTTATCTGCACTAAAGTTGAAAGTTAAATATATCTTAATCTTCGCCCACCTCGATACCAACTTGGATTAGGTACATATATTAGGAACAGATATGCATCACAACTGAGCCTTGATAATGTAGGTAACTTGTATTAACACTAAATCGTTAATATGCACTCACTTGGCGGTTAGATAAACAGCATAGACCGTGAAAATATAGCATGGCCGCCAAGAATCGTGAAAACAGAAAGAACGAAGGCTTTCGACACCTTTATTCAGAACAATTCAGATCAAATATGCGGCATATGTTAATAAATATAACTATAATAATATATATTTTTATTTTACTGCTGTTAACATTACCTAAAACATATAAATGTTATTACCTTAAAATTATCAAACTCTATCCAGGTAAGGGTTCCACAGGGCACAATATTGGGACCAATATTTTTATTACTATACTACAAAATCCCGGGGATATTTAAAATAAATAGCAAACCTCAGACAATATGTACACATTTCAAAATATCCGACTCTTAAAGCGTCCCAATGCTAAAAACGTATCGCATGACAGTAATACTACACTCGTGTATACATAATTTTGTGAAAAAACCATCCATTATATAGACAGGCAGGTAAAATTTACCTTGCGCCTCGAATACCTTCATATTTCTATGGAGTTCTATAACAAAAAGTTTCTTTGTTGACATGTCAGCCTTCCCGGGCTTGACGAGCGGTTTTAGTCTCTAAGTACAAACTCTTAGAATCAATATTCAGTGATTGCGTTTTCGGACCTCAAATTTTGTAGTTTCAGACACAGTTACGCAAGCGAGTGTACTCGATGGGAAGAAATCTGATAATTTAAATCGCAATACTATTCTGTATCATAAAATACGTAATTCCTTGAGAAAGTTCAATGAATAAAGTCTAATTTGATTTGATTCTAAAGTTAGACTACTCATTCGTGTTGCATCACAATATCCACATTTGTGATTTATTTAAGAACCGAATTTAACTTCGACATTTATACCGTACTAATATAAATACGGACAATCGTCTATTGTGTTTGTTGTAAAAATAAGCTGTCCAACGGTAAACCCAGGACGCTAATTTAACTTCGTCGTTAATTTGCTTTACATACGCGCTTGGGTTCCCCGCGTCGGTGCCGCTCGTCGTAGCGACGCAGCATTGTAAACTATTTCCAACGTTTAATCGCAAATAGCGGTGCCGCTTGTAACGTAGTAGGAGAAACTGGCTTCGTAGCCCGCCCACACGACACCGCCTCTTCGTTAGACGAGTTCAATTCCTAACTTGTCGAACGAACCAATACATTGTTTTTATTATTACACGAATAGACAAACGCCCAATTAAGTCACCCTGTGTAGGCAACTTCAACTAACATCTTGCTTATTTTTTTCTATTTCAGTATGCATCGGGACGAATGGCCGGATGTCGGTTCCGTCGAACCGCGACACCCACTACCGGAATCTTCGAGATCGGTTCACCAATTGTACCTACGTCGACGGCAACCTCGAGCTGACATGGCTGCAGAACGAAACGATGGACCTGTCTTTTCTGAAGTACATCCGGGAGGTGACCGGCTACGTGCTCATCTCCCACGTCAACGTGCAGCACATCGTGCTGCCGCAGCTGCAGATCATTCGCGGCCGGACACTCTTCAAGCTCAACGTGAGGGACGAAGAGTTCGCCCTCATGGTTACCATGTCATCCGCGTTAACCCTAGAACTGCCGGCGCTCCGGGACGTCCTCCGAGGGAGCGTCGGCATCTACAAGAACTATAATCTCTGTCACGTGAAAACAATCAATTGGGATGAAATAATAACGGGCGTCCACGCGACCTACGTTTTCGTTTACGACTTTGCGGCCGCGGAACGCGATTGTCCGAAATGCCATCAGAGCTGCGAGGCGGGCTGCTGGGGCGAAGGGCCAGAGAACTGTCAGAAGTTCTCCAAAACGATTTGCAGTCCGCAGTGCGCTCAGGGCCGCTGCTTCGGACGGAACCCAAGAGACTGCTGCAACACTTTCTGCGCGGGCGGGTGCACAGGCCCGCTGCCGAGCCAGTGCCTCGCCTGCCGGAACTTCTACGACGAAGGCACATGCTCTCAAGAGTGCCCGCCGATGCAAATATACAATCCCACCACTTATTCGTGGGAGCCGAACCCGAACGGGAAGTACGCGTACGGCGCGACGTGCGTGCGCAACTGCCCCGAGCACCTGCTAAAGGACAACGGAGCCTGCGTGCGGAGCTGCCCGCCGAACAAGACCGCCGTCAACGGCGAGTGTATCCCTTGCAACGTCACCTGCCCGAAGACGTGTCATGCGGAGAAGCCGATACATTCCGGGAACATAGATAGCTTTAAGGACTGCACAATAATCGATGGTTCCATAGAAATATTGGAAATGACCTTCACAGGATTCCAGCACATCAATCCTGACTATTCATTCGGCGAGCGATACGCGAAGATGGAGCCTGATAGATTGGAGGTGTTCAGCACGGTGCGCGAGGTGACCGGCTACCTGAACGTGCAGGCTCACCATCCGAACTTCACGAGCCTCTCTTACTTCCGAAATTTGGAAGTGATTGGAGGACGCCAAGTCGTGGAGAACCTCTTTGCTTCCCTGTACATAGTAAAAACGTCCCTGAGATCTTTGGGATTAAAGTCACTGAGGCGCGTGAATTCTGGAGCTATAGCGATTATGGAGAACAAATTTTTATGTTTTGCCGATAAAATCGCTTGGAATAAGCTGGTGAAGTCGAAGGATCACAAGCAAATAATTCAGAACAACGGCGAACCTGGGACATGTGGTGAGTTGGTTTGCGGTAATTTGTGTTTTGAGGATCCTCATAGTAAATTTAGTCATAATTTAGTATAAGTTTAGGCAAAGCGATTGAGATATCATTTGGTTGTTGTATCAATGCAAAAGCGATTTTTATACTATCATGTTTTCCACCACCCATGTAGGGAAACATAATTACTAACCATATTAACAGCTTTGCATTAGAGCTACGCGACACTCTCCCACAGCAATCATGGCCCTCCGTGGGTTTCTGTGTTCCTCTCTTTTGTTCTTTTGTTCCTAATAACTACATTTTCAACAGAAAAATCAAATTTGGTGTGTGATCCCCAATGCTCGCCGGACGGCTGCTGGGGCCCAGGGCCGGACCAGTGTCTCTCCTGCCAGAACTACAAGTTCGGCGAAACGTGCATACAGAACTGCAGTATACACCCAGGGTGGGTATTTCAGCAACACGAGTTTTATTCCATACCCATATCTTCTGCTAAGCGAATGTATTACTCATCTCATTTTAAATGTAAGACAGTCTCAGATGTGGTTCAATGGAGAAATGCGTTCGTCAAGTAGCTCGCCAGCCTTCATTTTGGCAGCCTGATTAACATAACAAAAGCGGATCATGTGTGGGTAGCACAACGGGTTCGACGTCCGACTTGCATTTCGGCCTCATTGTCTGAAACAGCCGCGTATCGTATGACGTTTGAAAAACAAAGTATTCAAAGAAAAACTTCACGCTTGTTACAGGTTGTACAAAGCCGGACCGAAGATCTGCAAGCAATGCCATTCGGAATGTTTAGACGGATGTACCGGGCCCAGTAGAGCAAACTGCACCAGATGCAGACACGTGCGCGACGGGCCCTACTGCGTGGCCGAGTGTCCAGAGTCCAGATATTCGTCGGAGAACGGCTCCTGCTTACCGTGCCACTACAACTGCTTTAACGGCTGCACTGGTCCCGCCAACACGGTGGGCGAAGGCGGCTGCAACTCCTGCAAGAAAGCTATCATCAGTATAGAAGCCACAGTCGAAAGCTGCCTCAAAGAAAACGAGCCGTGCCCAGACGGTTACTATAACGAATGGGTCGGCAACGTCAAACCACTTGAAGGAAAAGTAAAAGTGGCATGCAGGAAATGCCATCCGTTATGCATCAAATGTACCGGATTCGGCATCCATGCGCAAGTCTGCCAAGTATGCAACGGCTTCAAGCGGGGAGACCAGTGCGAGGACGAGTGTCCAGCGGACCACTTCACGGACAAAGTGGAGAGGACGTGCACGCCCTGTCACCAAGAGTGCAAAGGATGCACTGGACCATCTTCAACACAGTGCATCAAATGCAAAAATCTGAAAATTATGTTGAGCGAATCGGACGATTTAACACAAACATCATTCAACTGTACCGACACTTGCCCCGAGAACATCCCTAACAAAATATATTTTGATGAAAATTTACAAAATACGATCGAAGATCCGTACTGCTCCGAACATCCTAATGGCGGACCCCCGACGCCTGCCAGGTCGTCTTTATTGTTAGTGATCATACTAATAATAGCTTTCATACTGCTGGTGATATTCATAATCATCGGCTACACTTTCAGACAAAAAGCGCAGGCCAATAAAGAAGCCGTTAAAATGACGATGGTGCTTACCGGCTGCGAAGACAATGAGCCCCTTCGTCCCACCAACGTGAAACCGAACTTGGCTAAGCTTCGCATTGTAAAGGAAGCTGAACTGCGCAGAGGAGGCATGCTCGGTTTCGGTGCGTTCGGCAAAGTCTACAAAGGAGTTTGGGTTCCCGAGGGAGAAAATGTAAAGATTCCAGTTGCAATTAAAGTACTGAAAGAAGGAACGGGTGCGAGTACGAGCAAGGAATTTCTGGAGGAGGCGTACATTATGGCGAGCGTGGAGCACCCCAACTTGCTCCAACTGCTGGGTGTGTGCATGACGAACCAGATGATGTTGATCACGCAACTGATGCCCCTCGGGTGTTTGCTCGACTATGTAAGAACGCACAAGGAGAAGATCGGCTCCAAAGCGTTCCTCAACTGGTCGACGCAAATAGCCCGCGGCATGGCGTACTTAGAGGAAAAGAGATTGGTCCATCGAGACCTGGCAGCGCGCAACGTTTTAGTACAAACGCCGAACTGTGTCAAAATCACCGACTTTGGTTTAGCGAAACTGTTGGACATAAATGAGGACGAGTACAAGGCCGCCGGCGGCAGGATGCCCATCAAATGGTTGGCGTTGGAGTGCATACAGCACAGGATATTTACACACAAGAGTGACGTGTGGGCGTTCGGAGTGACGATATGGGAGATCCTGAGCTACGGGGCGCGTCCCTACGAGAACATATCCGCGAGGAATGTTCCGGAACTGATCGAGAACGGTCTGAAACTTCCTCAGCCGAGCATATGCACACTAGATATTTACTGCATCATGGTGTCGTGTTGGATGCTGGACGCGGACAGCCGGCCGACGTTCAAGCAGTTAGCCGACACATTCGCGGAGATGGCAAGGGACCCCGGCAGGTACCTCGTTATCCCGGGGGACAAGTTCATGCGGCTCCCGTCCTACTCAACACAGGTAATTTCATTTGTAAGTAGCTTATTCTAATAAATATCAAACCCTAGGTATTTTTGGCATTCTAGACTGAATTGTATTACGCAAACTCAAAGGTGTATCCCCCTGTTAACGTTCATGTAATTTCTGTAAATTAAATTTTATTGTTCTTAATTCACATTGATAGGAATAAAATTAAGAAGAATTCAATTTCTTGTCCTTAAGGATATTCGAATAACAGATAAAATCTATGCGTTTCAGGATGAAAAGGAGATGATAAGGAACCTGTCGTCGGCAATGGAGGGTCCCGAGTCACTGGTCGAGGCCGACGAGTACCTGCAGCCGACGTTCCAGCCGGGCTCCGGCCCGCCAACCACGAACCCCACCGCCAGCACGGGCATCGATCCCCAGACAGGCTCCCTGAAGCCCTGCACATCTTCCTCCTGGGCCAACAATGCCACCAACACTGAAGCGACCACCGACGGTTCCAACAAACCTGAAACTTGGGACCACGAACTCCTCCGATATAACCCGGCCAACCCCGACGGCCCGGAGTTACGTCACTACTACAATAACGGCGTCAGCGTATCCGAAAGCTCCAGCTCGCGATACTGCAGCGACCCCATGAAGGGCCGGCCCGAAGGCGCCGACGGCAGCATGTCGAAGATCAAAGAGGCGCAGGTCGGAAGCTTAAAGCTGAACTTACCACTCGACGAGGACGACTACCTGATGCCGTCGCCGCAACAGAACCAGAACGCGTCCACTTACATGGACCTCATCGGTGAAGGAGGCGAGGGTCAGGATCTTAAGGACCTGCGGTTCAGCGGCTTCAAGCGGTGCGTGGACAACCCCGAGTACTTGATGTCTGGGGACAGCGTGCCGGCGCAGACGCTGGGGATACCGACGGAGCCGGTGCCGCTGGAGTCGCTGTGCGCCAGCGAGGGCAGCGGCAGCGACTCCGCGCCGCTGCCGAGCACCAGCAAGTACCTGCCGCAGCGGTCCGTCGAGGAGGAGTCCATGAGCGACCACGAGTACTACAACGACCTCCAGCGCGAGCTGCAGCCGCTCCGCAGGAACGAGACCACGGTCTAGACATGTGATACGTAGACTGATCTCGCGTGTGTAACGACTTTTACTACAAACGTGCGCGTGCGCACACCCCGTGCCATTTGTGTGATGGCTAGTGTTAGATCGTTGAAGCAATTTCCAATTTTTATCGTAGTTATAAAAATTCATTCTGTTAATTCTTTTTTTATATACTTAAAAATGTAAAGGAACTGTTATCGATTATGTGTATAATATAATTTTATACGGCACGTTGGTTGCGCTTAACATGAGAATATTAAGTTATTTATTAATTTATTTTTAAGGACGGCTATGTTTAGGTTTCTCCAGCGCTGGTCGAACAGTTCAGCGTTTTATTTTTATTTTAAACTGTGATAATTAGTTTAATTACAATAACCAGTGTATAATGGTGGGTGTGGAGAATGGTACGTGCCCTTTTTTAACCTTAAAACATATTTTGCCATTGAATTGTAATGTGTAGTTGTAGGTATCTACTTACTATATTCTATAGTAGACGTTGTTGTGAACATGCGTTCCATTTATATATAACAATAATGTCCTAACCGCATTTATTCCGAATACATTTCTCGAATATTTAATGTTATATTCTGTGTTAAGGAACAAATACCAGATTATATTTCTCACACTTATCCTGGCAACATTATTCACATTAACTATTATAATCTTGCCATTGTAAAAACTCGTACATAATAATATGGCCATTACCCTACCTACTAGCAGCTGTTAATTTTAATATGTAATATATTATAATCATAAAATTGATTATTTATGGCAAAGATTAAAAGACATTAATTGTAAGTATAACCTTGCAGCACAAACAGCTCAATTGAGTAAAATGCAAGAATTATTTAGCGTTTAATGTGTCTTTATTATAATTATAAGACCAACCATTCGTTTGCCATGTGTTTTGTAAATAATACACTGTTGTACATAATATATTATATTAATAATAGTTTCCAAGTATATTTGTACGTAGTCGTAACTGCTTACAATTATGAATTGTATCATGTTTTTTTTTTTTCACTACAATTTTTAAACTCTCTAAATTATTTGTGCCATTGCAGAGAAATGAAATGTAAAATGTACATTACTATGATTTATATTTTTATTTTTTATTGAATATATCCACACCGGTTTACTTTTTAAGTTTATTTTTTTATTACTTATTTCTTTTATATATTTTTCACTGTTTAATCATTGGGAATCCTGTATGTGTGCATATATTCAATAGGATTTAGATAAATGTTGCATTTTATTAATGTACGGAGCTTATTATGGCTTGTATGATGTTTCCATAGTAGATAAAGTATAACCCGTATCGTTCGGCGCTACTGTAGGTACTCGAACCTTGATAAATGAATTTTAAATAGGTCTTGTTTAATTATTTTACGCCCCACCTAGCCCATATACCTAGCTCTCATCCTGGCTTGTTTCAGAATCGTCAGATAACTTTTATCCACCAAATAAATACGGCTTTTTGACAGTCTATGGAAAAACTGTGAAAACACCATATTTATTTGGTGGATAAAAGTTATCTTACGATTCTGAAATAGGCTCTGTGGGGCTAGCACGCCAAGACAAGAATTTTGTCTTGCATTATGTCGCAGTGAGTCTCTTTCTCTCGTTCTTAATGCATAGAATGTGACAAAATCGACTTATCTCGCATTTTGTCTTGTCACTATCGGGTGTGGTACTAGTGCACAGAAAGGTATATGGTGTTAATCCTCTAATAGGATGAAAACGTCGATCATGAGATCGTTGGATGAAAATGTGTAGAAGTTCGTCGTTTTAAAAGTTTTAAATTCAAATATGAGAAATGGTGCTGGCTCCTGTTTATAAGTAAAAGTCAGCTGTATCTGAGGGCCTACTCTTGTACAAACGAAAACGAAATTTTGGACGAAATTCGCGTATTTCCAACTACGTTTCTCATTGATTCCGACATTTCTTACGAACGAAAATTGTTAGACGTCTTCGTCGAATCTAAACGTCGATTTTCGTCCGAAATTTCGTTTTCGTTTGTAACAGAGTAGGCCCTCAGGGTTTTAGTAAATTCATCCCCCACGATGGGGTTAAAGGGCATGAAATCTGTATGGAGGGGGGGCCTTGGGGAGGCCTATGCCCAACCATGGATATCTTTCGGCTGAAATTATGAATCATTAGCACCAATATCAATGATAGGACAGTAAATAAACACATTTATTTAGACACTTATAACTTTATTTAAATATTTGATATATTAAATTCGAAACTATAAAAAAATATACATTTAATACATTTAAGTTACATTGGCCTCTATCATTCGTATAATTAAATGCATCCAATTTCGATGGTAAAATAAAAAATATAAAAATACAATATATTTATTTTCTTACGAGCTAGATATTCGAGGATTCAGATTCTACACGGTGTTCCGTGTTAGAGAGCGGCTCCACTAGTGCGCTGCGCTGCGTCGTCGCAACGGATCAAAGGGTCGACGGGCGAGAGACGAAGCGGGGGAAGGTGATGCGCCAGTACAAAATCTTGCGACGACGCAACGCAACGCGCTAACGGAGCCCGGCCCTTAGCGATTGAACCGAGGACTTTTAATCAGTGGGGCTTTTTATGACAAAGAAATAAGCTCAGAATTCCTAAAATTTTAAAGGAAGGATCAGTTTAATTTGGACGGATACATTGAGCTACTAGCCGGATTACATTCTCAATGGTGGTAGAAATAGTAGCAATAGAGGGGGCCAGGGGGAGGCAGCCGTCAAATTTATGATCATAAAAGTCAAACTATTGCAACCACCTAAATGTAAACTTTAATATAACATACTGTATCCCCATCGACTTCATATCCGATAGACAGCCGTCAACAGGGAGAACGTTTTCAGATACCACATTAGGAAGACAGATCTAATTTAAAACTACGCCCACGAATGTTTGGCCTGTAACGATCGTCTGTCTGTGTGCGTGTGTGTCAGGATTTGTCGTGACCTTGTCCGGACCAATGAGCATTCAATATCCCGCGCCCGCGCACCTCAATTAGTTGAATCAAAAGTTTGCATTGCAAATTAATAGGTATCAAGCGTCTACTGGTTATGTGGTCGATGTGTATTTATATATATTTTTATTGTTAGAGGCCGCCTCCTGCAACTTCTGGCCATGTATTTTAGTCGCACTTTAGGTATTGCAGGGAATTGGGATCAGCATCTTTAATAAATAAATATGCCCCTCGAAATATAATCTAAAAATAAATAAAGCAATCCTAATAGTAATTAAGTACATTTGGTTGTAGTAAATGCAAAAATACAAATGATATTTTAAATTCGGTCATCAGATCCGTTGAAATAAATGCCAATTGTTAAAAATAGATAATAATAATATTGTTTTGTATAATACCGCTCTGGAATAATACCTTAAACCTATTATAAATCGACTCCATACTCACTAACCATTAAGTAAATAAATCAGTACATACCTATAATTTATAGGCCTGTTCAGAATCAGATAATTTGTTTCCCAAATATCCAAATTGAATTACGTGTGGAAAAGAAAACAAACCTACCTATTCCTCGGGATTAGGTAATAGTCAGTGTTCCTGTATATACGGCGACACGGTTCACCACCTGTCACGTTGGGTTCTGACTATCTAGTGAAACGTGGGCTTTGAGTTGGTTAATACCTCCACAATGTGGTGGTGTATGGCCACTCAAGCCTCTGACTACCCCCGAACGGGGATAAAAGTCGTGACGTTACATTACATTTAAGAAAACAAATTATCTGAAAACGCCTTCACTACCTAATTGATCTAATCGAAGACTTGGTTTCATTATTATAATTAAAATAAATAATATAAAAAATGTTTGGATATATCCTCAAAGTTATAATAAAAGTTGAACTTATTAAAAAACATTTCATGACGAAGTACCCACCTATATAAAGTGTCTGTATGAGATTATATGTACTTATGAGAGATTCATAGCTCTTTTTATTTACTTTTAATATTTCGGTTACATAACACGAATGTATGTTCTATGGTAATGACTACTCTGCTTATTATAGGTAAATCGATAAAATGCAGTAATTAAATGGTGCCAATTCTGTGGAAACTCAAACAAAACTAAGCTGCTATTAACAAATTGATCTTAAATTTTAGACCGAACTGCACGCTCTTGAGCTGTCATGATGTGTTAGATAGATTTTTTTTTTTTTCTTAATGTCATTATGTCCGTTGATTGCGTGATGTTGAGGTGATTGAGCTAGAGTTAGCTAAGCATACTACATTTTAAGAGCGCCAATATTTTCTTTGATATCGTACCGATATATCGATTTTATAAAATCAATATCGATATTTGCAAAAAATATCGATATTTTTTCCACTTCCGACATCCCTATGCCCAGCTATGCGGCGTCTAAGGCTTATTGGTCTGTGATTGAACAGAATCGGCACCACTGCATTGGTATGATAAGAATACAAGTAAAGCGAGCATTTCATTATCCATCTTCTAGAGCGCTAGGTGAGTTAGTGCTAAAATTGGATGGTTTGAAGGCAATTAGTGATCCAAATCCAGTACAATCTCGCACTACAGCACTAGTTTAACGCTCAGCAAATTGGATAATTTAATGCCCGCTTCATACAACCTCAGAGAAAATGTACGTTACATTCAATTACAGTTCTACCTTGATGGGTTCGGTGTTGTCCTTCTTGTTGCGCCTGTTTCGTCTGTGCTTACTGTTCGATAGTATCTCGTAGGCCTGTTGGATTTCCATGAAGCGCTCCTGCGCGGCGCGGCGGCCTCCTAGCTCCTTTACCTTGTCCGGATGATTCTCGCGAGACAGGCGACGCCAGGTCGACGTGATCTCCTGCTGGCTAGCGTCTGGACCGAGGCCTAGGACCTGCCGATGGAATCACTCGTTTATTTTATTAACCCTATGTGATAACTTACAAATTGACATTTAATTTGTTAAAGCCCGCCACATACATACGGAATTCCGTTTCGAAATATAGAATCGGGTTTTCCGAACGCGATACGTCCATACATTTGAATGGATTTACTGCGCTCGGAATCACCGATTCGATATTTCGAAACGCAATTCCGTACGGAAAATTCCGTATGTATGTGGCGGGCCTAAGTCTACAACCGGATCGAAACACGACCCCGTCTGAGAAGATCCGGCAAGAAACTCAGCAGGCTTGTCAATTTTGACATATTTTTTTTACATTGCCAATTGCTTAGATACAAAGAGTAAGAGGTTGTTTCAGAATAGATGGATAACTTTAATCCAACAAATAAATTTGACGTTTTGACAGATATTCTTGTCTAAAACTGTCAATACGTCAGATTTGGTAAATAAAAGTCATACGACGATTCTGAAACAGGCTTCTGATACAGACCAAGACATGAGATAGACGGAACAAAACGAAATATTATAACTACTTGTTACCTGTAACAAGTCGCTCAGTCTAGCGTAGAGTATGTCTAGCGAAAGCCGTCCCTGAAAAACGGTGGCAATTTAAAATTCTGAAGCTTAACATTTACTAATAAAAAAAAAACTTTTTTAATGTCCCTTGTATTATTCAAATATCAACTCTACTTATGCAGTCATATAGTTATTGTTAAGCTTCAGAATTTTTAAATTGCCGCCGTTTTTCAGGGACGGCTTTCGTTGGCCAGACTAATAAATATGCCGTATACGTGTGCTAAAAAAATAGGATTGTTATTTTAATGTCTATGACTTTTTAAACTCTAATAATCTGAAGAGCATTCTAATTATTTTAATACGTCTAGTTGCTGTTTAATGATAGATAGCGTCCAGACGATTGGGATTAGTTTATGATTGAATAAAAAACTCATCGTCATCTCCTACAACATGATTCAATGTTGCGCTGTGATATCTCATATTGACGGTGGGCCGAGTGGCCATTCTGTATGTATTACTATTCTGTGGCAGTAAGTGGAGCGTGGCTATTCTGTACATAATACTATTCTGTGGCAGAGGGCGGAGAGTGGCTATTCTGTTTTTAAGATGTCTGTGGTCACCTTGTAAGCGTTCTGCTCGCCGTGAGGGTCGGACATGTCGATGATCTGCTTCCACACTTCGTACCAGCCGTGATGCTGCGCGTATTGGTACGTGTCCATCAAGCACTGCTTCACATCCAGCCACCTGGTGGGGTTGCCAGGAATTAGGATTACATACTGTTTTTCTCACTGGGTAACTTTGAAAAGAATTGACAATATCTTATTAAAGGTAAATTTGAAATTGGGGTTGCCAGGAATTAAAATTACATATGATATTTCTCACTGGATGACTTTGAATTGACAATATCTTAAAATACATTTGATATATACTTATCTGCGCATTTACATTTTCATATTAACCGCTGGAAACATAAACGATGCGCCTAGGATTAAATTATTCGGTCGATGTAAGCGCGTGCTATTTTCAGCATTAATTACCCTACTACGGCAGAGGGTTATGATTTTTTATTATTATTTGATTAGCTGGTTAAGTTCCAAAAATAATTTGAATAATATGTCGAGAAGTCGTAATATGTAAATAATCTTCCTTTTCCATGCAGCTTCATATATTTCAATGTGACTCATATTTCAATGGCATAGGGAAATCTAACCAATTTTCGAAAGTCATGTGAAACCTATCTGTGTTGGATTATGATCTGATTCACAAACCCCTGCCATTGTATAATTGGGTAATTGTTAAGGTTTAGCAATGGCAGGTAATAAGCCAGTAAAATTATATCAGTGGTAACTTACCATGGGCTGGTGAAGAAATGATGAAGGGCCTCGTACACGGGTATTTGGTCACCCTCGCTGTCAGTGATCGTGCCGTTGAAGTACAGGGAGCTGCACCAGAGCCCGAGGTACAGGCTCGCGCACAGGCCCAACACTATCACGCGTCTGTTGACACACACACCATCATTCACCACCAAAACCAACACTTATGTTCATCATCATCATCATCATTTCAGCCAAAAGACGTCCACTGTTGGCCATAGGTTTTCCACAAGGACCGGTCCTGTGCCACTTGCATCCAGCGGTTTCCCGCGACCTTCACTAGGTCCACCTTGTCATTTACAAAACCCAACACATTTTATGGTAAGTTTTACTGACCATCACACAATAGCTGAAGGGGTTTCAATGAATTTAGTACTAGTAAGTTACGATGCTCAATATACAAGATGGAACCGGAAGGGTTTATTTTGTATGTAACATAAATGTGTAACTCTAAAGCGCTGGATTTCTAGGAAAAAGGTACCGTCATATGTCATATAGTACGGCCGCACTAGAACATTGGCTATGTAAAAAACGGTGACCAAACCTGTCTCTAGGCAACCGCGCCATTGTTTACGTAGCCAATGTTCTAGTGCGGTCGTTATAATGACGGCACCGCTTCGGAGGAACCCATAACTTAAGGGCCTGTTTCAAAATCGTCCGATAAATATGACGATTTGACTGATATTTTATGGAGAAACTGTCAAAACCTCAAACTTATTTGGTGGATAAAAGTTATGATGATTCTAAAAAAGCCCCTAAAGGTAGGAGTTGGTTGCGGGCGGCAGTTGCGGCGACGGCAGTTGTCGCCGTCAGTTTCATACAAAATTGTCACGATGACATGTGCCGCGACGGCACGACGGCACTCAATTCTATGGGATTGACGTCTGCCGCCTGCCGTCGGCCGTCTGCCGCCCGCAACCAACTCCTACCATAAAACTATCGGCTACAGGGGGACGTGGAGAGATAAAAGGTGATATTATATAGACTTGTGAAATCTTTCGGCAATAATATCCCTACAACACTTTGTTTTTCAACTTTGCCTAATACCGATAGTTTCGTTACAAATAAATGGACCTAAAATATACCCTTTCTGTTTCACCTTGTTTACGCTACATTATCTTCAGACGTCTTGAAAAAGAAGAGCATGTATGAAGGGAATAATGAAAGTGGGCGAAGCGAAACAAGTATGTAAGGATCGTAGCAAGTGGAAAGAAGTGGTCTCTGCGTGCCCCTACGGGAAACAGGCGTGATTATATGTATGTATGTATCTTCAAAGTAGAGGGCGGGGTCGCGAGTTTCATAAACTTACTTTACAATGTGCTGCTTCTTAGGAGTCCTCTTCCATTCCTTGGAGAAGGAATCGAAGGCGCATGCCGCCGCCAGCACCATCAGGGTAAACCACACAGTCTCGTCGTACACGTAGTAGCGTATAGGGTACGCTACGTACGCGGCTACCAGCGGCCACTTCAGGCCACCCTGGTTCCGGCCAATGTTCCCAACAGTCCACACACCTGTGGTAAATATAATAATTATAATAATTTTGCACTTTTAACGTCCCACTGCTGGGAACGGGCCTCCCCTCAATGCGAGGGGGATTCAGGCCATAATCCACCACACTGGCCCAGTGCGGGTTGGTGGATTTCACATGTCTAACATGCAGGTTTCCTCACGATGTTTTTCCTTCACCGCAAGCAAGTGATAATCATATTAAAGTTATGATTCATACATAGATTTCGAAAAATCCAGAGGTGTGAACCGGGATTTGAACCCAGGACCTTAAGCGCGCAAGACGCGTGCTTAACCAATCGGCTATCACTGCTGTACCTGTGGTACCTGTGTACCCATGCACCAATTACTAAGGGGACTGGCCCTAAGCAACTCGGCCGAGTGGTCGGCCTAGTACTAACATCGACATAAAACGAAGCGAGTAGTTCAACTATTTACCGGTAGATAGAACAATGACAATGAAAAACAATGACCACGTTTTTTTTTCATACATATATCTAATAAGGGCACCTCTTCCTTTAGTCTTTACTCTGTGTGTATACCTGTGGTAAAAAAGGAACTAATTATTCCAGTGGGTGTTAGTTATTCCATCAATCCATCAGTAATAAGCGATTTGGCCGAATATATCTGGGGTCCCACTAGCAACATTAACAACGAGATCGTATAGATTTCAAAATGTTGTCCTAAGAACTATTTCAAGAGCACACCAGTTTGTGAGAATCACGGAAATATATGAATACCTAGCGATGCTGGCCGTTAAGGAGAAAGTTAGCAAGAAATACTACTGAGAGAGAGCACTATCAGCAACTAGCCAATATACGTGTTTTATCCGTCTAAAATGAGAGTTGTGTTCAGAAATGCTATGAAGCTAATGATAAGCGACTATTACCACAAAAGGTTGTTTTTAATACAATTAAAATATGTAGTGGCTAGTTATTGACAGTGGCCGATTACACCTAATTTTACCCTAAGAGGAAAGACTCAATATAAATCAACGTCCAAATGAAATGTCCATAAACTCATTAAATATGAATATGTCACCTCTAAAAATATTGCAAATACTAAACTCTAATTTATAGAGATTTTTTGTCAGTTTACAATTGTTTTACAAAGCATTTCTAGGAACAAAAGTGATTTGTGATGACCTAAATTAAGGAAACAGAACAGGTGAACAGGTTGGGCTAGCAATCACAAGGTCCCAGGTTCGATCCCCGGTGGGGCATGCACCAATGGATGAATTTTCATCTATGTGCATAATTTACAGTACGCTGACGGTGAGGGAAAACATCGTGAGGAAACCTACCTATCCCTCGGGATTAGGTAATAGTCAGTTCCTGTATACACGGCGACACGGTTCACCACCTGTCACGTTGGGTTCTGACTATCTGGTGAAACGTGGGCTTTGAGTTGGGTTAATACCTCCACAATGTGGTGGTGTATGGCCACTCAAGCCTCTGACTACCCCCGAATGGGGATAAAAGTCGTAACGTTATATTTATTTTTTTATTTTTAAATTAAGGAACTTAATATATGACGCCATTCAATGGAATTGCAACATACTAAATATCAGACACTTACCAAGTGCAACCGCCATCGGTATCACCAGGTTTAGGTACCGCAGGTGGATTCCCCCGAAGCCGTCAGGCGGGACCGCGAACATCACCATCTGGCCCCACGTGTACCCCACCAGCAGCATCACAGTAAACCGGTTCGCCGAGAACGGTGGCTGATGACAACAAATACTTTATTACCTTAAGTCCCTGCACACTAGACCAGAGGGCCGACTCTGTTTCAAACGAAAACGAAATTTCGGACGAAATTCGCGTATTTCCTACTACGTTTCTCATCGATTCCGACATGTCTTACGAACGAAAATTGTTTGTTTAGATTCGACGACGACGAAGACGTAAAACTATTTTCGTTCGTAAGAAATGTCGGAATCAATGAGAAACGTAGTAGGAAATACGCGAATTTCGTCCGTAATTTCGTTTTCGTTTGAAACAGAGTAGGCCTCAGTCTATATTATAAACGTGCTGAAAAAACAAGACGGACCAATGACGATGTATATGATAGACCATGGATAGACCTAACCATGGACCAATTACTAAGGGGACTGGCCCTAAGCAACTCAGCCGATTGGTCGGCCTAGTACTAACATCGACATAAAATGAAGCGAGTAGGTCAACTATTTACCGGTAGATAGAACAATGAAAATGAAAAAACAATGACCACGTTTTTTTTCATACATATATCTAATAACCTCTTTCTTTAGTCATTACTGTGTGGACCTAACATACACAATAGATCTCAACTTTGACGGGCCCGTTGGCGTGGTTGGCGCGGTGGCGCCTTTCACGCTGCAGGTCGTAGATTCGATTCCTACCCGGGACATGCATTTATGTGCATGAACATATCTGTATGTCCCGAGTCTGGGTGTATATGTATATTAAGTATGTATTTACAAACAAAAAAGTAGTATATGTAGTAATATCTGTTATCTCCATAGTACAAGCTCTGCTTAGTTTGGGATCAGGTAGCCGTGTGTAAAAAATGTCCCAGGATATTATTATTAACTCTGAGATGCATTGATTAATACAGGCTTTACAGTAAAATCTGTAAAAGTATGGTAGACATGGATAATATTTTGCTTGTATGCCTTCTGTCCTAATAAATAAACAGAAGAGCAGCAAGAGGAAAACAGGAGTCCAAGCAACCAACATGAGCATCACTTGAAGAGTGGTGCCATTCTCCTCATTCATATTAGAGGGAGGGATAACCTCCACAGGGCCACCGCAAGGACATTAAAATGAGCAGGACTAATTCATCATCCCATCGCTGTCTCGCTCTGTATTGCGTGTTGCATGCAACATGTGGAATCTTGAAATATGTTTAAAGGATTCTGCCCACTACACCATTCCAGAACTTGACCGTAATGGCACAGGCCACAAATATTCTTTGTATTGAATAATAAGGTTAATTCTCAGTATGACCATTTTAAGTGGACCTTCGGTGTCAACCTTTTTTATTGACACTGAAGGTCAGCATAAAACGGTCCGACTGAGAAACAGCCATAAAATAGTACCCACTACACTGCTGTCACTATCACTGATCGTGCTAGTACTGGACTGCCAGCAACTTCACGTGGTGAAGTAGGCACTGTTTCATTGTATTGTTTTTACATGTGCGAGTATAGTTAGATTAATGGTTTATAGCCAGAGGCTTGAGTGGCCATACACCACCACATTGTGGAGGTATTAACCAACTCAAAGCCCACGTTTCACCATATAGGTTCATACACCGTCAGCAAATTGTAAATTATGCACATTGATGAAAATTCATCCATTGGTGCATGCCCCACCGGGGATCGAACCTGGTATCTGCTGATTGCTAGCCCAACTTGTTCACCCCTAGGCTACAGTCGCTCACTGGTCCTTAATATATTCTGATTGGTGTTAACAAACATCAGTTTTTTGTTTATGGTTAGAAGAAAAATAAGTGGTAGAATATAAGACAGATTAGTAAATGTATTATTGTCTGTAAGTGTTAAGCATACAATAAAAATAATATTAAAATAAATGATTATACATCATGCAATTATATATACTTACAGAATATATACACACAGTGGTCCCATAAGGCACTTGAAGTCTTTAAAATAGAAAAAAAAAACAAGTTAATTATAAAATCAATATAAATAACATTGAAACAAGATAACTGAAGATTGACATACTAACACAATTATAGTTAGCAACAGGTCGAGATGACATTCAGGTTATGAGCTTTTTGCAGAATAAAATCCGAATCAAAATTAGCTGGACCCGCAACGCAACAGAAACATTTAATTTAATAATTTTGTCGGCGATTTTAATTGTTTATCGGGTCCTGCTAATTTCGATTCGGATTTTAACCTGCAAAAAGCTCATAACCCGAATGTCATCTCAACCTGTCGCGAACTATACTTACTAAAGCTACAACTAAACTATTTATTGTATATGTCACAGCAACATGATAAAATGAACCCTTAAGTCCTGTTTCAGAATCATCAGATTACTTTATCCACCTTATAAATTATAAGTATTGTCAGATATATTATTATGGGAAAATGTCAAAACGTCATATTTATTTGGTGGAACTCTTCTTCTTTGTAGGCCAGAACCGGGGATTTATTTACATAAAGAACCAGTTCCGATGACCTAGTCGGGAGCAGACTCATTATGATTGGTCTATCCAAATTATGGAATGTGGTCGATAAATTGTGGAGCTTATAAGTACTAAGCACTTAGAGTGTGGCTTTCAAAGGGTGATATGTCTGTGCCCTACACAGACTGTGAGATAATTCTAACATACAATATCCCATAACAGAGATATGTTATAAGCTATGTATATATCACCATAGCTTTCCATGTAAGTTGTTAGTCTTTATAGAAAAAGGAACCAAAAAAATATACATATTCAGTTCGGTAAGATACTCTCAAATATACTAATAACAATTTTCGAAGACCAATACAGCTAATAGACCGTAAACCAGGAAGGTATAGAGAAAGTTTACCATGTCAAAAACAGTTACCATAACCCATATAGGTACTCCAATAAGTAAGAAAGTTCATGTCAACATATTGCGACACAATTTTATTACATACCTTTTTGTTCTGGCGCATTTTGTTGACGAGTTGTTCCATTTGCTTCGGGTCTTCGTTGGCGTCTCGCACGTACCTCGGGATCCGGAATATGTCGCCCAGCCAGCCGACCCCGAAACCACCCAAAGTAGTCCACCAAACAAATGCATGCCTATCCCTTCCCAAGTAAAACTGGTGCAATCCCAATATACCGCCAAAGAGCCACAGCACATATGCCCAAAATAACGATTTCTTACCCATCGTATCACCCCCTTTTGCAAACATTTCACTAAATTTTATGCTGTTCAGTCAACCTGAGATAGTGATAGTGCTAGATTTGCAATTATCTTTTTCCCTATCAAAATAACCACAAATATTAATCCTCTGTTCAGTGTTTCGACTAATTTTATTATAATCAGACACTACAGGAATTTATTGAGTTACAATAGCTTTTATTTATAAAACCCAAACATTTTGATTTTTGATATTATTTCTTCTTTTCTGATTCCGTCTGTTCGTCAACGAGAGAAGAATGAATGAATGGAAATGAATGATATGACAGACATGCATGACGCGTGACGGACGGTGACGTGGGCCAGTGTCAGTGTCATAAATTTAGGAGAATAGTGAAGTGAATTTGTGTAAATAGAGCATCATAGCTAATGCCATAATGATCTAACTAAGCTACGTAGTTATGTTCCCACCAACCCGTTTGACAACGCTCCAAGTACCATGAGTTCCTGGTAACACTTAGCCATTATAAGTCATAATCGTTAATCCAATTGTTTTCTCTCTAATAACATGTGTTAATAGGCATATTAAACTAATCTAATTGTTTTCACTCATGTATCAAGACATTCAGACATCCTTATTGTAATCACTCGGATTACACCGGTCACACGAAAAGTCTATATAAGTAAATCATAAGGTTCATTTTGTTCATTCACATCTCAACGCTCTTGCAGAGCAGACGTCTCCTTTTATATTAAATAAAGTTATTTTTAACGTATTTACCGCGCGCCCATATTTGACTGGCGCAGCCTGAGTGGTAGAATCAGTGTCGCGAAAAGTGTTCCTGTGTGTGCAGTACAGACATCGACTCCTTCAGGACTCTTTTACGTGGATTCTACAGCCGAACCTACCCCTCAAAACAAAGAAATTTGTCTCCTGAGCGCCGGAAAACGTCGGAAAACGTCGAAAGGTGTGAATCGGCATGGGATCGAGCGAAGTGTGAGTAGAACTTTTCGCATCCCGTTTCTATCCCTGTCTATCCTGGTCTAATTGGACAAGAATCGCCGGTTAGTCTAGGGCCCTTAGTTTTTAATAACCAGACAAAAATCGCTGGAAAGTTAGTTTAAGGAACTGTGTCGGGACACGCATAGCCGGACGCATAGCTGTAAGTAAAATAAAAATATAAGTAGTATAACCGCGATCGGACACAAATCGCCGAGAGCAAGTTATTTTTTTGCCTTAAATAAAATAAAAATATATGTAGTATAACCGCGATCGGACACAAATCGCCGAAAGCAAGTTATTTTTGTGTTAAGTAAAATAAAAATATATTATATTATAAGTTAGTATAAATAGAACCAACAAAATGAACATCCAGTTGATCCCTAAGGAGATGCTAGCCATCATCCCTCGTTACGATGGGGACGAGAAATTACTAAATTTATTCATTAACAAAAGCGAATACGTAATAAGCACGCTAGCAGTAGCGGATAACCCAGCGCAACGCATATATCTCTATCACAGTATAACCAGCAGACTAACGGGAAAAGCTGCAACCCTAGTTAGTGAGAGGAATACTTTAGGAACTTGGGAAGCACTTAAAGAATTACTGATACAACATTTTGGAGACCCGCGAACCGAAGCATGCATAGCAATAGAACTAGAAAATACTAAGATCAAACCAGGCGAGACATACATTGAATTTTGTCATAGGGTTCAAAATATACGCAGTTCGTTGTTTTCTAAAATCAATTTACTGACAGACGAAGGAATTAAGGCGGCAAAGATGATAATATATAATAATACAGCGTTAAATGTATTTTTATATAATTTACCTGAAGACCTAATAAAATTCGTTAGATTAAATAAGTGTACAACGTTAGAAGACGCGCTGAGTGTAGTTATGGAAGAGGTTAACTTTCAGACACGTTATAACGCAAGAAACAAAATTAAAATAAATCAACCCCCAGCTCCACAAAATCAGAACGTAGTCGCGAATAAACCCTTATACACCCCACCAGCACAATTTAAGTTTGGGATTCCACAGAATCAGATGCAAGCTTTCAGACCGAACTTTACCCCAAATAATTTCAAATTTGGCATTCCACCAAATCAGCAACAACGACCCTTCATGAGCCAGCCTCAAAGACCATTCGTAAACCAACAACCAAGACCGTTTTTCAGACCAACTAACAACCAATTCCCTAATAAAGTAGGAAATTATAAGCAATCAGGGTTCTTCAAACCCAATGCAAATCAACAGTTCAAATTTGGAGTACCAAATCGTGCACATGATACAGATGTTACTATGCGAACAACTCGCAATAATATGCTGGATCACAATGAGGACGAAGCTGAATATGACTACTATTATGAGTATAATGATGTAGAAGCCTATGAGCCAGTGAGTATTAATGAAATCACTGATGAAACGTTACAGGGTGATATCATCGACCCACCTGGAAATTTTCCAATACCAGCCTCGGAAAACCAAACATCGACGTGATTCACGTAAATTATAACGATGCCTTAAGACTACCCCACATACAAATCCCGGAACTAGACGCGATTTTCATGATAGATACCGGAAGTACCAGATCTTTTATAAGTCCACGAAAGGCTTATGAATTCTTTAGTCAATACGTAAATTATGAACCGTTTGAAATCATCAGCACTCATGGTCGCAGCAGACATGATGCGGTGGCATATATCCCTTTAACAGAAACGTTTCAATCGGATTTGTTTCACAAGTTCCACATCTACAACGTGGATAAGAAATACGACGGGCTAATAGGATCCGACCTGTTAACAGAGTTGGAAGCAAACGTCGATATGAAAAATCAAGTCCTAAAAACTAGAGATACGCAAATCCCAATTTTATACAAAAAACCGTACACCGTCACCTTGTTGCCGCGATCTGAAAACAGAATTAAGGTACCAACCACAGTTAATAACGGAAGCGCATTACTAGATTTTATAGAATTTAGCCCCGGAGTTAGAATGCCTGATGCGTTAGTAACATGTGAAAATTATTTTGCACAAACCGTGATACAAAACACAAACGATAGCGAGACTACCATAGTGTTTGATAAACCCATAGAAGCTTTAGTATACAAAGATAAATCCAGAGACACTAAAATATATAAAGACAAACCTAATAATATTAAAGTTAACTCAAATAGAACAAATAATTTGGAACAAATACTTGAACGAAATTTAACAAAGCTAAGGCTAGATCATTTAAATTCGGAAGAGAAATCGCGTATTACAAATTTATGTTCAGAATATAGGGACATATTTTATTGTGAACAATTACCTTTAACATTTACCAACCAAGTTAAACATAAAATAAGAACAAATAACGAAGACCCCATATATATTAGACCATATCGTCATTCACCAGCTGAAAACGAAGAGATTCAGAAGCAGGTAGATAAATTACTAGGAGACGACGTCATCAGAGAATCACATTCCCCATGGAGCGCTCCAGTGCATCTCGTACCAAAGAAGATGGATGCCTCCGGAGAACGTAAATTCCGTATGGTCATAGATTATAGAAGATTAAACGAATTGACAATTGATGATAAGTATCCACTACCGAATATATCAGATCTGTTTGACAGGCTAGGGAAGGCAACGTATTTTTCAACGTTAGACTTAGCAAGTGGTTACCATCAGATAGAAGTAGAACCAGAAGACCAACCTAAAACAGCGTTTACAACCCAATCAGGTCATTACGAATTCACTCGAATGCCCTTTGGATTGAAGACAGCGCCTGCTACGTTCCAACGAGCAATGGATAATGTGCTCAGAGGACTGCAGGGTATTCATTGCTTAGTTTATTTAGATGACATTATTATTTTCTCTAATAGCCTCACCGAACACATAGAAAAACTGACAAAAATATTTGACAGACTTAGACAGACAAACTTAAAGGTTACTTTAGACAAAAGTGAATTCTTAAAGAAGGAAGTTTTGTACTTAGGACACACCATAACAAAGGATGGTTTACAACCGAATAATGATAAGATTCAAGCAGTACTTAAATTCCCTTTACCTAAAACAACTACAGAAATAAAAAGCTTTTTAGGATTAGTAGGCTATTACCGTAAATTCATTAAAGACTTCTCTAAAATAACTCAACCAATGACAAATTGCTTAAAGAAAAAGAACAAGGTAAATATCACAAAAGAGTTTATAGACGCGTTTGAGAAATGTAAAGAATTATTAACGAATGCACCACTTTTACAATTCCCAGACTTTACCAAGCCATTTATTTTAACTACAGACGCTTCAAATTTTGCGATCGGTGCAGTATTATCCCAAGGTACAATTGGAAGCGATAAGCCTATAGCTTACGCCAGCAGAACGTTGAACGGTGCTGAAACGCGTTACAGTACCATAGAGAAAGAACTTTTAGCGGTTGTATGGGCATGTAAACATTTCAGACCATATCTTTACGGGAAAAAGTTTACAATAGTGAGCGACCACAGACCATTAGTTTGGTTAAATTCCATGAAGGAACCGGGTAATAGATTAACAAATTGGAAATTAAGATTAGCGGAGTATGATTTTAAAGTAGAGTACAAACCTGGAAAACAAAATGCTAATGCAGACGCACTGTCGCGTATTAAAATCAATGCTTTAGATTCAGACGATATATCAATGTTAGTCAATACCGATAGAGGAGCAAGTCCATTACTCATATCTTCAGACGATGAGGTAGTAACAATTTCATCCGACAACACCAATAGAACTAAATCTCCATACCCAGTGCCGTCACTGGATAGCGTAACCGTAACAGCATCAGAAAAGGCTGATGCAGATATAGTCACGATACATTCAGAAGAAAACATGGACTCTTCTGACATACCAATTTTAAAGGAAGCTGTAGACACTAAACCAAATCAAATACTAGTTTTCACATGGAACAAAAACGAATGCAGTGTAAAAAACCTATCCCGAGCGAAACAAAAGGTCTTAGAAGTTCATTTGCCAACAGATAATCTGGAATTAATTAAAAATTTTCTCAAAGAATACATTCGTCCAAAAGTAAAATACTTTTTATATTTCGAAGACGAACGTCATCGAAAGCAATTCTCAGATATAGTTACCAACCTATTTAAAAAAGATTCCGTAAGATTGTACGAATGCACGGAACGAGTAGTTCACGTAGAAGACGAAGAAGAACAACGTCAGATCGTTTTAAAATACCACACTGGTAAAACATGTCACAGAGGAATAAAGGAAACAGTGGCACACCTGAAGCGAACCTTTTATTGGAACAACTTAGATCAAACAGTGGCCAGTATCATAAATTCTTGTGAGACATGTAAAGCCATGAAGTACGATAGGAAACCTTTAAAACCGGAACTACAGTTGACCCAAACTCAATGTAAACCATTTCAAGAAATCTTTATCGATTTATTCTCAATCGAAGGCAAGTACTTTTTGACGATAGTCGATGCATTCAGCAAACTGGGACAAGCCTTTGAAGTTTCTAACCGGTCTACTCCCGAGATAGTTAGAGCTCTATTGAAATACTTCTCATTTTATGGAATACCGAGTAGGATCAGTTCCGATCCAGGATCAGAATTTAATAACAATCTACTCAAAGAAATGTTGTCATTCTATAAAATAGAGGTACATATTGGAACCCCTCACAATCCCAACTCGATGGGTATAGTTGAGAGATTTCACTCAACTATTGTAGAAATTTACAGAATAGCTAAATACGAACGAAAAATTACAGACGCAGCATCGGTAATGACCTATGCCATAATGTCCTATAACCAATCTATACATTCAGTAACAGGTCTTACACCATTCGAAGTGGTGTTTGGACACACAGACTCATCTAGTACATTTGACGTAGATTTTAATAAAAATTATACTCAACAGTTAGTATCAGAACATCTTAAAAGAACTAAATATTTATATAACTATCTTACAAACAAAATGATAGAAAATAAAACGAAAATTAAGAATAAACGCGGAGGTGAAAAGGAATTTAAAATACAACAAGACGATACTGTCTTTATTAAGGGAGTAAACATTAGACGTAGTAAGGATAAACCGCGATACAAGAAAGCCAAAGTTATAGGAGATATAACACGCAATGTTGTAACTGTGCAGTCACAGCAACGCCAAACCAACGTACCACTCAGAGACATAAAACGTCCTTCACAGGTACACGCTCCTGCTAGCAACGCAGCTAGCCCTCAGCCTGGGCCTTCAGCTCCAAGCCATTGAGGACAACCCTGGAGTGCTGCCAACCAAAGAAGGTGCAGCATTCGTTAGTTTATATGACTGGCAGATAATTAAAACCCTAGACTTAGAATTGATTAGTAGTAGTATTGATTATAACATCAATAAATTTAGTGAAGTAAGAAATTATATAAAGGAACAATTACATATAATCATATTAGATGGTAATTTAGTAGATGCTAATCAACAAACTGAGTATATTATGAATCTCACTATAGAGAGATACAATCAATTAGTACCAACATCTAGAGTTAAGAGAGGCCTTATAAATCCTTTTGGTTCTATAATTAAAGTAATAACAGGCAACTTGGATAATGAGGATGCAATTAATTACGACAGAATGATTAATAAATTACAGTCAAAACAAAATGCTATTGATAATAAGATAACGCTTATAACAGAAACAGTCGGAGCACTTGTAAACCTTACCAACTCAACTAGGAATAATTTTATAATATTAGGTAAAACTATAGATGAAATGGAGGCTATTCTAAATGAGACTCAATTCCAAAGAACTAAGAATTTTGTTTTGAATACGTATAATTTATTAATACATAACTTTCAAATATTGTTAACACAATTGGATGAAGTCGAAACAGCAGTAGCTTTTAGTAGAGTGAACATATTACATCAATCTATATTAAATGTAAATGAATTATTAGTTATATTAAAAGAAATAGAAGAAGAGAATAAATTAATGTATACGGCTAAACCAGAAAACTTGATTAGTATAGAAAGATGTGTAGACATAAAAGCATTTGTAAAAGGCAAACAAATAACATTTATAATATCGGTACCGACAGTCCAATTAGACACATACAATTACTATAACCTGCATCCTTTCCCAATGTATCACCATCATGTTAACCTTACCTTTCTTATAATTCCTAAATATCCGCATATCCTTGCGAAAGGTTCCAAGATCATATCGCTCTCCCAGCCGTGCAGAGAGGTCAACGAAGGAAAATTCCTGTGCAAAGAAAAGGATATATCACCTACCAGCGAGGACACTTGCATCTCAAGCCTAATGCAATTCGCAGCAGACATCACTTCATGCACCCCTTTGACTGTAACAACATCGGAAATTAAAATAACAAATATACGAGAAAACATGTGGTTGTTATTTTCTGGAAACCACGCATTCTTAACAGAACACTGTGAAAATGAAATCAATCAACACGATGTCTTAGGGACATACATCGTATCCCTAAATAACAATTGTGAGGCGAAAATTGGTAGAAACACCCTAAAGAAAAGAAGAATCGAGGTCAACCAGAGCCAGAAGCAGAGTATGCCGATGATCAGCCTACCCAACGTCATCACACCGAAGGACATCAGGAGGAAGCCGATTAACCTGGACGAGGTCGACTTAGGGAACCTGCAGTTTTTATCACATGTACTGAAAAGCCAAAGTGAAATAAGTGTTAGTGAAAGTTATCCAATCAACGTGCGAAGCATCAGTATAGGAACTATAGTAATTTATGTAATTTTGACAATTGTAATAGTTATAATTATAATTAAGCGAAAATCTGTAATATGGTCATTTCTATGTAAGAAGGATCAAAATCATCATGTAGAAGATGATGACCTTGATCTTACGGAGGGAGGAGTTATGTTCCCACCAACCCGTTTGACAACGCTCCAAGTACCATGAGTTCCTGGTAACACTTAGCCATTATAAGTCATAATCGTTAATCCAATTGTTTTCTCTCTAATAACATGTGTTAATAGGCATATTAAACTAATCTAATTGTTTTCACTCATGTATCAAGACATTCAGACATCCTTATTGTAATCACTCGGATTACACCGGTCACACGAAAAGTCTATATAAGTAAATCATAAGGTTCATTTTGTTCATTCACATCTCAACGCTCTTGCAGAGCAGACGTCTCCTTTTATATTAAATAAAGTTATTTTTAACGTATTTACCGCGCGCCCATATTTGACTACGTACTAAGGTCACTTTTTTTATTTAAATCACTGAACAACATGCGCCAATGTGAAAATGCCCATTAGGGCCTAAATTTTGAAATAAGTCTTTGTACAGTTGAAGGCCTTTCCCTTGTGGAGTTTTGTATTTTTTTTACTGTTATGGTACTTCTACTTCCCGTTCTCACGTAAGTAAAGAAACCAACCGAGTCCAATTAAGTACATACTTGTAATCGACTCCTGTAACAATAATTCACCACACCACCATTTACTGCATCGGCAGTTGAATAATTCTCGTGCTGACAAATGTGTTGGCACCGCTTTGAGAAGCGAATATAAATATGGACGAAAGAAATTATATTCGCTTTGAGAAGCGAATACATTTTATTAGCCTTGGACGGACCATATGTACGGCCGATCACCCCCCATTTGCTCAAATTAGTTGCCATCCAATCAAGTCGTGTCGTGTGGAAAGCCTTTTCTTGTAGGTTCCCAGCGTAGTGCGTGCGTGCGACTAATTTATTAGTAACACGCACGATCCAGCTTTAGTACCTGCATATTGCATAATATACCAATAAAGTATGTCAGTAGCGTAAGTACATCATTTATTATTCTTTAGTAGTCAGTCTTAGTACTAAGCTGCGTGCATTGTTTCTTTTTTTCATTTTACACAAATGAATTTAAATTTTTTTATACTTAATCATTATTTCATTATTTTTGAGAGAAAAAATGTAAGTAATTTTATGTAAATATTTTTTCACAGTACATAAGACCTACCAACCGAAGGTATGTACGGAATGATGATTCAAGACTACTTTGGTAGGTAAGTAGGTAGTCAGTCAGTAGCAGCTGGCTTTCGTAGTAAATAAATAATAACTCTTGGTTTGCTCTAACGAGATATTTTCTTACACTGATTTTTGTTGTCTCAATTTAATGCTGTCAAAAACTGGTCTAAAGGTTTCGTCAGAAGAAACTCACAGTGATGAGTAACTGTTCTTTGTGTATATATTTTTAGTAGTAGGTCATGGTATGGTAAGTAGGTAAGTAATTTGCCACCAGTCAGTATCATGTATCCTTCTTCACAGTTAAGTATTGTGTAATCTTGAAAAAATTGTTTTCTTGCGTATAATATACCTACATTACATACCGAGACATTTCGTAACCAACAACGGTTACAAAACTTTCATAACTCTTTAGTGATGTAATATCATACTGAAATCGTGTAATGTAATATTATTATATATATTGGCAACCCTGGTTGAATGAATGAAAGCAAAGTCAAAACCAGATTACTCACTCACTCACTCAGCAAAAATTGCAAAAAGTCCTCTGTCCTCGTGAAGTGAAAAATGTAATTAGTGAAAATATGTATTTTTTCATAGTATTCACAGTTTATATAGCGTAGGTAGGCACTGTACCGTTGGCCATGTTTAATTTAGAATAAATAATCACTTGAGACAAAGGTCCGGGTACCTAATTACGTACCTACTTTTGTCATCATCGATCGCGTCACCAATTCAATGTAATCCTCAAACCTACCACCTTTCCACCCAAAAAACACCTACCTCAAGAAAACCCGCGCGGTTTTCCCCACTTAATACTTACCCGTTTTCGTGAATTTCAAAAATGAATTACGAAGAATCCTCGGAGACCATATACGGGACCAATGACCAAGACTCCCGTGTGATGTCAGAGAGAGTCCAAACGTTGGCGCGGACGATCTACAAGGAGCTGGAGCGTATGATAGCTCGGTACGACGAGGATGTGGTGAAGACGTTGATGCCACTGGTGGTGAACGTGCTGGAGTGCCTGGACTCCGCACAGCAGTCGAATCAGGAGCAGGAGGTGGAATTGGAGTTGTTGCGGGAGGACAACGAGCAGCTGGTGACGCAGTACGAGCGCGAGAAGGCGGCGCGCAAGCATGCCGAGCAGAAGGTGAGCACACCACACTAACACCTTACTTCGTACTGTAGTTTGCTCACGAAAAGGTCCTAACTTAGTGGGTAGACATGCCTAATAGATTCCTGCTAAGCTATGTTCAGCTCGGTGAAACCTTGAATGTGTGACATAACATGTGGCCTCGGTCCTGCAGAGAGCATTAAGCTAGCAGGAGTCCTTCTAATAGCTATGACAGTTGTTACATGTAGTAGCTTGAAAAAAGAAAATTGCACAAAATAGTTTTTATTCTTCAGTTGCTGATAGTCCCTCTACGGCTATCACTCCATGTAAATATTGGTAATCAGAGACTGAAACTACCCTATAGGATAAGGCCAAGAAGTCTGATACATTGTCACCAATTCAGTAGGCTGTAAATAAGCTAAACTAATTTTGACATAACTAAAACGGCGACAATGCTTTTAGTTTAGTTTGTGGGCTAACAAAATTAGCACCACTGAGCAACCAAGCTGAGCGTGGTATACTTACAATTCAGTGAACATTTCCAATCTTGTTTGATTGTGTAGGAATGTGCCACACATTCTGTTATCTTAATTTCAAGGTAAACAATTAAATTCTCGCATAAATTTGTTGATGGGCCTCTGGTATGATTTCAAGGTCTAGGGTCTGGTTATCTTGGGTGTTGTAAGTACTTTACTGATTTATATTGTTGTTTACATGAAAATGGTAGCAGTTATATATATTTTTAAATTTGATTGGTCTCTTTGTTATTGTTTTTAAATTTATGATGAATACAATAATTAAATACAAAATACAACAATCCTCACAAGCACTTCCTGAGCAACAGAGTGGTTAGGGCGTGGAATAAGCTCCCAGTAGACGTTGTATCAGCTCAAAATGTGAACCAGTTTAAGAACCGACTCGATAAACACCTGAAAGAGAAAAGCTAGAAGAGAACAACAGGATACAGGCACCTATCGGTTGAATCAACTGCCTGCCTGATAATAAATAACAATAATAATAATTAATTCTGCTTTTCATACTGTTTTAAGTACCTATGCCTTGCCCTTGTATCTATCTTGTACTTTGCTGTGTACAATTTCAAATTGAACGTAATCCATATCTGTTGCATTATGAAATAAGTAAGCAGCATATTATCTTCTAACTTAGTTGTATCATAGTTAAGAAATCATGCTTTCACTGTCATTCTTATGTATTAAATGTATCATGGGAGCAGGACGAAAGTACTTATTTTCCTGTTTTAAAATACAGCATTGCGAAATTATTGAACATTGCTCATAATTATAATCAATACCATTGCGAAATTGTCACATGAATTTGACATCTTTGTGTTTTACAATAACCAACATTGGCCTTAATTCTGTTAGTGAATAAACTAAACTAAATTTCATTCCCATGTTTGTAATATGGCTCAGTGGGACCGTTTTATGCTGACCTTCAGTGTCAATAAAAAAAGGTTGACACCGAAGGTCCACTTGAAATGGTCAGACTGAGAATGATCCATGTATGAGCAACAAGCATTATTTTTAGTTGCATTTCCTTAGTTAGTCATAACTGTAGAATTGGCGACACTGTTATTCAATTAGTTTTGATCAATCAGCAACAACTGATAATGCCTCAGATCGCGTGATTATTTAGTTAGTGGGACAAGGCTTTAAATTTTTATTTGCGTGCGTCTACATCAGGCGCATGCCGCGCCTGAGCACTCAGATTTGACGTCGGAACGCATAGAAATAATGTGATAACATGTGAGCTCTGGCGAGGCATGTGAGGCATCTAGAGCCTAGGCTCGTATAATAAATGCATCTCAAGTTGAGATCGATCTTAAGATGCAGATTTGACGTTTAATGTATCGAACATCTGTCAAAAACAGCATCTCAAGTTTGATCGCAATGTTGAGATCGAGTTATTAATACGGTCCTGGCTAATTAAATATTTTTAATTCACCTTGTGATGTAACTGTATAGTGTGTTATAATTTCAATTGGTGTTATACCTACCTTGGTTATTATATTACAAACCCTGTACGAAAACAATAACCTGTTTCGTTCAGGCTTAGAATTTTGAATTTGCCAATTTTTCATTAATAATTGGTGTTAAAATCCCGAACGAACGAAACATGATCCGAGCTGGTAATAGTCCCAGGTAAAATTCTTAAAAGGCGACTAAGCAAATAAACACTAATGGCGGCGTCTTCATCAGGCGCATGCCTCGCGCGAGCACTCACTTTTGACGTCGGAACAAATAGACGTAATGTCATAATATGAGTACTCGGGTGAGGCATGCGCGCCATATGGACACATCTATTAACGAATCCGAATAAGAAATGCTTATAACGGCGATAATCTCACTCTACCTATAAAATGATGTTTTCTAATTAGAATTTCGTACTTATTCCAATTGTCTGATTATATATTTTTAAATGCTCAGCAATAGTGTAGATCTTATTGGACAAAGATTTGCCCAAATGGCCAGTTTAGAAATGTATCTTTTAATAAACAGAGTATTATGCACTTCATGTGATTTGATGCTATTTTAATCTTACATATCTGATACGATAATAAAATCAACAGCTGCTTGAAACAGAAGACCATTTCGAAGGAGAACGAAAAGACCTGACCAAACGGTTGGGGTCCCTTGAAAACATCGTACGGATGCTGGAGCTGAAGCATAAGAACGCGTTATACCACGCCAGCAGGCTAGAGGAGAGAGAGAACGAAGGCAAGAAGGTATGTTATACACACTGAGATAATACATATGTACTAGAGCATTATGACGGCACTTCACTCAATCATTATACTAAGGGCCGCCACATACATACGGAATTCCGTTACGGAGTTCCGTTGCATAGTTTATAGGAGCTAAGTGGACAAACATACTTATTCAGAGACTAGCTATGTCCATGTCGTCGAAGGCACGTAGTCGTCACGTCGATTATGTTTTTCTTTATAATTCTGAATAGGAATATTGAAGCTTAGGATAAGCGTTCCTACTTGAAGTATCCTAACAAGATAATTAAGCTGTACATTATACATATTCAAAGATAATAAGTATGATATAGTATAGTTACGTTAGCGTCAACACTGACGATCCGCGTTATTTCGTTAGCCCTATTCAATTCTAAATTGAATTGTCTTATTTTGCACCGCCCGCGTTTTCATTATGGAGCAATGCTTACTTTTGTCATTGTTTATGAACAGGAATATGCGAAATTGCATGAACGATACAACCTACTTCTCAAAGCCCATATGGGGTGTGTGGAGAGAGCTAACCTGCTGGCGCCCTCTAGCGACGCGGGCGAGGTGCGCGGCAGGCTCGGCCTCAACATGCGGTCTAGCGGTAAGTACCTATAATTTACTGACCAAATAGCCATAGACAATAGCATAGCTGAAGGTGGAAGAGCTAAGCTGTAGCCAATTGACTGCAGCTCATAAACGGGCTAGCTCGACCGGGGTAGTACCACCCTCTCACAGAAGATCGGCGTAAAGCAGCTATTACAGCTGCGTTTCGTACGATGAGTGAGAGAGCCGTAAGCCCACCCCTCCTCCCCCTCCCTCCATCCCACTCACCTTCAGGTCGGCAATGTGCGAGCAATACCTTTGGTATTGTAAGCATCTATAGGTTACGGTAACTGCTTAACATCAGGCGGGCCGTACGTTTTTTGCCACCGCAGTCCTATAAAAAAAAAAAAAAAAGACGTCACGGACAACCAACAAATCAACCCTTGGCCTCGGCAATCTAGGTTAAAAGATTTCGAAACACATATAGTCCTCCTCCTGACCGAATTTTGGATACGACAGCCAATCTCAACGTAGACTAGCTGCTCAGGAGATATTATAGTGCACAAGTGTGTGCGCAAGCTCAGGTGTACTCTCCATTCCCTTACTCTCATACGATCTGACGGCAATTTGACACGACCGGGGAGAGGCCACGCGCAGGTCCGACGGCTTTTCCTGCTCTCCGAGGCTGGTAATATGCTGGATAAGGTGTTTTAATCGACCAATGACAAACCATTATTATTTTAGAGAGACCAATTACAACGGCGATCCCTCCAATCCCGCCCTGCAACATTTTTTTTGGAATTATTTTATATGCAGGACCATCTGATGTGTCCACGTATCACGTAGTTGATCCGTTCAAGGCTTGAACTTTAACGAACCAATAAAAATTCGCCGTCTTCCATGATCCCGTTATCATTTGACGATTGCATTCTCATATAATAGTAGACGTAAGTGGGGTCTTGTTGTATTGGTCTGTTGTAATGTTATTAAACTAGCGGACCACAATGGACAATGCGATAACGTAATGGATTCATCTAATAAAACAATAGACTAGTAGGCTTTCCACCGACACGCGTATAAAATAATACACTTCTCATCAAAAAAATCGAAACACCTGCACTCATTTATTGGATGAAAATTCTAAAATTTAAATTCAAATTTGGAATTGTGGTACACCATTGTGTAGACTAAACTGCCAGCTATTTATTGGCGTATTTTTTTAATGAGATCAATCATTTTTTTTTTTTATTTAAATGCCTGAATAGTACTTGCAATACTGTTTCGATTTTTTTGATAAGAAGTGTATAAGGTGAGCCCTTTGCATAGTAAAACAAAACTATTGATAGCTGCGGTTGATTCTATAGTTATTGTACTATTTACTTATGTCCATTTCCCACATAGCTTTGAATTATTTATTCAATCCAAATAGACATCGATCCAATGTAAACGATTCCTCATATTTTGTCACTACTAACTTATTTAATGAATAGCTTATAATAAATAAATATCGCCAGACAAACACACTAATTGTATGGTCCCAAACTAAGCAACGCTTGTACTATGGCTACAATACAATGGACTGGAGTCGATCCCAGTGACACCTAGAGCAGGGTAAATTACGAAAGAGCCGTTTCCGAAAGCCTCTGGCGGGAATCGAACCCGCAACCACACGATGCAGTGAGCCGAGCGGCCTACGCTCGAACTACTGCGCGAAGCGGTCGTCTAAATGCCCCTATTATGTTGGTAGGTCCCATTTCGTTCGGCTTCGCATCGCTGGAAGGGTCGATGCACGCCGCGGAGCATACTGAGAGCATGCCGGGGAGCCCCGACAGCCTATCGTCGACGCCGCCATCGCCGCCCGGCAGCGCGGACCTGGTCGCCGCAGTCAGGACCGTGGAATGCGCACACCAAACGGACACAATCATGCAACAGAGCCAGGTAACATGATCGAGTCCAGAGGCCATTGGATTCATTCCTTCCACTCGACACCACCAAAACGACACCACCGGTGGTGTCGTATGGAATCTCTAGTCCATACGACACCACCGACTATTAGTAAGGTTACCTACATACAAAGTTGTTGATATGAAAACTCCAATGAAGTTCAAGCAGTTTCATTAATGAGGTATGTCATTTGATAAAGTTTATATTTATCTGTTAGTTTAGTTTATATTTATTTCATAAACTCTGTTTTATTAATTATCGTTTAACTATAGATAACTTGAAATAATAACTTTGGGGTCGGATCAATGTATGTGTTGTCTGATATTTATTTATTTATTTTAATGAACTGGGAGCTGTTTGTCAAAAACACGCGTTTCTGGACATCACTAGGGTGGTGTCGTATGGACTAGAGATTCCAAACGACACCACCGATGGTGTCGTTTTGGTGGTGTCGAGTGGAAGGAACGATTGGATTTCAATGTAGCTTTGTTTGAACTACTACCGAAGGTTCGTCCAACTGGTTGGACAGAATAGTTGGGCCACGATCTCTGAACGATTTGGAATGTTTGACCAACCTATTGGGTATTACACTAGCGCCTCGGGTCTCTTTAAGTCCATTGCGAAACCACTGATCTCTAATACTATCTTCGTGAATTCTTTATTGTAAATCGCAAATTCTTGGCGGTCGGCATGTTGTCTGCCAAAGGACTGCTAACGGATGGCTGACAAGAACTTACGATTGACAGTGAAGAATTCACGAATATAATGTGACCAGTATAGTATAGGTTTCGCAATGGACAATTGTTAAAATTCAAACATTCGTAATTCAAATACTTTAATTCGTTTCGGCCTACGGGGTCACTTACAAATTGTCATTTTTACATTCTTTAGGGCAGGGCCGCATACATACGGAATTCCGTTTCGGAATATCGAATTGGGATTTCCGAACGCAGTAAATCCATTCAAAGTTATGGACGTATCACACATTACAATTTTTCCGATCCGGAATTCCGAATGGTAGCCTGTGCGCCCGGAATTATTCCGATCGGAAATGAACGTATGTGAGTGACAAGCTTACGGAATCCCGATTCGATATTCCGAAACGGAATTCCGTATGTATGTGACGGCCCTTACTTATCTACCTCTTCTGGATCCTCCGGATTCAGTTCGAGGCTTGAGGCCCAGGTTGTACTACAGAATCATTGCTTACTCTTGTTTTTATTGCTGTATGATTATAACAGCGTGTTATGCGTACTCTACTTACGATAATTAATGCATGATGAAATCCTGCATTTCCGCCGTTCCGCCTCATGCACACAGAATAAGGCCGCGCTCCTAGTAATTGCAGTGCCTACCACTCCACCAAGCGAACTAGACACTCGGGTAAAAATATCAAATGATAATAAGTCAATGATCCCGCGGTCCTTCCACCACGTAGTGGGAGTTACTGCCACAGGAGTGCCCAGGCATTGGCCCAGGCCACGTTGCGGATGGACCGCGGAATCATTGACTTATTATCATTTGATATTTATACCCGTGCACCTAGTTGATTTGGTGGTGTTAGTGGTCTATGTTAGGTCCAGTCAGTATGTTAGGTCGAGTTACCTTTGAAATAGTTGATTTTCTCTGGTCATTGCAATGTCTTAATTTTTTTAATCGGCATCTTTCACTTTTATAAATCACTGTCTTTTTATTATTATTTTATTGTATATTTTCATACAATTTTATTTATATATTATATATTAATTTAATAAAGATATTTTAATGTTACCTTTATAATTTTGATTGTAGAATAATAACTGCGAAAAACAGTGGTAGATATAGGTAATAACTTGAGCTGTATCAAGGTAAAAATAACGAAATAAAAAAAACTACTAAACTAAACTTTGACTGATAACATTTTTAGCGAGAACTTCGAAAATATAGTGAGATATGAGAAAATTCGCAAGATATAGGTCGTTCTTGTTTTGATACCAATAGCTGCGTTTACATCAGACGCTTGCCGCGCTCGAGCACTAGTTTTAATATCCGAACGCATAGACATGTCATAACATGAGCGTTCGGGCGTACATCTGGACGCACCAAAAGAAAGTCATCAACACACTGTAGTACATTGTTTAGAATTACAACATACTTATTATTCAACTACTCTTACAATATATTATACATACACTAATATAAATAGAAAGGGCAGCATTACAGAGCATTGCACAATACTGGAAGTGTTGCAACCGTCTTCAGCGCACTCGCAAACTTGCGAGTAGTGAATATTACTGAACTTCGACTGGGAACACGATAAGGGTTCCGTATACACGTGTGCGCACTCCCTGAACACGTGCACGTCTTGCGCGGTCGTGAAGTAGTTCACCTGAGACAGGGAGCGACACACCGCCCGCCCATCGCAATCCCTCAGATACGATCCGTTCAAATTGTGCTTGTAACAGCCGCGGTCTTGTAAAGATGAACATTGATAACATTTTATTGTACACACACTCTTGTACATCATTGATAATATTAAAAATGTTAGTAAAATACTGCAATCAGTTTTCATCGTGAATTTGACAGTGACGTGACGTTTCCAAATTTGAAATGTAGATAGCCAGTGTGAGGTTTGTGTATATTTTTTTTTAGTTTTCATGTATAAAACGTAAATACTTTTTATTAAAATTACGTACGTACGAGACGTATCCAAATTGCTGCATTTTTATTATTTGTACAATTACAAATAAAATAAATTATAGTGCCGAATTTCAGATTATACGTGCATAAGAAACTTTATTTGTTATTATTTTGTAACGCTCTTATAATTTTGTTTTGTCACCAACGTGCGCCAAACTTTTTAATACAAATAGAAAATACATTTTTTTTAAATTGTTGTCTGTAGGCCACATCGCCGGTCGTGCCTCCTGCGGCCGCCAGTGGCAAGTCGCAGACCACCAGTGAGAAACGCAGCGGGAACACGTTATACCAAGAGCTGTCATTCCAGGACGAAACCAACATGGCCGAAGAAGACTCGGACAACATAACTGGTAATGACATAAGTCACTTGATCTATTTATCGACTTCAAATGTCATTTCCATAAATTTAAGGGCAAGGTCAGGCAGAGATGGGTGACCATTTAGGGGCATTTGAACTGAGCGTCTCCGTGCTTCGGAGGGCACGTAAAAAGTCGGTCTTGGATGTTGTCATTTGCAGCAGTTGTCAGAGGCCTTCGGGCGGCTTGAACAACTGACACTAGGTTGGCCACTGACCATACGATAAGAAGAAGAGACTTATAGTACCGTTAGTATAGTTCGCGACAGGTCGAGATGACATTCGGGTTATGAGCTTTTTCCAGAATAAAATCCGAATCAAAATTAGCAGGACCCGCAACGCAACAGAATAATTTAATTTAATAATTGTGTGGGCGATTTTAATTGTTTATCGGGTCCTGCTAATTTTGATTCGGATTTTATTCTGCAAAAAGCTCATATCCCGAATGTCATCTCGACCTGTCGCAAACTATAGGTGGTGCGTACATTTACCTTGTTTTCTCTTACAGGAAGCTGGGTCCATCCGGGCGAATACGCCTCATCGGGTAAGTACTTCATTCATATAAAGTGTTTCTTAAGACACTTTTAGTCTTAATAGCCAAATGGTGCTGATTCTGTTGATACACAAACTGAACTTATACCACGGTCAACGAGAAGCGATACAAAATTGTAATAATGTTAGACTTCAAGTTGTTCACCGCCGGCACGCCAACATTCGGGAGGCAATTTTATATATTCTTGGTACATACAAAAAATAAATGAATGTGTCACTTAAAAAATAATGAGTTTAATAAAATTATAGTACAAGCTCTGCTTAGTTTGGGATCAGGGGGCTTACCACGACCTCTTATGCGATTTATTGTGCAATGACGTACCTTATTGTCATGACAATAAGAAACGTCATTGCACAAGAAGTCGCTGAAACGCTAAAACAATACTGCTATAAGAGGTGGTGGTAGGGCCCCTGGTAGCCGTGTGTAAAAAATGTCCCAGGATATTATTATTATTATAATCTATTTGTGTTCGTATCGCTTCTCTTTGACCATGGTACCTGTTTTTCTATCCTTCCCATGTTCATAATAAATATGAACAACATAAGATTACTTTTAGATATGCCTAATTTAATTCGGTAGTGATTGAACTACAACAGAGTTGGCATTCTAGTCTGTTTTGATCCTTTTTTATTAAAAATTTTAATTAGGTCCAAATTATTCCAGCATATGTCGTGGCTTGAATTAACGATTACAGCTTATTACAAACCAGTTGTAACACTGTACATAGATTTTTATTCTGTGATCTTCATTTACATAACGCTACGGCTGTTATTTATTTTAAAGGAATACCTAAGTTTCTTAAGGACTAACCCTGTGGTTTAAGAGGATTCAAGTTTTGTTACCATTATACTAGATTACTTAAAAAAACAGTTGATAATTTCCAACTTAGATTATCACTTGCTGATTGGTAAAAATAAACCTGCACATCTTTAGAACCCGCTTTTTCGGTGAAATGTTAGTGCACTGTATGTAGTCTTTCGAGATTCGAGTCTCGACGATTTTTTCCTGTTTTCGGAACGATACAAACTTAGGCGTTGTAATTATTATATGTATTGTTCCGAAAACAGGAAAAAATCGTTGAGACTCAAATCTCGGTATGACTACTTATCTACAAACATTATAAAATTTGTACGGAACCCTCAGGGCGTGAGTCCTGCTCGCACTTGTCCTGTTTTATTTTTAAATAATGCAGTATTGTATTGCTCGAAAGGATAGCCTTTCGAGAAATACACGTCTGCATTATTTATAGAAAGCAATAATGTATACTTAATAACGTACAATGGTAACAAACCCGATTCAATTTTTATAACACATGTAAATACTGACAAAGGTAACAAAACTGAAAATATGCTAAATATGATTTTAATTGTGTACAGTATCTCAATTAAGCTTTTCAGTACCTAACAATTGCTAATTGTCATTTTCATAAATCAATGCTATATTGTACTGTGTGTATTTATATTTTGTTTCCTGCTCACATACCCGCCCACTCTAAATAATTTCCACTAATTAGGTTTTTTTAAAAATTCAGTTATCGCAGAAGTAACATAGTTCGCTTTTCATTTGATTTCACAATAGAACGAACCGCGTTTCTGTCTGGAGCCAACATTCCGAATGTCATCTCTTTCTATCTGTACCATTCGAGAAAGAGATTAATTACATCACAAAGTCAGATAATGATAGATTGGTTAACATAAAATTTGTACCTATTTGGAGTGTGGTCCCATCTTTAGGGCTCCAATCGACTGCTGCGACATAAGCGCGCATATTATTTTGCCAAAGTTATAACCACAGAGTAAAGACTAAAGAAAGAGGTGCCCTTATTAGATATTTGTATGAAACAAAACGTGGTCATTGTTTTTTCATTTTCATTTTACTATTTACCGGTAAATAATTGAACTACTCGCTTCGTTTTATGTCGATGTTAGTACTAGGCCGACCCCTCGGCCGACTTGCTTAGGGCCAGTCCCCTTAGTAACTGGTCCATGGTTATAACAGACTTTAGCATATTAAAAAAAATACGCTCGCAGGTCGTAATTTCCTGCGTATTTTTTAAGAAAAGATGCCAATAAAATAAGTTATATAGTAAATTTGTTGAAATAATATACCTGCGTATTTTACTCGGTAGTCGGTTGCAGCCACGTTGGAGGCTATATGCTTCGAGAGCTAGATAGCAAAAAAAATAAAAATATTCTCCCATTAAATTGAGGGGCGTGGTGTGTGGGCATTATTATATCTATTATTATAATAATATTTCTATTATTTTAAACATCTAACTAATACTTGTTACGTTCTATTTCCATGCGTTCTAACAAAATGTCATCAACGCATGAATGCAGTTAACGACAATTATTTCGGTGAGTAACTTGTTTGAAGTTTTTAATTTATTTCACTAATGTTATTAAAATTATTATGCATTATTAATTCTACTATACTCACACATGGCGCCGAATTGTTGGCAGCACTGATGTCAAACATCTTTTATCAGTGATGCCAATAGAAAAAATATTTAGTGCTTAAAGTTTTTTTTTACAAAATAAACGCGTTTGGCGAAGTGGACTACTTGCTTTATGATTGCTTATTTATTTTATAAAAGTTATAAAGATGGTGCAAAATGCAATCAATATCTGAAGTAGAATGTACTAAAAGTGACAGTTATTGAACATTCCAGGTATATTGCACTTTGTTAACTTTATATTCCATTTTGTTACTATTATGAACAACTACGTTTTTTTGGGTACCTTGTTCTTGAACACGGCCATGTGTGTATTATTATGTCTATCCCTCAATTGTTATTTATGTTTAACAGAAATATTTATCCTTAAAAATCTATTTCAAAAACTTTTTATTGTAAATATATTATTGATTATCAAATTAGGCCGCGGGCGCATTGTATCCACATCCGTTTAATTCCGCATCTGGAGGCCTATTACGAACGTGGATCATATGTTTTGATGGTCGTTCATGATATTGGCCGTTTTGCTACTAGCCGGCACGGCACCGGCATTGGTCAGTGACCAATGACAACTGCACAAAACGCCATCGCCGTGCCGGCTAGTGGAAAAACGACATTGACACAATTTTTCTAAGGCTCATATTATCAAATGCATCTCAAAGTTGCGGTCGATCTTAAGACGACGTTTTTGACTGATGTTCCATACATTAAACGTCAAAACTGCATCTTAAGATCAATCTCAAGTTTGAGATGCATTTATTAATACGAGCCAATGCGTCAAAATTCGAGACGAAATATTGCTTACGTACGAGGTTTGTAGCAGCCCCTGAACCATTCTGTCAGTGCATATACTTTGAGTCGCGGTTACCGCACGCGCGTGTCATAAGGGCCACTATAAGGCCCGCCACATACATACGGAATTCCGTTTCGAAATATCGAATCGGGGTCTCCGAACGCGATACGTCCATACATTTGGATGGATTTACTGCGTTCGAAATCACCGATTCGATATTTCGAAACGCAATTCTGTACGGAAAATTCCGTATGTATGTGGCGGGCCTTAAACTAGCCTAACACCAACAGGAATGGGGAAAGAGGTTGAAAACCTGATACTCGAGAATAACGAGCTGTTGGCGACCAAGAACGCGTTGAACGTCGTCAAAGATGACCTGATAGTGAAGGTGGACGAGCTGCTGTGCGAGTTGGAGATACTGCGCGAGCGCGTCACTAACCTCACCGCGGACAAGGACAAGCTGGCGAACAGGGTCACCGAGCTGGAGGACGAGGTCAAGAGGCTAAAGGTAAGGCCCATTAGCTGTAGTCTTTAGAGGTCACCACTATACTATATACCTCACACTAATCTCCTCATGAGGAGTTCCGGTAGCTACGGACTTGACATTCTAAAAGAGACCATTAATCTGGTGATAATATCATAGAGGCTTACCATCAAGTAAACCGTCTGTTTACTCCATAGAGTAAAGACTTAAGAAAGAGGTGCCCTTATTAGATTTCTCTATTAAACAACGCGTGGTAATTTGCACGGGATGGCGCGAGTGGTGGGGGTTAAGAAATGCGTGGCATCTATCTACCGGGAAATAGCTGAACTACTCGCTTCGTTTTATGTCGATGTTAGTACGTAGTTTAAATATTTGCACTAGATGCCACTAAATGTATGATCATGAAAAATTACGTACAAAGGGACGCCATCTAGTGTCGAATATAATTATATTTGGGATGCGAACGTTGGCAAGACGTCTGCACAGGACGAACGCCAACAGCACACTGACTTAAGCCACGCCTACTGTGATGACGTCACCGGCCTAGTTGTGCGATGTTTAAGCAACGCGGCTTAGCTGCTTAGACCCAGTCCTTTAGTATTAGGTTCATGGTTTACTCCGTTTACTTACCTAGGGAATAAAAAACCAAAGCCAGACACACCAACTGAGTGGTCCCAAATTAAGCAACACTTGAACTATGGCTATCGCGGGATGGACTGGGGGCGATCCCAGTGGGGTAGATGGTCGCTCCCTTAATACTACAATCCTATCTTCATGTCGCGTTCGTTCGTTTCAGGAGTTGCTGTCTTCGTGCGCGGGAGGGGGTGAGAATGAGGACGAGGCCGACGTGCCGATGGCTCAGCGTAGACGTTTCACGCGCGTAGAGATGGCGCGCGTGCTCATGGAGAGAAATCAGTACAAGGTACAGTCACAGATAGCAAATGTAAACAAAGATAATGCAGGGTTTCGATTTTAAATCAAAGTCCATTTTTATTTTTACCCGACTACGGCGGAGGGTTATGATTTTGACCGGTATGTATGTATGTATGTATGTATGTATGTATGTATGTGCATCTGTTCCCACCTAACTTCCAAACGACTTGTCGTAATTTGACAAATGAGGTATCGTTAGAAGCGGCCTAATGGCGCGCTGGTTATAGGCTATGTGACGTCACATAAAATTGCATATGGCGCCCTCTAGAGGACATAATGTCATGAACTAAAAAAATAATATTTTTTAATGATACCGTGTGGGGTATCAAATGAAAGACCTTGATGAGCACATTTCAAAAATATATATATTGTTACCTATAACTCCAAAATAATGAAATAAAAAGTAAGTTTAAAAACTAAAACCCGACTACTGAAAAATCGAGCTCTAAAAAGTATGAAACAAGAAAATATTCTCATCTAGAGGATAGCCGTGGTCCGTGTAGGTCTTTTAGGGCCAAATGGCATATGAACACGGACCACGGCTATCCTCTAGATGAGAATATTTTCTTGTTTCATACTTTTTAGAGCTCGATTTTTCAGTAGTCGGGTTTTAGTTTTTAAACTTATTATTAATGTATGTTTGAGCATAGCGCAAAAATTACTGAACGGATTTCAACGGGGTCAGCACTATTAGACAACTTCATCGCGCTATAATGTTAACCACGGAGCGAAGGCTGTGGATGAAAGCTAGTAATTAGTACAATCCTGCCTATCCTTTTGAGGTATCCAGGTCTGATGGTATTTTTATCACCAGGAACGATTTATGGAGTTGCAAGACGCTGTACGGTTCACTGAAATGGTCCGCGCCACGCGCGTCGACACCACCATGGACAAGAAAAACAAGCAGAGTATCTGGAAGTTCTTCAGCAACCTCTTCAGGTAACATACATACATATACGTCACGACTTTTATCCCCATCCGGGAGTAGTCAGAGGCTTGAGTGGCCGTACACCACCACATTGTGGAGGTATTAACCAACTCACCCACGTTTCACCAGATAGTCAGAATCCAACGTGACAGGTGGTGAACCTTGTCGCCGTGTATACAGGAACTGATTACCTGATCCCGAGGGATAGGTAGGTTTCCTCTGTTTTCCCTCACCTTAAGCGAACTGTAAAGTCTCTCACTCCTCAGACTGAGACACCAACTGTATGGTCCCAAACTAAGCAATGCTAGTACTATGGCTACCATACAACGGACGGGGCGATCCAAGTGACACCCAGACTAGGGCAAATTACGAAAAGGCTGTTTCCGAAATGTGCCTCTGGCGGGAATCAAACCCGCAACCACCCGAATTGCGCCAAGCGGTCGTCATCAGTATTTTATTTATTCATATTTTTGTTAAGTTGCTTGTTCATGATTATGCTGTGCATTAAACATTATCACTGTTGAAGATTGAAGGTAAAACATTTTTGAAAGCATGAGACACTCACCACCTCACACTAGGCTAGTGTGGTGGGGTGAGTCATCCTCACATTGGGAGTGTGTCCGGAATTAAATTAAAACAGACTATTTTCAGCTCTATAGATTTGACCTTTCATGTACCTACGGCTGTTGTCTGAAATAACTTGTTAAGAGATAAATGTAGACTGAAAAATATAACTTACCTTATCTCAAGACGGAAATGAATAGATATAAATGTTGGTTTTTTTTTTGTATAAGAAGTTGCTAAAGCTAAAGTGCTAAAGTGTTGCTAGTGTTGCTATTAAGCAATAAGCTCCCCAATAGGACTATTACCATCGACGAAGTGTGTTGCAGTGTTCTGCCTACCCCTTTGTGGATAACAGGTGTGGTGGTGTATTATCCTACTAATATTATAAATGCGAAAGTGTGTGTGAATGTTTGTTACCACGTATCTCCATAACTACTTAACCGATTTTATTGAAATTTGAAACGTGGATAGTGTAGGCTCTGGAATAAGACAGGCTAATCAAATTTCCACGCGGGCGAAGCTGCGGGGCACAGCTAGTTATTGTATAACTATGAGGTAGACTTCGACATAAAGGATTTTGCCCGCTATAGCCATAGACAAAGAGGAGTGGAGGAAGGAAAGAGAGATCTTTTCCCAGCAGTGGGATAAAGCAGGTTCTAAAAAAAATCGTGTTCATTGCGAATGTGTTATTTATCATGCTGAGCGGTTATAGCTATGCGACTCCTGAGATATACGAAAGTCGAAATGAATAGAAACGGCAATGATTAATGATTTATGCTCGAAGCGCTGGTTCGATTCCAGTGATTTGACGGGCCCGTTGGCGTGGTTGGTGCAGATTCCGCCTTACACGCTGTAGGTCGTAGGTTCGATTCCTACCCGGGACATGCATTTGTGTGCATGAACATGTCTGTATGTCCCGTGTCTGGGTGTATATGTATATTAAGTATGTATTTACAAACAAAAAGTAGTATATGTAGTAATATCAGTTATCTGGTTTCCATAGTACAAGCTCTGCTTAGTTTGGGATCAGGTAGCCGTGTGTAAAAAGAATGTCCCCGGATATTATTATTATTGCTTGACTCAAATGAACGTAACGGTCGTTAGTTGTCGTTAAAACTATCGGAAGTAGTATAATGGCAGTTTCGACCACAGCATAGATAAGTTGGTGGCACTCATAGACAATTGAATGTTTTTTACTACTCTTGGATATCACTAGTGTTGTATGTGGCATATTTCGTAAAGTGATAGCCCGTGATTGATATTATTGCATCATTTATAATCATCACGCAAATAAGCTCCTGCGAATCAAAGAGAATATAGCACTATGAAGCGAAATATTGTATGCCTTAAAGCTGATCAGGATTGGGTTCGATTCCCGGTTGGTGGTTTCTATTTTTTATATCAAGCAAGTCTAAGGCTTGCGAGTTCCGTACACGTACGACCAGTGTGCGCACTCCCGTAGTACTTGGAAGGTCGGGATCATTCGTGTTGTTCGTACGTGTATGCACGAGTAAAATTCGGACGAAAACGCATCCAAAGTGAGCGCGGCCTAAGTAAATGCTTTCTAAAAATCGCAGTTAATGGTAAAATATTGTATGAGAACACAAAGGTGACGGGATATCTGGGCAGACCGCGCATTTTGTTTGGCTAAGCCTTGAATGGAACAATCAATATGTAAGGTGACGTCACACATATGCAGTGGTAATGCATAATAGGAGAATGAGGGTGTTTGAGTATGCGGTGTCTACGGCTTTTAGTCTGTGACTAGCAAAGTCTGAGCTGAAGATTAATCGAAACTTGCTACCAGCGAATTTTATTCATAAACATGACCTCTTGCAAATAGCCAACTTTACATCTTTTTGTTTGCTATTTATATGTATTGATGTATACACGCTTGCATCGCTTGACGACCGCTTGGCGCAGTGGTTTGGGACCATACAGTTGTTGTGATGGTCTGGCGATATTTATTTATTTATCAGATTTCAAACAAAAACTGGGCAACAAAAGTTACATGATCGCATTATACAGGGTTATTGGTAAAACACTAACAACCTTGCAGGGGCGTATTACTGACATCAAAAACAATAACTTTTGTTCTATGACTTTTTACAAAATAAAAAATAAAAAAACTTTTTCTAAAATGTATGAATTGTTTTTTTCTCTAGAAGAAAGCCATGGTACGTGGTTGTATTCCACTTTGCCCTAAAGTACCTAAACGTACCACGGCTATTCTCTAGATGAGCATATTTTCTTGTTCCATACATTTTAAAGTGTGTTTTTTTTTTGTTTTTAGAGTCGTAGAACAAAAGTTGTTGTTTTGATGTCAGTAATACGCCCCTGCAAGATTGTTAGTGTTTTACACCAATAACCCTGTATAAAAATTCTGCTGTCGCCTTTATTTATTTTGCTCTGTATTCTCCTTGTGCTATGTTCTTTTATATTCGCGATGTTATTTTTCTTCATTAATTTGTGTTTGTAATCAAATAATTTTTCGTACAGTAGTATTTTATTTTGGTTATTACTCGCCCTTAAATTAAGAACTTATAGGTAGCGACAGTGACCATTGGCTATTCAGCCTAGCGCTTGGAACATCACGATATAGGCCACTAATTCCATGCAAATTACGCTCGCGTCGAGATATAAAACTATATTTTCCATACATCCAGCGCCCCGAACGCAGCCCGGTAATAAAGCGCTTGGGGCGCCCATAGCACTAGTGTGTAAAAATACTCCTTGCGCTTATAGCACGGGCGATCGCCCGCAGCGCCCCCTCTCAACGCCCCACCTCCGCGCCGTGGCCGCGCCCCAGCCGGCGCTCCGCCACTCCCGCACCCAAGCGGACTTCTTCGAGACCCAGCTGACAGACCACCACCCCTCTCGGAAGCACGAGCGCAGCGAGCAGTTCCGACAGGTGAGTGGTTCCTACAGGTCTTTGGACCCTCTGTGATAAGTGTAGTTATAGCTTTACGCATACCTGCTAGGACCGAACCGGACCGCGAAAACCATTTAAATCATCCATTCCCAAAGTGGGCGAAACGCCCCCTTGCAGGCGCTGAAGGCCTAAAGGTCCAGAAAAAAATGGGGGCGTTGTGTAGAGTCTACACAACGCCCCCATTTTTTTCTTACCGCCCCCCCTTTAGGTCTGCAGCGACCATAAGGGGGCTTTATCGCACACTTTGGGAATCTATGATTTAACTCAATCCCGACAGCGTCCGTTTGTGAGACGTTAATACCCCATGGCCACTAAACGCTACGTTCGGCGCGCGTCAAGTGTCAGAATAACCGCACAGAAATTACTACATAAGCTATCTGACATTTAAAGTTGTCGTTACGGCCCGGCCACGACCTTGTCGCTTCAGCGACAGAAGCGCGCGGGGGGTACTAAAATGTTGCATCACGCCACGAGCTGACGCTCTCGATGGCAACGCGCGCGATGCAACATTTTAGTACCCCCACGCTGTCGCTTGCCGCTGAAGCACGAAGTCGGGCCGTTAGTGCGAAGTGTTGCGTTTCAGTGTCCGGGGGTGACACGCAACGACAGGGAGACGGGAAAATAATCCTAATTCAGTGGATACACTAACTAAACTTGTCTGAACTAAATATAATGCAGTCCTTCTGCAATATATTTAGTTATATTAACTGTTAGTCCACGGAATTAGCGGTAAATTTCTCGGACTTCCTATCGATTAATTTTATATTTAGTTATCTAGCTCGCTGTAATAGGGCAGTTGACAGTAGACAGTTCTAACGTTTCCTTCAATTTTATTAATTAAAACAGTCAACTACCCTATTATGTATCGGTAAAGGCATCACTAGAGTTTATTGCCAGTATATTAATCATGCCCGTCGCTTGTCTATCGACTATCCTGTAAGACACTGGCTGTACTATAGTTATTACAAGCATTACAAGCATCCATTAAGTACCTACATATGCCTACACTTTAAACTGCTATCATTGACGTGCTTAGATAAATAGTCTTGATAAATAATTATCGAATAACTGTCGATAATTATTGGATAATTATCAGATGAATAAATGCTTGCGTTCAACTGCTAGATTCGTTCAACCATATCCTACTTTCCTGTTTCTCTTGTTATTGGTCCTTAGCTTCAGCTTATACTTTTCAAGCTCTATGCAACGTTGCTTGTCGATCTTGTATTTTATATCCGTCGATATAGAATAGGCTTAGATTCAGCAAGTTAGTCCAAATCGTGTCACCACCAAATGTACGTTAAATACAAGCTGTCAAAAACCTCTCGCCTATGTGCGTAACCTGCAGCTGTAGTGTGGTTGGTACAGGCAAGCGAGATGGGGTAACTGCGCGCGGGAGTAGGATGGCACAAGGTCGCTGGGGACCTCTTGATGGCGAACGGTCATGCACAATGCGATACACACACTACCGTAGTCGCCGTGTCGCATTTGAATAATAGTTGAAGTATGAAGTTACTCATCTTTAGTCTTTTCTATATCGATGGTTATATCCGTGTTATCAAGGTGTAGTTTTGGGCTTCCAATCCCGTACGATTTATATTAATTTCTTGTAAATGACAATGCATTAATTTTAGTGTCGCCCAAAATCGGTCTTGTGATTGCAGTCTTGATTTCAGTTCATTCATTTTCATAAGAATAAGACTATTTAATTTAGTTTCTTGCTAAAGTCTTGAAGGATCTGTCTTGGCTCGTTATAATGAGAACGTTTTTTTCTTGTAAAAAAAGCAAGACGAACTCCAAGATCTTGGACAACACTGATTCATTTGTCAACCTTTGTGGTAGCATGTATACAATTATTCTTTTGAAAAGAGTAACCATTGAGTTTCTTGCCGGCTCTTCTCAATGGAAGCAACATTTCGAACCGGTGGTAACGCTAAAATATTGTTTATATTGACTATTTATAAATGCTCTAATGAGCTTACATGAATAAAAACCTTTTGACTTAGCTTTTCGTTTTCCATATACCGTTATTGTCTGCTTACCCTCTCCTTTCATAGTATTTTTGGTCACGGATGGGCCATTCTCGTATGGACCAATGTCCTCGCAAGAATGGCTCATGTCAAACGTTTTAAAAGACACACAAGACAATTATAAATCTATATCGTGTCTATCGTGTGGGAAAAGGGGAGGCCTTTGCCCAGGAGTGGGACAGCACTATAGGCTAACAAAAAAAAAAAGTGTAGTGCCTGTGGGGCCATCCATTAATTACGTCACAAGAATTTCATGATTTTAAGACCCATCCCCCCCTTGGCACAGCTGGTCACATTTGCGAGACTCCCCCCCTACAGTGTGACGTCACATATTTTTTACAATTTTCAGAAATTTTCAAAATTTTTCGTTATAGTTTAAATTTCGGTTTTAATACTTGGATATATTCGATTTTTAAATGTGACCTCACTTAACTTAGGACCCCTCCCCCCTTGTCACACAGTGTCACATTTCGTCGACCCCCTCCCCCCTAAACGTGTGACGTAATTAATGGATGGCCCCTGTATATTTCTGCACAGCGACTGACTTGTGTAAATTTTTCGACAGTCTGTGGCCGGCTTTTTTGATGTTTCGCTTGTCACTTCCGTGTTCGTGTCTTGTCTATTCTCGTTTTGTTTTGTTTCTTCCTCTCCTGTACCTAATTCCCGGTCCTTTCTTTGTTTTCAGTCGAATGAATGACGTCACGGTATATTCAGTCCATTGAACAGTGCTAGTGACAGTTCAAGTGATATTAGTTTACGTAGGCATGTGTATAGTGTAGTTACCATTATTTAATTTATACATTGTTTTGTGATTTTTTATTAATCGTTAAGGTAGTACTTAGTCCCTCAAGGAATGTCGTCTCAGAAAATGCAACGGCCAAATTTTAAATTCCGAACACAAACGCAACCTATAGGAATAGCTTGCGGAGGTTCGTTCTGAGGCTTCGAATTCGCTCGAAGGTTAGAAACGGCTAACCATTTGCTTCATGTTTTTATAACCTCTAAATTTCCATAGTTTTAAAAACATGTCTATTAAAGATCTTCCTCCATGTTGATACAGCTAATGAATTTATTAATTAAGAAGTAGAAATAAATTCACTTTAAGACTAAGACAAATAACATACGTTAGTTAAACGTCCGTGTTATCTAATCATCGATTTTGATAATTAAAAAGTTGCAACTGGTTGGAGCACTCGGGGCCTCGGAACGACCGAGTGATTGTGACAATCAAACCCGTTACTCTGAGGTACGGAACGACGTCAGAGTGAAAAGTTTGGTAGCCTCAACACGGCCCCTATTGGTTGCTCGTTCGGAAGTGATTAGGTTATGCTGGATACCGTTTCTGTGTTATTTTGTTGTGATTTTATTATTTATTTATTGTTTCAATATTTTTTGTTAGTTATTTGATTTTGTTACGTTATTTTGTGTAACAATCTTGATCTTTATTATCCAAGATCATAATATTTTGTTTCATAAGTACTTTTGTTCTAATGTAAATTATTAATATCCACTTATGTGTTAATGTGATGTACCTAATTAAATGTTATGTACAAATACACAATCTAAATATACTACTTTTTATTGTTAGTCATTTTTATAACGCTTATTAATTAAAGCTGTTAATTTAATAATTAAAAGCTTTCATTCACAAATTGGTACTAGATAGGCAATATAATTACCGTATAGGTATTATATTGTCTGATTAAATTTTTATATCAAACTCTGATTTCCTTAACAATCCGGAACAGCACGTATCGCGATTCAAATACATACATATCCTGCGATATCGTCAATACTGCTGTGATTTGTTGCTCGTGATACTTGTGATATTTCTGATAGCGTAAGCGGTGTGTTACGGGAATTTTCACGGTGCCTTTACCACGATAATTAAGGCGGGTGTACACGTCGCGGCGTGTGACAATAAAAGGTACACATCAGTGGTGCGTTTAGGTCCGGGCTCACGTGCGGAAGGAGGACGGGCGCACGCAGGCCTACGGCTGGAGCCTGCCCGGCAAGACCGGCCAGAGCCAGAAGGGGCCGAGCTCCTGCACCTCGCTGTCCTCTGGAGGAGTGCCGGTCCCGGTACCCGTGTTCTGCAGGTATGTGACATTAGTTCATGTAGGCCTGGCATGTGACATTGACATATGTAGGCCTGTTTTGTGACATTCACTTGTCTAGACCTGGTGTGTGAAAATATAATGGCCGTTTTTCCACCAGCCGGCACGGCAGCGACAACGGCGTGGCGACAGTTTTTGCGGCATTGGTCACTGACAAATAACAACTGTGCCGGTGCGCCGGTGCCGTTGCTGTGCCGGCTAGTGGAAAAATGGCCATTGACTCATGTATAAATAGGCGACAGGTCGAGATGACATTCGGGTTATGAGCTTTTTGCAGAATAAAATCCGAATCAAAATTACCAGGACCCGCAACGCAACAAAATAATTTAATTTAATAATTTTGTGGGCGATTTTAATTGTTTATCGGGTCCTGCTAATTTTGATTCGGATTTTATTCTGCAAAAAGCTCATAACCAGAATGTAATCTCGACCTGTCGCGAACTTATAGGCACGTTATGTGACATTCACTCATCTAGGCCTGATATGTGACAGTAACTCATCAAGCCACTATGTGACATTTACTCATCAGAATTTGACATTAACTCGTCCAGGCCTGATGGCACAAGCCTAGTGAGACATTGCATCTAGCAAAATGTGAGTGGTCGTTTGCAAAGAGGCCTAGAAAAAATATTCTATGATCGACGTATCAGTTTTGGCATTTTCAAGAATTTCAGGGCATTTTTGCAAATATTTTTAGCCTGAAGACATGAAGTGGACACTTAGATCATTGATTGACAATGTCGAATTTAATTTGATTATTTCCGTTAGGCCAATAGCTGAGAACGAGCCTCGGATGTCGCTGCTGTGTGCGGCTGCCGTCAACCTGAGCGGCGGCCGCACCCCCGACGGAGGCTGCATGGTCGGCGGGAGCGTCTTCTACTCAGACCCTGAGGATAAAACTGAAAATCCGATGTCATTAGGTAACTAGTCTAATGAGAATTATTAATGTATTTGAGGTAAAGCCAAGCTAATAATAATAGCAGTGGTAGCCGATTGGTTAAGCACGCGTCTTGCGGGCTTGAGGTCATGGGTTCAAACCCTGGCTCACACCTCTGGATTTTTCGAAATCTATGTGTGAATCATAACTTTAATATGATTATCACATGTTTACGGTGAAGGAAAACATCGTGAGGAAACCTGCATGTCTTTAGACATGTGAAATCCACCAACCCGCACTGGGCCAGCGTGGTGGATTATGGCCTGAATCCCCCTCGCATTGAGGGGAGGCCCGTGCCCAGCATTGGGACGTTAAAAGGGCTAAATTATTATTATTATTATTATTAAAGCCGAGCTGTAGCAAATTGTAGCTGGATGGACTGGCTCGACCGGGGTAGTACCACACTCTCACAGAATGTTGGCGTCAAGTACCTATTACAGCTGCGTTTTTTACGATGAGTGAGAGAGCCGGAAGCCCAACCCTCCCCTCTTCCCCTCTTCTCTTTCTCTTATTTTTTTTACTTTTCTTTTTTTCTTCTCTTTCCCTCCCTCTGTCCCACAACCCTTCAGGTCGGCAACATGCGGCAAGGCGGCGACATAGCGGGCCGTACGCTTATTTGCCATCTTAGTAACATAAAAAAGACTAAGAAATTGCTATTATGTCGTGATGCTTTATTTCTTCTTTTTTCTCGTCTCTCAGCCTACGAAATGAGCAAGGCACAACTCCACTCCCCCGAAGTGGAACAAATAAACGAACAACTCCAATCTACGCAGAACGTCGTCACCGCCGAAAAAAACCTATCGTCCCTCGTATGGGTGTGCTGTTCCAACCAGAATAAGGGTGTTGTCATGGTGATCGACGCCAACAAGCCGGGAGAAGCGATAGACTCGTTCACCGTCACAGATAAACACATCCTGTGCGTGGCGTCCGTGCCGGGCGCGCTGGCTGAGGACTACAGAGACTTTGTGGAGAGAAATACCAGCGCTACTGACGCCAAAGGACGTCCAGACACCTACAACACCAGGACAGAATCAGCTGACGTCTGTGAAGATACTACAGAGTCCAAAGAGGAAAAAGATACCGTGGTAGTTGGCAGCACTCGGCTGGTGAAAGCGATGATCCTCACCCCACCGGGCACTCCGGTGAATGAGCCAGCTGAAACCCAGGACGAGAATCCTGACGTCACCTCCGAAAAGGAGGTGGAACCAGTCCCGCCTGACAGTCCGCCTTTGAGCTCCACGCCTATCAAGAGGGAGCAACAGGGATCCCCGGAGCCGGGTGTAGAGGCTTTCTTCCAGCAGACGAAGGCTGAGGAGGCGGGGGATACCGCCCCCGCCCCTGCCCCTGCCGCTGGCCCCGCCCCCGCCCGCGACATGTCCACCGTAATGGCCACGATGTGGCTGGGCACTAAGAGCGGCAACCTGTACGTGCACTCCGCTATCGGGAACTACGGCAAATGTCTTGCGAGGTGAGATATAATCAATATTGGTATGACTAGTATGACTCTTAGGGTGCGTTTCCACTGAGCGGAGAAGAGCGCTGTGATGGGCCAAGAGCGGAGTGGAGATTTCGAGCAGTGTGATTGGCCAATTCACGGCCGCCAGTCCAACCTAGACATTCGTTGGGTCGGGTCCGGTCCGCGTATTATAGTATCTATAGTCTGATTTTTAATTAGACGAAGTGGGCTGACAGGTTCTTATGTCACTTTTCAATATAAATAGAACAAATAAGGTTCAAATTCGAAATTTTCAGCTGTCAGTTGGTTTCGTCTAATTAAAAATTAGACTATAAGTACCTTCGAACCGCGTTTGACGTGGAGCCTTCTCCAATGATCCGCCTTACTTCTCTAGTCACTAGTTATAGTTGACCCGTCATAGCCAGCTGCAATCGCTCGAACGATCGGAGGTTAAGCAGCGCTTGGCAAGGTCAGTCAGGATGAGGGACCATGTAGTGGCATTTAGCGTCTCCGTAAAAACTCGGTCTCGGTTGTTGTCATCAAGGCAGCAGTCGTTGCCTTGTAAAAGGCCTTTGCGTGACCTGAACAACTGACATCAGGTTGGCCACTAACCACACGATAGGAAGGAAGGAAGTACCTAGATGGGTCCTAGTAGTAATGCTTATCTTGTGTCCACAGGGTGAAGCTCAACGACGCCATACTATCGATAGTGGCGTGCGCGTCGCGTTGCCTGGTCGCACTCGCTGATGGTACGGTCGCAATCTTCGCGCGGCACGCCGACGGACAGTGGGATTTCAACAAATACTGGTTGCTGACTCTCGGCGACCCTAAATGCTCAGGTGACTATTTTTGAGACTAGGGTCATCACTCCCCCTGTTACTCCTATAAGCCAGGATCGACAGTGGTGTCCAACGAAGACGTCGGAACGCATACACATAATGTCATAACATAATTGCTCAGGCGAGGCATGCGAGGCGAGGCATGTGCACGGATCAATTGAATATGTTTTATTTAATAACTTAATGTCCGAATCTATCAAATACAGATTGTACTGTGAGTGAACCATTGTGGAGAGAATTTACAATGTATGGTGAAAACAACATATTTTTAAGTAGAATGAATGAATTTCAATGTGGTAAGTATATTTTATATAATTAGCAAAGTAGGAGGAGCCAATGGATTCATCATATATTATGTGTGAGGCCAACGATTTGGCCTTTGCTAAGCCCCGCTTTCGTTTGGCCAATAGACAATGTCTAAAGGGTGTTGTGTGTTGATCTACTCAGTCGAGGTTACGTTTCCGATCAGCGGTAGAATTTAAGGGAAAAAAATAACATGACAATATGTAAGTGCCCCTGTAGGCCTGAACAAAATAAATAAACATTTAGTATTTTTTTATTTCTACAGTCCTAAAGTTCTCAGTCGTGACATACAGGGTGGTGACGACATAGTGACAATAAATTAAAACACGATCCCTGCTAGTCAATCACAACACATTAAAATTATAAAATTAGGTTTACACCAAAATCCGTATGCGCAAATAGTCTAAACGAAACACAACACCCTTTATAAACGTCTACCGACCTCATAGACTGACCTGTAGGTACAAGCGTGGCAACATCGCTTCGGTGTCGGTGTTTTTAGCGGTATCTAGGCGTAAAGTTAAAATAGTCAAAATAAAAAAGCAATCCCGTGGCAATACCTTTGAATATAATTTAACAATATTTTATGTGCGAACTACTAATGTGATACCCAGTATGTGGTTTCAATTATTGTCATGATGTCGTCACCACCCTGTATATGTTATGTTTTTGTTGGTCAGTCCGCTGCCTGAGCGTGGTGGGGTGCATGGTGTGGTGCGGGTACCGCAACAAGGTGCACGTGGTGGAGCCGCGCTCGCGCACGCTGCTCCACTCGCTCGAAGCGCACCCGCGCCAAGAGAGCCAAGTCCGCCAGATGGCGTGCGACGGAGACGGCGTCTGGGTATGTGTTGTTGCACTCGCAGAAACTCACTGACAGGGGCTTAAGTCGCTTAGCCGTTGAACTGCCATGGCCATTGAGCTGCTATAGTGATTGGCGCTCTGAATGGTCGGCCGATCCTCTGATTGGTCGGTCAGAATTAACCGACCAGGCAGATCAATGGCAATGGCTAAGCGACTTAGAACCCTGGTGCTTTGTTATAATTTTATTTATACAGGATAATACAAATGTGCGAAATACTACTTGGGGATTTGGATGAGTATCGGGAAACGATTATTTTATTATTTATTTGAAATATTAACACTTTTTTCAAATTTATCAAATCTACACAATATTTTCAGAAACTATTTCTTGATTTAGGGGGTGCTACTCTTAAATGCAGTTTACAGTGGTTTCTACCGATTTTATATGTTCTAAGGTCACACGAATGTTGTCACCATTTAGATTTACCTTTGAATTTTGAATATTCAAAGGCCCGGAATTCAGGAATTATTATAGCCAATTTGTGTTGTTGTTATGTGTAAACAAGAATTATCATGGGTTTAAATGCGTCCCTCTTAAAACTAACACCCTGTATAAATATATATTTATGTCCCTAGGTGTCAATAAAGATGGATTCCACGCTCCGCTTGTACCATGCTCACACGTACCTGCATTTGAAGGACGTGGATATCGAGCCCTACGTAAGCAAAATGCTCGGCACTGGGAAACTGGGCTTCTCGTTAGTGAGGATCACGGCCCTCCTCATCTCATCCGGGAGGCTGTGGATCGGGACCAGCAACGGCGTCGTCATCTCCGTGCCCCTCTCGGAGGGCTCCAGCCCACAGCCTTCCACCTCCCGGTCTCTGCAAGGTGAGTTCAAACCATCAAATTCGGAGTTCATCAAATTTCAGTTTAAACTCCTTTTTCTTATGTATTTTAGTGGTTGACAAAAACAATGGCCGTAGCTTCTCGTTGTATTTGCGCGTATTTTTTCTCGGCAGCTGACGGAACGCGCGACGCATACGACACCGGCCTTTCGAGTCCATCACTACCTATCTGCGATAAAATCGGCCCCAGTCCACTGGGTGAAGCATCCACAGTTAAAATCAATTTCGCCTCTGGGTCAAAATGTGTCAAAACATTTTTAGATGCCATAATACTTATGTTACTAAATGCCTCGTCATGGTCCTTTGTCCAATGCCATGTTACATTTTTATACAAAGGACTCAATATTGATGACGCATTTGGTAAAAAATTACGGTAATAATTAGTTAGGCCTAAAAATGACTGTAATTGCGAGACGTTTTGTGGCCTAGGCCTTTCTCTATTATAGGAATTGGTTACAAATAAATTTTCTCTGAAACAGGCCCTAACTACTAGTACTACTAGTTATTATCGATAAACGAACTAAGTTCTTAACGGGTAACTGTGATTATTATAAAATTATAATACACCATCACGAATGAGAATCCGTAACGAATTTAGTTGAGAATGCAGATTTATAGAGCTAAGGAATTCGTTTTGAGTTCATTTGTCGACCTCGAAATGATTCTGATTGCGTTGCTTTTATAAGGATGATGGGCAAACATATATGAAGCATGGGCCCGCCTCCAAAATTAATTACTAAACTATTAAATTAAAGGTCTATATAAATATAAGTTCATCATCAGGGAGGCGCATGCCAGAATTTGCTGTGTGTCTGGAGTTATTCGCATTTTGCCCATTGTCTTTTGTTTAAAAACGTGTAAGGCCCGCCTCATACAAACGGAATTCCGTATACGGAATTTCGGTTCGAAATATTGAATCGGGATTCCCAACGCAGTAAATCCATCCAAATGTATGGACTTATCGCGTTCGGAAACCCTGATTCAATATTTCGAAACGGAATTCCGTATGTATGAGGCGGGCCTAAAAGTTGTTAACGCTTGTTCCTGCAGCGCCGTGCCCCACCGGCAACATCCCGTGGTGTTCGATGGCGCACGCGCAGCTCAGCTTCCACGGCCACCGCGACGCGGTCACGTTCTTCGTGGCGGTGCCGGGCGCCCCCGCCGCCCCCTCCCCCGCGCACTCGCCCGACTCCCCGCGCCGCGCCTCCCCCGTCCCGCCGCCCATGCTCGTCATCTCCGGCGGGGAGGGGTACATCGACTTCAGAATAGGTAACTATACTGCTTCAGCTGTGCCTTGACTAACACCGTTTACAGAAAGCCTCGCGAGGAGGGTGGTACACCGGCGATGTGAGCAAGGCAATGGATAAACGCTGAGGTCCGACCGATACTAGTTTCGTAACTCAGCCAAAATCTAGAATAAAGGCGGAAACCCACCGCGGCGCACGCTACGCACGAAATGACGTGGCTTCCGTTAGCTGCGTGGGTTCATTTGTTCGACATGACGTCAATGACTTCATTTCGTGCGCCGCGGTGGGTTTCCACCTTAAAATAAATACTCGGTCGATACAGAGGGCCTACTCTGTTTCAAACGAAAACGAAGTTTCGGACGAAATTCGCGTATTTCCTACTACGTTTCTTATTGATTCCGACATTTCTTACGAACGAAAATTGTTTGACGTCTTCGTCGTCGTCGAATCTAAACGTTAAACAATTTTCATTCGTAAGAAATGTCGGAATCAATGAGAAACGTAGTAGGAAATTCGCGAATTTCGTCCGAAATTCCGTTATCGTTTGAAACAGAGTAGGCCCTCTGAAATCGAGACCGAGAAAAGATATGATATAGAAAAATCGAGAGAAGTCTATCAGTCAAGCGAGCGAGGCTACACGCTTTGCTCGCTCGCACTCAAAAACTCGCGCTCGCAATTGGTTAAGTGCAGGAGTGAGTTTTTTTGAGAACATAGGGATTTAGTTATTTTTATGTTGAGCTTTTTGTTTAAGTTCCACGATAGGTTAAGTGGGTACTCAATACAGAGAACACAATAATATCCAATTAAACTGTCACACATCCTAACAGTCGTGATTAACAATTGAGTCACCTGTCACGAATGTCATGTCATGTCATGAATTGCCGGCTCTGAATTGAGAATTTCGGGATATAATCATTACGGTCATGAAAACGTCAGGTCTGCGCTAGCGTCAAACTTCACCATTACATGTGATTCCGAATTCTGAAATTACATTCATCTTTTATCTAATTTCAAATTCCTTTTGTAAGATGGAACTTGACAGATCATCCAGTCCGTCTGTCCGTCCGTCCTTCTGTCCCGGGTTGTCACAGTGCCATAACTTTCACAGCTTTGACGGAAGTTGATAACATTAGGTACAAAGATAACTTTACAGTCGATATCAATTTCAAACTATAAAATGTTATAAATAAATAAATATAAATATAACGTCACGACTTTTATCCCCATTCGGAGGGTAGTCAGAGGCTTGAGTGGCCATACACCACCACATTGTGGAGGTATTAAGCCAACTCAAAGCCCACGTTTCACCAGATAGTCAGAACCCAACGTGACAGGTGGTGAACCTTGTCGCCGTGTATACAGGAACTGACTAAAACTGAACTAAAATGTTATAATATTACTTTTTTGGCCACTTTTATAATGCCCGCGTTAAAGTCCGTTTTCAAATATAAAAAGCCACTCATTTTGTATTGACCCTCGTATTATTATACAAATTCGATTACTGCCCACAAATTCTCAATTCATAGACCGGAACATGGAATACAACATTACCAAATTCATCTTCAAAACAAGCAATATGCACGTTAGTTTAGCGGGAATAACCGCGCGCCGGTCCCTCCCGAGCTTCGCTTAGTAATCGTAGGCCAGTATTAATAAATCCATCTCAAAGTTGACATCGATCTTAAGATACAGTTTTGACGTTTAATCAAACTGGAACATTTTTTTTATTCATGTAAGCTATATGTAGCGTTTATAAATCGTCAAAAAACAATATTTTTGCGTTACCACGGGTTCATAATGTTGCTTCCATTGAGAAGAGCCGGCAAGAAACTCAATGGTTACTCTTTTCAAAAGAAAATGAATTATTGTATACATTTTCAAACAGCAACGCTATGTGAGCAGGCAGGCATTAACACATTGTGAATAAAAAATAGAAAACAGAATTAGGTATTTAAACAACAAAAAAAACTAGCCTAAAAAGCTGTGCATGCCTACTCCCATTTTACGGTGAAATCAATATAACGTGTAATGTATGGAACATCTGGCAAAAACAGCATCTTAAGTTCGATCTCAATCTTGAGATCGATTTATTAATACGGGCCGTAGACAACTAGTACGCTTCATATGCTTATTATACACATAGTATTAATTCCCTAGTCCGGTAGATGGTGGAGTTGACTCATGAATTTGTGCCTATTGTTTGATTTGAATTTTAGGTGTTTTCTACTAAAATGTGTTTTGTTTTGCTTATACATGGAGGAGAGAATCATAATATATACGGATAGTCCACTCATAGTCACATTGTCCCTTACAATGGCAGGGCGGGCGCATTAAACACAAATACTTGTGAATCGTGGCCAGTAAATTATATCTCAAGAGTGCACTCAAGTTCATTCTCAGACTAGACAGCGAAATACCAGCGAAAATAAATAAAATCAATATGGTATCATTATTGACGCTTCCAGTCAATGTTATTCATAGATCATTGCGTTCAGAGCTCTAAGTCGCTCAGTCATTGTGGCGCCACTATAGCATTTTGCTATTGTGATCGACCCTCTGATTGGTTGGTTGATTTGGACCGACCAATCAGGCCGATCAGCCGGCCGGTTGACCAATCAGAGGGTGCCCAGGCGCACTGTCACTATAAATACTGGACAAACTACACAAGATCCAGCGCTCGCGCTTTCATTGTGAATATAGCCTTAAGTTCGATACAGACCGGAGCTGAAAAACGCTGCGCGCTTACGCCGAAATACGAAACGAAATGATTCGGCTGACGGATCGTAACGTTTTCCTCCGACGAAAGTTTTTTGGAAGGCCCTTGGTCTCCTATTAAATGACATAGGCCGCTTACAGCGTCACGCGTACGCCGCGTCACAATGTAACTATAGAAAGGGCACGCTGACGTCAGCGTGTGTGAGAAAACCACAAGAGTACATTTCTATAGTAAGCATTGTGACGCGGCGTACGCGTGACGCTGTAAGCGGCCAATGTCGTTTAATAGGAGACCAAGGCCGAAGTGTTCCGGATTCTTTCGAGGGTCCACGAAAGAAGAAACGTCAAAACACGACTATCGAATCCGAACTTCGGGTCCGAAACACTCGGTGTAGGAAAACGTTACGATTCGTCAGCCGAAGCATTTTGTTTCGTATTTCCGAGTAGGCGCCCTGTCGTTCTGTTCGTGGTTCGACCCCGGTCTGTCTCCGCCTTTATCATCATTTTAGTGGAAAACGGTACTAAATAGGCAGTCTCCGATTCATTGTTTAATCGCCCCGGTTTTCTTTTGTTTCGCCTATATAGAAGAGCATGCTGATGATGACGTGCACGATACAGCCGACCACGTCATCGTATGGCAAGTCCAAAGGGACATTATGAGAATATTATAAACATTACTAGTCAACGGTACGTTGAATTTTGAATCAGCATCGCTTGCTCCATCTAACCTATCTATTAACACTACATATAATGCATGTAGCGTATTAATAACATAGCAACAATGTTTCCGATTCGCGACAAATTATTTGAATTTTCCAAATAGTTTTCATATGAGTGAAATCGAAATCGTGGGCAATATTTTAAACGGTGATTCTACACATGATTCAAAATATTTAGTACCAATTACTAAGGGGACTGGCCCTAAGCAACTCGGCCGAGTGGTCGACCTAGTACTAACATCGACATAAAACGAAGCGAGTAGTTCAACTATTTACCGGTAGATAGAACTATGAAAATGAAAAAACAATGACCACGTTTTTTTTTTCATACATATATCTAATAAGGGCACCTCTTTCTTTAGTCTTTACTCTGTGGGTATAACAGTTAAATGGTTTGCTTATTTGCTTACCGAGCAATATTTTTTATCAATAGATCTTTTTATTTGTTTTCCCCAAATATTCTGAATCATGTGTTGAGTCATATTTTAAAATATTGCCCACGATTTCGAGTTCACCCTGTATACATGATTTGATTTATTATTAAACTCTGCTACCTCTGTGAAATCATATTCGAATATTTAAATGAAATTAATGTATGGTTCCACTGTGTGTTAAAATACACCAGAAATGTTGAAACACATTAATGTAAGTACTTCATAATTTGTCGCCAATAGGACATAATTATTATGGATGTGTAAAGTTTACAATGCGTATGCAGTTATATTACTTGATATGGACATATTTGAATAAACATATGACCCTGAAAGAAAAAAAATGTTGTACGGTATCTGATGAAACAGCATAGTATACAATATGTTAAAAAAACCCTGTCCGAGCCGAAACCGGTATTTAGGTTTCCCAATCACATGACCAAATAAAAAATAAATCATGATAGTAAACATATTATTATGAGCTATGAGCTAACTATTATGAGCGACTGTAGCCTAGGGGTGAACAGGTTGGGCTAGCAATCAGAAGGTCCCAGGTTCGATCCCCGGTGGGGCATGCACCAATGGATGAATTTTCATCTATGTGCATAATTTACAGTTAGCTTACGGTGAGGGTAAACATCGTGAGGAAACCTACCTATCCCTCGGGTTAGGTAATAGTCAGTTCCTGTATACACGGCGACAAGGTTCACCACCTGTCACGTTGGGTTCTGACTATCTGGTGAAACGTGGGCTTTAAGTTGGTTAATACCTCCACAATGTGGTGTATGGCCACTCAAGCCTCTGACTACCCCCGAATGGGGATAAAAGTCGTGACGTTACATTTACATACATAAACATATTAATGACAATTTAAAATGCCATTTTTTTTTGCCTTTTTCCCTCAAAATGTAGCAAATTTAAAAAATATGACAACACCGTTACCGGAAGTAATTATGTTAGATCGTGTGGCGGCACCTCTGACCACAAAGTATGTGATGACGTCATTTTATGTTTTTTTTTTTATGTAAACGGGGTATTTGTTTTCCAAAAAATATGGGAGGCCATTGCCCAGCAGTGGGACACTTATAATACAAAAAAAAAAAAAAAAAAAAAAGTTTTTTTTTTTACAAAAATAGAATCTAATCTCGATACCCAACAATACGTTTTCGGGTCGGACAGGGTTTTCTTAACATGTTGTAGAAACTCAGAAGTGTACTTGGTCCACAACCACATTTCGCCTAACATATGGGGCCGAAAAGTTCTCGAGTGGCGGCCGCGCACCGGAAAGCGTAGCGTGGGTAGGCCTCCCACAAGGTGGACCGACGACCTGGTGAAGGTCGCGGGAATCCGCTGGATGCGGGCAGCGCAAGACCGGTCATTGTGGCGAACCTTGGGGGAGGCCTATGTCCAGCAGTGGACGTCTTACGGCTGAAATGATGATGATGATGATCAAATGCTAGTAATAATTACTACCAATACTATTTTACAATACTAGCACAGATATTTTCATGCTCTTGTAAATTTTTACACATTCCAATTAAACGGCGTTATGCAATAGCAAATCAAGACTCGATAAATATGAGTAAACCAAAAAAGTTATCACTCGCAACTGTCGGTCCCACGCTTTCATTTCATAACGTTTCTTTTGCTGTGTTTGGGCTGTAACACCTTCTATCTAATTCTATGACATTTTCTCGCAATATAAACCTGCTATGTAATTTTTTTTATTTTTATTTAATTTTGTCTTTTGATATTGGACTACCGATTTAGTTTTAAATAAATTTTTATTCTACTTATTTTACATTTTTTTTTCTTCCTCATAAGAATGAGTGATCCTTTATTGCATAATGCCTATCCTCATACTAAAACATACATCGGGACAAAGCCATCTCCATTACTAACATCCGGGTTTTGACTAATCACTAAACAAAATATTATTTGTTGCTAACGTGTATATTGCTAATACGAATGTACAGTAGTGTGTAAATATTAACAGTTATTTTACATAAACCGTTATTTTATATAACTGTTATAAATACAATGTTATAACTATTATAAGTATTTCAACTGACCGGCTGGGGCCGTGTTCGGAGTTGGGCTAAAAATAATTACAATTAATTAATTGCAATTGAATTTAATTGTTAATTGTGTCAATTAAATTTAATTGCAATTAATTATTTTTTTTCCAACTCTGGCCGTGTTTTGACCATGAGATATACGGGGAAGTTGGCCGCCCTTACATTCAAGGGGCGTTGCAATAGATGGTTTTTAAGGGCTCATTACCAACACATTAACGGACCGTTAGAAACTAACCGTTTCATGTACTGGTAACAAAAGGTTACTGCTCTAATGGTCCGTTAGTGTGTTGCTGAACTCTGCCCATAATCTGTGATCGGGGTGGAACGGGAAAGAGCTATACAGAAATATATCACCGTTTGTAGTTTTAAAGCATTGCGACGTCACTTGAACTGAATCAACTTTAGCTGCAGTAGTACGCAGGCCAAGACAAGACACTGAGTCGCTTTCGCTCTTTCTTAATTCATCATATGAGAGAATGAGACGATTGATATTTCGTTGGTTCCGTCTTGTGGTCGTGCTACGAGTTCTGCCTTTAGCAAGCTGACAGTCTACAAGCGTTTCTAAACGAAACATTTTCTTAGTCTATGGTTTCTACATATCGTTACGGTGAAATGTATGGGAATGATACTATAGTCCATCCAAACCCTCGTGCCACGCGGGACCATAAAACGTGGAACGGAACAGGGCATATTGCGCGCTCCCTTGCACTTATGGGCCCGCCCATAAGACTTATAAGTGCAATATACTCCGGAAACTTTTATGGCTTTGCGTGCCACGAGCGTTTGGAAAGGGTATAGTCACGTGATCTACCTGTCGACAGATCATATCATCTCCATACATTTTAGCGTAATAAGGGATAATCCCAGTCCAATAGATAATGTGTGAACATTTCCCCAGCGGATTCAGAGATGGAGGACAGTGTGGTTGTGGCCGAGGACGGGTCGTCGAGCGGCCACAGTTCGCTCGCTGAGCGCGCGGCCAAGAGCCACCTGATCGTGTGGCAAGTGGCAGCCGCCTAACGCAGGGCCGCCCGCGCGCGCCTCGACTCGGACTCGGACTACGTGTACGTGTGTATATCGGCCAAGCCAGCGACGCCCATCAACGCGTAAGCGGCACGTGAATAGGACCGCGGTGTTGGAGACGTATGATATTCCATTTTGCTATCGATATAGATTTGACACACTTTTTAATGCTCCTAAGTCGACATAAGTAAAGGTTATTTCAGATTGAGAGTTATACAATCAGGTACTCTTACCCCCTTAGCGGCTTAGCGTAGGCGTAGCGTAAGCTTATCCTATTACGCGCGTAGGACGCGAGCATTACGAGCACGTACATTTTCTAACAAGTCTGCCACACGAGGTGTAGCGTAATACGATACGCCTACGCTACGCCGCCGTGTGCGAAGGGCCTTAGGTTAATGATTGGTTACCGCGAGAGCGATCCGCGTGCGCAAAACTAAAAATCTATGAGTATTATTTTGTAACTCTGCCGTGTGTCCACTGGCAAGTAACTTCCGCAATTTCTTGCAGAAGTCACTTGCCGACGTGTTTCCACTGACTGCAATTTTACACAACCGCGTACATGTGGGACTTGCAGCAAGTTCGGCAAGTCGCAGAAGTCCTCTTGCGTGAGTGTTTACACATTGGAAGTCGCTTGCGCAAGTAAACTTGTGCATGTTTTCTTGCCAGTGGACACACGGCATAAGGCTAGGCACGCACGTAACAGCAAATATTGAGCAAATTCTTGGCCGCCTACTGCACGGGCTCCTATGAGCGATCATACATCAGATTGGCGGAAGCCAGGCTGGCCTTAGGGCCATGAGACCAATGGTAGTTGATCGATCATGGAGTTTAAACTATCGATTCTATATCGAAGACGGGAGATTTCATTATCTCCAGTAGTTTAAGCTACAATTGATCTTATGGCCTTAAAAAGTGTAAAAGGTGTTTAATCTTTTTGGATGTCATACATCTCCAAATCGTCGTTTCTGGATCCACGCGAAGTGATAGATCAGGCGAGTTGTTAGATCAGTATTCTAAATAATGTTCTAAATCTTAGAAGTTTGGTTGCATTTTGCAATTAGGAATTGATTTGTTAACATAGAGTCGGCCCTTCGTAATCCATTCTCCTATTCACGTCCCGACTGAACTGGGAGGTTCGTGTCGAATGGCATATCTGTAAGGATATCTGTAAGGATAGGACTGTTTTATATTTCGTTTTAAGTATTAATACAAGTATGTAAGCAATATAATTGGCATCTGTCTCTTTTGAGACAGGTGCATGCCGCGCCCGAGCTCTCAATTTTGACGTCGGCACGTATAAACAAGGTCATAACATGCCTGCTCGAGCGACGCATGCGAGGCATCTAGACGTACCAATTTGGTGCGTGCGTGCCTCCCATGCCTCGCCACTCATGCTATGACATTGTATTTATGCTTTTTGACGTCAAAATTGAGTGCTCGGGCGAGGCATGTGAGGCATCTGGTCTCACCAATTGACTAATACACTACTCTCAGAATCGACTTGAATAGTAGGTTATATAAAAAATACGTATTACCTAATATAAAACTGTCCCAGTAACTTTGTCACAATCATCCCTAATCAGTCGGGTTTTTCCAACTACGTTTATTATACACGTCACTACGTCTCGGCCGGGTTGAACCGCGCACGGCGACAAACTTACGGACACTACACTAAATCATCGTAATAGTTACTAGTGTGCTTAAATATTCGGCTAATTATCGTTTCTCGGCGCTATAGTATTAGTTCACATGGACGGAATGCAAGAGGATCGTGTCCGCGTGATACGCGAGCTGGACGGTTGTCTGGCATCATAGCTTTTAGTGTTATACGGATGCGAGATTGCTAAAATCGGGGATAAGAGTAATGCTCGAGTGAATTAAGAGTAGCACGCTTGAATTATGTGTGCTTGACGGTTCTCTTGCGTTCCGCATGGTGTTGCCAACGTCAAGAACCCGATAGGGCCCAGGGCCCCGGGGCGCCCGGCCTGGTGCCAGCTTAATCTCAATAAGAATTTATGTACAAGATTGTAACCACCAAAAATACGTTTTATTAGTGCTAGTTAAAAATATATAATATTATATAGGTTAATGATAACATTTTTTATAATTATAAAACCACGTATAGATATTAATTCTCTCATGAAATGTGACCATTCGGGCTGTGGCTGTTGTCTGCATCACAATTTTTATTTTATTTTCAATTTTATTTATACAATTTACATTTTTATAGCGTTCCAATGAAATTATACAAACACTAATCACGTTTTACTTGCATAACGGATTGCGGACATATTTTAAATATATTTTGTGTACCGCATAAATATTTTTATTGAGTTCTGTCGACTGAATTAATATTTTTTATTAAGTTGACTTGTACCGGTTTTATGTTAATCTATTGACAAATGAATAATGGTGCATACATAGTTTAAGTGTAATTATTTGTCGTACTGTGTTCACTACGACGCGAGTATACCTTTCACAACATTCACAACACCCTTCATTTGCATACGCCATAAATAATTTAACATGTAGCAACAAAACAGATACAGTTAATAATATGATATTAACCAATCTCGCTATACGCCATCATATTATCTGAAGTGTCCTCTCTTGAATGATCCATGGTTCTGATAAAAAGAGAGGTTCCCTTTCTAACTACCGATATCAGAGCCCACAAAGAGTGAGATAGCGATAGATCGGTTAACACTAGAGCTATTCGGAGGGCTCCACGCTCAGTATTACACTACCCGATATTTAGGGTCCCTAACTCTCGGATAATCATAGAAGTGTAATGTTACACCTCCCTGAATTAGGGTAAAGATCCCTTTACTAAATATCGGGTGGTGTAATACCCACTTTAGGGTTCACACAAAAATGGCAGCGGAATAAGGAAATTATCAGGCATTTTAAACTTTATTTACATTGTGAAAGAACAGTAGGAAATTTCAGGCCGCTGCCATTTCATTGTGAATGTACACTTGGCTCGCCAACATTTACGACTGCTGGCATATGACAGGAACTGTAATAAACTAAGTCCTGTCAAAAACACGAGTTTTAGTTCTTGTAACGGTACAGGAGTCAGTCGTCACTATACCTACACTCGCGCGCACTTGATCCATTCTGTAAGTGCACCAAGGGTAGTGAGTATTATCCCAGACGTCCAAAAATATCGCGAAACTAGCACACCGACTGGTCCCAAACTAAGAAACGGTTGTACTACATATTTCTACCAATCAATATACTGGGGGCGATCCCAGCGACACCCAGACCGGGGCAAATTACAAAAAAAGTTTCCCAAATTTGTCCGTGGCGGGAATCGAACCTGCAACCACTCGATGCTGAGCCGAGCGGTCAACGAACCACTTCTAACGTCGGCCTTACAGAGTAGGTCGCGTGCGCGCGCAGTGCACAGTATAATGTAAGTCAGTATAAAGTGACGATATTTTTTGTATATACTTTAGTTTTGTTTGGTTCGATGTGTACTCATGTTTATTATGTAGAATTTTAAGTAGTGCTATATGAGATCATAACATAGATATAACAATTGCAGCTGGCGATGGTTAAGGGTCCCCGTTTTAACTTTACAGAACATTAAAACTCGTATTAATAAATGCATCTCAAAGTTGAGATCGATCTTAAGATGCAGTTTTGACGTTTAATTTATGGAACATCTGTCAAAAACAGCATCTTAGGATCGATCTCAACTTAAAAAACGAGCCTATGACATGCTTCTTTTAGAAGCTTCTTCAGAGAGACTCGTGCGTAGCGTAAGCTGCATTGGATTACCGGCTTTACATTTTAATAGTTTGTTTCTTACCATAGAAATGTACTTATAACCAATGACTTTTTATATTATAGACCTGACAGACACGAAAATTTGTGTTCTAAAAACAGCAGATAAACTATACAAGCCATATACGCCAGACCTGTTATTAGTAATAAATAAATATACATTGTAGCGTTATAGATCGATCGATTTATTAATGCCGGGATAAATGTTTTGCCGTACTTTACAATGTATGAGCAAGACAGCAATATTTTGTTTAGTATCTTCTTCTTATTTAAGTGTCATCTTTCCTCTTCTATTATTATTATCATGCTTTTAGAACCTGTGGGGCCATCCGTCAGCCGAAACGTTTAGTTTCGTATTTCGGAGTTGCGCCCCACTGTTCAGAATCATCAGACAACTTTTATACATGAATATGGTTTTTTGACTGTTTTACCATAGAATATCTGTCCAAACGCCATATTTATTTGGCGCATAAAAGTTATCCAACGATTCTGTAACCCCTTAGTATTTGTAGACAACAAAATAGGCTGAACTAACGATACAGTTAGTTAATCCGGTGTGCCAATAGAATTAGCGTCAGTATACACTTCTCATTAAAAAAATCTAAACAGTACTGCAAGTACTATTCAGGCATTTAAATAAAAACAATGATTGATATCATTAAAAAAATACACCAATAAATAGCTGGCAGTTTAGTCTGCACAATGGTGTACCACAATTCCAAATTGGAATTAAAATTTTAGAATTTTCATCCAATAAATGAATGTAGGTGTTTAGATTATTTTTTTATGAGAAGTGTATATCTACAGAAACAAATAAAAAAAACTTTGACGTATCCTTAACCAACGCCGCCTGTAAGTGCTAGTCAAAATATCGACATAGTGATGTAAATTTTAAATAGGCTTACATTGTTTTGCTAATATTAGTCGTAATTTTATTATTGGTGTTGACTCGAGCTATGTAATGTGAGATCCCCTGCGCGTGGTATTTTAGGTAGATTCTCATTTATAAAAAATGAATTGATTTGTCATCAAGATAATAATAAAAATAAGGGACTAATGATATGTGCTGACTACGGACGTATTTCAATAAAATGTAAATAACAAATTAGATATTTGTGATTTTCATGATTCTGCTCTCCTAGTTGATATAACATTATAATTAAAAGATTGTTATTTGTAATTACAAAACAGGGCCGTTCTGTTCTTCACTAGAATACCTAATTATGTGACACCAGCGCTGGTAGCACAACCGACTGGGAGAAGACAAAACGCGGAATAAATCTATTTTGTCTCATTCTCTCCTATGCATTAAGTAAGATAGAGAGAGAGAGCGACTCGGTGCGACATAATGCGTGACAAAAGTCTTATATAGGCGCGTGTGCTAGCCCTGCAGGTTTTGTTATGGTTTCTTTTTTCGAGTTTAAGTTGGAGTACTCGGGATCTCACATAAAATGTGTATTGACTGAACGCATAATATAATTTAAGATTGGTTTTCATTGTCAATGTTTGGGATTCAGTAGGTAACGAAATAAGTATAATTTAATTTCCATATTATTTTTTTAAATTATTTTTTATGACTTATGAATTGGTTACTTTGCACTTTACTCTAGTTTAATTATAAAGTGACGTAAATTTTATTATGATTTTATTTATTTTTGTAAAAAATCCGGCTGGTTCCAAGAAATGACGATTTATTAATTGCAATAGGTAGCCGAAATGTATGAACATAAATTAAAATGTAATATTGCCTGTAACTAGCCATAAGAAAAATATAATTCATTCATTGTCATGTATTTATATATTCACTACATACAGATTTACTGAGGCGATCTTTAAATAATTTTATTAATTTAATTGTAAGTATAGAAGCCGGGGCATTAAACCTGATAATCGTTAAATGGTGATCGACCTCGTTCCCTCTCGCTTGCACAGTTAAGCTTCTCTGTACGAAGGAAAGGGAACGATGTTGATTACCATTTTCGATTAAATTCTCATTTTTATCGACTCGGGTTATAAATTAACACATTGATTACCTGACTTTTGTTTAATAAATTAATAAATGGCTGGAGATAATTTTTTTTTTTTTTTTTCCTTGTAATGCCTATGCTTTAGGCGGTTGGATTATTCCTTGATCGTAGGTTGGATCTAATGCGGGTATTACACTACCTACCAAAAATTTAGGGTCCCTAACTAACTCTTATTATCAATCTCTAATGCAAGTTTTAGGGCTTAACGGACTTTCAGCTCCTGCATTTAATAAAAAATATTGTATAATCTATGACAACAAAAAATAGAGAACGTTTCGTCCAGCGCGAACGCAGGGTACCTATCTATTTCATAGCTACACAGCTTTGATCTTTCTATGATCGAAGGAACACAGCAAGAAATATATCGATGGTAGGTACCATAGATCTAATACTAAAAGGACTGCACTAAGCACCTGGGCCCGAAGACTCATCGATATAGAAAAGACTTAGACTCAACAAGTTAGTCCAAATCGTGTCACCACTCACCACCAAATGTACGTTAAATTAAAAAAGTACGTTGAATTCTATTGTCATACAAGCTGTCAAAAACCTCTCCTATAAATGACCTATGTGCGTAACCTGCAGCTGTAGTGTGGTTAGTACAGGCAAGCTAGACGGGATAACTGCGCGCGGGAGTAGGATGGCACAAGGTCGCTCTTTCTTTAGTCTTTTCTATACCGATGCGAAGACTCCACTAGGTCCGTGACGTCATCTCAGTAGGCGTGACTTAAGTCAGTGTGCTGTCGGCGCGGGGCGTTCGTCCTGTGCAGACGTTCGCATCCCAAATATAATTCTATATCGACACTAGATGGCGTCCCTTTGTACATAATTTTTACCATCCTGCACTTAGTGACTTCTATTGCAAAAAGATAAACTACGTGCTAACATCGACATAAGACGAAGCGAGTAGGTAGTTCTGCTATTTACCGGTAGATAGAAATAATCGGGAGGGGCAGTATCTTATAAATTGCATCCCATTTCTTAACCCTCACCACCCGCGCCAACCCGCGCGATTGTCCACGCGTTGTTTCATAGGAAAATCTAATAAGAACATCTCTTCTTCGTATTTGCTTTGTGGTAGGTACACAGACAAGCGACATTGTAAATTCCCAAATAAACGAACGCATGGACGTTCTAAGCACGAACCAAATATGGCGCGAAAGTATAGTAGATCTATGAACATGTCTATGGTCGTCATAGAAGTTATTATGTCAAGCTGACTGTCAGTTCAGTAGTGATGTATAAAATCGTTTATTTTATGATTATTAATTCACTTTTAATCAATTATAAATTATCTATATTTTTCAATTGATATTATTGCTACATTATAATAAATTAATGTTCACTATATGGCACTACAAATTTACTATACCTTATACTTTCTACGATCTAAAATCTTTGGGTCACTTTCCAAGATAATATTTTATATTATGCTAGATTAATGTAATAATTACACGCATGCCACAAATTGAGGTTATGTTAACGTTTGTCAAGGATTATGCATGATTTAGCTTAAAATTAAATTTTATATCATACCCAAAAATTTCTAGTCATAAGTCAAAACATTAGCTAAAATGTTCCAATTTATAGTAAACAAAGTGATCATTATTAATCGATACTGTACATCACTAATGATGTCAATGTCAACAAGTCAAAGACCAAAGGTGTCAAAATAAAAAAGAGTTGATATTTTACATTTATTTGAGCAGTGAAAATAAATACTAAAATCCAACAGAATTAGTAATTCAACGAAGGAATTTATTTTCGAAACATGTCCGAAGAGGATATAGAAAAATGGACTCGCGAGGGGCGTAACAAAGGTAAGAATTTAACTTTATATTTTGAAGCAAATTTCGCTTACCTATGGTGCGTTCCATTCACTGTTAATTTTGTTATTTTCGTCCACAAAACTTAAAAACGATAATAATGATCACTTTCAGTACAAGTTGGTTCGAGTGGAACGGCATTTATGAACGTAAATAACGAAAATTTCAAAATACAGTGAATGGACGCACCACTATTGTGTATACGACTGAGGTAAGCAACATAAATAGAATAAGTTGATTTTTGACCCACTTTGAAATGTAACACCCGTATAATTCGCCTCATTCGTCTGACAGTGATACACATGTCTCCGAGCCATTCCAGCTTCGAGGTCCTGGATCCGCACGACCCAGTGCTGAGTCGGCTCGCGACGCAATTGTTCAGGCGTACCAATGACTATCTTCAAGGCGAAATGGTGGCCGGCCAGGTGAATATGTTATGTCTGTGATAAAGTATACTCATCAAATCAAAAGTATATATTTTCACGTAAGCTTGTTAAAGCAATTATAAATTTTCAAATATAAACAATATTTTTGCGTTACCACGTGTTCGTAATGTTGCTTCCATTGAGAAGAGCTGGCAAGAAACTCAATGGTTACTCTTTTCCGAAGAATAATTGTATACATTTTCAAACAGCAATGCTATGTGAGCAGGCAGGCATTACAACATTGTGAATAGCAAAATACAGAAATTAGGTTTACTATAATGTAGATAGTCTATAATCATTTGGCAGTAGAGCCAAGCTGTAGCTAAATTACTGCAGATCATATATGGGCTAGCTCAACCGGGGTAGTACGACCACACTTTCACAGATGATTGGCGTAACGTAGCTATTAAGCTGCATGTTGTATGTTGAGTGAGAGAGCAGACTCGCGTCGCCGACAAAAGTGTTGATTGCACATTGACAGCACAGCTATCTAGACGGCCACATTTTGTATGCTATAGTAACCTGTGTACACATAATTGAACTACTATATTTATGTGCATATCTCTTACAGGACCATTATATACTTCTCGAGGAGATCAACAGGCTGGCCATCACGAAGTACGCCGACCTCCGAAACCTGGCCGTCAATCTGAACAAAACGCTTACTGAATATAATGAAATGTGTGAGTATTTTGCATATTATAACTTCACTTCGACTTCACTGTACATAGGTTGTCTGAAAATGCTCAAGGTTTTGTGGACTAAGAGCAAATTCACCAACACATTAACAGACTGTTAGAGCAGTAGCTGCCTTTGATGTACTAGTGACAATCCGTTTACTGCTGTCATGTCCGTTAGTATGTTAGTAAACTTAGCCCTAAAAGGAAATATTTATACTGTTGCAGATAATCAGCAAATCAAGCCGCTGCTTCTCCAAATCGATATGATAGACTCTCTGGTGTCCAAGTTTGAAGAAAACGCTTACCGTCTGGACAGCTACACGAAGCAACTCAAGACACGACTGAAGGAGCTCGAGGAGAAATAATTCTTTGACTACACTGGACAACAGTTTAGCTTCATATCTATGATTGTGACTCAGGTAAGAAGTCGTAGTATACCAAAGTTATGTGAGCAGAACAAGTAATCATTGAAAATATCAAACAATGAGATAGCTACAAATTTTAGAAATGAAGCAATTCTATTGGTTGATAAACTGTTAATCCACAGTGGTTGGACTGGTTTCGGTGCGGCCCCATTAGCGCGTTGCGTTGCGTCGTCGCAAGATTTTTTACTGGCGCATCACCCTCCCCCGCTTCGTCTCTCGCCCGTCGACCCTTTGATCCGTTTCGACGACGCAACGCAACGCGCTAGTGGGGCCTCGCCCTAACTAGCATTACTTTGGTGCCTACATAGTTTGTAACATGTAGATAGTCGCTTCTTACATTCCAAATATTATTTATTTTGAAATATTATGTTTTTTTATGCAATAATTGTGGAATTCTATTGATGAATGGTTATGTTAAGGTAATATAATGATTCCATTGTTATTTATGAGTGTTATCATATTCGATGTATCGTCGTATTATCGATATATTTTTTACACTATTACACACCATTGCCTATGAATTACAAATTAATGGCTTCGTTGCGAACCAAACTGTTGTTTATATTTAATGTCACATCAGTGATATTCATTATAATTGCTTGGTAATCATAAAATTATAATTATTAAGATTTCACATAATATAAGTACTACATTATAGAAAATAAATTAATAATTACCAAATAAATCATCTTTTTATTATTTAACTATTTACCAAATATACGTAAAGTATAGGGTTCTCGTCTACACTCTGATTGCTAGTCATAAATATATAAATATGCGACGATGTTATTCCAAAACGAGCACGTTGGCGTGGTTAAAAAAAAAAAAAAAAAAAAATTGCCGTGGTGGCGCCTTTCACGCTGCAGCTGCAGGTCGTAGGTTCGAAAGCTACCCGGGACATGCATTTGTGTGCATGAACATATCTGTATGTCCCTAGTCTGGGTGTATATGTATATTAAGTATGTATTTACAAACAAAAAAGTAGTATAGTAATATCAGTTATCTGGTTTCCATAGTACAAGCTCTGCTTAGTTTGGGATCAGGGAGCCGTGTGCAAAAAATATCCCACGATATTATTATCATATTAACGCAGGATCAAGGTAGGTATTTGAAAGAAAACACGTGGCTTGATATTTTTTTTGTATTTTTCCAAGTTTTTATAACAAGTAGTTCCAATAAAATTTTACAAGTTTATTTTGTACAAGTGCAGAGTAACCTCCGCATACTGAAACTTAAACGCATCAGATATAGTGGCATAATCGCTTGAGAAGTGCTTAAGAAGGTAACAGGGCATAAACTAGCGAGTGGGAGGACTCCCAACTTACTTGTGCTTCCGTGCGCCTGGCGTCGCCACGTGACAATAAACATACATAAAAATGGTCCAGAGCCACTTAAAAATGGTCCAGAGCCCATCACTTGACAACTAATGGCACTAAATTATTGTAGGGACATCGACCACATAGCCTGTAGACGCCTTATACCTATTAAATACCATGGACACGCAACATTGCTAAGGGATAGCAGCAGTACACAAAAATACGAATAGCAAATTCAACCATTTTTAATGTCGTTCAAAGCACAGAATCAAATATAGATGTTACACACACTTCATTCTGGTTATTATTATGCAAATAGTCAACAGCAACCGCTGAAACGAATTTGTATGGCACCAAAAAAATTATGTCGGCAGAAATGAATACCGATACGCTGGGAAAGACAAAAGATACTCTATTCATCTCGTTTACACTAACGCAAAAACCTATGGGTGTATCTCGCTTATACAGCTGTAAAAATGTCCACACCGCCAAAAAAGTTGCAAGTCCTGGCCAAAAAAGTTTTTTCTTTCTCTATGACTTACTAATTCGCAATGCAAACTTTTCAGTCAATTAAGGTGCGCAGGCGCGGGGACTTAATTCTCATTGGTCCGGACAAGGTCACGACAAATCCTGACACACGCACACACACAGATCGATCGTTACTGGCCAAACATTCGGGATTTATATAAGATCTATCTTCCTAATACGGTATCTAAAACGACCTTACAAGGTGTCTACTGGATATGAAGTCGATGTTTGGGAACATGCTCCTAAACAAATGCTCATTCCATCCCCACTCTATCAAATGCTCTTTTTTAATAATAACTAAGGTAGAAAACAAGTATATGGCTCGCCTGATTTTAAACAGTTACCGTAGCCTATAGATGCTTGTAATGCCAAGGCATCGCTCGCACGTTGCCAAATTGTAGGGGAGTAGGACTGAGGGATGAGAAGGAAGAGGTGGCTTGGTCTTCCGCCTCTCTCACTCAGTTACTTAACGTCGATATTCTGTGAGAGTGTTGAGTCAGACCGTATGAGCCTAGTCAATTGGCTGCAGTCACTGTAAACAGGGACAGAGCATTCTTTAGTTGTTCTATCTTTGTTCGCGAAGATCATAAGAGAAGAGAGGGATGGAACGCCTTTTGTTAGTTTAGTCTGAATCCAACTTAAAAATTGATAGCAAAATTATACTTACAAAGTTCATGGGCCGCGAGATAAATGGTAATTGATCGATTGTGGAGAGTTTAAACCATAGAATCGATATGGAAGACGGGAGATTAAGGGTGCGTTTCCACCACAGAGTAAAGACTAAAGAAAGAGGTGCCCTTATTAGATATATGTATGAAAAAAAAACGTGGTCATTGTTTTTTCATTTTCATTGTTCTATCTACCGGTAAATAGTTGAACTACTCGCTTCGTTTTATGTCGATGTTAGTACTAGGCCGACCACTCGGCCGAGTTGCTTAGGGCCAGTCCCCTTAGTAATTGGTCCATGGTTTCCACTGACTCGGAGCTGGGCGGAGTGGAGCGAAGAAGAGCACTGTGATGGGCCAAGAGCGGAGTGGAGATTTCGAGCACTGTGATTGGCCAGTTCACGGTCCACTCCGCCCAGCTCCGCGTCTGTGGAAACGCACCCAAAACCCTCTCCGTGGTTTTAACTACAATTGATCCTACTGCCCAAGGGGTGGTACTAAATGGTAGCAAATCACTTGTAATCGTCTTAGAAGAACATTGATAGCTTACGGTAGGTTCTTAACAATAAATGGTACTAAACTATCGTAAATTATCACTTATAACAGACCACACCGTGATGGTATGGACGTGAAACATTTAGTTTGTCTACTATGATACCTACTTTATACTGTCATTACTTTTGGTGTTTTTTAATATTGCGGAGTTATTATGATAAGGAATATACTACTTACACACTAATCAAGCCAGACTTCATTAACCTAGTGTCGTAGGTAAGTAGGTATATTTGATTTTCTAATGATGTTGACCGCACACCGAGCAGAAAGGGGGCCATAAATTACGTGAGGTGATTTTAGAGATTTTTCGACCCCCGTCCCCCTTGGTGAGATTTCGTGAGATTTTGCTCGACCCCCTCCCTCCCCCTCTACTCTCACGTGAGATTTTTCAAAAGCTATATTCTAGAGGAGAAACATGTTTTACTTAATTTAACAAAAAATAAGTTAAGTAAAAGTTAAAATTTAGTTTAAACAAAAAATTACCCAGTTTTCTTGAAATTTTACACTGTTTCTTGCGGTAAAAAAAAATACGTGAGATTTGCAGAGACCCCCCCCTCTCCCTCACGTGAGATTTGGTGAGATTTTGCTCGACCCCCTCCCCCCATAAATACCTTCCGTAATTTATGAACGCCCCCAAAGAGTATTCAAGAAAAGATCCGATTTTCACATGTTTTTCAATGACGCGTCCACATAAGCCGTGTGGCTAGCAGACATAATGCCATAACTGATTGCTTGGGCGCGACTGCTCGGGGCTTGTGGACGCCCTATTTGTCTCGCGGTTCGGTTCAAGTCACCGTCACAACACAAATTTTGCAGATCGTGACTGCGTTGAAAATTTACCGGCCACTGTTACTACGGTCCTGTGGGAATTAAATTCCCGCCCGAGTGCTGGCTACTTGTTATAAGAATTCTTCAATTGAATTGAATTGAATGAATAAGAATTCTGCAATTGAATTGAATGAATAATTAATCAAATATCGCCAGAGAAAGACCAACTGTAAGCTCCCAAACTAAGCTAAGCTTGAAGTGGTACCTGAAGGCGATCTAGTAATTAATTATCATATCAGTCGAAACTGTGCACGCAATTATAATCCTTATTCGATGGCAGTGCAGTTTACTTCTGTGATACAATTTCGACCGACAATTGGTCATTATAATTGCACTAATTTATTTATTACTAACAAGTGAAAGCGATACTAGGTGTTGCTGTGTGTGGCAATGCAACTTATTTCATAAAGTTAGGCCATTCTTCCTCGGCTCTACTCAAAAGAAACTGATTGCTAATTAGTTGCTAAATTTTAATAGCACTATTTCTATAGCGGCTTGTACACGACGCTACTCAAAAGAAACTGGTTGGTAATTAGTAATTAGTAGCGCGCGACTTGCTGGTCGCACGCTATTGGTTTCGACAAACGTTTTTGCGACGCATATTTGAGTGATCGTGTTTTGTTTGTTTTTGTATTGATTGAGCCTACGGAGATACGTTCCTTATATTAGCGGCACGTTATGATGGCACTTTTGACATGTAGAGGTGGGAATAGGATGAACCTTATTGCAACGGAATAAGATTCATTTTAGCATTTTTAGCATTTTACCCCCCTCCCCCTCCCTCCATCCCACTCCCCTTCAGGTCGGCAATGTGCGAGCAATACCTTTGGTATTGTAAGCATCTATAGGCTACGGTAACTGCTTAACATCAGGCGGGCCGTACGCTTTTTTGCCAACGCAGTCTTATAAAAAAAAAAAAAAAAAGCATTCATTTTTTGACATTCTTTAATTTTAAAACTGTCATTCTTATTCCGTTATAATAAGGTTCATTTTCTCCACCCTCTACATGTCAAAAGTGCCACCATAACGTGCCGCTAATATAGTGGACGAGCCACGCGCGACTAGCGTTACTAATCAGTAATTTCAATTACTGACCAGTTGTTTTTGAGTAGCACCGTGGACGAATGGCCTAGACATTTTTGTTGATAATAATATATTATCGTGGATTAATTAATATCATAGATTTTTTACTAAAATTTCTTTGAAAAATATAGAAATACAACGCCATACAAAGCTTTTTTTCTCAAACCCGCTTACATTGTCATTGTAAATAAATTATTTTTATAGGTAAATGAGGTTTTGTCTGATAGGTGGCTACTGGCCAATAAGATTTTAGTAACAATGGCACCACTTTAACTAACAAACTGCGCGGGATTTCCATATGATTTATTTGAAACGATTATTTTTTCCAATCGTGGTAAATTACGGCTATTATGCAGTCTTCATCTTCATTGACGTTATGAAATAAGTGTGATTATTAAAGTTTTGTAAGAAATTAAATGCATATTCTATACTAAAGATGATAGAACACCGAACATGAAAATAAGTGTATTTCAATTGATTTTCCTTGAATATTTTATCTTCTGCTCGTGTGTGGGTCATCTGTTTCCGCCTTTATTATGTTCATAGCATTGTTATCGATAAAAAAACATTACTAAAACGCATAATGCAATATTATTTGGTGTTGGGAGCACATATTGTGCAATATCCGGGAAGTCGCTGATAGCTGGGGTGGTCTAGATTCGAATTCCGACTAGTATCGTTGACGGCCCACTTCAACAGTTTACTTGTGAGTGCTAACGGGGCTGTCAAATCAACCTAAACCATAAAATTAATCTAATTCCATAATAACTCATTGGGTCGAGTGAAACCTGAACGATCCTGTACTTATTAATATTTATTTACATTAGCCGTTAACGCTTGCCCGAAGATACCCTCCACCGCGCACTAATAAACGCGAAATAACCTCCCAAATAAAGAACAATGGGCAATTTTGTATGGAGCGTGGGCCCAGTGTTATAGCACTTTCTTACCTACTTAAAATGAAGATCCAAATAACCTCAACATTATCTTCTATGGCAGCATTACTGTAATGAATCAAATAAAAGTTACAGCGGTTTCAAAAGTCTAATAATTACCGCTCGCTCCTGTACTATCGCTATAAATAAAGATCGCTCTGACTGGTTTCCAAAAATACGGGTGCGAGTTCTGTCCTGCTATAGAACAGAACACGCACTCGTATTTTTTTTAGCAAAAGAAAAAATCTTGAGTAGTCCTTTTTGTCTCTGTTGATCATTTATGCTATTAATAAATAATTCAAACCACGTAAATGTATAAAAATACGAGGTACAGGCATCAATAAGTCATAATATTGGCATTTGTAACGGTAATTATTGGATTTTTGGAACCGCTGTAACTTTTTTATTCGATTCATTAGAGTAATGCTGTCATAGAATAAAATGTTGAGATCATTCGTATCTTCCTTTTAAGATAGATAAGAAAGTGCTACAACACTGGGCCCATTCTGCCCATTCTTCTTTCACTCATAATACGTTCTTTTTTATTGCCTAGAAAGCCGTCCAATGCCTCGAGTCCCTTAACAATTGTCCATTGCAAAACCACTGGTCTTTAATATTATCTTCGTAAATTCTCGGCGATTGTCGGCCATGTGTTAGCAGACCTCTCACCAACGACCGAACGCCAAAAATTTGCGATTTACAATGAACAATTTACGTAGATTATATTAGAAAGCAGTGGTTTCACATAGGTAATAGTCAGTTCCTGAATACACGGCGACAAGCTTCACCACCTGTCACGTTGGGTTCTGACTATCTGGTGAAACGTGGGCTTTGAGTTGGTTAATACCTCCACAATGTGGTGGTGTATGGCCACTCAAGCATCTGACTGACTACGCATGGGGATAAAAGTCGTGACGTTATATTTTAGTTATATGGTTTCGCAATGGACATTTTTTAAGAGATTTGCGGCCCTGGACATCTTCAACTTTAGGGGAGCAGACGCGGTGCCGACCTTTTAGGGACTTGGAACCATGCCTTTTGAGGAACTTGGTGTTATTTTCTCAAGAACATAACGTTGGGACCAACACGTTTATTAATGGCGGGTTTTAATCACAGTGAATGGACACGATCTAAGCTTAGTTACATATTGATTCAATATTCATGCGCGTAAACAGCGATCACAGCCTTGAATTCAAATTAGTGAGGGCAAAACGTCGCAGGGCGGCGCCACATTGACGTGGACGTAATGACAGTGACATAAATGAATTGACAGATGATGACAGATCAATCAAGCAACATCTGGCTAGCTGAAAATCCATTGCCCTTATTATCAAGATGCGTAATGATGCCTAACATAGATATTGTCAAAGAGAATATAACCACTACGATAGAAGAGCTGTATCTCCCATACTAATCTATGAATTCTGTGGTTCGCAAAGTGTATGAAACGGACGACTATCACTAGGCGGCGCATATAAGTGTTGTTAATGAGGCTGGTTTGCTAGGTTTCGGCGCTCTATATAACTTGGAATTATTTTTAGCCGACATAACAGGAGATGTTTGTTTCATAAAAACATGTTTTCTCTATTAACTTTCGCCAGCCTGAATATGAGTTCTTAGGCATTTTACCATACAGTTTTGTTTGGATTTATTAGTTTTCGGTAAATATCCCCATATTCCAACCCAAAAGGAATTATTTAATACGCCCGTTATTATTTGCGGTGGCAGTTGTAATAATAATTCAATTATTAGTTCGAAATCAGTACGCTCTTATCGTATAAGTACATTAATTAGTAACTGAATTGTATATTGTGCGTTTGATATAAAACAATGTGCAATTCTTGTGCGGGAATTAGAATATACGTTACAGGACTCTTCGGGCTATCGATCGTTCCTTAAGTATACCGAAATATCGGAACACCCAAACATACTATATACGCTGCTTTTAATAATTATCCTAATTATTCTATATTAAGTAATCCGAGTGAGTTCATTCGAGACACAGTCTCTGTTGCTGTCGCTTATTAGCTCAACTATGAGGTCCAGCAGATGTCATAGGGCCCTATGGGACCTCACACAGCGCCGCATTACGATAGATTGTATAACAATGTTATTAAATATCATAAAAATATTTTTTACAAAAAATGTTCCGAGCCAAGGTGTTCTCTGTGCAGCCTCAATAAATTACATTGTTCGTCTACTTATTGCTTATAAATTAAATGTGACGTTTATTGTTTGCAAATTGTACAATTATGTTAACTATTATTACGGGAGAAATTATTTTATCCTTATATTTAATTTAGAATTAATACGACCGTGGAATGTTTGACACGGTGGCGACAAACTTGCGTCTCGTCAAGATGCGAGTCGCGGGTCGCAAGCGCATAAAACATCCGTCGGATCAGTTTATTTACTAGACGCGGCGGGGGCGGCGGCGGGCGCCGACGGGCGCGCCGCCCCTCCTGCTTCACCACACGTACACCGGGTGACAAATACTTTGAGCGCATTATTACAATAAATGATAACAGTCATCATCAGCGACGTTATTACAATACACACATTTTAATATTAGGCCGTGCTTACCGCACCAATCACGACTCTCTATTGATCATTATTAGTCTTAATATATTGAATTGAGCAGTGTAGAGGCGCACGGACGCACAAATTGACTACAACCCTGTAGTTACTACTGAACCCTAACTAACAAGTTTTTTTTTTCTCTTTCTAGGGGCGTATAAGTTAAAAGCATTACATTATTAAAGTCTCCACAAATTTTGTATAACTTACTATAATGCTATTCATTTTTATTTATAATTAAAAAGATAATAATAATAATGTCCCTTATGATCTCATAGACACTACAAAATTACAAAATAACATATAAACTATTACAAATGAACGATGAGGAAGCTTGCCGTGTAAATCGTTAATTGTATCATCCTGCTCGCTATGTTATTGTACAGTCATACATCTGGATTATCGTAATCAATTCCCGCGAATGCAAACTGTTCGACGACACGTTCGTAATCATTTAATTATTCAATAATCTTGCAATTATAATAACTAATAATATCGGTCATTCCAAGATATGACTTTATTTATCATTAGGTATGTATAAGTAACAATAATATAATTAATTATTAATACAATAATACGAGTAAAAAGAGAATAATAACATTAGCTACTTTTTATCATTTTGTAAATCAATATAATTTATAATACATATAATAATAAAAAAAATCAACAATATAATAATGTCACAGCATGTATTTACAATCTCTATGAGTACATGTTAGTAACGTCGCTTGTGCAAGCCGTCAGCACAAGTACTGTGGTACCCATTTTATATATTTTACTACATAGAATTAGTTGGCATAAACTCGTGCGCAGAGAGGCCGGCCGTGGACGGCAGCGCCGCCCCGTCCGAGACCTTGCTTGCTCCTAAGTAGTCGATAAAAATCTACTATTTTTTAACCAATCACCCCATCCCTCAAAACATGCTTATCTGTAAACATTATACTATATTATCAGAAGCTATTATCTGTAGACCGTTGATTACAGACAACCCCACTCGAAGTTTACTCATTAAAATTTTCACCTTGAGAAGATCTAATTAAAATGGGTACAGTAACCGATGGCACTTTACAGGGTACCTATGCATTTTTTTTTCGATAAATTATGTCATAAAATGACAGACTAAAGAACTATATATTTATTTTTTGCGCCGTGGCTTACTTGCTAGTTTCGTTTCGTTAACCTAATCACATCAATTTAGAACATTTGTTGTGTGGTAGTGATAGACGCGCGGCCCCCGCCTTGACGCTTGAGCCCATGAAACAAGAAGTTGGCGGCGGCCTTGATTGGAGCTACTAGAGGCGCACGCGCAGCGGTCTCCCATTGTCAGACATTGCCGGTGGCGGGGAACCGCGGGGGAGGCAGCGGCGGCGGCGGCCGGCCCGCCTCCCCCGCACCCGACGACTGCTCCGACACTGAAACACGTTAACATCACCCTTAGGCCTCTGTGCTACTCAAAAGAAACTGATTACTAACTTAAATTACTAATTAGTTGCTAGAATAATAGCACTAGTAGCAATAATGGCGACTCTTAAACAATCCTACTCAAAAGAAACGGAATTGGTTAGTAATCCAAGTTAGAAATAGTAATTGGTAATTGTAGTAGCGAGTGCAGCTCTCCATACAATAAAAAACTAAATATAAACATTCAAGTTTTTAGATACCGCATGCGACCAGCATTTCGAGTCGCGTGGATTACTAATGAATTACTAACCAGTTTCTTTTGAGTAGCGTCGTGCACAAGCCGCCACAGAAATACTAGTGCTATTACATTCTAGATACTCATTAGTAACTGAAGTTAGTAACCAGTTATTTAAGAATCGTTGTGGAATGAGGCCTAAATGAGCTCGAGGCGCTAGGACCACAACAAAAGATTATCATTTGCTGAACCGTGAAGGAAAACGTGGAGAAACCTGCACGTCTTTCGAAAATTCACGTGACGTTCTCGTAGTGGAGTATGGACCGAACTCCCCTCGCATTAAGGGGGATTTAGTCCATGACATAGAATACTCGTTTACTCATGTTGAATTATATTATGCTGATTAATATTTCGGTGTTTGCGCTACCTGTTAAATGACAGCTTGACTGCTCACTAGTTCCATTAGAGTCATGTGACATACTACCATTATTTTATATACATACATTGCTGGTATCATTGCAAGCAAGCAATCCGAAACGTGAAATATTCCATGATAGGATAAAAAAATATGATAAGCTCTTGTGATGTCTGATGCCTACAAAATGGGTTGTCAGCGCTCGAAATTTTGATATCTGCATTTATGATTGTTGTAAATTGTTATTGCCAATATTGTTTAGCACCCACAAATCACGATAATGGCAAACTAAAATACATAAATACACTGAATTTGCGTTAATTTTGTTCCGTGAATACCGATTATGACCTACACACACTCTTTAGTGTCATCTTGTAGTGAGATTTGGTGGTCAGCGGAACTATTAACAGCGACACTATGCAACTTTGCAGCAATTCTGAAAAAGCAATTTATTTTTCCGACCCTGCAGCAGAATCCGCTAAATTTCCCTGAAACGGTCACGAAAGTCGTGACTATTTTACAGAAATTTAGCGGAATGCTAAGGATTCCTCAGTAAATCAGAAAAATGAATTGCATTGGCAATGTTGCATAGCGTAGCCCCCCAGTTGTTACTACGGGATACACAGCGACACTCGACACTCAGTGTATCGACACCGCCACTACAACTGTAATATGGTGTCGCGGTGGTGTACACACGCAGACACTCGATGTATACACTGACCCCCTTATTCATAGAGATTTTGCCCAGTTTGCAATGGTTATGAAAGGCATTTTCAGGAACAAATGTGATTTGTAACTCCACAGCAGGTCGATTATAACTTTCTATGAATAAGGGGGTGAGTGTGTTAGTATCAAGTGTCGTCGGCAATATTTTGGCACGATCGTGCTTGTCTGGGTTGTATGTAGGCATCATAACATAATGGTGATGCGGTGAAGGAAGCAGTGTTACTCACGCGAGTCGTGTTTCTCGTCAACAGGGGCGGGGGGCGGCGGGGGTGGCAGCTGCTGTTCCAATGCGTTCACGCAGTTCATCATGCTCCCGTAGAGGCGGCTATCTCGGAAACTGTCCCTGCACACACTCACCGATCATCCCATCTGACCGAGTTTATAAGCTATCCCGTTTCTATTGATTTTGCCTGAGCTAATGGACCAATCAGTACTCATCCGCGAGTATTCTTAATTCAATTTATAGTGATTTTGATGTTGATGTACCAATATATGATATAGTGCGTTCCTAAGCAAATCCGTTAGGTACGAAAGGGGATGGGGTAAGAGGACCCTATCAGGGTTCCTTACCTTCCAGTCGAATGAGACCTTACCCCAATCGATCTATCTAACTAACGGTCAGACTATAATAATTTAAAAAAATGACGCTAAGACAGTTTGAAATCAGAATATTGAGCTCGCAGCCCGCGTTTTTATCACCCAAATGATAGCTGTTCAAATGCCCTTAATTTTTGAACATTATGTACAAATTAATGACAATACGTCACGTGCAACGCGTGCTAATGATAATGATAATTCCATGTGGAAGGTCGTGCTGCGGTCGTGAAATATCAAAATAACATGAGTAGTGTATAGCTTCGTGTCAATGAAACAGGGACACAGATACCAAACAAAATGGAACACCCCTTACCTTCCGTTGGAATTCCGGAACAGTGCCAGGATCTCTTCGAAGGTCTTATTCTTTGTTTCAGGAACTTTTTTGTACGTAAATATCCAAAAAATTGCAAGGAATACACTAAAAGGCAGGAATGTATAGTTTTCCAGTAACGCCTGCAAAAGAAACCGAACAGTGTATGTTATTTGTCCTACCGCACATAGAAATAAAAATATACATAGATAGGCATTCTCCTCATTACGAGAAGTATTTATACAAGAAGATTACAAAATCTTTATTAATTATATGACTCAGTCGAGTCCTGTTGAAACCCGCACGAATTTAATAGAAAGAAAGGATTCAAAGTTGGATGATAATTACCCACTTTCCTCTATTGCAAAGCGGGAGAAAAGAATATCTTACTCGTTAGTGGCCACCCACCTTCATGCTAGGGAAGCCGATTCCAACGACGAAATTGGCCATCCAATTAACTAATACAGCAATGGCCATCGCGCTCGGTCTTGGGCCCTGCGAGAACAGCTCAGCGGTGATCAGCCAGGGTATGGAGCCGGGGCCCACAGCGAAGAACACCACGAAACTGAGCGTCGACACCACAGACAAGTAGCTCATCCAATCGATCATTTCCTGCACATAGTCGAAGAACTCCTATCAGGGGATAGAAATGGTGTTCTTTCCCGTCGCCGACCGGAATGAAATAAATCGCAAACATAAATGCACATCACACACTCGTCTGTCTGTGTGTAAGTCTGCGTCACGCTCCACGCAGTGATCGTGGAGTACATGGCCGCTTAAGCTAGGGTCTTTTAGAGAGTAGTGTGCCTGGCTACCGCGACGTTGCAGTGATTGAAGACACCAAGAGCATGATCATACTCAATTAAGTTACTCGTCTGTGTGTATAGCTCTGCCAACGATTGCGTCACCACGGCAACCCGACGGTGCCACAATTCTCGCCAGTAACCCTAACTCCAGCGGGGTGTCTCCATCTATAGCATGTACTGCTTATGCTGGTGATAAGTGCGATCCTGCTTTTGAGCAGTGTTCGTGTGATAACTTCGCATCATTTGAAACGCGTGCGCAGAGCTCCCCGTGATTATATCGGCGTCACCGGTTGCATTAACGAAAAGTGTTCTGTGCTATGTGAGTGATGTACCTAACATTTATATTTGAGACTTTATCCCATTATATACATATAACTAGCGAGAGTCCGGCTTCGGAAACAGGAAAGTCGCTTGAGGGGGGGAGGGCCTAGCGAAGCGGCGGCTGTATCCGTCGGGGCGGTTGCAGGTTTAACACTTTTTACACTACTATGTAATGCTAGAACAGTTACTGGACCTGGGCAACGATAATTAGTAACAGTGACAGATACAGCCGCTTAAGCAAATGAAAGAGTGTAAGAAATCAGAAAGGTTTAAGATGTGGCGCATGCATTAGTGTAGCTACAGAGAACAATTTATTAAAATAACAGTTGACGCTTTGAGAGACAGTTACCAACGTTATATTTGATATTTTTGAATCATAAGACAACAATTAGTAGTTCAAAGTTGAAGATAAGGCCGCTCAATTTGTTGATACACTAGCTGACCAAAATATATGTATGGCTGTCCTTATTATGGTTGCAATGCATATAAGCCAGACGGCAATATGCTTTAGTTATGTCAATTTTTAATAAGTTATAATTGGCGAAATTAATGCTGATTCTATTGTCGTCAAATTAAATTTGACATATCTAAAAACACTTATATCTGGCTTTATAATGGCAATACAGTTAGTTTTATTAAGTTTAGTTGTGTACCAACAGACGCAGCACCATTGGGCGCGTCCAGACTAACCGAGCAAGCGATTACTTTATCGCTCCGGATTACGTTGCCTACGTAGTCAGACGTCAAACTGATTGCTCAGGAGCGAGGGCTCGGTGTGATCTGGACGCACCTATTGATAGTCATACTTGGTACATGGAATCAATAAAAGATACTTAAAAGTAACTTTATGGGGATAATCATTTCAACAATTGCTTAGAAATTTGGGATCAACAGCAACCAATTGGGGTAATGAGGATTGATTAAATTAACCAATGAGTTCAGATAGGTAAAGTAGAGATAGTGAAACACGTGTAGAAAGCAATGATGAAGCGTGCAAAAGCCACTATCATTAAACAAGATTAACTATAATAACAGTTTTTGAATGGTACCGTGTACAATCAAAATATTGTAAAGGTTCATAGTATATTATTATAGTTTAGTCTTCACTTGGATTTTTATAACAGCATCCGTGAATATTGTACAAGTTTACACGGTATCACTCAAGGCTCAGTTTTAGGACCTATGTCCTAAATCGTTGTAGGTACCTTTCGTCCTTACCATCTCGTATTAATAAAACTGAACTGTAAATTATCAGCGGCTCATTCACCAGAAACGTCATCAATAATATTTATGTTTATGTTGAGTCATTTTAGACACCGAATTATTTTTTGTTTCGGAGACCAAAAAACAGTTTTGATTGAAATTACGTGAATTTCGATCATTAAAATCTTCTTATATGAGCTCACGTACTTATTTCAGTATTTAAAGTACATATTCAATGAGGATTATTTATCGCTAATCTGTTTTTTTTTTACTTATGCATAGAATTGACTATCAAAGATTTGTAACATCACAAAGGGAACACAACCATTGACTTAATTTCCCAAGGTCATCACGCGTCATCAGATCATCAATGAACAACAGAATTATATAAGACACACCTTTATCAAGAACGAGATGGTGATGAATATGGAGAAGATGAACATCCCGCCGAGGCCGTAGAGGTGCAGGGTGCGGCGGCCGGTGCGGTCCATGAGCGGCAGGGAGACGAGGGTCATGCCCACCATGATGGCGCCGATGCCCATGGTCGCGAACTTCGCCGACTCCTCCGTGAGGCCCGACGATGTGAAGAGGGATGTGGAGTAGTAGAATACCTGGGGATGCCACAATCAGAAATGAGAGAATTTGAAACTGTATTACAATTTCTTCAACAACAACAAGACAACAAGCGACAAGGTTCACCACCTGTCACGTTGGGTTCTGACTATCTGGTGAAACGTGGGCTTTGAGTTGGTTAATACCTCCACAATGTGGTGGTGTATAGCCACTCAAGCCTCTGACTACCCCCGAATGAGGATAAAAGTCGTGACGTTACGTTTTTTACGTTTACGTACGTTACAGTTTCTTAAAATAAGGTATACTTTGACTAATTTCATCCGATTCCATTATTATGGCACTAATTAGCTTCGAAATGTTGGAGGTAACTCGAATTTGAGAGCTGTTTCATTTTGAATACAGAATACGACGTTGAAAAGGCTAAGTAGAATTAAAGTTTCGGTATTCGGACGAACTCACGGTATTGTAGATGTTTCTTGTAGAGAATACGGTACCCTTAAAGATATTTTGGTGCATATATTATGCTCTCCATCCAAACTAACGGAGTAAAACTAAATTATCTTGGAATCCAGAATTTGGAGAAATCCCAAGGACTTGGATAAAAAATTTATGACTTCCCAGGAGCTGAAGACAGTACTACCTGTTGGTGTGTCACAACAAGAAGTAATATCGAAGCAAAGCCTATAATACCAAGGTGTATAATGGAAAGGCCTAATACCACTGATATAATATGCATGTACAATTACATCTATGTGCATAATTTACAGTTCGCTGACGGTGAGGGAAAACATCGTGAGGAAACCTACCTATCCCTCGGAATTAGGTAATAGGCAGTTCCTGTATACAAAGCGACAAGGTTCACCACCCGTCACGGCCATCTGTCATCTGGTGAAACGTGGGCTTTGAGTTGGTTAATACCTCCACAATGTGGTGGTGTATGGCCACTCAAGCCTCTGACTACCCCCAAATGGGGATAAAAGTCGTGAAGTTACAAGTACAGTTGTGATGGAATTACCGCATTGATGCCGCTCAGCTGCTGGGAGAGCTGCATCACGACTCCTATGAGCAGCGGTGCGCGCAGCGTGGGCGAGCAAAGCAGCTCCCTCATCGAGATGGACGCCTCCGCCTGCTGGGCGCGCTCCTCCGCTCGCATCTCCTCGATATCCTCTTCCACCTGGGAGGGGGATGAAGGTATTAGTCTCGTTACCCTCATCGTGCACTGGGAGTAAAGAGGGTATAGTTTCTTCCACCTTATTACCTGTTTAACATAATGATCTGGCTGCTGACTTTGACCAGCTTTAAGGAAGCTAGCCCTTGAGCCGACTTGTCAAAATGAGAAGACATAGTCTAAGAGAACAATCCGCATTTAGAATAGTCGAATCGTTCATCCTGAATACCCTAGTATTGAAGAGTGCTGTGTGAGATACTGCAAGTATTATTATGACTCGGAGTATCCACTGGCTTCTGGGTCGGGACACATAGCTCTCAAAACTGATGGCAGAAATGCTCTAGAAGCGCTAGCGCGCTCACGAGCTAGACATAGTGTAAGACGTCTTAAAAGGCCAAATGATGACATGTTGGCATAGATTTCCATATGAGGTCATCTAGATTGTTTTTTCCGTGTCGGAGTAGGCTGAGATTGACACTTGGCGGTTCTGCCAGTCTCGCTTCGACCTTGCGATATAAAGCCAGGAGTAGATGCGAAGTGACAGATGATATCAGACCAGTCCAATCATGCTAGGGGTTAATTCGCTTGGATTCTCCTAATCTTGGCGTAGTCCATACCTGATTGCTGGCCCGCAGCCGGCGTAGTGCGCGCCTCGCCTCCTCCTCCCACTGGCGCGTGATGAGCAGGTACCGCGGGGACTCTGGGCAGGCCGGCAGCAGCAACAGCTGCAGGATCGCGGGACAGATCGCCAGACCTGATGATACAAGCTTAGCTTAAGAATGTTGCCAATTAGATGGCACAACACTAATCTTGGGGCAACTAGCAACAACGGATGACGGCATTACTTAATAGGAAACGAGAGAAGAGTTAAGCAAGCTTATTGTAGATAAGCTCAAAATACAGGCGTCTGCCTAGTTTGGACCTCATTCATAAACAGTAGAACTATCTTTTTTGATATGACTAGATTCTACGTTTTAACAGGTGTACCCAATAGACTTTATATAAAAAAATAAAGAAAATATATTACTTTATTTCAAGTCACATGACCTTGGAGTCAAGAAATGGTAGCCCTCAATAACTAATTTCCTCCTGGACACAAACACGTAATTTCTAAATAAGTCCAGAATGTAAAATTGCTGATCAATATTAGTACTGTTCCTTCTATTCTGTAATATCATGGAAATGTGGACTCACCCAGCAGTATCGGCCACCCCTCGTCAGTGCCGAGGATCTGCTCGATGCCCAGCACTTGCGACAGCAGCAGGCCCACGGTGACGGCGAGCTGGTTGACCGTGCCCAGCCCTCCACGTAGGTTCAGCGGAGCGATCTCAGATATGTACATTGGCACTAGTGACGTGTTCAAACCTGGGAGATATTTGGAGTGAATTAAGCTACATTGATGCGGGAAATGCGAAAACAATTAAACTATAATATGTTTATAGATTAGATTTCAATATCCAGATATGGTAAAATGTATATTGGGCGTTTTTCCATCAGCCGGCACGGCACCGGCAACGGCACGGCGACGGCTTTTTGCGCGGCGTCTTTGTCAGTAGATAAGGTTCAACAACTGCGCAAAAAGCAGTCGCCGTTCCGTTGCCGGTGCCGTGCCAGCTGGTGGAAAAACACCTGTATAATATACATGAATTTAATTGACTTTCAAAAATATCTATGGCAACTTAGAGCAACGGATTTATCGAGGACTGCTTGACGCAGTGGTTCCAATGTGTCCACTCGGCTGACATAGGGTGGTCACGGGTTTGATTCCCGCCAGAGGCAAATTTCTGAAACGGCATTTTCGTAATTTACCCTAGTCATCTCGCTAGAATCGCCCTCAGTCCATTGTACCATACAAGTATAGTACACACGTTCCTCAGTTTGGGACCATACTGTTGGTGACTGTCAACAAAAAATATTACGTAGTCGCTACTGACTCTAGGACTCTGGTAGATCTAGAGTTGCTTACCGCAGTTGACGCCTATGATAAATCTTCCGAAGATGAGGAGTTCGTAGCAATGGGATATCTTGGTGAAGCCCATGAGGCTGGCGCCGCCGATGCCTAGGATGTTGTTGAGCAGCAGGCCCCCTTTCCTGGACATACATATACCAATCTCATATTGTTATACACCAATAATGTCAACCTAGTCATTTCATGTTGCCCTTGTCCTTAGAGCCATAACACACCGGGACGCTATGGCGACGTCGCCAGCCACCGTAGCCAACTAATTCGTATTGAAATGTTTAGGTAACACACCTGACGACTGACTGGCGACGTCGCCAATCCGTCGCCAGCCATTTCATTGGCCGCGGTAGCTGGCGACGTCGCCATGGCTACCCGGTGTGCCAAGGATTTTTCTTCTTAAACTGACAATTCACTACTGAAGGATGGCAGTAAGTTCCTTGAATGTTCCTTAATTTGAAGCCAGTCTAAACAGCTCTTCTGTCTACTCCCTGATGTTGTGGAGTTATGACATCTCCAAGGATTATACAAACATAGTTATCTTGAGCACCGGCTCTTGCTAGATGAATAGATTTAGCACTTCTTCAGCACCCAGCCCTTGCTAGCCGGACTGAGGAACCTTACCTCCCAAATCGATTAGCAATCATGCCGCCGGAGAAGCCGCCCAGCATGCCGCCAATGGCAAAGATGCTGACGGCTATAGAGTAGAGCTTGCTGACGGTCTCCTCTGGTAGGTCCAAGCCATAGCGGTTCTTGTAGACATCCTTCATGAAGTTTGCGATGTTCTGCCGGTGAAATAGCCGGTTGAACACCGCACACAATGACGCGCAAAGGAATAGAATTATCCTACTAATATTATAAATGCGAAAGTAAGCGTGTGTGAATGTTTGTTACCACGTATCTCCATAACTACTAAACCGATGTTAATTAAATTTGAAACTTAGATAGTGCAGACTCTGGATTAAGACATAGGCTAATCCAATTTCCATGCAGGCGAAGCTGCGGGGCACAGCTAGTATTGGATATAGCGCACTCCGCACTCTATGTGCGAAGTTACAAATAAATCGTCTTGGTGGGCCAAACAAGCTCCATGCGTCGATAAAGATAAAAGTTACGCGATAGAAAGAAAGTAAATGTAAATAATTTTAAGCACGCGGCGCTATATGACCCGAATTGCACTTTGTTTAAATGTCGTTGCGGAGTGCAGTATCTACTATATATTCGTATATAATCTGTTGAGGCACGAAGCTGTATGTTTTCCGTATAGGTCCGTCTGCTCGCCGTCGTGACAGTGATCGATGAACGGGTTAGCAGAGGCAATTGTGTTTTAAAACATCAAATTGATACCAAAATATGATATTGGAAAACGGTATTCCTGATAGGTTTCAAGCGAAGCATTCCAATACTTTCAAAAACTTTAAAATGGTAGAGTTGATTGAATTTTATGTTGTTTGTTTTGAGTATGCGGTAGCGACTGTAGCCTAGGGGTGAACAGGTTGGGCTAACAATCAGAAGGTCCCAGGTTCGATCCCCGGTGGGGCATGCACTAAGAGATGAATTTTCATCTATGTGCATAATTTACAGTTCGCTGACGGTGAGGGAAAACATCGTGAGGAAACCTACCTATCCCTCGGGATTAGGTAATAGTCAGTTCCTGTATACACGGCGACAAGGTTCACCACCTGTCACGTTGGGTTCTGACTATCTGGTGAAACGTGGGCTTTGAGTTGGTTAATACCTCCAAAATGTTGTGGTGTATGGCCACTCAAGCCTCTGACTACCCCCGAACGGGGATAAAAGTCGTGACGTTACATTTTTTGTTTGTTTTGAGTATGTAGACAGAATAAAAGATCCTCTCGTAAACAAGATTATAAACATAAAATCTGAAGTCCTCTTTCAAAGCCCACGACCAAATGTACAAATAAAACTGTTTTTTTACGCGATGCTGTGCAGTAGTTTCAGCGGGTCACTCGATATTGGAGTTGAAAACTTGTCCGCAATATTATAGGAGCTCGATACCTCGAAGTTTGTGAAGTACTTCGAAGAAAGGAACCCTAACTAAGTCTGCTAATTGCTACGAAACTGCACCGGGAAACTCACTTTCTTGTTGGTATACCTACACAGTACGAATTGATGGAGCTATGATAGGTACCATTACATAAATGGAAGACAGACTATCGACTTAGTTTTTTTTTATAGGACTGCGGTGGCAAAAAAGCGTACGGCCCGCCTGATGTTAAGCAGTTACCGTAGCCTATAGATGTCTAAAATACCAAAGGCATTGCTCGCACATTGCCGACCTGAAGGGGAGTGGGATGAAGGGAGGGGGGGGTGGGCTTTCGGCTCTCTCACTCATCGTACGAAACGCAGCTGTAGGGGAGACTGAGGACACTTGATCCCTTGGGAGACTTGGTCACCAGGCCATAAATCAAAAACTAAAAGCTATTTTTAATATCCCTACATGCATCTATAATCTTAACTATCATTGTCGGTGACCCAATGTAATTTTGAAAGTAAATAATCGACAACTTCAGAGCAGTGGCGTGTTTTCGTTTGCAGCGGGCCAACATCTTTTATTGCGAGTATTTTAATCGTTATTTTCAGATATTAAAATAAATAAATTACGGATTGCAAAGAAAACTTATGAAAACTGGTTAGTTGAAGTGTGTGTAAAGAGGTTTTCTCTTGAATATATATTTTTTTTTATTAAAAAAAATAGTTTTTGTAAAATCTCGCTCAAAGGTACACTTGATCATGGCAAGCATGGGTAGACTTGATCCCAGGAACAAAACCTCGGAAATGTATACAGAGGGATGGAGTGTCCCTTGGCATAGGACCCTTGATCCCTCGTTTTTTGATTGTATATTTACTTATCCGAATTGACAAGATGTTACAAAAGAATCCCTTATGATCATGTCTACCCGGATCAAGTGTCCCTTGTTCTGGGACACTTGATTCTTTCGTAGACTTCTGGGAAAACGCAAAAATAATTAGGAAACACATACATATTTCACGATTTGATGATGCAAAAACATAGATGGATATATCTTCTAGCTAATCATAAAAAATATCCCGTTAAACACTATTATTTTATGAAATATGAGTGAAAAACCAAAATGGGGATCAAGTGTCCTCAGTCTCCCCTAATGGCTGCTTTACGCCGATCTTCTGTGAGAGGGTGGTACTACCCCGGTCGAGCCAGCCCGCTTATGAGCTGCAGTCAATTGGCTACAGCTTGACTCTACCACCTTCAAAAACACTACTACCACTAACATATTTACACTCAGTGTTATTATAAAAAAGTTAAACACGTGATAAACACGAGTTACGTCAAATTTTACGAGCGCTTTTTTATGTAACTAAGGTGGTAAACAAGGCCTTGCCACGGGCTTACCACGACCTCTTATCGCGATTCAATTACAGGAACGTTTAAATGTTTCAGCGACTTTTTGTGCAATGACGTACCTTATTGTCATGACAATAAGAAACGTCATTGCACAAATGGTCGCTGAAACGTAAAAACAAAACTGCTATAAGAGATGGTGGTAAGCCCCCTGTTCTGTGAACTGTATCTAGTGTTGTGCTTACCTTGCCAGGAGCGTTGATGACACCAGTGTTGTACCCGAACTGCAGCATGCCCAGCACGGCTGCCAGGATCGCGTACGATAGGAAGAAGGTCAGCCCCTGCGCAAGTAGGACGTAAGAATATCAAGAGGACTGTCGTGATACATACATCATCATCTGCCTTAACTTTTCCCATTATCTGTGGTCGGCGCAGTATGTCTTATTCTGCCATCACGCTTTGCTGTCATGCTTCGATACATGCTCTGCGTTTTCTATCAGTCAGTGAGTGAGTGAGTAGATTTTTTTGAAGTGAAACTTCTTTAGCGGCTTTGTGCACTTTTCTTGGGATGGGTAAAAAATGTTAAACTCGCGACAGGGGTCACGTGTTCTGATCGAAAAATTCGACAGATTGCGCAGGGCGCTTGCGCGAATAAAATGCGACAGATTCGTAGCGACAGGTCACGTGTCCTATCTTGGGATGGGTAAAAAGTATATAGTTCATAATTTCGCTGTCAACGTCAACGTCTTATTAGCGCCTAAGTGAATAGATCTGGGTGAGGGCGCTATGGGGCGTAGGTTCGAATCCTATGTACACTATATTTTCGAATTTAATATATTATTAATTATTTGATTGTTATTGTTTTTTATATTTTTTATATGATTAGTAAATGTTCAAGTTTTCACTTCTGCCGGCACTCCCGGAGTGCAACCTGGCCGTTTTTTATTAGATACCAATCTACCAAGATAGGTATTACACATCCAATAGTTACTTCAAAATCCAAGTGACGTACAAACGAGGCATCGAGGCACATACCTGCTCGAGCAACCGCAGCTTCCGCCTCTGGGAGTGCTCCTCGAGGCGGTCCACGTACTCCCGTAACTCCTCGATCTCTTCCTTGACCTGCTGCACAGTATCCAACTCCTGCTTGATGGCGACCATATCACGTTTCACCTGAGCGAAAGAACGGTGTTATTTAATGTTTAAAACCTATCCCTCGGGATTCGGTAATAGTCAGTTCCTGTATACACAGCGACAAAGTTCACCACCTGTCACTTTGTGTTCTGACTATCTGGTGAAATTTGAGCCTTGAGTTGGCTTAATGCCTCCACAATGTGGTGGTGTATGACTCAAGCCTTTGACTGCCCCGGGATAAAAAGTCGTGACGTATATTACATTTTTTTAAACAGTTTGAGCGCCTGTTTAGTCAAAGGCAATTGGGCAAGTCGTATGGGAAAATAACCACAGTATCGAAATAGCTTTAAAGTATGGCGAATGGGTCGCATTATTGTGGTTGGAGTATTTTTGCTCTGATCACTCTGAACTCGAACGCGTGCGCACTGTGAGGCGCCCCAGCACGGTATTACTCAGAAACGAGATTTTGATTTGATTGTTTTTTTTTCAAGATATTGTTATTTTAGTTAATTAAGTTTCCATTCATTTAAGCAATTCATTTTTCTGATTTCCTGCAGGATCCTCAGCAATACCGCTAAATTTCCGTACAATGGTCACGAATGGCGTACTATGTTTGATTAATTTACGAAAATTTAGCGGAATTACTAAGGATTCTGCTAGAAAAATTAATTGCTTTTGCAGAATTACTCTGTGTTATTTGGCCCCGCGAGCACAGTGCGAGTAAGTCCACTGCAGTAACCGATCGAGCCAGCTTGCTCTGTGTAACCAGGCACTTAGGGCCACCGGATACATGCTACTTTTTGCACGGCGATCGGCGATTTTGCGACTGCATCACGTTTTGGCGACTCTTTGCGTTCGGTCGCAGTATGAAAAACTCGCGATTTTGCGACCGTTCGCTGCATTTAGCTTCTAAAAAGCGATCGGCGATGCTAAAAGTAGCGTGTATGGCCCGCGATCATTCCTAGTTGTAGTACCCTTCCGATAAAAATCAGTTCTATACGACACTGGCGTATTATCGTCGTCGTACCTATCGTACCGAGTCCCGTATCAAAGAGTTGTGATCTCACTCGTTTTTATCGTACCAACGGCGATCGGATAAAAATGGAATAGAATATCTGCCGTGCATGCCTAGACCGATAAAAAAGTCTGTGAAAAACTGAAAAATAAAATTCAGTATCTTTATGTTGGATCATTTGCATGTATGCTTTTGAGGTTGGTATTGTTAACAGCAGGGGGCTTACCACCACCTCTTATAGCAGTTTTGTTTTAACGTTTCAGCTACTTATTGTCATGACAATAAGAAACGTCATTGCACAAATGGCCGCTGAAACGTTAAAACAAAACTGCTATAAGAGGTGGTGGTAAGCCCCCAGGTTTAACTTTTGATACAACAAGAAACGACAGGACGAGTGCGACGCGCAGTAGTTCGAGCGTAGGCCGCTGTATCGGGTGGGTTCGATTCCAGCTAGAGGCAAATTTCGGAATCGGCCTTTTTTGTAATTTCCCCTGGTGTGGGTGTCATGGGATCGCCCTCAGTCTATTTATTGTATGCTATGAGTTCGCCACAGAGTAAAGACTAAAGAAAGAGGTGCCCTTATTAGATATATGTATGAAAAAAAACGTGGTCATTGTTTTTTCATTTTCATTGTTCTATGTACCGGTAAATAGTTGAACTACTCCCTTCGTTTTATGTCGATGTTAGTACTAGGCCGACCACTCGGCCGAGTTGCTTAGGGCCAGTAACTGGTCCATGGCCGGTCCTGTGTCACTTGCATTATTTGTCTCATGCTACGTGTGAAAAGTTCCATCCTCTAGTGTGTTCTTACCTCGGAGACTTCACTCTGGCATGACTCCACGCTCTTGGTCAGCTCTTGGAGTTGCGTGCGGATCTCGCACAGCGCGACCGTGGTCTCCAACTGTCGGTCGCCTCGTTGCAGGTCGTCCAGTTTGGCGGACAGATTCATACTCATCACGCTCACCTGTCTCTGAAGGCTGGTCGCCAAACAACACTTTGGTTAATTACATTAATACCGGCACTACACTCTCGCCGATGAACTGCGAGAGAGGGTGTGGACAAGCTAGGCTCCAACCGACTGCCGCGGGAAGTTCGCGCGTATTATCCGCAGGGGTTTCTTTGCTAAAGTGGAAGTCAAATTCTGCACGGGGCACGATTTTTAAAAAAAATCACTAGAATATCGAAAATCGCAATAAATGCACTGTTGCGGAACTTAATTATTTATTACGTTGGGTCCGTAGGGTATTAGAACCAACCCCCTAGAGAGTCTGGTGGAGATATTGGGTGACCAGAAAGCTGACATCTATTTTGCTTAACATTCAACGAGGCAATTCTGCAAACTTTCTACGCACCCTGGGCACCCGATATGGGTGGGGGATTTTTGGACGATTTTTATTAATAGATCGATAGGTAAGCTTTTTATTATTTTGTTTTGTATGTTCTTTGTTTGTAAACATTATTTTTTTAACATCTAGCACAGAGTACTCAAGTTTAATTAATTGTGTTTTGGGTGCGGATACATCGGGCGAATTTTCCGTGGCAATCGGTTGAAGCCTTTGTCGTTTTAGCGATTTTTTACGAAAAATTGCAAGAGAAAGCATTGTTAAAAGTTTTGCCGATAATTTCGGGCTTGTGTACACACAAGCTAGCACAAGTGTAGCTGCTTTGTCATATTAAATTACGAGTGACTAATTGTTCGCTCTTCGTAGAAACCACACAGTTTTCTGCACATAGAATAATTTAAGGCTGGGCCCGCCGAAAACAGGCATGATTAGCGGATATCTCAGTGGAGTAAACATGTTGAAAAAAATAACACTGTGCTTATTAAACCTTCATCTTTAAATTTGCTTGGAAAAAGTTCTACTTACTATTTCATAATGTGTAAAAAAATATTAAAGTGAAGCTGAGTGAGCAAGTGTTTACTTAAGAATAAGTAATCACTTGTCTACAGATGTGGGGGGGGGGGTCTTGTTGTCTTATGATGTAATGATATCATGTAATTAGATCGTGTTCATTAACCTTTATTATTTCGTATCGTCAATGTTTACAAACATACACTAATTGGTAAGCGATATTAATCTAGCTTGTCGTTTTGTCGGACACATTCAGGGAAAATGAGGGCACGAGCGTTTCCTCACTGGCCGACACGGCCCGGCAACGACACCGGCCCGCACCGATACCGACATCAGTGAACGCAAATGTTTATGAAATTGTCGCCGACATGTCGTTGCCGGGCCGGGCCAGTGAGACAGCGTGCAGTACAATTTCATAGAATTATGTGCGGTGTCGTTGACTGGCCGTGTCGGCCAGTGAAGAAACACTCAATGTTATACAAAGAAAATATTACGAATAACATAATGATTGATGACATAACAGCAAACTAATTTTATTTACCTCCAGGTAATTTGATATGCGAATAATTAAATTATAAAAAGAAATTGTAAATAAAAATATTTATTTATCAAGATTTATTTAACCGTGAGTAAAGGCATTTAAAATGTAAATCATAAAGGCGAAGGTAGATTCAGTAACATTGATCTGTAGGGAAATCCATAATTCTTTTGCGTCCTTTCTTGGATAAACTAAACACGTTAATAGCTACGTCCAGCTCATGCCGCGCGAGGAAAATTTTCCTCGCGGTGTTTGACTTGCCTCACGTGAGGCAAATGCGCGCCCTGCCTCACCTGAGCACTCACATTTGCGTCGCCTAGTTTGGCAGTCGTGAGACAGAACGATGTCAAACGTGTCAAACTGATTGATCGGGTATACCTTTCCCTGTCTAGAGTGTCAGTTGCCTCGCCATTTGCCTCGCGCGGCATGCGACTGAGGCAAACGTCGTGCTTCGCGAGGCATGTGGGTGAGCAGCCTCGCGCGGCATGTGACACTTCTGGACGTAGCTAATAACACTACAGTACGTCACAACCACACATGCAAGCTCTCTCCGCCTAGCTCGCGTTTTACAGGGCCTCGAGTCCCTCAACAATTGTCCATTACGAAACCATTGGTTTATTATATTATCTTCGCGAGTTCTCTATTAAATCGCAAGTTCTTGGCGGACGGCATGTCGTACTGCTACAAATGGCCGACGGCATATCGACCACCAAGAATTTACCATTTAGAGGGCGTTCATAAATTACGTGAGGTGATTTTTGAGATTTTTCGACCCCCCCCTCCCCCCTTGGTGAGATTTCGTGAGATTTTGCTCGTCCCCCTCCCGCCCCCCTGTAATCTTACGTGAGATTTTTGAAAAGCTATATTCTAGAGGTGTAACATGTTTTACTTAATTTAACCCACTTTTCTTGCTATTTTACAATGTTTCTTGCGGTAAAAAAAAATAACGTGAGATTTTCCGAGACCCCCCCTCTCCCCTACGTGAGATTAGGTGAGATTTTGCTCGACCCCCTCCCCCTAAATGCCTCACGTAATTCATGGACGCCCCCTTAAATAACTTAAATATGATCTTTCCATTTATGGCAAAAAAAGAACATTCAAAAACTCAATTGACTAAAGCTCATATTGATCTCAAAGATTGGCGTAAAGTAGCCATTACAGGCGCGTCGTACGTCGTACGTCGTACGCAGGTCGTACGATTAGAGAGAGAGCTTCCCCTCCCTCTGTCCCACTTCCCTCCAGGTGGACAACGTGCGAGCGATGCCCTTGGTATTGCAAGCATGTATAGGCTACGGTAACTGCTTAACATCAGGCGGGCCATACGCTTATTTGCCACCTCATACATAAAAAACAAGTAACGACTGACGGGGCCATGGCCATGGAACTAATCCAGGTGCTATGGTTCGATGTTATGGTCACAATGAGTGTGATGATGCAGCCGCGCCCCACTAACGCATCATCATATCTGTTATATAAGATACTTAGGATGCCAAGCCAAGGTGAAATAAAATGTTAGAATAGACACATCGACACAAAGAGATCGGTATGGATCGACAATGCAAGTGAAGCCAGTATTGAATTAAAGGCGGAAAGCTATCCTTGTTTGGCTAATGACTCACGTACCTAAGTAGTAGCTCCCTGAGAGTGGCCTCGTCCTCCTCCGTCGTCGCATATCGTGTCAGCTTGCCTCCGCCCTCCCGGGCCACATGATCAGGTACCACTGTGTGAAAACTACTTGTTTATTTTATTTACACAACTTCTCCAGAAGCGGTACGGTACGATACGGTCCTATTCGGTTTCAGTACGGTCCCGGTACGGTCGCGTTAGTTTCAGTACGGTCCCGGTGCTGCCTCGGTACGGTCCCGTTACGGTCTTGGTGTGGTCGCGGAATGGTCGCGTTAAGGTTTCGGTACGGTCCCGGTACGGTCGCGTTAGTTTCGGTACGGTCCCGTTACGGTCTTGGTGTGGTCCCGGTACGGTCGCGTTAGTTTCAGTACGGTCCCGGTGCTGCCTCGGTACGGTCTCGTTACGGTCTTGGTGTGGTCGCGGAATGGTCGCGGTAAGGTTTCGGTACGGTCGTGGTATGGTCGCGGTACGGACTATAATAGTTTTGTTGGATCTCGTTTGTGGCGGCGAGTGTGTGTTCGATCGTTGTTGTGACGGATTATTTTGTTATATTTTATATAATATATAATGCTTTTATTTATGACGATGCGTGGCTCATATGGTACAGTATTTGGTACCTACATAGCATCGAACCAGTACACCGTAAAGCCAATCAGATTCAATGGCCACGACCATGCTCCCTAATCAATTTTGATGATAACAGCGGTGTCCATAAACTGGTATGTAAATTAAATTAAAAGGGCCCGATACTAATTGTATTGGCAAAGTAAAATGTTTTGTGCTTTTATTATGATACAAAATTTAAAGGAAGTACAAAATAAAATCATTTTTCATTACAAATTATTTTTTATGTTAATGTCATCGATATTTTAGATAAAAATGAGTTTGAAATGATGTTTGATGACTTAAAATAAATCACGTTTTCCGTAGTAGTACAAAAATAAACGACAAAATGATGCTTCATTTTTATAACATGCGATAAAGTAAGGCCGGTCACTCACTGCAAAGACGAGGCGGGGTCGAGGCAGTGTCGAGGTGGCGCCGCGGCGTCGCAGAGTCTAGAGACGACAGTTCGCCAACAGACGTGAGGGACAAGGCGCATGTGCCATGCCTATCGTATGCAATTATTAAAGGATAAAATGGCGGCGGTTGTCCGAGATCCTGCCCGCAATCGCCCGACGCCTCGACGCCCCACAGCTACTGGATCTGTGAGCGCAGTTACGTTTGATTCTACAGAAAAAAACAATACAGTAAGGGTTAGGAACCCTAATAAAAGGCACATTTCTTGAGCGCCTCCGCTCCGTCGCGCCTCGACTTAGCTTGAGCGACCAGCCTAACTCGTAATGACCATAAAGTCATGCTATTCAGTAACTAAGTAGTTATTTTCTCAGAATTATTCACTTACTTATTATGTAATAGGTGGTGGAATTATGTCAATTGCATGGTTTTTTGCATAATGAACAATGTGGAATGGAATATGAATAATAATTGTGGAATCGTGGTGAAAAAAGGAGAATGGTGCCTTTTGAACTCGACGAGGCGGAGGCGCTGCCTGCCTCCGATTATATGTATAAGCATGTGAGGTTTATAAAAAAATAAAAATATTAGCAACCTACTCAATATTCTTACATGAAATTATACAAAGCCTAAAAATCTAGATAATTACAATAGGTATACTTCGTCCAACCATTTATTTTACTTTTGACATTAAAGAATGTCAAAGGAAAATAAGTCTTATTGCGTCATAATAAGGCTTATCTGTCAAATCTATGGTTAATTGTATAATAATATAGATAAACCATAATATAAAGTTATAAGATTTATTTTTCGTTGACATTCTTTAATGTCAAAAGTAAAATAAATGGTTGGACGACAGTCGCGCTTGGAACATGAAGTAACAAAAGTGTGTGATAAATTCTACCCACTCCTTCGGGATGTACGCGTGATGTTATATATTACTAGGTATGTATTAAAAATAGGCTAAAACAGATTTCAGTAGCCGATTATTTTCGATCAATATTAGGTATCTATTCTTTAGATCGATTGCGCTTTTAAAAACGCCGTTGTCATAGCATGCAGGTGGCCCCTTTATATCGTCCCATAACTCAATTTTGGAAAAAGTTGACGGTAGAGTACTGAGTGAGACGACTCTCAAATATTTCAATACTACTTAAGCTGTGTGTAAATCTGTCATTTTATGTAGGTATGTTGTGTCAAGTATAAGCAACACTCAACGACTTGCGTTCGAGTATTCAGCATTATTTTCCTTACATATTCTTTAAACTGTAGTACCTACGTCTAACAGATATTAAGTACTGGGTATTAATAGTTCGAGCGGGCGAAGTCTCCGCCCTAAGCCCCTTGAGAGACACGCGAGATATCTCTGATACTCCGATTTATGTACATTGATATATTGTGGTGGTGATATATATTCTAAATACGTGTCTCTAATACATAAGTTGCCAGCGCGACTGTTCTAAAGTTAGCACCTAGCACTTCAAAATTGATTTTCTTGGGTAATGCGGCGTATTCACTTATTATACTAATGAAACATTAAATGTTGCTCACGATTAAATATATAACTTAACCTAAGGGCCTCCGCTGACTAGCTACTTTTAGCATCGGCGATCGGCGATTTTGATGCTGCGTGTCGCTCGTTCGCGCTCTAAGAAACGCAACGCAGCATCAAAACTATTGCAAAATCGTCGGTCGCCGATGCTAAAAGTAGCAAGTCTGCGGGGGCCCTAAAGACTAAAGTAATAACTTCAACTACAAAATCGATATGAAAACATCAAAAGCAGAGAAATTAAAATAATGTAATCACTCGTCGCAAATGAATTTAATACACTGAACTTGCAATAGGTTTTTTATTGCCTTGTAATTAGGTGCCTTTTGTGAACATATATAAAAGCACTGCGTCTGGTGCGTCCAGATGCCTCGCAATCCTCGCCCGACCACTTATCATAAGATGAGCGAGGGCGAGGTATGCGCCTGATATAGACGCACCTAATAGATACAAAGAAATTATAAAAAGTAGGTTGTAAAGAAAATAAAGAAGTAATTTAAGTCGCTATTCATATAGTTTTCCACGACAACGATTATTCCCTATATTTTGACCGTATAGCGCAAGCACCGGAATACGGGCAAAATGTATAGAAATATCGCTGTCGTGGACACTGGACGCCAATAGCTAGCTAAGCCGGATTACCAACAAAAAGCTTCAAACCTAACGTTGGCATGATTGAACTTTGGTCGTCCAATACCAATGGCAAAAACAAAAATGCATTGAAACTTCGATCAGTCATGCACTAGTCATGCATCGCTTATGTTTTTATTTTTGACATAACAAAATTGATTAAAAACGTGAAATTATAATTGGTTGACCGATCGACATGTGCGCTGGTAGCCATGAGCCTATACAATTAACAGGATGGCTGTTGCACAAAAAGCGGGTCTACTTGTGGAGGGTGTCCCTTTTCGTGTTGACGGGGGACTGTAGGAGTATTTAAACCTGGCATCAAAGAGTGAACTAGGGGTGAACAGGTTGGGCTAGCAATCCGAAGGTCCCAGGTTCGATCCCCAGTGGTGCATGCACCAATGGATGAATTTTCATCTATGTGCATAATTTACAGTTCGCTGACGGTGAGGGAAAACATCGTGAGGAAACCTACCTATCCCTCGGGATTAGGTAATAGTCAGTTCCTGTATACACGGCGACAAGGTTCACCACCTGTCACGTTGGGTTCTAACTATCTGGTGAAACGTGGGCTTTGAGTTGATTAATATGTACCTCTACAATGTGGTGGTGTATGGCCACTCAAGCCTCTGACTACCCCCGAATGGGGATAAAAGTCGTGACGTTACATCAAAGAGTGAAAGGGACACACTCCAACCAGAACTAACTCTCTCGGCTCGTTGTTCCGTCTGCTTTGTGTTAGGCATTCATCCACGGTGGTACTCTCAAAAGAACAGGTTAGTAACTTAAATTACTAATAGATACCAGAAGCTTGGCTTAGTAGAATGTAATAGCACTAGTGTTTCTATGGCGGCTCGTACATGACGCTACTAAAAACAAGCTGGTTAGTAATTAATTAGTAATTAGTAGCACGCGACTCCACATGCTAGTCGCGTGGACTCAGAAACTTTTCTGAAAGAATGATTTCTTTTGGGAACATGTGCATCGCGTAATTGAGTGATTGTGTTTTTTTATGGAGCTTGGGAAGTTACTAATTTGTTGCGTTCCTTTTGATGGCGCCGTAGATGAGCCACGCGCAACTAGCGTTTCTAATTAGATTCCATCCATAAATTAAGATATATAATTCCATATATAATTTCATGATTTTTAGACCCATCCCCCCCTTATCACAGCTGGTCACATTTGAGAAACTCCCCCCCCTCCCTGTGTGACGTCAAATATTTTTACAATTTTAAGAATTTTTCGTTAAAAATTCTAATTTCGGTTTTAATCCTTAGATATATTAGACTTTGAAATGTGACGTCACAAAACTTAGGACCCTTCCCACCCTCTTGTTACACAATGTCACATTTCGTCGACCCCCTCCCCCCCCTTTACGTGTGACGTTATTTATGGATGGCCCCTTAGTTAGTCATTTTAATTACTAACCAGTTCCATTTCTTTTGAGTAGCGCCGTGGACGAATAGCCTTAAAGTATTATAGATCTTAACGTAGGTCAATAAAGTAGCCAAAAAATAAAGTCCGCGATCCAGTCACGTATAGACATCCAAGAAAGATGCACAAAGCAAGTGTTGTGTGGTTACCTGAAATTTGGTCTATGGGTGAGTAAAGAGGGGGTTCCTCCCCTCCCGGATGTTGGTGTTCAAGCAGACGATGGCACGACTGTCTCATGAGCGCTCCCGATACTGCCAGACAGACAGACAAACAGACAAACATAAATGTACACTTACCTGTTAACTGTCACTATGCTGTTGATAAAAGCGCTGTGCCACAAGTAATTTTAGTATTTTTTATCTGTCTTTTTCTTTTTCTTTAGTTGTTATACCACAGCCAACGCTATTAGGCGAAGGCTAGACGTAAAGTATATACTCTGGTCCGTCAGTATGGTACATAATGATGGATGTCATTCCATCGACGCTGGCTACACGTTCAGTATTTATTCTGTCAGTATTGTGACATAGTTCATAGTTCGTACAGTGCAGACGTCAAATGAAACACGAAAGCTTGGTATGGATATTACCTTAGCGATTGGTTTAATCCGCAATCTCAGAAGACATATCCACTCTATAGCTTTCGCGACGCGGAATGCCAAACTGTCATTTTGGAATTGAAATTCCAGGCAAATACTGTCATCCATCAGTACACTAGCCTACACGATCAGTTTGGACCAAGATATTTGAAAAATAATGACGGACCACAGTAAATACTTTACGTCTAGCCTTCGCCTTATTTCACAATACAGGGGGCTTACCACCACCTCTTATAGCAGTTTTGTTTTAACGTTTCAGCGGCCATTTGTGCAATGACGTTTCTTATTGTCATGGCAATAAGGTACGTCATTGCACAAAAAGACGCTGAATCGTTAAAACTTTCCTGTAATTGAATCGCAATAAGAGTTCGTGGTAAGCCCCCTGATGAGTTAAAAATATATTCAATTCGATATAAAGATTATCCCCTATTTAAATGTACGAATATACTTTTTTATTCTTTAGACCTTCGTTTGAGGAGCCCGTGATCGTTTGTAATAGGGGATAATCCTCATATCGATAGCCAAAAGATATTTTTTATAAAATTATTTAATAAAAATATTAGGATTGTCCTATTGTTTCAACAATGTGATACAATGAGGCGGTTACCTTTAATCTAGTTATTGTCATTTGACTATGACTGTCGGCAGTCTAGTGGGTGACATTGTGCCTGTAACAATACAAACATTAATTAATACCTATTACATTAATTAAATACTATTATCAACACTCATATCGCAAATTCATTAATCCAAAAATAATACCATACTTTATTCACGTGCATCTATTGACAGATAGCGCACATTTCAAACCAGTGTGTTTCGAAGCATGAAAGGAGAAGGCCCAAAATTAAAGTATTTCAAAAAATTATAAAAATGTATAAAAAGATGGCATACTTCCAAACTCCATCCTTACAGTCTAACGCACAGAGTAAAGACTAAAGAAAGAGGTGCCCTTATTAGATATTTGTATGAAACAAAACGTGGTCATTGTTTTTTCATTTTCATTTTACTATTTACCGGTAAATAGTTGAACTACTCGCTTCGTTTTATGTCGATGTTAGTACTAGGCCGACCACACGGCCGACTTGCTTAGGGCCAGTCCCCTTAGTAACTGGTCCATGGTCTAACGTATAAAAAAATGCTTTGAAATTCGTTCAGGGGCAGTAATTCGTAGTACAATTATTATATTAAAATATTGAGAAATGCTTGGCTATCTTGACTTGACTTCGATTATAGGTAGGTAGGGAGTTCCTTCATCGAGCAACCAAAAATAATAATAAAAAAAACTTCAGTTGTCCGATATCCTGAGGGGCCAGTAAAGTAATACCACGATTCTCGTAGAAAATACTCATGATTGTATCTACCAAATTAAATTAGCGTTGCGTTGGAAGCTGGAAGCTGGAAGTCAAACAAGATTCTCGCTCAAAAGTCCTCGGAAAGTACTAAACCAGTGCAAATCTACATTTATTAGGTTCTATTCCATTCGCGTCAGGTAATCCAATCAAGGGTTGCCGCGTTCACTAAACTGCATTCAGGATCTATTCAATTTTATTTCCTGACTCGCGACGGCGCGCTTCGCAACGTAATTTACCGACAGCGCTCGGTCGACAAAAGACATGAAATGAACAATTTCAGAACTGAAAATCCGAGCTAAAACGTACCGCTATGTCGGTATAGAAACCTTAAAAGGAATTTTTAAGCGTTATATTGAAATGGAGATAACTACTTTGCATGACAAAGCATGTATGCAGAAAGAAGACTATTACTATTTCCATGCAAGTTCTGTTTAAAATATCTATACCACGGCCAACGAGGAGTGATACGAAAATAAATAGATTATTTCGTTAAATTACTTTCATTTGATTTTTATCAACGTGACTTTCCAACTCCGAATATATAAAACAGCCGTCCGAATGTTAGCGGACCCGGCGGTGATCGACTTGAACTCGAAAACTATTTCCGTTACGTATCACTTCTCGTTAGCCGTGATATAGTTATGCCAAAGTAGCTGGTAAAATGAATCGATAGGTTAAGAGATCCGCCGATCGGAAATTATCGCCGGTTGTTTTTTTAATATTACTAAAATGGTAAACAAGTGTACGGCCCGCCTGATGTTAAGCAGTCACCGTAGCCTATAGATGCTTGCAATATTAAAGGCATCGCTCGCACGTTGCCGATGGGAGTGGGACAGAGGCAGGAGAAGGGGGGTTGGGCTGCCGGCTCTCTTACTCATCGTACGAAACGTAGCTGTAATAGCTACATATCGCCGATCTTCTATGAGAGGGTCCCGGTCGACCCAACACATATATGGGTTCAAGTCAACTAACTGCAGCTTGGCACTACCACAATTTCAATTAATTTAATTTATCAGGCTGTCTGAAAACTCGACTGTTTATAACCCTATCATGCGCCCCGCTAAGTCAGACTAGAGTTTAGCGTGCGGTCTGCTCAAATCCGCTAAGCACCATTGTCACAGCATACCGCTTTACAAACGGTGTGTAATACCGTTAACAATATCATAATCTGATTACACGCTTCACTTAACCATCAAAGCACTGTGCGACGTTAAATTAATTGAATACAGATAGCCAATCAAATATGATAATTTAATATCTAGACACCCACATGGCTGGTTAGCGAGTAATCTGATTATAGTTTAATTAATAATGGCCAGTTAATTTGAACGCGGTTTAACTGGGTAATTGGAGCTGTGCAGGTATTTATACTCATATCGTAATTCTAAGTATGAATTAAAAAAATACCATAACACAAAGATACAAGAAACAAGAAGACATGCGACTGTCTAAAAACTAACTCCATGGACACAGTATGACTCAGTCGTTCGCAGAAAATAATGTTGAAAACCACATCAGGTATCTTCTAGTGAATAATACGCATCAAAATGCCTGTCGATTGTTGAATTGAGAGTGCGATAACAGCCTCCCCTAGTGGCATGAACGCTAATCGAATAGAATAGAATAGACTTCACAATGTATGGAACTGACATTAAATGTCGCTATGTAGATCACGTGACTTATGTCATTTCCATACATGAAGCGTAGCGATTTGAAGGAACGCTTGTAGACGTCAGCCACTTGTCAAGCCCTTCAGATGTGTCAATTTCGCTGCATGTAGTGGTGCGCTGAGCACAAGTCTAGTGATTACAATGTAAGAAGGTACCATATCTTCTAAAATAATATATCAATGCCATAATGACATACTTCGTAATACGTGCATATTTAATAAATTGAAAAAAGTTTTATAACAGCTGTTTTTAAGGACCAAGAAAATTTCATAGGTTTCACATTGTCTATGGTAGCACGCTGGGTGTTCGGTGGACAGATAGGTGTGAGCGCCAAAATAAAAGAATTGTCTTATACTAAGGGCCACCGCAGACTAGCTACTTTTAGCATCGGCGATCGGCGATTTTGATGCTGCGTCTCGCTCGTTCGCGCTCGAAGAAACGCGACGCAGCATCGATACGTCACAAAATCGCCGGTCGCCGATGCTAAAAGTAGCAAGTCTGCGGAGGCCCTTACTTAAAAGGTACATGAGTTTAGATACATTTGTGTATGAAACTGTACTGACTAAAACGTTGTGATATTAAAATCCTTGCCTACGGCCCTGTTTTTAAACTCACACTTATGTTTTAATAACCCTTGTTATGCAACTTTCATAAACTACTATTTAATGACTTTGATGTGCCTGCGCTCGGAACAGCTCTAGAAATTACTACTTTTTGAGGTCTGCGTCTGACTTGCTTGTCTTTTTACCCGACTACGGAGGCGTTATGATTTTGACCGGTATGTATGTATGTATGTATGTATGTATGTGCATCTGTTCCCACCTAACTTCCAAACAACTTGTCGTAATTTGACAAATGAGGTATCGTTAGAAGCGGCTTAATGGCGCGCTGGTTATAGGCTATGTGACGTCACATAAAATTGCATATGGCGCCCTCTAGAGGACATAATGTCATGAACTAAAAAAATACATGTTTTAATGAAACCGTGTGGGGTATCAAATGAAAGAGCTTGATGAGCACATTTCAAAAATATATATATTGTTACCTATAACTCCAAAATAATTAAATAAAAAGTAAGTTTAAAAACTAAAACCCGACTACGGAAAAAACGTGCTCTAAAAAGTATGAAACAAGAAAATATTCTCATCTAGAGGATAGCCGTGGTCCGTGTAGGTCCTTTAGGGCCAAATGGCATATGAACACGGACCACGGCTATCCTCTAGATGAGAATATTTTCTTGTTTCATACTTTTTAGAGCGCGATTTTTCAGTAGTCGGGTTTTAGTTTTTAAACTTACTTTTTATTACTTATTTGCTCAAAACTATCCAACGCTTTAGTATAATGATGTATATGATAAAAAATGTATGAGTATTAAAAATGTGAGAAAAGTTTTTATGCGAGACCATAGAGAACCCGCTGAACCGTGTTTTTATATGGAGGAAAAATATGCGCGGATATTTTTTACTTTTGAATTTTTAGTTAGTTTCTATACAGCGTGTAGCGGAAAGGGTATGTCTATCCGAAAGGGGTGAAAAGTTTATTTGCTATAGAAACCATATGCAAGATTTCAGCTCAAAATTTTTTTTCAAAAAATTCATACCAAAATATTAACTTTGGTAAGTTTATTGAATTCCCATAATATAACGTGTAACCGCACTACGAGTGTCATTATCCTTTTCACGTCACTTGGTGCTAGTGATGTCGAAATGTAAATTTGACATGTTTGGTATTTTGTTTTCATGTTTTGGAATGTCTCATATCTCTGTAACGTGTAGATATAGGATTTTAAAACCGTTGCCGTCTTGTTCGTTATCATCCAAAGAAGCCGTGCACTTCGTATGTATATACCATTTCCGTTACACCCTGTATTGTTACTACAAAAAAGTTAAACTCATTTTGAACGCGGGTCTTATCAAATTTCCCGTGTAAATTTGGACATAACTCGTGTTAATCTCATGTTTTACTTTTTTGTAATAACACCGCTATGCTTTATTAGTTTTCTTTCTATAGGTAGTAGATAAATGTTTTTACTACGGAAGACCTATATATACCTTGAGGCTATCACAAAGCCGGATCATCTATTTTGTTGCGTTCAGATGTCTCGCATGCCTCGCCCGAGCGCTCAAGTTATGACATTATGTCTATGCGTACCGACGTCAAAACAGTGCTCGGGAGCAGCATGCACCTGATGTAGACGCACCCTTATAGAGTGCGGCTCCACTAGTGCGCTGCGCTGCGTCGTCGCAACGGATCAAAGGGTCGACGGGCGAGAGACGAAGCGGGGGAAGGTGATGCGCCAGTACAAAATCTTGCGACGACGCAACGCAACGCGCTAATGGAGCCCGGCCCTTAAGAGCTTATTACACCTTCCTAAATTTAGGCTACTTAATTTAGTCGTGACTGAATTTAGGCAAGTGTAATCGCATTTAGCAAGTTAGAATCCTAAATTTAGAAGCTCGGATGGTTTCTGACTGACTGAATCAGAAGCTTTCTAAATTAGGTTCTAAATTTAGGTGACTAAATTTAGAATTAACCCTTTTATTCGTTCGTGAATTTGTCACTAATCTATGGAAATGTGTCAAAATTAGAAGCCCTCAGATTCAAAGGCCGAAAGAAACGGATTATTTCTTTTATAGCGGGTTTGGTCCCCCGGTACGTGGGCACTGGACAGAGGGAGGGAAATCACTACGAAGGCGGCCGACCACGTCTGTCTCCGACACCCCTTTCACAACGACCACCATTCGCTATACCTATTATTGGAATCAAATATAACCAGCTCACGAGTCCCGGGCCAAATAGTCCAATTGCTATGCAAGGTGGTATACACAGAGTAAAGACTAAAGAAAGAGGTGCCCTTATTAGATATATGTATTTAAAAAAAAACGTGAAACGTGAAAAACGTGAAAACGTAAAATGGGCGGGTCTAGTTCCAAAAAACGTATATTCACCGAATTTCTAATTGTGAAGATTTGTTATTAGCATTGGAATACCTACTATATACAAATTAACGATGTAATTAGTCTGTAAATCTTTCTAAAAGTTAATAAATAATGTAACATTCAAACAGAGTTGGGCAAAATTTAATTGCGATTAATTAATTGCTAATTGCATGTGGTGTCACAATTAACAATTAATTTTGATTTGTTCGTCAATCGCGAACAAATCACAATTAATTATTAATTGTGACATCACATGCAATTAGCAATTAATTAATTGCAATTAAATTTTGCCCAACTCTGCATTCAAACTTTAGGTAAATATTAGTTGTTCCACTCCAGACTGCTCACGTCGGGCAACGCCATTAACTATGCCATTACCTGCGGCGCCCAGCCGATAATCCAGGGAACCGATAGCTTAGCTTAGCAGAGGTAAGTTAGCTCGGGTAGCAATCGAGTTACATCGCGTAACAGGAACTAACTATGGCGGGCCGCACTTCGGATGCAAGTTTCCTCACGTGTAATACGATACTCAGTACACAAGATCTTAACTTAGGAAGCTGTGGTGTGAGTTTGTGATGGAGTATGATGGGAAATATTTTACATCACGCATAAACAAAATCATTCTGAGCTAGTTGCCTGAAAAGCAAAATTACTGAGTAGGTAAATATCTGCGACGTAAGTTGCCTGTATGTAGAATGATTAAAATCAAAATACCATAAATAAAACTGGTGATTCTTTGACCAATGCAACAATCCAGTTATTAATAATTCCGGTGGACAGTTAAATTAATACCAATAAGTAGGTACCAACCCGCACCAACCCGCACTGGGCCAGCGTGGTGGATTATGGCCTGAATCCCCCTCGCATTGAGGGGAGGCCCGTGCCCAGCAGTGGGACGTTAAAAGGGCTAAATTATTATTATTTATTATTAAGTAGGTAAAGACAAGTTCAAATTTTAAAAAATGTGCTGCTGTTTTTTTCATACAATTTTGCGTTACATTTGGAATAGCTGCGTCTACAACAGGCACATGCCGCGCCCGAGCACTCAGTTTTGACGTCAGAACGTATTGACATAATATCATAACATGTGCCCTGCCGAGGCATGCGAGGCATGGACGCATCAATTGAAAACAAACATCAATAAATCGAATATCGAATCAATGGACTTACATTAGCTGGAACCACAGTAAAAAGAGTTCAGTATGATTATTGCACTAGAACGCAGTATCTTGTCTCACGCGATTACCCAGACGGCACCTTGTCACCGCGCGACCGTGAGATGACGAGTGAGCGAAGCGAAGCCTGCCCGCTAATTGCATCTATCTCATGTTTGTAGCCCGAGATCGCGCATGCGCCGAACAGAGCCGCGGCTAACACCAGTGCTTGCTTTCGAACGTACAAAGTACTCTGTGCTATCGGGTATTTGACGGGCCCGTTAGCGTGGTTGGCGCGGAGGCGCCTTTCACGCTGCAGGTCGTAGGTTCGATTCCTACCCGGGACATGCATTTGTGTGCATGAACATGTCTGTGTGTCCTGAGTCTGGGTGTATATGTATATTAAGTATGTATTTACAAATAAAAAAGTAGTAAATGTAGTAATATCAGTTATCTGGTTTCCATAGTACAAGCTCTGCTTAGTTTGGGATCAGGTAGCCGTGTGTAAGAAATGTCCCAGGATATTATTATTATTATCGGTCGGGTTCAGTAGAACATCCCACAAGCTTATCCGGCCCGCTAAATATCGATACAAGACTAAAAATCATAATATGACATTTCCTCTATTTAAAATTTTAGTTCCTCTTCTGTCCACGGGGCGAGTAGCTTGTGGCTGTTTGAAATGGCAATATTTTGTATGGCGCGCACAATATTAGGTTCAAGGGTGCGCATGAAATTATCATGTAATGGTGCTCCCACACTACCGTTATAAAATGTACATTTTGTAACACTAATACATTTACTAACAAATGTTAGGAATTATAACATTATTTTAGGAATTGTTAGCTAACAACTGGTAACTAACAATTTTGTTTAGAAATTGTTACTAATATTAGGTATCTAGCATGAAAACATTTTTTACCGTTGTGATCAAATTAATGTTTGTTAAAAAAAAATTACTAACGTTTGTAAACATTTTATAACGGCAGTGTGGGAGCACCATAACTTAATAATTCCATGGGAACTAAAGCGCAATGAAGTTCTCAAATTTGAGTCGCGTTCGGATATCCGACGGTATATCACATTACCAGTTACCTACTTATCTCACGGACATTATATTACTATTATAGCTATGGTCTTCGTGATATAATTAATTTTCTCAAATCCATCATTTGATTCGAATTTAATTAAAGTAGGTTTTGAATAATAGAGTATTTAAGACCGTCCGAAGCTCAAACGGAGTCCCAGTGCGCCTGCATTTCACCGATAATAATTTCATTGTTTTAAATGCATTCAAGAATAGATTAGGCACCGTCCGGGCGGTATAATAGGCTTAACATTTCAACTGAGAAAGTTTCAACTAGGGTAAATCCCTCCGCCGTAGTCGGGTAATAAGTATAACTGGCCACTGGCCCTAAGTCGCTTAGCCAATGAACTGCCATTGCCATTGAGCTGCTATAGTGATCGACCAATCAGAGGGACGATCACTATAGCAGCTCAATGGCAATGGCAGTTCATTGGCTAAGAAGGCGTCCATAAATGACGTGAGGCATTTAGGGGGAGGGGGTCGAGCCAAATCTCATCAAATCTCACATGGGGGAGAGGGGGGATCTCGGCAAATCTCCCGTATCTTTTTTTTACCGCAAGAAACAGTGTAAAATTGCGAGAAAACTGGGTTAAATTAAGTAAAACATGTTTCTCCACTAGATTATGGCTTGTGAAAAATCTCACGTGAGATTAGAGGGGGAGGGAGGCGGTCGAGCCAAGTCTCACGACATCTCACCAGGGGAGGAAGGGGGGGTCGAAAAATCTCAAAAATCACCTCACATAATTTATGGACGCCCCCTAAGCGGCTAACGGCTACTGACACTAACTAACTAGCCAGTAGATGGCTACCCGGCTATAGTTCTTGCAATTCACGAAGGCGAGTGGCCCTTGGTTGTGTAAGACATGTACATAAACATTGTGACAGTGTGCGTTTACGGGCGAGAGTTGCAAGAACTATACGAGATTAGTGGCTACGCGGGAGAACTCCGTCAAGTAGGAATCCAGGGGGCTTACCACCACCTCTTATAGCAGTTTTATTTTAACGTTTCAGCGGCCATTTGTGCAATGACGTTTCTTAATGTCATGACAATAAGGTACGTCATTAGAATCGTCAATAAGGCACAAAAAGACGCTGAATCGTTAAAACGTTCCTGTAATTGAATCGCAATAAGAGTTTGTGGTAAGCCCCCAGTTCATCCCGCCATCTTTTGTGGCATGTCGCGTTCCCGTTTCTCATTATTTGAGATCCACTGTGGACTTTCTACACAGATAAATAATAACAAATATCACCAGATGAACACACCAATCGTATGGTCCCAAACCAATGAACGATTATAGATACTGTGGCTACCGTGCAATGGACTGGGGCGATCCCAGTGGCATCCAGACCAGGGCAAATTAAGAAAAGGTTGTTTCAGAAATCTACATTTGGCGGGAATGGAACCCACACCCACTCGTTGCAGTGAGCCGAGCGGTGAACACTTGAACCATTTCGCCAAACGGTCGTCAAGATGGTGTGTTTGTCACTGTTATTACCCGACTACGGCAGAGGGTTATGATTTTGACCGGTTTGACCGGTATGTGCATCTGTTCCCACCTAACTTCCAAACTACTTGTCGTAATTTGACAAATGAGGTATCGTTAGAAGCGGCTTAATGACGCGCTGGTTATAGGCTATGTGACGTTACATAAAACTGCATATGGCGCCCTCTAGAGGACATAATGTCATGAACTAAAAAAAAACATTTTTGAATAAAACCGTGTGGGGTATCAAATGAAAGAGCTTGATGAGCACATTTCAAAAATATATATATTGTTACCTATAACTTCAAAATAATTAAATAAAAAGTAAGTTTAAAAACTAAAACCCGACTACTGAAAAATCGCGCTCTAAAAAGTATGAAACAAGAAAATATTCTCATCTAGAGGATAGCCGTGGTCCGTGTTCATATGCCATTTGGCTCTAAAGAACCTACACGGACCACGGCTATCCTCTAGATGAGAATATTTTCTTGTTTCATACTTTTTAGAGCGCGATTTTTCAGTAGTCGGGTTTTTATTAAGTGGGTGGAAAAAGCCCCGTACTATGCGATCAGTCGCGTCAGTATTTAACGACAAAAATCTCTCGTTTGACGACAACGTCACGCCCTGAGCTTTACAAACTACGACATAATACCTCTCGCTTGAGATATTACACGAAACGCTTCGTACGCAACGAATCAGCATTGTGATGTTCTATTGAATTGGAAAAAGAGTATGAAATATTCTTTCCAATTCAGTAAACACTTCCACAATATTAACCGTATTGGAATTGAGAAACATCAATAAAACTTAAATATTTTTTTGTTTTAAATAAATAATACAATATAAAATATCGTCAGTCTAACAACCAAACTAAGCAATGCTACTATATGGGTATCAAAAAAATCAAATGGGGTTGGGTCATTTCTTAAATTGGTCCCGACGGGAATCGAACCCGCAACCCGGTACAATGAGCCAACCGACCAGCCCCCTAGCCAAGTGGTTTCGTCTACGATCATTTCTAGGAATCGCTACTCTTAAATGTACGGCAATGAATGACATTACAAGTCGATAAGTAGATCACGTAACTTATGTCATTTCCATACATCAAGCGTAGCGTTTTGTAGAAACGCTCGTAGACGAAGCCGCTTGGCTAGGGGGCTGCAGGGCTCAAACCTAGTCACCAAACGATATTTTTTGTCGTAGTATTAATAAAAATCTTTTAGAATTCAGAATTTCAAACCGGATTAGAATCTACAGCAATTCAATTCTAGTATATTACATTTAAGGCGGAAACCCACCGTGGCGCACGGAGAGGCCACGCACACGGGCCACGGGCTCCGCGGTGGGTTTCCACCTTTAAGACTGGACAGGCACCTAACGAGGCATGTTTGGAGGCTAGACGGGCAGAGTAAAAATTTTGAAAAAAATATTACCGTATTTATGGAACCCTCATCTTTAAAAAATAAACAGGTAAAAAGTGCTACATGCTCTTTACTACGTGAAAAAAAATATCAAAGCTGTTTTCGTCTTAAAATTTCTATGTCCTTCTAAACGGCTTGGAATTTTTAATTATTTTTTTCATCATAATATGGAGAAAGATATAATAAAAACCTAAAAAAAAAAGTTCGATTTTGGTGATACAATAGTGTTTCACGTCACAATTAATGATTTTCGATATTTTTGAAACAAAAGTGGGCGGGTTTTTGCGCTCTCGATTAATCCAGACTACCAAAACGCTCGGCCGGGAAGCGGGGCCTTAAGTTGCAGCAAATATGGACCGATGATATGTCAAACTTCAAATTTCGAACCCTGCAATAAACGGATTATTGCGTTCATCCCAAGTTTGTAATAGCGTGAGAGTGACGCTACACCACTTCGACGGGTTATTAATTAACCGCTTTTCGACGGTGCACGGCACTCGGTTTAACTGAGTCAGTTACACGACACCGATAGCACCTCCAAGTATAACTATTAGTAAACTGAAACTGATCTATTTCTACATTCAAGTGTTTGACGTCCTCTCGGCGCAGTGGTCACTGCATCGGGTGGTTGCGGGTTCGATTCCCGACAGAGGCAAATTTCGGAAACGGCCTACTCGTAATTTGCACTGGTCTGGGTGCCACTGGGATCGCCCCCAGTCCATTGTATGGTAACCATAGTACAAGCGTTGCTTAGTTTGGAACCATACAGTGGTCACATCGCATATATTAATCAAACGGAACACTGAAAAATAAAACAAAAATGATTACAGCACGTAGAATCAAACTTGATGGCCGGTTTGACATGTGGGGGGAAAATGAACCTTATTATAACGGAATAAGACTGGGCGTTTTTAAAATAATCTTATTCCGTTATAATAAGGTTCATCCTCTCCCCCTCTCACATGTCAAACCGGCCATCGTAGCGTGCCGCTAATATAAAGACGCCACGAATGCGATTTAAAAATAAACAACTGCAGTTATTGATATATTTTTAAACGACTTCAAAAAAGGAGGAGGTTCTCAATTCGACTGTATGTTTTTTGTTTTTTTTTTTATCATTTTTATTTTTTATGTTTGTTACCACATAACTTTCGACTAAGTGAACCGATTTTGATGATTCTTTTTTTATTTGAAAGCTGGTGCTTCTCGTGTGGTCCCATTTCAATTTGATCCAGTTCTGACAATGGCATCCATGAGAAAACCACATAAATCTTAAATTTGCATTAAGTATGTGCGCGACAAATGGACGTATAACTCAATATCACGCCAACCGATTTTGATGATTTTTTTTTTATTGGAAAGAAAATATCCCAAGGGTGGTACCATGATAAGATAACCAGGATCTGATGATGGCATTCCAGAGAAATCGAGGGGAACCATCGAAAATCGTAGTGGCGACTAGTGCGTTTGTTATTTTTTTTCATTAAGTATTTTAAAGCACTACCTACTATTTAATGAAGGTCTGGAGTCGATCTGATGATGGAGCCGAAAGACAGTCGAGGGAACTCCTCAACGATTTACACCAATTACCTGGTGTTTGGGCTTGATTAACTTGTATTGATGAGAACTTTACACCTAGATGGGTTGTGACTGTCATTAGGGGGCTGATGATGAAAACGAAGGACAGTCAAGGGAACTCCTCAACGTTTTACAGTAACTGTAGCTACCTTGTGTTTGGACTTAATTCATTTCTATTGATGAGAGCTTTGCACTCATGGGGTGACAAAGTATGGCGCCACTAAAAATCGTGAAATAAAAAATTTTTTGTAAAAAAAAAACAAAAAACGACTTCAGAAAAACCTGGAGCACTAAAAGGCCTGAAATAATATTTCTATTACCACCTCTGCCTAACCCTTCGGGATAATCAGGCGTGATGGTGTGTAAGCGAGTATTTGGAGTCGGTGCCAATCTTAGTATGCCAAATCTACCTACTATAAAAGTAAGAATATAGATTGGCACCGACTCCAAAAAAACTCCAGGTTTTTCTGAAGTCGTTTTTTGTTTTTTTTTTACAAAAATTTTTTTTTAAAATATACACAAAATACATTTTTAGCTAAGAACACGGGTAGCTTGTGAACGCAATGCAGCGAACTGGCTAGATACTATTTTCTTGTTTTTAATTGTACTACTTCTGCCGCCGGCCGCTCTGTATCGATTGTTTACCTATCATTAATGCAGCTTACCGTTGGTAGGTGTGCTTCTACTAATTATATAATACCAAATGATACGTAGAGCTAGTTATACAGGCTGACTGGTTAAATACTTTACATATTGAAGGACATGATAATTTATGGTAACATGAAACGTTTAAAAAAATTAAATTAAAAAAATATCAATGAAGTACAGAGAAAACCTTAATTAAATTAATGTGCTAATTCTCGGAAATTGTGGACACCGCTATCGCTAGTACGCGTGTTCTGCGCGAACGGAGTTAATGACACTTGATAGGTACGTCAAATCAAGGAGGTACGATCCTGACCACGCTTATTGTTTTGAGTCGATAAGTAAAGATAAATTAGGCAAATATTAGGCACCAATTTTTTTACATAATTAGAATGAAAATCGAGTACTGAGTAGTGATGGGATGTTCTCGAGAACATTCTCATCCTCGGAAACTTACTCGTGAGAATTTTTGAGAATCTTATATTTTGGGTGGCGTTATCCTAACTTTAAATCTTAAAAACATTTAAAACCACCATACTTGCATGTTTAATGAGGTTTATGCCATGTTTAGCCTTGCTCCAGAAGATACATTTTCGAAAATTCTCACGAGTAAGTTTCCGAGGGTGAGAATGTTCTCGAGAACATCCCATCACTAGTACTGAGCACTCTATATCAATATGTAAAGTGTTCAACCAGTCAGCCTGTATATCATTTCAGCAGATAATGGTGCGATCAGCAAAATAAGTCGCTGAACATTCTCAGTTTTTCAAATCACCTTTAAAATATATTTTTTGCATCAAATCCATTATTTTTAATCATTGAAACAATATTTAAATATGTTGCCATTGTTAAGTTTCCACAATATTTACCAACGTTTGTAAAATAAAGAGTATTGCCGAATAAAGATTGGCACTCATCTATCAACTCGGCACCCGATCAGCACCGCCTCGTCGTTCGGCATCCACTAACTGAACCGGAAATAAGTGGACCACGCGCTGACCACGCGGCGTTCACTCGTTGACCACGCGCGTCCACTGGTTGATCACGTGACGTTTATGATGTAAAAGCATCGTCCGCCCGCGGACCACCTTTCGGCAACGAGTGGACGCCGAGCGACGAGGCGGTGCTGGTCGGGTGCCGAGTTGATAGATGAGTGCAAACTTTAGTATTGTCACTAGAAATGTTCAGCGTTAAGGTCATTTACAAGAGTAAGTTCTCGTTGATAAGACAGGTCATAGACGCTCGCTAGCGTAAGGGTAGCCCACGTCGCAAAACTTTTTGCAATATTTTAGTAAGTTTTCTTTGACTTTTATTAGTGTTTCTCTATTTTTATATTTTTAGTTTTGTGTAAGCATGAATTATCTCGAGTTTGAATACGTCTCTCGTCTAAACGAACACCCTGTATACCCTTTCAGAAATTATAAATAGTTTCAGCATTTATTTTCATCTGAGCGGTGACTTTTATACATTGCTACAATATATCTTTCACTTATAAGTGGCGTAGTTAGTCCGATGCATTTCCTCGTAGCGAGGCCGTAGCGGCAGTGCTACGCGCGTGCTACGAGCGAGGTCGCTACGAGGCTATGCGGCTACGCGGCTACGTATAGCTGTGTGGTACAGTTAACCTACTTTAAAAGGCAATGTTAGTAAAATATGTTCTCCGTACGAGGCGTATAAGATTGCTATTGCCTTTTAATGTAACATCCTCTTGAGATGGTTCAGATAATATATCGTTATAGGTAACGTGGTTCGCTTAAGTGAGGTTTAAAACGCGTTTAGGTAAATTTTCTTCATATCGTATGGTTAGCCAACCGGTGTCAGAGTTGTTCAAGCCGCTCGAAGGCCTTTTACTTGGCTATAGCGACAGCTGTCTAGATGACAACAACCGGGGCCAGCTATTTACGTGCCCTCCGTAGCACGGAGACCTTGCCAAGCGTCGCTTAACCTCTGATCATTAACCGATCAGTGTTTGTACCTGGCTAACAGATTATTCAGTAAATGCTTGCATGTTTTTTTTTTATAAATCTCCTTTGATGTTTGTAGCGTATATCGCAGAAATAAATCCCGTTGTATAAATACGCGTGTCCGGAAATTCTCTTTTATTTGAACTATTACATGATATTTCAAATATTATTTCAGAAGCGATGCAGTATTCAAAATAAATACGAGCCCATGTCGGCTTAAAACAAGCATAAAACATCCATATGCCAGGAAATGGAGGAACATTTCGAACATTTTCGTGTGCATACATGTTCTGGCCCCGAGACTGCTAGCTAAAAACCAATGGAAAACTACTGGACTCTAAATACATATAATCCCACTAATATTATAAATGGGAAAGTTTGGATGGATGGATGGATGTATGGATGGACGTTTGTTACTCAATCACGCCAGAACGGCTGAACGGATCTGGATGAAATTTGGCACAGAGATAGATTATAGTCTGTAATAGCACATAGGCTACTTTTTATCCGGGTAAAATGTATGGTTCCCGTGGGATAAATTATGCGCGAAGGATGTCGCGGGCAGAAGCTAGTATCTAATATATAGTATATACTCACAAATTCTTTATGTTAAGTCGTACATACGTGGGGGCCATCCATAAGTTTCACACGTAAAGGGGGGGAGGGGTCGACGAAATGTGACATTGTGTGACAAGGGGTGCGAGTGGTCCTAAGTTTTGTGACGTCACATTGCAAAATAGGTTCGATTCTCGCGAGAGTTAGATTTCCGAAACGGTCTTTGTAATTTGCCCTGGTCTGGGTGTCACTGGGATCGCGTCCAGTCCACTACGCTGGTGTGTAAGTCTGATGATATTATATTTATATAAAAGACTCTTTTATATAAATAAAATAATATAATTTATTTATAATAACAATAATAATAAATTTATTTATTTATTTATTTCTTTTATAATTTTATATAATTTTCTTTTTTATAAAAGACTCTTTTTTATATAAATAATCTTTTAAAAAGAGTCCTACCCGCCGACTGCATTACGCATTTCACCGCTTTTAAACCACGGAACACATCTTGATATATCTACCTTTTCACTCTCGAGCCAATATTCACCGCGGGAAAGGGACAGCATAGGTTTTGAAGACTTGCAATTGGTTTCGCAGAATATCGTTGACGTCATGCCAGAGCGCAGTGGATTACGTAATAAGGGCGTTCGGTGGGATCGGCGGCTCGTGTAATATCTAAAATCAGTGAGTTAAATATTAAGAAACGAAATTTGACAGAATATTGTACAATTACAACTTAGGTTTTAAGGCTCTATCTCACCGGGATGATAGGCGCGTCGCCAGCCACCGTCGCCACTAATTCGTATTGAATTTGACAGGCAATAGCAATTGTTTGGATACGCGGCTGGCGACGTCGCCGGCTACCGTCGCCAATCATTCGTATTAGAGATGTGCCGAGTACAGCCTGACTCGAGTACTTACTCGAGTACTTAGTAAGTACTCGGGTACTCGAGTACTCAGACTATAGAACTCGAGTACCCGGTACTCGAATACGGGTTCCGAGTACTTGCTGTAACAGTTGTAGTTTTTTGTGAAAATACGTTATTAATCGGGGCTCTCGCCAAAATTTTCGCCATTTTCTCCAATTTTCACGAGTGCAAGTACAACGCAGTAATTAAATGTGAAGCTCGGACGTTTGAGTGGTTAAAAATACATAATACATAAGTACTCGAGTCCTATTAAGTACTCGAGTACTCATTACAAGTATTCGAGTACCTGTCCGAGTCCTCTGACTCGAGTATTTACTCGATTCTTTTTTTAACGAGTACCAGAATACTCGAGTACCAAAAATAGCGTACTCGGCACATCAGTAATTCGTATTGAATTATGTCAAAATATGACAGGACTACTTGGCGACGGTCGCCAGCCCCGTCGCCAGGTGTGATACAGCCCTTATTTATCAGAAGATGAGCCGTATTTTGAGCCGTTTCCCGCGAACGACTGAGTCGTACTATGTCTGGACTCCGATTAGTAGGACGCTTAGTAGATATTTTGGACAGTCAAATTACCCCTCTGTCTTATTAGTACTTAATGTCTTTGGTTATAGCAGCTTGGCCCACTTCTGTAAAATGGCGCATGACAAACTAAGGCCCGTATTAATTAATCGATATCAAAGTTGAGATCGATCTTAAGAAGCAGTTATGACGTTTAATGTTTTATTTATTTTTCTTTTTGGACTGCGGTGGCAAAAAAGCGTACGGCCCGCCTGAGTTACCGTAGCCTATAGATGCTTACAATACCAAAGGCATCATGTATGGAGCAATTCAAAAACAGCATCTTAAGTTCGATCTCAGTCTTGAGATCGATTTATTACTCGTTATATACTCGTATTTCGAGTGTATTTCAAGCAGAACTTATTGCGAGAACGAGTGAACATAATATCCTTTGACGTCCGTCTGTTGGACTCAAACAAAGGGTCCGTTCAAACGTAGTAAGCGACGCAGCCAAAGCGAATAATTCGACAGAGTTCTACGGATATACGTTTAGGGATGGGGAGGTTTATATTCGGATATATGCAATCTGGATGCATTCGTGTGCAGAATTTAGAACTGTATTCGGGCATCGCTGTATTTATTTCAGAGTTGCAAAAAATCAGGAAATTTAGAATTAAAACGTGTTTAAATCATTGTTTAAAACATTGACTTAAATCAGAAGGAATAAATCACAGTTTGTAAAACATGATTTAAATGATTAAAACATGTTTTAAAAACGATGTTTAAAACAAGGTGATTTTTTCGTAACAACCCTGATTTATTTACGAGTGCTTCTGGTTTGAATAAAAGGTCTCCTACAGTATTTTATCTAATGACAATAAGTTTTTTTTAATATCCAGAAAACTAACCAAGATTGTACCAGCTGACTGCCTAAACACCTATTTCCATATTGCTAACTTCAAAAATTACTTGCTTCCATATAAACTTTATAATAATAAAAATATCCTGGGACATTTTTACACACGGCTACCTGATACCAAACTAAGCAGAGCTTGTACTATGGAAACCAGATAACTGATATTACCACATATACTACTTTTTGTTTGTAAATACATACTTAATATACATATACACCCAGACTCGGGACATACAGATATGTTCATGCACACAAATGTATGTCCCGGGTAGGAATCGAACCTACGACCTGCAGCGTGAAAGGCGCCATCACGCCAACCACGCTAACTTTACATTGCCAAGCATTGCTTAACCTCCTACCGATTAGTGATTGGGCTATTAGCGCCTCAATACAAGACTATCAACATGACATTTCCCTATTGAACTTTTTGTTCCCCTTTTGGCCATCGGTCCAGATGAGTCCAAAACTTCGAAGTCAGTTCGCAAAAACCCGACTACTGAAAAATCGCGCTCTAAAAAGTATGAAACAAGAAAATATTCTTATCTGGAGGATAGCCGTGGTCCGTGGTCATATGCCATTTTGCCCTAAAGGACCTACACGGACCACGGCTATCCTCCAGATAAGAATATTTTCTTGTTTCATACTTTTTAGAGCGCGATTTTTCAGTAGTCGGGTTTTGGTTTTTATTAAATTTACTTTTTATTTAATTATTTTGGAGTATAACAATATATATATTTTTGAAATGTGCTTATCAAGCTCTTTCATTTGATACCCCACACGGTTTTATTAAAAAATGTGTTTTTTTTAGTTCATGACATTATGTCCTCTAGAGGGCGCCATATGCAATTTTATGTGACGTCACATAGCCTATAACCAGCGCGCCATTAAGCCGCTTCTAACGATACTCATTTGTCAAATTACGACAAGTAGTTTGGAAGTTAGGTGGGAACAGTTGCATACAATATGTTAAAAAAACCCTGTCCGACCCGAAAACGTATTGTTGGGTATCGAGATTAGATTCCATTTTTGTAAAAAAAAACTTTTTTTAAATTTTATTTTTTAATTTTTCAATTTTTTTTTTTTCATTTTTTTGGCATAGTATGTGTCCCGCTGCTGGGCAAAGGCCTCCCATATTTTTTTGTAATACAAATACCCCGTTTACATAAAAAAAATATTCATAAAATGACGTCATCACATACTTTGTGGTCTGAGGTGACGCCACACGATCTAACATAATTACTTCCGGTAACGGTGTTGTCATATTTTTAAAATTAGCTACATTATGTGGGATAAAGGCAAAAAAAATTGGCACTTTAAATGTTCATTAATATGTTTACTATCATGTTTTTTTATTTTTTATTATTTTATTTGGTCATGTGATTGGGGAACCTAATTACCGGTTTCGGCTCGGACAGGGTTTTCTTAACATGTTGTATACATACATACATACATACATACCGGTCAAAATCATAACCCTCCGCCGTAGTCGGGTAAAAACTACAACACAGAGAATTCATACTCATTGGCTCCGAGCGTTAAAATAGATGGCAATCAAAAATTCAACGCTTCAAACTTCATTCTCAGCGGTAACTTGTTAACTTGTTCTATCGCTGGCCTTCGCGCAAATAACCTGACGAAGTGAAATGCAGTCTACTCCGGAGATAAATCCAGCTAGAGGTGAATCAATTGGACAAGTGTAATACAACTAACAATACAAAGGTAGAAACTGTTCCGGTTTTATATCGTCGGAAATAGACTTGCATACGGCCCGCCTGATCTTAAGCAAATACCGTAGCCTATAGATGCTTGCGATACAAAAATCATCGCTCTCACGTTGCCGACCTGAAGGAGAGTGGGAGAGAGGTAGGGGACGTGGGGGGAGGGGTGTTGGGCTGGCTCTCTCACTCGTCGTACGAAACGCAGCTGTAATAGCAACTTTACTTTGATCTTCGGTGAGAGGGTGGTACTACTCCGGTCGAGCCAGCCCATATATGAGCTGCAGTCAATTGGCTACAGCTTGACTCTACTGCCAATGAAATAACATTTTTACACGACTGCCTCCAAAGGCGTGTAAATAAAATGGTGCATTCCGACATTTTATTTACAAATTAACAGTGAAATGAAATACACGTTACAGAGAATCACACCTCATAATGGTGAAAATAGTGAAAATCCCTTCGAAAATTCCATTGAAGCACTGAAAATCGCAAAATAAAAGAATCGTTACAAAAACAGCGATTTAGCGCTAACATACACGGACTGCATTTTGCAGTTTGGTTGCTGTCGACGGCACGCGACTGCACACGGACTGCATTTTTGCAGTCGGAAGTGACAGCTCTATTGCAGTTGGTTGCAGTCGACGGCACGCGACTGCACATGGACTGCATTTTTGCAGTCGGAAGTAACAGCTCTATTGCAGTTGGTTGTAATCGACGGCACGCGACTGCACACGGACTGCATTTTGCAGTCGGAAGTGACAGCTCTATTGCAGTTGGTTGCAGTCGACGGCACGCGACTGCACACGGACTGCATTTTTGCAGTCGGAAGTGACAGCTCGATTGCAGTTGGTTGCAGTCGACGGCACGCGACTGCACACGGACTGCATTTTTGCAGTCGGAAGTGACAGCTCTATTGCAGTTGGTTGTAGTCGACGGCACGCGACTGCACACGGACTGCATTTTGCAGTCGGAAGTGACAGCTCTATTGCAGTTGGTTGCAGTCGACGGCACGCGACTGCACACGGACTGCATTTTTGCAGTCGGAAGTGACAGCTCTATTGCAGTTGGTTGCAGTCGACGGCACGCGACTGCACACGGTCTGCATTTTTGCAGTCGGAAGTAACAGCTCTATTGCAATTGGTTGCAGTCGACGGCACGCGACTGCACACGGACTGCATTTTTGCAGTCGCGTGTACGGCGGCGCTTAGATAACCCGAAGCAATAAAATGCGAGAAATAAATGCATTCTATTATTTGGCGTTGGTTAACGAAACTTTGCCCCAATACCGAATTGCCCCGCGAGGCCCTCAAAGCTGGCTCTGATTCACAATATTTATTCACATAAGCGTTTTGTTTACTCAGTTGCCGATAGTGAATTGCCTGCTGGGGTCTACTATGTATTTTGTTTTGACAAAACGTCCGATTCGGTCGGATTTACCGGCAACGGTTTTTTTTATTCCGATTCAATGCGGGTTTTAAAACATTACAGACCACAAAGACAAGAAAATTGACTGCAAAATGCCTGCCAATTGACTGCAGCTCATAAACGGGCTGGCTCGAACGGGGTAGTACCACCCTCTCACAGAAGATTCGCGTAAAGCAGCTATTACAGCTACGTTTCGTACGATGAGTGAGAGAGCCGGCAGCCCCTTCAGGTCGGACAATGCCTTTGATATTGTAAGCATCAGGCATTATAACATCAGGCGGGCCGTACGCTTTTTTTACCAAGGGAGACATGAGACTGACCAAAATAGTATGTCCTACTAAACTGAGTCATTGGACACAGTACGACTCAGTCGTTTTGAAAACATGTCGGCATTACCAATAGGTACGGCCCATCTTCTAATGAAGAAAGTCTTCTTATGTGTTCAATAAGTTACTGACAAGGCTTAACGCCTGCTGCCTAGATGACAACAACCGGGACCGACTTTTTACGTGCCCTCCAAAGCACGGAGACGCTCAGTTCAAATGCCACTAATGGTCACCCATCTCTGCCTGACCTTGCCCAGCATTGCTTAACCTCTGATCGTTTACCGATCAGTGATTGCAACTGACCTTTGGGCGGCTTAATCAACTCTGACACCAGGTTGGCCACTAACCATACGATAAGAAGAAGAAGAATAAGGGCCTCCGCAGACTTGCTACTTTTAGCATCGGCGACCGGCGATTTTGTGACGTATCGATGCTGCGTCGCGTTTCTTCGAGCGCGAACGAGCGAGACGCAGCATCAAAATCGCAGATTGCCGGTGCTAAAAGTAGCAAGTCTGCGGTGGCCCTAAGTTACTTATCGATTATCGAGTGCGGTAAACATTAAGTAATGTTGCATGCTGAAAGGCCAAATATAGTGACACGTAAAATGTATTAGCACATAAGACCTTATGTAATTACCTATATTTAGCAATAAATTATTTTGATTTGATTTGATTTGATTATGTGAGTTTTGCCGCATGCAGTGGTGCTTTGAGCCCAAGTTCAGTGATTGCGATGTTGGAAGGTACCATATCTACTAAAATAATACAGCAATGGCAAAGCGTCGAGTACAAATGGAACTGATTCTTTTAACACACAAACTAAACTCTTGATCTTCTTCAGAAAGGTCAAGTCCGTAGCACCCTCAACCAGGGCCGGATTTAGGGGAGGGCATTCGGGGCAACTGCCCCAGGCCTCCACAAAAGAGGAGCCCCCACAATAAACTCCGAAAAAAAAGAACGTACTGTCCTAAAATTTTCAAAAATGTATATTTAATAAAAATAAGCAAAACCGTTTAGCAAAGCTATCTCTCCTGAGCATTAAAAGTACCTATTTAAAAGTGAAGTGATTTACTTCAGAAACTGGATTTCAGCAAAATCATCAACAATTCTTTGTCGAAAAAAGCTCGGAAGGTTCCGTTCGTTAACACTTAAATTTAATTTCAGATAATTCTTGCATTTGAATATATTGATTGTGCGTTGATCCAAAAATTCACTTGGTTTCACAATAAATTATTTATTGAAAAACTCGACTGAAAAAAATGTTCATTTTATTTGGAAAATAATTAGAGGCCAGGGGCCTCCACTTTTTTGTTGCCCCAGGGCCTCCAGACCTCTAAATCCGGCCCTGCCCTCAACCGACGGCAGTGCATGAGAAGATGTATGGATGTGGATGAAGCAAAAGAGGTGTGTCAAAATCGTAGCATGTGGCAATCAGGTCTCTGCCTACCCCCGTGGGATACTGGCTTGAGTATACATGATGAAATATAATAGCAATATATAGCAATAGCAATATTTTAAAATATGACTCACCACATGATTCAGAATATTGTGGGAAAACAAATAAAAAAATCTATCGATCAAAAAATATTGCTTGGGTAAGCAAATAAGCAAACCATTTAACTGTTATACCTTACCTGGGTAATAAATTTTTATCAATTGATTTGATGATTAATATTCCCTAAATATTCTGAATCATGTGTAGAATCACCGTTTAAAATATTGCCCACGATTTCCATTTCACCCAGTATATATGTATGTATGTATGTACAAACTAAACTTGACTAAACTAACTGTATTATACAACATCATATTAGGGCCTCGGACCTGCCTTTGAGTCCATTCTCTGCGTCGCTAATGAGGCCAGTTATTGGTTAGATTAGTGCGGTCCGTCTGGCGCATTCGAAACTGCAACATGAGTTAAATTTGGCGAGCACACTGTGGAATTAGTCAAATTAACCGATACTGGTTAACTGTAAGTTAATTATAGCTCGATTGTGCTCTAATTAGTTCGGATTCTCGTACGCTTTTGACAGTTTTACGGAACATCACAAAATTTGGGCACATGTAATTTTTTTTATCGGACTGCGCTGGCAAAAAAGCGTACGGCCCGCCTGATGTTAAGCAGCTACCGTAGCCTACAGATGCTTACAATACCAAAGGCATTGCTCGCACATTGCCGACCTGAAGTGGAGTGGAATGGAGGGAGGGGGGGTGGGCTTTCGGCTCTCTCACTCATCGTACGAAACGCAGCTGTAATAGCTGCTTTACGCCGATCTTTTGTGAGAGGGTGGTACTACCCCGGTCGAGCCAGCCCGTATATGAGCTGCAGTCAATTGGCTACAGCTTGGCTCTACCACCTACAGTTTACCTGCGTAGATAACATATTCCCAGAAGTGGTATTTTTTTTAAATTAAATCGAATCCGTTGCATTCCCATTTCAGTCCGACAGGCTGCAATAAAGATGATGTATGACCGTCCACACCTTCATATACAGAGTGTTTTAAAAGTAAGTTTAAAAACTAAAACCCGACTACGGAAAAAACGCGCTCTAAAAAGTATGAAACAAGAAAATATTCTCATCTAGAGGATAGCCGTGGTCCGTGTAGGTCTTTTAGGGCCAAATGGCACATGAACACGGACCACGGCTATCCTCTAGATGAGAATATTTTCTTGTTTCATACTTTTTAGAGCGCGTTTTTTCCGTAGTCGGGTTTTAGTTTTTAAACTTACTTTTTATTTAATTATTTTGGAGTTATAGGTAACAATATACATATTTTTGAAATGTGCTCAATCAGCTCTTTCATTTGGTACCCCACACGGTTTCATTAAAAAATGTTTTTTTTTAGTTCATGACATTATGTCCTCTAGAGGCCGCCATATGCAATTTTATGTGACGTCACATAGCCTATTACCAGCGCGCCATTAAGCCGCTTCTGAGGATACCTCATTTGTCAAATTACGATAAGTAGTTTGGAAGTTAGGTGGGAACAGATGCACATACATACATACATACATACATACATACATACATACATACATACATACATACATACCGGTCAAAATCATAACGCCTCCGTAGTCGGGTAAAAAGTACGAATTCCCATTTCCTAATAATCCTACTAATATTATAAATGCGAAAGTGTGTTAAAATTTTTATTACAACGTATTTTCATAACTACTTAACCGATTTTAATGAAATTGAAAACGTAGATAGTGTAGGCTCTGGAATAACGCATAGGCTAATGTTACACATTAATTTCTACACGGGTGAAGCCGCGGGACACAGCTAGTAATAACTAAACTATATATGCGGTAGCTGATATGAAGACGCTCAGTGAAGACAGACTATCCGTAGATCGGTGGTACTATAATAGTTTCTGAGATATGGGCCTTTGAATATTTGTTGACAACTTTCGTGTTGTGGCTTTAGAACACATCAAAGATTATACGATTCAGAGTATACAGCATTTAGGAGTAGCACCCAGTAATATTCAAGAAACAGTCTGTGAAATTTTTGTTTTAGTTTTTGTGATATTTAATTCAAAACTGGAGCAAAAAAAAATTAAAAATGTGTTCGAATTTCAATAAAAAATATTACCATCTAAGCCGGAAACCTAACGCGGCGCACGGAGAGGCTACGCACGAAATGACGTCATGCATACATTTTCTTGCAAAACGTGGCCGTGGCCGTGTGCGTGGCCTCTCCGTGCGCCGCGGTGGGTTTTCGGCTTTACACATCAAACGTTCAAAATTCAATATTCTAAAAGTTTATTTCGTTTAGGCCTACGGGGGCAAATTATTTGTTTTTACATTTTTTAACTTATTCCACTGCCGGTTCGGAAACGCGACCTCGACTGAGAAGATTATTTAAGATGCTGAAGTATTATTGCGCACTTTTGATACATCCTGTATGTCTGAGCCTGAGCCATTCCAGAAACCAATCACGGAACTAACACCCAACTCGGCGAGCAGCGAATTGAACACTGTTTGCTTGTACCTTAGCTGTAAATTGAACGTTGAGTCGCTAGGCTTTAGACACGTTTTACAATAAACAATACAAATATCGAAGAAAGTCAATATTGTCCGTCGTTTCTTTGTATTTCTGTTTGTTCGTGTATGAAACATAAACGATATCTATACCATAGATAGTAGGGAAGTTTTATAAACTCTTTGGTCTATACTTACTTATTGATTTTCGTTCTTATAACCTCTACTCTAACCTCTTTGTCATCTCATTTATCATTTGATATTTATACCCGAGCGCCAAGTTAGCTTGGTGGACTCTCTCAGTAACTGGAATTTTACACTTGTTTAATTTCTGCATGATAACACGACGTTTATCTATATTAAACTTACATACCCCCCTTAATTATCAAAAATCCTTTCTTAACCTACCTATTATGATTTCTTTGACCTAACCTACGTTGCATAAGGGACTCCCGCGCAAAAGTTAATGTTTCCAAACCGCGGTTTTGGTTTATAAAGTACCTATAGTCGAATTGCTAATCAGACGGAGTAAACTGACAGGTGCTAATGTCACTTTTGATATAAATAGAACAAATACGATGACGAGCCCGTTGTCGTGGTTGGCGCGGAGGCGCCTTTCACGCTGCGGGTCGTAGGTTCGATTCCTACCCGGGACATGCATTTGTGTGCATGAACATGTCTGTATGTCCCGAGTCTGGGTGTATATGTATATTAAGTATGTTTTTACAAATAAAAAAGTAGTATATGAAGTAATATCAGTTATCTGGTTTACATAGTACAAGCTCTGCTTAGTTTGGGATCAGGTAACCGTGTGTACAAAAATGTCCCAGGATATTATTAGTGTATCGCTGTCAAACTGCTATTGATCAATGAAATACACAGCTAACGAGATGAGAGCTCGATAGATGATCGATCGTGGATCTTTCACCCATCCATTGTTCGATTTGTTCGCAGTTTTTTTCGAATTCGAATGCAATAATTGATGGATGTTGGACGGAGACCGTCGATGTCGAGTACTGACGTCAATTACTATGCACCGCGTTGGATGACTGCGATTTATCAGTATTATCGATGTGTTACAGAAAACCTCGTTTGCATGTAGAACGCGTTTTGTCTAGATAAAACTAGTTTAAACTTAATAGATGGGGAGCCGTAGAAGGGTTTTCTGGACTTACTCGAGCGCGTCAGATTAAGATAAGGGAGATACCTTACATATTGATAAGAACCTCCAACCAGTATGAGCCCTTAATATTGGTGGGTACGCTCAGGGGAACCAAAAAAAGACCATCTTAAAATACTCGAACTCGTCAGATTAAGATAAGGGGGATTAATAGCTAAGAAGTGTCAAAAGTGTCAATTTTGCTAATTTGATCATCAGTCTAAGAAATGGGAGCATCAGTAAGTTTCACTAAACACCCCCTCTGAAATTTGTTTTTTTTTTATATGGCTGCGGTGGCAAAAATGCGTACGGTCCGCCTGATGTTAAGCAGTTACCGTAGCCTATAGATGCTTACAATATCTGATACGCTTGAATATTTCCATGTCATTGCTTTTTTTATAATTTTGTAATTTATCATGTAGACGCTTCCTCCACCGCTGAAACCTCATCTACCGAATCTAATAGGTCTGGGCGACGCTGGAGTAAATCTCAGTTTGCACTATGGGCACTATGGGCCCCTCTATAATACCTTGCCTTAGCAAGTCTAAATACCTCATTTAATCTTTGATTGTTTTGCAAGGCCACACTGGTGTTATTATAAATTAATTAAATATACAGGGTGTCCCACTAATCGTGGATAATCCTGTAACCTCTTATAGATCACCTTAAGACCTAATACATATCCTAAGTTGAAGGTGGCGCTACGATCCATTTTGAATCTATTGTAATTTTTCTGATTTTTATGAAATTTCCGACCTAAAGACGAAGATTTCCCGAAAACGAAAATAAATTACGATTTTTTCTTTGCATGTACCTCATAAATAACCAAATTATCGAAATACGTAAAATGATTGCTACTAATTCCGCGAAAATATTTGAGAAAAATAATGAATAACGGAATTTTAAAGTTTTTACTATTAAGTCATGTAATTTCAATACCCTGTCATGAAGAAAAAAAAGTACCTACTATGAAAAACGTTTATTTAGATTTTAGGTCTTAAGGTGATCTATAACAGGTTTCAGGATTATTCACGATTAATGGGACACCTATTATATGCTTATACAATTGGCGATATTAATTGTACAATTGTAAAAAAGTCAAGCTTGCTGTGTATCTTACCCGATCTTCCCAGACGAGGTATTGTTTCAATCATGATTCCAGCGAGGAATACAATATTGAGATAAAGTCCGGTGTACTGGGCGGGCGGGAGGTGCATGTAGGGCGGCGCCCTGCGGTCGGGAGCAGGAGGCAGCCTGAGTCACCACTCCCATCGATACGTATTAATATAATACATGTAAGCAAGTGCTTTTACACGCTGAAAACTATGAGTACGACGTGTTTACGAGTGTAGGTGCTTCCAAATGTGTAGCGATTTTTTAATCGTTTATACATCTATGGGTAAACTAAGAGAAATACCATAACGCAAATTTTTTTTTTGACGATTTATAAAAGCTACATTTTTATAGCTTAAATGAATAAAAAAAAAATTAGTTTGAGTTTGAGTTTATTGCAATTATTAGACTTGTGCTTAGCGCACCTCGTGTAGCGAAATTCACACATCACGGTTATTATTTTAAAAAATTAAAGTGCCATTTTAAATTTTACATAACTTTTTAACCTAGGGGTAACTTTTCAAAATCCTAAAATGCATTCTAGGTACTAATCATATGTTACTAATTTTCAAATCAAACGGGGCTTTTTAGACATCTCGGGAAATGTCACCTATCGAACATTTTATTTTTTAATCGTCGGTGATATGCAGTAACAAACTTAATAATAATAAAAAAACTTAAGCACGGTCCGAATCAAGAATCTTTTTTTTTTATAGGACTGCGATGGCAAAAAAGCGTACGGCCCGCCTGATGTTAAGCAGTTACCGTAGCCTATTGATGCTTACAATATCAAAGGCATTGCTCGCATATTGCCGACCTGAAGGGGAGTGGAATGGAGGGAGGGGGAGGGGGGTGGGCTTACGGCTCTCTCACTCATCGAACGAAACGCAGCTATAATAGCTGCTTTACGCCGATCTTCTGTGAGAGGGTGGTACTACCCCGGTCGAGCCAGCCCGTTTATGAGCTGCAGTCAATTGGCTACAACTTGGCTCTACCACCTTGGAATCTAATCCTTCTATGAAGACATTTATAAATAACTATAATTAATTCCCTTCAGATTTCTGTCTTTATTTTATTAAACGTTAAAAGCACAATTGCTAAAACACAAATAAACTAGTCTTCATCCAATCCGTACGGAAATTCAAATTCGTGCCTCTAGTGTTTGATACACGCCAGATATTCGCGATAATTGGACACTATAGCTTGCCCGCCGGCCACTGGATAGACAGAGAATCGATCAGTCATACCCAACTGACGGCAGTTATTAGCCAACCTTGAAACGCTTGCACTTTCTATCACTTTAATCGAAGTTAGGCTTCATTCACACTACTGAGACAAATTTTACATATATTTTGTTGTATAGGGAATCGAATTCATTATACAGCATGTTTCAGAAGTGCGAATAACTTTCGCATATGCATAGTTATCGGGTAAAGAATGAAATGGCAAGAGAATATATCGAAATTCAAATTTTAAGCTTTTTGTAGGTATTATTAAAAGTTTGAAATATCCATATATAGCTACATAATAGTTGTTTAGTGAATGCAGACGGTACGTAAATATCGTAGTTTATGAATTACAGGTCTGCGGCCTATGAACATATTCAAATACATGGGAAAGGGGTTTTTCAGGACAAGTGTTTAAAGGATTTTACTGAAATGTATTGCAAGCATCCTTAAGCTACTGTGTGTTTTGATCTATTTTTTTATATTGATAGTTATTTGCCCGATACTTATGCAAGCATTATTTATTTCAGACTTCCTAAACATTCTGTATAAAATTAATAGACACAACGAATTTAAAACTAGAGGTGAGTCGTATTTACTAGAACAGGTGCGAAGACTAGGTATTTTACGAGACTAGGTGGCACCTATTCCAATTTTGACAGTACTTAGTCCACCTAGTATTAGCGCTCAACACGTCTGCTGACGCACCAAGTACCAAGTACCGTACTGTATTGCGAGAACGTGACGACGCAATCAATATATTATGGAATAATTTAAATCTAAACAAGTTTGTTTACATAATTACTATGGAGAATGACATATTGTAAGCAGTAGCGAGATCTGAAGTGAGCAAAAGACAGTTTTTCTCCCCATTTGATCTCATGTATTGAGTCCTATTATGGATCTAAGGACTAAGTACGCGAACCATAGCCGATAAGTACTTGAGACTAGGTGGAATAGGTGGAACAGGTGTTTGGATCACGTATTTTTAAATACTAGGAATAGGTGCACCTAGTCCCAAATTTACCTAGTAAAACCCATCTCTATTCAAAACCGAAACCGTATCTATATATATATCTCTATCTATATCATCTATAAATTATATGTATACCTTGTGCCAACTAACGTACTAAATTAAGGTAACTATAGCGTCCTGCATGCCGCAGTATACTTCGATTAGGGCATAACCTAATTATGTGTGAGCTGGCTAGAGGACGCCTTTATGCATCCGACGGCGCTCGTTGTAACACAATTATGCAGTTACTGGTTAATATTGCATGCGACATCCTATCGGTACATAGTGGAAGATAGATAAATTAGTCAGGATATTACAGCGATTACAGCGGACATTTTGACAGCTGTGTCAGCTTTTTTAAACCTAAAAATTTTGATATTCATACAATGTTATGATCGGCTTGCACTGTTATTAGAAATCACTTTTGTTCCTAGAAATTCTTTGTGAAACCATTGTTAACTGGATAAAACCTCTATGATTTTGACGGTAAGTCTAAAGTAATCTTTCATTTAATTCCAATGAATATGGCGTGTATTGTTCGACGGGCCCGTTAGCGTGGTTGGCGCGGAGGCGCCTTTCACGCTGCAGGTCGTAGGTTCGATTCCCACCCGGGACATGCATTTGTGTGCATGAACATGTCTGTATGTCCCGAGTCTGGGTGTATATGTATATTAAGTATGTATTTACAAATAAAAAAGTAGTATATGTAGTAATATCAGTTATCTGGTTTCCATAGTACAAGGTCTGCTTAGTTTGGGATCAGGTAACCGTGTGTACAAAAATGTCCCAGGATATTATTATTATAGCGTGCTACAAAAATAGCGCTGTCACTGTCACACTGCACCGTAGTTGCATTGCATATTCTGTGATAATAGAGTTATTTGCGGAGTTACGGCGTCGTCGGACGTCAAAGGGCATAGTCAATGAGATTATGAGGTGCATCCATTAAATAAAATTGTGCGCAACGGAGGTTCAAAGTAGAAGGGAAAATAGAATTAGTGTCGGAGCGAGTTGAATTCGTATTAGAGTTAACAGTGTTGACATTCTGGTTGGGTACAGGACCAATAGAGAATCGTAAAATCGCTTGAAACTTAGCAACAATTCAGAAAATTCTAAATTCAAATTGCTTATTAAGATTTGGCAACTACGCTACTTTCGCGCGAACCATCTCATACAGGTCTTTCTACGATTATTTTTGTATCGTCTACTCATCGTGTCTCGTGCCAACTATCATCATCATAAGCATCACTTCACTTTATAAAAATTGTTGCTTTTAACGTAGTTGTCGCCAATAACTGAGTTTGATGGGACTCTCGATTTACTTTAGATGAGACGCCTGGTCGGTAGGTGAGACATAAAAATACCATAAAAAATAGCAAAAAAAATTGAAATGAGGTTGTCCAGTTTGTAAACAAATAAAAAAGGTAGGAATAGGTGATATAAAGGTGCCTGTTAGGTAATGGTGATGCTCCGTCAATTGTCAATCGATACAAATAAACAGTTAAGTGTCTTGTCTGGTTGTTCCGGCTAATCTTCTAAACAGCTGGACCGATTTTAATGGGAGTTTTACTGGTAGATAACTGATGTTATAAGGAGTAACTTAAGTTTCTTTTAATACAGGACTGCCCAAAAAAGGAGTGTACCAATTGCTAGTATTTAGTCTTTACTCTGTGAGTGTACCTATATGTTTTCAGGGTTCATGTTTTAGCAAACATTAACAAACATTTTCTGTTTAATTCCACGCATACGAAGTCGAAGTCGCGTGCACAGCCTGTTGATAATATTAAAAAAACTACTTATATAAAAGGAATCTTGAGAAGATATGGTGTAAATAGGATCCCATTTCATCTAAAACTTTGGAAGCTGTTACTATAACAACATTGAAGCAACGTACCTAATATCGCAGATTATTTTTAAGTATCGAAGTGAATTAGTAGATTTAAGTGATTATTATTCTCTTTATAAGTTACTTGCCAATCATAGTAACTAGTGCAGTTACGTCATGGTAAAATTATTAAAAATGTTTTACTTCTAATCGTAAGTTAACTCTGAATTTCGTCATGATCAGTTCACAATTTCAGTTATACACGAACGGAAATAAACGTTCCGGTTTAAATGACAGTATAGGGCATTGATTATATTTGCAGATATGCTACCTTCCCACATTGCAACCACTAAACTTGTACTTAGCACACCACTACATGCAGCGAAATTCACACATCTGTTATTGCACTCGCAATTCGACAATTAAATTATTAAATAATAATAAATTAAAAAAATACAACGTCACGACTTTTATCCCCATTCGGGGGTAGTCATAGGCTTGAGTGGCCATACACCACCACATTGTGGAGGTATTAAGTCAACTCAAAGCCCACGTTTCACCAGATAGTCAGAACCCAACGTGACAGGTGGTGAACCTTGTCGCCGTGTATACAGGAACTAACTATTACCTAATCCCGAGGGATAGGTAGGTTTCCTCACGATGTTTTCCCTCACCGTAAGCGAACTGTAAAATTAAATTAATAATAATGTAATTAATAATGTAATTTATTAAATACAGAAGTCAGTTCTATTTACCTGAAGATGACCCGTATTGACAACGATATGTATTGGCCTGAGGCCGTTCGGCTTACGTAAATAAATAAATAAATAAATAAATGTCATTATCCGCGAAGGATGTACTTTATCTATGGACTCCGTTTAGTACGACAAGCGCTCATAGCCAGCTGCAATCACTGATCGGTAAACGATCCGAGGTTAAGCAACACTTGGCAAGGTCAGTCAGAGATGGGTGACCATTAAGTGGCTTTTGAACTGAGTGTCTCCGTGCTTTGGAGGGCACGTAAAATGTCGGTCCCGGTTGTTGACATCTAGTCAGCAGTCGTTAAGCCTTGTCAGAGGGCAGAGACCTTCGGGCGGCTTGAACAACTCTGACACCAGGTTGGCCACTAACTATACGATATGAAGAAGATGAAGTACGACAAACAATTTGGAACAGTTACGTGCCTCCCTCTTTTTTGGTAATGTCTTTAGTATTGAGTTACCAAAACATGATAAAGGTATAAAAGTTTTGTATAGTAAGCTAATTGTTGCTGAAATAGTTAATTTGTGTTATAATCAAAATGAAATTTCCCTCTTCAATACATAAACGGGTGTATTTATTCAATTCAATGTTTATTTGTTTATTTTCTGTTGTCATTTCACGGTGAAGCGCAAGCGTTATTCCACGGTGATATGAAGCTAATAAAGTGGACTGACAGCTTTAAGATTATGTGGACAGATTTTAAGTAAGTACCTAAATGTTTTTACGAGGTTAACTCAATGAAGTTGTGTTATATCCCAGTAGTGTCGTGTGTCAGAGAGGAGGCAATCGCAATGCAATACATATTGACCTCTTGCAAGTGGCGTACGCAACGCTACGCCGCGCGGAACGGCTGCCCCGCGCTACGCCCGAGCCGAAGTCACTCCGACTCCCCATCTATGATTCACACCACGTCTCCAACTTTGCTGTCATAAAGAATGCATTAACAATTCGCCTCGCCACCCTCGTAATACTTTCGCTTCGAGCACCGCTCAGCATCGCCTTAATACTACATACCACCACCGCGCCGAACCCAGCCTTCCCGGCCTTCTCCGCCCTTCCGCGCGCGGTCACCGCCAAATATATCCTCGGTGGCAAGATTTTTTAACAACTGTAGGCATTTTTTATGTGAGGATCGACCGTCTCCCTCTCTCCCGCCCTCCCCGTGCCGACGGTATCGACGGCCGCACTTACATAAACGGACCGTGCCATCCATCGACACGGAGCTCTGCATCGCGCTGCACGCGCGCGCCTCGCGTCATAGGTACCTGCATGGAAGGCGTCACGTACCTGGTTGTGGACCGTATGCGGAGCGTGCGCTAGCGCGGCCGGAGTATGCGGGATGCCCCACCTCATGCACGGGGTCTAACTGCGGAGCGTCATCGGCCCGCGGCCGTACCGAATCTATCCGAGCGTACTCCGGTCGCACATGGGCGCGGGCGGGCGGTGAGCGCGTGCTGGCGCGAGCCTGCCGCGGCACTCGCGCGTTAGTCCCTCACTCGGAGCGTCGGTCGATGCGGCGCCGAGGGCTACTCGCGCATGACTATGACTATACCGGGAGATCGGCCGGGCCGGAGGCGCGGGCCAGCGGAGCCGGTCGCGCGCCGCGCACGATCAATAGCGCGGGGCGTGCGCCGCGCCCGCTGCCTCCCCGAACCATTGTACAACACCCTTTATTTATACGATGACGTTCGGAATCGACGTCATAATTAAACTGAGCGGGCCCTTGCGCGGGCCGTTTCGCCGCGCACTCGCGCGACACGACGCGCGCGCGGCTCCGCTCGCCGCTCGGCGCTAGCCGCAGACGCGCTCACATACAGCGAGCCACAGAAATTCAACTTATGTACCGTTGAAATTTAGTAGTAGCGGGCTAAGCCATCTTAGTACACGGAACACTACCGTTCTAACAATAAGAAACTATAAAATTGATCCTAGCATGAACACGACATTATTTTTTTAAAATTAAAAACCTTACCAGCGATGTTACCTACATATAGGTCGTAACACTGGCTTGTGTGGGATGAAGATGCAATATTTAAAGGGTGCAAGGGTTGTAGGGGCGGCGTCGCCCCCCGCGCACTGCTGTCGGGGCAGTGGGTTAATGTTACTATCCCTTCAGTTCATTTGTAATTCTGTGAATAAGGTCCAACGTCGTTGGACCTATCAGGAACTTGACGCTACCGACTAGCGAGCGACCCGTGGTAGAGCTATACCGCAATCGTGTCTTCATCGATAGAGCTTTTCTTATTTATGAAATCTGTTACTATGAGCGGGACCGGGCTGCTATTACAAACCCGGTACTGAAGCAGGAGGAAAGTAGTAATCTGTATCGTTCGGGCTTCGAATTTTAATTTCCGTAGTAAATTAGTGTTAGAATCAGGAACGAACGAAACAGATGGTCCAGATTTGTAATAGCCCCCAGAATAGATTGCTTGGCCATAACGCCTGATGAGATGACCGACACGGGATCAGCGACAATTGACATCCGTGATGGCGGATCATTACAGGGCCTCGAGTCCCTCAACAGCTGTCCATTGCGGAACCAGTGGTCTCTAATTATCTTCATAAAGTTCATTGTTAATTCTTGGCCGACGACATGTTGTCAGTCATCTCTAGTCCTCTGGCTGATAACATACAGATAGGCAAGAATTTTCGATTTATAATTTTGGCTTCATTTTTACACAAAAGCTCATTCATCGACATATTTATTCCAGTTATTAATTCAATTTATGGCCGGCGCACATAGATCACGGCATGGCATGGCATTTTATTTTTTATCAATCGAATTTAATACTTATCCAATCGAAATAAGGTATATATTTCAATGCTCGGTGATCGACCTCGGAGCATGGCGGAGCAGTTTCTCGGTGCACCCGCTGGAGCACCTTATTTCGATTGAATAAGTATTAAATTCGATTGATAAAAATTAATGTGCCATGCCACGCCGTGTTCTATGTGCGCCGGCCATTAATGGAACAAGTGAGACAAAACTAGTGTAGTTTGAGAACGGGACATTTTGAGTACGCGGGTCATAACTACGGGTGGCACTTTATTTCGTCATTGAGTGGCCTCAGACCAAATAAAAAAGACAAGACAAAACTTTGCGAACAACGAAGTGAGGCCGGTTTTATAAACATGTGGTGTGCGTAACCTCAACTTTAATTTGTTTTATTGAAAATATTGGTTTGGTGGGGAGCCCATGATGCTAACTGTGGATATACTCGAGCGTCGCGGAAACCTATCAGATTAGGTAGATTAGATGATAGGAAGAATAAATGGTCCTATGTGTTTTCACTTTCAGCGGTGGGGGAAGCGTCTACATCTTAATTTCAAAATTGTAAAAAAAACAATGACACGGAAATACTCAAGCGTGTCAGATATTGATATTTTTCATGCTCCAACATGATAAATTGAAAAAATAATAATCGAGCGCGTCAGATTTTCAGAGGGGGTGTTTAGTGAACCCTACCTACAGATGCTCCCATTTCTTATAATCGTATAAGATTATAAGCAAATTTGACACGTTTGACACTTCTTAGCTAGTAATTAATACCCCTTATCTTAATCTGACGCGCTCGAGTAATAATAATAATAATAATATCCTGGGACATTTTTTACACACGGCTACCTGATCCCAAACTAAGCAGAGCTTGTACTATGGAAACCAGATAACTGATATTACTACATATACTACTTTTTTATTTGTAAATACATACTTAATATACATATACACCCAGACTCCGGACATGCAGACATGTTCATGCACACAAATGCATGTCCCGGGTAGGAATCGAACCTACGACCTGCAGCGTGAAAGTCGCCTCCGCGCCAACCACGCTAACGGGCCCGTCAAAGTAATTCGTCGTCAAGTATTTCAGATGGTCGATTATTTCTTTTAGGCCGTGGTCTCCTATTAAATACCATCGGCCGCTTACAGCGCTACGCGTACGCCGCGTCACAATGTACTGTTGTGCTCCTTCACACGCCGACGTCACTATAGTAAAATTGTTACGCGGCGTACGCGTGTCGCTGTAAGCGGCCGATGGTACTTAATAGGAGAACACGGCCTTACTAATCCCCTGAGCGTACCCCCCTGTGTAGATGCTTACAAAATCTGGTAATTTATTTTTTTCAATTTAGCATGTTGGAGCATGAAAAGTATCAATATCTGACACGTTTGAGTATTTCCATGTCATTACTTTTTATAAAAAAAAAATTGAAATTGTCATGTAGACGCTTCCCCCACCGCTGAAAGTGGAAACATCTAGATCCTCCATTATATTAATCTGCCGCGCTCGAGTAAATCCAGAAATCCCTTTCACGGCTCCCCATCTATATGTCAATGGGTTCCAAGTTTGATCTGAGTTGGCATATGGACGGGGAGCCCACCGTGCACTTCGTTTACTCGAGCGTCGTCCAAACCTATTAGATTCGGTAGATAAGATGATAGGAAGAATACATTGTTCTAGATGTTTTCACTTTTAGCGGTGGGGGAAGCGTCTACATGACAATTGTTTTATAAAAAACAATGACATGGAAATACTCAAACGTGTCAGATATTGATACTATTCATGCTCCAACATGATAAATTGAAAAAAAAAAAAATTACTCGAGCGCGTCAGATTTTGTAAGCATCTATAGGCTACGGTAACTGCTTAAAATCAGGCGGGCTGTACGCTATCTTGCCACCGCAGTCCTATAAAAAAAAAAACAGCGGGTGAAAAAGTGAAACTTCCTGATGCTCCCATTTCTTAGACTCACGATCAAATTTGCGTAATTGTCACTTTTAACACTTCTTAGCTAGTAATTATTCCCCCTTATCTTAATCTGACGAGTTCGAGTATTTTAAGATGTCCTATCATTATTATTTTTTTGGTTCCCCTGAGCGTACCCACCAATATTAAGGGCTCATACTGGTTGGAGGTTCTTATCAATATGTAAGCCATCTCCCTTATCTTAATCTGACGCACTCGAGTAAATCCAGAAAATCCTTCTACGTCTCCCCATCTAATAGCCCCGGACGAATCAGATCGACATACTTTCAATACGAATCTTACAATGGAAAATATCCTTGTATTTTATTTTAGTTTCCCCTTTTCAGTTCATTGATGTGAAATACCTGCACGTATGCGAATCATGACCCAGTGCATAGCCTACCCCACGACCGCATTGCAAACGAACTTTACAAGCTAATTTAATCCCAGAAACTTGAACTATTCCGCTGCAGGCAGGAGGAAATAAAATAAATTTTAGGTACATTTTAACCAATATATTTAAGACCCTAAAATAAATTATATTTTAATACTATTTTAGGCTTAAATAATCGTGGCATTAGTACTCCTCGCCGCCTTCACCCTCGCCCTCACCGGAGTCCATGCCGACCTCTTCATAGTCCTTCTCCAGGGCCGCCAGGTCCTCGCGAGCCTCCGAGAACTCGCCCTCCTCCATGCCCTCACCCACGTACCAATGGACGAACGCTCGCTTCGCATACATGAGATCGAACTTGTGGTTCAGCCGGGACCACGCCTCCGCGATGGCGGTCGTGTTCGACAGCATGCACACGGCTCGCTGCACCTTCGCCAGGTCGCCTCCGGGCACCACGGTCGGCGGCTGGTAGTTGATCCCCACTTTGAACCCGGTCGGGCACCAGTCCACGAACTGGATGGTCCTCTTGGTCTTGATCGTGCCGATAGCGGCGTTCACGTCCTTGGGCACCACGTCCCCCCGGTACAGCATGCAGCACGCCATGTACTTGCCGTGGCGAGGGTCGCACTTCACCATCTGGTTGGCTGGCTCGAAGCAGGCATTGGTTATCTCAGCCACAGACAACTGCTCATGATACGCCTTCTCAGCAGAAATCACGGGAGCATACGTAGCTAAAGGAAAGTGAATCCGAGGATACGGCACCAAGTTTGTCTGGAACTCTGTCAGGTCCACATTCAAAGCGCCGTCGAACCTTAGCGAGGCTGTGATCGACGACACGATCTGGCCGATGAGTCTGTTGAGGTTCGTGTACGTCGGCCTCTCGATGTCCAAGTTCCTCCTGCAGATGTCGTAGATGGCCTCGTTGTCTACCATGAACGCGGCGTCAGAGTGCTCCAGCGTGGTGTGTGTGGTGAGGATCGAGTTGTACGGCTCCACGACCGCCGTGGAGATCTGCGGCGCGGGGTAGATGGCGAACTCCAGCTTGGACTTCTTGCCGTAGTCCACGGAGAGGCGCTCCATCAACAGCGACGCGAAGCCCGAGCCGGTGCCGCCCCCGAACGAGTGGAAGATGAGGAAGCCCTGTAGCCCCGTGCATTGGTCGGCCAGCTTGCGCACCCTGTCGAGCACCAGGTCGACTATCTCCTTACCGATGGTGTAGTGGCCTCGCGCGTAGTTGTTGGCGGCGTCCTCCTTGCCGGTGATGAGCTGCTCCGGGTGGAACAGCTGGCGGTAGGTGCCCGTGCGCACCTCGTCCACCACCGTGGGCTCCAGGTCTATGAACACGGCCCTGGGCACGTGCTTCCCGGCGCCCGTCTCGCTGAAGAACGTGTTGAACGAGTCGTCGCCGCCGCCGACGGTCTTGTCGGAGGGCATCTGCCCGTCCGGCTGGATGCCATGCTCGAGGCAGTACAGCTCCCAGCACGCGTTGCCGATCTGCACACCGGCCTGCCCACCGTGAATAGATATGCATTCACGCATCTCTTATTATTCTTAAAATCGTATTATTCTTAAAATATTATGCCTTCAAATTCTCCTAGCTTTCCGCTTGCAGCTGTTTCGTCTCTAGCTCCAATACAATACTGAACGAATTTCGAACGCCGTGGCGTTCCACTGTTTAATTTTGAATTTTAATTTTAATTAAATATGACGTCATTTTTCATTCTGTGTCATTAGAGGTGTCCTTGAAAAGAGGTTTTGTCTTGAAGATTTAGAAATCCCTAGTGCCTATAAAAAAACGAAACGAACGAACTATTATATAGCTGAACAATTCTCAATATTTTTTTAGATAGGAAGGCATGGATACTGTTAGGCCAATTTGAGTGCGTTCTAGTTTTTAACGGCTAGAGTGTTTAATATATTCTATAATATTCTTAGATACGTGTATGAAATAGTCTCCAGAAATTTATAATCAGCGGCTGATGAAGCTACGGTACTGAAAAGGCGATGACGTTGGTAGCAAATTTTAGATTTTTATTGAATACTAGCTTTTGCCCGCGACTTCTTCCGCGCAGAAAACTCTAACTCCTACTCCTACTCCGAACCCTACACCGACCCCTAAATCTGTCAAATACAAATAGGTATTGTTTAAAAGGTCTTAAGCATTATTTTGCACATACATATTGTCTGTAAACCGTTGTGGAGAGAATTTACAATATCGGTTGAAAACAACATATTTTTCACTAGTTTTCTACAAAATTTGGTACCAAATACAATTTATTTCTGACGGCCTGAAGTTAATTTGGTGTATATTATAAAAAATAAAGCACATGTGCCAACGGATTCATCAACAATGTTGCGTGATGTCACTGTTTTAAGCATTAGTAAAGCCCTAAAGACAGAACCACGCCATTCGCGGTATGACGCGCACTTGGCTGTTTTATTAAGCCGTGGACACAGATTTCTGAAAAATACAGATGGAGTGCGTAGAACACGAAAGTGAAGCCACCAAAGCAAATACAAAACATGAAAGCGAATACAATCTCGCCCTATAGCTACACAACTTTTTACGCACACAAATGTATGTTTCCTTAGTGCCGCTCCTAGTTGTCAACTTGTCACGCACACATAAAATGCTACCCGGCTTCACATCGTTTGTTTCCAAGACTCCATCTGCCTACTTCTATAATCTGTGGCCGTGGATTTCTAGTTTGAGATTACTAGAGACATCTATTGAGTAACGTTTGGAAACAAGTAGGCTTTCATCAAGCTACGTTCTCAAAATATGGTTCTGATTTGTTTTGGATTCTCTGGTTGTAGGTACCTATTTGAACTTAGTACAGTTTTTCTTGAAATAGGAGCTGAGCAGAGCTCTCGATTTGACTCAACATATGTAAAGATGGCAGTATTTCTCAATGCCATCAAGAGCTGAAATAATCCAGGCTTTCAAAAAATAATTCCGACGCGCAAAGCCTGTTCTGCCAAGCCTGCACTGCGAATAAAATCCGCAAGGATTTTTTATCACTTGAGTTTTTGAATTAATTGCGGCGGTCTTTGGTATGGGACACCATGGGAGAGCAGGTGCGGCGGCGGAGGGGGCCGAGAACTTAAAACGGCGCAAGTATGGGATTATTGACTCCGAATATATTTTTATGCCTTTTGGAGTCGAGACCTTAGGTCCATGGGGTCCAAGCATTCACAAACTCATAAGAGTTATCGAGATTGGTCGACGCAACCGGCGACCCAAGGGCTGGGCATTTCCTCGCTCAGCGAGTAGCTTTAGCTATCCAGCGAGTAAATGCGGCCAGCATCTTGGGTACACTTCCGCACTGTACACAATGTAAATAAATTCATCTCTTATTAAATAAATAATTCTATTATTTTACATACAAATTGACTATCGTTAAACAGTTTTGTTCTATGTTTAGAATAGTTGTTTATATTCTTCCATACTGCCATGGAATGGACCCTTTCGATGAATTAAAATATTCTGCTAAATATTGTCTGTTTTCAATGCTGGAAATTCCACATCTCACGGCAGTAGGGCGCACACTTTGTAACTCGGTCCCATACAAACTGTCTTCAAATTGTATTCCATCATGTTTACATACATAATTATGTAAAATGCAACAAGCTTTTATTATTTTGTCACAAGTAGTAAGTTTTACGTCTAAACTTCGAAGTAGGATTCTCCATTTATTGGTAAGTATGCCAAATGTGCATTCTACCACTCTTCTAGCTAATGTATTATTATTATATTTTATTATTATATTATATTATTATTTTCAGATTATCCGATACGATATCGGTATCGGACGACGATAGCCGACAGCCGATAGCCGATACCATGTGCTGTTTTCACATATTTACGATAAAATCGTTCCGATTCGGCCATTTGCTCGATAGCTTCATGCGGGCAGGTCATCATGGCAGACTAATTTATTTGCTGTATCTTTGATTATATATGGTCTAGATATAGGGTTCGAGCGCCTAAACGCCAAAAAAAATATCAGCCAACTGTTGGCTCATAAACTCATTTCGCCCGCTCAGTAGCGACACTGACATTGTGCGGTGAACACCGTTTTTTTGCCGTAGAAAAATGACAATATGTGCAATAAAAGTATGCAGAAATTACAGGGGACGAATAAAAACAATAAAAAAAAATACCTATCATCGGTAAGTAAACTCGAAAGAATTATTTGGTGAAGACACAATTAGATTTAAGAAGTGTAATTTTATTCAAAAATATAACGGCCATTTGACGCCATGTTGACAAGGTTGCCTGATAATTGAATTTAAAATTCCCATGTGAGCGTTTGCTATTTTTTTGGGGAATTATAAATCCAGGGAATTTGACTTCTAATTTTATAACTAAGCCACAGAAAAATAAGAAAGCTTCTAATAAACTAATTCGTCTTATTTACAACACTACCTAAATAAGAACATCAAATAAAGAACACCAATTATTATTACTTGTCCTTTTGACTGATAAGTCGCCATCAAATTTACTAACTCAGCCACCGATTTTACAACTTATCAACATTTTTGCGTTTTGAAGCTTCAACATGTTCTTCAAAAAATGTAGTTCAAGCTAAACTAGGAAACATCAAATAGACGGGCGCCTGTCTAAATTTGAACCAATCAGAGAGCTCAATTCAATTCGTGCGAGCTCGGGTCTTCGGGGCATTTGACTTGTCTGGGTTAGGTTCGAAGAGAGAGTTTTATAGGCCAAAAATGCTATAAAAAAGAAGTCGGTTTCATTACATGCCTTTTTTAAACGACTTCAAAAAAGGAGGAGGACTCTGAGTGCTTCTGTCGTTACACCGTCCTCTCCAGGACTCCTATCATAAGGTAGGTATCATCATTTCTTTTTAAAAACCTTTTGTACTTCAAGGTTTGTTATGGAAGTACAGTTCTACTCTGTTTTAGTGTTATCTGTTGAACTAGAATATTAAGAATATTACAAATAAATAACCTTAACCTAGCAGTAATGTTTTTATTACAAATATATTTCACCTAGTAATCCAAATGCACAAACTCCTAATAGGTAGGTATGTGAACAATAAAAATCATAATTAAATGAATTTATATTTTAATTAGACACCTCGAAATCAAAACATATTTTTTCCCTACTTTTATGGGAAATATTCAAAAGCTGGTATCACTCAGCACGTATCAACAGTGACGCAGCGCGCTTGACAAACAATAGTCTACGAATACTTGTGTGCGTGACACGCACACATCGCTTTCAAATCTGGCCTGTTTTTTTCGTTGCGATTGCAGCGCAAAACTCGGTCTAGACAAGTAATTAGTCTAAGTGCTGTATCTATTATATTTGAGACGCAAAAAAAGATCTGTCCAAAGAAAGTGTTGGATACCATGGACCAGTTACTAAAGGGACTGGCCCTAAGCAAGTCGGCCGAGTGGTCGGCCTAGTACTAACATCGACATAAAACGAAGCGAGTAGTTCAACTATTTACCGGTAAATAGTAAAATGAAAATGAAAAAACAATGACCACGTTTTGTTTCATATTTTGTCTTTACTCTGTGGTTGGATACATTGATATGTATGTAACTACGTAATATCGCGACCTCATTGTTCTTATGTTCTATGGTTCTTTCCGACTGTCATGTCGACAGTAATAAACTAGCTTCAATCTAAGATGGTTGTTTTCCTGCTGTTCCATATAGATCATACATCCTATTGCGGAAGCTAGATATTCACAGGGAGCATTTTATACTCTTTTTAGCAAGCTAAAAAACGCGCCTAGAAAGTTTTTTAATTACTTTCGTATGAGTGAAACCGCCGCGCATCGGGCTCTGCGCCTACAGAGACAATTTAGATACACGTATAGCACACTTACAAAGAATATCGTCCGATAGCTCCGGACATCCGATGGTGCCGCCAACACATCGGTGACGGCTCCGATATCCGATATCGGGCCGGACAATATGAAAGACAGGTACATATTTCATACATTTAACTTCCTCCGAAATCGGGTCGTCGATCCGACACCGATATCGTATCGGATAATCTGCACGCTTTTAAGAGCTTATTACACCTTCCTAAATTTAGGCTACTTAATTTAGTCGTGACTGAATTTAGGCAAGTGTAATCGCATTTAGCAAGTTAGAATCCTAAATTTAGAAGCTGGGATGGTTTCTGACTGACTGAATCGGAAGCTTTCTAAATTAGGTTCTAAATTTTGGTGACAAAATTTACGAAGGTGTAATAACCCTTTTACCCGTGCGCGCTAGGCCTATTAGAGCGTGCTCACTTTGGATACGTTTTCATCCGAATATTAACTCGTGCGTACACGTGCGAACACGCACGAATGATCCCGACCTTCCGAGTACTACGGGAGTGCGCACACTGGGTGCGAATTGGTCGTACGTGTACGTACGTATAGTTGCGACGTCCGAAATCAATCCGAACCTGCTGGGATTTGAAACGCGTTCGTGCGTTACCGCTCATCTCGGGTTGAGACCGCGCGGTTCTGCAACCTATTTGACGGAAGAAAACGTATCCAATGTGAGCCCTTAATTCGTACGACGACGATCATACGTCGACGTACGATGAAAATTCGTGCCCAAAGTGAGCACGGCCTTAATCTTATCAAAACTACTTTGATAACCTACACACTGGTTGAATAGACCAATTTACTTGTTTGAAAATAAAAATCTAAAATTGAAATTTGAATCGTGGAACACTGTACTGTTCGATATTTGTTTAGTATTCGTTTGTTGTTTGGATCTAGTAAGTTATATATCTCATTTTAAGAAATTGTTTTTAAGAATATAATTTTACGATAACAAAAAAATCAAGAGATGCGTGAATGCATATCTATTCACGGTGGGCAGGCCGGCGTGCAGATCGGCAACGCGTGCTGGGAGCTGTACTGCCTCGAGCATGGCATCCAGCCGGACGGGCAGATGCCCTCGGACAAGACCGTCGGCGGCGGCGACGACTCGTTCAACACGTTCTTCAGCGAGACGGGCGCCGGCAAGCACGTGCCCAGGGCCGTGTTCATAGACCTGGAGCCCACGGTGGTGGACGAGGTGCGCACGGGCACGTACCGCCAGCTGTTCCACCCGGAGCAGCTCATCACCGGCAAGGAGGACGCCGCCAACAACTACGCGCGAGGCCACTACACCATCGGTAAGGAGATAGTCGACCTGGTGCTGGACAGGGTGCGCAAGCTGGCCGACCAATGCACGGGGCTGCAGGGCTTCCTCATCTTCCACTCGTTCGGGGGCGGCACCGGCTCGGGCTTCGCGTCGCTGCTGATGGAGCGCCTCTCCGTGGACTACGGCAAGAAGTCCAAGCTGGAGTTCGCCATCTACCCCGCGCCGCAGATCTCCACGGCGGTCGTGGAGCCGTACAACTCGATCCTCACCACACACACCACGCTGGAGCACTCTGACGCCGCGTTCATGGTGGACAACGAGGCCATCTACGACATCTGCAGGAGGAACTTGGACATCGAGAGGCCGACGTACACAAACCTCAACAGACTGATCGGCCAGATCGTGTCATCGATCACGGCCTCGCTGAGGTTCGACGGCGCCTTGAATGTGGACCTGACAGAGTTTCAGACAAACTTGGTGCCGTATCCTCGGATTCACTTTCCTTTAGTCACCTATGCTCCAGTAATCTCTGCTGAGAAGGCGTATCATGAGCAGTTGTCTGTGGCTGAGATAACCAACGCCTGCTTCGAACCAGCCAACCAGATGGTGAAGTGCGACCCTCGCCACGGCAAGTACATGGCGTGCTGCATGCTGTACCGGGGGGACGTGGTGCCCAAGGACGTGAACGCCGCTATCGGCACGATCAAGACCAAGAGGACCATCCAGTTCGTGGACTGGTGCCCGACCGGGTTCAAAGTGGGGATCAACTACCAGCCGCCGACCGTGGTGCCCGGAGGCGACCTGGCGAAGGTGCAGCGAGCCGTGTGCATGCTGTCGAACACGACCGCCATCGCGGAGGCGTGGTCGCGGCTGAACCACAAGTTCGATCTCATGTATGCGAAGCGAGCGTTCGTTCATTGGTACGTGGGGGAGGGCATGGAGGAGGGCGAGTTCTCGGAGGCTCGCGAGGACCTGGCGGCCTTGGAGAAGGACTATGAAGAGGTTGGCATGGACTCCGGTGAGGGCGAGGGTGAAGGTGGCGAGGAGTATTAATTTTTCATATTCATTTAGGTCTAAAAATAGTACTTAAGTAGATAGGTAGGTGGTTAAAATTCACAAGTGATGTTTTAGGTGACTAATTTGTTTAATATTTTCTATTTAGTATTCTAGTTTCTAGTGTAGTTTTTCTTTCTATTTTTTAAAATTCTAAATACGTACACCGGTGTACAATTCTTATTAACTCTTATATTTTATGTTGATAAGACTACCTACATTAAATATTTTCTTCATAATCTGTTTTTAATTAATTTGGTCCACTTATAATTATTTCTGTCTAGCTGTCATCAGAATGATATTGTGTAAGACTAAACTAAGGATCTTTTAATAGAGGTTAGACAAGTTGAGTTTTTGATTAATAAGAAATTCAACTTTATTCTGCTGCCTTAAGGTCTATTATACCTTGACAATTCTTAGACAGAAAAACGAGCCGAGCGAGAGGCCCTAGTTGGGACCGTGTCCCTCTCATTTCGAGTTGCCATGCCAAAATAATATTATCGTTGGGTAGTGATTGTTAGTTTTTAAATCAAGCAAATAAATTAATATATTATTTATCGTGACTATTGTTTTATCATATTAACAATAGTCGCGATAAAAACTAAATTAATTTATTTGCTTGATTTAAAACCAACAATCACTACCCAACGATAATATTATTTTGGCATGGCAACTCGAAATGAGAAGGACACGGTCCCAACTGGGGCCTCTCGCTCAGCTCGTTTTTTGTGCAGTAGTGAACAGTCCAGTATGTATTTACGTTCGTGGACTAAACCAGTTTCTCAAAATGTCAGATGAGTACGCTAGTAGGGGTATTTCGTGGACCCACTATTTTTAGTCCCACCTGTGGGGGTAGCACCACTGCCAAGACAAGACTCTCTCTCTCTACCTTAATGCATAGGAGAGAATGAAACAAAAACAATTTATCTCGCGTTTTGTCTTGTCGCGGTCCGGCTGTGCTACTAGTGCAGTAGGTCATGCCATATGGATCGTATCGTCTGGTAAGCCCGTTATCAATATATCCCGCGTGCCTCAAACCGTCCCGCGTGCCTCAAACCGTCCCGCGTGCCTCAAACCGTCCCGCGTGCCTCAAACCGTCCCGCGTGCCTCATAACGTCGCGCCTGCCTTAAAACGTCCCGCGTGCCTCAAAAAATCGCGCTTGTTCAAAACGTCTCGCGTGCCTCAAAACATCCAGCGTGCCTCAAAACGTCCCGTGTGCCTCAAAACGTCCCGCGTGCCTCAAAAGGTAGCCAACCATGTTATATGAGACGATGTTGCGGAGGGTGCAGTGAGGCTTTTCTTTAGAATCGAAATCAGTCATGATGAGCCCGGCCCATAAAAGTAGAACGCCATATAAACGCAATATTGCTTACACCCGTAAGCAAGCAAAAACAAATCTTACCATTTTAAAAGTCTTTCATAGCACAGAATCAAATATCGATGTTACACCATGGAATTATTAAGATACCTATGTCTATGTGCTACACACTTCATACCACAACCACTGAAACAGATTTTGTATGACACCAATTTTTGGTGGCATAGGTACCAGTGTCCTACCGGGGCGCGGCGCCCCGGTAGGACACCGTTAAGCAAGACAAAATATATTCTATGCATCTCGTTTATAATAACGCAAATACCAATGGGTGTATCTCGTCTCGCTACGCCGTATTTTGTTCAATAAAATAAAAATATACATGTAGTGAATAAGTATATTTTTAATGAGATGTAAATAAATAATTAAAAATTATGTAAATGTAAGGGAATCAAATAAATTTGTATGTCAGGGGCGGGCTATAGATGTGTTTTAACGGCTTGCTGGCTGCCACTGGGAGGTCTTCTATTTTCGGGTCAAAGTGGCTGAAAATAGAAAGAAATAACTTCAACGGCAATTTTTTTACTAAGAGCCTGGCCCCATCTACGCGTTGCGCTGCGTTGCGCTGCGTCGTCGCAAGATTTTGTACTGGCACGTCACGCTCCCCGCTTCGTCTCTCGCCCGCTGACACCTGCGACAACGCAGCGCAGCGCGTAGGTGGGGCCCGACGCTAATCATTCTGTACTATGCTATACAGGATGAAAACTAAAGACCGATTTTGAAGGGAAAATACTTTAAATGTTGATGATAGACTTTACTAAAAGGAAATATTCACTTATTTTCAAGAATAAATAAAACTGCTTTCATAGATTTCTGATATAAGTATCACCTGCATCGAATTATTTATGAGACCAATCGAAGGGCATAACAATCATAACGATACATAATGTATTATTAAGTAGGTAATTAAACAATTAAGTAGGTAATAATAATCTTAAATTCAATCAAGCAACTTATACTGAAAGTGGATCTTTTAGGAAAATTTATTGTCATCAATATTTACAGCCCGGCCACGACTACGCGCGACGGCGACGGGCGACAGCGTTTTTTGCTAAAATGTTGCATCGCGCGCGTTGCCGCCGAGAGCGCCAGCTCGTGGCGCGATTTTCGAACATTTTAGCAAAAAACGCTGTCGCCCGTTACTGAAGCGCGAACTCGTGGCCGGGCCGTTAGAGTACTTTCCAAACTCGGTTTTTTTTCCACCCTGTATAATAGGTACAACATATTATAACTCTACTATTTCTTAAGTTTCCCAAGATTAGGGTTAAGTTCTGTTATTGAACGACTGCATTCGCGGGTGTCCACTTTCTGTGTCCATTTGGCACATGAGCTCATTTATTTAACGCTAAACTATTCCGTTTAGTTCACAGTAAACAATAAAAATACAACTATACCTACTGCAAATAAAAAAATGGTGGGTACGATGAATCACGATCTGACAGGAACTGATCATCGACCAATGCGCCACGTGTGCACAAACATTTGCGTTAATAGTATGCCATGTAGGTATATACGAAATACGTTCAGACAGAAATACGCAAATGTTTGTTACAATACGCCATTGAAGTATCATCCATCATCGTATGTCGAATTCTGGTCAAACGTGGATGACCCGAATCCGTTCAACTTTTGGAATATCATAGGTATGTAAGTATAGGATGCGTATACACGCCCCGAGAATGCGTTCCGACGTCAAAACGGGTGCGTCTAAATTATTTTATGACATTATGTCTACGTGGTCAGACGTAACTGATTGCTCGAACGCGCCGCTCGGCTCATGTAGATGCACCCACTTACTAACTGAAAGGGCAAGCCTGTCGGGGCAGATCCTCGCGCCGCGACGCCTCACCCGAGCTGGTGGTTGCGAGTTCATTTTCCGCCAGAGGCAAATTTCGGAAACTATAATTCGGTAATTTACCCTGGTCAGGGATCGCCTCCAGTCCATTATATGGTAGCCATAGAATAAACGTTGCTTAGTTTGGGACTTGGGATTATACAGTTGGTGTGTAAGTCCGGCGATATTATTTATTCGCGGTTGGCTATTGTGCCGCGAACCAACCTTCTGGCCCAATCCACTGCCTGTTTAAGAGCATAGGACATGTGCATTGTAGTTTTCGTCAGGATAGTGAGGAGTACCACCAAGTTGGCGATCAGGAAGCAGGCGAGAGTCAGCAGGTCCTTAAACGTGTTGCTGATGTTGTTGTCGTTCTTGACGAATCCTCGGAACGGGCAGTACCTGAAGAGATTATTTTAAAAGTCAGAGGTCCTACTCTGTTTCAAACGAAAACGAAATTTCGGACGAAATTCGCGTATTTCCTACTACGTTTCTCATTGATTCCGACATTTCTTACGAACGAAAATTGTTTGACGTCTTAGTCGTCGTCGAATCTAAACGTCAAACAATTTTCATTCGTAAGAAATGTCGGAATCAATGAGAAACGTAGTAGGAAATACGCGAATTTCGTCCGAAATTTCGTTTACGTTTGAAACAGAGTGGGCCTACAGGTTCTTGCCCAATGAGAAGGGACAACTACTAAATGAAATTCACGGACACAGTACGGCTCAGTCAGTCGCGGAAAATAATGTTGAAAACGTGTCAGTATTGCCAAAGGTACGAGTTCGCTGAACGCGGCAGACAGCAGACGTCAGCCGAGAAATTGTAAAGGTAGGAGTTTGATGCACGCGGCAGACGGCAGACGTCAGTCGATCTCGTACAAATTGTGGCGATGACATGTTCCGCGACGGCAGACGGCATTACAATATATATGAGATCGACTGCCGTCTGCCGTCTGCATCGAACTCCTACCTAAATGCCGTCTACCGTCGCGGCACATATCATCGGCACAATAGACCGACTGACGTCTGCTGTCTGCCGCGGTCGTCAAATCGTATCGTAATACGGCTCAACTTATCTATAAGGTGGACCGACGCTGTCACGTGTCGCGGGAAGCCAGTGAACGCGAGGCCGATGTCCAGCAGTGGACATCCTTCGGCTAAACACGGGTGTAACACAACCCCGTGACCAAACACCCCGTGACTCCATGACCCGCCAAATAAACCCAAAAGTTCACACGCTAATGGGCAAAGCGATCCACACATTTGCTGGCATCCTTTAAAGGTGATGGAGCCACGCTATAGTCAATGACGGGCCCGTTGGCGTGGTTTGTGCAGATTCCGCAGGTCGTAGGTTCGATTCCTACCCGGGACATGCATTTGTGTGCATGAACATGGCTGCATGTTCCAAGTCTGGGTGTATTATGTAAGTATGTATTTACAAACAAAAAGTATATGTAGTAATATTAGTTATCTGGTATCCATAGTACAGACTCTGCTTAGTTTGGGATCAGGTAGCCGTGTGTAAAAAGAATGTCCCAGGATATTATTATTATTATTAATTGACTGCAGCTCATATCCGGGCAGGCTTGATCAGAGCAGTGCCTCACAGGAAATCGGCGTAAAGTAGGCTTTATTAGCGCCGATGAGTGAGAGAGTTGGCATCCCTCCCTGTCCCACTGCGCTTCAGGTCGGCAACGTGAGATCGATGGCTTTGGTATTGCAAGCATCTTTAGGCTACGGTAACTGCTTAACATCAGGCGACCGCTTGTTATCATCATCATCATTTCAGCCGAAAGACGTCCACTATTGGACATAGGCCTCCCCAAGGTTTTCCACAACGACCGGTCCTGTGCACTTGTTATAAGAAAAGTAAATACTACCTCAAATTATAACCAGCACACTTATCGTATAGATTTTCCAATACTCTTATGAACATGCTCGGTTTGCTGGGTACTCGTATGCCTCGTGCCGAGCAGATGCTATTGGTGTGAGCCACGAACACGACGCCGGTCTCGTCTCGCCTCCAGGGGTACCCGGCTCGGACGAGTCTGCACTTGCACTTGTCCACTCGAAGCCCTGAACATTTACAGGGCATGATGCTGATGGCTCGTCAATTTCATGACTGGTTAGTTCGTTTATTTTGTATTCGAGTTCCTCATGAAGTTTTTAGTCTGTGTATTTTCCATTGTGATAACTGTCATGATGGTTTTGCTAGCAGGCCATTGACAAACAAATAAATTTCAGTCATACACATTTATCTGGCCCGCTGCGTCGCTAGTCGAAATAAAAACCGCGCGTTTATTGCTCGCAATTCTGTAACCCATGGAATGATATGAATGTACCGCACTTGCGGTTTTAAAACCGCGCAATTTAACGAGGTGCGGTGCAGTAAATAAACCGCGCGGTTTTTCCCGCAATTCTGTAAACCATGGAATCATATGAATATATCCGCACTTGCGGTTTTAAAACCGCGCAATTCGACAAGGTGCGGTGCGGTAAATAAACCGCGCGTTTATTATTCGCAATGCGGACAGGCTATAAAGCTGTTAAAATTAATTTAGTATCTTTGGCCATCGGGTAAGAATGGCCGTTTTTTGATTACACGGCACGGCACCGGCGACGGCACAATGACAGCTATTTGCGGGGTTTTCATTGGTCAGTAACCAATGACAACGGGTCACTGACCAATGAAAAAGCTGCCGCCATGCCGTCGCCGGTGCCGTGCCGTGTAATCGAAAAACGGCCAATGAGCTAGTGGCACTGTAAAACATGAACTTAAAACTTCCTTGCTGTAAAATTATAATAGACATGCAAATACAACCCTCAGCCATAGATTTATTATTAGCAGATACGAAGCTATTGTTTATGGTATACATTTTTGATGCAAATATGGACCACATTAACGAAAACATATCTGTCTCATTCTTACTCGTGACAATTTAGCTATGTAAAACAGTACAGTATATGTCATATATTTCTTTTTTCTGGAAGTTTTTGATTAGTTCCGTCAGTAAGCCGCCTCCCTGAGGGCCTTTTTGGCCCGGCATATTGGGTTGTCGGCTATGGTCGGGTCACTATGGTTAGTACTTCATCTGTCATGTCAGCGTCTTATACAAATTATTTTAAATTTTACGCTGAACTGTGTGTATTTTGTGACTCTTTATTATATTATTTAGGATTATTAAGGAAAAATCAATATAGTTTAGTGTTGCGTTAGGGCATGCAGTTCTGATTCTCTAAAGAATTTCGAAGGATTGTCATTTTTCAGGTTAGTTGTGTTATTTTCATATTTAAGTGTATTTAAAGTGTGTGAAAATACCTTTCGTGTACATTATATTAATTTTTAATTGAGTTCCCGTCTATAATCGTACTCTCGAATTCATAATTTCAAATAAAATTGAACTAACAAATATTTGCTATGTTTACATAAAACCGTAGTGCTGTTCTTATAAGTTTTGTTTCAAAGTTATCGATACAAATTCTATTCACCTACACGTTGGGCCGCGCCGTCACCCCGGGGTGACGAATAACATAATATTTGTCATCACTACTCACGAACATAAAGATGCGCGACAGAGATAACAAGTTGATTTATGGATAGTGAACATTTTAAAAATAAATGTGGGATTTGCTAAAACGGCTTAAAGAAGTTAAAATAGAGTTTATTCAAAATCTCCCGATTTCGCAAGATTTTTAGCTGATAAATTTGTAGATTTTTAATTTTACGCTTTTGCTACACTGGGCAGTGGTAGGTAGGGATGATGGCTGTGTATGCATGAGGCTCTCCACACGTGCATATTTTCGTGGTAAAGTTGAGGCGCCAACAAGGCCGAGACATTGAAATTCTGGTGGTCTCTAACGTTAAATTGCGAACCCCGAAGAGTTGCCATGTGAAAATGACTTTACTTGAGCAGCAGCGTCACTCTGCACAACCATTTTAGAGGGAAGAGGGTGACTCGTTCCACAGAGCCATAAAATAACATAATAGTCATAAATATAAACATAATTTTGTACTGCCTACCCCCGATTAACGTGATATTTGTGCTGCGGTCTCTTTCCCCCCTTCATGACACTTGACTGACCGACTCGTTTGGTACACTCGTCGTCGCGGTGCCTCCTGTGTCTAAAAACCTTAATCGCACGAAATCTACTCAATCCTTTGTGTAATTGTGTTGTGTGAACTGGATAAACCCAAGTGAGTGCTCCAGTGATGTGCCTGCGCAGAAGAACCTGACGATCCAGCCATACCACCCTGGAAATGCACCCGCCTCCATCGTGTCGTTAATGTACACGCTTGACATTGACCTGAGCCTTACAGATTTGTCTCTCCCCTTTTTTGCCTTATTTGATTTAGCCCAGCATAGCTGAACCTACCTAATCAGGACCCAGCACTTTACCCGCGACATGATCGTTAGGTGTATCGATATGGATACTATCGACTAACTAAAAGTACAACACTTTTTGCTGTGCGCCATTTTGGACGGTCGTGTGCTCGTGTTTGGCTACAGATGACGTCACATAGGGCTCGTCCTTTCTCTCTTAGGTCATTGCCCTCAGCCGACCGTGACAAGTTCAAAGAAATTATTATGTCTATGGACAAGACTAAACGCGATATGAATCAATTTTGGCTCATTTTCTCGTAGAATTAAGAAAGAGAGAGAGCGACTCTGTGCGACATAATACGTGACAAAATTCTTGTCTTGGCATATGTGCTAGCCTTGTCACAGCCGGCTGCGCTGCTCTGCTGGCGAAGAGTGACGGATGTAAAGAATTTTGGATGATGGCAGCAAAGTTGCTGCATTTGAATACAGGATATTTAGGTTTTTTGTACCTATGCAGACGGAATGATCACAGGTCTAGAAAAAAGTACGTACGTTATTTCAAGGTAGTGCCATACTATCCATACTATAAACTCTTAGACCATCTAACTAGGGACCCGGTACGCGCATAATTCAACGAACAAAATGTTCTGTCAATTCTTGGGGGAGGGGAGGTAACCACTACATTAAAATTGACGCACACTTACTCAAAACATTTTGTGTCATTATAAACGCACACGTAAAGAAATGTGCAACACTAGTATATTTTACGCACACTAAAAGATCTAATACGTCAACATACAAAATTTTACTACCGTAGGACCATCGGTGTAATAGGGTGAATACCACTATCGATATTTCTAATTAGCTATATCGATAGTTTCATATACTCATTATTACATTTATAGCTGTCATTATAATCTACTGAATTATCTCTACTGAAACAGCTGAACAAGAAATAATGAGTAACTCACGAGGCGTAAATATTCAACGGAAACAAGATGATTCCGGGTACATCCCAATTCAGTTCCTTGAAAATGAGATTATCTAAAAAATAAGTACCTAATGTTCCCAAATAAGCTGTTTCATCCCCCCCCACTCCCACTCGACCAGCGCCATCTGCTGCCACTGGCCTGGCTGATATCTTTTGTTAGGTAGGTACGTATAAACGTAATAGGTATTATTATACTAATGTCATCATCATCATCATTTCAGCCAAAAGACGTCCACTGTTGGACATAGGCCTCTCCCAAGGTTTATTATACACTATATATATTATATTTTTATCGATACCGGTCTGCAATCATAAATAAACACTACTACAACACTGTTCAAATCAAAAAGTATATATGTCGAGATTAATTCTTGCAACATTGACTAATACGACTGAATAATAGAAGAAGAGAATTCTACACGAAATTGTGTTCAGGACAATACCTACAATACTCGAACTCGTCAGATTAAGATAAGGGGGATTCATTACTAACTAAGAAGTGTCAAAAGTGTCAATTTTGCTAATTTGATCATCAGTCTAAGAAATGGGAGCATCTGGAAGTTTCACTTTTTCACCCCCTCAGTTTTTTTTAAATATATGACTGCGGTGGCAGAAAAACGTACGGCCCGCCTGATTTTAAGCAGTTACCCTAGCCTATAGATGCTTACAAATTCTGACGCGCTCGAGTAATTTTTTTTTTTCATTTTATCATGTTGGAGCATGAAAAGTATCAATATCTGACACGCTTGAGTATTTTTATGTCATTGCTTTTCATACCAAAAAAAATATGTTTTCATGTATACGCTTCCCCCACCGCTGAAAGTGGAAACATCTAGAAGAATGTATTCTTCCTATCATCTCATCTACCGAATCTACTAGGTTTGGACGACGCTCGTGCAAAACCACGAATTGCACGCTCGCCTCCTCCCCATCTAATCAAGCGACCGCTTGTTATCATCATCATCATTTCAGCCGAACGACGTCCACTATTGGACATAGGCCTCCCCAAGGTTTTCCACAACGACCGGTCCTGTGCACTTGTTATAAGAAAAGTAAATACTACCTCAAATTATAACCAGCACACTTATCGTATAGATTTTCCAATACTCTTATGAACATGCTCGGTTTGCTGGGTACTCGTATGCCTCGTGCCGAGCAGATGCTATTGGTGTGAGCCACGAACACGACGCCGGTCTCGTCTCGCCTCCAGGGGTACCCGGCTCGGACGAGTCTGCACTTGCACTTGTCCACTCGAAGCCCTGAACATTTACAGGGCATGATGCTGATGGCTCGACAATTTCATGACTGTTTAGTTCGTTTAGTTTGTATTCGAGTTCCTCATGAAGTTTTTAGTCTGTGTATTTTCCATTGTGATAACTGTCATGATGGTTTTGCATAGAGGAATATAATATACGGATATGGTTTTGCTAGCAGGCCATTGGCAAACAAAGAAATTACAGTCATACAAATTTATCTAGCCCGCTGCGTCGCTAGTCGAAATAAAAACCGCGCGTTTATTGCTCGCAATTCTGTAACCCATGGAATGATATGAATGTATCCGCACTTGCGGTTTTAAAACCGCGCAATTTAACGAGGTGCGGTGCAGTAAATAAACCGCGCGGTTTTTCCCGCAATTCTGTAAACCATGGAATCATATGAATGTATCCGCACTTGCGGTTTTAAAACCGCGCAATTCGACAAGATGCGGTGCGGTAAATAAACCGCGCGTTTATTATTCGCAATGCGGACAGGCTATAAAGCTGTTAAAATTAATTTAGTATCTTTGGCCATCGGGTAAGAATGAGCTAGTGGCACTGTAAAATTATAATAGACATGCAAATACAACCCTCAGCCGACCGTGACAAGTTCAAAGAAATTATTATGTCTATGGACAAGACTAAACGCGATATGAATCAATTTTGGCTCATTTTCTCGTAGAATTAAGAAAGAGAGAGAGCGACTCTGTGCGACATAATACGTGACAAAATTCTTGTCTTGGCATATGTGCTAGCCTTGTCACAGCCGGCTGCGCTGCTCTGCTGGCGAAGAGTGACGGATGTAAAGAATTTTGGATGATGGCTGCAAAGTTGCTGCATTTGAATACAGGATATTTAGGTTTTTCGTACCTATGCCATGGATGTATTAGCTCAGGATGCGCTTCGCATGATCTTCCCCTCTAGCTTTTTTCTATAGGTACAGGACCAACAATCTCTGACACGTATATAAAAACTGTTTTCGAAATCGATTTGATCAGAGTAAGTATCGTTTTCGCGGTGTAAGGTGCTCCGTGAAAAATGCCGAATTGTCCCATTAAACGTGTGCAAAGAAATTACAAAAAATAGTAATATACAAAAAGATGGGGTAACATTTCATATGTAAGTATTTTTGATGTAATTAATGCAATTTTTCTATTAAATTCATTAAAATATTAAATGTCATAAGAATCGAAAACATTATCGATACAATTAATCGAGTACGTATTAATCGAATAGTCTACTGTGACCATAGACGAATCTTTTCTACCCTGGCAACTGTATTTTTTATTTGTCAAATAATTGTCAAGTATTTGAACTTTGTAAACAAACGGATAAATACTGAATTACGCGGTGATAAACCAGTCGCAGAACGTTAAAAACGATTTACAATGAATAAATCATTAGTAATTCAACAAGAGAGGTGATTCACAAAGTTTACAGGCGGTGTCTCGCGGAATTTGAGGTACAAAATATTTTGTCAGAACTCGACCATGTTTACCAAAGAACCGCTGATATTATAGGTATATAAGCAGTTTATTTTACAGTTTTTAAGTTAAATAATGTGTTTATTGTATACAAAGGCAGGCTCAAAGCTTCAGTTTACAGGTTTTTCAGTAAATATACATTGATCGCTTAGAGGTACATTCGATTGAATACACTTGATACTTGCGCATTATTTTTATGTGTTGCTTTCATCTCGACCAATACATAAACTAAGGTTGCTTTATTTTTCTATGTTTGCTTGTCAGTTAACATCGTTACTTAATTACTAAATAAACAAATAATCTTAAAGCATTAAAGAAATTATCTTTTATTGAATTATTTTATTTTTCAGGTAAGAATAGTCGAAAATTGCTCTTTACGATGACATTAATCGATTAATAATAAATCTTCAAGATGACAGCAATGCTGTGGAGACTGATGATGATGAGTTGATGTGGCAGCGGCAGGCCCACGCCAATATATGGATTTATCAGGAGTGGAATATTTAGACCAAGATTAAAATAAAAAAATAATTAAAAAACGCAGTAGCTATGATATGTTTGTTTTATTTTCCTAAAATACAAAAAAAAATAACTAACTCATGTTGAAACAAAAACACCCACTATCGAAACAATTCAGATAAATACGATCTCGATAAATTCTTGATCTTGATAAACGGAATCGAACCTGACACTGCTCCGGGTCCATATGACCCAGAAGCAGGCAGCGTCTGCTACTGAGGCGATGAATCACATATGGCATAAATATATGTATAACAAATATTATCTTATTGACCAACATCAAAGAAAACTTAAAAGTGCTTGCGCTTGCATTATGAATAATAAATAATATGGAAAATAATAAATCAAGTATCAAAATTATTCAGTCGTATTAGTCAATGTTGCAAGAATTATTTTGAATTAAATACTTTTTGATTTGAACAGTGTTGTAGTAGTGTTTATTTATGATTGCAGACCGGTATCGATAAAAATATAATATATATAGTGTATAATAAACCTTGGGAGAGGCCTATGTCCAACAGTGGACGTCTTTTGGCTGAAATGATGATGATGATGACATTAGTATAATAATACCTATTACGTTTATACGTACCTACCTAACAAAAGATATCAGCCAGGCCAGTGGCAGCAGATGGCGCTGGTCGAGTGGGAGTGGGGGGGGGATGAAACAGCTTATTTGGGAACATTAGGTACTTATTTTTTAGATAATCTCATTTTCAAGGAACTGAATTGGGATGTACCCGGAATCATCTTGTTTCCGTTGAATATTTACGCCTCGTGAGTTACTCATTATTTCTTGTTCAGCTGTTTCAGTAGAGATAATTCAGTAGATTATAATGACAGCTATAAATGTAATAATGAGTATATGAAACTATCGATATAGCTAATTAGAAATATCGATAGTGGTATTCACCCTATTACACCGATGGTCCTACGGTAGTAAAATTTTGTATGTTGACGTATTAGATCTTTTAGTGTGCGTAAAATATACTAGTGTTGCACATTTCTTTACGTGTGCGTTTATAATGACACAAAATGTTTTGAGTAAGTGTGCGTCAATTTTAATGTAGTGGTTACCTCCCCTCCCCCAAGAATTGACAGAACATTTTGTTCGTTGAATTATGCGCGTACCGGGTCCCTAGTTAGATGGTCTAAGACCTATGCAGACGGAATGATCACAGGTCTAGAAAAAAGTACGTATTCCAATATTATTTCAAGGTGCCATACTATAAACTAGCACAATGATGAGTACAATCTTTTTAAAAGCTGGTTAGTTACGAGAAAATCATTTAAAAATGAAACTACGAATGACATTTCGCAATGCCCAGAGTATTTTTTTTCTATGACCCAAATTGACCCAACTTCTCAAAAATTATGGTATAAAAAAACTTCAAACTAAATCCTAACAAAAATACCCGTAAACTTAGCCCATGAAATAACTATGTGATGCCACTTACGTGTCCTATGCTAATAGGTTTTTAGATAGAGATTCGTCTAAATTCAACAAGCTGGAAGAGAGTAAGTATGTATGCCAGTACAATAGGTTCTCAGCCAAGATCATAGTCATGTAAAATAACTGTATCTCTCGTTGTAATAACGGTAGAAACTGATATAAAATGCCACCCTGTACACGTTTATCTATTGTTTTGTACGTAATTTTGTTCCAGGCTTATGGTATGGATCAAGCAATATTTAAAGGTTAAAGAAAAATGTGAATGATGAAGCGATAGCTGAACCCTATGAGCGATGCCATAGGGCTTTCCTACGGCATCTTGATGTGACTTTTCACTAGTCTGTCCTCGCCGGAGGAAACAACAAAGTAATTGCTACTGGTCAGAAAATTGAAAGTTGATCAAGATGCGGAACTGTGAAATCGGTAAATCAAACACACTCATACAATATGATCACATTTATCTGAAAGCACAAGAAAACAGCCCTTGCAACGGCGCAGAAAACATCAGCATAATTGTACACCAGACGAAATCTAAAAAACGTAAAAAGTACAAAATAATAAAATGTGCTCAACAAACTAAGTTCATGTCCCGTTTGTCACGTTCAAGTTCATGGAGGAATCACAGGTCGGTCACCAAACATTCCAGTATGCCCAGACTACAGAATAAAGAATACAAAGCACAACCACAACCAAAAAAATCTGATAGCGCTGTACAAACAGTAAGCAACCCATTTCAATCAAAGTATGTGGTTAATTTAATATCAGAATATCCCAATCAAGAGCGACTGAATCCTTTTTACCCACACATTCAACCCAGGCTAAAAGTGTATAGATGTCAGCTGACCACAGCTGATGACGGTTGCTGCTGTTCATGCAATTCGGATGCGATGTTCGAAGTAATGAAAAGTCTCTATGATTGCTACAAAAAGAAAAATTGTGACAATTGTAATTGCATACTTTGTGGTCATATGCCTCACGAAGAAAGGCGTCTCGGGGAAGCCAGGAAGAGTGGTGGTGAAGACGGTATGGGACCAGAAACGGCAAAGGAAATGGAAAAGAAAAAGAAAATTCTGAAAAAAGCTGAAAAAGCAATGGAAGGTAAGACTATCGCAGAAAAAGAAAAGATTATGAGAGATTTAATCAAGTCACGTGTCCCATTACCAGAACCTAAAACACCGTCAGAAAAAGATCTAGTTAAAAGACTTAAAACCGAATACGGTCTCCCATCCGAGCCGAAAACTCACTCCGAGAAAGAAAAATATAAGAAAGCTGAGGCGGCTGGACTGATCACACCATTATCAGGAAAAACCCCTTCTGAAAAAGAGAAAATTCTTAAGAAGCAAGTCGAAATGGGAATCCCACTTCCTGAAGGCAGAACTCCGTCTGAAAAGGCACTCATTGAAAAAGTGAAAGCTACTACCAAAGCACCTTCAACAAAAATACCATCAGAGAAGTGGCGAAAGGCAAAAGCAGAAGGGTTGCTCACACCTATTGAGGGTAAACCGCCAGAACAAAAAGAGAAAATATTAAGAGGGCTTGCAATGCAAGGTCTTCCACTTCCTGAAGGGAAAACAGATTCTGATAGAAAACTTATCGAGAGGGTTCGAGTCGACCTAGGTTTACCACCAGAACCAAAATCTCGATCTATGAAGGAAAAATACAACAAAGCTAGTAACGCTGGATTGATGGTACCATTAGAAGGCAAATCGCCGTCACAGAAGGAGGAAATTCTACAGGCACTCGCTGATAGAGGCATTCCATTACCTGAAGGCAGAACGCCTTCAGAAAAAGCTTTGATAGAAAAAGTGAAGGCAAGAACTCCATCAACAGTAGTAACACCATCACAGAAATTACGCAAAGCGAAAGCCGCTGGACTCCTTACGCCACTCGCAGGCAAAACACCTGAACAAAAAGAAAACATTATAAGGGGTCTAGCAGAGCAAGGTATTCCTTTACCAGAAGGAAAAACTGCTTCAGAAAAACAACTTATCGATAAAGTTCGAGCAGACATGGGTCTTCCTCCAGAACCTAAAACTCCATCTATGAGAGAAAAATACAATAAAGCAGCTGATGCTGGCCTGATGTTACCGCTGGAAGGTAAATCACGGCAGCAGAAAGAAAAAATATTACAAGGTTTAGCAGATATGGGAATACCGTTGCCAGAAGGACGCACGTCATCAGAAAAGAGTGTCATAGCTAAAGTGAAAGCAAGAGCGCGACCACCATCTGAAGGCCGACCAACACTTTCAAAAAAAATTAAAAAAGCCAAAGCTGCCGGCCTATTGACTCCCTTAGAAGGAAAACCCCCAGAACAGAAAGAGAACATTTTAAGAGGTTTAGCAATGCAAGGTCTTCCTCTTCCTGAACCCAAAACAGCTTCTGAAAAGAAACTAGTTGAAAAAGTTCGCGCTGAACTTGGCCTACCGCCGGAACCAAAGTCAGCTAGTGTCAAAGAAAAGTATAAAAAAGCCATAGAAGCAGGTATTATTACACCCTTAGAAGGAAAGTCACCTTCGCACAAGGAAAGGATACTTCGTGGACAACACGAGATGGGTTTACCACTTCCAGAAGGGCGAACCCCATCAGAAAAGGCTCTGATAAAGCAAATAAAGGCAGTTGGCGTTGCCCCTGCTTTACCCCCTAAACAAAGAAAAAAGGTGGACGCAAAAACAGCTAAAAATGTAAAAGAAGGCACAGGGCCCGTCGATGAGTGTATTTGTGGTCTATTGACGCCAGAATCCAAAAGAGATGCGGTGTTACCAGGCAGAATTACATCGGGAAAATTAAGAGAAGCAAAAGCAGCTGGTTTTTTAACACCTTTAGAGGGCAAAAGTCCCGCACAAAAAGAAAAAATATTAAAAGGGCTCGCAAAACGGGGACTTCCATTACCAGAAGGTAAAACAGCATCAGATAACCAGATAATAGACAAAGTAAGAAAAGATTTGGGTCTTCCTCCAGAACCAAAAACAATGTCGATGAAACAAAAATACGCTCAAGCTCAGGAAGCAGGGCTAATAACGCCATTAGAAGGCAAAAGTCCTTCACAAAAAGAGCGAATTCTCAAAGGTCAAGCAGAAATGGGATTACCACTTCCTGAAGGTCGAACTGCATCTGAAAAAGCAATAATTGCCAAGATCAGAGCCACTGGACCAGACATTACCTCAGAAAAATTAAAAAAAGCTAAAGCTGCTGGGTTGTTAACTCCTCTTGAAGGAAAATCACCTGAAGAGAAAGAAAGAATCTTAAAAGGTTTAGCAAAAACCGGTCTTCCATTACCCGAAGGTAAAACTCCACCAGAGAAGGCATTGATAAGTAAAATAAAAACTGCTGCCGGTATACCCGAAGAAACTGTATCGGCAAAAATGCGTAAAGCCAAAGCGGCTGGAATTTTGTCACCTTTGGAAGGGAAAACCAAGTCACAGAAAGAGAAAATCTTGAGAGGTAGAGCGGCCGCTGGTCTGCCATTGGTAGAAGGTAAGACGCCGTCAGAAAAGGAACTAGTTAAAAAAATCAAAGATGACACTGGATACGTGACACCAACACAATCGGAACGAATGAAAAGAGCAAAAGCTGCTGGGTTGATGATTCCTTTGGAAGGAAAGACACCTTCTCAAAAAGCACAAATTATCAAAGGGAGATTAGCTGTAGGGTTACCGCCACCTGAAGGTAAAACACCATCCGAAAAAGAAATGATAAGACAGATTACAGCTGGCGTGGGCGCGCCACCTGAACGAAAATCACCTTCAGCGAAAATGAGGCAAGCGAAAGCTGCTGGTCTTTTAACTCCACTAGAAGGCAAAACACCTGAACAGAAAGAAAACATTCTAAGAGGTTTAGTCAAAGTCGGCGTTCCTTTGCCAGAACCCAAGACCGCATCAGAAAAAGACTTAATAAATAAAATAAGACAAGAAACTGGATTGCCTCTAGAGCCAAAAACACCATCTCTAAGAGAAAAATATAAGAAAGCTCAAGCAGCCGGAATTATAACACCTTTGGAGGGTAAGACTCCATCACAAAAGGAGCGCGTATTGAAAAAAATGCATGATACAGGTATACCTCTTCCCGAAGGTAGAACAGCCTCTGAAAAGGCATTGGTCCAGAGAGTCAAAGCGGGACTAGTCCCTTCTGAAGGCAAGATTCCATCCGAAAAGTTACGGGCTGCGAAAGCCGCTGGTTTATTAACACCACTAGAGGGAAAGACTCCAGAGAAGAAGGAGAAAATTTTAAAAGGCTTGGCCAAAGCCGGTATTCCATTACCAGTAGCCAAAACTACATCCGAGAAAGCACTGATAAAGAAAGTTAGAAATGAATTAGGATTACCCCCAGAGCCTCAAACCGCATCAATAAAAGAAAAAATTAAAAAAGCTCAAGCGGCTGGCTTAATAACTCCACTTGAAGGCAAAACTCCATCACAAAAAGAGAGAATTTTGAGAAATTTAGCTGAAGCTGGGGTACCTTTACCAGAAGGCCGAACTCCATCGGAGAAAGCTATGATTTCTAAAGTCCAAGCCGAAACGCGTCGACCTTCGCAGATAAGAGGTCCTCCAGCCTTACGTCCAGAGCAAGCTCGGCAATTGGACGAAAAAACTGCAAAGGTAATGAAAGAAGGTAAGGGACCCGCTGATGAGTGTATTTGCGGCCTTTTGACTCCTGAGTCTGAACGACCAACAGAAAAGATATCTGGTAAAGCTTTGTCAGAAAAACTCAGAAAAGCTAAAGCTGCTGGTTTGCTAACACCACTGAAGGGAAAATCTCCAGAAGAAAAAGAGAGGATCCTCAAAGGTTTAGCACAACAAGGTCTACCATTACCTGAGCCTAAAACAGCTTCCGAGAAGAAATTAGTTGAAAAAGTGCGCAAGGAACTGGGTTTACCACCCGAACCTGATACTGTGTCAGATCGGAAACGTTATGAAAAAGCTGTGGCTGCCGGCAAAATGGTACCCTTAGAGGGGAAATCACCTTCAGAGAAAGTCAAAATTCTTAAATCACTAGCAGCAATAGGAGTCCCATTACCAGAAGGACGAACTCCATCTGAAAAAGCGCTTATCGATAAAGTGAGAGCTGAGGCAAAGCCAATAAGAATTCCATCTGAGAAGTGGCGTCAAGCCAAAGCAGCCGGTTTACTAACCCCATTAGAGGGTAAGACGCCAGAACAAAAAGAGAAAATTATGAGAGGATTGGCTATGCAAGGACTTCCCATCCCTGAACCTAAGACAGAATCAGACAGGAAATTAGCCGAAAAAGTTCGTGCAGAGCTAGGCCTACCACCAGAACCAACAACACCATCAGAAAGAAGTAGATATGAAAAAGCTGTGGCTGCCGGAAAGATGGTACCCTTAGAAGGGAAAACACCTTCAGAGAAAGTCAAAATTCTTAACTCACTAGCAGCAATGGGAGTCCCATTACCAGAAGGAAGAACTTCTTCTGAAAAAGCTCTTATCGCTAAACTTAGAGCTGAGGGGGTAGGGGTAAGAGGGGCTGGCGCTCCCCCATTACCACCGGAAAAAGCTCGTAAGTTAGACGAAAAAACTGCCAAAGTTATGAAAGAGGGCAAAGGACCTGCTGACGAATGTATATGCGATCTCTTAACACCTGAATCTGAACGCGTAAGTAAAGCTACTATGAAACCGGTAAAACTTCCTTTAGAAAAATTGCGTAAAGCAAAAGCTGCCGGTTTACTTACACCATTAGAGGGTAAAAGTGCAGAACGAAAAGAGGAAATTATGAGAGGATTGGCAATGCAAGGGCTTCCAATTCCTGAGCCTAGGACGGCATCCGAAAGGAAATTAGCCGAAAAAGTTCGTGCAGAACTTGGACTGCCACCAGAACCTAAAACACCATCAGAAAGAAGAAGGTATGAGGAAGGCGTAGCTGCTGGCAAAATTGTACCCTTGGAAGGAAAAACTGCCTCCGAGAAAGTTAAAATTCTTAAGAACCAAGCCACAATGGGACTTCCATTACCAGAAGGAAGAACAGCATCTGAAAAAGCCCTTATAGCTAAAGTTAGAGCTGAAACAAAAGTTAAAATCCCGTTAGAGAAACTACGTAAAGCTAAAGCTGCCGGTCTACTTACCCCATTGGAAGGTAAAACAGCAGCGCAACAAGTAAAGATATTGAAAGGGCTGGCAATTGCAGGTCTACCGCTGCCTGAACCAAAGACAGAGTCAGAGAGACAATCGATTGAGAAAGTTCGTACAGAGCTTGGACTGCCACCTGAACCTAAAACACCAGAAGAACGTAGAAAATACGAGGAAGGCGTAGCTACTGGTATTATTGCACCCTTAGAAGGAAAAACAGCGGCCGAAAAGGCCACTATTCTTAGAGCTCAAGCCGAGGCAGGTATACCGCTGCCAGAAGGTAGGACTCGGTCAGAAAAAGCTCTCATTGCACAGATTAAATCGGAAAGCAAGAAGGCATCCAAAGTACGAATACCATCTGAAAAAATACGAAAAGCGAAAGCTGCAGGTTTACTTACACCACTAGAAGGAAAGTCGGAGGCACAAAAAGAAAAGATATTGAGAGGATTAGCAATGCAAGGGCTTCCACTTCCAGAAGGCCAAACTGCATCAGAGAGAAAGTTAATCGATAAGGTTCGCAGAGACCTTGGATTACCACCCGAACCAAAAACCGCATCAGAAAAGAGGAGATACGAGAAAGCTATAGCATCAGGCGTGATTGTGCCTTTAGAGAATCTATCCTCATCGATGAAAGAAAAAACTCTGCGAGCTCAAGCAGAATTAGGCCTACCGTTACCAGAAGGTAGAACAGCTTCTGAAAAAGCACTCATAGCAAAAGTGATAGCTGAAAGTAAATCGCCCCACAAAGTTTCATCGGAGAAATTGCGTAAAGCTAAAGCTGCAGGATTAATGACACCGTTAGAAGGCAAATCAGCAGCTCAAAAGGAAAAAAATATAAGAGGTCTAGCTGAAACCGGAATGCCTTTACCAGAAGGTAAAACACCATCTGATAAGTCCATGTTAAACAAAATTAGGACTGAGCTCGGTATACCTCCTCCCGCTAAAACCTCTTCAGAAAAAGAATTAATTCGTGAAGCAAAAGCCGAAGGTCTGTTTACGCCTCTTGCCGGTAAGTCTAAAGCACAAAAGGAAAAAATAATAAAAGGATTAGCTGAAGCAGGATTGCCAATTCCTGAAGGGAAAACAGCTTCAGAAAAAGCATTAATAAAGAAAATAAGAATTGCATCCGGCCTACCCCCCGAAGCGACACCATCCGAAAGGAAAGGGGGCTTGAAAACTAAATCGAAAAGAATCGGCGTAAGAGCATTAAAATCTACAAAAGGAATTGGTGCCCGAAGAACTGAGGTTGAAGGAATCAGCGAAGAATATGAAGATATTATCAAAACCACAACGTGCGACCGTGGTTGCGGGTGCGATAGAAAGAAAATCCGATTTAAACACAGTTATGTAAAAATAAAAGTGACTTCACCTGACATATCTTCCCTTTGCCCGTGCCCAGATGAATGCATTCCAGGCGTTAAGGGCGGGATATTCACGGACAACGAAGGGATTAAAGTTACCATTGGACGTGCTATTGGAGTACCATCGTACTACAGGGAATTGTCACTGAATCATTCTTCTTCAGAAGAATTAGTGTTCGATATGGGTCCTGATTATAAACCGGCCGACTCTGGTACGTTCTTTAACAACTCAAACACGAAATATACAAAAAACAACAACACGAAAATACCAAATAAACTATGTGAGGACAGAGTAAGTTCTAATGAAAGCTTTGGAACAAAACCTAGCAAGGACACGAGCCAGAATTCGATCTCGTATCTATACAATTCTATGTTGCAATCTAACTACAATTATTGGATGAATGAATCTGATATGTTTCTAGGCGCTTTAAGTAGAGATCCTGCAGCCTATAGGAGAAGAGAATCGCTATCATCGCTGTCTGTTAGTTCAACCGACTGTACACACGCATGTTCAGAATGCAGCTTCGATACATTGGTCATTATAAAAAGCGAGACTTCTCTACGCTTGACGACAAGCTCGTGTTCTTCCTTGCGAATATCTAGCATTCTATCTTTTGTGGACAATGAATTCACATCAAATCCCAGTCAATATTTATGTTATCCCTTGGCCGAGAGTTCCAGCAGTAACACTGCAGTCCATGAATCAGATTACTTTGCGGATATTGACCGCAAGACAAGGTAAACATAATTTTGTTAGATTACTTTATATTACTTGAGTATCTCGCTCTATAGTTGGAGGGCATGACATGAAACAAACAATACTTGCATTTGATATAGGTAAGGATAACCATTTCATATTTAAATTACAGGGAAGAATATTTATTCAAATATCGTTTGAATACAGAAAAGAAACTTGTAAGTGTTAACCAAAATCAAAACAGGTATGAAATCCTTAGAATGACACAAAGCAAATTCAGAAGAGATCATGCGATGGGGAATATCGAACCTGTGATACTCATTAACGACGTAAACAGCGATCATGATATTATGACGATGATGGATGAGCTGTTATCCAGCCGAGAATTTTCAGGAACATCGTCTATATACGTCGTGGTATCGGGTTCCGATTCTTCAGAATTAGAGACCAAGGATTCTGCAATATGCTTGCATACGCCTGAAAAGAAACTAAAGTTGACCAGTTCAATACACCTCAGTAAGTAAATCCCAGAACCCAATGACTTATACATAGTAATGATAGTTTACATTCGGCTTTAGACTGTCCCTACAAATTCTTTAGATCGATAGTGTTGCTATTGGCCACGGAAGACAGAGGCCCTTATCTAAAATGTATAGATTTCCACACACAACTTATGCAAACACACTATACATGTGCACGGGGCTCACTAGAAACTGTTTTTATGCTTCTTTTCTGTCAATAAATTTCTTTTGCTTGGACTTTGTCAAATTTTGTTTCGACTAGGTTTGGTTTGGACTGATTTATAATTCCTGCCACATGTTAGGTAAATGTTATTCTCGTTATTTGATTTCAGAACAAAGGATATCTTCCATAGCTTGTGCATTAAAAATATCATCAACACCAAAAAGCAAATATTATGAAAGTTACGCATCTCCGCAATACTGCAAACCTGATATTAACCATCTGCTAGAAACCTCTCAGAATATTAAACCAGAAGTTAAACAGCCACAAGAACTCTTACAGACGAAGCAACCAGATGTAAACATACCGAAAGAAACCTTACAGACGATTAAACCAGATAACCTTCTGCAAAACAACCAACCATTACAACCATTAGATAAGAATAATACAAGCCAACCAAAGCACACCTCGCAGAAGAAAGATTTACTCAATAGACTCTATCAGATAACTGTACCTAAAAAGAAGAAACAGATCAAGCCGAACATTGTTAGCACGGATACAACCCAGGATAGACCTTGTTGCTGCTCCGCTAAGGAACGGGACTCGATAAATGTACTACCTAAATACAGCAAGAACATACAGTGCGCCGCTAGCGTCGTGTCTGAATTAATAACGCCAATGATAATGAAGCAGGGTATCTCTCAAGGTGAACTTTTTAATTTTTTATGTTACTGAGGTGGCAAACAAGTATACAGCCGTACCTATAAATATATATAACAACCTTAGCCTAATTTGATGCTGGAAATACCAAAGGCTTCCTTTGCACGTTGCTGTTACAGAGGGAGAGGAAGGGAGGTTGGAGTTAGGCTTCCAGCTCTCTTCTTCTCTCTTCCGTGTCAGAAACGTCATATTGCGGAGAGCGTTGAAAGTAAATAGCTGTCTACATTAGACGTATGCCTCGCCCGAGCATTCAGTTTTGATGTCGGAACGCATATTGTCGGTTTAGACATAGTGCTCAGGCGAGGCTTGCGCGGTATCTGGACGCACCAAATGATAAAACAGATACACCACACATCACACCACACAGACATCCTCTTGGAAAACACAGGAAACCGAGTAAACAAGGTCATATCTTACAAAAAAAGAGAGATTAGCAAATAATTTATCATGCCACTCAAAAAAAATCTGAACTGCTTGATCAGACACATATACTAATACAAAATGAGCTGATCCGTTGAGCCTCTAAATATATTTTATACATTTTGCAGGTATCCCTATGCAAGATTTAGGCTTTCCCACACAGACCTCGTTCTCGAGGCATAACTACCTGCCTGATTCGCCTGTCATCATGTGTGAGATCCCGCCGTGTGTAGGGTCACAGTGCCATTATGAAGGCGGTCGTAATCGTCAGCTCGCTACAAGCGCCCCCTGCCCCCCTGGACAAGTAAAGTTTGCCCCTACTCTGAACAGTGGGCAACAGAGATCAGTTGGATGTGGCAGTTCTGATACGCAGCCTGGAGTTAATCCTACAAGTAATCACTGTTTTAAAGATTCTATATCACCTCATATCCTCTTAATATATGATATCATTTGGTAATTATTCACACTTTACTCCAAAATCCTTCATGTTTCAGAAAAAAACGCAATCTACCCCCCCTGCAAGAATCAGGAATCTAAAATAGATAAAAACAGTAAAGGAAATAAGAAAAAGGTTAAACTCAAACCTCCATGCGCAAGCGACCCTCACCATCCTCCATTGTCTCGGACAAAACCTGCTGCCAAAGTGGCGACCAGGTCTATGGGTTGCCAGTGTTGCCGCTGTGCAGACGCACAGACCGGGACCGAGCAGCCCATCCGCAGCGAAGTAAAACTCTGCACTGAACCAAAAATCGACATCAAAAATGAAAAATGCTTTTGCAAAAACAGACCCGGGAAGAAGAATAAGGTTGTCTGCGAATGCCCTGAAGTTGATCCAGAAATGGATTACATAGCGTACGAGATAGACACGAAGGATAAATGGAAAATGCAATCGGAATTAACGCAGACTACTTCAGGATTCAAAGTAGATCTGAAGAAACATGAGGTTGATTCAGAAATGAGTTTCGAAGACGCTTTGGCATACTACGCTAGTTTGGAGATGGATACAGGGGCTGCAGACTTTATAAAAGATGCAGACTGTCAATGCGAAAATTCGAAGAAGAAAAAGAAAAAGAAATCCTTTGAGTGTTTGTGTCCAGAAGTCCCTTTAGTGCCTGAGCCAATACCCGCAGAACCTTTCAAGGGCTTTAAGTTAACCATAGGCGGTAAAGGTTCTGCATCCAAAGGTTTAAGTGGGGTTTGTTGTTTCGACATGTACGAGTCTAACACATACATGGTAGCGTATTTAGATGAAATGAAAACGATTAGTAGAAGTTCTTTATCAAGTTGAATATGCTAATGGTCTGGTAAGACTATAGCAGTTTTAGCTTGCGTCTTCTTTCCCTTCTCGCCCTTCTCGCCTCGCTCGCTCAGCGAACTCGAACGGGTTCAGCTGCAAACATTTTGGTTTTGTCAGTTTTATTTGCATATGCTATTATATTTTTTGAATCGTCACGATGTATTTTTGTAACAATATTATAATAATTTTAAGTAACACGTGTAACAGTTATCAATGTCGGAAATAATGATTTTTTAATGATAATATTAATTGAATTTTACTTGATATCAAACCTAAACTTGTCACTACAATCGTATGTGATCTACACAAGTGGTAGCTGCATGGTAGCTAGGACAGGACGGCTTCCACTAAGCTGCTACTCATTAAAATATATAGGTAGTTAAGTTCTTTATTTAGCGCCGTGATCACTTTGGTCTGACTTGAGATTTAATTAATATTTTTGGCTATCTAATGTTCCGAGATTAGTTCCAAATTTTGGTAGATCTGGACCACGGGAGTCTAACAGCCCGGCCACGACTTCGCGCGATGGCGACGGGCGCAAGCATTTTTTGCTAAAATGTTGCATGACGCCACGAGCTGCCGAAAACGCGCGCGATGCAACATTTTAGCAAAAATCGCTTGCGCCCGTCGCCGTCGCGCGAATTCGTGGCCGGGCCGTTAGTGTAATCGGACCTAATGGCCGTTTTCAGACTGCACGGCACGGCACCGGCACCGGCACAGTGACAGCTATTTGCGGGGTTTACATTGGTCAGTAACCAATGAAAGAGCTGCCGCCATGCCGGTGCCGGTGCCGTGCCGTGCAGTCGGAAAACGGCCAATCGGACGTGGTCGGGAAGATGAGGCAATTTTTTTTTATACTAAGTACTCCACGAAGTACTCTTAAGTTCATTTGATGCCATAGCACTGCCAGGAAGTATGAACCCAAAGAAGTAAAGTATGAAAATTTGTATTCAGGCTACTCATTACAAATAAAAAAACCGGACAAGTGCGAGTAGGACTAGCACCCTGAGGGTTCCGTACAAATTTTATTGTTTGTTAATGGGTGTTGGTTAGATAAGTAGTCATCCCGAGATTTGAGTCTTGACGATTTTTTCCTGTTTTCGGAACAATACATATAACCCAAAGAGCGCGAGTCCTAATCGCACTTGTCCGGTTTTTTATTTGTAATGAGTAGCCTAAATACAAATTTTCATGTCTCTAGCTTCAGTAAAATTTAGACCCCCATACAAACTTCCAACCCTTATTTTACCCCCTTAGGGGTTAAAAGTAAAAAAAAGCTGAAATTACTATTTTTTGTGTGTAAAGATTAGCCTAAATACAAATTTTCATGTCTCTAGCTTCAGAAAAATTGGCACCCCCATACAAACTTCCACCCATTATTTTACACCCTTAGGGGTGGAATTTTCAAAAACGCTGATATGACTTTTGCTTATTTGTAATTAATAGCTTAAATACAAATTTTCATGTTTCTAACTTTAGAAATGAGGGACTTTCATACAAACTTCCACCCCTTATTTTACCCTCTTAGGGGTGACATTTTCCAATTCCTTCCTATACTCTTCATCTACGCTATAAAAGGTACCTACTTTTCAAATTTCATGTTTGTGACACCAGCAGTTTGGGCTGTGCACGTCTTGACAGACGGACAACGAAGTGATCCTATAAGGGTTCCGTTTTTTTTCTTTTGAGGTACGGAACCCTAAAAAGGAAACAAGTCTTCTTCCTATGCTTCTTCCATGTTTGAAGCGTCAGAAGTAAAAAGTTGCGCTCGGTGCGTAGTATGGTGCGTAACCTCTGAACGCGGCCCTGGATAAGTCAACTTGACTCGCTAGGTACTTGTCAAGTTGAAACTTATTGAAATTATGTAAATCTCATAGATTTTCTCTCTTAGGTCATTGGTAAATCTTGTGTAAATCAGGCATTTTTTATTATCAAAAATATACAAAAAGTAGATTTTTTTTTAAATACCATTTTAATTATGTGATGTAAAATATTTAAAATCAAAGTAAACGTATGTTATATATTGAAATCCCTGCGTAAATTTATTTGCCCTATTTATACATAAAAGTACTACGTTGGTATTTATTGTGTACATTATCGTTATAGCCTAAATCAAGGTAAAGATCGTATTTTGTGTAGAAAACTTCCTGCATCGCTATAATGATAAAAACAATGAAGAATCTCAACGACAGAAAAATCATAAACTCCCAATGCACATCCTATTTGAACTACGATGAAAGCCCGAGTAATTGCATCAAAAACATAAGCATATTCATACATAAAGCCAGAGCACGAAAACGAAAGAAATACAACGTGTACACCTTAGACTAATTACTTGTCTAGACCGAGTTTTGCGCTGCAATCGCAACGAAAAAAACAGGCCAGATTTGAAAGCGATGTGAGCGTGTCACGCACACAAGTATTCGTAGACTATTGTTTGTCAAGCGCGCTGCGTCACTGTTGATACGTGCTGAGTGATACCAGCTTTTGAATATTTCCCATAAAAGTAGGGAAAAAATATGTTTTGATTTCGAGGTGTCTAATTAAAATATAAATTCATTTAATTATGATTTTTATTATTCACATACCTACCTATTAGGAGGTTGTGCATTTGGATTACTGGGTGAAATATATTTGTAATTATAACATTACTGTTAGGTTAAGGTTATTTATTTGTAATATTCTTAATATTCTAGTTCAAAAGATAACACTAAAACAGAGTAGAACTGTAGTGACACCATTCCTTCCATAACAAACCTTGAAGTACAAAAGGTTTTTAAAAAGAAATGATGATACCTACCTTATGATAGGAGTCCTGGAGAGGACGGTGTAACGACAGAAGCACTCAGAGTCCTCCTCCTTTTTTGAAGTCGTTTAATAAAAAAAGGCATGTAATGAAACCGACTTCTTTTTTATAGCATTTTTGGCCTATAAAACACTCCCTTCGAACCTAACCCAGACAAGTCAAATGCCCCGAAGACCCGAGCTCGCACGAATTGAATTGAGCTCTCTGATTGGTTCAAATTTAGACAGGCGCCCGTCTATTTGATGTTTCCTAGTTTAGCTTGAACTACATTTTTTGAAGAACATGTTGAAGCTTCAAAACGCAAAAATGTTGATGAGTTGTAAAATCGGTGGCAGAGTTAGTAAATTTGATGGCGACTTATCAGTCAAAAGGACAAGTAATAATAATTGGTGTTCTTTATTTGATGTTCTTATTTAGGTAGTGTTGTAAATAAGACGAATTAGTTTATTAGAAGCTTTCTTATTTTTCTGTGGCTTAGTTATAAAATTAGAAGTCAAATTCCCTGGATTTATAATTCCCCAAAAAAATAGCAAACGCTCACATGGGAATTTTAAATTCAATTATCAGGCAACCTTGTCAACATGGCGTCAAATGGCCGTTATATTTTTGAATAAAATTACACTTCTTAAATCTAATTGTGTCTTCACCAAATAATTCTTTCGAGTTTACTTACCGATGATAGGTATTTTTTTTTATTGTTTTTATTCGTCCCCTGTAATTTCTGCATACTTTTATTGCACATATTGTCATTTTTCTACGGCAAAAAAACGGTGTTCACCGCACAATGTCAGTGTCGCTACTGAGCGGGCGAAATGAGTTTATGAGCCAACAGTTGGCTGATATTTTTTTTGGCGTTTAGGCGCTCGAACCCTATATCTAGACCATATATAATCAAAGGTGTACACTAACCAGCGAACACCATCCAAGTCGACCCTAAAGCGCATCAGTAGATGTTCCAGCTTAGCTGCTCTTACTACAAACAAGTTGAAATTATATGTTGCTCATGCGTCTCATTCAGGCTTACTGATGAATAAAAGTTACCACCAAAACGATCCCAACTATCTCGTCGACCTTGCCCGTGAGAGCAGCGTATCGAGTTTGGATATTTCCAAAAACCAACTTATTCAAACAAAATGGATCATATACCGCTGCCAACTGAGCACCAAAGAAGAAAGTTGTTGTTGCTCATGTAATTCCGACACAATGTTCGAGGTAATGAAGAGCCTCTACGATTGCTACAAGAACAAGAACTGTAACAATTGCAACTGCATACTCTGCGGTCACTTACCGCGGGAAGAGCGAGACCGGGGAGGAATCAGAAAATCTCTTGCTGATATAGGTGTGATCATGCCTAGTGACGCTAATAAAAGAGAGAAGTCAAAAAAGGCCTTAAGCGATATGGTAGGCAAAAGTGGTCCCGAAAAGGAGAAAATATTAAGAGATTTAGCTATGGAAAACATTCCATTGCCTGAACCAAAAACACCGTCGGAACGAGACTTACATAAAAGGGTTAGAAGAGATCTCGGGCTGCCGCCAGAGCCCACCAACCCAGCTGATAAGGCCAAGTTAAGAAAATATGAACAGCTCGGTATTGCCGTTATACCATTGGAAGGAAAAACTCCGCAACAAAAGGAAAAAATCCTTAGAGCTCTAGCTGATAAAGGTATTCCACTTCCGGAGGGAAGAACGCCTTCTGAGAAATCACTCATTAACAAAATCAACCTTACTATAGCTATACCAGTTCATAAAATACCATCAGAAAAGATTCGTAAGGCAAAAGCAGCTGGACTCATAACTCCACTGCAAGGCAAAACGCCTGAACAAAGAGAAAAAATATTAAAAGGTCTAGCAGGCATGGGAATTCCATTCCCAGAAGGCAAAACACCATCAGAAAAGAAACTAATTGACAAAATTCGTGTAGATCTAGGTCTACCACCTGAGCCTAAAACTCCTTCTTTAAGAGAAAAATATAATAATGCAGCTAATGAAGGTGCACTAGTTCCTCTTGAAGGTAAAACGCCAGCAGAAAAGGAAAAGATTCTACAAGGTTTAGCTAACAGAGGCATTCCTTTGCCTGAAGGCCGAACACCATCTGAAAAAGCACTTGTAGCAAAAGTAAAGGCAAGACCAAAAGTAACCTCACCATCAGAAAAGATGCGCAATGCTAAAGCAGCCGGCCTATTAACTCCACTTAAAGGTAAGCCTCCTCAAGACAAAGAAAGAATACTCAGAGGCCTAGCAATGTTAGGGCTTCCTCTGCCTGAAGGAAAAACAAAGTCGGAAAAGGATCTTATAGACAAAGTCCGTGGAGATCTTGGACTTCCACCTGAACCTACAACACCATCCATAAGAGACAAACATCATAAAGCCGCTAATGACGGAGTTTTATTACCATTGGAAGGTAGGACACCTGCTGAGAAAGAGAAAATTTTGAGAGATTTATTTGGCAGGGGCATCCCATTGCCTGAAGGAAGAACACCATCTGAAAAAGCTCTTATTGCGAAAATAAAACAGGGAAAACCACTATCACCATCAGAAAAGATGCGCAATGCTAAAGCAGCCGGCCTATTAACTCCACTTAAAGGTAAGCCTCCTCAAGACAAAGAAAGAATACTCCGAGGCCTAGCAATGTTAGGGCTTCCTCTGTCTCAAGGAAAAACAAAGTCGGAAAAGGATCTTATAGACAAAGTCCGTGGAGATCTTGGACTTCCACCTGAACCTACAACACCATCCATAAGAGACAAACATCATAAAGCCGCTAATGACGGAGTTTTATTACCATTGGAAGGTAGGACACCTGCTGAGAAAGAGAAAATTTTGAGAGATTTATTTGGCAGGGGCATCCCATTGCCTGAAGGGAGAACACCATCTGAAAAGACTCTTATTGCGAAAATAAAACGGGGAAAACCAGCATCATCATCTGCTGGTTTATTAACACCATTAGAAGGAAAGTCACCGGAGCAAAAGGAGAAAATATTAAGGGGATTAGCTAAACGCGGACTACCATTGCCTGAAAGTAAAACTCCATCAGAAAAGCAATTAATAGACAAAGTACGTACGGATCTAGGGCTACCTCCAGAACCACGAACGCAGTCATCGAAACAGAAATATGCTAAAGCCCAGGATGCTGGACTTATCCAACCGTTAGAAGGAAAAACTCCGGCACAGAAAGAGAAAATTCTGAAAGGGTTAGCTAACATGGGAGTTCCTCTCCCCGAAGGTCGAACGCCTTCTGAAAAAGCAATGATCGCTGCAGTTAAAAAAGGCTTCCCTTCGCCAAAAGGTGAAATACCGGGTATCACTACTGAAAAAATAAGAAAAGCTAAAGCAGCTGGATTATTAACGCCACTCGAAGGAAAATCTCCACAACAAAAGGATAAAATCTTGAGAGGCTTAGCCAAAGCTGGCTATCCGTTACCGGAAGGAAAAACAGCTTCCGATAAAGCCCTCATACGTAAAATAAAGTCTGACTTTAAAATACCGGAAGATATCGCGGCTGAAAAAATGCGTAAGGTTCGAGCCGCAGGTTTAGTAACACCTATGACAGGCAAAACCCCAGCTCAAAAAGAAAAAATACTGAGAAGTTTAGCAGCTGCAGGACTACCCTTACCAGAAGGTAAAACACCTTCTGAAAAAGCTTTAGTTAAAAAAGTTAAAGCCGACACCGGTTATAAGACACCGACGCCATCCGAAAGAATGAAAAAGGCTCACGCTGCAGGTTTGTTAACTCCTCTTAAAGGAAAGACTCCTGAACAGCAACAAAAGGCCTTAAGAGGTCGAATGGCGGTTGGAATACCACCCCCAGAAGGTACCTCACCATCCGAGAAGGATATGTTAAGGAAACTAGCCAAAGGAAGATCGCCATCTGAGAAAATGCGAGACGCTAGGGCCGCTGGTTTATTGACACCATTACTGGGTAAACCCCCCGAACAAAAGGAAAAAATTATGAGAGGATTGGCGAAGGCCGGCCTTCCTCTTCCAGAATTAAAAACATCATCAGATCGGTCTATAGCAAATAAAATCAGACATGAACTAGGACTACCTCTTGAACCAAGATCACCCTCTTTAAAAGAAAGATACAAGAAAGCTCAAGCTGCCGGAATCATAACGCCTTTAGAAGGTAAACGTCCAGCACAGAAAGAAAAGATTTTAAAAGACTTAGCGGATGCTGGAATTCCTTTGCCAGAAGGTCGAACCCCATCTGAAAAGGCCATGGCGAATAAAATAAGAACAGAAAAAGGATTACCGCCACCTGCAATAACACCTTCTGAAAAAGAAATCGTTCAGAAGGCGAAAGCGGATGGTTTACTTACCCCTATCGCCGGTAAAGCTCCCAAGGAAAAAGAAAGAATACTTAGAGGATTAGCCAATGCTGGCTTGCCATTACCAATAGGGACAACAGCATCAGAAAAAGCATTAATAAAGAAAGTTAGAGCTGATGCTGGTCTCCCACTAGAACCAACACCTTCTGAAAAAAGAGGTAGAATAAAAAGAAAAGGAAAGAAGGTTGGAGCTGCATCGATGAAAGCTGTTGGGGGCGTTAGTGAAGAATTCGAGGATATAATAAAAACAACGAAGTGTGACCGCGGTTGTGGTTGTGATAAGAAAAAAATAAGGTTCAAGCATAGCTACGTTAAGATTAGAGTCACTTCTCCAGACTTCTCTTCGATTTGTGCATGCCCTGATGAATGTTTCCCGCGAATCAAAAATGGAGTTATGGCGTCCAATGAAGGAATAAAAGTTATAGTCGGGAATGTTGTCGGCGTCCCATCGTATTCTAAAGAACTGACGTATAATAGAACACCAGAAAAAGAATCAAAATCACTGTCTGAAATCTTGCCGGATACCGACGGCCGTTGCATATCAACTGATAGTACACAGTCATTTCTATATAGAATGAAACCGATTAATAACTTTCCTAGTTCAAGGATAGCAATTTATGACTCTCAAATCAATTTTGGATCAAATTTTCATTTCAATGAAAGCCTTAAAACATACAGGCCATACAATACCGCGAGCGACAAGACATTTACCGATTCTTATGAAATTAGTACCCCTGCCATCTACGAAAATTATGCTGAGGAATCTGACGACTTATATACTTCTATCGGGTATTCAACTGGTAGTATACCTATTTCTATAACAGTGATCACAAGGGATTATTCTTTGAGCGATAATTCTAGCCTCAGTTCAATAAGGACTGAGTCGTCTTTAAAGTTATCCACAAGTTCCAGCCTAAGCGACGTTTACAAAGAAAGTTCTTCTACAAACAATCTATCCTACGAATCCCTTTCATATGGAGAGACTTCCACTAGGTAAATGTTTGTATATACTTGAGCAATTTTAAAGTCACGATCACCAATATCATCCACCGTGATGCGCTCTTATTTCTACTAGGGAGATACTAGAGATAGATGCATCGTATTAACCTACAGTTTTATCCGTTCTAGTGGCAGCGATGAACTTATTAACAAATTAACTTCGTTAAGAGACAAAATGAAATTATTCAACACTAACAAAAATCAAAATGAGTTCCTTATCTTCAGAGTTACACAGAGCAAAGTTAATTGTTATGATAAAACTAATAGCTTCAAAAAAAGAGTTGCACCACTCGTAATAATAAATGATCTTAACAACAATAGTGATGTAGTGAAAATGGTTGATGAACTCCTTTCAAAAAGGGATTTCTCTGATACATCATTGTTCTTAGTTGTACCAAGTTCTGATGTGGATAACATAGAAGGCTCCTCGGAGCTTAATTCTACAATTTGTATACAAGAGACTAATACAGATAGTACTTGTGAAAATTCTAAACCAAAAACATCGGGTAAGTGCCCTACGTACCAACATAATATTGTCAATCCAATCCCATGTTTAACACTAACGTTACATTATATACGTGTCCACAGTAATAAAGCAGTCGCCAATCGGAAGAGTTGTAACTCTAAAAGAAGAATATCATGATGTGCTCTTAAATGAGAAGCGTACTAAAGAATACTCCTCGGAACTATCCACTTCAACTGTAAACGACAATAAAATAAAAAAGGATTTAACACCGGCTTCAGATTGCAAAGCACCGACAGAAAATAAACTAGAAATTATTACTATTAAAGAAAAATGTACTAAGAATACTAGTAACACATCCACAGCACCATCAATCCGTGATAAGAAGACCAAAAAGACTTACAAACACTTTTCAAGGAATAAACGTGCTATAAAGAATCGCGCTGAAGTGATCTCAACTTCAGCATCTAGTCTTGACAGAAGGCCGAAAAAGAGTTTCTTGAAATGGAAGAGACGATCAGCCTCGCACGGTAGACAAACAAACAAACATCCAACCACACAACCAAACGACAAATTGTTCGATGTACATGAACCATTACAAGTGCAAATATTGTTTCAAAGTGTGAAACGGAGGAGCCACAAACGCTGTCAGGTTGCAGCACCAAAAATAAAATCAAACAGAAAAGCTGCTAACACGAATAACAAACATGATAGCGATGATAAATTACTTAACTCTACCACTATTTATACACAAGTTTCGAGCGCTCAGTGCGGAGCGAAAGCGGTTCATGATATGAAACTGGATAACAATATATATAAAAACGAAACAAACGTGTTCCAGGCGTCTGCAGGTCGAAACGTATGCCCTTTACATGGAATACGGTTTGGTTTGAAACTGTATTTATGTAGCCCGTATAGTATAATGCGGGCTTCACATGGCACGTGATATCACGAGCCGCGCCGCGCCCGCTCGAGCCTCGCGCCGTGTGAAGGCCGTGGCTCGGTGCGACTCGGGCTGGCGCGTTATGGCGCGTCCAAATGTCAAATGTCAAAAAACACGTTCATTTCACAACATTTCAATGTGCATTGCGTGATTCGGTCTGTCTGTATATGCGGCGCAGAAGCTTCAACGCGCGCCGCGCTGCGTGCGTGAGAACCATAGATATATAGTAATAGATCGGAAGTTATTGTTTATGGTATACATATTTGATGCAAATATGGACCACATTAACGAAAACATATCTGTCTCATTCTTACACGTCACAATTTAGCTATGTAAAACAGTACAATATATGTCATATATTTCTTTTTTCTGGAAGTTTTTGGTTAGTTCCGTCAGTAAGCCGCCTCCCTGAGGGCCTTTTTGGGCCACCATATTGGGTTTTCGGCTATGGTCGGGTCACTATGGTTAGTACTTCATCTGTCATGTCAGCGTCTTATACAAATTATTTTAAATTTTACGCTGAACTGTGTGTATTTTGTGACTCTTTATTAGATTATTTAGGATTATTAAGGAAAAAGCAATATAGTTTAGTGTTGCGTTAGGGCATGCAGTTCTGATTCTCGAAAGAATTTCGAAAGATTGTCATTTTTCAGATTAGTTGTGTTATTTTCATATTTAAGTGTATTTATAGTGTGTGAAAATACATTTCGTGTACATCATATTAATTTTTTATTGTGTTCTCGTCTATAATCTTACTCTCCAATTCATATTTTCAACTAAAATAGAAATAACAAATAATTGATATGTTTACATAAAAACGTAGTGTTGTTCTTACATGTTTTGTTTCAAAGTTATCGATACAAATTCTATTCACCTACACGTTGGGCCGCGCCGTTACCCCGCGGTGACCGACCACAAATAGATTATTTTTGTTTTGGAAGGTGCGTGACTGCGTCGCCTTAAAATTGTTTTTTAATTTGTTATCACTACTCAAGAACATAAAGATGCGCGAAAGAGAAAACAAGTTGATTTTTGGATACTTATTTTTGAATTGTAATGTAATTGTAATTGTTTGACAGCCAATCGATCATAACTTTGCCAATAGTTGTGAAGAGCTGTCAACTGAGATACATAATAGCCCCGCTGACCCTTACAGATTTGTCTCCCCCTTTTTTGCCTTATTTGATTTAGCCCAGCATAGGTGTACCTACCTAATCAAGACCCAGCACTTTTCCCGCGACATGATCGTTGGGTATATCGATATGGATACTATCGACTATCTAAAAGTACAACACTTTTTGCTGCGGGCGGAGTCGCGCCATATTGGACGGTCGTTTGCTCGGGTTTGGCTCCAGATGACGTCACATAGGGCTTGTCCTTATCTTTCTTATGGTCAATGGTGAGAACGGGTGGCGCGGGCTCGCTCGTGGCGCGTGCTTGCTTGACAAATCGACTCGGCGCGTCGCGGCTCGTGTTATCACGCGCAATATGAAGCCAGCATTATACTCTGTTGCTCATTGAGTAGTGAAAACAGATTGCCGTAATACAAAACATGTCGTGGCTTGATATTGTTGTGCACAATACGACAAAAATGTCCATGAGTATCCACGACTATGTTACTGAGCGATTCGTCATCATTCGTGTCATACGACAATTCTGTTATGTAGAATGTTGTGAGTAGATAAAATGACGTCCTCCTTTCAGTAAAATATTATTCATTATTCAGATTGGCATTTCGACCAAGAGTTCGATACAGACATCATGAACACATGATGCTTGGACAAACTTCAGAGCACACCCATTGCCCTGTTCACGGATACAGTACGGTTTGATTCGTTTTAACTGCTTTAAAGAAAATTAATTTATATACTGTCCCATGCCGTGACAATCTGTGATTGTTTGTCGGTCTGTGCTACTTTTCTCACTTGCTCCTGCGTCCATTTCTCTCACACTTTTAGGACCTAGCATGAGTGGGTACCAAGTAACGCAGCCAATTCTAATCGCAGGATCTTTCATGTTTCCTATGACGAATTCATCAATTAAAGTTTGTAATTTAAGTTTGAAGATCCCTTAGCGCAGTGATTTAAACGATGGCCGCTCGGCTCACTGCATCGGGTGGTTTCGGGTTTGATTCCCGACAGAGGCAAACGGCCTTTTCTTAATTTGCCCTGGTCTGGGTGTCACTGGGATCGCCCCCAGTCCATTGTAATATACCCATAGAACTAGCATTACTTAGCGTGGGACCGCAGAGAATTTAAGATTTACGAGGAAGAATTCATTGAGATAATATCAATGATCAGTGCTCATGACTATGAGAAGGACGGCAATCGTTCAGTCAGGTTTAGTTTCAATCTAGAGAATGAGTAGGTACTACTGAACACAATTATTTTATTCTAGACAATGTATGCTGCCAATGTGGCAGTGACGGAAAGGAGATAGAGGATAAACTAGTAAAAACTAGCGTACAAGTCACATGTGATTGTGAAGATAGTCTCCTACAAACTCCATCATCTACAGTAACGCAAGATCCCAAGAAGCCAACAAGTAAAGGACTTTGGAATTTCCCCTTTTTCGGTCTAGAAAGAATAGGTAGAATTCATTCTAGATACTTATTAGGTACGCGATTTAAGTCACATATAAAAGCTGTTGTTTTTGCCTAAACTACACAAATCATCAGTCAATGCATCTGGTTGCGGCTTCGATTCCTACCAGAGGCAAATTTCGGAAATTGCCATTTCATAATTTGCCCTGGTCTGGGTGTCACTGGGATCGCTCCCAATCTATTATACAGGATGAATTTGAAATCATGGGCATCCTTTTAAACTATGACTCTGCACATGATTCAGAATATTTTGGGAAAATAAATAATTAAATGTATTGATGAAAAAATATTGCTCGAGTAAGCAAATAAGCAAACCCGTTAACTGTTATTCCTTACATAGGCAATAAATTTGTATCAATTGATTTGTTGATTAATATTCCCTTAGTAAAAGGATGGCCATGATTTCAATTTCACCCAGTATATACCCATAGTTCAAGACTTGCTTAGTTTGGTACCATACAGTTGGTGTGCAAGTCTGGCGATATTTATTATTATTATTTATTAATGATTTTAGGAAAAGATGTCGACTGCCAATGCTGGCCTTCAGAAGAAGATAATCCAGAAAACACTAACCTTATCATTCCCCAGAAATCTGAAGAAGATACTCGTGTGAGCACTAAATCTAATCGATCTAATCTTACCTATAAAGCAGCCGAAATTACTTCCAGTTCAGACCAACCGAAGCAGTTGCTTAGTAAATTGGGGTTTGTCGAGAGCGATGTCAGTGAACCCAAAAGGAAAGGGCCAGAAGGACTGCTACTGCCGGGCGAATACCACGGTCTTCAAATAGTTTACATAAGAAACATCATGAAGATGTTCTCTGAATGCTCGCAGACAACGTGAGAAACCTGTTGAAGGAAGTTCTGGAGTTGTATAAGAAACATAAGAAAGCAGGCTGGATGATGCACCAGTCGATACACCTGAAAGTGATAATAAAATTGATCAGGGGGCTTACCACGAACTCTTATTGCGATTCAATTACAGGAACGTTTTAACGATTCAGCGTCTTTTTGTGCAATGACGTACCTTATTGTCATGACAATAAGAAACGTCATTGCACAAATGGCCGCTGAAACGTTAAAACAAAACTGCTATAAGAGGTGGTGGTAAGCCCCCAGGACATAGTTTGTGGATGTCCTCTTGATAAGGAAGAGGTAGAAGCGTTCCGGGGATTCCAGATAGGGTGAGGCCCCATCAGCGCGTTGCGTTGCGTCGTCGCAAGATTTTGTACTGGCGCATCACCCTCCCCCGCTTCGTCTCTCGCCCGTCGACTCTTTGATCCGTTGCGACGACGCAACGCAACGCGCTTGTGGGGCCTCGCCCTTAGCTGTAGAAGCAAAGGGCCTCTCTTCTAAGGGCCTCGGCCGGTTTTTGTGCTTCAACATGCAAACGGATTTCACGGACTCGATCATTTAACCTTCAGAACGACGAATCACAAGTGTATTTTGAAATGGTTTTTGTGTTTTTATATTGCAGTATCAAGTTGTCTCAGTTGTCTTTATTTATTTTTGGAGTAACATGTTTTGTGGTTTATAGAATTTGTTTAATTTTGTCGTCCCTTGTACGGGCTGGCTCGACAAGGGTAGTACCACCCTCTCATAGAAGATCGGCGTAAAGTAGCTATTACAGTTGCGTTTCGTACGAAGACAGCCGGTTGCCTAACCCCATCCCGTTCCCCTCCCTTTGTCCCACTCTCCTTCAGGTTGGCGAGGTGCGAGCGCTGCCTTTGGTATTCCAAGCATCTATAGGCTACGATGTAGCCGTGATTTCAAACAGTTACCGTAGCCGCTACGCGTCTGGAAGTTACTGGGATCGTCCCTAGTCCACTGTATCCTTAATGGCCGGCGCACAGTGAGGACGGCAGGGCATGGCATTTTAATTTTTATCGATCGAATTTAATACTTATCCAATCGAAATAAGGCATTAAGGTGCTCCAGCGGGTGCACCGAGAAAATACTCCGCGATACTCCGAGGTCGATCACCGAGCATTGAAATATATACCTTATTTCGATTGGATAAGTATTAAATTCGATTGATATAGATTAAAATGCCATGCCATACCGTCCTCACTGTGCGCTGGCCATAAAGCGCTGCTTATTTTGGAACCATACAGTCATTCTGTAGTCTATAGGTATTATATTCTGGACCGGGAGCCCAGCGTGCAATTCGTGGATTTGAACGAGCGCCGTCCAAACCTAGTAGATTCGGTAGATGAGATGATGGGAAGAATACATTGTTCTAGATGTTTCTACTTTCAGCGGTGGGGGAAGCGTATAGATGACATTTTTTTTTGTTTGTATAAAAAGCAATGACATAAAAATACTCAAGCGTGTAAGATATTGATACTTTTCATGCTCCAACATGATAAATTGAAAAAAAAAAATACTCGAGCGCGCCAGAATTTGTAAGCATCTATAGGCTACGGTAACTGCTTAAAATCACGCGAGCCGTACGTTTTTTTTTGCCACCGCAGTCCTATAATAAAATAAAAAAACTGAGGGGTTGAAAAAGTGAAACTTCCAGATGCTCCCATTTCTTAGACTGACGATCAAATTAGCAAAATTGACACTTTTGACACTTCTTAGCTGGTAATGAATCCCCCTTATCTTAATCTGACGAGTTCCGAGTATTTTATAATGGTCTATTTTTTTTTTGGTTCCCCTGAGCGAACCCACCAATATTAAGGGCTCATAATTTTTTGAGGTTCTTATCAATATGTAAGCTATCTCCCTTATCTTAATCTGACGCGCTCGTTTAAATCCAGAAAGTCCTTCTACGGCTCCCCATCCATTCCATTTATTTCACTACCTATTTTACTTATATAAAATGGTAACCACTGGCTATTTACAATTACTCTATTACATTTTCTTTGTACAATTCCATAACCGCTGCCAAACATGACATGACATAGCGTGAAAAACGCGTCAAAAATAAATCAACAAAATATTGAAAATGTGAAAAATCCAACAAATAAATAAACCCCATTAACATATAATGTACAAAACGTAAAGAAAGCCAGTCTAATCAGCACATACATAATATGGGAGCGAGGAAAATGTTTGTATACAGCGGTACGTAGACCCAGCATCAGACACTGATCCAAACCAACTCGTCTGGAGTTTTACCATGACCTCTTAACTCGTTAAACGCAGCATGTTAGATTTCGCGCGTTATACGGTTGTATGTTATTCAATTTCGGTTCAACTTAACCAACTGAATAGCCTTTTTCATTACGATGACCACTCTTGAACTAATGCTAATTAATTGATCCAAAAACACATAAATAAGCGAATGAATTTCGATCCCAGAATCTATTCTGCGTCGTAAAGAGTCGCTTATCGTATTAATAAATGTGATACGAAATATCAGAATGATTTATGATCTGCCATTGAATCGCAATAAGACGTCAGGGGCCATCCATTAATTACCTCACATGAATTTCATGATTTTTAGACCCCTCCCCCGTTGTCACAGCTGGTCACATTTGCGAGACCGCCCCCTCCCTGTGTGACGTCACATATTTTTTATAATTTTCAGATATTTTCAAAATATTTCGTTAAAAATTCAAATTTCGGTTCACAAAACTTAGGACCCCTCCCACTCCCTTGTCACACAATGTCACATTTCGTCAACCCCCCCCCCCCCCCCTTTACGCTTGACGTAATTAATGGATGGCCCCTCATTGTACTCGGGGTTGATTTCCAATGTATTCTGAAACTATATTTGCATGGAGTTACTGCATTGAGTTGACGGGCCCGTTAGCGTGGTTGGCGCGGAGGCGACTTTCACGCTGCAGGTCGTAGGTTCGATTCCTACCCGTGACATGCATTTGTGTGCATGAACATGTCTGTATGTCCGGAGTCTGAGTGTATATGTATATTAAGTATGTATTTACAAATAAAAAAAGTAGTATATGTAGTAATATCAGTTATCTGGTTTCCATAGTACAAGCTCTGCTTAGTTTGGGATCAGGTAGCCGTGTGTAAAAAAATGTCCCAGGATATTATTATTATTATTATCCCGACGTTTGGGGCATATAATTACGGTTAGCATCCCATTATTGGCTCGTCTTCAGTCTTCAAAGTCAGATGTAGCCCTTGTGTCAGACAGACGGGTCATTGTACTCCACAAATCTGCTCCACAAGTTTCTTCAGCTTAGTTTTGAAGACTTATGGCTTGTTTCAGAATCGTTAGACAACCCTTATCCACCAAAAGGCCCTTAACTTCACCTACAGGCGAGTGTAATGCTCACAGTTTAGGGCTGTTAATATATCTCAATGAATATATCTCAGAGGCAAAGTATATCGTTCATGTATAGATGATGCTATTATAGGATAATCATTTCAGCCTCAAGACAGAAACGCATCAAGAAATGATGAAGTATACAAAATGAGCCGGGAATGTAGCTTCTGCGAAAAAAATCATAACATTGGTATGACATAGCGATTTAAAGAAACTACCTAACACACTTTCCTGGCTAAAATTGTCGCATGTAGTGGCAATTTAAAAAAAAAATCATAAAAGACGTCATTTTAAAAAGACACAATGAGAGAGGTCGTTACGAAACCTTTTAAGAACAAGTCGTGTCCCATCAAACAGATGGACAATCCTTGCGATGGTGTTGGAAATATCAGTATAATTGTTCATAAGAAAAATAATAAAAAACATACTAAATATAAATTGTACGTCTATGATAAGCACCAAATGTTAAATCATGCGTCAAGTAATCATGCCTCGAAAGGTTTCCAACCCGTCACCACCAGGTACTACAGCATGCCCATCATCTGCAAACATAATGCAACTGCAAGCAGGTATATCGGAAGTTCGGATACGATAATCGAAGAAAATAAAAAGCAGTACAATTCCAAGTACACTGTCAATCTGGTTTCTCAGTACCATGAATCGGAATACTTTAACCCTTTCTTCAAATCGCCAATGCAAATGCGTTGGAGAGTTTATCGGTGCCAGTTAAGCACTAAACAGGAAAGCTGCTGCTGTTCCTGCAACTCCGACACCATGTTCGAAGTCATGAAGAGTCTATACGACTGCTACAAAATAAAAAATTGCAACCATTGCAACTGCATACTTTGTGGGCATTTGCCTCGCGAGGAGAGACAACTTGGAGCCATGAGAAAATCCCTGGTTGATATGGGAATGACGGTACCCATAGATAAAGGGAGATTAGAAAAAGCCAACGCTGCAGGCATCCTTACGCCACTGGAAGGTAAAACACCAGAACAAAAGGAAAAAATTATCAGAGGACTAGGAATGCAAGGTCTTCCTCTTCCTGTAGGCAAGACGGCCTCTGAGAAAAAGCTAATTAATAAGGTTCGAGCGGATCTCGGTCTGCCTCCCGAACCAAAGACTCCTTCTCTAAGGGAAAAGTATAACAAAGCTGTCAACGACGGAGTGATGGTTCCTCTCGAAGGCAAAACGCCGGCAGAAAAGGAGAAGATACTACAAGATTTAGCTGATAGAGGTATAACTCTACCAGTAGGAAGAACAGCTTCCGAGAAGGCTCTTGTTGCTAAAGTAAAGGCTAGACCTCGTTCAAAGGTAACACCATCTGAAAAGATACGAAGAGCGAAAGCTGCTGGACTTATAACTCCATTGAAGGGAAAAAGTCCTGAACAAAAAGAAAAAATCTTGCGGAGAATAGCCAATGAGGGTATTCCTCTTCCGGAAGCTACATCACCGTCGGAAAAGAAACTAATAGATAAAGTCCGAGCTGATCTCGGTATAACTCCCGAACCTAAAACTCCGTCATTAAGAGAAAAATATAACAAAGCGGCGAATGAAGGAGTTATAGTCCCACTTGAGGGCAAAACGCCGGCGGAGAAGGATAAGGTCTTACAAGGATTGGCAGATAGGGGCATACCACTCCCGGTGGGCAGAACACCTTCAGAAAAAGCCCTTATAGCAAAAGTCAGACCAAAGAAACGAAGAATACCATCTGAAAAATTACGCAGAGCAAAAGCGGCCGGTCTCTTAACACCACTGGAAGGAAAATCACCTCAAGACAAAGAAAATATTTTAAAAGGTTTGGCAATGCTAGGCCTTCCTCTTCCCGAAGGTAGAACACCATCAGAAAAGAAACTTCTTAGTAAAGTCCGAGCTGATTTGGGTTTACCATCTGAACCCAAGTCTCCTTCTTGGAGGGAAAAGTATGATGATGCAGCTAATGAAGGTTTAATGATCCCTCTGGAAGGCAAATCGCCCACTGAAAAGGAAAAGATCTTGCAGGATTTGGCTGACAGAGGTTTACCACTCCCTGAAGGAAGAACGCCCTCCGAGAAAGCTCTTGTAGCAAAGGTTAAAGCTAGAACCCGACCGCCAGCAGAAGGGCCTCCGTCAGTTTCAAAACGAAGGAGAACGACATCCGTGTTGCCTCCAGCAGAGAGACGTAAACTTAATGATAAAACAGCGAAAATTATGAAAGAAGGCAAAGGGCCCGCAGATGAGTGTATTTGTAGCCTTTTGACGCCACTGTCCGAAAGAGATATACCAGATATGTCAAAAAAGAAGATTTCCGGAGTATATACTCCTCTGGAAGGCAAAACACCAGAACAAAAAGAAAAAATAATAAGACGATTGGTTAAACGTGGACTGCCTTTACCGGAAAGTAGAACACCTTCAGAAAAGAAAATAATAGATAAAGTGCGTGCAGATTTTGGACTTCCTCCAGAACCACGAACACCATCGATGAAAGAAAAATACGTCAAAGCTCAAGCTGCCGGATTTGTCACACCGTTAGAAGGAAAAACTCCTAATCAAAAAGAAAAGGTTCTTCGGGGTTTAGTTAATATGGGAGTTCCTCTACCCGAAGGCCGAACGCCATCTGAGAAAGCAATGATTGCTGCGATTAAAGGAGCTCGGCCACCAAAAGGTGAACCGCCAGGAATAACAACAGAAAAAATACGGCAAGCCAAAGCAGCGGGGTTATTAACACCTCTTGAAGGTAAAACTCCAGATCAAAAGGATAAAATCTTGAAAGGTTTAGCTAAAGCCGGTTTTCCTTTACCAGAAGGTAAAACACCATCTGAAAAAGTTCTCATACGTAAAGTGAAATCTGAATATGAATTACCAGAGGATTCTACATCTGAAAAAATGCGCAAAGCCCAAGCCCAAGGCCTTTTAACATCTATATCAGGTAAATCACCCGCTCAAAAAGAAAAAATACTAAGAGGTATGACAGCAGCGGGACTACCCTTACCAGAGGGTAAAACTCCATCAGAAAAAGCACTATTAAAAAAAGTTAAAGCCGACTCTGGATATGTAACACCAACAATGTCAGAGAAAATGCGGAAAGCTAAAGCTGCTGGTTTACTAACTCCCTTAAAAGGGAAAACTCCATCCACCAAAGAAAAGCTCCTCAAGGCCAGATTAGCTACAGGATTACCCATGCCAGAAGATACTACACCATCTGAAAAGGATATCATAAAGAAAATTTCCAAAGGAAAATCGCTTTCGGATAGAATTAAGCAAGCGAAAGCCGCTGGTCTTATGACACCATTAAAAGGTAAAACCCCTCAACAAAAGAAAAAAAATCTCAAAGACTTAGTAAAGGCTGGTCTTCCTCTCCCAGAAGCGATAACGGCATCAGATCGTTCTATAGCAAATCAAATCCGAGACGAACTGGGGCTGCCACCCGAACCAAAGTCGCCCTCCTTAAAAGAAAAATACAAGAAAGCCCAAGATGCTGGGATCATAACGCCTTTAGAGGGTAAAACACCAGCGCAAAAGGAAAAAGTATTAAAAAATTTGCAGGAAGCTGGACTATCACTTCCTGAAGGTAGAACTCCTTCAGAAAAAGCTATAGTAAAGAAGCTTAAAAAGGCAAAAAAATTGACACCATCTCAGAAGTTAAAACAGGCCAAAGCCATTGGTTTACTCACACCACTAGAAAGTAAAAGCCCCGCCAAAAAAGAAAAGATCTTAAAAGGATTAGCTAAAGCGGGATTACCACTGCCAGAGGGTAGAACTCCATCTGAAAAAGATTTAATCAATAAAGTTAGAAATGATGTGGCTTTGCCTCCTGGACCAACTACTCCATCTATGAAAGAAAAAATGCGTAAAGCTCAAGAAGCCGGACTCATTACGCCACTCGAAGGTAAAAGTCCATCACAGAAAGAAAATATACTAAAGGATTTAGCAGATGCTGGAATTCCTCTTCCGGAAGGTAGAACGCCTTCTGAAAAGGCTATGGTCAAGAAATTACAAAAAAGCACGACTCCCTCAGAAGAAAAAAGAAGACCTATTATTTCGATGAAAGGAAAGTCGCCAGAAGAGAAAGCGAAAATAATGAAAGATTTAGCAATGCGAGGCTTACCATTGCCTGAAACAAAAACAGCATCAGAAAAAAGCCTCGTTAAAAAAATGCGTAAGGATCTCGGCCTACCACCTGAACCTAAAACCCCCTCCGAAAAACAGAGATATGATAACGCTCAAGCAGCCGTATTAATTGAACCATTGGAAGGAAAGACACCTGCAGAAAAAGAGAGAATTCTCCAAAATTTAGCTAATATAGGTGTGCCACTACCTGAAGGAAGAACTCCGTCAGAAAAGTCAATAATAGCAAAAGTTAAAGCTGTAAGCAGAACGCCTATTCCATCTGAGAAATTGCGTAAAGCAAAAGCAGCCGGTATACTCACTCCAATAGAAGGCAAGACGTCAGCTCAGAAAGAAAAGATATTGAGGAGCTTGGCTGAAGCTGGAGTACCTCTACCAGAAGGAAAAACATTGTCAGATAAATCTATGATAAGAAAAATTAAAACTGAACTCGGCATACCTCCTGTAGCAGTATCACCGTCTGAAAAAGAAGTTGTTAAAAAAGCAAAAGCTGAGGGACTGTTGACACCTCTAGCCGGAAAAACGCCAGTGGCAAAGGAGAAAATACTGAAAGGGTTAGCCGAGGCCGGTTTACCTTTACCAGAGGGTAAGACAGCATCTGAAAAAGCTTTAGTAAAAAAAGTTCGAGCTGTATCCGGGCTCCCCCCAAAGCCAACGCCATCTGAACGGGCGGGAAAGATAAGAAAAAAATCAAGAAAAGCAGATTTATTAACAGCCAAAGCCGGTATCGGCGAAGAATTCGAAGATGTAATCAAAACCACAAAGTGTGATCGAGCCTGCGGTTGTGATAACAAGAAAATTAGATTTAAACACAGCTATGTAAAGATAAGAGTCACTTCTCCTGATATATCGTCACTCTGCCCGTGCCCTATCGAATGCATCCCCGGGGTCAAGGGCGGAGTATTCACTGACAACGAAGGAATCAAAGTTACTATTGAAAGTGTCGTCGGCGTCCCATCATATTCGAGAGTTCTCGAATCTGTTTCCAAAGAAACAACGGTGCATGGTGATTTAGATACGGCAGACTTCAAGATCATTTCGTTGAAGGGCAAGGAATTTTTCAATAATACAATCCGAACAAATACAATAACGTCTATTGGAAATATAGAACAGCGTATTGGCAAAAATATTGTTAACCGGAAGAAAATACAATACATACTGAAATCTAAATTCAACTGTGATTCAGATGAAAGTCTCTTCGATTCTAATGCTGAAAACTCAAAAGCTATTGCCCCCTCATACGACTTACCTCGTTATATTGATGGAAACAGACGGCGTGTGTGCGTTACGGAATCTATGAGGAGCATATTAAGCAGTTCTATCAGTTCAAAAGAATACAAATCTATTTCTTTGATATCCCAAAATTATTCTTCATCACAAACCCGTTCTGAATCCAGTTTTAGTCTGTTATTAGTTGTAAACACTGAATCATCATTGGAATTGTCAACAAGCGGCAGCTTCTGTTCAATGTGCGAGAGTACTGCAACGTCTTCCTTCACAATCGATGACAGTTTAGAATCATTTCCTTACATATACTATTCTGTACCGACCGAATGCAAAAAAACAAGAATTGAAGATTTGGAGCGCTTATTGCACGGTGTTGATTACGAGGCTGTCGATGCATTGACCAGGTATGTGTAGGTGAACACATTCGACCCTACCTGCATCGTTTCAGTTGCGAGGTATAACACCACTAATATATTCTGTAACATTTTCAGCGACAGCGACCCAGACGTTATACCGGAAATCATAAGACGCAAGAACGAAACAGTTTACGGCAAAAAACTACCCAAACATCTGATATACCATATGAATCAAACAAGACTGAATAAAAAAGTCGATATAAAGAATAAAACTGAACCGATCGTGGTGGTGAAAAATTTGAACGGTTACCAAGATATCATGACGGCCATAGACGATATTATAGCCAAAACGCAATTTTCTGATGCGTCGGTCTTCGTTGTTGTTTCGAATTCGGAAGATGAAGCTACAGGATCCTCCTCAGAGAATCTAGACTCTACGATAGGTATACAAATATCTGAAGACGCACCAGATTAGGAGAAGGCCATCAAGGTCATGCCTAGTAAGTTGAACGAAACCAATCGTAAATAGGAAAAGTTTTAACAAAGGTTTAAGTCCAGCTTTTGTTAAAAAAGGATTGTGTATTTTTACCTACGGTTTTCAGAAAAGAAGGAGGTTATCGGGTGGGTATTTAAATATCAGGTTTCCGTACCTCGAAAGGAAAAACGGAACCATATAGGATTACTTTATTGTACGTCTGTCAAAACAGTAAACAGTCCAAACCGATACCGATACCGCACCGATAAACTGCTTAGAAACATTACATTTTGATAGTAGATACCTTTTTTAACGTAGATTTTTGGAAAATTCAAGATTAATATTCAAGCTAGTACTCATCACAATTATTATTTTTTTAGTTTTCGTATATTCAGCCCTTATTATAATTGCACGGAACCCTCAAGGGGCTCGCACTTGTCCGGTTTTTTTATAAAACCACAGAGTAAAGACTAAAGCAAGAGTCGACCTTATTAGATATATGTATGAAAAAAAACGTGGTCATTGTTTTTTCATTTTCATTGTTCTATCTACCGGTAAATAGTTGTACTACTCGCTTCGTTTTATGTCGATGTTAGTACTAGGCCGACCACTCGGCCGAGTTGCTTAGGGCCAGTCCCCTTAGTAATTGGTCCATGTATAAAACCTAACGCTTTTGCCTACTTCACAGATACCATCAATACATCAGAAGCCTTCGGTTTCAAACCACATGATAATATACACTACGAAGTGGCACCAACATTGGTACATCGTGCGGGCGAACGCAATCATCGTGTCCCTCCGAACGATAAACAAGCGACGAAGAACAAACGCTGCCAAGTCCATGCCTCCAAAGACGTTGCTGAGCGTGAGAAGTGTGAGAACTGCCATATAGCCGGCACCAACACCACAGATAGACCGTGCTTCTGTTTACCCGAACCATTGAAACACATCGTGAAATATGATACGAATGACAAGTGTGTGGCGAGTGTGCTGTCCGAGATGCTAATACCAGTGATGGGTACAGAAGGAATGATTCAAGGTAATTACCTATTTATGCATCAGTCTATCTTGTAGCGGTTAAGGGAAGATCTTCCGGCCAGGCGGGTGTTATGCCTGCCGCGTGGTCGGCCGCTACGCCCCGATGGTTGTTGTCAGGGTCTCGGATACTGATGTGCCTCGTGAATCTTGATATCGTGATTCAGGATCGTATGTAGTACTGGAGCGTTGCGCTCAGCGCCATCTGTTGGTAGTGAGATGTGAGGTCGCTACGATATGATACTCTATATGCTAATCATTCGCAATGCAAAGTCTGACGTGCGCGGGCGCGGGGTACCTACTGAATCTTGATTGGTCACCAAAAGTTCTGATACACATTTGTCCCTCTAACCAAACATTGTTGTGGTTCGAGCGTAGAACGCCCGGCTCACTACACCGTGTGGTTGCGAGTTCAATTCCCGCCAGAGGCAATTTTCGTAATTTTCCCTAGGTAGGTTCTGGGTGTCACTGGGATCGCCCCCAGTTTATAATATGATAACCATAGTACAAGCATTATTTAGTTTGGGACTATTTAGTGTGCCAGTATCGTTGAGTGTATTTTAATGTCTGGAGCCGTGGGTTGCTAACAGCCAATAATCTTCTGCTCTTTTTTCAGACTTCAGCTGTGAAGAATTTCATATGCCCATGGGATCCGCCGCTCAGTCTCCAATAGTAGCCCGAAGCCACCAGATGTGTAACATACCTCCGTGCGCTGGCGCGGAGTGCCACCAGCCCACCCGGCCCAGCGCTCGGCCCGTACCGCCCGCCCCGCCGCCCAGCCGCGTCGTCAAACTTCCCGATACGAACCCTCCGTGCAATTGCACCCCGAGCAAAGGACATAAGAAGCATAGCAAGCATCATCATTCTAGTAAATACACCTCTTATTACATACCGCTGCCGTCTTCAACTTTGCAAAAAAACCGCTTTCAGATTGCAGTATAGGAATATAATTTGGTACCAACTCTAAATAAAATTAATGGATTATTGTATTGACCTTTGAGCTCACTAGAATTGTATTTGATTTCGGTTTCTTTGTAAAAATAATTTTGTGTCGCAGTTACTCCGCCCCAGTAGAGAAATCGGTCGTGTAGTTTCTGAAAAAATCGCGCCCAAATATACTAGCGACTACTAGTTTTCTTTAGTCCGTTTGGGTCTTATTTAGAATCGTTAGATAACTTTTATTCACCAAATAAATTAGACATTTAATAATAAAAATAATAATAAAAGCGTTTATTTCTCCTCACATATGTAGGTACAAGTTACTTAATAGTTTAAATGTAAGACTAACTAACATTAAATGTTACATAAATGTGAGGAGCTGGTGTCTGAGTTAGGCTAGGCCTGTATTACAGATCACCAGGACCCCACCCCGTGTATACTGTATATGGGTATAAAGTTATGATCTTACAATATTAATTGTAATATGTAATAAGAATAAGGTACCATGCAATCATGTGGATTTGTGTGGAGTGTGTGTGTGTGTGTGTGTGTGTGCATGTGCGTGTGTGTGTGTGTGTGTGTGTATGTGTGTGTGTGTATGTGTGTGGTACGTATGTAGGGTGTAGGCGTGTGAATACGTGTGGACCTGAGCAATGTAAGTGTTGTTAGGCAACTACTGTAAATTATGCAAGAGACTTTCAGTAAAATTATAGTCTAAACTCAACAACCATTTTAAGATGGTCGTTGAGTTATAATATAACCATATAATATCTGTCAAAACGTTCAAGTTATCTGATGCTTCTGAAATAGGCTGTCTCACCTCTTGAGTCTTTCCAATATACACGGAACACCCGACTCCCAAACAGTTTGTTCCATTTCAAGCCATAAGATTAAGCATTTATAATTTCCAGAGCAACGCAGTCACCATAACGAACCAGACGGATGTATGCACACCCATCCGAATAAGGCTAGACCCCAGCAACACAGCCAGAAAAGGGCACCAAAAGCGAACGCCGAAACCAACACGCAACCGTGCAACGAACCGAAGTGTCCTTACCACGTACAACTGAGGAAACAGAAGTCTGAAGCCACGCAGACGACATCTGGCTTCAAGTTGAACGTGAATAAGCATTCTCCTCAGACGGAGACGAAAAGTACGCCAGTTAAGTGCGACCTCGCTGCCACGCAGGTCGATTTGTTGCACAGACCACGCGTGGACGCGAGCTGCGGGTACTCGTTCTACACCCTCACCCACCTCCCGACACTCCCACTCACCTCCGAGGACCAATTCAGGGGGTTGAAGCTGTCGATGAAGTGTAAACAACAATGCGGGAATTCTGCTACGAACAACAAGCAGTGCAGATGTTTGCAGACATTGCAACTGCCTTAGGATGTTCATTGTTAACGATACCCCAGGGTGCCGTTAGCAAAAATATTTGTTAACGATATCATCGCAGTGTTGGCAAAATAAAAATCCTTCATAGAATAATAACAATTTCTTTGATAAAAAATATGACATAGGCCTTTTGTATCTGCTAAGATCTATTTCTAAACGGAACAGGGCCTCCACGTCTGTTATTATTAACCATTGAAAACCCACTGGTCACTAGCATTCCAATGGATAATAGATAACAGACTTAGGGCCTAATATAGTGGAGATATTCCGAATACAAAAAGTTGAATCAACGTGCGGACTCATTGAGCCTAGTGCCAACACTATTCATCAGTTGTGTCGTTAACAAATTATTTTTGTTAACAACGTCCCTGAGGTATCGTTAACAAATCCTTTTTGCTAACAACAACCCTGGGATATCGTTAACAAATCCTTTTTGCTAACGACAACCCTGGGATATCGTTAACAAATCCTTTTTGCTAACAACCCTGGGATATCGTTAACAAATCCTTTTTGCTAACGACAACCCTGGGGTATCGTTAACAAATCGTTTTTGCTAACACGAACTCTGGGGTATCGTAAACAAATCCTTTTTGCTAACAACAACCCTGGGATATCGTTAACAAATCCTTTTTGCTAACGACAACCCTGGGGTATCGTTAACAAATCGTTTTTGGTAACACGAACCCTGGGGTATCGTAAACAAATCCTTTTTGATAACAACAACCCTGGGACATCGTTAACAAATCCTTTTTGCTAACAACAACCCTGGGGGTAACGTTAGCAAATCCTTTTTGTTAACATCCCTAGGGGTATCGTTAACAAATTCATTTTGGTAACAACCCTGGGGTATCCTTAACAAATCCTTTTTGTTAACAACAACCCTGTGGTAACGTTACCAAATCCTTGATGTTAACATCCCTGGGGTATCGTTAACAAATCATTTTTGCTAACAAAAACCCTGGGGTATCGTTAACAAATCCTTTTTGCTAACAACATCCCTGGGGTATCGTTAACAAATACTTTTTGATAACATCCCTGGGGTATCGTTAACAAATCCTTTTTGCTAACAACATCCCTGGGGTATCGTTAACAAATCCCTTATGTTAACATCCCTAGGGTATCGTTAACAAACCCTTTCTGTTAACAACATCCCTGGGGTACCGTTAACAATGAACGCCTCAGGATTGTCAGTATTGTGCCTGTTGCTTCGTTGTTCAAGACATAACGCGAGGTTGCCAAGCAGTTTGGTTCTTAGCCATGTGCAGACTTGGATGGAATTCGCTCGCCGTTTGGCGAAACGAATAACTCACCCGAGATGTGGCCTCTAACCTCTAGTAAATAAGTACGTAAAGGTTCCTTTCTCGTGATATTCCCGATGTAATAGTCAGTGGTCCGTTTTGTGCATATTTTTTTATGAACAGCAAGTTTCATATTGTTACATATTATCGTTTTTAAATCACAATTTGTATTTAAACTTATAAACAATCAGTTTATCCATGCGTCGTTTGATTTACATTGACACAATTTTACATGACCAACTCAATATTTTTTTTTATGACCTGGGTCCCTGACTGAACGAAAACAAGTTTTGGGTTACGAGAAATATATTTATTGGTATATATTATTATACTTTACTATACAATTTCAGTAGGTAACAAAAAAACTCTGTCTTATCATAAAAAAGTTAAACATGAGTTCAATACGAGCTTAACTTTGTTGCTCTGTCTCCATGTTATGGTTGCACCACCAGCGGGTGATTCGATAGCCGACACCGAACTGGTTGCGCTACCAAGCGGACACCAGGTGCGATACCCTCCATACAGCTCTATACATTTTGTTGGTGGAGCCACTGGTTGCGCCACCACTGGTGTCCTCGTACGATAGGGCACTTATAGGATACAATTTAGACAACAAATCTGGGTAAATTTTTCACCAGAGCAAACTCGTGGCTAGGAAATCATTAGTTAGCACACAAATACTATATACGACATTGATTTAATGATAGATTAGCGTTTAATGAAGACTTAAAATTTAACGATCATCCCTGCATTTAGGTTTGCCCAAACCAAACATCCAAATCACAAATTGTATACCTAAATAAAATCAGACCACGTCTACCTTCCCATAAAAGCAAAAAAATCGGATTAACATAAAAACTTTAAATAACTAAAAATTAAGCGAGCGAGCGAGCCGCTCGCGCCGCTCGCTCAACGAGCAGCATTGGAGCTAGCAAATCGCTCACTCGTTGACAATTTCATAAAAAACGTGAGTTCCCATATCGGAATGGATGAATTCATACATTCTTAAAAATCAGTCTTACAATTACCTATTTTTATCTTATAAAATAAAATCGACAACCAGAATCGTAGAAAAGGACAATACTAGATACCAGCGGGACTAAAAAGGCCACATAGAAAATCAGCAAAATAAATTAATTTCCCCATTCTGCTAAATTTCCGTAAAATTATCACAAATTGCATAAAAAAACTAAAGTAAAAAAGAAAATGAGGAATATTTCTTTTAAATTACTATGTGACATTTTAGCCCCCCAGTGGGTCTTCAATGGTTAACTCAACATACTTGGGCCGCGTCACTTGGCAGTGTCTAAATCAAACGCATGCCTCGCCCGAGCACTCAGTTCGGACGTTGAATTGCAGACAATGTCAAAATATGAGTCGACGGGCCCGTTGGCGTGGTTGGCGTGATGGCGCCTTTCACGCTGCAGGTCGTAGGTTCGATTCCTACCCGGGACATGCATTTGTGTGCATGAACATGTCTGTATGTACCGAGTCTGGGTGTATATGTATGATAGTAATATCAGTTATCTGGTTTCCATAGTACAAGCTCTGCTTAGTTTGGGATCAGAGGGCTTACCACGACCTCTTATCGCGATTCAATTATAGGAACGTTTTAACGTTTCAGCGACTGGCGAATGACTTTTCTTATTATCATGACAATAACGTATGTCATTGCACAAAAAGTCGCTGAAACGTTAAAACAATACTGCTATAAGAGGTGGTGGTAGGGCCCTAGGAGCCCTAGGAGCCTTTTGTGCAATGACGTTTCTTATTGTCATGACAATAAGGTACGCCATTGCACAAAACAATTCTGCTATAAGGGCCTCCGCAGACTTGCTACTTTTAGCATCGGCGATCGGCGATTTTGATGCTGCGTCTCGTTCGTTCGCGCTCGAAGAAACGCGACGCAGCATCAAAACAATTGCAAAATCGCCGGTCGCCGATGCTAAAAGTAGCAAGTCTGCGGCGGCCCTAAGAGGTGGTGGTAGGGCCCACAGAGTAAAGACTAAAGAAAGAGGTGCCCTTATTAGATATTTGTATGAAACAAAACGTGGTCATTGTTTTTTCATTTTTATTTTACTATTTACCGGTAAATAGTTGATCTACTCGCTTCGTTTTATGTCGATGTTAGTACTAGGCCGACCACTCGGCCGACTTGCTTAGGGCCAGTCCCCTTAGTAACTGGTCCATGGTAGACGTGTGTCAAAATAAAATGTCCCAGGATAGTATTAGGCCGCGCTCACTATGGATGCGTTTTCGTCCGAATTTTACTCGTGCATACACGTACGAACAACACGAATGATCCCGACCTTCCAAGTACTACGGGAGTGCGCACACTGGGTGCGAATTGGTCGTACGTGTACGTACGTATAGTTCCGACGTCCGAAATCAATCCGAACCTGCTGGGATTTGAAACGCGTTCGTGCGTTACCGCTCATCTCGGGTTGAGACCGCGCGGTTCTGCAACCTATTTGACGGAAGAAAACGTATCCAATGTGAGCACTTAATTCGTACGACGACGATCATACGTCGATGAACGATGAAAATTCGTGCCTTGTGTGCTCGGGCGAGACATGCGCGACATATGGCCATTCCAATTCACCTATCACTATCTTCTATAACCGTTAACGAATGTTATATTGTTGGTGTCAATTCTCCTCCCATTGGTTTGTTCAATGTACAATTCTGTAATTGCTCAGCTATGCCCGCAGTGCCTGAAAACAAAGTGATCAGCATCGGGACATCGTATTGGCATATTCACTGGTGGTAGAGCCAAGCTGTAGTACCACCCTCTCACGGAAGATCGGCGTAAAGTACAGCTGCGTTTCGTACGAGTGGGAGAGCCGGACTCCCAACCCCCCTTGCTCCCAACTGTCCCACCCCCCTTCAGTTCTGCAACGTGCGAGCGATGCCTTTGGTATTGCAAGCTCCTATAGCCGTACGGTTGTTTACCACCTTAGGGCCACCGCAGACATGCTACTTTTTGCATCGGCGATCGGGGATTTTGCGACTCTGCGGTCGGACGCAGCGACTACTCCGATGCTGAAAGCGACTAAATCGCCGATCGCCGATGCAAAAAGTAGCACGTCTGCGGTGTCCCTTAGGGGCCATCCATAAATTACGTCACACGTAAAGGGGGGGAGGGGGTCGACGAAATGTGACATTGTGTGACAAGGGGGTGGGAGGGGTCCTAAGTTTTGTGACATCACATTTAAAAATCGAATATATCTAAGTAATAAAACCGAATTAACGAATAATTTTGAAAATTTCTGCAAATTGTAAAATAATGTGACGTCACACAGGGAGGGGGGGAGTCTCGCAAATGTGACCAGCTGTGACAAGGGGGGCGAGGGGTCTAAAAATCACGACATTCGTGTGACGTAATTTATGGATGGCCCCTTATTCGCATAATTAAATAATCTCACCTATATCATCGTTATCCGTTGAAGCATCGTTGATTGCTGCATTCGCTGAGCAGTAAGCTGAAGGTTCCTGTAAGGTTATGTCATTTAGCCACGTTCAGACGTAGGCGGGATACGAACACGGTTGGAAGTAAGCTATCAGCCAGGGGAAATAGTACAAACGGGGCTTCCGAAATCGACTGGACCCAAAATGTTTACGAAACACACTGGGCATGGTGGGTTGTTGTATCAACAACTAATAAAACATGATAAATAACACTCACCGGAGGTTTACTGCATAATTTCCCGAATTTATCCTCTTCCCTCCAAAAGTTATACAACCGTGAAGGCTGGAAGGAAAGAAAATGTTGGATTAAATGCAATGTCACACAAAAGATGTTCCATTCAGTCATGCCATTAAAACAAATAAATATCCTGGGACATTATTTTACACATGGCTACCTGGGGCCCTACCATGGACCAATTACTACGATATCGACAGCCCGGAACTCTTATCCAAAATCCAATTTAATGTACCTCATACGTCAATTCGTAACAACCCACCGCTACGGATACCAAATTCTTCAACTAACTATAGGCAAAATAGTTACATGGTGCGCGCCAGCAGAAACTTTAACAAATTATGTAAACAGCAAGATATTGATCCATTTATTACCAGTGTGTCATCGGCTAGAAGATGCTTAAGCCGTAGCTTTTTTATTTAATAGGTTGTCATTTATTTAATTTATAATTCTTGCATGCATTCTACTCAACTTTGTACATCTCAAATTTCATAGTTCTACTCAGTCACTAAAGGTGAAGACTTGTGATTGGCTTTCCAGTGTATTTACTAGTGTCCTATGTTACGTTACTAATTAGCTGTAAGTTTTCCATGTTACTAAATAAATAAATAAATATCGGGTCTGGTTTCCATAGTACAAGCTCTGCTTAGTTTGGGATTAGGTAGCCGTGTGTAAAAGAATGTCCCAGGATATTTATTTATTTATTATTTATATATCTGCTTAGTTATTGTTTAAACCTAGTTTGAAGTACCCATAACCATTCCAATTATTACCGTGTCATATCACTCTTCGCTGACCGTGGTATAGTCAGAAACTTTAGTGAAATATAATACTCACGTCGAGGTGTATATTGCAGTCGAGCGGCAAGTGCGTGCCGGGCTGCAGGTCCACGCCCACAGCTGGGCAGCACGCCTCCAAGATAGTGAACGCCCAGCTCTTGGCGCGTGCTGTGGTGCACTTCTGTTTGTCTATATCGTAGTGATGCTGTAACAAAACTGATTGTGGTAGATGATGTTGCAATGCAAAATAAACATAAAATAATAAAAAAATATGGGAACAAACATTGGTACAATAAATTGAATAACGTGGACTATCCTAAGTAACTCTGTCTGTTTGTCTATCTGCCTGTCTGTCTGTTGCGTTTTCACGAATAAACCGCTGAACCAATTTTGACTAATTTTGGTATAGATAGGCAGGACCTTAGAGGACATATGCTATTTTTTGTTGCGAAAATATTACTTTAAGTGAGTGAAATAGGGGATGAAAGTTTGTATGGGAGACCAATCATTTCTCAAGTTATTAGTATTAGTTATTTGATTAGTATGGAAATAGATGAAAGCTTAGAGGAAAAAAATACGATACTCGAAGTAGAAATTTTACGCAGACAAAGTACGGGCACCAGCTTGTCCTACTAATATTATAAATGCGACAGTGTGTGTGAATATTTGTTACCACGTCTCTCCATAACTAAACCGATTTTAATGAAATTTGAAACGAAGATAGTGTACGCTCTTGAATAAGGCATAGGCTAATCCAATTTACCACGCGGGCGAAGCCGCTGGGCACAGCTAGTCCCACTAATAGTATAAATGTGAAAGTTTGGATGGATAGATGGATGGATGTATGTTTGTTACTCTTTCACGCAAAAACTACTGAACGGATTTGTATGAAATTTGGAACACAGTTAGTTTATAACCTGGATTAACACATAGGATACTAGTATGTTCCCGTGGGATAAATTATGCGCGGACGAAGTCGCGGGCACAGCTATAGTGCGCGACAGGTCGAGATGACATTCGGGTTATGAGCTTTTTGCAGAATAAAATACGAATCATAATTCGCAGAAATAAATATATATAAAATATATATATATATATAAATATATATATAAGGACCCGCAACGCAACAGAATAATTTAATTTAATAATTTTGTGGGCGATTTTAATTGTTTATCGGGTCCTGCTAATTTTGATTCGGATTTTATTCTGCATAAAGCTCATAACCCGAATGTCATCTCGACCTGTCGCGCACTATAGTATGCTATATTTTCTTTGAAATATGGTGGTCTAACATAGTTGACAGCATGAACCTAATACTAAAGGACTGGGTCTAAGCAGCTAAGCCGCGTCGCTTAAACATCGCACAACTAGGCCGGTGACGTCATCACAGTAGGCGTGGCTTAAGTCAGTGTGCTGTTGGCGTTCGTCCTGTGCAGACGTCTTGCCAACGTTCGCATCCCAAATATAATTATATTCGACACTAGATGGCGTCCCTTTGTACGTAATTTTTCATGATCATACACTTAGTGACATCTAGTGCAAATATTTAAACTACGTACTAACATCGACATAAAACGAAGCGAGTAGTTCAGCTATTTCCCGGTAGATAGATGCCACGCATTTCTTAACCCCCACCACCCGCGCCATCCCGCGCAAATTACCACGCGTTGTTTAATAGAGAAATCTAATAAGGGCACCTCTTTCTTAAGTCTTTACTCTATGGTTGACAGTGATCATTCGGCCCACCTTACAGCACAGGCCGGGGTAACCCATGAACTTCTTTCTCTGCAGCTCCCGGAAGGCCGCATCCCGGGGGAAGACCTCGCCATCAGGCTTGAGCGTCTTGGTCAGCGTATACAACAGATAGTCCACATGGTATACAAGGAACTGGGCCGGGTCTTCCCCTGAAAATAGAAAGAAAGAAAAGAAAGAAAAGAAAGAAAGAAAAACTTTATTACGACTAGCAAGACAAAACAATAATAAATATAAAAAGAAAGAAAAACAATTATCGACTATGCTAGCCGCAAATAAACACTGAAGTGACGACTATGACGACCAAGCTATAGCTAATTGACTGCAGCTCATATACAAGCTGGCTCGACCGGTGTAGTACCACCCTCTCACAGAAGATCGGCGTAAAGCAGCTACTACAGCTGCGTTTCGTACGATGAGTGACAAGCCCAACACCCCCTCCCCTTCCCCTCCCTCCTTCCCACTCCACTTCAGGTCGGCAAAGTGCGAGCAATGCCTTTGGTATTGCAAGCATCTATAGGCTATGGTAACTGCTTAAAAACAGGCGGGTCGTACGCTGGTGTCCCACCTCAGTCCTACAAAAAACCGGCCATGTGCATGTCGGACTCGCACACAGAGGGTTCCGTACCACCGTAGAATAAAAACGTCAAAAATATCAAGTATCTTGCATGTGGACCCCCTTTATTTTTAAAATTTACGTTATTTTTAGTATTTGTTGTTGTAGCAGCAACACAAATACACATTCTGTGAAAATTTCAACTCTCTAACTATTACGGCTCGTGAGATACAGCCCGCTGCGCTGACAGACAGACGGACAGACAGACAAACAGACAGACGGACGGCGTAGGCTTAGTAATAGGGTCCCGTTGGCACCCTTTGGGTACGGAACCGTAAAACGGTCGTCGTCAAATATGGGTGTTTGTTACCTGCACGGCTGCAGATCTCCCTGAAGAAGTCGAGCACTGCGGGCACTTTCTCCGGCATCGTGAACACCACACAGTTCCTGGAGAACCGCACGAAGGTCTTAATGTCGTTGAGTATGCTCCAGTCGTGTCTATCGCCGTCCTCGTCCGGCGGGATCAGGCCGAAGTCCTTACAGCTCCGTTTCACATCACTCTGGTAGCCAATTGGTATTTTACCTGAAAAACTAACTAAATCGGTTCATCTGTTTGGGAGCTACAATGCCACAGACAGACATGCGTTAAACTTATAACACCCCTGTTTGCGTAGGAGGGTTTTGTAATACTATTACTTTTGTACGTTACGGTTGCTAACAGTGGTTTTCTTTTTTTAGGAACTTAATCTTCACTTTCACAATATTTTTATTAAATAAAAAATTGGTGGTATAAAAATAATACCTTGAATAATTTTAATTTCTCAATGCATCTGTGTCATGTTATGATGTATTTATTTTGGACTCTGTTTGAGAACCATCAGAACACTGTCAAAGGTTAAATTTATTTGGTGAAGAGTTATCCTATTATTCTGAAATGAAACAGGCCCTTAGACTTCTACAACCTATTCTATATTCTATTGGCCTTTTTGTAATTTGCCCTGGGGCCTTACCACCACCTCTTATAGCAGTTTTGTTTTAACGTTTCAGCGGCCATTTGTGCAATGACGTTTCTTATTGTCATGACAATAAAGTACGTCATTGCACAAAAAGTAGCTGAATCGTTAAAACGTTCCTATAATTGAATCGCGATAAGAGGTCGTGGTAAGCCCCCTGGTTTGGGTGTCACTGGGATCGCCCCCAGTCTATTGTATGGTAGCCATAGCACAAGCATTGCTTAGTTTGGGACCATACAGTTGGTTTCGAAATATTTATTTCTTTATACGTACCAGGGTTGACATGAACGTGGTAGTGGTCCATGACGCCATTGCGCAGGCTGAACTTCACCACAGAGCACTCGCCAATCAAGTATCTGCCCGCAGAGGTGACACAGTGGTAGTTCACATCCATGAGGTATATCACCTCATCCACAATACCTGTCATAACAACAAAATTCTGTTTAAATGCTGCTAAATACAGGTTGGCACTCATCTATCAACTCGGCACCCGACCAGCACCGCCTCGTCGGTCGGCGTCCACTCGTTGTCCAACGAGTTGATAGATGAGTGCCAACCTTAAAGCTGTTAAAATTGCCTGTGGCCCCCATCGCACCCAACTTTCGCAACCAGTTGGGGAAATAATAGTCTTTATCTGCAACTGGTTGCGATACAAGAACTTCTTGTTTTCTGCTTCCGAAATTTGTCTCTGGCAGTACCGAGCCTGCAACCGCCCTATACGGCAAGATGCTTATACTACCGCACGAGCCGGTCGCACAAAACCCCCATAATTATAATAACATTCAAGTGTTATTTACTATAATGCCAGCGCCATAAAATACCGGGTCGCTCACCAAGAAGCTAACCAAGCAATAACTTTTTAATGCCTTTTGTCACAACCTATAAATGTGAAGCTGGGTTTGCAACACTAGTTTACCTTAAAAATAAATATAGAAACAGACTCGAAGTAGAACCAGAACTCGGCATTAAACTTTCATCATTTGCGGCAAACTTGGATTACCGGCGAAAATTACCGGGCCATGGCAGGACATGCAAATAAATGAATAGAAATAAGAAAATGTGTAATGTGTATTGAGTTACGTACCTTTATCAGTGTGTCCGGATCGTACAAAGTGCTTGATTAAACTTCTCTCATTCGTTTTCGCTATACCTTGCTCACGTAGCTCCTGTTTAGTGACTAATCCACTTGCTAACTGCTTGATAACCAACCTCTTTTTGGGTGCAGTATCCTGGAGTAAAATAACAATATCTTTGGTTCAAAAGTTCATGGTCAGGCTATGACAGATGAGTAGGATCTTCAAAAGATTGGCTACATAAGCCACATGCGAGCACACAAACAACAAGAGAGTTGAAGCAGTCGCCGTGGCCAAAATCGGTCAGACCAGATCATCAACATCATTATAAACATACGGCTAAGTTCGGCAACAAACTGACGGACTATTACAGCAGTAAACAGACTTTCACTAGTAATCAAACAATTGGCTCTAACAAGCCGTTAGTGCGTTGGTGAACTTGGCCCTTATTGAAGTTTTGAACTACCCTCATCTCCCTTGAAGTACTACTGCATCCGAAATATGATAAAATTCCAAAGCAAAGGAGTATGATAAGGGGCCATCCATTAATTACGTCACACGTAAAGGGGGGGAGGGGGTCGACGAAATGTGACATTGTGTGACAAGGGGGTGGGGGGGGGTCCTAAGTTTTGAAACATCACATTTAAAAATCTAATATATCTAAGTATTAAAATTCAGAAAATTATAAAAATATGTCACGTCACACAGGGAGGGGGAGGTCTCGCAAATGTGACCAGCTGTGACAAGGGGGAGGAGGGGTCTAAAAATCATGAAATTCGTGTGACGTAATTAATGGATGGCCCCTAAGAACTAATGTTCAAGTTACCATCCACACGGGAAAGGCAGCTTTCTCGAGTTCCTCCTTATTAGCGTAGTATATACCTCTTTTCTTTTGCTCTTCGCAAAAGTAATGTTTGAAGCTGTAGAATGTGCTGCGTTGTTTCGGCATATTTATGTAGATTTTAAGTGAATTTTTAGGTTTTACAGTCCGTCAGACAGTGCTAAAGAAAATAATTGGCCAGCAGCCCTTTAGACTCAGATATATCCGAGCTTCGAAGCGATTTTTCACTACTTCAGCTTATCACTTATCAGCTAGCGCAGCCGTCAAACAAATAAATAATAATTTTTTTTAGAGATGCGACATATTTAATAAAACAGGTCCGAAGAACAAGTATTTTACGAGACTAGGCGGCACCTATTCCAATTTTGACAGTGCTTCGTGTGATACCTATCCTTGAGTCTTCTGTATTATCTTATAAACCAAACTAGCAGGTACATTTCTAATTTCTTTCATTTATTCAAATTCAGTGCTCATAACATCTTCAAGAGCGGGAACTAATCAATCTGACGTTAAATGTCACACCACAGAATACAGATAATCCTTAGTGTTGTTCCATATACATTACACTTCGTCCACCTATGCTGCGTTCCAACTTTCATTCACCGTCATTTTTGTTATTTTTGTTCATAAAAACTGTTAAAAACGTTAATAATGATCACTTTCAGTACAAGTTGGTTCGAGTGGAACGACATTTATGAACGAAAATAACAAAAATTACGGTGTCTGTAACGCACTACTAGTATTAGCGCTCACGCGTAAGCTTAGTATGGTAGCTAACTAGTCTTCTAGTCCAAATATATGATATTTTTGTGTTAAATTATTGAGATAACGTATTTTTAAATACTAGGAACCTAGCACCTAGTCCCAAATTTACCTAGTATAATCCATCTCTATATTTTTTTTATAGAAAATGTAATGTCAAGTGTCAACCCATAGAGAAAGCATCAATAGAGATGACACGGTAATAATAATACCGTGCTTGAGCGAGACATGCTTGCGCCCGATATCCTAAGAGTGAAAGAGATAGACGTACTATCTTTTGTCACTTTCTGCGTATCGCCCTAAGTTTTTTGGGCACAAACTTTTGGTAGGTCTTTGGTCCAGGATGAGCCAAACAAAGCATCACCCAACCAAATTTAGAAGTAGTATACGTCAGATCACGTTCCATAGACACTAGGGTTAAGCGTAATTTAGCAGGATTATACAACTTTTGTCCCTTACGGGTGTACGCGCTTGTCAAATCTACAGGTACATTCTTTATCTAAGGTTTCCATGGTACTATTCTACTTCCATGCCTTTAGTAGTCTGTGACTGTCTGTGGTCAGTCAGTCGTGTGTCTATGGTCGAGTGAGTCACTCACTCATTCTCATTATTTATCTTCTCTTTGCTCATTACAACTTGCGATTTGCCTGGAGTGTGGTCATTTCAATGACGTTGGTAAAAAGTTGAAATATTTACGTCCATTTTTTATAACTGTTGTGTGAAAATGGATCGCAAAGTGCGTGTGTATTATTATGCTGCTAGTGTGTTCCTGTTATTATGTTGCCAGCTGGTTAACGGTAGGTCTAAACTTCGCTACCCACGTCCCAACACAAAACAATGCAGCACAATAAATTAAAAGTTTCACACTTCACGTCTCGTATATTAACTTTTGCATGTTCGATAGTATATACTTACTCTTTGTGACGTGTTTTACATTTGATTTCATGGTCGTTTCGATCGTTCTCGATCGGAAAACCAAATACAGGCTTTGTAGGTCACGCTGTTCAACTTATAAAAAAGAAAATGGAAATGTTGAAAGGGTAACGTTCTTCTTATATTAGAACAGCGGTAAACGAGTTCAAATTTAAATTTTTACAGTAGTTTTCTAAATAAAGGTAATTATTTTATTTTTCAATTTTTTGTGGTTGATATGTACTTAAATGGTATTACATTAACAAAGGCTGCAAAATAAATCGCTATTCTCTGTCTATGTCTCAGTCAGTATTCTCTTTAATTTTGTTAAACTTTAGTAATAAGTATGCTTACTGTAATCTACAGACCTAAACAATATGAGAGAGCCTTAGTACAGTCACCTGCATGTCTATGGTGACATTTTAAATATAAGCTGAGCTCACATTATTATTGACTTGACACCTGTAATAAAGAGGGCTCAGCTTATGATATTAATGTTACCTTAGACATACAGGTGACAGTACCACAGAACACTTAAATCCATAACAATACCCCTGTTTTAATAGTATTGATAAGTATTGTGATCAAAATATGTGGTGTTTCCACATGTATTGAATGCTGTATGTTTTTCATTTTCCTTCAAGAATTCACAGAATTCAATCCACCATTTGTAGCACATCCAGCCTTGGCAAGACAAAACGCAAGATAAATCAATCTTGTCTTTGGCCATTTGGCTCAGGTGACCCGTCCAGCAGGGCTATTACATATCTCGGTTGACAACTGGCGTTGGTTGTTCACTGAACTTTGATGGTAAATTAGAATGAAATAACATTGGTATTATGTATTTCTTGCAGGGCTAACCTAACCTATACTCACTGTACCTTGATTACCATTCACCGAAATACGTAATACCAATGTTATGTCATTCTAATTTACCATCAAAGTTCAGTGTACAACCAACGCCAGTTGTCAACTGAGATATGTAATAGCCCTGCTGGTCCAGACAAATAAGTTCATATACAGCCACAAGAAAGTGAGGTCACTCAATATATGCAGATGTTTATGTAAATACATAATTATGTATCTCTAATGTAAATAGTTTTCGTTTCTCTCATATCTGTTGTTAGCACATGGTTTATGCAGCATACATGTTCTTCATCATATTTACATAAAACATACCTACTTCTTATCTGAAGTGAACTAGTAAGTATAATTTCTATAAACACTTGCCATAAAGTTTTTAGCGAGTTTACAATGGCTCGACCAAGCACTTCTGGGAAACAAAAGTGGTTTGTAATGTCAGTGTAAGTCCATCATAACTTTTTATAAATTGCTTTTTACATAAAATTATAAATTGATTTTTCCTCTGATTCAAATTCCCTTGCTAGAGCAGAGACTGCAGCGTACATACAGTGTTTTCTGACCCCTCCCCCCTTATCACAGCTGGTCACACTTGTGAGACTCCCCCCCCAGCGTGACTACACATTTTTTTTTAAATTTCCAGAAAAAAAAAATCATTAATAGTTTAAATTTCAGTTTCTTTAAATGTGACGTCACGAAACTTAGGACCCCTCCCACCCCTTGTCACACGATGTCACATTTCGTCGAAAGTGTTAGTGCTCTAAGTCAAAGTCAAAGCGTTTATTTTGCTTAGGCCTATGGGGGCACTTACAAATTGTCATTTTACATTATTTTAATAAATTTTACCGCCGATCGGAAACGCGACCTCGACTGAGAAGATCTGGCAAGAAACTCAGCGGGCTTGTCTTTTTACATTGTTTTTTTTTAATCGCCATTTATTAGAGTTTTTAGAGTCTGTTTGTCTTTTATGTTTTTGAACCACAACGGAATGGCGCCCTCTCAGTTAGGCTGTTGATCCGACTATGTAGGACGACTTATTATTTATCGCTAATAAGCTGACGCCAGAAGACAGGTAAAACTGATCGTTTTCCTTATGTACCCGTCTTATGACTCACACGTGACACGTTCTATTCATCATTTCGTGATGAACACTTGGTTTTCTATGTGACTAAGGGCCACCGCAGATATGCTACTTCTTGCATCGGCGATCGATTTTGCGACTGTATCTATGCTGCATCGCGATTTGGCGACCGCTGAGTCCGAAAGCAGAGGCGTTCGGACGCAGCGACTGCTCCGATGCTAAAAGCGACTAAATCGCCGATCGCCGATGCAAAAAGTAGCGTGTTTGCGGTGTCCCTAAGGGCCTCCGCAGACTAGCTACTTTTAGCATCGGCGACCGGCGATTTTGTGACGTATTGATGCTGCGTCGCGTTTCTTCGAGCGCGAACGAGCGAGACGCAGCATCAAAATCGCCGATCGCCGATGCAAAAAGTAGCGTGTTTGCGGTGTCCCTAAGGTAGCAAATAAGCGTACTGCCCAAGAAAGGGGAAGGTTGGGCCGGCTCTCTCACTCATCGTACAAAACGCGGCTGTAATAACTACTTTACACCGATCTTCTGTGAGAGCGTGGTAGCCCGGTCTAGCCAGCCCATATACGAGCTGCAGTCAATTGGGTACAGCTTGGCTCAACCACCTTAAAACCACCATTATTAACCGCACCACAGCCGACGTAGTCTTGGGCCTATCACGTGACCCGGCTGTCACAGCAAGAGAATTCCTTGATTCTTCAGTTTCATGGGAAATTTCTGCAATTGGCCCAGTCGTAATGTGCCGTCTGGGTGTCACTGCGATCGCCTCCAGTCTATTCCACGGTACCCATATTAGCTGCAAGCTTTGTTTGTTTTGGACCATACAGTTTATGTGTTAGTCTGTTGGTATGTAGGTACTAAATTCAGCAAGCCAACTAAGCACTCGGGTATAAATATCAAATGATAATAAGTCAATGATACCACGGTCCTTCCACCACGTAGTGGGAGCTACTGCCACGGGAGTGCCCAGACATTGGCCCAGGCTCACTACGTTGTGGACGGACCGCGGAATCATTGACTTATTATCATTTGATATTTTATACCCGAGTGCCTAGTTGGCTTGGTGATGTAGTATAATGTAATATTTCGGTAGGTATCTATTTATGTTTACTTATTTTGTTTATAATCTCGTGAGTTCATTACAACTATTAGTAGTAATGACACTATTAAAGGTCATGCTCGAAGTTTTAACTCTTAATTACTTGTCTTAATCATTGTTTGCGCGACCCTAATCGAGAGTTCACATTGGAGTCATTAACCACATTGACTTGCTCGCCGGACCAAGTTCAGATAAATGGTGCTATCGGCGCGTGTTTACCATTTTGAGTGAATGGCGGCGTCTTCATCAGGCGCATGCCTCGCGCGAGCACTCACTTTTGACGTCGGAACGCATAGACGTAATGTCATAATTTGAGTGCTCGGGTGAGGCATGCGCGCCATATGGACACATCTATTAACCTCTAATATTAAAACCTACTTTAATGTAGCAGAAATGATTCATCGATTAAATCAGATATAAGGGACACCGTAGACATGCTACTTTTTGCATCGGCGATCGGGTATTAGTCGCTTTTAGCATCGGAGCAGTCGCTGCGTCCGACCGCAGAGTCGCCAAAACGCGATGCAGTCGCAAATCGCCGATCGCCGATGCAAAAGTAGCATGTCTGCGGTGGTCCTAATGTACAGTGTGTCCGGGATGTTAGGTACTAACGAGGATCTAGGGTAACCCGTCCAAAACCAACCACTGAAGGGTGTTCAACCCTTCCCCGGACCAGCCATTTTAATGTAATTACCTTTTTTAGGGTTCCGTACCCAAAGGGTGACAACGGAACCCTATTACTAAGCCTCCGCTGTCCGTTCGTCTGTCAGCGGGCTGTATCTCACGAACCGTAATAGGTGAAGATTTTAAATTTTCACAGAATGTGTATTTCTGTGTTTTTGTACATTGTTGGGAGTATGGATGGAAAAAGGGAACGTCTACATCAGGCGCATGCCTCGCCCGAGCACTCAGTTTTGACGTCGGAACGCATACACATAATGACAACATGAATGCTCGGGCGATGCATGCGAGGTATCTGTCGCACCAATTGGTTTAAGTAAATAATCAAATAAGGTATGTATTTTTGGAGGGACATATTATTAGAGGATGGTTTTGGAGGGGTAATGACTTGTAGTGCGCATCCCTAGATTATCGGCGTCATTGTATAAGGATAAGGTAGGCTGCACATTATCAGAAAAACATCTTGCAAGGTAAAGGTTTGCAAGGTGAGAGCCAAGTTGTAGCCAATTGAGTGCAGCTCATAAACGGGCTGGCTCGACCGGGGTAGTACCACCCTCTCACAGAAGATCGGCGTAAAGCAGGTATTACAGCTGTGTTTCGTACGATGAGTGAGAGAGCCGAAAGCCCACCCCCCCTGCCCCTCTCTCCATCCCACTCCCCTTCAGGTCGGCAATGTGCGAGCAATGCCTTTGGTATTGTAAGCATCTATAGGCTACGGTAACTGCTTAACATCAGGCGGGCCGAACGCTTTCTTGCCACCGCAGTCCTATAAAAATAATAATCTTAAGGCACTCTCATATATTGTTGTGAACTTCCCAGACTGTTGCTGGATTCCTTTGTGGCGAGAGTGCCTATGCATATTGATATTTTAGGTAGTACTATTGTTAAACTTCCTGTTTCGTGGCCTAAAATAAAGTAATTAATAAATAGTATAAGCAATGTTATTGAAACTTAAAACGAAACCGTTATTTTTGGTGAGATATTATGACAACAATAATAGGCGGGGAATGTATTATTGTATGATCCCCTCGTTAATAGATTCGTTTCTAAATGGTAACATCCTGTTGTTTCAATTAAAACGTTCGTTACTCTGTGTAACGACGCGTCGGGTTTAGGGCGAGGCCCCACTTGCGCGCTGCGCTGCGTTGCGCTGCGTCGTCGCAAGATTTTGTTTTGGCACATCACACTCCCCCGCTTCGTCTCTCGCCCGCTGACACTTTGATCCGTTGCGACGACGCAGCGCAGCGCACAAGTAGGGCCCGGCTTTAACTCGGCTTATTTTATTACTACTATTCCACCAAGCCAACTAGGAACTCGGAGAGAATGCGGCTTCCCCGCCCGCATACCGCCCGCACACCCGCCACCGCCTGCGGCTTACAGCCCGCCACGCCTCCCGCACACCGCCACCGCCTTTTAGTGCGGGTGACGTCACATTTGACAGGTTCCTAGTTGGCTTGGTGGAGTAGTAGCTGGTGCCCGCGACTTCGGCTGCGTAGAATTTGTACTTCGAGATATGATTGGTCGCCCTTACAAACTTCCATCCCCTATTTCACCCCCTTCGAGATATATTTTCGCAACAAAAATAGCATATGTACTTCTCTAAGGTCCTGGCTATCTCTATACCAAAATTCATCAAAATTCGTTTAGTGGTTTAGGCGTGAAAACGTTTACAGATAGACAGACAGAGTTACTTTCGCATTTTAATATTAGTATAGATTTTATATTATACATTTGCATTTGGTAAAAATTACAATTTCTTAATCGTAATCATCTCTTCCAGCACTAAATGAGGAGTACACCGTGGACACTGGGTCCTCGAGCCCGCTCCGCGTGGACATCTCCCGGCTGGACCACCGGCACCGCCGGGACACCGGCCCAGTTGACCCCAAACCGGTCCCAGCCGTCGGGACAGCAGACAACGTCACCACTTCACCGTCACCCGTCTACCAGACTAGCAACACATCAAGCGGATATGATCGTGAGTACCCTATTTAGCAAAATAAGTGCGTCTACACTATGAGCGTAGCCCCACTAGCGCGTCGTCGCAACGGATCAAGGGGTCGACGGGCGAGAGACGAAGCGAGGGAGGGTGATGCACCAGTACAAAATCTTGCGACGACGCAACGCAACGCGCTAATGGGGCCCGGCCCTAAGTTGGCGCGCCCGAACAATCAGTTTTGACGTCTGGCCACTCGGGCGCGGCTGCTCGACGCCGTCATTTGAGTTGTGGATTTTTTTATTACATTAGCCACAGATTTTTTATATTTACTGAAAAGATTAAAAAATACATAAGTAATAAAGTTTCAGTCGGTAAAAACGAATAGTAAAGTAATAGGGCTGTGACGTCACTGCCATAAGTCACCGTGTGTGCGATAAAGAAAGAGTGGGAGCCCGCTCTCTTCCTTTTACTAACTTTTATAATAAAACTTTAATAGCGAATACCTACTCAACCTATGTTATACAAAAGACGATTGCGAAGTGGCGCTTTTTATACAAATTGTCGCTTATGTGATGCGGGCACGACCATTGTTTAATACGGGTTTGATTGCTGTCGCGTCGCGGTCGCATCGTGCTCGTTACCATGAGGCATTCATCTTTCTTATTATTAGTCATTGATAATGGCATGTTTATAAATGTATTTAATTTTATTGGTGGTAAGGCCAAACTTTAGCCAATTGACTGCAGCTCATATACGAGCGGGCTTGGGGTTGTACCACCTTCTCACAGAAGATCGGCGTAAATTAGCTATTACAGCTGCGTTTCGTACGATGAGTAAGAGAGCCGGAAGCCCAACAACCCCCTATCCCCGCACCCCGTCCCACTCCCCTTCAGGTCGGCAACGTGCGAGAAATGCCTTTGGTATTGTAAGCATCTATAGACTACGGCAGGAGTCACCAAATGGCGGACCGCGGTCCGCATCCGGACCGCCGACCCATTATGTGTGGACCGCGAGAACACAGCAACTTGCACTACAGACAGATAGTCCGCACCACAGATTAATAGAAGTAGGCAGATGTAGTCTTGGTAACAAACGATGTGAAGCCGGGTAGCATTATATGTGTGCGTGACAACTAGGAGCGGCACTAGGGACACATACATCTGTGTGCGTGTAAAGTTGTGTAATAAGGCGAGATTGTATTCGCTTTTTTGTTTTGTATTTGCTTTGGTGGCCTCACTTTCGTGTTCTATGCACTCCATCTGTAGCTCCTAAATCTATGGTCCGCACCAAAAATTTCATTTTTCTCATTGATAATATGTAAAAAAATACCTTTGTTATTTCCGTAATTACATTCGTTTAATAAATCTTTTTTGTTATAAAATGTTGTGCGGACCGCGATGTTCATTTCATTTCTTAAAACTGACCCCGAGTGAAACTAATTGGTGACCCCTCTACGGTAACTGCTTAGCATCAGGCGGGCCGTACGCTTATTGCCACCTCATAAAAAATCCAGCACAGTGGCCCGATTCACGTAACCAAAACCGTAACGACATCTCAGCGATATAGTCGTTGATAGCATTTTCGTATTACGAAAAGGCTATCAACGACTATATCGCTGAGATATCGTTTTGATTTTGGTTATGTGAATCGGGCTACAGGTCGCGTAACGAGATGTTGCCTTAATAACACAGTAAGTTGTGTACAATTCGTGTACATTCAATAATGACAATCGCCGCGCCGACGTCACTATGTTGACGCATTTTAATAACATCTATCTCGCTCTAAGACAGTAAAAATAAATATTCTGTCTATTGTCCCGCTCGTGCACGATAGCTAGACGGACGATATCCAGTAGATGCATGCTTTGTAACAATAATAATTAGCGTGTGTTATATTGTCACAGCATTCCGGAGCCTCAAGTCTGATAACTATTGATCACTGGAAACAACTAAGCCTCGGGTCTCTTAACAATTGTCCATTGCGAAACCACCGGCCTCTAATATTGTCGCAAATCATGACGGCCGGCATGTTGTTGGCAAGAGGACTGCTAACAGATGGTCCACAACTTGTCGACCGGCAATAATTTACGATTTATAATGAAGACTTCATGGAGATGATATGAGACACCAGTGGTTTCGCAATGCACAATTGTCAAGAGACTCCAGTCGGTCACTAATATTATTTTAGTAATTTTTTGACAATGGACATATTATCGGCCATCTTTTATTATAAACTAGCTTTTGCCCGCGACTTCGTCCGCGCATTTGTCCTACGGGAACATACTATCGGGATAAAAAGTAGTCTAGGTGCTATTCCAGACTATAATCTATATCTGTGCCAAATTTCATCCAGATCCGTTCAGCGTTTCTGGCGTGAAAGTATAACAAACATCCATCCATCCAAACTTTCACATTTATAATATTAAGTGGGATTTACGAAGCAGGATTCACGAAGATATTTCTAGTTACCACTGTGGTTTTCCAATGGTTAAAAATAAGTAAGACTGTATCAAGAAAATGAATGCTAAAATTCCACCAAGAAAATGTATCTAAATAGACATGACCTTGATGAAAAACATAGTACATGTATTTGAAATATCTGCATTGTCACTGGTCTCGTGTTTTGAATAAAAATTTAAATGTAGAATCTGGACTTCCATTTATGAACAACACGAAAACATTTGAAGAAAGAGACGGTCAACAACGGGTGACTGTCTCATAATTTTTTATCTTGGGTCATCTGCACAGATAATCAATTGTTTACATTTAAACTTCCTGGTGGTATTCATATGTTGGCGTTCTGTACGCTATACCCGCATGTTTATATGCAAACTTGAACCCAGGACCTGTTGATCGGCAGTTAGGTTCTTCGGCCTCTCAAGAACGGCCAACAGATCTTTTAGGGTTCCGTATTAAAATCATAAATAAACAGTTTTAGAGCGTCTGTATCTCTGAGCAGTTCATCTCATCAAATGAAGGGAACTATTACCTAACTATTAAACTCTGGAATACCACTGGTCACTGATATCATCTTTGTAAATTCTCCATTCTAAAATTCTTGGTGATTGATATGTCATCTGCTAGCAGTCCTCTGGCTGACATGTCGACTGCCAAGAATTTTACAATGGAGATTTTACGAAGATAATATCGCTGACCAGTTGTTTTACAATGGTTAATAGTTATCAGACTAGGGGTTTGATTGTGATCTTCTACTGTTTATCAGTGATATAAAAAACCTTGTCTAAAGGATACACTATGACACTAGACACTCGGTGTATACATCAAGTGTCTACGTGTGTCACCACCGCGACACCTTGTTGCAGTAAATGTCGAGTATCTAGTGTATACTTACATTTAGTAACATACGGAACTCGACACACGACGCCGCATCGAGTTTAACCTTTTTATGAGTTCGTTTCGTTATTTTCGCGTTGTAATTATGAAACAGGTTCCAACGTGTTTTTCTTGTTTGACATTCGCTGTCTTGTAGTAGTTCAATCAGTCTCTTTGTGAGTATCACGCGTTAGCATAGCCGGACAATAGGGATGCCCTGCATTGGAGACACGCATTCAATGTTATATTTACCCACAGCGACAACCCGGCGTTGGAATGCATCTAGGTTTTCATGTCCTTGTGTAGCTAGGAAATTAAAAATGAACTATTATGGCCGGCGCACAGTGAGGACGGCAGGGCACGGCATTTGAATTTTTATCAATCGAATTTAATACTTATCCAATCGAAATAAGGTGCCCCAGCGGGTGCACCGAGAAAATACTCCGCGATACTCCGAGGTCGATCACCGAGCATTGAAATATATATCTTATTTCGATTGGATAAGTATTAAATTCGATTGATATAAATTAAAATGCCATGCCATGCCGTCCTCACTGTGCGCCGGCCATTACGCTTTAGCGGTAAAGGGAAGATCTTCTAGCCAGGCGGGTGTTGTGCCTAGCGGGGTCGGCTTATGCCCCTTTGGTTGTTGTCGGGGTCTCGTATACTTATGTGGCTCGTGAATATTAATATCGCGATTCAGGATCACTCAACGCCATCTGCTGGTAGCGAGATGTCAGGTCGCTACAACGCCATTCGACCAGCGCTACTCAAAATAAATTAATTACTAACTTAAGTTTCTGATGAGTTGCTAGAATGTAATAGCACTAGTATTTCTATGGCGGCTCCCACTCGACACTACACAAATAACTTTCACTACAGTAGGGGCATTTTACGATGGCCGGTTTGTCATGTGGGGGGGGGGGGGAAGAAAATGCACCTTATTATAACGGAATAAGACTGGCCGTTTTAAAAAATAAGAATTAATGTGAAAATGGATTTTATTCCGTTATAATAAGGTTCATCCTTTCCCCCTCCCACATGTCAAACCGGCCATCATAACGTGCCGCAGGTATAATTATCGAAAATCGGGAAAGATGTTCACATATTAGTTTTTCTATTCGTAGTTTCGCTATTGTTTATCAGGCTGGGTAATTACGATGCGACGACGAATGCGTGATTTGATATCGTAATTAATTCAATTATATGCTTATGTATTTATTATTCTTATGCAGTCTTAACTGTGAGATGACGTCTGATAGGTAAGTACTCTATGTAAATTTATTTTCCGTGTTTAATTATACCAGATAAGTAGGTACTACACAAAGTAAATTCGGTTTTGTTTATGACACTCTGCCTCAGAAAATAAATGTAGAACTGTTTAAATTAAATAGATAACGTTTAGTGTTGAGTTTGTATTAATTTAATTTTAATAGGTTTTGTCATTTTAATATCAAATAATGTGTATGTTAGGGTTGGACACCGAACTAGTGGGTGGCAATAAAAAAAATACAATTAATGTCAACAAGCAAGCCCGCTGAGTTTCTTGCCGGATCTTCTCAATCGAGGTTGTTCCGATGCGGCGGTATAATTTAATAAAAAATGTACAATGACAATTTGTAAGAGCCCCCGTAGGCCTAAACAAAATAAACGCTTTGACTTTGAACTCTCAGATATTGTAAACGAAAAAGACGTCTAAGACTCGCGTAAGCCAAAATCATGAATAATCTCCAACGAAGAGTCCTCGAAGGAACCCTCATGACCTTTGCGAGTCCCATGGAAAACAAAACTTTAATTTAAGCAATGCAACATTTGTATTATTGCTACCTCATGTATGATAACATCGTCATTCGTGTAAATAATTTACACAGCTGCGTAGAACTAATGTTATACACACGTTCTGTAATTATTCCGGTTGGTATTTGCCACAGAGTGTACAAAAGATAAAACACTTGTTATTACACAGTAGGTATAACATAAAAGTCCTTATCGTGTGATATACAGGGTGTTAGGTTAGCCGAGCGACTATTCGAGTCCATGATAATTCAAGCTTGAACAAAAAAAAGTAATTAAAAAAATCACTGACAGAAAACTCAACAAAAATATTTCAAAATGCTTCTAGCGATCGAATATGAACTGTTGAAAACAACATTTTTTACCTGTTTTTTTGTTTTGTTACAAAATTTGGTATCATTGAAACATAAATTAGACGGTCTGAGGTTTAATGTGTTATATTTTATTAAGCACATGGGACAAAGGATTTATCAATAAATTTAAAGTCACCGTTTTGAGTCTTAGTAGGCCTAAGACCAGAATCAGAATGACCATTACTGCCCAATGGTCATTCTGACAATACTAGTATTAGTAGAAAAAAATAATGTGCTTGATATAAACTGTGCTCAATATTCACCCGGGATATGAGCTATCGCCACGCAGATTTTTTTTAAAATTAAAATTCGTGCAGTAGTATCCGCGTGATACCAGCCGCCCTAGACAAGTGGCATGAACGCTAATCGAATAGAATAGAATAGACTTCACAATGTATGGAAATTTCAAACGTCGCTATGCAAATCAACAACAAGTCGCTACTTATGTAAATCACGTGACTTATGTCATTACCATACATGAAGCGTAGCGATTTGAAGGAACGCTTGTAGACGTCAGCCACTTGTCTAGCCCTTCAGCTCTAGACAAGTAGCGTCGTCTACAAGCGTTTCTATAAATCGCTACGCCTCATGTATGGAAATGACATAAGTCACGTGATCTAATTATCGACTAGTAATGTCATTTCCATACATTTAAGCGTAGCGTTTTGTAGACACGCTAGTAGACGCAACTTGTCTAGGGGGCAGGTCAATCGAGCAACCTTTCAAGCTTCACATTGTTTACCAATCATTAAACAGTTAAACCAACTGTTTGCTCACATAACATTAAACGGCGGATACGATGCGTTTCACGGACATTGCTTCCTGCTGGTTGTAGACGATGTTTCCAAAACAATAGTCGCTATGTCAGTCAGTGCTATTCATAGAGTAAAGACTAAAGAAAGAGGTGCCCTTATTAGATTTCCCTATGAAACAACGCGTGGAAATTTTGCGCGGGGTGGCGCGGGTGGTGGGGGTTAAAAAATGGGAGGCAATTTACAAGATACCGCCCCCCCGAACTACCGGTAAATAGCAGAACTACTGGGTTCGTCTTATGTCGATGTTAGTACGTAGTTTAACTTTTTCACACTAGATGTCACTAAGTGTAGGTTCATATAAAAAATGTACCGAGGGTCGCCATCTAGTGTCGAATTGTATTTGGGATGCGAACGTTGGCAAGACGTCTGCACAGGACGAACGTCAACAGCACACTGACTTAAGCCACGCCTACTGTGATGACGTCACCGGCCGAGCTGTGCGATGTAATAGCAACGCGGCCGAGTAGCTTAGACCCAGTCCCTTAATATTTCGTCTATGGTGCTATAGCTTGTCTCTTACTTGGTTAATCACGATTGGGTGTCGCAAAGATGGTCCCAAACTAAGCAGCGCTTGTACTATGCTATCATAAAATAGACTGGGGGCGATCCCAGTGACACCCAGACGAGGGTAATTACGGAAAAGCCGAAATTTGCCTCTGGCGGATTAGAACCTGCAACCTCCCAATGTAGTGAGCCGAGCGGCCAACGCTCTAACCACTGCGCCAAGCGGCCGGCGATGTAATGCGAGCCTGGCTTTAGTCCATTGACCCCATATCCCATAGATACCTGCAATGTATTCACATACCATATTGGGTAAATAGATCTAATGACGCAGTATGACTTTTTCTTCCATTCATAACACTTACGACCAATACAATATGCACTTGGCCTTCTTCCCATTGGCCCATATTTCCTCTTGCTCTGCAGCCATCCTCATTGGGTGCGTACACATGCACCGAGCTGCCCCCCGGGCCATTAGTGATAACTAGTGATGGGATGTTCTCAAGAACATTCTCACCCTCGGAAACTTACTCGTGAGATTTTTTTTATTTTGGGTGACGTTATCCTAACTTTCAATCTTAAAAACAATTAAAACCACCATACTTGCTCGTTTAATGAGGTTTATGCCAAGTTTAACATGCTTCAGAAGATAAATTCTCGAAAATTCTCACGAGTAAGTTTCCGTAAGTTTCCGACGGTGAGAATGTTCTCGAGAACATCCCATCACTAGTGATAACATTATGTCCGCGTTTCAACGTCAAAACTGACTGCTAGTTGCACCCAATGATATTCATGTCTAACTAACCATAAGAGCCATAATACACCGGGACGCTAGGCGACGTCGCCGGCCACGTATCCAAACAATTTGTATAGATTAGCGGCGTCGCCAGTCCGTTGCCAGGTGTGTTACCTGTCTTTAATACGAATAAGGTGGATACGGTAGCTAACGACGTCGCCATGGCGTCCTAGTGTGTTATGGCCCTAATACGTAAGATATAGGAAACAATAGAAATACGCGTCATCTATCGTTGATTGTTTTAAGACAATCGCACAGAACCCGTAGATGCAGTCGGTGACGTCACAGCCTTAATGAAAGGTCAGTCATCACGCATGATAGAATCTTTTTTCGTCTTTTCCGTCTTGTGTAAACATCCTTAACTTTTTTATATGTAGTACTTAAACTTCCCCGGTGGGGCATGCACCAATGGATGAATTTTCATCTATGTGCATAATTTACAGTTCGCTTACGGCGGGGGAAAACATTGTGAGGAAACCTACCTATCCCTCGGGATTAGGTAATAGTCAGTTCCTGTATACACGGCGACAAGGTTCACCACCTGTCACGTTGGGTTCTGACTATCTGGTGAAACGTGGGCTTTGAGTTGGTTAATACCTCCACAATGTGGTGGTGTATGGCCACTCAAGCCTCTGACTACCCCCGAATGGGGATAAAATTCGTGACGTTACATTTCGTTACTTAAACTTAAGTTACAAAATACCATGGACTTTTTTATGTGCCTAAGGTTGGAAACAAGCGTACGACCCGCCTGCTGTTAAGCAGCTACCGTAACCTATAGCTGCTTGCAATACCAAAGGCTTCGCCCACACGTTGCTGCCCTGAAGGGGAGTGGGACCGAGGAAGTGGAAGGGGGTTGGGCTTCCAGCGCTGATCGTACGAAACGCAGCTGTAATAGTTACTTCACGCCGATCTTCTGTGAGAGGGTGGTACTACCCCGATTGCGCCAGCCTATATTAGAGCTGCAGTCACTTGGCTACACCACCTTATTTACCTTGCCTTCACGCCAAAACTCCCAACACTTTCGGAGTGTAGGAAAATACACCATCCGTCAGCCGAAACGTTTCGTTTCGTATTTCGGAGTAGCCCCACAGTTCGGACGCGGTGGCTCGGGGCTTGTAGACGCACCTGCGTTCGAGTTGGTACTCAACGGTCATTGGATCCCTGCCCACCCACGCCTGAATTCAGGCGTGATGTTAAAGAGTTTCAAATTGCTTCGGATCAGGGCCGGACAATTGCAAAACAAAGGATTAATACGTTAGTGGTAATCTTCCGTTGCGTGTTCATGCGAATGATAATTGGAACGAGCACGCGGCGCGATGTGTCCGACAATACGCTGGCGCCTGTTCCATTTGTACACAATCAAAACATATCCTAGGGCCACCGCGGACTTGCTACTTTTAGTATCGGCGATCGGCGATTTTGATGCTGCGTCTCGTCCGTTTGCGCTCGAAGAAACGTCACAAAATCGCCGGTCGCCGATGCTAAAAGTAGCAAGTCTGTGGAGGCCCTTAGGGCCACCGCAGACCTGCTACTTTTTGCATCGGCGATCGGCGATTTTACAACTGCATCGCGTTTTGGCGACTCTGCGGTCGGACGCAGTGACTGCTCCGATGCTAAAAGCGATTAAATCGCCGATCGCCGATACAAAAAGTAGCACGTCTGCGGTGTGCCTTAACGAAGTCGCTTCGTCTAAAATTTCTGACTTCCAGTTTTCTTTAAGAAACTAATTTTTATATATTTGTATTTATCATTTAAATTTTGAAACTAAGAAACGAAGTTAACTAAGCATTCCTTTGACTAATAAACACAAAGAAACACTCATATCCGTCAGCAATGAGCAAAAAAACATACGCTGTTATTAAATATAAAAAGTGCATAGGTACTACATACAAAAAAAAATGGCGCACAAATAGTATATAACAAATCTCAGCGTATCTTCCAATTTTAACAAGATAATCATCAATAGCAACTACATAATTATTCCTTGAAAAAGTTTTGCAAACAGCACGGTTTTTCAAAAATAGACAATGCCTATTCATCCCTCCCTCTCATAGTCGTCATTTATGAGCAAGACAATTGATTTAGTTGTTGTAGGCAACTTACTCATAGCCAGTAAACGATCGCAGGTTAAGCAACGCTTGACAAGGCCAGTCAGAGATGGGTGGTGATTTAGTGGTATTTGAACTGAGCGTCTCCGTACTTCGGAGGACACGAAAAAAGTCAGTTCCGGTTGTTGCCATCTAGGCAGTCGTTAAGCCTTGTCAGAGGCCTTCGGGCGGCTTGAACTACCCTGACACTAGGTTGGCCACTAACCATACGATAATAATAAGAAGACGTAGTCAATTAGAACGATTGTTAAACAATTTCACAGATCTTTGAATTATTAATTTCCGCTAGAGCATAACGAACTAATGTCTTTGCAAATTCTGCGAACGAACAACAAATTGACAAGCATGGAACAGCGTTGCCAGTGCGTTACAAAAGTAACGCATTGCGTTACTTTTGGCCCTGTTGCGTTACCCCCGCGTTACACAAAAGCGCGACTTTTCGAAATGGTTATTTTTTTTTAAATATTATAGAAACTTTCCTAACGCAGCTTAGTACACAAAAATACTGAAGCGGAATGCGGAAAAGCTAAGTGGTAGAGTCCGTTTCACAAAAGAATTCATGTAAAGAAATGTTGTAAACCCTCTATAGCTTAGACTCCACAAAAATTCACTCTTTAATCAATCCAATGTTATTCTTGGGTTGCACTTTTTTTTATTTTTTATATTAAAACATAACAAATTATTGAAATTATTGAAATGAAAATGGAAGCAACATTACGAACCGGTGGTAACTCTAAAGTATTGTTATTTTTTTAGGGAATGCATTACTTTTGTGCTCAATGCGTTACTTTTTCAGCAGCCTTGCGTTACTTTTGACTATCGGGCACTGGCAACACTAGCATGGAAGGTTTGCGAATTGCGCGCATTGCGTAACTCGAGCGTCACAATAGTAAGATTATGACATGCTCTTGCTCATGGAATAGCTAAATAAGATAAGTAAAATATACCACGACCATACCTACTATTAAAATGTAATTTTTCTAACACCAGCGGTTCGGGCTGTGCACGTCTTGACAGACGGACAACAAAGTGATCCTATTAGGGTTCCGTTTTTTCCTTATGAGCTACGGAACCCTAGACACGCTGTGAGATGCGCAGATAATTAAGATTCTAGACAAAGCCTGTTTATACAGCACTAAGCACTAAGCACTAAGTCAGTAGGTACGCAAACGACTTCACTTACCATAACAAGCGGCGCGGTCCCAACGCCCGCGTGATGCGGTTTCAAATGATACACGTTGCTGTGTTGCCAACAGGGAATTACCCACGATTCGGGGAAAATACCTGCGGGGCTAATATGGACGCTATGCAATATTGCCAATGCAATTCATTATTCTGATTTTCTGAGGAATCCTTATCAATTCCGCTAAAATTCTGTAGAATAGTGACACATTTTACGCCATTCGTGACAGTTTCACGGAAATTTAGCGGATTCTGCTGGAGGCTTGGAAAAATGAATTGCTTTAGCAGAATTGCTGCAATTCATCTTTATGACGATAACGGTATTAGCCCCACTGGTCTCTAAGTCGCTTAGCCATAGTGATCGGCTCTCTGATTGGTTGGACAGAATCAACCGACCAATTAGAGTGTGGATCAAATCAGCTCAATGGTACGGGCAGTTCAATGGCTTAGTGACTTAGGGCCCTGGTTTGTGACACGGCAATTTAGAATTGGTATCAGCAATATGTGGGTATACTTAACACCGATGATCATGTACGGCTCGGAATTCTGGGCGGCTAAAGTGCGTGAAGGAAACGTCTCCACTCTGCCGAGATGTTTGGAGTAACGCGAATGGATAAGGTGAGGAATGTATATAAGAGGCAGTGTGAAAGTAGCGCCGATAACAGACAAAATAAAAAGTAGGAGATGGAATGGTTTGGGCGTGTGATGAGAAGAGATGAAAAGCATCTGACGATAAGAAAGTGGATGAACAGAGTGAGAGGAAGACCCCAGAAAAGATGGATGGATGGATGCATGGATGACATGAATGAGGTTGAAGTAGATGGAAGTATGACAGCAAAATGCGATGAATGTAAGAAAAAGACACTGCGCCGACCGACCACAGATAATAAAAAAAATTAATGTAACGTCACGACTTTTATCCCCGTTCGGGGGTAGTCAGAGGCTTGAGTGGCCATACACCACCACATTGTGGAGGTATTAACCAACTCAAAGCCCACGTTCACTAGATAGTCAGAACCCAACGTGACAGGTGGTGAACCGTGTCGCCGTGTATACAGGAACTGACTATTACCTAATCCCGAGGGATAGGTAGGTTTCCTCACGATGTTTTCCCTCACCGTCAGCGAATACCACACCCGAATACCGACCACAGATAATGGGAATAGGTATATAGGCAGACGATGAACACCGTAAGATATATTGCTGCAAATGGTTGATTGAACGCAGCTGTGTTAATGATTCAATGTTCCTAATACGTGGTCCATTGTCGCTCGTTTTATTTATGTATATTTATTTATATGCGTCATACTTCGTCGTCGTCCCTATGAAGACACTAGTAGATATTTAAATATGCGGGCCGTCCAACCAGTGAACTTGTAATCTGACACACGGTTCAATGAGATTAATTAACCTCATAATCTTACACTATGCTTGCATTTATCGTTATCTAAGAAAAATAGGTGCCTACCATGGACCAGTTACTAAGGGGACTGGCCTTAAGCAAGTCGGCCGAGTGGTCGGCCTAGTACTAACATCGACATAAAACGAAGCGAGTAGTTCAACTATTTACCAGTAAATAGTATAATGAAAATGAAAAAACAATGACCACGTTTTGTTTCATACAAATATCTAATAAGGGCACCTCTTTCTTTAGTCTTTACTCTGTGGTGTCTACCGTGTCATACAATTTTAATCAAATATCACCAGATATTTTATACCAAGCAGTCGTTAAATAATAATATCATTAACTTGCGATTAATTTTAATTTGAAACATAATACCGTTGATAATGCTCGTATCTTGTTATTCCCGGCAACTATGAATCAGGATATATCGCAGGACAGTCAGCAGTCAGTAGGCAGTTTGATAACTCATGTCAGATCATAATTTAAACCAAAACGAGTCGGTGTCTGTCCATCCAACTGTACTGCTTAGGCGCATTTCGACCCGAAGCGGTATATTGGACCAAGATGCGTCTTCTATGTTAGTAGACCACATAGACCACCTCTGTGTTCTATGCATAGTAGCCCTCGACTGGTGCATGTATATTGTAATAACGTCTCATCTGCAGCTTGGCCTTTAAATACATTAAGCTATGTCTTCACCAGTGCGCTTTCACGTTCATCTTGCGCTTTCGTCTGACGCATGCATGAAACGCCATAGCGCATGCCATAACGCGTGCGCTATTCTAGCTCAAAAAATGCCCGTAGCGCACGCTGATCCGCCACCGGTGGGTTCGCGTGCAACATTCCGTGCGCTTTATATACAAAAATGGCGGTAGATAATGTTAAAACATTGAAATTATGAATGTTTTATTTCGTAATTTTTGTTTCGTGTCTTCTAAACATAGTTTATCCAGATACTCTTTTATCTTAAGTTTTTTTCCTTGTAGTTAATACTAAATATTCTGCACAAATAGCTACACTTGTACATCTTGACGACCGACCAGGGCGCTCTTACGGCTCTCTCACTCATCGTACGAAACGCAGCTGTAATAGCTGCTTTACGCCGATCTTCTGTGAGAGGGTGGTACTACCCCGGTCGAGCCAGCCCGTTTATGAGCTGCAGTCAATTGGCTACAGCTTGGCTCTACCACCTTCAAAATGCATTTATTAATATGAGCCTTATTTCCTGAATTGATGCTTTTACATGACACCAGGGTGCGCTGTATACTCACGTGCTTGAGTGATACCTCTATCTCAGTTTATAAAATGTACTCTGTGGTCGATGCTATATTGTGGTGATCACACACCTGTGTTGACAAACGTTTGTCAACAATTTGAACGACGTGGGAGCAGATTGCATTTGTTTATAAATGTATACATGTTTGTCAACACCGATGTGGGAGCATTTGAAATACAGTGCCAGCCAATCTTAATGGGCGATGCTAAGTTGGTTTCAAGGGCGTCATAGTATTACATGATTTTAGTGCAAAACGCGTTGCGACGTCGCTTGAGCTAACTTCTGATTGACCATTAAGATTGGCGAGTGATGATGTGTGATGAGCGTTTGCTTAATAAAGTTGAGTTTGCTGTGCCACGTAAATGAGAAGCGTGGCCATACAGGCAAATGTTGGTGTACCATTGAGCGTCAAGACGAATACTAATTTTGGATAGTTTATTGGACTTGGCGTTAAACAACAACAGTATCATCACGCTATGACCACCTGGGGTTGGTTGAAGTATTGTTTTTCCTGACCACCAATGTTGACGCCAATGTTGACGCATTGATGTCGTCATGTATTTTGATTTCAGCGCCGCATTAAATACATTCATAATGGCTTTTGTTTGATACGACGTTGTTGAAACAAACAGAGTTCTTGTAAACAAACACATCCTTCTATAAAGCTGTGCGCGCACTATTATGTGAAACATGTTTTAATATAAGGCTGGTATACATTGGACAGTTGATAGGCGAAAGTTGGCCATTGGCCCCAACGGGGCCATCCATTAATTACGTCACACGTAAAGGGGGGGAGGGGTCGACGAAATGTGATATTGGGTGAAAAGGGGGTGGGAGGGGTCCTAAGTTTTGTGACGTCACATTTAAAAATCTAATATAACTAAGTATTAAAACCGAAATTTAAATTTTTAACGAAAAATTTTGAAAATTTCTGAAAATTATAAAAAATATGTGACGTCACATAGGGAGAAGGGGGTCTCGCAAATGTGACCAGCTGTGACAAGGGGGGAGGGGTCTAAAAATCATTAAATTCGTGTGACGTAATTAATGGATGGCCCCAACCTTTGCCAGAATAAATTATAATTGTTATGTAATAAGGCAATGCGATTTTTATGTGTGAAGCAATGCGAATTCGCTGCTGTTTTTTATTTAATCTCTATACAGTCTGTTTAGGGTTGGTCTGCAACGCACACGCACTATGCTTGTTGAAAATTTGACGAATTACTACTCCACCATGCCAACTAGACACTCGGACGGAATGCGGCTTCCCCGCCCGCATACCGCCAGCACACCCGCCACCGCCTGCGGCTTCACGCCCGCTCACCGCCCGCTTACCGCCACCGCCTTTTTGAAATGAAATGATATTTTATTCACGTTAAATAGAGTACAATAGGTGTTATTTATCTCTTGTGACTTTACATCTATTTAGCCCGCCAAAGGGCATGTGAATATTAAAGGTCAGTGGTGGATGTTTTGTGCGGGTGACGTCACTTTTGACAGGCGCCTAGTTGGGTTGGTGGAGTAATTTGTAACTATAACGAATGTGTATAGTGTCCTTTGGAATAACATAGACGGGGAGTCTGAAGGGGTAGACAGAGATACACTTTGCCGTTGGTGTTGATACCAATGTCTATGTTTTTTTTTTTTTTTTTTGTCCGGGCGCTTTCATGCCCGGCCCGCGAGCTACCCCTAACGTAATCAGGGACTTTGTTATTTCTTTGGGATATTGGTGTTACACAGGGCCAATGTCCATGTTATACATCCATGCGTCCATGTTGTCCATGTTATTAGAGCAAAGCCGCGGCTAAACCCATGTTTGACATTAAAAGTGATATCAGCTCTGCCCACACAATGAACCTGCTTCGCATTAGATAAAAGAGGAATTTGAATTTATTTTAACCATATTTGCTTTATGCGTTAATTGATAGCGTTAAAAGCGAATTATTGTATGTTTCGTCTGATCCGAAATGTTCATAGAGACTCGTCCATTGTTATTTTTCTTTCTAAATGGACCAGTCTGCAGTGGCCAGTGGTGTACACTCATCCTTATGACGCAAGGCGATAACATTTTCCTGTTTCGTGTCTTCGCTTGCTAATACTTTATACCTACCTGCATATGCGTCCATTCAATGCTTATATTCTTTAAAAAAAGAACTAACATGGATCAGTTTTTTGGTTTATTGTTTCTGGCGATGACGTTGGCCGTCTGGATTGGTCGCTCGCGCGCTACCCCGCCTACTTTTTGGCGAAAATATCGAAATTAATTAATTGTGACGAGAAAATCGATTGCGTCACAAAATCCGACAATGATTTTGTAGGTATTATCTTTCTCCATTTTTCGGTAATCGATTCTCATGACAATGACATTACCAAAAAAGAGGCAGATATGTGGCAGTCTAAAATTGTTTGTACTACTAAACTAAGTCAATTGATTCAATACAGTACCCATCATCATGAACCCATGTCTGTATTGTCAATGCAGCTAATCATTAATTTCACCTTATGTTCTGGTGAATAGTATGCATTAAAATGCCTTCTGATAGGCGAGTATATTGAATAGGTATTTTTAACAGTAAATAAATAAATAATGTGTGAATTTTGCTGCATGTTATACCGCGCTGAGCATAAGTTTAGTGATTGCGATGTGAGAAGCTACTATGCGATTAAAATAATAATAGGACCGGCCTAGCGCCGTGCTGTGACGTCACAACTGGAACTTGTACAGGCTCTCGGCTAACTTCACTCAGAAGTACAGTACTACCGTACTTATATGAGTGAAGTTAGCCGAGAACCCGTCCAAGATATCTCACTCTTGTGTTCGGAACTATCTTCTTCATGTTTTATAATAAAGTATGAACACTGATCAATGAGTGTGATGTTTCCAGCCGGCGTGGGGGCCGCGGTGGCAGCGGGGGCAGCGGTGGCAGCGGGGGCCCCCGGGTCCGCGGTGGCCGAGGTGTCGGTGACGCAGATCCCACTGCTCGGCGTCAACGGCTCCGGCATACTGCACGTGAACCTCACCGGGAACCTGCCCAAAGTCAGCGACCCCATCATGCCGGATGACAGTATGTATATGACATGGACCAAGACATAGACACTACACACCGTTCTCAGACTCAGATGTTGAGGAGACCGCCACACGCACTACCCAACAGACACCGACCTCGCCGGCGAGGTCGACGTATCCCCACCTCCGCCAATAGGTGCCTCTATGCGCCTAGCAGGACATAGACGCACCTAGGCACCCGACAAGCCCGCTGAGTTTCTTGCCGGATTTTCTCAGCGAGGTCGCGTTACGATCCGGTGGTAATTTTTACCCCGCTCTCTTAAAGAGACAGCAGCCCAAGCCGAGGCCGTGCCCAACGTGGCGCCCTTGAGCCAGCTGTCCCCCTGCCCTTACGGCTGGAGCGCACTTTGCGCTCGCCTCTTGATAGGTGAAGTTGTAAAGGCCATTTTGGCCAACAACATATCTACACTTCTACATTATAATGTTATAAAGAGAAAAGATTTGTATGTTTGTATGGATGTTTGTAATGAGTAAACTCAAAAACTACTGGACCGATTCGAAATATTGTTTTACTGTTAGAATGCTACATTATCCCTGAGTAACATAGGCTATATTTTTTGGGATCCGGGAATCCGGGTTACGGGATCTGGGATACGAGATCCGGGATATCTAGGCTACGGGATCCGGGATCCGGTAAAAACAGGAAACTGGATCCGGGATCCGGGATCATTCCCACTTGACTAAAATATGCATCACCACTGGCGGGCCCGTTGGCGTGGTTGGTTTAGATTCCGCCTATCACGCTGCAGGTCGTTTGATTCCTACCCGGGACATGCATTTGTGTACATGAACATGTCTGTATGTCCCGGGTCTGGGTGTAATTGTGATTTGTGCTACCACGGACTATAGAGCTTCATTTAAAATATACGAGGTTTTCTTTTAAATACATATACCCAGACTAATGCCGTGTGTCCACTGGCAAGTAACTTCCGCAATATCTTAGAAGCCACTTGCCGACGTGTTTCCACTGACTGCAATTTTACACAACCGTGTACATGTGGGACTTGCAGCAAGTTCGGCAAGTCGCAGAAGTCCACTTGCGTGAGTGTTTACACATTGGAAGTCGCTTGCGCAAGTAAACTTGTGCAAGTTTTCTTGCCAAGTGTCCAAACTAAGCAACGTTTGTACTATGGCTACTGACAATGGACCAGTTGCGATCCCTTTCCGAAATTCGGGAATCGAACCCGCAACTACTCGATGCTGTGAACCGGGCGGTCTACGCTCGAACCACTGCGCCACATGGTTGTAGAATGTGTAGTAATAATGATTATATTATATATGATTATATGTTAAAATACGAGCGACTGTAGCCTAGGGGTGAACAGGTTGGGCTAGCAATCAGAAGGTCTCAGGTTCGATTCCCGGTGGGGCATGCACCAATGGATGAATTTTCATCTATGTGCATAATTTACAGCTTTTTAGCTGATGATGAGGAAAAACATCGTGAGGAAACCTACCTATCCTTCGAGATCAGGTAATAGTCAGTTCCTGTATACACGGCGACAAGGTTCACCACCTGTCACGTTGGGTTCTGACTATCTGGTGAAACGTGGGCTTTGAGTTGGTTAATACCTCCACAATGTGGTGGTGTATGGCCACTCAAGCCTCTGACTACCCCCGAATGGGGATAAAAGTCGTGACGTTACATTTATATGTTAAAATGTATGTAAATTTGTTTGTTACAGACTTCACAGATTTCTTCAAAGAACCAGATAGGATCGCGTCGGAGCATAACTTAGCGAATTTGACCTATGTAAGTATTAGATAAATAATAAATATATCCTACTACCTACTAATATTATTAATGCGAAAGTGTGTGTGTTGGTGTGTGTGAATGTTTGTTACCATGCATCTCCATCTACACTAATATTATAAAGAGAAAAGATTTGTATGTATTTTTGTATGGATGTTTGTAATGAGTAATCTCAAAAACTACTGGACCGATTACAAAAATTCTTTCACCATTAAAATCATATTAGAAGTATCCCTGAGTAACATAGGCTATATTTTTTGTGATCCGGGATATCCAGGATACGGGATCCGGGATACGAGATCCGTGATATCCGGGCTACGGGATCCAGCAAACGGGATCCGGTAAAAACGGAAAACGGGATCCGAGATACGGGATCCGGGATCAGAGATCCTTTTTTTTAAATTTAAATTCTACGCGGACGAAGTCGCGGGGAAAAGCTAGTAACTACTAATCTGATTTTAATGTTTGAAACTTAGATAGTGTAGACTCTGGAATAAGAGATAGGCTAATCTTACACATCAATTCATACATATTCTGTGCGGTCCCTGGTGACCGCAGCAATCTTAAAGCCGGAACCCACCGCGGCGCACGGAGAGGCCACGCACACGGGCCACGCCTCGATTTGCAAGAAAATGTATGCATGACGTAATTTTTTTGCGTAACCTCTCCGTGCGCCGCGGTGGACACGATTGCATACATTTTCTTGCAAAGCGAAGCTTGACCCACGTGCGTGGCCTGTCCGTGCGCCGCGGTGGGTTTCCGGCTTTATAGTGATAGTATTTATGAATTGATTTATTGATTCAATGTCAAACACAATTGTTTATTCATGTAAGCTAGTTGTAGCATTTATGGATCATTAACATCAGTATTTTAGTGTTTCTACGTTATTGTAATTATACTCGAGTATATAATTACAGATATTTATTGGTCCCTTGGATCATATCCTTGATGAATAATTAACGGCGGATAGTTAGTGTGGTGACTGTCTAGCTAAAACAAAACGAACTGAGTAAATGATTGCCTAAAAACGACGGGCCCGTTGGCGTGGTTGGTTTAGATTCCGCCTATCGCGCTGCAGGTCGTAGGTACGATTCCTACTCGGGACATGCATTTGTGTGCATGAACATGTCTGCATGTCCCGAGTCTTGGTGTAATTATGTTTATTACTATGTATGTATTTACAAACAAAAAGTAGTATATGTAGTAATATCAATTATCTGGTTTCCATAGTACAAGCTCTGCTTAGTTTGGGATCAGGTAACCGTGTGTAAAATAATGTCCCAGGATATTTACTATGTTATTTACCCCCTTCGCACACAGCGTCGTAACGTAAGAGTATCGTAATACGCGCGTACAATGAGAGCAGTATGAACACGTACATCATCAAACTAGTCTGCAGACGAAGCGTAATCTCATACGATTCGCTGCAACACCGCTTCGTCTTGCCGACATGCACTAGTAATGCATATGTTAGACGAGCGGGGGTGCCTGGCTATGCTGGCCCTTCGCACACGGTCGTAAGCGTAGTCGTCTCGTAAGCGTATCGTCAAGACGCAACGAGTACGAGACGTGCAGAGTTCTACATACGACTCGTAGCGTAGACGTATTGTTTTGTAAGCGAATTCTCAGTCACATTCACACACAAATAATAATAATAAATTATTATTTTTTACGCCAGCACGCTACAAATATCGTAATGACGATGAACATCTCATACGATACGCTGCAACACCGCTTCGTCTGCGGACTTGTTTGAAAATGTGCGTGCTCGTATTGCTCTCGTTCTACGCGCGTATAACGATACGCTCACGTTACGACGTCGTGTGCGGAGGGGGTAATACTTGTTGGTCTGTGATATATCTTAATGTGTGGTTTTGTTCGCAGGACCATCATATCTTCTACAACAGCACGTTCATCGGGAACGCGGACCACTTTAACGAGTACTGGGCGAACATCAGCGCGACGAACGCGCAGGTGCATCCCATACTCAGCAACTCGCACCGTCGGGCCACTGTGAGTATACTCGGTACACTTTGTCAAGTACTGGGCGAACTTTAGTACTATAACCTTTATTTTTATTCATAACTAGCATTTGCCCGCGAATTCGTCCGCGCAGAAAACTTCAACTCCAAGTCCTAGCTCACTGTCCGTTCACAGTTATTTTACCTCTGACGTTCCGCATTTCATTAATGTAAAACGCAAAGTCAGCCTTTAAACTAGGCCTTTGAGACCATGAACTGTAGATTACGCTTTATTCTACAGCCTACATGACTTATAAAAACCTCATATCGACTACGATTTTCAAAAATATATAAAACAAGGTAAATGTCAGAGGTAAAATAACTGTGAACGGACTATACCTCTACCCTATCGCGCGACCTGTCAAATGACTGAAAGTTATAGCAAAAGCGCTAAGGTTACATTAGAAAAGTTTATATAGTCGTTAAGTTTTCTAACATTTTCTAATTTTCTGCGCAACTTTCTTAATTTTTTTTACCCTAAGAACCTTCTACAAAGTATTGGAAAACTTGATGAAAATGGTAAAGTCGTTCTCAATTTATGGCGTGACCAAGGGAAATGACTCCCTATTTTTTATATATAGAATAGATTAATAAATATAACAATCACATGGTATGACGATACTACATATTTGATGTCGTAGAACAAAGTCAAATGTATTTATTCGCAAACATGCTAAGAATTAGCTAAATTTTAGCACTTCTTGTGACCGTGTATACTTTGTTGGCAGTCCATCCGGCTGAGCTTCGACTTCCCGTTCTACGGTCACAACATCCGCAACATCACTGTGGCGACCGGCGGGTTCATCTACACCGGCGACCACGTGCACAACTGGCTCGCGGCCACGCAGTACATCGCGCCGCTCATGGCCAACTTCGACACTACCCTCTCCAACGACAGCGTGATCAAGCTGATCGATGATGGTACATTTTATTTATAAGTTACATCAGGTACATGCCACGAACGAGCACTCAGTTTCGACGTCTGGACAGTGCTCGGGCGAGGCAAGCGAGGCATCTGGACGCACCAAATCTATGTGCGAATCATAACTTTAAATACCATTATCACTTGCTTACGGTGAACGAAAACATCGTGAGGAAACCTGCATGTCTTAGAAAATCTTTGACCACCTTTCCACCAATCCGCACTGGGCCAGCGTGGTAAAATAATACGTGATATTTACCGAGACCCCGCCTTTCCCCCACGTGAGATTTGGCTCGATTCCCCCCCCCCCCCCCCCCCTAAATGCCTCACGTAATTTATGTGCGCCCCCAAAGGGCTAATATGAAATCTCTCTCTTCCTGGACTATGTATCCCACATGGTGGTGGGGTCAGCCTTCCTAATCTTACCCTTCCACTTCGCTCTATCCTCGACATCGTCTTCGGATACCTGACACTCTTTCGTGTCCTTTAGCACTACAGCTTTCCATCTTGTTTTGGGTCTGCCTCTGGGTCTTGGACCGGGAATAGAAAGTTGTAGCGCTAAGTTGCCTACGTATTCAGGCGGCCTCCTTTTCACGTGACCATACCATCGCAGCCTACTCTCTTGAATCTTGTCGGCGATATCGCCCAGGCTTCCTCGCACGTACTTGTTACGGATTTTATCCAGCCTGGTAACGCCACACATCCACCTCAAAATTTTCATTGCAGCAACTTGAATAGTATGCACGTTCTTTTGGGTTATGGCCCACGTTTCGCTGGACTGGTCTTATCATGGTCTAAGGGCTAATATAAAATAAACTTAATATATCGTTGATAGGTGACAACTTCACGGCCTTCTGGGAGAATGTGACGCTTCAAGAGGACAGCACGAAGAAGTTCACGTTCGCCGTGACGCTATACAAGACGGGCGACATTTGGTTCGCGTACAAGGACATACCCATCGAAGTGCACGAAATTAACGACACCGACCACCCCGTCAAAGTTGGCATCAGCGATGCATACTTGACGGACAAGATTATATTCTGTAAGTATCATACACACGGTGCTTCAAAAGTACGAAATAATAATTTAGATACATATACGGTAGTTGATATGTAGATGCTTAAGCTCTGGTTTCCTCGGATAGCGGTGAATTACGATTCAAAGATTCGAAACATTTATTTTGTTTAGACCTACGGGGGCACTTACAAATTGTCATTTTAAGTTTTTTCTTAAATTCTACTGCCGGATCGGAAACTCGGCCTCGACTGAGAAGATCCGGCAAGAAACTCAGCGGGCTTGTGTTTTTTACATTGTTTTAATTTTATTTTATTTTCCATTTACTTATTTTAATACAATGTATTTTGGTAAACAATAGCTCCAGTGTGCTACCCTGCGAAATAAGCAAGGCAAGACACGCTACACTTTAACATGACACTGTTATTAACTAAGTGTATTTCACTGTTATTTACTTCACTAGAACATTGGCTATGTAAATTATGGTGTCCAATACCGCTCTCTAGGAAACCGCGCGATTTTGTTTACATAGCCAACGTTATAGTGAAGTCATTCGCCGCTATATTACGGCCGATATATGACGGCGCCGCTTCCCTAGGAAAACAGGGCTTTAGTGAGGGCAAACTATTCGTAACTATCATAGTAAACATTCTTATACCATTTAATTGTATTCCCGATACTCGTCCAAACACCCAAGTATTATTGCGCACTATTAAAACATCCTTTATTAGAAGGTCCTAACTGCAACTGCGTGAGCGCAGAAAAAAGCTTTTAGGCTCGACCAGATATAGTTAGCCGCGTGCCGAATTTCTTATATCCGGCTCTCTCACTCATTGTACGAAACGCAGCTGTAATAGCGACTACACGCAGATCTTCTGTGAGAGAGTAGTACTACCCCAGTCAATCCCAGCTTACCTCTACCACCAATAAATATCCTGTATGAATGAATACCCTGCGCGCACAGTCGCGAGGAACAACTAGTTCCTTTTTAGGGTTCCGTACCCAAAGGGTGCCAACGTGACCCTATTACTAAGCCTACGCTGTCCGTCTGTCAGCGGGCTGTATCGCACGAACCTTAATAGGTAGAGGTAGAGAAATTTTCACAGAATGTGTATTTCTGTTGCCGCTACAACAACAAATACTAAAAATAAAATAAAATTTAAAAATTATAGGAGGTCCCCATACCGAAATTCTTTGACGTTAATCTTATTCTACGGTGGTACGGGACCCTTTATATGCATGACCGACACGCACTTGGCCGGTTTTTAGGATTCCGTTGACCCTACAAGGAACCCAGAATTATAAATACATTGTTGACGATTGGGACGGTCCCGTTGGCGTGGTTGGTAAGATTCTGCCTATCACGCTGCAGGTCGTAGGTTCGATTCCTACCCGGGACATAAATTTGTGTGCGTGAACATGGTGTGTATGTCCCGAGTCTGGGTGTAATTATATTAAGTATGTATTTACAAACAAAAAGTAGTATATTATTATGTAGTCATATCAGTTATCTGGTTTCCATGGTACAAGCTCTGCTTAGTTTGGGATCAGGTAACCGTGTGTAGAAGAATGTCCGATATTTATTTATTTATAATAAAATAAAATCCTGGGACATTTTTTTTACACATTTATTTCTTATTTATTTATTGTATATTGTATACAGACGTGCGACGCAAGACCATCTACGAGTACCACCGCGTGTCGTTCAAGGACCATCTGATCACGAACATGACCATCCTGAAGATAGTGCCGCTGCCGACCTGCCTGCAGTACGACACGTGCGACGCGTGCGTCAACCACAACACTGGATTCAACGTGAGTTGACTACAATTATGTGCACTATTTGCCCCAACGGAACCAGATGCCCCTATAAGTGACACGATTTGCCCTTTTTATTAGCATGAGTTGCCCCAATTAGTGTCACTATTAGCCCTAAACTAAAGGGGGGCTTACTTGCAATCCTCAAATAAAAAGTTCTATCGTATGCTAGCTGTCCCCGCGGGTTCGCCCGCGTGAAAAATGTTGTGTAAGATTAGCCTATGTCTTATTCCAGAGCCTACACTATCTGCGTTTCAAATTTCATTAAAATCTGTTTAGTAGCTATGGAGATACACACACATTCTTTTTCGCATTTATAATATTAGTAGGAATGAGATACTGCCAAACGCGGACAATTTCATAAAAAAAATGACAGTTTGCCTTTTCTGATATTAACAACATTTTTCTTCAGCATAATACGCTTTGTAATGCCGTTGTATATCGGTTGTAACGTTCTATAAATTTATGTGTTAATGTGTCGTGTTTTTCAGTGCTCTTGGTGTCCGTCACTGAACAAATGCTCGAGCGGCACGGACAGAAATAAGCAGGACTGGCTGCTGCGAAGTGAGTGACATAGACAATCAGATAGATTATTTTTTACATAGCTTAGCATTAAGCGGGCAACCGCGGGCGGGCGGGATTGCCGCAATAGTTACATAAAAATTGTGGCAATGGGTTTCAGTAACGAATTTAGTTGAGAACGCAGATTTATAGAGCTAAGAAATCCATAACATACAGTGCAAACATTTTTGGTCTACGACAAAAATTTACGAAGTTGTGACCTAATTACCAGCGAAGTTCGCGCGCGGTTGTCGTGACTACATTTACCCCGCGCGCGCTTTGGAATGAACGGCGACGCGGGCCGCGCAGCCGGGCGCGGGCCGGCGCGGGTACAGTGCGCCTTCAATCCGACGGCCCCGTGTGACGTCACACGCACATGCCGCAAATTATATAAAATGTGTTAAAAAATCGCAACGGATGGACCGATTTCGATGATTTCAAAACTATATTGATAAGAAAGCTTAGTGTTAACTATAGTGTTGGTTATGAGTTGATTTGTTGACCTAGTATTGATTCCCATTGTTTGATGACAATGGTTTTAGCGTTGGCCGCTGGGCTCATCGCATCGGATGGTTGCGGGTTCAATTCCGGCCAGAGACAAATTTTGTAAAAGGCGTTTTCGTAATTTACACTGGTCTGGGATCGCCCCCAGTCTATTGTGCGGTACCCATAGTACAAACATTGCTTAGTTTAGAACCCTAAAGTTGGGGCGTAAGGTCCGTATTCATAAATCTATCTCAAAGTTGAGACCGTTCTTAAGATGGTAGAGCCAAGCTGAAGCCAATTGACTGCAGCTCATATACGGGCTGGCTCGACCGGGGTAGTACCACCCTCTTACAGAAGATCGGCGTAAAGTAGCTATTACAGCTGCGTTTCGTACGATGAGTGAGAGAGCCGCAAGCGCAACCTCCCCTCCCACTCCCTCCATTCCACTCCCCGTCAGGTCGGCTATGCGCGAGCAATGCCTTTAGTATTGTAAGCATCTATAGGCTACGGTAACTGCTTAACATCAGTAGCCCGATTCACGTAACCAAAACCGTAACGACATCTCAGCGATATAGTCGTTGATAGCCTTTTCGTAACAAGAAAAGGCTATCAACGACTATATCGCTGAAATGTCGTTACGGTTTTGGTTACGTGAATCGGGCCCCAGGCGGCCCGTACGCTTTGTTGCCACCGAAGTACTATAAAAAAAAAATAAGATGCAGTTTTGCCGTTTAATGTATGGAACATCTGTCAAAAACAGCGTCTTAAGATCGATCTCAACTTTGAGATGCATTTATTAATACGAGCCGTAGTCTGGTGATATTTATTAATTTATTTATCGTGTACAGGGTGTGATAAGACGGCTATATCGGAGAGTCAGTACTGCACGGTGACGCCGCGCAGCAGGCCGGAGCCGGCAGCCAACACCACCTACGTCACGGACAACACCGCACACGACTACCAAACAGGTGATAAATCATCACGGATGTATAAAGAAGAATCTATTACTTGAGTTTTTGGTTAAGAAGAAATTAAACTTTATTCTCCTGTTCTAAGGTCTATTATACCTTGACAATTCTGTAGACAGAAAAACGAGCCGATCGAGAGGCCCCAGTTGGGACCGTGTCCTTCTCACTCCGAGTTGCCATGCCAAAATAATATTATCGTTGGGTAGTGATTGTTAGTTTTTAAATCAAGCAAATAAATTAATTTATTATTTATCGTGACTATTGTTTTATCACATGAACAATAGTCACGATAAATACTAAATTAATTTATTTGCTTGATTTAAAAACTAACAATCACTACCCAACGATAATATTATTTTGGCATGGCAACTCGAAATGAGAGGGACACGGTCCCAACTGGGGCCTCTCGCTCGGCTCGTTTTTTCTGTCTAAGAATTGTCAAGGTATAATAGACCTTAAGGCAGCAGAATAAAGTTGAATTTCTTCTTAACCAAAAACTCAACTTGTCAATCCTCTATTAAAATATCCTTGAGTGGAGGAAACACATGCTTTGTTCGCACTGTTATAGGAACAAAACGTATTTGTCGAGTAGACGGCATGAAAATATAATAATTAAAATCACACTATCATAATGTGCGTTGTTGGCCAAATCCGAAACTAAAGGGATTAGCGAAAGGCGAAGGTCACTCATTTACTTGCTCACTAAACAGACAATAAAATTGTCATTGCAGACCTCTTAGATCGTTTTTGGCAGGGCAGTCATGTTTTTTTTTCTGAGTAGCTCGTAGCCTAGTTGGTAAGACGCCCGATACATCGGCGCGTTAAGCCTCGTTCGGCTCGGTTGGGTATTGGATGGGTGTCCGAATTATAACATCTGACCTCCTCCGTGCTTCGGAGGGCACGTTAAGCTGGCGGTCCGGGTGTCATTTGAAGATCTTTGACAGTCGTTACGGGCAGTCAGAAGCCTGTAAATCTGACAAAAATGGTATTTCCCTTAGGTTGTCGGCAGACCCACTAGATGGGTCTCGGAGGGCAAATGGCAATGATCAGCCAAATCACGGTAGACTGAAAGCCGACCCCTCATAATGGGATAAGGCTAGGAGGCAGTCATGTTTTGTTTGTTTGTAATGTCATGCCGTGTGTGTAGGTACGTCGAGTACGGAGGGCGCTCGCAGCGTGTCCCCGCTGAGCGCCTCGCAGCCGGGAGGCGCTCGCTCGCCCATCGGCGCGGTGGTGGGCGCGTTCCTGGCGCTCGCGCTCGTCGCCGCAGCGCTCGCGTGGGCCATGTACGCGTTCAAGAACCCGCACACCCGCAGCGGACAACTACTCATCAAGGTATGGTCTAAGATACACTGAAGAGCGACCTTCACCGATCGACTTACCGGATCAACCCTGGATTATATCAAATAAAATATGTGTCTGAACATACACCAAATTGCCATAAAGAATATGGTCAAGGATAACAAAATAAAAATAAAGCTTAAAGCATGCACGGCTTCGTCGCGCGCAGCTGTTGTACTGCATCCTCCTCTATCGCATGAAATAGTACTCGGATGCGCAATGGTTCTCTGTCAGTCAATTTTTCAGTTTCAAATTTTTCATTTCAAAGCCCTGCTACCGTTATTCTTGACTAGATTTTCGCAAGCAACACTATACATTGTATTCGCAATAAAATTGCCTTTATTTTGATATAATCTTCATTTGGCAAGCAAGTCGGTGAAAATTTTGAAAAAATGTTTTTTTATAATTTTAATTAATCATAGCCATGACCATATTTTTTACAGCAACCCTATTGGTATATGTTCAGAAACATATTTTATATGATAAAATCTAGGGTTGCTCCGGTAAATCGATGGGTGAAGGTCGTCCTTAAGCGTATCTCGTACTAGTAACAATAAACTGACATCACATCACTAATACCCATATTAATAAAGCGATCTCAAAGTTGAGATCGATCTTAAGATGCAGTTTTGATGTTTAATGTATGGAACATCTGTCAAAAATAGCATCTTTGATCTCAATCTTGAGATCGATTTATTAATACGAGCCTATAATACATCGATCAAAGGCTATTAAAAATAAAATAATAATAATAATAATAATACATCGCTACGGGCCATCGATAAATTAATTCACACGTAAAGGTGGGAGGGGTCATTCCTAGATGTTTAATTGCAAAAAATATGTGACCTCACACTAGAGAGGGGGAGTCACACAAATGTGACCAGGTGTGACAAGGATGGGGGGGGGGGCAGGATCAAAAATTATGAAAAGCGTGTGACGTAATTTAAGAATGGCCCGCTATAGGTACCAATACCATTGATGGTAAAGCCAGAATGTAGCCAATCGACTGCAGCTCATATACAGGCTGATTCGACCAAGGTATGACTACCACACACTCACAGAAGATCGCCGTAAAGTAGCTATTACAGCTGCGTTTCATACGATGAGTGATAGAGCCGGAAGAACCATCTGGGCCCTATTTAATAAAGCTGACAACTCGACATATATGTCAAAAACTGACAAAATTGTCGAATTGTCGCGCTGAGGCTGTTTAATAAAAGTGACAAATATGTCATAAATGGACAGGTGAATTCTTGACAATTTGTCAGTGAAAAACGCGTTTAATAAAACTCGATATATGTCAAAAAACCACAGTCAAATTATGAAAATTATTTCAACTTTTGAAATAATCGCAAATAATTTTGTTGACCATGACAATTTTGTCACCTGTAAGTTTTATTAAACAGATAAATTGTCGAATTGTCACTTTTTGACATATGTCGCACCTGTCGGATTGTCAGCTTTATTAAATAGGCCTGGTCGACAACATGTTGACCGCCAAGAATTTACGATTCACCATCAACAATTAACGAAAATATTGTCAGAAACCAGTGGTTTAACAATGGTTAATTGTTGTTAGCTTATTCCTTTATATCAATATACTAGTTGTTGGCATCCCAACAAAACATAATATCTGATCTGGCAACACTTAGCCAGTTAGACGCGTGTATTTAACGACTAAGCTGCTCAAGTAAAACAATAAATATCTAATGCAACGAACGCAGTCTTATTCTGGCTCCACAAAAACGACCTATAAAATAACATAAATAAACCTACAGTCCAGACAGAAGTTAACAATAGTAACACCATGTTTTTGTCCACAGTATCGGCCGACTCAGTGGAACTGGCGGCGCGGCGAAGCCCGCTACACTGCGGCCACAATACACATGTAAATTACTTAATACTACGTTTCTCACCTCACGCGTACATAGGGGGCCTTGGCCGCGACTTGGCGGACTTGGCACTGTGGCCAAGTTGGTATTTGACACTCGACAATTGACTTGGCATAGACACTAATTGGCCTAGTGATAGTTTTCACACTTGGCCACGTATAGCCAAGTATGAAAACTGGGCAACACTGGTTGACTCGGAGTGCGCTCGGATTACTAGTTTTCACATAATAGTGCATCAGGGTTGCCACTTTAAGAGCAGACCACCAAGATTAATGTAAAAAATACATACATATACTCACGCCTGTATGCCAGGGGGGTAGGCAGAGACTATTGATTGCCACGTGCTACGATTCTGACACACCTCTATATATATAATACTAGCTTTTGCCCGCGACTTCGTCCGCGTAGACTTCAAAATAAAAAAAAACCGGGCAAGTGACTTATGACTTTTTAGTACTTTTTAGTGCGCCAGGGTTTTTTAAGTCAGTATTTGCTTTTTTATAAAAATATTTTTATTTCACGATTTTTATTGGAGCCATACAAACTTTATCACGGTACCTAATTCGGTGAATGCGTGTTTTGGTAGGTAGGTATATAGAGCCAAAAGCCCAAATCCCCCTCCCCTTCTCCACCCCTTTTTCTCCCCTCTCTTCCTTCTGCTCCCTCCCCCTCCATTTCCCTTTCCCTTTCCCCCATCCACTTCCCCCTACCTTACGTCTTCCCCTTCCTCCCTCACCTACCCTATGCATACTAAGTTTCAAGTCAATCGGGTACAAACATATTTTTCTGCCGTACTTTTCTACCTTTAGTTTCCCCCTTTTTGGGTGTTGATTTACGAAATGATTTTTATGGGATCAAACTGAAGTAGTACCTACCATATTCAGCTCAGATTATTATTTAAAATGAATAATCATAACCAATCTCGAGATATGGATGACTAAACATTCGCTGACCCCGCTCTCCCCTTTTCCTTCAAAATATTAAAAACGCTGAAACCCCAGTCTGATTATTAAAATGAACAATCATAGCCAATTTTGAGATATGGATGACTAAACATTCGCTGACCCCGCTCTCCCCTTTTCCTTCAAAATATTAAAAACGCTGAAACCCCAGTCTGATTATTTAAAATGAACAATCATAACCAATCTCGAGATATGGATGACTAAACATTCGCTGACCCCGCTCTCCCCTTTTCCTTCAAAATATTAAAAACGCTGAAACCCCAGTCTGATTATTTAAAATGAACAATCATAACCAATTTTGAGATATGGATGACTAAACATGCGCTGACCCCGCTCTCCCCTTTCTCGTCAAAATGATTAAAAATACGGAAACCCCAGTCTGATCAATTCAAATAAGCAATCATAACCAATATCGAGATATGGATGACTTATTAAAACATCCCTTCACCCCGTTTTCCCCTTTCCCGTCAAAATAACAAAACCCTTATACAAACTTTCACTCCACATTTCGCCCCTTAGGGGTTGAATTTCCAAAAACACGAAAGAAATCTAAACACAAACTTTCATTCCCCTATTTTACCCCCTTAGGGGTTGAATTTTCAAAAACCCTGAAATTACTCTTTTTTATTTTTCAAAAGACACCTAATCAGCAATTTTCATAATTCTAACTTCAAAAATGACGAACTTCCATACAAACTTTCATCCCTTATTTTACCCCCTTAGGGGTTGAATTTCAAAAAACCCTTTCTTAGTACACCTCTACACATCAAGACAAACCCACCCTCCAAATTTCAAGTCTCTACAATCAGCGGTTTAGGCTGTGCGTTGTCTGTCAGTCAGTCAGTCAGTCAGTCAATCAGGACTTTGATTCTTATATATTTAGATTCAGCAAGTATTGTTAGGGTATCAATTTTCTTAGGTTATTTTTGAGGATTTGTTTAGGAATAGGTTACTTTTTCTTTTATACTATAGCGTTTTACATAATTTTAGATTATTTCAGTAATTAACCAATCTCCTTCCTTGTCTTTGCTTGTATTTTTTTATAATCTATAATCTGGGGTGAATTGAGATCAACGTTGGGGTAGAGGAAAAGTAATGCCTGGCAACCCCGCCCAGCATCCGGGTAGTCATCCGAGCGCTATCCGTAAATAGTAGTAAGTTGTAGAACAAATCCAATGCCAAGACTCCATCCACTGTCCATTGCTCACAGCTAGGTCCTACATATTTTTAAGGTTATTTTTTAATCATGGCAACATTTGATGTTTCTAACACTTACTTTCGGAATGCATCACATAATGTAAAAAATACATTTATATAAACATATCAAAAATGTAACTAGTGCCTTCTTCAGAGTTCCGTAAGACAGCCTTCTCTAGTAACAAGTTATTACTTATTATTAAGTGTATTTTAATCAAAATACCTGTTTGACAGGTTATATCATGTTGTATAAGGGAAAGTCTGTCAAAATGGGATTTTAAAACAAGTTTCCTGTTTAAACTTTACTTAGAAACAAGTAATCACTTGTCTCTAGATACGGGGGACAGCATTTTATGCATTTTAATGTAACGTTCTCACTGGCGGACAGTAGCTTTCCATTCGACAGTTTCTAACGTCTACGTAAAAGTTGTATGTAGCAATCACAACTAGCTAACTATAGTAGCTCTACGGAGCCAGTCCATACCTCCAGTAATCCTAATCTGTCCTAATCTTCTGTCTGTTAGGAAACTTGTCAAATAGTTACATTAGCGGTTACATGGCGGTAATATGTGGGGAGACTGAAAATAATATATCCGTCCCGAGTGTCTTATTAGGATGTAATGCATTGTAATGGTACTCCCGCGCAGGTTATATAATGTGTTTTAACACTATGGCACAATTAAATGTATATGCACACAAGCAATATACAGGCTGACTGGTTGAACACTTTACATATTGATATAAAGTGTTCAGTACTAGATTCTCGTTCTAATTATGTAAAAAAATAGGTGCCTAATATTTGCCAAATTTATCTTAATTATCGTCTCAAAACAATAAGCGTGGTCAGGATCGTACCTCCTTGATTTGACGTACCGATCAAGTGTCATTAACTCCGTTCGCGCAGAACACGCGTACTAGCGATAGCGGTGTCCACAATTTCCGAGTTTTAGCACATTAATTTAATTAAGGTTTTCTCTGTAGTTCATTGGTATTTTATTAATTTTATTTTATTTAACGTTTCATGTTACCATAAATATCATTTCCTTCGATATGTAAAGCGTTTAACCAGTCGGCCTGTATACTCGGTTTTACCAATGTAATAAAAATCAAATTGTCACATAATATTTTATACGCCGATATTTCGGCTATTTTAAATGTTATTATATATTAGAATCTATGTAGAAACGATAATAAATATGAAATGTATAGTATAAAATCAAATGAAATTTTGTAAATTCAATTTTATCAATGCGCTGTTCGCTCGCAGCATTTTATATTGTATACTTGAAATTCTAAAATGTTAATTTTTAAATGTAGGTGCTTATAATTTTTATACCTGTAGTGTATTTTTTAGCCTGTATATAGGTATATTATAAATACTATGTATCTAGCAGCTGGCTTGAACCGTTGTACTAAATCAGTGTAATGACACTTGTTATAGATTGACCCCCAAATTTATAGTTTTTAACCCGTTTATAATGGTTTTAAACAGCATTTCTAGGAACAAAGGTGATTTGTAATTCCCGTATAATGGTTTCGATTAGATAAATATTAAATTCGATTGATAAATTTAGAATCCTCTGTCATTCACGGGCCCGTTGGCGTGGTTGGTATGATTCCACCTATCACGCTGCAAGTCGTAGGTTCAATTCCTACCCGGGACATGCATTTGTGTGCATGAACATGTCTGTATGTCCCGAGTCTGGGTGTTAGTATGTATTTACAAACAAAAAGTAGTATATGTATTAATATCAGTTATCTGGTTTCCATAGTACAAGCTCTGCTTAGTTTGGGATCAGGTAGCCGTGTGTAGAATGTCCCAGGATATTATTATTATTATTATCTCGTCCGCCAATCTGCGCAGGCCATAAGTCCATCAGAACTTTCTATAAATTTGGCGGTAAATCTTTGTCCATAACGCCGGGGCCGCACTGGCAGCGATTGCGATACTAAACATATTTATAAACAAATTCACGTGTGCAACGGTTAACGACGTATGTTTATAAGGGTTTGTTTAAACGCATCGCGATCGCTTTACAGGTGCGAGCTCGGCGTTAGGTAGTTATGCACTAGTGACTCGCGGCGGCAACATTATTCGCAGCTCAAATGTTTCATGAAATTATTGTATAACTAGATATTTAGAGTACAAAGGATGTGGTGTTGGGTATAACAGCTTAATTTTTAAATGATGTATAAAGGAGTTTCCAAAGTGGGGTGTATTGACCCCCAAGGGTCGACTCCAGACTGCAAGGGGTCTATCGGCTGAATGCTCCAAGGAAAGTCAAATGCTTAAGGTTCGTATTAATAAATGCATCTCAAAGTCATCATTCTTAAGATTCTGTTTTTGACAGATGTTCCATACATTAATCGTCAAAACTGTATCTTAAGATCGATATCAACTTTGAGATGCATTTATTATTACGAGCCTAAGTCTCACTTAGCAGTTTGAGATGTCGTTATCTGTCATTTTTGTATGACACGAGGTTAAGCAGTTCTCAAATGAATCAAACTGCTTAACTTTAAGTACGTCTAAACTGTAGGACACATTCGACTAGCCTTTGAGAAATCGGTCGTGTCTTAGTAAAAAAATCAAGGCGGTGTATGGGCCCACGGGATTGGATCCCGTCAAGGCAGTATTTATGTACTTTAGGGTTTTTATTTTCAATACCACCCTACCATAAACGATGTCAAAGTGGGTAGCTATGATCAACTTCAACGGCACTTTAATGTAAGTGGGGAATTTCTACAATAAAAGCAATATTATTAGGAAAGCAGATGGTCTCGTGTTCTAGACAGAAAAAATTGTGGACCCCTAATATAGTATAATCTCATATAACAGATCTGTCAAACGTAAAACCCCATGAATCTATTGTTGTAATAAGGAATAAATAAAACATTACTATCGTCTCGCAGTGCACTTGAACTCACAACACAATATTGAGACATGTCCAACTTTCTAGTGTTGGTTCCCTTACATATGGTACGAGATACGCTTAAGGACGACCTTCACCCATCGACTTACCGGAGCAACCCTAGATTTTATCAAATAAAATATGTTTCTGAACATATACCAATAGGTTTGCCGTAAAAAATATGCTCATGGCTATGATTAATTAAAATTATTAAAACCATATTTTTTTTAACAAATTTCACCGATATGCTTGCCAAATGAAAATTATATCAAAATGAAGGCAATTTTATTGCGAGTACAGTGTATAGTGTTGCTTGCGAAAATCCAGTCAAAAATCAAGTCGGACACAAATTTTATTTGATAAAATATAAGTTTGATCCGGTAAGCAGATGGGTGAAGGTCGCTCTTCAGTGTATCTTAGACCATTAGATAAGTATTATTTGTGAATACGACCGCCGCCTCTAATTCATATTCACTAATCCCTGATCTTACGGAACTGTTTACATTGCGCACTGACTTAGCACTTAGTCTAGCGCACATGGGCGGCGTAACCTCTCGGGCCATGGTACTTGTCTGCTGAGAATGGCTGATTAGAATAATGATGTACGCTATGCTTTAGCTGCAAAGCATCGACTTTATATCCAGTAGATAACTATTATATGCGAACATTAGGAAGATAGATCTAATATGAATCCACGCCCACTGTTTGGCCAGTAACGATCGATCTGTGTCTCTTAAGATTTGTCGTGTCCTTGTCCGGGCCAATGAGCACTCAGGACCCCGCGCCCGCACACCTAAGTTAGTTGATTGCGAATTATTAGATATGCTGGGTCTACTGGCTATGTAGTCGATGCTGCATGGCAATTAAATTCATACCCAATGTAACTACTTAATACAAACTCACATCCCTTAATAATTTCAGTATGTCGTCTGATGTAGTCTAGATATAGGTAGTGATATTAATGTAAAATATAAACAATGCTATTTCGTATTTTGGGATGTTTTTTTTACTCACCATATCCTAATGCCGGCTACAGACTCACGCGAGAAGTCTCGCCGAGAAGTTTTGCCGCGAGAACCGAGAAGGTATCTACATCTCTCATTCCTTTGAAGTTGGCAAAAAACCGACGCTGATCGGAGAACAGACGAGCGCGAGAACAAGACGAGAAACCCATTACATTCACGCTTCTCGGGTCTTCTCAGCGTGAGTGTAGCCGGTATTTAAGTTTTACACGATCAGTTGATAAACCAGGGCACTCAGGTCTGGTACCTAAAAACCAATGGAAACCAGAGATATCTAAAATTATCTTCGTGAATTCTTGCCAGTCGACGTGTTTTCGGCCATCTGTTAGCAGTCCTCTGGCCAACATTTCTAGGCCCAAACTCCCCCTCCCTCTGCCTCACTCCCCTTCAGGTCAGCAACGTGCGAGGGATGCCTTTGCTATTGCAAGCAGCTATAGGCTTCTTATCGTATGGTTAGTGCCAACCTGGTGTCAGAGTTGTTCAAACCGCCCGAAGGCCGACAAGGCATCTAAAGGCTACGGCAACTGCTTAACACCAGGCGGGCCACCTTAGTAACATAAAACAATTGGTATGTGTGGATATAAATAAAAATCAAATTACACCAAGTTGGTTACATTTATTTTTTCTTATAACTAACGTCTGTCGCTTTTGCTCTTGCAGAGCTAGAGTCCCAGCGATTATTGGCAATTGCACCCCAAACTCCCGCCCGACTTAGTAGATGAAATACCGTCATCCCACTCAATCTTTGATGATACGCCCTCAGTACACACTGGCCAAGGCCTTTCCCCAGGCATCAGACCTGCCCGGACTTTCCCAAAGGCCTGGTATGCCCCCCCCCCTTTGGCAGATGTTACGCCCCATAACACCATCAGAGATGATAATGCCCACTTATCTTTTCCCGATTTAGCCAGATGACACAAACTCTTCTCTTCCCCCGAACTAGTTCTTACGCTGGCCAGTAGTTTACTTCCTTAAGTCAATTAAAGTCCAATGGACTGGTGGTATGCCCAGAAAGCCTTGGGCTGATGCTATGCCCAACATTCCCTTCGTTTTTGGGCTGGTTAGAAACCACACCCGCCCCCCCATCATAGACAAATTAAGCTTCCGCTAGATGTTAAAATATCGGGATCTACTTGCCAAACTCTTCATCAAACTATAAAATTCCTACCTAACCCATTCATGGTGGTATGCCCAGACCTCACAGATTTCCAACCTTCATATGCTGTCAGATGTTAACCCCTCGTATAGCCAGTAGCGTGTTTTCAATCCAGCCAATAGCGTGTACCCTGGCCCGTTCCCATCGAATTGCTTTCAACCGGATGTCTAGCCAGCACGGAACGCAAGCGACGCACCACGACACAATAAGATTTAATGAATTAACGGACCGGCAGGCGGTTTCAAAAACATACAAACATTAATTCCATTATATGAATGTTAAATTCGTTACGATTACATAATTTAATAATTCTACAACACCAAATACATGTAGACAATAATAAAATATACGTATAGATTGAGCCGCGGCCGGGCGGGCCGCCGCCGCGGGCGGGCTTGCCGCTGCGGGCGCGCTGCTCTCCCGGCGGCGCGGCACGGGCTGGCGGCTCCGGCGGCGGCGGCCCGCCCCGCTCGACCACTCGCCCCAATACAAGAACACCGCATCGCACACGATAGTTCAATTTTGCAAAAATCAGTCGTTGCATCTCTTTTAGAATGTAACGGGTTGATTCGCTAAGCAGACGGGGAATGTAGTGGAAGAGTCCAAATTAATGGAAGCAGATCTTAACCCGTCGTCATGACCACGACTATTCGAGCTATAGGAGATGATGGTGCCGCACAATCGAGTGCCTTCCTGTTCAAAAAGTGTAATCGCGCAGGCGCACGCCGGTGCCCACGCCCGCCTCACCCACCCATCACATTCTAATCAAGAATATAAATTTAGGACCCATCAAGAATAACCATCAATAAACTTCTTTTCATTCCAGGGCAAGCCCTCACTTAGCCTAGTAACATAGGTTTTATTAAAAATATTATAGTTCCGGGGTAGAGCATTTATAATCAAATGGCCCCGGCCACACGCGATGCGAGCACCGGGCGCGGAGCTACACGGCTCCGAAGATAACATAGATAGAACATTGAAAACACACGTTAATACATTAAGAGCGCGCTCCCGGCCGCCAGGGAACTTAGGATACAAGCAAACTCGCCGGCGACAGGGAGCCACGAGCGAAACGTTACAAGCATCGGATTAGTTTATAATAACTGCTAAGAGCCTCTTGCTATGTTATACAGACAAATATAAATTACATTTAAATATTTTGAATTAAGTCTACCAAAGACCACGTTCGGTCTACACAAATAACGACAATGTTTTGCGTAAATGGACTTAGAAACTATGGTTATCATAGACAACATATTATTATGGTTATAAAACGGCACTGGCGTCGGTACAGCACGCTTACAATATGCCGGTAGTGTGTGAAATGGATTTTAATCTTTGGATATAATGGATATTATAGTATCTTATAACTAACGGGATTATATATTAAACTTACATAATTCCTGATTTTTACTCATTCACTCGCAGGCGACAACAGAACAAAGCGATAATAACAAGATGATACTGCCAAATGATTGAGAGGGCAGGCCCATCACTTACATACGTAACACTACAATGATTGGTAAATAAGAACTCCGCGTGTTAGGTGCGATCTCCTGCACATGTACAATCCATCGCCGTCAAAGCAGGCGTCAGCTGTAAGATGTTTGGTCAGCTAGCGAGCAATGGACAGGAGCACAGCACGAGCCTACTTCATAAGAACATAGGCCTCCTCACAGAGGGAGCTACAGCAAGTAGCTAGCGATCGCAGAGGCATATTCCGCCGCTATGCTTCATCGCTGTCGGCAAACTGCCATTAGGAAGAACAGTGTTGCCTTCCTTTATCCCGCAGTGGCCTCATACCACTCCCAGGGATAAGATGGGGGCTGGTGCATTCTAAGTTTTTCTTTCGGTCCCAGACCAGCCGTGGAACCAGGCAGCTACCAGTAATTGTAATTACTGTTTCTAATGTAAGTGAATGTTAATTCTTGCGAAATTAAGTTAACACAAACCAGAGTTATGGACCTCAGTTCTGTTGTCAACAAATCACAACCTCATACACACATATTTAAGGTCCGTATTAATAAATCGATCTCAAAATTGAGATGATGTTTTTGACAGATGCTCCATACATTAAACGTCAAAACTGCATCTTAAGTACCATCTCAACTTTGACATGCATTTATTAATACGGGCCTTAGGGCGCGACCCCACCGCGGCGCACGGAGAGAGGCTACGCACGAAATGACGTAATTGTCGAAGAAAATTATCATCATTGACGTCATTTCGTGCGCAGCGTGTATAGCGTTCGCCGCGGTGGAGTCGCCACCTAAATCTCGCTATCGGGAGCACACATTTCGATCATGAGAAGGATTTAGTTCAGACACAGTTAAGGTGGATTGTATGTACCAAAAGGCTTAATGATTGTACCAACGCCTGCGACGTATAATCTCATGTAATAACTAGAGGTTCCCAACATTTTCTGGACTCTGCCCGCTATCCAAGAACAGAAAAGTAACGCTCTCGTCTGCCATAATTATACCGAATATGTTATAAAAAAGTCCCATAATATCTACAGAGTATTAGGTATGACGAGGGACAGTATTCCATTCTCGTTCCAAATATACAAAAAATATTACCTTAATTTTTTACTCAATTAATTAGGTATCTGAAATATGAATAAAAGAAAATTTCAAGAATTCAACGAAGTATGAAGAGAAAACTGTTTTAGGACATTTACACGCATAAATTCACTGTGGTAAGACAGCTCACAGTGCCGCACAGTCGCTCGCTTGAATATGTCCCTCGTCTAATCTAACACCCTGTATTTGTATTTGGTGTATTTGGTATATTTGGTGTATGTGGGCCCGCGACCCCCATGAAGGGCGATATCGCCCACTACCTGCACCCGCTGGGAACCTCTACGTTTTATTATGCTATGTATGTAAGTATGTATTTATGTATGTAAAACATCAAACACCTAAAAATAACAACAATAGGTATAGTTCGCGACAGGTCGAGATGACATTCGGGTTATGAGCTTTTTGCAGAATAAAACCCGAATCAAAATTCGCAGGACCCGTAACGCAACAGAATAATGTAATTTAATAATTTTGTGGGCGATTTTAATTATTTATCGGGTCCTGCTAATTTTGATTCGGATTTTATTCTGCAAAAAGCTCATAACCCGAATGTCATCTCGACCTGTCGCGCACTATACATTTCAATTTGAATGAGTTGTAGAACAGAATAAATGCTGATAATATTATTCTGACCTGCCCCCCAAGACAACTGGCTTCGTCTACAAGCGTGTCTACAAAACGCTACGCTTAAATTTATGGAAATGACATTACAAGTCGATAAGTAGATCACGTGACTTATGTCATTTCCATACATGAAGCGTAGCGATTTGTAGAAACGCTTGTAGACAAAGCCACTTGGCTAGAGGGGGCTGTTGAAGTAATGTTCAGTGTTGAATGATGCCCGCTGTGTCGCCTATACCACTGATAATCCCCCACCTGTTGGGGAAAGGACAGGTATTACAGGTCATGTAACAAAAATATTTCAGAAGCTTAAAAAAATCTGACAAAAGACAGGTGTTCTTTCAAATAGAGTAAGAATACAGATTGTTAAATAATTGAAAAAATAATAATACAAGAACTTACATTTATAACTGCGCGCCATTGTTACAGTCCCAGCTCTTAGCCATCCCATATGTTATTTAAGTCGTTACGATAGTAAGCTTACAGTTGCCCTGAAAGTAACACATTAATAATAAAAAACTACAAAAACTTTAATGTTGGACGAATTATTACGACATGCAACATAAGTAAACTGGTCCATGAAGCCCCAGCCAGTACTCGTCTCACGCCCACACCCTTGTATTGTTGTGACAGGACAAAAATAAATAAATTGTGGCGGGTAAAATATAAAAAAGTATTGGAATTGCATTTTTTTATACCATTTAAGTTCATTCCCGATACCCATCCAAGCCCCCAAGTTTTAACTCGCACTCTTGAAACACCCTGTATATGAAAAAAACGTTGCGACCTTGCCGCGTGAATATAGCCTTAAGGGGCCATCCATTAATTACGTCACATGAATTTCATGATTTTTAGACCCCTCCCCCTTGTCACAGATGGTCACATTTGCGAGACCCCCCCTCTCCCCTTTACGTGTGACGTAATTAATGGATGGCCCCTAAGCAGTAAAAAATAAGATACAAATATTAATAAAACTTACAATCATTCAAATCTCCATTTCGTAGATCCTTTTCCACAATTCCATTTAGAAAAACATCGCTGTAAACGGCTCTCAAGTTTCCCTGTATTAAATAGCAGTCTATGTCACTCCAGCACTCATTACTTCAGCCAGAGAATATAACGCGTTGCGTGTGTTCCATAATGTTATTCATGTTTTATCTTCGAAGTCCATAGTAGGTCCAACTATGTACATTGTCCACAAACAAGGTTAAACTTGCCGGGTAAAATAAGTTATCCGATCAGTATCATAAAAGTGAGAAACCAGTGTTAAATTATTATTATCATCTGCAATCACTGATCGTTAAACGATCGGAGGTTCAGCAACGCTTGGCAAGGTCAGTCAGAGATGGGTGACCATTTAGTGGCATTTGAACTGAGCGTCTCCGTGCTTCGGAGGGCACGTTAAATTCGGTCCCGGTTGTCATCTAGGCAACAGTCGTTAAGCCATGTCAGAGGCCTTCGGGCGGCTTGAACGACTCTGACACGGTTGGCCATTAACCATACTATAAGAAGATTATTATCATCTCTAGTTAACGTTTCATGTATTTCAGTCGCTCTATGGTCTCCCTATCTCTTTATCTTCCGCAATGGAAATCTTAAAGACGGATACAATGTTTACTGTATTTTCCAGCGACAATGGTGATGTCTGCTCACGTTACGATGCTGTTACGAGAATGTACAATTTTTCTTTTCTATTGAATAGAGTGACCATTGACTTTCTTGCCGGCTCTTCTCAATTGAATCAGCATTACGAACCGGTGGGAAAAACTAAAATATTGATGTCGACGATTCATAAGTGCTTGAATGAAAATATGTTTACTGAAGATAATTGTTAACATTTAATCTCCCTTTGTTCTATGATACTTTTATACAAACGAAATAAAGAATAAATCAATGAGTATTTGGAGTGTTTATATCGGATAACTGAACGTGACGCTGGTTGAGCTGCACTCGAACGAAGTATTCTTATACTTGTCGATAACCCTCTTTAGTTGTTGCTGATTTGGAGCGCTGTCTAGTTCCTGCTGCAACGCGTCGCGTAGCATCTCATTCATCATAGGACCGTTTTTGTCCATGACCCGCAACGCCATCACTCGGCAGTAGGCCTCTATCGTGAGTCTCCTCGGCAGCGGCAATTCAGTAATTAGCCTCCTTTTCACCTTGAAGAACTTCGTTTTGGTAACTTTTTTCCTTCTAATCTCGCTCTTCATAGTGATTACTTTTCAAATGTTCATTTGGATGGGGCACTCCACGGAGTAGTGGGTGCGGGACTGGCGCACGGAGTGGGACTCGGTCACAGCCCACTCTTCGAGGTCTGGGATCGCCTGGGGCAGTCTGGGACCAAACAATATTTGAACATCAAACAAACCGCTCCGACCATCGCCTCTATTGCAACTGAATCGCTATAAGGCAATTCGCAAAGTCGCAATAAGACGTAATCCTACATGAGCAGTGCTAAAAGTGTATGTGAATTTGAATGGGCGTCACGCAAAAACGGCTTAACGGATTTGAATTAACTTAGATTTTCTGATGTAGCTTAGGATAGAATTAAATGTTGGATATTTTGCTTATAAGCTATGTTCCCGGCATTCTATGGTATCTTGCAAGTCGGGGCATAGCCGAGGTAAAGGCAACTTTGTTTGCTGGCAATACTTTGAGCGGCCCCTTAGTGGCGTCTATTTCCAACGCTAGGGTAACAACATCTCTTCGAAAATCACTCTCAGATGGATTATACCATGGACCAATTACTAAGGGGACTGGGTCTAAGCAACTCGGCCGAGTGGTCGGCCTAGTACTAACATCAACATAAGACGAAGCGAGTAGTGCAGATTTTTTTTTTTTTTTATGAATAGGCAAGCATTTGACTACGAACTCACCTGATGGTAAGTGACGATGTGGTCAACGATGGAGCATACTTGCCTAGACAGTACCTGTTCACTCTCGACTTGAAAACACCCAGATTGTAGTCCATGGGGAACAAAGACGCCGGCAAGGAGTTCCATTCCTTAGCAGTTCGCATGATGAAGGTAGAAGCAAAACGCTTGGTACGAACCGAAGGAATGTCTACAGTGTATGGATGTGTATGTGTATTTACCGGTACGGTAGATAGATGCCACGCATCTCGGGAAAATAACCACGCGTTGTATCATAGAGATATCTACTAAGAACGTCTCTTCTAATTAAAATCTCTATGGATTATACTCACAGTATGTCATCAGCGGTGAGAATAGTCATCTTGGAAGTGTTGGCCTGACGGTTTCAGTCAGGTGCGCGTGTCTCACCGACTTCTCGATACTCGCCGCGATTAGCTGTCCACGCCTGCGCTGTGGAAGAAAATAATTAACTTAGCCGTTTGTCGGTTCACTAAAATAATTATATTATTAATAATTTATGACTAATACTAATTTATTATTAATATACTAATTTATTATTAATTTGACGGGCCCGTTAGCGTGGTTGGCGCGGAGGCGCCTTTCACACTGCAGGTCGTAGGTTCGATTCCTACCCGGGACATGCATTTGTGTACATGAAAATGTCTGTATGTCCCGAGTCTGGGTGTATATGTATATTAAGTATGTATTTACAAATAAAATAGTAGTATATGTAGTGATATCAGTTATCTGGTTTCCATAGTACAAGCTCTGTTTAGTTTGGGATCAGGTAGCCGTGTGTACAAAATGTCCCAGGATATTATTATTATTAATTAGTAACTGCTATACTATAACCTGCTTAACAGTGTGATGCTTTTGGACGTTTAATATACCAAGCTACTGTTGATGTTGACTGTACATAGCTTAATCTAAATATATAAGAATCAAAGTCCTGATTGACTGACTGACTGACTGACTGACTGACTGACTGACTGACTGACTGACTGACTGACAGACAACGCACAGCCTAAACCGCTGATCGTAGAGACTTGAAATTTGGAGGGTGGGTTTGTCTTGATGTGTAGAGGTGTACTAAGAAAGGGTTTCTTGAAATTCAACCCCTAAGGGGGTAAAATAGGGGATGAAAGTTTGTATGGAAGTTCGTCATTTTTGAAGTTAGAATTATGAAAATTGCTGATTAGGTGTCTTTTGAAAAATAAAAAAATATGGGTTTCAGGGTTTTTGAAAATTCGACCCCTAAGGGGGTAAAATAGGGGATAAAAGTTTGTATGGAAGTTCCGTCATTTTTGAAGTTAGAATTACGTAAATTGGTGATGAGGTGTCTTTTCAAAAATAAAAAAGAGTAATTTCAGGGTTTTTGAAAATTCAACCCCTAAGGGGGTAAAATAGGGGAATGAAAGTTTGTGTTTAGATTTCTTTCGTGTTTTTGGAAATTCAACCCCTAAGGGTGCGTTTCGATTGAAGCGGAGCGGGGCGGAGCGGGGCCGAGCGGACCGTGAATTGGCCAATCACAGTGCTCGAAATCTCCACTCCGCATCAGTGGAAACAGTGTAAGCGGGGCGGAGCGGAGATGAGTGGACTTTCGAATAAAACAACTGAACACGCGGCCCCGAGCCGGACAGAGCGGAGTCGAGCAGGCTGTGGTGCCGAGTGGTGGGCACGAAGCGGAGCGGAGCGGAGAGGAGAGGAGCGGAGCGGAGCGGAGAGGAGCGGAGCGGAGCGGAGAGGAGCGGAGCGGAGTTGAGCGTACTTTCGAATAAAACCAATGAACACGTGGCCCCGAGCCGGACAGAACGGAGTCGAGCAGGCTGTGGTGCCGAGTGGTGGGCACGAAGCGGAGCTGTGCGGAACTGTGCGGAGCTGAGCGGCGCTGAGCGGAGCAGAGCGGAGCAGAGCGGAGCTGAGCGGAGCTGAGCGGAGCTGAGCGGAGCAGAGTGGAGAAAAGAGGAGCAGAGCGGAGCTGAGCGGAGCTGAGCGGAGCTGAGCGGAGCAGAGTGGAGAAAAGAGGAGCAAAGCGGAGCTGAGCGGAGCAGAGCGGAGCAGAGCGGAGCAGAGCGGAGCTGAGCCGAGCTGAGCGGAGCAGAGTGGAGAAAAGAGGAGCAGAGCGGAGCTGAGCGGAGCTGAGCGGAGCAGAGTGGAGAAAAGAGGAGCAGAGCGGAGCTGAGCGGAGCTGAGCGGAGCTGAGCGGAGCAGAGCGGAGCAGAGCGGAGCTGAGCGGAGCAGAGCGGAGGAGAGCGGAGCTGAGCGGCGCAGAGCGGAGCAGAGCGGAGCAGAGCGGAGCAGAGCGGAGCTGAGCGGACTTTCGAATACAATATATGAACACGCTGCCCCGCTCCACCCCGCTCCGCTTCGCCGCGTTCCGCCCCGCTCCGCTTCAATGGAAACATTTGCCACTTCTCACTGCTATTCTCCGCTCCACTCCGCCCAGCACCGCTCCGCTCCGCCCCGCTCCGCCCCGCTCCGCCCCGCTCTGCTCCGCCCCGCACCGCTTCAATGGAAACAGTTGCCACTTTTCACTGCTCTTCTCCGCTCCGCTCCGCCCCGCTCCGCTTCAATGGAAACGCAGCCTAAGGGGTGAAATGTGGAGTGAAAGTTTGTATAGGGGTGGTCGAGTTTTGTTATTTTGACGGGAAAGGGGAAAACGGGGTCAAGGGATGTTTTAATAAGTCATCCATATCTCGATATTGGTTATGATTGCTTATTTGAATTGATCAGACTGGGGTTTCAGCGTTTTTAATATTTTGAAGGAAAAGGGGAGAGCGGGGTCAGCGAATGTTTAGTCATCCATATCTCGAGATTGGTTATGATTGTTCATTTTAAATAATCAGACTGGGGTTTCAGCGTTTTTAATATTTTGAAGGAAAAGGGGAGAGCGGGGTCAGCGAATGTTTAGTCATCCATATCTCGAGATTGGTTATGATTGTTCATTTTAAATAATCAAACTGGGGTTTCAGCGTTTTTAATATTTTGAAGGAAAAGGGGAGAGCGGAGTCAGCGAATGTTTAGTCATCCATATCTCGAGATTGGTTATGATTGTTCATTTTAAATATTCAGACTGGAGTTTCAGCATTTTTAATATTTTGAAGGAAAAGGGGAGAGCGGGGTCAGCGAATGTTCAGTCATCCATATCTCGAGATTGGTTATGATTGTTCATTTTAAATAATCAGACTGGGGTTTCAGCGTTTTTAATATTTTGAAGGAAAAGGGGAGAGCGGGGTCAGCGAATGTTTAGTCATCCATATCTCGAAATTGGTTATAATTGTTCATTTTAAATAATCAGACTGGGGTTTCAGCGTTTTTAATATTTTGAAGGAAAAGGGGAGAGCGGGGTCAGCGAATGTTTAATCATCCATATCTCGAGATTGGTTATGATTGTTCATTTTAAATAATCAGACTGGGGTTTCAGCGTTTTCAATATTTTGAAGGAAAAGGGGAGAGCGGGGTCAGCGAATGTTTAGTCATCCATATCTCGAAATTGGTTATGATTGTTCATTTTAAATAATCAGACTGGGGTTTCATCGTTTTTAATATTTTGAAGGAAAAGGGGAGAGCGGGGTCAGCGAATTTTTAGTCATCCATATCTCGAAATGGGTTATGATTGTTCATTTTAAATAATCAGACTAGGGTTTCAGCGTTTTTAATATTTTGAAGGAAAAGGGGAGAGCGGGGTCAGCGAATGTTTAGTCATCCATATCTCGAAATTGGTTATGATTGTTCATTTTAAATAATCAGACTGGGGTTTCAGCGTTTTTAATATTTTGAAGGAAAAGGGGAGAGCGGGGTCAGCGAATGTTTAGTCATCCATATCTCGAGATTGGTTATGATTATTCATTTTAAATAATTGGGGTATAAGCTGAGCTGAATATGGTAGGTACTACTTCAGTTTGATCCCATAAAAAATCATTTCGTAAATCAACACCCAAAAGGGGGAAACTAAAGGTAGAAAAGTACGGCAGAAAAATATGTTTGTACCCGATTGACTTGAAACTTAGTATGCATAGGGTAGGTGAGGGAGGAAGGGGAAGACGTAAGGTAGGGGGAAGTGGAAGGGGGAGGGGAAAGGGAAAGGGAAATGGAGGGGGAGGGAGCAGAAGGAAGAGAGGGGAGGAAAAGGGGTGGAGAAGGGGAGGGGGATTTGGGATTTTGGCTCTATATACCTACCTACCAAAACACGCATTCACCGAATTAGGTACCGTGATAAAGTTTGTATGGCTCCAATAAAAATCGTGAAATAAAATTATTTTTATAAAAAAGCAAATACTGACTTAAAAAACCCTGGCGCACTAAAAAGTCTTAAGTCACTTGCCCGGTTTTTTTTATTTTGAAGTCTACGCGGACGAAGTCGCGGGCAAAAGCTAGTAGATAATATGTGACGAAATGATTCCTTATAGCACCATCGTCAGGAAAAGACGAATTGTATGGGCAACCCTTGACGCGGTAAAAAATATTTTTGAATTATTATTTTTTAACGTTTTTTAATGATTATTATAAAAGCATCAGAAGCGATTCAGTATTTCATCAAAATATCTGATTACTTTCAGAATAAATCTCAAAGTTACTAAGGAAGGATAATGTGCATAAGAATTTCAACCTTATATTTTTATAATTGCCGCACCTAATGAGCTCTATGATGGGTCGCGATATTTTATTGGTTGTGCAAAACATGGAATTACAATGTCTATGGTGCATAACTGTTGGCTAACTACGGCGCAGGTGCAATCACGCGCATGTCATAAAGCACCCTGGATAGCTGCATCGATCCAATTTGTGGAGACGAACTAGGTACGAACTAGCCTAGACGTTCCCTTTGCACATGCGCAGTAGATTTGATGCACTTATAGAATACGACACTACACTAGAAATTATAATTCTATTTTTCATCACTCATACGCGGAAAGTAGGTCTGAAGGTACCTGAAGAGCCGACAGAAGGTGATACTTTTCAGATCGGGCAAAATCGTGTTTCTGGAAACGATTTTGCCTGTTCTGTCAATGATTATGTCAAATTAAAAAAAATACGAGTTCTATTTTCTATTATCTATTGAACCGATTGAACCATGTTCCAACCAAAGACAAGATAATAATTCCTACCTTCTGTTTTTCTGGGTTTAACACCCATATTCTAAGTCGGTCACTCAAAAAAAAAACAAAATAACGGGTAAGCGGCGATCCGATCTTCATTTGTTTTTTCGAGTTGTAGAAGTATAAGCTCACTCATTTTTTCTTTCGCTACTTAATTTATATTTTTATTTTTACTTTCCTTGTATTCGTAATGAAAAGCACAGTGTTTACCTCGGGTTAAAGTAAACACCCATATTCTAAGGTCTTGGTCCCTCGAACTATTAGCGCCCGTCTCGGGACCAAGTAATAAGTTACTTTTCCCCTCGGATAACAATGTACTATTATTTTACACAGCACTAAGTACACTTTTGATTTACTACTCGATCAAGCCAACTAGGCACTGGAGTATAAATATCAGATGATAAATAAGTCAATGATTCCGCGGTCACTCCACAGCGCAGTGAGCCTGGGCCAATGCCTGGGCACTCCCGTGACAGTAGCTCCCACTACATTGTGGACGGACCTCGGAATCATTGACTTATTATTATTTGATATTTATACCCGAGTGTCTAGTTGGCTTGGTGGATTAGTAGTAGATAAATTAACTGTAAACTAACAGCAAGACTAGTTTTGGAATATCAATTCCCACAGACGAAAAGCACAACTTCGCCGGGTTATCCTTAATATCCAACTGACTCAGCAAGGATGGTTTGGTCTGGATTTATTGATTCAAATAACGCGCATGTCATAACGAGACCTAGATATCCTGGGATACCTGTATCGATCGCTACCTGATTGGCTGTCTCCCTCCGATACTAGGTAACCTAAGAGAGGGCGTGAACGCGGGAACGGTGCGGCAGAGGGGACTAAGCTCCGACCTTTTAACGCAATCAAAAGCATCCACTGGCATTTATCTTATAACTTTGGGAAGGCTATTTCTTGACTGATACGAAAATATTTTCTTTATGATGTATTTTTCACGACTCCTTTCAATACAATTCAAATTCACTCGAATGGTAATACAAATTCTACCCAAGATATATTAGCTTAGGCAGTGCCTAGGTACGAACTAGCCATGGACCTCTTCCTGCACATGCACTATAAATGCACTTCTAATTATGTTTATTGTTATACTTTTTGTTTGTACCTAATTGCCCGTTTTACTAATAAACGTTTCAATTAAAAAACTCTAAAAAGGAAAAAAGAATTCAGAAATATTGTCCTTTTACGTTTACTATAAATAGAATATTTTCATTCAAGCGTCGTTGTTGTCATTGTAAGTTGTATATTTTCGACTTTACTACTATTTTATGTACTTATTTATTTTGTGTACCATATGTGTAGAGGCTATAGAGGGATAAGAAGAAGGGCCACCGCAGACATGCTACTTTTTGCATCGGCGATCGGCGATTTAGTCGGTTTTAACATCGGAGCAGTCGCTGCGTCCGAACGCAGAGAGCCGCCAAATCGCGATGCAGCATCGATACAGTCGCAAAATCGCCGATCGCCGATGCAAAAAGTAGCATGTCTGCGGTGAACCTAAAAAAACAAGAATTTAAACACAAATAAGTAATTGACAGAAAATTCGCAACTCGCAAATCATTAACACAGATTGTATTTCATAATATTAGTTGCCTACCCAATACACAACGGCAAACAATGTCACATACCTACTTTATAGCTTGGAGCACTCGAATTTATTCAATTTAATTATGCATATCACCAAGTACACATAAGTAGATAATAACTATAACTAATTTAGACCAGCTTTTAAATAAAAATCACACAAAAGACGAAAAGCACAACTTCACCGTGTCGTGTTCAATATCCAACTGATAGAACCAGAACAAGGACGTTTGATCTGGAATATTTATGTATTCAAATAACGCGCATGTCATAAGGTACCCTGGATATCCTGGGATACCTGTATCGATCGCTACCTGATTGGCTATCTCTCTCTGATACCTAGGCAACCTAAGAGTGGGCGTGGGCGGGGATCGGCGGAGGGCAGTAACCCCGCCTGTCTGACGCAATATAATACATCCACTGACATATGTAATAATTATGTTTGATTTAAGGCTATTTCTGGACTGATAAAAAAATTATTACGTTAAGTTATTAATTAACGTAAATTTACGTAATTTTTTTTTAATTTAATTGAGTTATTTCATTTTTATAAATTTTATTTATTTATTTCTGTTTTTATTAAATTTATTTAATTTTTCACGACTGAATAGCGAATTTTGGAAACGATTAATTATTTATTTTCATGTTTAACTAGCTTTTGCCCTCGACTTCGTCCAGGCATTTGTCCCACGGTAACATACTATCGGGATAAAATGTAGCCTTTGTGCTATTCCAGACTTTAATCTATCTCTGTGCCAAATTTCATCAGCCGTTCTGGCGTGAAAGAGTAACAAACATCCATCCATCCATCCACCCATGCATCCAAACTTTCGCGCGACTTTGATACTGCGATCGAACGCAGAGAGTCGCCAAAACGCGATGCAGCATCGATGCAGTAGCAAAATCGCCGATCGCCAATGCTAAAAGTAGCAAGTCTGCGGAGGCCCTAACTATTGGCTAACTACGGCGTAGGTGCAACCACGCGCATGTCACAAAGCGCCCTGGATAGCTGCATCGATCCAAGCTGTCTAGATGACCTGGGACACCTAGGTACCGACTGGTCTCGGCGTTCCGTCTGCACATGCGCAGTAGATGCGATGCACTCCATGCACTTATACCTACAATACGACTCACTTTAATTTGAAAACGATTTAAAGCAAAAGAACTTAAAATTGTGTGTTCTATGTCCTATCAAAGAATTTAATTTATGCACAAAAACATACATCGACATGGATTTACTGTTTTATATAATATAATATTTGTATAAGTAATATGTTTTAATAAGATATGGCAAATAATTCAATTTAATTTTGCACGTACACCTTTAATTTAGTGTAAAAAACAACCGTAAAAAACTTTTTGCATTATTTTTGTTAAATTTTCTCTGTCATTTATTGATGTTTTATTAGGGATTAGCGAATGATTTGACTATACTCAATGCTTTTCTACTCGATAATAGATGGCGTGGTAGCAAACATTTTTTTATTCGATAACAGATGGCGTTGTTGCAAAAAAAAATATAAACCAGCAAAACTTATAAATTTCAAATTGTTTGCAGGTACCAAAGCAATATCTAATACCTACATTTTGGTACGGATCCCTTTATGTGCGAGTCCGACACGCACTTGGGCCGGTTTTTTTGTTAATTTACGTATAATTATTATGTGCTTGAATACGTCCCTCGTCTAACATAACATCCTGTATATGTGGGCCATACGTACCTTCCTCCGTGCTCGAAGATGCAAATTAATGTTGCACACCACTAAATTAACTTTAAGTCAGTAGATAAATAAAAGTTATAAGCACAACGTCACCGTGTTGCGCTTAGTATCCAACTGGAACCTAATATGGGATGGTTCAATCTGGAAGAGTTATCGATTAAAATTACGCGCATGTCATAACGAGGCCCAGGATACCTGTATCGATCCGCCGACTGGCCATCTAGGGTACCTAGGAACCTGTGCGGGCGCGGGGCGCGGGGCGCGGGGCGCGGGTCGCAGGGCGAGAGCCGAGAGGCGAGGGGCGTGTTGCGCGGGCTTTACCGTGCGTTTCCACTGCGCAATAACATGTTGTCACAACATATTGTTGTCTCTATTTAATGACAGCAAAAAAATAGAGACAGCAATATGTTGTGTCAACATGTTTTTGTGCAGTGGAAACGCATGGTAAGGCAGACAAAGGCAGGGCACGTTGGGGTCTGGGGGAAGGGGGATATTTTTTAGGCCTACTTTTCTTGAATTATTACTAAAATTAAGATGTGGGTGAGACTAACACTTTTATTTTTCAGTTTCTTTTTCAGTTATTTATAGGTGAATATTGTTATTTTATTTGTTCGACTAAGGTAAAAACACACAGAAAATAAATAATTAGGCACTTAATGCTCGCATAGCAAATTTTATTACAATCACAACATTAAGACAAGTCAATTTAAATGATTTTCAAAAACATTCGCATTTCAATTCGCATCGTAGATAATGATGCCTTAAAATAAAGAAATACAACCGGCCAAGTGCGTGTAGGACTCGCACTTAAAGGGTTCCGTACCACCGTAGAATATAAACATTTTTTTACTACAGTACTATCATGTTTATAACAAGTATCATCATTAAGGGCCATAACACACCGGGTAGCCATGGCGACGTCGCCAGCCCGACGCTAGGTGTGTTGTTACCTGTCATACATTTCAATACGAATTAGTTGGCTACGGTGGCTGGCGACGTCGCAATGGCTACCCAGTGTGTTATGGCCCTAAGGGTGCATTTCCACTGCTCGAAATCTCCACTCCGCTCTTGGCCCATCACAGTCCGCTCCGCCCAGCTCCGTATCAAAGGAAACGCACCCTAAACCTCTATAATAATAGCTGCTGACATCCTTTATAACATAACACAAACATAAGCTCACACTTACCTTCTTGAATTAGTAGGACTCCTGGATTGCTGATTCTCCTAGAGCTTCTGAAGTCCTCAGCTAATACCTATGCCTGTAAAAAATAAGTCATTTAAAATCATAGATTTACTAGATACCGCCCTACTAAGAAAAATCATTTCCAGAAATGAGGCAACTTATTTTCGACGCGGCCTGTCAGTTTCATACAATGGTTGCTGTCAGATGTACTGAAGTACTAAAAAATTTGAGCATTATCAGTTGCCGCATTTTATTAGTGCGCATGCTCCATCTAGTTGGAGCGCCGCGGAAACTAAAATTAATCTATGTTTAAAATACTACATTAAACTTTATATATAAAACAAGTAGCAAAGAATAATAATGATTATTACCTTCGTTATAATAATAATAGTTAATAAAATGTTCCTTGCAAGCTGCAAAGAACACTCTCAGCGAGCTTAGGCCTAGGCCTTCTACTTCTTGGGGAATCCAAACATAATGTTTCGCCGCTTCTTGTGCAAATTTATTTAAGTACATTATAGTAGGTACCATGGACCAGTTACTAAGGGGACTGGCCCTAAGCAAGTCGGCCGAGTGGTCGGCCTAGTACTAACATCGACATAAAACGAAGCGAGTAGTTCAACTATTCACCGGTAAATAGTAAAATGAAAATGAAAAAACAATGACCACGTTTTGTTTCATACAAATATCTAATAAGGGAACCTCTTTCTTTAGTCTTTACTCTGTGGTAGGTACCACCAACACATTTAGAGCCTGGCGGCATTGTGAATAAAAACCGCGCGGTTTTTTTTCCGCAATTCTGTAACCCAGGCAGGAATCATAATGAAAGTATCCGTATCCGCACTTGCGGTTTTAAAACCGCGCAATTTGACAAGGTGCGGTGCGGTAAATAAATCGCGCTAGTCCTTAAAAACCCAACAAAGGCCGGCAACAACAACACAACGTCAGTTTTTTGTTTGAAGCTTCGCTTTCGCATTTAGCCGTTGTCAAGTAAAATATAATAAGGTAAAAAAACCAGTCAAGTGCGTATCGGACTCGCACATAAAGGGTTCAGTACCACCGTAGAATAAAAACGTCAAAAATATCAAGTTTCTTGCATGGGGACCTCCTTTATTTTAAAATTTTATTTAAGCTTTAGTATTTGTTGTTGTAGCAGCAAATACACATTCTGTGAAAATTGCAAGTCTCTATCTATTACGGTACGTGAGATACAGCCCGCTGACAGACTGACAGACGGACAGCGTATGCTTAGTTATAATAGGGTCACGTTGGCACCCTTTGGGTACGGAACCCTAAAAAACTGACTTTTGCTTACTTTAGATGTCGCTACTGTTGGGTGTCCCATAAAGATGGCAATAAGCCAATATGTCAATATTCAATGATGTCAATGATGTCAATATTCTCCATAGTTATTTTATCCTAATGCCCTCTTACCTTAGACCATCTAACTAGGGACCCGGTACGCGCATAATTCCACGAACAAAATGTTCTGTCAATTCTTGGGGGAGGGGAGGTAACCACTACATTAAAATTGACGCACACTTACTCAAAACATTTTGTGTCATTGTATGCTGCGTTCCATTCACCGTAATTTTTGTTATTTTCGTCCACAAAAAGTGTTAAAAACGATAATAATGATCACTTTCAGTACAAGTTGGTGCGAGTGGAACGTGATTTGTGGACAAAAATAACGAAAATAACAAAATTAACAGTGAATGGAACGCACCAATAAACGCACACGTAAAGAAATGTGCAACACTAGTATATTTTACGCACACTAAAAGATCTAATACGTCAACATACAAAATTTTACTACCGTAGGACCATCGGTGTAATAGGGTGAATACCACTATCGATATTTCTAATTAGCTATATCGATAGTTTCATATACTCATTATTACATTTATAGCTGTCATTATAATCTACTGAATTATCTCTACTGAAACAGCTGAACAAGAAATAATGAGTAACTCACGAGGCGTAAATATTCAACGGAAACAAGATGATTCCGGGTACATCCCAATTCAGTTCCTTGAAAATGAGATTATCTAAAAAATAAGTACCTAATGTTCCCAAATAAGCTGTTTCATCCCCCCCACTCCCACTCGACCAGCGCCATCTGCTGCCACTGGCCTGGCTGATATCTTTTGTTAGGTAGGTACGTATAAACGTAATAGGTATTATTATACTAATGTCATCATCATCATCATTTCAGCCAAAAGACGTCCACTGTTGGACATAGGCCTCTCCCAAGGTTTATTATACACTATATATATTATATTTTTATCGATACCGGTCTGCAACCATAAATAAACACTACTACAACACTGTTCAAATCAAAAAGTATATATGTCGAGATTAATTCTTGCAACATTGACTAATACGACTGAATAATTTTGATACTTGATTTATTATTTTCCATATTATTTATTATTCATAATGCAAGCGCAAGCACTTTTAAGTTTTCTTTGATGTTGGTCAATAAGATAATATTTGTTATACATATATTTATGCCATATGTGATTCATCGCCTCAGTAGCAGACGCTGCCTGCTTCTGGGTCATATGGACCCGGAGCAGTGTCAGGTTCGATTCCGTTTATCAAGATCAAGAATTTATCGAGATCGTATTTATCTGAATTGTTTCGATAGTGGGTGTTTTTGTTTCAACATGAGTTAGTTATTTTTTTTTGTATTTTAGGAAAATAAAACAAACATATCATAGCTACTGCGTTTTTTAATTATTTTTTTATTTTAATCTTGGTCTAAATATTCCACTCCTGATAAATCCATATATTGGCGTGGGCCTGCCGCTGCCACATCAACTCATCATCATCAGTCTCCACAGCATTGCTGTCATCTTGAAGATTTATTATTAATCGATTAATGTCATCGTAAAGAGCAATTTTCGACTATTCTTACCTGAAAAATAAAATAATTCAATAAAAGATAATTTCTTTAATGCTTTAAGATTATTTGTTTATTTAGTAATTAAGTAACGATGTTAACTGACAAGCAAACATAGAAAAATAAAGCAACCTTAGTTTATGTATTGGTCGAGATGAAAGCAACACATAAAAATAATGCGCAAGTATCAAGTGTATTCAATCGAATGTACCTCTAAGCGATCAATGTATATTTACTGAAAAACCTGTAAACTGAAGCTTTGAGCCTGCCTTTGTATACAATAAACACATTATTTAACTTAAAAACTGTATAATAAACTGCTTATATACCTATAATATCAGCGGTTCTTTGGTAAACATGGTCGAGTACTGACAAAATATTTTGCACCTCAAATTCCGCGAGACACCGCCTGTAAACTTTGTGAATCACCTCTCTTGTTGAATTACTAATGATTTATTCATTGTAAATCGTTTTTAACGTTCTGCGACTGGTTTATCACCGCGTAATTCAGTATTTATCCGTTTGTTTACAAAGTTCAAATACTTGACAATTATTTGACAAATAAAAAATACAGTTGCCAGGGTAGAAAAGATTCGTCTATGGTCACAGTAGACTATTCGATTAATTCGTACTCGATTAATTGTATCGATAATGTTTTCGATTCTTATGACATTTAATATTTTTAATGAATTTAATAGAAAAATTGCATTAATTACATCAAAAATACTTACATATGAAATGTTACCCCATCTTTTTGTATATTACTATTTTTTGTAATTTCTTTGCACACGTTTAATGGGACAATTCGGCATTTTTCACGGAGCACCTTACACCGCGAAAACGATACTTACTCTGATCAAATCGATTTCGAAAACAGTTTTTATATACGTGTCAGAGATTGTTGGTCCTGTACCTATAGAAAAAAGCTAGAGGGGAAGATCATGCGAAGCGCATCCTGAGCTAATACATCCATGCCTCTTACCATTCATAGTATTTTTGTAAGCAAACTAAATTAGTAATAATTCCATAATATGACACGTTGTGAAGCCGTTGTTAGCGGAAATATGATGAGCCATTTATTCCCCAATTAGGTATACAAATAAGTTAAAAAAGAAATACTGTGGTAAAATTCCGTTTGAACGAAAAAATAGTAGAATAGTAATATCATATTATTTTTAAATTGTATGCCAACACGATTAATGTAAGTAAAAGGGACCATGGTAGACAACACAACACTGAATCATGAAAATAAGTAGTATATAGACAAGATTCAAGAAAGGCGGAGAGTTTTTGGCGGGAAGTGGAAAAGTGATGTCATTTTTGTTTTAGTTTACAAATCTTGTGTTTCTTGGAATTATAACCAAGGATTATACGTGATTATACGTATAAGTGCTTGATACATAATAACACTTACAAATTATGTTTTATTTGAATGAAACTGGCTTAATGGGAAAGGGAAGTCGAAATAAAAAAAAAATGGAAATAAGTTAGGCGGGAATTTTAATTTCGTGTTGTATTTCCGAGCGAAAGTAAGAGAAAGATAAAGATGCAAGATTTGAAATGGTTGCAATTTGTGCTGTGCAAAAAGGGATAGAGATAGAGAGTTAGTTCAACCATCGTTAGGTACTTACGACAACTGAATGAGATTAAATAATTTTTCATTTTGCTTTGCTTGCAAAATTAAATAGTGTGGGAGTCTACCTCCAATTATTTGGATATTTAGATTCCCAAGTTTCTTTGGAACTTTTGAGTGGCTTGTAAGAATTAGAAGCAAAAATGGCAGATGCTGCGAAAGCAAAAATTGAAAACTTGCACAAACTAAAGTTTTACCGGAAAAAAAATAACTGGAAGCTGGCCCCAGAAAAGGAGGCAGAGGAAAAGAAGATGTGAGTGTTAACAAAATACAAAAACAGTAGAAAATTACAACCATCTTTATAGGTACCCGCCATACCGTAGCACTGTTTCATAGGCATCATAGGTACTTATCAGAAACAAGCATTAATCTATTCTACCTAAGTAGTAAAGTTAGTAGGTACCTCAGATAAGTAGGCTACCTACTTTAATACAGCAAGCCAGAGGCCAAAGGTTGATGTCAGGAGCTCTTAGAGGACCCTCAGTTGATGACTTGTTGAAGTGTGAGTAACTCTTGTGGGTGCTGGAGCCCTGGAGCCCCGAGCACCTGCCCAAGCAGCTTCTTGTTTGATCCTACTCATCACAATCATTGGATTGCTATGTATTTATATTTACCAATGTTACAAGTAGTAGCAGAAAAACTGTTTATTAGCAACAAACAACTTTTTTTCTTATTCTATGGGGATGTCTCACCCCTGGGCAAAGACCTCCCTTTTCTCCACCACCCCACTCTGTCCAGGACAATATTCAGCTACAACAACACATACACAACACACAAACTAGGGCTTGGGCTTGGGCTACCAATCAGAAGGTTCGATCCCCGGTGGGGCATGCACCAATGGATGAATGATCTATGTGCATAATTTACAGTTAGCTTACGGTGAGAGAAAACATTGTGAGGAAACCTACCTATCCCTCGGGATTAGGTAATAGTCAGCTCCTGTATACACGGCGACAAGGTTCACCACCTGTCACATTGGGTTCTGACTATCTGGTGATACGTGGGCTTTGAGTTGACTTAATACCTCCACAATGTGGTGGTGTATGGCCACTCAAGTCTCTGACTACCCCCGAATGGGGATTAAAGTCATGACGTTATATTTTATATTCATTTTATTTATAACAACTCTATAATTTAAAAAATGCAAACTCCAATTTAATTTTATGTGTCTAATAGGTCTTGGCACAGCATATTGCTGCCGTCAACTTCAACATTGATTTTCAGACAAGGCTTTACATACCTACCTCACAGACGATGGGAAGTAGGTATATACTATACATATTACATACATACATATACTCACGCCTGTATCCCACAGGGGTAGGCAGAGGCTATTGACTGCTACATGCTACAATTTTGACACACCTCTTTTGCTTCATCCACATTCATACACTGCACTGAGGGTGCATGAGAAGATGTATGAATGTGGATGATGCACTGAGGGTGCTACGGACTTGACCTTTCTGGTGTAGATACTTTATACAACTAAATTCACATACTTTAAGATTTTAAGGCTCCTCAGGCCTTTAAAGACCCTTATAGGATTGTCTAGTCCAGTGGATCCCAACAGCCTTGCAGGCTTAAGTACAGATAATATACAACTATAATTCCATATATGGTATAACTATTATAGGAGAGGCTCGGATAATTTTTAGGGTTCCGTACCCAAAGGGTGCCAACGGGACCCTATTACTAAGCCTACGCTGTCCGTCTGTCTGTCTGTCTGTCCGTCCGTCTGTCTGTCAGCGGGCTGTATCTCACGAACCGTAAAAGCTAGAGGCTTAAAATTTTCACAGAATGTGTATTTCTGTTGCCGCTACAACAACAAATACTAAAATTATAAAAAAGTTTAAAAATAAAGGGGTCCCCATACAATAAACTCGATATTTTTGACGTTTTTATTTATAACTCATAAATTAAACTTTAAACTATATATAAAGGGAAAACTAATATTTTAACCATTAGTGATCATTATAATAGCTTTTACATAAATTGTTGAAAAAAAATATCGTAAAACTACATTGTTTTTACCAATTATTTAACTTTTAAGCGACTGTGGCGCCATCTAGTCGCATATGTGTAAACTAACATTTTCACAGAATGAATTTCAATAAAATTTAATATAATTTATACGGTGTTTGGTACGGAACCCTCTATGTGCGAGTCCGACACGCATTTGGCCGGTTTTTTTTCCTTATCCTTTGAGACTGCAGTTGCAACATCTTACAATTATGAATAGATTTAAGTCATAGATTTTTTTAATTATTTTTTAAAACAGCCTCCCCCCAGTGCCCCATGCACATAAAGTAATAGGTTCTAAAATAATACATTAATCCCATCCAACTAATCCCACTAATATTATAAATGTGAAAGTTTAGATGGATGGATGGATGTTTGTTTGTTACTCAATCACGTCAGAATGGATCTGGATGAAATTTGGCACAGAGATAGATTATAGTCTGGAATAGCACATAGGCTACTTTTTTTTATTCTGCGCGGACGATATCGCGGCCGGAAGCTAGTGTTATATAAAATAAAATTGGGACACCTAAAGTTGTTTAAATCTCATACAATGCTTTTTCATTATACTTACTGGAGTCTCGCGATATTATTTATTTGTAATTGTTTGTAAAATGTATATTCATTTCCAGGGTGATGCCAAATGATGAAACGGAGGGACAAACAGACGAAGACAAGAAAGAAGAGGAAATGAATGTAACGATGGAAATGTTAGAAACGTTACATTCATGTTCACTACACTTTGATGACATGCAAGTGATGCAAGGTGAGTACAATAATGACAACTATGAGGGCAAGAAATTTTCAGGATGTCACTACACTTTGATGACATGCAAGTGATGCAAGGTGAGTACAATAATGACAACTATGAGGGCAAGAAATTTTCAGGATGTCACACGTAAAAGGGGGGGAGGGCGTCGACGAAATGTGACAATGTGTGACAAGGGGGTAGGAGGGGTCCTAAGTTTTGTGACGTCACATCTAAAATTCGAATAAGTATATCTAAGTATCAAAACTGAAATTTTGAAAATTTCTTTAAATTGTAAAAAATATATGGCGTCACACAGGGAGGGGGGAGTCTCGCAAATGTGACCAGCAGTGGCAAGGGGGGGGAGGGGTCTAAAAATAATGAAATTCGTGTGACGTAATTTATGGATGGTCCCTTACTACTCCACCAAGCCAACTAGGAACCTGTCAAATATGACGTCACCCGCATAAAAAGGCGGGTGTGCGGGAGGTGTGGCGGGCGGGAAGCCGCAGGCGGTGGCGGGTGCGGGCGGGGAAGTCTCATTCCATCCGAGTTCCTAGTTGGCTTGGTCACTACTGTGCTTGGTGGAGTATGTGTCAGTTTCCTTCTTTAACTTTATCTCGAGGTTTTTTTTATTATTTTATACGTTATCGTGAGGTTGGAAAGACACTGATTTGACAATATCACTTGTGCCCACGGTGCGTGATACCGCGGACCAGCCCGCTGTCGCACCATCGGAAGAGTATCGTCCGTGGTAGCAGACACGTCCGTCGCGGTGCGTCCGATCCGCGGCGAGTAACTTCGAAGTTGCGGTGCGAGCTCGTGCGAGGTGGTGCGTGGTCGTTCGCATAAACAGACGAGCATATTAAAAATACCACAAGAGCTGCAGCGATACTTTCTCTTTCACTATGCATTTTGGAATTATTGTGGCTTTTAAGTATATAATATAATATTGCGAAATCCATAGTTCTACTGACTCTCCCGGCCTATTTGGCTGTCACAACCCACTACACCTGCAGCTGCTGGCCGTCAACATATCGGACTACGTCAGCAGCGACGACCAGTGTCGATGTGTGTGTTTGCCTTAAATCTATGTGCTTGACGTCAAGCCGCTTTCGTCGCCGAGTCGCTTTAGGGCTATATCGCACGGGGACACCAGTGGGACCGCAACCAGTCGCTCCACCAACAAAATGTATAGAGCTGGATATCGCACCAGAAGAGCTAGACAAGTGGCTGACGTCTACAAATTCGCTACGCTTCATCTATGGAAATGACATAAGTGACGTGATCTCAAGCGTGTGCGTGATCTTCATAGCAACTTGTTGTTGATTTACATAGCGACGTTTGACATTTCCATACATTGTGAAGTTTGTTCTTTTCTATTCGATTAGCGTTCATGCCACTTGGCTAGCCCCTCTGGTGTCCGCTTAGTAGCGCAACTAATTCGGTGTCGGTTATCGAATCACGCGCTGCTGGCACAACTATGATTGCCTCGTGCGATATCGCACTTATAGTCTGATTTTTAATTAGACGAAGTGGGCTGACAGGTTCTTGTGTCACTTTTCAATATAAATAGAACAAATAAGATTCAAATTAGACATTTTCAGCTGTCAGTTGGCTTCGTCTAATTAAAAATTAGACTATAGGCGTAGTTGTTTGCAGAAGCATGGTGTGCGCCGTGCGGCGTTAACATCGATGCGTGGTGGCAGCCTGCGCCGGCGCCGGCGCCGTTCCCGCGGCCCCCCCCGCCGCCCCCGCCGGCGCGCCCGCACAGCTACACGACCCGCCTCCCCGCGCCCCTCGTCTACACCCTGCGCAACAAGCCGCACCCGCAGGTATCGCCCATCACGCCAGTAGCGCCACCGAACCTGCCTTGGCCTAGAGCCTGCTATCGACGTCCAATTTTCTTCTCCAACACTTCCAATAGTTAGTTCTTGGGGCTTACCACAAACTCTTATCGCGATTCAATTACAGGAACGCTTTAACGTTTCAGCGACTTTTTGTGCAATGACGTACCTTATTGTCATGACAATAAGAAACGTCATTGCACAAATGGCCGCTGAAACGTTTAAACAAAACTGCTATGAGAGGTGGTGGTAAGCCCCCTTATAGGTATAATGACTGTGTTCTTAATAGTTAGTTCTTATAGATATAATGACTGTTCTTAATAGTTAGGTAACATTTTTATTTCTTATCTCAAAGATCAGGCAAGTAGGCACTATGTGTTTGGGAGGATTTTTTAGATTCGTGGATTATAGATGGGGAGGCGAGCGTGCAATTCGTGGATTTGCACGAGCGTCGTCCAAACCTAGTAGATTCGGTAGATGACATGATAGGAAGAATACATTGTTCTAGATGTTTCCACTTTCACCAGTGGGGGAAGCTTATACATTTTTTTTTTTTTTTTTTGTATAAAAAGTAATGACATAAAAATACTCAAGCGTGTCAGATACTGATACTTTTCATGCTCCAACATGATAAATTGAAAAAAAGAAAATTACTTGAGCGCGTCAGAATTTGTAAGCATCTATAGGCTACGGTAACTGCTTAAAATCAGGCGGGCCGTACGTATTTTTGCCACCGCAGTACTATATAAAAAAAAAAACTGAGGGGGTGAAAAAGTGAAACTTCCAGATGCTCCCATTTCTTAGACTGACGATCAAATTAGCAAAATTGACACTTTTGACACTTCTTAGCGACTGACGAGTTCGAGTATTTTAAGATGGTCTATTTATTTTTTTAGCTCCCCCGAGCAAACCCACCAATATTAAGGGCTCATAATTTTTTGAGGTTCTTATCAATATGTAAGCTATCTCCCTTATCTTAATCTGACGCGCTCGTGCAAATCCAGAAACCCCTTCTACGGCTCCCCATCTATTAGAATAAGTCGACTCATGGAATCATGGTGAATGATGGACTATTATTATTTATTTATGAAATCAGTAGGTACCTAGCTAGGTACTATGCAGGGTTGCTTGAATTTTGTAGCGAGAGTTAATTCTATGCTTGCTTTGAACGTTTTACTGCACTAGCTGCTTGAGTAATGTAGGTACTGCTGTTATCTATTGGTCTAAGATACCTTGAAGAAGTATCTACCCCCGTATGTTATTTGATTTTGACCAATATTATACAGCGTGTTAAGAAAACCCTGTCCGACCCGAAAACGTATTGTTGGGTTTCGAGATAAGATTCTATTTTTGTAAAAAAAAAAAAAATATCCTAGTATGCGTCCCACTGCTGGGCAAGGGCCTCCCCTTTTTTTTGGAAATCAATTACCCCGTTTACATAATATATTTTTTTCATAAAATGACGTCACTACATACTTTTTAGTCAGAGGTGCCGCCACACGATTTCACATAGTTACTGCCGGTAACGGTGTTGTCATATTTTTAAATTTTGAGAGAAAAAGGCAAACAAAATTGGCATTTTAAATGTTCATTAATATGTTTACTATCATGAATATTTTTTTATTTTTTTCATTTGGTCATGTGATTGGGAATCCTAAATACCGGTTTCGGCTCGGACAGGGTTTTCTTAACATATTGTATGTTAGATAATATTATTATGTAGATTGATAAATCGCACATGGGTTGCCTAGCTAAATTTGGGGCCAATACTGTTAAATAACATTTACTAAAATGAACTTAAAGTTTTTTTGTTTAGTAGTTATAGTTTTTCTACAAAAGTTAATTTTAGTTAATGTTATTTAACAGTATTGGCCCCTGATTAAGCTAGGCAACCCATGTGCGATTTATCGAATCTACATATTATTATCTAAGGGCTTCCGCAGACTAGCTACTTTTAGCATCGGCAACCGGCGATTTTGTGACGTATCGATGCTGCGTCGCGTTTCTTCGCGCTCGAAAAACGCGACGCAGCATCGATACGTCACAAAATCGCCGGTCGCCGATGCTAAAAGTAGCTAGTCTGTGGAGGCCCTAACATATAATCTTGGTGAAAATCAAATAACACTCAAGGTAGATACTTCCTTAACGTATCTCGTACTATATTCACATGTAAATACACTGGACCGCAAAGAAAACGGGTCGGTTAGAATATCTTCAAAAGTACCTGACCTAGCTTTATGAAATAAACACTAAATTAAAGAATATTTTAATGTGCTTAAATGAAAATAAAAAAACCAGCCAAGTGCGTATCGGACTCGCACATAAAGGGTTCCGTACCACCGTAGAATATAAACGTCAAAATATAAAATCTCTATTTTTAAATTTAATAGAATTTTTACTATTTGTTGTTGTTACAGAAATACATATTCTGTGAAAATTTTAACTCTCTACCTATTACGGGTCGTGAGATACAGCCCGCTGACAGACTGACGGACGAACGGACAGACGGACAGCGTAGGCTTAGTAATAGGGTCCCGTTGGCACCCTTTGGGTAAAATAAATAAAATGTTATTGAAGATTTTCTAACCGACCCTTTTTCTTTGCGGTTCAGTGTAGTAAATAAAAATCTTAACTGGATTAAGCAAATGTTATGAAGCCATGGAGCTGCCTAAAAATATAATTTTACACGTTTAGTACATCGACGTTGTGGAGGACTACGAGGAGTTTGAACGCGGCGCCGCCCTCACGCGACACTCGTCGGAATATAACCTCGTGCGGTACTAGCGGTCTGCGAGCGCGGCCCTAGTCCAAAGATCTATACAGAAGATAAGAGGGCCTACTCTTTTACAAACGAAAACGAAATTTCGGACGAAAATCGCGTATTTCCTACTGCGTTTCTCATTGATTCCGACATTTCTTACGAACGAAAATTGTTTGACGTCTTCATCTTCGTCGAATCTAAACGTCAAACAATTTTCGTTCGTAAGAAATGTCGGGATCAATGAGAAACGTAGTAGGAAATACGCGAATTTCGTTTTCGTTTGTAAAAGAGTACGGCCTAAGATCTTACCTAAAATTTGAGGCCTATCAGACGGCTGACGATCATTACTATTTAATGTTCGCCACTACCTAATAATATATGTAAATACATTTATGTTTCTTTTAGACATACTATTTACCTTTTGATGTTCAAAGTGCCATACATAATTAGTTACATATTATCAGAATGAAAAGTCCATTGAGATAATTTTCAAATACCTATGGACCTTAACTACATACGGTTGATAGAACTAAACTCGAATGGTCTAAAGATCTTCATCTTACCTAATTTGTAAGGCCTATAGGTCATGGCCTATGGCCTTAAAATATTCTATCTATCTGCCTGACTTTCTAGGTAGACGGGCAGAATAATCTACAGTCCGTTTACAGTTATTTTACCTCTGAAATATACCTTATTTATTTTTGAAAAACGTAGTCGATATTAGGTTTTGATAAGTCATGTAGGCTGTAGAATAAAGTATAATCTACAGTTCATGGTCTCAAAGGCCAAGTTTAAAGGCTGACTTTCAGTTTTACAAAAATAAAATGAGGAACGTCAGAGGTAAAATAACTGAACGGACAGTAGGTAGTTATTAGAGGATAGACAAGTTGAGTTTTTGGTTAAGAAGAAATTCAACTTTATTCTGCTGACTTAAGGTCTATTATACCCTGACAATTCTTAGACAGAAAAAACGAGCCGAGCGAGAGGCCTTAGTTGGGACCGTGTCCCTCTCATTTCGAGTTGCCATGCCAAAATAATATTATCGTTGGGTAGTGATTGTTAGTTTTTAAATCAAGCAAATAAATAAATTTATTATTTATCGTGACTATTGTTTTATCATATTAACAATAGTCACGATAAATACTAAATTAATTAATTTGCTTGATTTAAAAACTAACAATCACTACCCAACGATAATATTTTGGCATGGCAACTCGAAATGAGAGGGACACGGTCCCAACTAGGGCCTCTCGCTCGGCTCGTTTTTTGTGCAGTAGAGAACAGTCCAGTATGTATTTACGTTCGTGGTAGTTATGTACTAGTGGCAATATACGACCACAGAGAACCTATTTTGTGTGTTTAATAATGTGATGACATTTAATATAGGTACCAAGCTACTTTTGATGTTGGCTGTACCTAAATGTATACTATGCAATCAAAATAAGAATAGGACCAGCCTAGCGCCATGTTGTGACGTCACAACTGGAAATGTCACGGCTCTCGGCTAACTTCACTCATAAGTACAGTATTTTATACGAGTGAAGTTAGCCGAGAACCCGTCCTATTCTTATTTTAATCGCATTGTACCTACTGACGGAGTTATACTAAATATTTTTTTTACAAAAAAGTTAAACTCGCTTTGAACGCGTGTTTAATCTTTCCCTCGAAAAATTGGACACGTGTTCAAAACGAGTTTTACTTTTTGTAGTAACACTGTTGGTGTGTAAGTATCTATTTTTTTTAATTTAGATCCAATATTTTGCGTCAAACGATTATTAGATCGCGCAAAAGATTTCAAACAATTATTAGTGATTTTGAAATTACGCCAATGAACTTTAGGTATTCTGATATGTATACAGTTATAAAACTTTCTTGGGCTAATAAAACTGCATAGCAATTCTGCAAATGCAATACATTTATCTCATTTCCTTGCAGAATCCTTAGAAATTCCGCTAAATTTCCCTAATAGGTATAGTTAGTTACACATTTACGCCATTCGTGACCACTCTACGGAAATTTTGTGGAATTGCTAAGGAAACTGCAAGAAAATCAGAAAAATTAAATAATTGCAATGTCGCGTTATTAAACCCCCTGTTGTACCTAAGTATTATTATAATTATATATTATTAAGTAGTAGTTATTGTATCTGTATTGAAATAAGTCTTTACAGCCAAAGTTGAAATACATAAGTAATAGTATGTTGTTATTGTTGGCAAGTACCATAGACTAAACGGTCAACTTTTGTAATTGTTATTTTACCCATTTGAGAAATGGGTAGTATTTTGTATTTTTTGTGATATTTTTTTACTTATAAGATAAGACAATTATTTTGATTAAAAAAATATTAAAAACCTATTTTTTATTTACCTGATAAAACTTCTCCCTTCAGCCTCTCGTTCCACTTCTATTCCACACACTATCACTTGCTATATTGTTCATAAATAGTCCACTTATTGAAAAGTAACACTTTTTTGTAAAATTAGGTTGGTCAATTTATATTAGAAAAATTACTAGAATGAACACCTACAATACTTTTAACATGGCGACAGAAAGGTAAATAACAATCTGAGAAAGGCTAGATCAATACAGGGGAAGCGTCTCTATTGCGCCTGTGTCATCGCCACGCAATCTTCAACCACGTGTTAGGTACCTAGGCTAGATTGATTTATTCCTATTAATTTATGTACCTACCCGTGTGCTCAGTGAGCTTTCCCATCGGGGCGACAATGATGATCTTTCATAAAAATTCATCCCCTACTTTATCCCGTTAGGGGATGAATTTTCATAATCCTATGTGAGAGCTCAACTACGTTACATAAGTAAGGTACTCTTGTGCATAATTTCATGCATCTAGATTATAACTAAACCGTTCTAGACCAACTGGTTTGTTGTGAGTCCGTCTGTGAAGCGTTTATAAATAGGATATGAGTCGAGATTTTCTTAACCGTAGCAAAGAAAAAGAAGCTGTATAAATTTTACAGCGAAAAATCTAGCTCTTCGCTTGCGCAAACTGAGATAAATGGAGTAACTTTAGAAGATTGAGAGATTCAATAGATGCCGTTAGTTGTACCTAATTTTCATATGCAATATTTTTTTGTACTTATACAGCTAAAAACAACTAGTTTTACAGCCGAGCTTTGTACATTAAATATTAATTTATTATTGAGACGAGATATTGTAAAAGCAGTGGTAGCCGATTGGTTAAGCACGCGTCTTGCGGGCTTAAGGTCATGGGTTCAAACCCTGGCTCACACCTCTGGATTTTTCGAAATCTATGTGTGAATCATAACTTTAATATGATTATCACTTGCTTACGGTGAAGGAAAACATCGTGAGGAAACCTGCATGTCTTCAGACATGTGAAATCGACCAACCCGCACTGAGCCAGCGTGGTGGATTATGGCCTGAATCCCCCTCGCATTGAGGGGAGGCCCGTGCCCAGCAGTGGGACGTTAAAAGGGCTAAATTATTATTGAGACGATAGATTTTTTGCTAACTTAGATTTCATGCACATCTCCCTCCTATGTTATTCTAGCACATTGTTCAAACTAAGGCTTTAGGGGAGACTGAGGACACTTGATCCCTTGGGAGACTTGGTTACCAGGCCATAAATCAAAAACTAAAAGCTATTTTTAATATCACTACATGCATCCATAATCTTAACTATCATTGTCGGTGACCCAATGTCATTTTGAAAGTAAATAATCGACAACTTCAGAGCAGTGGCGTGTTTTCGTTTACGGCGTGCCAACATCTTTTATTGCGAGTATTTTAATCGTTATTTTCAGATATTAAAATAAATAAATTACGGATTACAAAGAAAAGTTATGAAAACTGATTAGTTGAAGTTTGTGTTAAGAGGTTTTCTCTTGAATATTTTTCTTTATTTTAATTTTTAAATAATTGTTTTTTTAAATCTGGCTCAAAGGTACACTTGATCATGGCAAGCATGGGTAGACTTGATCCCAGGAACAAAACCTCAGAAATGTATACAGAGGGATCAAGTGTCCTTTGGCATGGGACACTAGATCCCTCGTTTTTGATTGTATATTTACTTATCCGAATTGACAAGATGTTACAAAAGAATCCCCTATGATCATGTCTACCCGGATCAAGTGTCCCAGAACAAGGGACACTTGATCCTTTTGTAGACTTCTGGGAAAACGCAAAAATAATGAGGAAACACATACATATTTCACGATTTGATGATGCAAAAAGATAGATGGATATATCTTCTAGCTAATCATAAAAAAATATCCCGTTAAACACTATTATTTTATGAAATATGAGCGAAAAACCAAAATGGGGATCAAGTGTCCTCAGTCTCCCCTAACTGATACGTTGGGTAACTTAGGGCTCGAATTAATAAATGTATCTCAAAGTTTTGTCGTTTAGTGTATAGAACATTTGCCAAAAACAGTATCTTGAGATCGATCTCAACTTTGAGTTGCGTTTATTAATACGAGTTAGTGTTTGCAATGAAAATACAATAAATAATATATTATTTTTTATTAGTTATTCAAATAAAATAGGTACGCATATAAAAGGAGGTACATTGCTTTGTGTTAAATTTTACATTAGTTAAGGTGTGGGCGATATGAAATAATTTGAAGTTATCTTGGCAGTTTATGTATTGCATATGTTTTTCATGTACATTTAGGCTCTTTAGCCTTTTTAATAATTGAATATGCATTGATATTGCTTAGATTAAAAAAAAAACGTAAAAAAGGTGCTCAATAGTCACTAGTTAGTAGCAGTATAGAGGTCGCTGCGAGACAAATGTTGCTATAAACGAACAAATAACAATATATGTGCATCTTTCTGTGTTCAACATTGAGATGCTTAACATTACATACAACGAAACGTCGCGACCGTAGACTTATTATAAAGCCCGCCACATACATACGGAATTGCGTTTCGAAACATCGAATCGGGGCTTCCGAACGCAGTAAATCCATCCAAATGAATGGACGTATCGCGTTCGGAAACCCCGATTCGATGTTTCCAAACGGGATTCCGATTCTGAATTCCGTATATATGTGGCGGGCTTAATAGTGGTCGCTTGTCGCTACAGCAATGTTTATGTGCAACCAAGCAGCGTTTCTCAATCGTGAACACAGTTTCTCAAACGGTCAGATCAACTCCTCAACAGAAAAACACGCAGCCTATAAACCCTGCCCCCCTAGACAAGTGGCATGAACGCTAATCGAATAGAATAGAATAGACTTCACAATGTATGGAAATGACATTACAAGTCGATTAGTAGATAACGTGACTTATGTCATTTCCATACATGAAGCGTAGCGATTAGTAGAAACGCTCGTAGACGAAGCCACTTGTCTAGGGGCCTGGCGTCAGGTAGATTCGTCCAGTCAATCGAACTACAAGTTCTCCTATACATTAACTGTACTGCGGCCATGACATACATATATTTTTTTTAATATAACTCGACACGACTATGATGGATGGTAGGCATTATATTGAAATAGGAAGTTGCTATAGACTTGTTTCTTCCTATAAACGTTTTTCTGTTGAACTTTTGATTCGACAGTGGTTATAAACTTACTGAAATAGAAATAAACATTAAAGCTTACTAAAATACCATTGAACACAGCTCATCATAAACATGATTAGGTTGGTACTTACTATAAATAAAAAGTTTTAAAACTTTTGAAGTGTGTACAAGAATACAAATAATAAAAATATATAAGTCAGGCCCAATAGTAGTAAACAATAGTAGCATATTAAGGGCACATTCATCTATATATTAACGGACCGTTAGTGCAGTAACCCATTGTTTGACATACTGGTAACAATTGTTTACTGATCTAACTGTCCGTCAGTGTATTGGTGAACTCGGCTCTTAGTAACTTACATGTGCACCAGAATCATAGAACCGTTTTCCTTTTTCATAAGTGATCGTGACATTATATTAGTAAGACTATAAGACGATAATCATAGATTTATGATAAGTTCCGCGCGCGCGCCTTCTCGCGGAGACTGATTATTTATCTATCCATTAGTTTGTAAAGCGGCGTATCTCTCATTTTATTAAGTATCTAACTCATAGTTAACTGTTTTATCTCTGTAATAATCTATCAATTTGTAGTACAGTTTATAGACTGCGCTGTGAATATAGGACTAAAGCCATGAAGTAACTACTTTAGCAGGACTAGCATACGCACTAAGAGGCTATGCACACGGAGCAACTTTAGTTACCGCAACTAGCAACTTACTTGCCGGAACTATCAACTTTTTAATAGTTTTTTTGGCAGTTGCAGGAAACAATTGCCAGTTGCCGCAATTGCCGCAACTGTTTCGAAATTGTTTTATATGAAAACAGCTAGTTGGCAGTTGCCGCAAAAGTTGCCTGTGTGCATAGCACCTAAGACTTGCGTCTCACCGAATCGCTCTCTCTCTCTTATTTTATTCATAGGAGAGAAAGAGAAAAATCGCTGATAATCATTATCGCGCCGAATTATACCAGAGAGGCGTTGGCTTGCTTATACGAGATTTTATTAAAATGTATGCATATCTACAGCTGCTGGCGATTACTTGTAAATGTATAAAATAACAGTGTAAACGTATACTAGAGTAAAATACCAAACTCAAATACAAAAAGAGTGTCATTAAGTAAAAAATATAAATTTATTTGAGATAAGTAATAACTCTTATGGTTTCCTAAAATTGGCGATAAAAAATATACAATTAATGTAAAAAAAAGACAAGCCCGCTGAGTTTCTTGCCGGATCTTCTCAGTCGAGGTCGCGTTTCCGATCCGGCGGTAGATATAAGTAAAAATTGAAAATGACAATGTAAGTGCCCCTGTAAACAAAACAAACGCTTTGACTTCGACTTTATAATTATATTTATTTTTAAGTTTCCTTTAAACACAATCAAATATTACACAATCTTCACGCTTTCTCACAATGGATTGTATGGGTCTTTTGAATTATTAAAGACTTATAACTCGTTTTTTATTTGTGGATATTAAGTAATCGCCAGTTCTACTCATAATTAATACTTCAGCAAAAGCTTAACGTTGACTTGTTTCATCAAGTTAGCCAAGTAGATGACGGTATTTTATGCCAACCTAAATTGTCAACTTCGCGGTTGGGATTGGACACTCGTGTGAAACTATTCTGAAACAACTCGTATACCTATTACGCGTGAACCAGTGGGTGAAACCAAAATTGTCACTTCACCCGCGGGTGAAAGAAAATATGTCATATCACCCGCGGGTGAAAGAAATTTTGCCATTTCACCCACGGGTGAAAGAAAATTTGTCATTTCATCCGCGGGTGTAACCAAATTTGTCGTCTCACCCGTGGATTCCCACGCAAGATATGTTTTTTTCGTTAAGAATAACCGACTCGAGCGCTTGGTGAAGTATGCGAATCCGTTTGCGTATCAGTGGCGATATATCCGCGACATAAAAATGACATCCCCCGCTCTCCAGACTTAGTTGACGGACAGATTTCTATTCAGCCAAGTCAACGAATCATTTTAAGCTAACATACGCACACTATCCAATCGCATATAAAAATATAATTGCAATATACACTCGCTCCACTTATTGCTAATATTTGATATTGACAATAATATTATGTATTGCTTCGAATTCTGTGTAAGGCCGGATTATTGCTTAGTCGGTTTAAAAACGTGACTTAGAATGCTAAATAAAAATAATATTTATTAAAATGCTGCTTTTCAATGACGCGTGATTTATTGAATGCCAATGAGATCCTAATTATGTAATAAACAGCAATCTTTACTATTGAAACTTGCACCCACTAATTATAAAATTAATAAAACGAAAAAGAATGAACTGGGATTTAAACCTAATAGATACTATCGGTTTTACTACAAAAGAGTAAAATACTATGACTAAACACGCGTTCAAAACGTGTTTAACTGTAGTAACACCGTTTGTGATTAGCTGCCGCGACTTCGATTAAAACTTAATAAAAAATGTAATTGTTATAAAAATGACTCGATAAGATAAGATATAAAATAATAAAGGAGGATCTTAAAGATAACATCTTTGTCACATTTTTTTACTCGATTGTAAACAAGGTGAGCTCAGAACGAATAAATTGTTCTGTCAATACTCGGAAAAATAAATTAAATATGTACTTATAAGCCCACGTTACACTCTCGCCGAGAACGTTAGAGAAAGCGCGAGAACAAGAACGCGGCATGCTATGAGGTTCTTGCGATTTGGCGAAAAGTCATCCATAGGTACACTCTCGCTGAGAATCCCCATGAACACCAGAGAAGCGTGAATGTGATCGGTTTCTCGTCGTCTCGTTCTCGCGCTCGTCTGTTCTCCGTTCGGTGTCGGCCATTTTGCCCGCTTCAAAGGAATGACAGAATACAAATGCGAAGGTCGCATGAGTGTAGATACCTCCTCGATTCTCGAAGTCCTCGAAGTCCTCGAAGACTTCTCGCGTGAGTCTGTAGCCGGCATTAGAGAAAGGGCGAGAACAAAATCGTGGATATACTCTATGATTCTTGCGGAAAAAGTACTTGTGTAGAAATTTCGAGAATTACTGAATGAGTGTAACGGGGCTGTAACAAGTAGCTATATATCTCGCGTAACATTATTTAAGTAAATAATTGCTTGAATAATTGCTTCAACATTTGTACATAAGACCAGTTTAATGTAGCATATTTTATGTCACTAAATGTCAATATGTTTTGCGTATTTATGCCATGGCATAGAGAACATATGTAATGTCTTCTTTTACATATTGCAGCTATACGGTAATCTTGGCGTTGAACGATACTTGAAGATTGTAGTGTAAATGATTCATAAAGTCTAAAATGTTTCGCAACATGTTGTTGCTCAGTCCCACAGTTTATGCAGCCGCCATTTACACAATACGCATGAGCAAGCGAGATAGCTCAAATTTCACGAAATTATTTTTATTATAAACATTTTTTTTCTCTATAAATTTGATTCACTTGTGAACGCTTGCAGTTACATTATATGAAATGTCTCTCGAGACCGAGATTTAAAACAGTCGTCCTATATTCAGGCCGTAAAATCAATTTCTATCATAGCTGAAATCTACACATACACTACGTCTTAAAACATTATATTAAATAAGAATAATGATTCTTAGATTTTGGGTTTTTTAAATTCAAATGTAACATAAATACTATATTACTGTATTACTGTTTTGTAATGAATTACGGTTTGTATTAAAATAAAGTTTTAAAAATTAATGTTTAATAGCTACACCACTCGTCGACAATTTTCAAGAAATGCAGAGAACGGCTTGGTTATAACGATACTCAGCGAGAAACTATTCTCACGTGCTTGCTAAGAATTCTTGAAACGAATGTACTGTGGCTATGCTAAAACGATCAGAAAAATGATGTTTTTGCGAAATACTGCTAATCCAAATTGAATTTTCCGGTCTTAAATATTAGAATCAGAATCAATGCCACAGCGTCCACCAGCGAACATAACTACACCTAAGTTACCTACGTAGTGACATTTATACAATAAAAAAATAACCTTCCATGTAAACATTTGGCATACCTAGCACACATAACCCATTGGGTTGTACATATCTTTAATAATATATAAATATATGTATATATTTTGTGACCGTATGACGTCACCGATCCTCCCTTAAGGTACCAGACCTCGTTACATAATAGTGTTTGCCTATGGACTAACGTTAAAAGTAAAGCTCTGATTACAAGTGTCACTTCTAATGGGGCGAGACTGCAGTCGTCTAGGTCTAGTCTATCGTTTTTTTTTCTTAAATGTTACTTGCGCATCAAACCATAAGGTTTCAGAATTGTCAATTAAATTTTATCCACCGAATAAATATGGCGTTTTGACAGTTTTTCCATTGAATGTATGTCATAAAGCCATATTTATTTGGTGGATAAAATATATCTTACGATACTGAAACAGGCCATAATCTACTACTACTATCAAAAGACCGTGCATCTTCACGAAACGCAGTTTAAGCGTCAAACGTGGAAAATCGAAATAAATTAAATGTATGACTCAACTAGGGTTGCTACCCCCACATTTTATTATATGTATAGTAAACTACTACATATATTGGGACACCGAATACTATATATTTTTGGGAAATAAAATGCTTCTCAGGTCAATAAAAAAAATATAACGACTACAGTCTCAGCCTCTTAAAATTATTCCTATACAGCCGCAAGAATATTGACCGACTGCACACAATAAGTGAATCTTAAAACTTAAGTATATAAACTTAAAAATATAATAATATTTTGATTATTTTTGTTTAAAGGTATTTTTCAAAATATAGTCCCAGTCACGTGATTGTTTGATCTAAATTAGTCTAAAAAATGATACTAATAAAAATAAATTTCAAAACCCTAAAACCCGCGGCATTCACGTATTACGTGGTCCAATAAAACAAAAAATACTAACTACCTTAATTTGTCAATTGTATAACATCTGTACTACTTGGTATACTTAAAGTCAAATAATAAAACTATTTCAGCGCTTGTTTCAGAATCTTCACATAACTTCTATCCACTGAATAAATATAGCATTTTGACCTATATTTTATGGAAAAACTGTTAAAACGCCGTTATTATTTCGTGGATAAAAGCATCTGACGATTCTGAAACAGGCGCTAAATCTGTCAGACGATTAGATTTTCCCGTAACACGTGAACTACGAGTGACGAGGAGAGCATTGATTCCCGGGTTCGAGGTTGGCTTGCATCAACCGCGGTGGTTGTGACTGTCGCGTTAGTCTCCAACACTGCCGCCAGCACTTCGCCTCCTAAAATAACAGTTATAATTAGGGCTTATTTCAGAATCGCCAGATAACTTATATCCATCAAATAAATTTGAAGTCACTCTTTAAATTTATCTATAGGATAATAGTTATCTCACCCTTCTGAAATAGGGCCTAAGATATATCCAAATTTTACATATGAGTCTACATTGTTTGGTTTTATATTAGCGGCACGTTACAGAGAAAATGAACCTTATTATAACGAAGTAAGACTGGCCGTTTAAAAAAATAAGAATGTCAAAAATGATTGCGGAAATGAATCTTATTCCTTTATAATAATAAGGAAATAAGGGAATAATAAGGTTCATCCTTTTCTCCTCACACATGTCAAACTGGCCTTCATAACGTGCCGCTACTTTAGTTAGAAACTTGAATGTAATCGAGAGTAGTAAATTACGTCATGGATAAAACTTGATACTCGCCGCATCTATTATGCAAGCTCAATACAATAGCCAAGAATTCTTGACGCAAGAACTATAGAGAACGGTTCTTCTCTCGGTGTAAACGAAGTCGAAAGAACAATACCTATGAGTATCACGTTCACGTTTTAAACATTTCTCACCGAGACTCGAGTACGTCAAGAATTCTAGCGAAGAATTGTTGGCATGTTAAAACTGTAAGTTATTTTATGAAACTGGAAACATTATACCATCAATCATCTACCAATCATCTAATCACGGCTAAACGACTAATGTACATCTGGCAGCTAAAAATAGGTCCGTCTAGATCATGCGTTACGAGCCAGAGACATAATTAAATTGCTGGATGACGGCTACAAAACCATATTTCATAATGCTACAATTACTTCGAATTTGGGGAAACTATTACCTATTGTCCTTAAGCCCTGTTTTATTCCGAAAGCGGTACCGTCATTTAGCGGCCGCAATATAGCGGTGAATGACGTCACTAGAACGTTGGCTATGTTAACAAAATGGCGGTGATGGAACTTTCCAAATATCGTCACCGTAAAGACGGCCGTCTTTTTGCGTCCGTAATATTGCGTCCGATATATGACGGCACCGCTATCAGAGGAAACCAGAGCTTTAGTGGGACTTTAACTTGCAATGAGGTAACTGGCCTAACCGCCGCATTTAACTTCAAGTTTAATTCGTGTGAACGTCGTTTGGCGCACGGAATAAGCACCAATTGAAGTGGGTACTCACCTGTCTGCCGCCATGAGGGCCTGGTGGGCCTCCCGCTGCGCCGACACTTGCACCAGTTCAGCGACCGTCGCCGCCTGTTGCTCTGCTGCAACAATACCATCCAATTACCCACACATCCATTTCTAACCTTACTCTGGCCACAGAGTAAAGACTAAAGAAAGAGGTGCCCTTATTAGATATATGTATGAAAATATACGTGGTCATTGTTTTTTCATTTTCATTGTTCTATCTACCGGTAAATAGTTGAACTACTCGCTTCGTTTTATGTCGATGTTAGTACTAGGCCGACCACTCGGCCGAGTTGCTTAGGGCCAGTCCCCTTAGTAGTTGGTCCATGACTCTGGCCCTTAATCCACCAAGCCAACTTGGCACCTGTCAAATGTGACGTTACCCAAACAAGGTGGTGGCGGTGTGCGGGAGATGTGGTGGATGGGAAGCCGCATTCCATCCAAGTGCCTAGTTGGCTTGGTGCTGTAGTACCGGTCTATTCTGTCAGAATTATTCACGGATAAACCATACTTTGGACTTCGAACTAGGAATCACTTGCATCAATTATTAATTGATGTGATTCTTGGTTAGTACGCCTGCACGTCTGTAATAACTTCCAACATAAGCTGAACTATCTTTATTACTGACAACAGCCCAGCTTATGTCGAAAATATTACCATAGACAACCTACAGGAGACTGCTAAATGGTCTTTATATAATTATACATTTATAGTTATCCTCAAAAATCTGTCTTAACGGGCTTACAATATTTCGGCCTTTTTTTGCAAAACTCCGAAGAAAGTGGTGATAAATCGGGAGCACAGGCAACGCATCTTGATCGGTCTATTGAAAATAATAACGTTTTGTGATTGGTTGATCGTAGATCTTATACGTAAGCGTATTTGTTTCGAGAGTTATTGTCCCGGAATGAGGAGTCGAACGGGTGGTTGGTCCGTGGGATTATTATTGGTTAGCGTGTACAGATGAATGTCTCAATAAAATAAGAAATAGCGAATTAAAATGATAATCTAAATGATTTCATGCATGTTTCAACTGGGGTCCCTGGCACAGGCGACCGAGTTGTAAGGCCTAGTTACCAGAGAGTGGCCTAGTTACCAGAGAGTGGCCTAATTACCAGAGAGTGGCCTAGTTACCGGAGCGTGACCTAGGTACCGGAGAGTGGCCTAGTTAACGGAGAGTGGCCTAATTAACAGAGAGTGGCCTAGTTACCAGAGAGTGGCCTTGTTACCAGAGAGTGGCCTAGTTACCAGAGGGTGGCCTAGTTACCGGAGAGTGGCCTAGTTACCGGAGAGTGGCCTTGTTACCGGAGAGCGGACTGGTTACCAGAGAGTGGCCTAGTTACCAGAGAGTGGCCTCGTGAGCCGGCGCTCGAGCCTCGCGAGCCGCCTGGCGGCCGGCTCGTCGCGAGGCTCGTCGCGCGCGCGGCGCTGCGCCACGAGCCTCGCCCACCGCGCCTCGAACCACAGCTGCATAGCGTCGCGCTCGTCCACGTCGCCCGCGCCGGCGCTCGGCCCCGCTGTTAGTGGATGATGACGATGGATGACAACTAACGAACGGACGGTGGTGATGTATTTGGACGATATATGCGAACATATTTTCAGTTCTAGTGAAAGTTAAACTTTATATATATTGAAAAATCCATTAACACCGCCGTGAGCTACGCATGGTCAACAAAGCTTTCAAAATTACTTTACACATTAAACATGTTTTATAATGATGAGAGATTAAACAAAATTAGAGCAGAAAATATGATGTTTAGTTGTGTTTAGTAGATTATTATTAAAATATATGACAAACATGATAGATATTATCATCGAAAGATTACATTGCTAATTATTATGTAGGCGCTTATAGGGTATGTGGTCGCTGCCTAATACTATTTGCGGTATCTATTTTTAAATAAAATACTTTAAAATATAACATACCTGGTAACCTCGAGGGTGATCGAGGTTCCGGGGGCGGGCGGTAGCTGACCGGGGGCGGCGGCACGGGCGGCGCTTCCTGCAGCGCCCCCGTGGACTTGTGCGCGCTGGCCAGCCGCGGGGGCGGCTCCTGCGGTGGGGGCAGACGGTCACGCTGATGCACGGGATGCTCCCAACATTTGAACTTACATATACATTATATATTGTGTATACATATGATGTAAGTACATACAATCCTAAGATCATTGCTTTAAAAATATACGTTTTTAATTGTTATATTGAGATGAGTACGGTTATTTGAACGTACGGAGGAAACAATAAAAAAATATTGTCTGTTAGATAATTCAGGTTTAAGTATAGAAAATACAGGATGTTAGGTAAGACGAGAGACGTTTTGAAGGAGGGTATTCGATTCGCATTCCAAATATGTAAAAGAATATTACCTAAGTTTTTTAACTAATATCCATTAAAATACAAGTAAATGAATTAAATGAAATGTGAAGGAAAACGGTTAGAGAGTCATTTACACAAGTAAATTCCGATTGATAAGACAGTTCATAGTTGCTGGCTAGCGTAGGGGTGTAAATGTTTTTGTAAATTTTTGTTAACTTACATAAGTACGGTTTGAGTACATCCCTCGTCTAACCTAACACTCTGTATAGGCTGTTTCAAAAGTACATACATATAATCACGCCTGTTTCCCGTAGGGGTAGGCAGAGACCACTTCTTTCCACTTGCTACGATCCTTACATACTTGTTTAGCTTCGTCCACTTTCATTATTCCCTTCATACATGTTTCAAAAGTATGTTATAATAATTAAGTTAAATATATACAATCACTGATTATAGATGCCTATTGAAGATATACTATACTTAACAGTTATTATCTAAGTTACTTTTGTCACAATTTTAATGTTGCAGCCTTATTACAGATCCAATAGCCTAAAAACAGAAACTCCATCTACGTCGTAGCAGCCACTAGAATTAATAGAAATATTGCATAGCGCTTGAAATATTTTCATAGCTTTAAATTGGCGTGAAAAAAATCTTGAAGGGTTTGAATTTCTACAAAAAAATTATACCCTAATAATTCTATGCTCAATACTCTTCTAGGCACCAAAGTATTATTTGCAAATATTTGTTTGTGACTTTTGAAACAGCCTGTATAAAGTAATGTCTGGTGGAATAGAAAAAGCAGTAGTAACATAGAACCACAGTATAAAAATCTGAGTGTCAAAACGAATGACGTAGCCATACATAGAACAGCCAATAGTACAAGCAGTTGCAACATAACAGCATGATATATTAAGCTTGCGTTTTGCAACATTATATCGAATATTAAGATACCACACCAACTAAGTAAGAGAAAATATAAGGAACTTTTTTACAATTATCCGGTAAATTTGGAATTGAAAGTATTAAAAAAAATATATATATATTACTGTTGGTAGATACGTTACACGCGCTCCCGAATTGACGTTAAGGCTTGGCTAATCAGCAAACCCAAGGCTAGTCAGCGAAAGCTGTGACAGCTGACTAGGCCGCATTTAACACCATTTAGTATGAAGTTAACCGTTTATTTAATGTATAGGTTATTAAATATATGGAGTATTTATAATTAATAATTAATTTAGAATTTTAAAATACACGAGTCAAAAGTAAATGGTTTCCTCTTTTAATACTAAAGCGTTAATTGTCATAGCAAAAGCATTTACAGCAACTAAATACAAACTTCTAACTACAATAATACCTCATCCACCTTATTATTATGAACAAAATAACGTATTTATATACAGGATGTCCCAGATATAGTTACGATTAAATAATTGTAACTACTACTTTTCCCTGGTGGCCTTTTTCTAAATATTATCTCGTGTTATAATGGTTGGTCAATAGCCCAATCTCTTCTTGATGATAAATAGCCAGGTAAAACGTTATGGTAAAATAACCATTTCAGTAACAAAATTACAATTTCATGCTAGAACTTTGGTAGTTAAGGTTTAAAAATAATAATGTTAAATACTATATTTTTTTTGGAAATTATCTTTTTACTTGTCGATTAACATCGAATGTATTTGACACTATTATCATATGTATATAAGCACCGAATCGGCACAGAAAAGTGCCGCATGAATACATAATTAAGTACGAAAATAGTAGCTGCCCGAAGTAGTAATCAGATATATAACTGATATAGTAGGTAGGTACATATATAAAATTACAGTGAAATTTAAATTTAAAACCCGCACTACGCTCATGTCATATCTCGGCAAAAACTTCGAGAACTCTATAGAAAGTCGCAACAATTTCATCGCATGCGCGTTCTCTGCCATTCTCGTACGATCTCGACGAGAGTTTTGGATTTTAAATTAGCTCAAAAATAATAATTATTACACTTGTGTGTAGTTAACGTGCTACTGATTCGTGCAGCTACACAATAAAACGAAATTTAACACAAATAAATAAAACAGCCCGATACGGAGAAGGAATTCCACACATCAAGATATTTCGCGGACAGTCTCGAGACAAAGTGATGCATAAAATAACATTGACACTGTCGTTGGATCGGCATTTCATAACTTGCTTCAATAATTCCACAGACAAGATGCATTATTTATTATAGATTTGCATGCATTATGAAGTCCAAATTGTTTTACACAAAAAAGATCCAACGCCAAAAAATAATTTTGACAAAAAGCACGAGCAGAGCGAGACAACGTACAGTTGGCGGTGATGTGTGCAAAAGAGACGGATACAGCATGCGACTCACGACACTGTACTTTGATATGCTTTGCTTACGTGGCGCGGCAGGTCCGGCTCCGAGACCCACTGAAAATGTAACTGATGTTAGTGTACGCTGGGTGTCCTAGCTACTTTCAAACAGTTGGAAAACAAATTGTAAATTTAACACACAATGCCAACCTGGAGAAAAAGGTTGAGCCGAACAAACATATGCAACTTATAAAATGCCTATGATTTACAAAAAAATATACTATGCGGAAAATCTTGGTAGAAAAATAATAACCTTTATTTATATGAACAATAAATTTGAAAGTGCTCGTTGTAAAACACTTGTATTTGTATTTTCGTTGTATTTGCTTCAGTTTTGATTAGTCAACCATCAACTTCCTGCCCACGAAACACTATTCTATAAAAATATTTAATACTTTGTTACCTATCCCAAATTATTAAGCTCCGTAGTTTGTTCGAATCAACCAATCCTCCACGACTACAGCTATTATTCCCATAACTCCATGTCCCATTATTTGTACGCCGAATCATGGACACCTCATTAGTATTACCGACCATCCCTCGGTTTATTTCTACTTTTTACAATATTCACACGTGATAGTTCAGGCATGATGTCGTTGGGTCTTGAATGAAAACTTCAATTAGGTTGTATCATGGACATACTACCATAATAATAATAATATTAGCGCTTTTAACGCCCTACTCCTGGATTGGGCCTCCCCTCAATGCGAGGGGATTCGGGCCATAATCCACCACGCTGGCCCAGTGCTGGTTAGTGGATTTCACATATCTTTCGAACATTTTGGTAAATTTTCTAAGACATGCAGGTTTCCTCACGATGTTTTCCTTCACGATGAGCAAGTGATAATAATATTAAAGTTATGATTCGCACATAGATATCGAAAAATTCTTAGGTGCGAGCTGGGGTTTGAACCCTGAATCTCAACCTGCAAGGCGTGTGCTTAACCAGCCTGCTATGCGTCCTTCTGATACCTGCGGGCCGATTGCGTAACTTTATCAACAATGTTTCAGTTGGTTTCGTTCATCCTGTGATGCTTTATAAATTAAAATTGATTGAAATCGGGAAGAGTGAAGTCTAGACCCGTCCCGATTTCAATCAATTTCAATTGATAAAGCATCACAGGATGAACGAAACCAATTGAAACATTGTCGAAAAAGTTACGCAATCGGCCCGCAGATGTAAGGTAATCAGACGACTTTTAATGACGCCAAAGGATATCAAATATTTCTTTTTGAGTTTTTTATAATTTGTGTCTGTAATCATCCATGGTACATACTAATGATCGTTACGGCATCTTCCTATTATGCCCGTGTGTTGAAATGGTGGTCGAGTTGTGTACAATGTAGTGCTTTGACAAAGACCTATCATCAAAATACAGTCATTGCAGAACTTCGGGGAACTATGATGGGTTTTTAAAGAATGAACAATGGAACCGAGCGTGGCCCCACCATGGTATAATAATAAGTACATCTGTTTGGTTAAAACCATTTGAGATAAAAAGTTATATGAGATGTGTTAATAAATACTTTTTGTTTGGGTACCTACACCATAAATATTAAATAATGTATGGAACTCGGAAAGTTAATGTCTTAAATATGATCACACTGGTGTCAAATACTGTTCAAGTTTAGGTAACTTTCACATACTCCGAATCGTTGTTACATTCCTACTAGTGACTATAACAAAAGCAGTGAACGTACCTTATGTCGAGGTCCTAACCGCCTGTTCAGGTAGTTGGAAATACTCTTCATAATGCTCTTCCTGCGGCGGTCTCGCGCCAGCTCGGGGTCCGAGAAAGAAGGCGTGTGCAGGGACATGTGCGGGGGCGCGGGGCGGGGGGGCGGCGGCGGCGGGGGCGGCGCGGGCAGCACGGGCGGCGGCGGCACGGGCGGGGGCGCCGCGCCGCCACACGCGGGCGAAGCCTTCGACCGCCGCGCGCACTTCCTCCCTCCCCTACTAGTACCCAATCTCTCCAGGACTAGTCTCCTAACCACCTCGGTCTGCTCGTCCCTCTCCCGTTTGATCTCCTGCACCTTATCGGTCGTGTCCCGGGCCGGGACCGGACTGACGGGAGATAAGGAGCCGGAGCTCAAGTTTATAGACACGGACAGCTCGAAGCTGCGCGTCGGCGAGTCGGTGCTTCGGGATGTCGACCGGTTGAACGTGTCGCTCGCCGACCGACAGATGGCGGGCGAGTACAGCCGCATCGTGCACGGACCCGTGAACGGCGTCGACATCGGCAGCTTCGATTTCGGAGTAGCGGGTACTAACGGGGGAGACACCTCTGAACTTCCATTGTCAGCTATCTCCAAAGGCGGAGAAACATCTGATAGACTCAGCGAGTCAATTTTCGTGTCCAGAGCAACCGCTTCGGGTTTCGTACTGTCGCTTTTCTGGCCACTCTCACTCGTGGATTTCTCGCTTTCGTTCTCTATGGATTTTAGAATGTTCGGGGACTTGAGATCGCAGTCTACGTCGGCGTCTATGTCCTCGATGGGTTCAAGGTCGAGCACGGCGCTGGGCTCCTGCGACGCCGGCCTAAACACCGTCTCCGAGAAGCTCCGTTCTATAAAGTTCATGGACCGGTCGTTGTTTAGCGTGTACGGGTCGTACTCGTTATCCACTAGTTCCATGTACCCTTCGTTTTTAGGCGTCACAGGAGTCTCGATGGACGGGTCCTGGTCTCCTGCGTCGGCGAATTCAAAATGTTCCAAAGCGTTCGAATAGACCACGGCCTCCGGTGGGCTAGTTCTGCCGCACACGTGGGACGCGACCGCAGATACATTTTTAGCGTCATGCACCAACTTAGGCCCGCTCAGAGTCCTGGGGTTCATACTTCTCTTACGTTCTTCTTTGTCGTCGAAGCCGCAGTCGTCTAAAACGGCGCTTTCCGCGGCCCAGTCTGATAATTCAGTCTCCGTCAACGCTAGTGTGGTAGCGTCGCGACCAGACTCGGAGGATTCGGACTCTATGGCGGCGACCACAGTAGGGTCGGTCGCGGTGGCCGTGCCCGACGCCTTTTCGTCTTCCGTACTATTGACTAACATTAAACTATCTAGTTGTATCAGCTCCCCGCCTTCGTCGTGGACCTCGACCCTCGGCACGGACTGGTTCGGAGCCGTCTCCGTATGAGACGAGTCGTCGTCCGACAGGGAATCGGATTCCAAATCCGGCTCCTTTTCCTCCTTTGTGGGCTCCGATCTCCAGTCCTTGCAGAGCGGCGAGTCTCCTTTAGTCAACAAGTCAACCGGGGCGTCGACGCATAGATTCTTTATTATATCCGGCATGGGCTGAGCTTTTATGTCGTCCGTGGACAGTTGGAAGGTGACGACTGGTTTCTGTGGCAGCGGCTGCTGGGTTGTGGTCGCAGCCGGGTGTAACATCTTCTGAAACTCGGTTATCGTCGATCTGAACGCTTCGAATTTCGTGTCGATTTGTGAGGTGGAATCGGACCTCCTGACTGCTGGGGGGGAGGGTTCCCCCAGTAGATATCTCCTTTTGAGTTCGAGGGCGCGTTTGGTGGCTAGTCCTCCGGCCGATCGTGTTCTGCTGAGTGGGTACTCGTGTGGGGGCGGCGGGGCCGGGGGCGTGGGCTCTGTGACAAGTATGGCGGGTGGGGAGGGGGCCGGGGCGGACTCCTCGCGCGCGAACTCGCTGTCGGTGGACACCTCCGTGGCTGATGACACCTCCTCGTCACTTGTCTCGCTCTCCTCGTCAGATTCCACCTGCGTTAAGCCTGATTGTAGTGCACGCCACACATCTATGTAAGGTACTACTGTCTGTTTAAACTACAGTGGTATTTCGCCATTACCATTGATCCACGATGTCCGTGGTGAAAAGTAGGACCTTACAAACACAAGACCTAATAGACACGCTACTTCCAATGCAACAGCACATTATAATACACGGCAAGGTGAAAGCATGTTTGTATTGCTCGAAATAAGAAGAGCATGCTACTCAGTAGCAAGTTAGCAACCAAGCGTTTGCTGTGCGTTTTCCATAGCACGTGTATTTAGGGCATATGTTCGTTTCATCGCATTCGGATGGAGAAGCGAAAATACCATTTCGTACAGTAGGAGCCGTAAGGTCAATGGTAGTTGATCAATCATGGAGTTAAAACTTTTAACTATAGTACTACCGCAACCGCTTTGCCGCGCCTTAGGTATGCGCGGGGAGGGGGGTAAGGCGCGATACAGCGCTTGCGGTATACCTATAATGTCGATTCTATATGGAATGCGGGAGATTATACTCTTTCCCGTGGTTTAAACTACTATTGATCTTACGGCCTTTTAAGCTAATGCTACCGAAAAACCCGGGTTATACCGTGCCGCATACCACTGCGCATTGCGGTAACGCACATAGACAGGTACGCTGTCGCAGACGTCAGCGGACTCCTCTATAAGAGATAAAGAGAATACTCCACATGACGTCTAGACACACGTCTCGTCCATGCCGCAGTGCGCACCAGTAAGCGGCACGGTGTATGGGGTAGATAGGTGCGCTGAAACTCGAGGCGTGTACCACACTAACTTACTGTCAGAGAGATGGCAGGTCGTGACGTCACCGTGTTCTATCATATACATTCTATACATATTTAATATACAGTTTGGTCCAGGAATTGTCCATACACATAATATTAAAACCGAAATTTATATTTATCTTCCCCTCATGGCGTTTTCCCAAAATGGTTGGCCCGTATCAATTATTGCAGTCAGAATTGGGCAATAATTTCGCAGTTCACTGTCATTCGGCAGCGCTAGCACGAATCGCGCTGTCTCTTATTTAATGCATAGAAGAGAATGAGTCAAAATCTATTTGTTCCACGTTTTGTCTTATAAGCGGGCGTCCATAAATTACGAGAGGTGATTTGTGAGATTTTTCGACCCGCCCTCCACTCTTGGTGAGATTTCGTGAGATTTTGCTTGACCCCCTCTCTCCCCTCTCTAATCTCACGTCAGATTTTTCATAAGTTATATCCTAGAGGAGAAACAAGTTTGACTTAATTTAACCCAGTTTTTTTGCAATTTTATACAGTTTCTTGCGGTAAAAAAAAATTACGTGAGATTTGCCGAGACCCTCCCTCTCCCCCACGTGTGATTTGGTGAGATTTTTCTCGACCCCCTCCCCCCCAAATGCCTCACGTAATTTATGGACGCCACCTAACAGTTTGCTGTGCTAGGCCTACAGAGAGATATTCTTATCCCAACTTAATAAGGAGTGAGTCTATTGCCATAATACCGGGCACACTCCCCCTTAAAGCAAGGGGTATTCGGGCCATAACCATTTCCCCAGCGGCAAAGACAAATTTAAAAGTTTTTAGTACCTTAATATTAGAAGTTCAAAATAAATGTTATGTATACACAACTCCCAAACGCAAAATATTAATATAAAATTCACAAACAACATAAAATAATATTATTTACACAATATATACATCTGTGCGTATCATAAATATAACTATTATATACATATTATTATAAGCTAAACACTATGATAAATACATATAATGATATATAATTAATTTTATTATAAAATATTATGAAGCGCCATCGACAAAAAAGCTTACTGTTTTATTATCGTCTATTTTATTTTTTAAAAATTACTCTCTGCCTGACTGGCAGACTACGCACAGCCTAAACCTAGTTTATAAGTAATAAATAAACGTGTCCATTAAGCTCTGTACACACATGGCGAGCTCCGCTGACGTGTGCGGTAAAATAATAATCAAAATTTGTAAATGTACCTATGTTGTTTGGTCACACGGTGACAAAATAACGGTGGTCAGCGGACCACCGTTATTTTGTCATCGTTTTTGCCAGCATCTATAGGCTACGGTAACTGCTTAACATCACGCGGGCCATAAGCTAGTTTGCCGCCATAGTTGCATAAGAAAAGGTTCGAATTCCGAAAAATCCTGTTAGGGAAATCTAACCTTTGTGTATTTTTAACCGCAAAGGGACAGCGTCAGTGTGTACAGGCCTTATAAATATATAGAGTAGATAGATACATATAGTGCATACGCTATGTAATAATAAAACAGTAAGCATATAAGACGGAAGTTAGTGTGGGTAAACTACACTCTTACCACGCATCCTGCCGCCGCCCTTGTTACGCCAGCGTTATGGTATGACGCATGCGCGATTATTGGATTAAATGAAGTCAATTATTTGTTGAAAAAATCTTTAGATATTGATGTACCTATATGTGAAAAGAAACAAATCTAATTTAGCTATGTTTTTACTTATTTGTTCGTTTTCTGGCAGACGTTTTTTTATTAATTACAGTAGCGGCATTTTACGATGGCCGGTTTGACATGGGGGGGGGGGAAGAAAATGAACCTAATTATAACGGAATAAGACTGCCCGTTTTAAAAAATAAGAATGTCAAAAAATTCATGCGAAAATGAATTTTATTCCGTTATAATAAGGTTCATTCTTTCCCCCTCCCACATGTCAAACCGGCCATCATAACGTGCCGCATGTATAGTGTTTGTAGTTCACAATGTTGCAATATTTAAGGCTAGGGCATGTGATATTGCTACTGAATTTATAAATTGTACACAGAATAATTAATAAATACGTTCGTTCACTGTCTGACAAAACTTTGAACCAAGTCAAAGTTTGAGCAAATTTTCAACCAATTGAACCAGCTGTCATTATTATTGCTGTCGTGAATTCTCCATTGTAAATTCTTGCCCGTCGACATGCCGCCGAGGTCTGCTATCAGATAGCCGGCAACATATCAACCACCAAGAATTTACGATGTAGTATTGACGAAGATAATATTTTAACTGGATTTTACTAGTTTAAAACTGGCTGACTTGGAGCCTTAGTAAAAAACCCTGCACGAAAAAATATTTTTTAAATTTCGGCCAATTTCTATGCTATCTAACTACAGAATGCTGGACACGGATATGGTCGCAAAATATTTATTCCATTTCCAAAGTAGGTACATCACTATTCCATCAATGGTTTCTGTTATAAATCGATAGTGTAACATCTCTAAATTTTTAATGTAGTTACGCTCAATAGAAAATTAATTCAATGGACCCATTAAAATATTGGCTATTATAGAAACGCTAAAACGCTTCCTCCATTAGGATAAGAAAGTAAGATAAATATTGTCGTGTCTTTCTATTTTCTTCTTGCTTAGCTTCTTCTAGCTTCTTGCAATGGCTAAATGAATGTCCCCATTAATGTAATGGACATTGTAACTCACTGATAGGTCTGCACGGCTATCACATAACTGTTTTAACCACGTCTCAATCGGTTTAATTCATTCCGTATTGCCTTGTTGATTGAAATCGGGAAGAATGAAGTCGACTTTTCGACAAAGTACACGGGATCAACGAAACCTGTTGAAGTGATGGTTAAAACAGTAATGTCTACTGAGTAACGAGTGGGTTATGTGAGTTACGGTCGAATACTCAAAGGCTACTTAAATATTTAAGTCCCACTTAGCAGTTTGAGACGTCGTTAACTGTCATTTTTTGTATGGCGCGTCAAAGTTAAGCATCTCTCAAATTTAAGTTGCGTACGAGTATTCGGCCGTTATATTTCTAATGGGACTAGGCCCGCCACACACTCCCACTGTTACTCCTGTAAGCCAGGATCGCTAGGTGTCCAGCGACGCCAAGGTTTGACCCTCGACGAATCCCGGGGAAAAGCTAAGTTGTCTTGTCTGTTGTGGGTTATGTGACTGTATAGTGTCATGCGTGTGTTGCGGTGTGTTGGCGTGTGTGAGGGGTGTGTTGGCGTGTGTGCGGGCGGGCGGCGGCGCGTGCGTTTCGCGCACCTCCCCGCGGGCGCTAGGCGACTGCGCAGCGCGGTACCTCGCTGCTGTCCGTGGGCGGGCGCGCGTCCGCGGGCACCTCGCGTCGCCTCGCCTCGCGCGCCGCGCGCATTCGCGAGCACGACTCGTTGCCCGACGACTCCGCGCCTAACAACACAACTTAGGTTCAGTGTCAGTACCACACACATAGATCTAAACAGATAACGCATGTCCCTAGTTTTTTTTATGAAAACCAAGCGTACCACCTTTTTCTACCTTCTGTGAGCCTTTTATCTTTTTATCTCGGCTTTCCGAGTGTGGCAAGCGAGTTTTCAAAAATCTTTGAATACATATCTCAATGTTTCCTTTGAGTAAAATTTGCTATCTCCAGTATTTAGAGTACTTATCCTCTGGGTAGCGTTGGGAAATTCCACCCTGTATACCTACCTGTTCTTTAAATTATATCTTTATTTTCACACATTTAACTAATCACGTTTAGTGGAGGCGCGTGCATTTTTAGACTGAAACATATCTAATATTGTACTGTTTGGTAATGCTCACCGTCGTCGGAGTAGTCGTCGTAGCCGAAGGAGTCGTCGGAGAAGTAGAGGTCGGCGTGTGCGTGTGCGTGCGCATGCGCGTGCGTCGCGCGCGGCGGCTCCGGCGTGAGCGCGCGCTCGTCGCTGTCGCCCGCGTCCGTGTACTCCTCCGACGACGACTCCTCCTCCTCACTGACACAACAACAAGATATACTTACACGATGTAAGCAAACATGACGGGCCCGTTACACTTAGTTGGTAAAGAAGAAAACAGAAAACCAATAATAGTTATCCCAGTTTTGACGGGCCCGTTGGCGTGGTTGGCGTGAAGGCGCCTTTCACGCTGCAGGTTGTAGGTTCGATTCCTACCCGGGACAAGCATTTGTATGCATGAAAATGTCTGTATGTCCCGAGTATGGGTGTATATGTATTAAGTATGATTTACAAACAAAAAGTAGTAGGTATATGTAGTAATATCAGTTACCTGGTTTCCATAGTACAAGCTCTGCTTAGTTTGGGATCAGGTAGAGTGTAAAAAATGACCCAGGATATTATTATTATATTATTATTTAAATCAGCCACTTCATTAGACGGCTAGGCCGTTCATTAACTTCTTGACGGTTGTTAGAACAAAAAAAAAAACAATCAACTTTCACTAGTTTTCTCTATCAAAAAAGTAGTTACCGCAAATGAGTGCGCATTGCGCAACCCAATCACCATTATTAACTTCTTTGAGTGCGACGGTTAAGGCGCGTCATTAACGCGTCCATAGTTCAAATAGTTTACTTCGTTTAGGCCATGGACCAGTTACTAAGGGGACTGGCCCTAAGCAAGTCGGCCGAGTGGTCGGCCTAGTACTAACATCGACATAAAACGAAGCGAGTAGTTCAACTATTTACCGGTAAATAGTAAAATGAAAATGAAAAAACAATGACCACGTTTTGTTTCATACAAATATCTAATAAGGGCACCTCTTTCTTTAGTCTTTACTCTGTGGTTTAGGCTTACAGAGACGCTTACAAATTTCATGTCATTTTTAAATTTCTTACTTAATTCTACCTCCGGATAGGAAACGCGACCTCGACTGAGAAGATCCTGTTGTTTGGTTGTTAGTATTTTTTTATAGAACTGCGGTGGCAAATGCCTGCCTGATGTTAAGCGGTTACCGTAGCCTTTAGATGCTTGCAATACCAAAGGCGCTACTCGCACGTTGCCGACCTGAAGGGGCGTGGGATGGAGGGAGGAGAATGGAGGAGACGGGAGGAGAAGGGAGGAGACGGGAGGAGACGGGAGGGGAAGGGGGTTGGGCTTTTACCGATAACCCTGTATAGTCCGTGTGAACTGACCTGAGTCCACCAGCCCCAGAAGTCTCGGAGGCTAGGAAGTTCCTGTCGGTCCATTCGTCCTCGTCGATCTCACGCGCGCCGCCGTCGGACAGTTCCAGACTGATCCGCTCGGGCGTGGGCGGCGCGCCCGCAGCCGCCGCGGCCGCTGATGACGTCAGCAGGCTCACCGCGTCCGGCACGCTCACGCCCGAGTGACGTAAGCACACGAGCCGGCTGCCGTACCGCTCCATTGTGTAGCTCCTATTGGTATATCAACATATTTACACACATATTCATAGACAATTTAGATGGACTTACGCTGGAATTACGTATCACTATTGTTCCTAGATATGCTTTCTAAAACCATTGTAAACTGATTAAAAATCATGATTTTTAGACCCCCCCCCCCCCCCCTCCCTAGTGTGACGTATTTTTTTTTCCAATTTTATAGTTAATAATAATAAAATAAAAAAATAATGTAGCCCTTTTAACGTCCCACTGCTGGGCACGGGCTTCCCCTCAATGCGAGGGGGATTCAGGCCATAATTCACCACGCTGGCCCAGTGCGGGTTGGTGGATTACACATGTCTAAATACATGCAGGTTTCCTCACGGTGTTTTCCTTCACCGTTAGCAAGTGATAATCATTATTAAAGCTATGATTCACACATAGATTTCGAAAAATCCAGAGGTGTGAGCCAGGTTTTGGACCCAGGACCTTAAACCCGCAAGACGCGTGCTTAACCAATCGGCTACCACTGCTTTATAGTTCGAAATGACATAATTAAAAGAGCAGTTCTGAAATTAGTTTGATGATTTAAAAAAAACCCCTTATACTTATACAGATAGAGTTGGAAATATTTTCAAGTTTTTCGTTAGCAGTTGAAATTTTGCGTTTTTATACAATCTAATCTCACGTGAGATTTTTCAAAAGCTATATTCTAGAGGAGAAACATGTTTTACTTAATTTAACCCAGTTTTCTTGCAATTATACACTGATTCTTGCGGTAAAAATAATTACGTGAGATTTGCCGAGACCCCTCTCTCCCCTACGTGAGATTTTGCTCGACCCCCTACCCCCCTAAATGCCTCACGTAATTTATGGACGCCCCCTTAAGCCCGCAAGACGCGTGCTTAACCAATCGGCTACCTCTGCTGCCTGGCCTCTTATCTGTTGTTTATATAAATCGGGCGTTTAATTGCTATCTTATAGTTAACTAAGAATAGTCGGGTTGTTCAACGGATGAGACGTGCAATATATTGCAATAATACATGGACAGCTACCACTGTAAACATGATGCGTTAACACTGAGTAAGTAATAACAGTAAACAGTAATGAAATAGTCACCCGGGCCTGAGCACAGCCTTGCAGACGGCGCAGCGGAAGCATGCGCGGTGCAAGTGCAGTCCGTCCGCCGTGACGCCCTCCGCGGCGAACACGCGCGTGCCGCACGCCGCGCACTGCACGCCCGTGCTGGACGGGCCGCGCCAACTCTTCTTCAACTTGACACATAACATACAATAAGTCAAATACCGTCAAGCCGTAAGCCCACCCCCCCTCTCCCTGCCTCCATCCCACTCCCCTTCAGGTCGGCAATGTGCGAGCAATACCTTTGGTATTGTAAGCATCTATAGGCTACGGTAACTGCTTAACATCAGGCGGGCCGTAAGCTTTTTGCCACCGCAGTACTATAAAAAAAAAATACACTGTACAATAAAAACTTTGTGCAGTAACAGGCTGGGCCTGTTTTTCTGTTTCTAAAACAGGCCCAGGTTAGTGCAGAAAGTTTTTTGTGAATACCAGCATTTTGTTCCTAATGCCGTGTGTCCACTGGCAAGAAAACTTGCACAAGTTTACTTGCGCAAGCGACTTCCAATGTGTAAACACTCACGCAAGTAGACGTCTGCGACTTGCCGAACTTGCTGCAAGTCCCACATGTACACGGTTGTGTAAAATTGCAGTCAGTGGAAACAAGTCGGCAATCGACTTCTGCAAGAGATTACGCAAGTTACTTGCCAGTGGATGCTTGGCAATAGATATTGTTCACAGATAAATAATGTAATGCCGTGTGTCCACTGGCAAGTAACTTCCGCAATTTCTTGCAGAAGTCACTTGCCGACGTGTTTCCACTGACTGCAATTTTACACAACCGTGTACACGTGGGTCTTGCAAGTTCGGCAAGTCGCAGAAGTCCACTTGCGCGAGCGTTTACACATTGGAAGTCGCTTGCGCAAGTCAACTTGTGCAAGGTTTCTTGCCAGTGGACACTTGTCATATTAACTACTATATATCGAGATTGTGCATGTAAATTCTTTATCTAAATATATAAGAATCAAAGTCCTGATTGACTGACTGACTGACTGACTGACTGACTGACAGACAACGCACAGCCTAAACCGCTGATCGTAGAGACTTGAAATTTGGAGGGTGGGTTTGTCTTGATGTGTAGAGGTGTACTAAGAAAGGGTTTTTTGAAATTCAACCCCTAAGGGGGTAAAATAAGGGATGAAAGTTTGTATGGAAGTTCGTCATTTTTGAAGTTAGAATTATGAAAATTGCTGATTAGGTGTCTTTTGAAAAATAAAAAAATATGGGTTTCAGGGTTTTTGAAAATTCGACCCCTAAGGGGGTAAAATAGGGGATAAAAGTTTGTATGGAAGTTCCGTCATTTTTGAAGTTAGAATTACTTAAATTGGTGATTAGGTGTATTTTCAAAAATAAAAAAGAGTAATTTCAGGGTTTTTGAAAATTCAACCCCTAAGGGGGTAAAATAGGGGAATGAAAGTTTGTGTTTAGATTTATTTCGTGTTTTTGGAAATTCAACCCCTAAGGGGTGAAATGTGGAGTGAAAGTTTGTATAGGGGTGGTCGAGTTTTGTTATTTTGACGGGAAAGGGGAAAACGGGGTCAAGGGATGTTTTAATAAGTCATCCATATCTCGATATTGGTTATGATTGCTTATTTGAATTGATCAGACTGGGGTTTCCGTATTTTTAATCATTTTGACGAGAAAGGGGAGAGCGGGGTCAGCGCATGTTTAGTCATCCATATCTCAAAATTGGTTATGATTGTTCATTTTAAATAATCAGACGGGGTTTCAGCGTTTTTAATATTTTGAAGGAAAAGGGGAGAGCGGGGTCAGCGAATGTTTAGTCATCCATATCTCGAGATTGGTTATGATTGTTCATTTTAAATAATCAGACTGGGGTTTCAGCGTTTTTAATATTTTGAAGGAAAAGGGGAGAGCGGGGTCAGCAAATTTTTAGTCATCCATATCTCGAAATTGGTTATGATTGTTCATTTTAAATAATCAGACTGGGGTTTCAGCGTTTTTAATATTTTGAAGGAAAAGGGGAGAGCGGGGTCAGCGAATGTTTAGTCATCCATATCTCGAAATTGGTTATGATTGTTCATTTTAAATAATCAAACTGGGGTTTCAGCGTTTTTAATATTTTGAAGGAAAAGGGGAGAGCGGGGTCAGCGAATGTTTAGTCATCCATATCTCAAAATTGGTTATGATTGTTCATTTTAAATAATCAGACTGGGGTTTCAGCGTTTTTAATATTTTGAAGGAAAAGGGGAGAGCGGGGTCAGCGAATGTTTAGTCATCCATATCTCGAGATTGGTTATGATTGTTCATTTTAAATAATCAGACTGGTGTTTCAGCGTTTTTAATATTTTGAAGGAAAAGGGGAGAGCAGGGTCAGCGAATGTTTAGTCATCCATATCTCGAGATTGGTTATGATTGTTCATTTTAAATAATCAGACTGGTGTTTCAGCGTTTTTAATATTTTGAAGGAAAAGGGGAGAGCGGGGTCTGCGAATGTTTAGTCATCCATATCTCGAGATTGGTTATGATTGTTCATTTTAAATAATCATACTGGTGTTTCAGCGTTTTTAATATTTTGAAGGAAAAGGGGAGAGCGGGGTCTGCGAATGTTTAGTCATCCATATCTCGAGATTGGTTATGATTATTCATTTTAAATAATTGGGGTATAAGCTTAGCTGAATATGGTAGGTAGGTACTACTTCAGTTTGATCCCATAAAAAATCATTTCGGAAATCAACACCCAAAAGGGGGAAGGAAACTAAAGGTAGAAAAGTACGGCAGAAAAATATGTTTGTACCCGATTGACTTGAAACTTAGTATGCATAGGGTAGGTGAGGGAGGAAGGGGAAGACGTAAGGTAGGGGGAAGGGGAAAGGGAAATGGAGGGGGAGGGAGCAGAAGGAAGAGAGGGGAGGAAAAGGGGTGGAGAAGGGGAGGGGGATTTGGGATTTTGGCTCTATATACCTACCTACCAAAACACGCATTCACCGAATTAGGTACCGAGATAAAGTTTGTATGGCTCCAATAAAAATCGTGAAATAAAATTATTTTTATAAAAAAGCAAATACAGACTTAAAAAACCCTGGCGCACTAAAAAGTACTAAAAAGTCTTAAGTCACTTGCCCGGTTTTTTTTTATTTTGAAGTCTACGCGGACGAAGTCGCGGGCAAAAGCTAGTTCGTAAATAAACTATTGTAAGAATCATATTCAAATATAAAATGGTTTGTAAATACACTGACAAGAGCCAGCAAGAAATTAAGTAAAAAAAAATATATCATGTAAACGTCATGTCATGGTAGCGTTTATGAATCATAAAATACAATATTTTAGCGTTACCACCGATTGTAATGTTGCTTCAATTGAGAAGAGCTGGCAAGAAACTCAATGGTTACTCTTTCCAATGGAAAAAATTGTAGTAAAATGTAATGTAACGTCACGACTTTTATCCCCGTTCGGGGGTAGTCAGAGGCTTGAGTGGCCATACACCACCACATTGTGGAGGTATTAACCAACTCAAAGCCCACGTTGAACCAGATAGTCAGAACCCAACGTGACAGGTGGTGAACCGTGTCGCCGTGTATACAGGAACTGACTATTACCTAATCCCGAGGGATAGGTAGGTTTCCTCACGATGTTTTCCCTCACCGTCAGCGAACTGTAAATTATGCACATAGATGAAAATTCATCCATTGGTGCATGCCCCACCGGGGATCGAACCTGGGACCTTCTGATTGTTAGCCCAACCTGTTCACCCCTAGGCTACAGTCGCTATCTGTAAAAATTTTAGTACTATTTCAGAAACAACAATGCAATGTGAGCAGGCAAGACTATTTTCACTAGAAAATAATACAATATAACTAATGAAGTCTAGCTCATATTTTAACTTTAGTGATGTATATACCTACTCACACACATAAAAATAGTGTAAGTCGTATATTACCTCTTCTTTGGGCTGTGCTTTGGATTGTTCAGGTTCCTCCATTTTGACGAATTTGTTCGCTAAATTGGCGACCTGGACAGACAACATTCATAATTATAATCAAGATACACTTAGTTGGTAAAGAAGAAAACATAAAACCAATAATAGTTATCCCAGTAATAGAATGGCTCCATTACTACCATAGTAGAATGAGTGGGTAGTAGGTTACCTTTATACAAACGCGCCGCGCGCGGCTTGTATGTGTGCGCTATAGTGTCTATGCGACGCCGCGCGCACACTCAAACAAAATCTCAATGTTTCGCCTGCTTAAGCGGGTCGAGATTTTGTTTGAGTGTGCGTGCGGCGGCGTATGGATGCTATGGCGAACACATGCGGGCCGCGCGCGGTGCGTTGTATGAAGATGGCCTACTTCCCACTCCTTCTACTATGGTACTCCTCCACCAAGCTAACTAGGCGCCTGTCAAATGTGACGTCACCCGCACATAAAGGCGGTGGTGGTGTGCGGACAGCGTGCGGGCGGGGAAGCCGCATTCCATCCGAGCTCCTAGTTGGCTTGGTGTAGTAGGACAGTCCGTACCTTCTTGGTGCCCTGGTCGGGTCTGCCCGAGTCCTTGAGCTTCTGGTCCAGCTTCTGCAGCGTCTCGTCGATCTCCACCCACTTCTCGGTGCCGTCGCCCTCCTTCAGCCGCCGCTGACGGCCGAGGAACTGCCGACAAAGACCGTGTGATTACAGGCCACGGACACACAAGACAAGACCCCACTACGTCCATTATTTTGTGAGAATGCATGCGTCAAAATTAAGTGGAGAAAACGACGAATATTATTTAGTGACAGGTGCCTAGAATAGACGACAAAAAATGCCAAAAAGAAATGAACATTCGGAATTTTTTATTTTGTCCCCTATTTTGTGCCTCTCGCTTTTACTCGTGATCATAAAACTGTAGCCTCCAAATTTATAGTAACTTGTGATAGACTTACAAAGGCATTACAAATCATTTTTGTTCCTATAAATGTTTGGTAAAACCATTGTAAACTAGTTTTAAACATAATACATAAATGTACGGGTCCAAACTTTATGGCAGCTGTGAAGTGCGCTGCGAGCGCGGCTAAGCGCATGTACTCCCCGCCACTTACTCTTACCTCACCTCCTCCGTCGCCCACGCACTAAATCTGCTATTGCTCAGGGACCTGCGCATGACTGCCGCCATAAAGTTTGAATTTGTCTGTACCTACATGAACATTTGTTGTTAGGGCACCGCTAAATACAAGTTCTGCCTTCTTCTTTGTATATTAGAGCAGGAGTCCTTACTGTAAATATGTATACGTCTATCTCACCTGTTCCCTATCCCACTTCGGCACGCGCTCGGCGGTCTTCGGCTCGGGCCTGCCGAGCTTGTTCTCCATGATCTTCCGCTCTATCTCCTTCATGTTCCAGTCGTCCCGCTCTATCTTGCCGACGGAGCGCATCAGGTCCTTCGGTTTAGAAGGGCGTGGGGACGCGGCGTTGGCGGTTGTGCCGCTGAGCTCTGCGGCGAGGCGGGCCACGCGGGCGCCTCCACCGGCGGCACGGCTCCCCCCACCGACTATACGGCCCTCCTCCTATAGATAGGAAATGATTTAGGAATGTCGTTCTGAACTTTTTGCTAGTTACATCCCAAGAGACGAGTAGCATCGTGTAGGGTTAGCGTGTCTCATATAAGTAGGTGAAAAATATCGTCCTAGATAAAGCTGGAGGTAGCCCAATCAGCTACATCGACAGGTCTTACGGCCAAAGGCTACTTAAATATTTAAGTCCCACTTAGCAGTTTGAGACGTCGTTAACTGTCATTTTTTGTATGGCGCGTCAAAGTTAAGCAGCTCTCAAATTTAAGTTGCGTACGAGTATTCGACCGTAAGACACTTAAATAAGAAGAAAATCATTGCTAAATGGGAAATACTCTTCTTCTTTCTATTAAGAAGGTATCTTATATTACAATATTGGTTGAACAGGCACTTTCACTTTTTGCACTCGAATTATTTAAGTTATTTTTTTTTGTATTTGTAATTATGTACATAATTTACAAGATTACATTATATGACCGTTCGTATTCGTTCCTACAAATTAATACATCAAACGAAACGCAATTTTATGAATGTCAAGTAATTAGAAGAATATCAATTTCACTCGTCAATTTGTTAAATGAAATAATAAGTTAGTGAAAACACAGTGATAAAAACACACAACGTGTACGTTAATTTTGAATTCGGAACAGGTCCATGCACACACAATACCTAGAAGACGTAGTTATTATGTATATCAGCCGTCCTTACTGTTGCTCTTCCAACGTAGTTGTCAAACAAACCGTGCGGGTTACTGGATTCGTATTTTTCTGGTTATAGGGAGAGAAATTCAAGCGAGTAATGTGACGATAGTGTCGGTAGGATACTTAGCTTTTTAAGGTACCGTAGTCTACGAGGAACCCTTATAAGATCATCTAGTCCGTCCGTCCGTCCGTCTCGGTCTGCCACAGTGCCATAATTTCTACAGTTTTCGACGTGAATTGATGAAATTTGGTACGGAAAGAGGAGGTTGGAAAGACATTGATGGTAGATCTCAATTTAAAAAATGTTAGATTACTTTTTTTCAGGTACTTACTCGTACATGGAAAGTGGGGGAAATTGTTTTGTTTAGGTTTAGGTACCCCATCATGTGCGGCATCTTTATAAAGGTTCTTTTAACGTAATATTCATCTTGACGTTTGCGAGATTGTTAACTCGAAAGTTAGAAACAATGCGTAATCTTAGCCAGACAACAGCCTAGGAAGTTTAAATTTGTATTTTGTTTGTTTGTTATCACCACCCAGGAATCCTAGTTAGCTAAAAATAAATGTCCATTACTGGAAGAGCTACGGAACCCTACATAGCGCGTGGTCTTACATGTACTTCGTCGGACAATTTAATAGAGTGGCGTGATCGTTAAGATGCTAAAGAGAAGTTATTTATTTTAGCTGCAAAGGCCTACAATCGCTCGAATTCCCCACCCCACATCCCTCGCCCCCCGACCCACACACTCACAACATTCCCATGCGACACACAACGGCAACCTCCTCACATAGTGCTGCAGCTTCTTCTCGAGCTTCTTGACCCGCTCGTCGAAGTCCGGAGCGCTCGCCCTGTACTGCTGGAGTCCGTAGTCGTTCTCCAGGTCCGCTGAGGGCGCGAAGTCCAGTCTAGGCTCAGCGGCGAGCATCTGAAGACTCTTCTCGAAACGCTGTTTCATTATCTCCCTCGCGGCCTTCCTCCGGCCTGATTTAGGGCGTTTCGACTCTGCGTTCTTCCGCTGCACCATGTCCGACATCCTCTGCATCCGGAAACTCATCTCCCCACTATTCTTTCTCGGCGGCGGTTCGGTCTGCGGAGTCTTATGGCCCTGGATTAAATCCGCCACTCTTTGCCTGCGTAATGCCATTTCAGGGTCGCCTATCGACTCCAATTTGGCACGGTCCGGACTCGGCGTGTCCCGTCTCTTGCCTTCGATGATCTCCGCCATCCGTTGCATGCGCAGTATCATCTCAGGGTTGGTGATGGATCCGGATCGCCCGGATCTGGACTCCGGGCTGGGTGTGTGCCTGCGTCTCTGCCCTTCGAATATCTGGGCTATGCGTCTGGTGTTCGCCACTTCGGACGACCCGATAGAGTTGGACCTCTTGTGCGGCTGGACTTCGGGACTTTGAGAATATCTCAGTCGCGTATCTATTTCGGAGAGCCTCCTGCCTTTTTGCGGGAGCGGACTCTCCGAAGATCTGGTAAACTTTTTAGCACTGTCAATGGATGACGCTCTGTACGGAGCTTTCTTCACGCTTTCAACCGAAGGTGATCTCCTAAAGTCATTTGTCGTGTCAACTCTGACGACAGTAGCGTCCGTGTCAGCCGAGTCGTCCTGAAATACGTCTGAGAAATCCGGCACCTTTATCGTGTTGAGATCCAAGCCCTTCAACCTCCGCGGAGGCTTCACGGGCTTGGATTTCTCGTCTTGGAAGAAATGCGCCATCTTCGAATTGTCTTTGACCCTCGTTTTTGTCGTGCCTTGGAGCAAGTGAGCCAGGGATTCCCTTAGCACCCTAGGGTCAGGGGACTCGTCGGGGTCCAGTAGGGCTAGTATTTGTTCCTGTAGGTCCTTCTGTTTGTGGGTTGTCTGGCCGTCAGTCACGGAATCGTGGCCCTCGATGAGCCGCGCGAGCTGCGTGATATCGTTAAGGTCTAGCTTGCCAATCTTTTTGCGGATGTACTCGGCCGGGTCGTTACTTACTTGGGAGCGGACTGAGCGGCGCTTCTTCCGGTAGCTCGAGTGGGATTTGTCGATCTCGGCCGCGTCTGTCGGGAAATATGGGTTATTTATACATCTTACATTATTCTGAAGAACTAACAAATTTTTTTCACACATCTCCTATCGCACTTGCAATTCGACAATCCACTTATGAAATGCATAAGGCATCATTTGCCAGAAGATGAGCAATATTGGCAACGTTATTTCCCGCGACCGGCAGATTCGTACTGTGTCCACGGACCCGTTTAGGATAAACTATTTGGGACAGGTTTCTCGCTCTTCTTGTAATGTCTTTCATTGCCAGCTACATAATCTCAAGATATATTCTACAAAATAACAACACATTAGTTTTATTTTGAGAAATTTTAAATACTTACGTGAATAAACGGAAAGTGGATGCTCGGCGTTTCGTGCGTGTTTCTCTTTCTGCATGCTCTCTTTGATCTATAACATGACAAATTCAAGGATACCATATCTATACTACTATTTCTATCTCTTTTATTGTATAATTATTTACGTAGGTTTTACAATCATAAACGCAATTTGTCCACGGCGCTACTCAAGAGAAACTGGTTACTAACTTCAATTACTACTGAGTAGCTAGGACCACTAGTATTTCTATGGCGGCTCGTACACGACACTACACAAAAGAATCTGATTAGTGATTAGTAGCGCGCGACTCGACTTTTCTGCAACTCATACTCGAGTGATTGTGTTTTGTTTTTTATGGAGCTTGGGGAGTTACAAACCAGTCCCCCTAGACAAGTGGCTTCGTCTACAAGCGTTCCTACAAATCGCTACGCTTAAATGTACGGAAATGACATTAGAAGTCGATAAGTAGATCATGACTTATGTAACTTCCATACATGAAGCGTAGCGATTTGTAGAAACGCTTGTAGACAAAGCCACTTGTCTAGGGAACCTTGTAACTCCCCAAGCTCCATAAAAAAACAAAACACAATCACTCGAGTATGAGGCCTGCCACATACATGCGGAATTTCCGTTTCGAAATATCGAATCGGGTTTTCCGAACGCAATTTATCCATACATTTGGATGGATTTACTGCGTTCTGAATCTCTGATTCGATATTTCGAAACGGAATTCCGTATGTATGTGGCGGGTTTATTTTCCGTTATTTTTGAGTAGCGCCGTGAACGAATGGCCTACCAATGCAAGGATTATGCAATTAAAAGATATTAGGAATAAGTAAGTTTTGTTCAACCGTGGTCATGGCCCACTATGGCCTACTATACCTGGTCGAACACGTCCGTCTGGTGGTGCACGTGCGGCACCTCGCCCTTGAACGCGTAGTACACGCGCGACAGGTACGAGCGCAGCTTCGCGTCGGGAACGTCGCGCAGCGTGCCGCCCGACGAGAACGGCGCTATGCCTGACGCCGCAACAACAATAGACTTCTGACTTTTCTTACATAAGTGTACCTCTGAACTATTCATCCATCAGAAATAATAATATCCTGGGACATTTTGGTACACACGGTTACCTAGGGGCTTACCACAAGCTCCTATTGCGATTCAATTATAGGAACGTTTTAATGACGTTTCTTATTGTCATGACAATAAGGTACGTCATTGCACAAAAAGTCGCTGAAACGTTAATACGTTCCTGTAATTGAATCGCAATAAGAGCTTGTGGTAAGCCCCCTGATCCCAAACTAAGCAGAGCTCGTACTATGGAAACCAGATAACTGATATTACTACATATACTACTTTTTTATTTGTAAATACATACTTAATATACATACATTCAGACTCCGGACATACAGACATGTTCGTGCACACAAATGCATGTCCCGGGTAGGAATCGAACCTACGACCTGCAGCGTGAAAGGCGCCTCCGCGCCAACCACGCTAACGGGCCCGTCAGACCCCCTCAGATAGCCAAATTACTATAAAAATCCTAGCACAATTTTTTTCCTATTGAAAGAAAATACAAATACTTAAGTAGGTAATCATTAAGGCTGGAACCATTGCAACTGACAGCTCGAGGTTGACCGCTTTTTGCTCAAACAATGTCGTAGGACCGCGAGTTGAATTTTTTGAATTTAGAATTTTCGATACGCCACGATACATCAAAAAGACGACATGATAAATCAAAAACAGAAGTGACTCATATACTAAATTCGTATCTTGCCTACTTTTATTTAGTCGTATAAGGGTAACTTCGTAAAGGAAAATTTTCACTAAATCTTAAGTACAATTTAAGTACTACATTTTTATTAATAGGTAGGTGGGTAGGTTATTTTTTCTTTGTAATCTTTTTTATTGTTATTTTGTTGATATAGTAAATAAAAGCTCACTAACTGTTAATTTTTAATTGTTCTGAAATTTAATTTTGCCCAACACTGGGTAATAGGTAGTACTACTTAAAAAAAGGCTAGTACATAATTTAAATGTTTAATATTATAGGACAAAATAAGTAAAATTAAAACAACTTAAAATTCTAAATAACTGCAAACAAGAAAAATTGTTGACAACATCGGGTAATAACTGAAATAAAAGTAGTACTAATCCTTATTAGTTACTAGCTGTGCCTGCGACCTAGTACGCGCACATTTTTGGAAAAGGTTACCCCTTATTTGACTGATGGATTGATGGAGGATGACGGACGGATGGAGTGGCAATGCAACGCATGCCGGGCATGCATGCAACCCTCATAGGATCACTGTTTTGCCCATCAGTCTATCTGTCCGTCTGTCAAAACGTGCACAGCCTAAACCGCTTGGGTTAGAAACATGAAATTGTAACTATTTATAGCGTAGAAGAAAAGAAGACCACAGGAAGGATTTTTGAGAATTCAACAATTAAGGGGAGAAAGTATCTATGGATAGTCCCAGTTTTTCTGAAGCTAGAGACATTTGTATTTGTAGGCTGAGTAGCCGAAATACGAATTTTCATGTAAGGTCAAGATTTTCAAGCCAGAGCCATGGGTCTGGAGCAGCTCCATGATAATAATAATATATGGTATAATTAAAAATAAAATACTTGCTCCACAAAACGCCTCGTTTTGTGAGTTTTTAGGGTTCCGTACCTCAGAAGGAAAAAACGGAACCCTTATAGAATCACTTTTTGTCCGTCTGTCTATCTGTCCGTCCGTCAAAACGTGCACAGCTCAAACCGCTGGTGATACAAACATGAAATTTGGACAGTAAGTACCTTACATAGCGTAAAAGAAGAGCAAAGGAAGGATTTTGGAAAATTCTTACCCTAAGGGGGTAAAATAAGGGGTGGAAGTTTGTATGGAATTCCCTCATTTCTGAAGTTAGAAACATGAAAATTTCTATTTAGGCTACTAATACAAATACAAAATAGTAATTTCAGCGCTTTTGAAAATTCTACCCCCAAGAGGGTAAAATAAGGGGTGGAAGTTTATATGGGGGTTCAAATTTTTTTAAAGCTAGGCACAAGAAAATTTGTATTTAGGCTTCTTATTAACTGAGAATAGTAATTTCAGCGTTTTTGATCATTTCACCTCTAACGGTGTAAAATAGGGGGTGCAAGTTTGTATAGGCGTCCCAATTTTTCTGAAGCTAGAGATATGAAAATTTGTATTTGGGCTACTCATTACAAATTAAAACCGGACAAGTGCAAGTAGGACTCGTGCTCTGAGGGTTCCGTACAAATTTTATTATGTTTGTGTGTGCATCATATCTTTGGCGTGCAAATACAGGGCAATAAAGCAAGATGTGCTCCACTGTCTCGCTGGGGTTCTTCGAGCTTCCACTTTGCTAGTTTTCGGAACAATACATAATAATTACAACACCTAAGTGTGTATTGTTCCGAAAACAGGGAAAATCATGAAGACTCGAATCTCGGGATAACAATTGCACTGCAAGCGACTGTGGTGAACAGGTTGGGCTAACAATCAAAAGGTCCCAGGCTCGATCCCTGTTGGGGCATGCACTAATGGATGAATTTTCATCTATGTGCATAATTTACAGTTCGCTGACGGCGAGAGAAAACATCGTGAGGAAACCTACCTATCCCTCGGGATTAGGTAATAGTCAATTCCTGTATACACGGCGACAACATTCACCACCTGTCACGTTGGGTTCTGACTATACAGGGTGAATTTTTCAAGTGTGCGTGGATGGCCAAATCCGATACTATGAGTGATATCAAAAAGTACTCAAAAGAATCTCGGGGCTGATTTGATTGTTTTCTCTCGCCGTCAGCGAACTGTAAATTATGCACACACACATGCGAATTTTGAGAAGTTGTAATTACTTCTCAAAATTCGTTTCTATTCAGTGACACTATCGAATGGTGTAATAATACAGTATTTGGTTTTTTATTCTAAATCAACTAGTTTGATTCCTGGCTACGAATATTGTTTTTACGGTAAACTTAAGGAAAGAGCTAATTTTAAACAAAATAGTATTTTATTTCTCTTAAGTTACCTAACTATTAAACCCAAACTGATTACCTGTTCAAAAATGATTGAAAATTTGTAATTAGAACATAATGTTATGAAGATGACTGCGCTGCGAAGGTAAATAAATAAAAATATTGAGCATAATTTCGAACAAGGTAAAGGTAATGTACGTATGACTTATTACAGTCAACTTGAAAATATGCAGCAGTTTATTAAAAAACACAGTTTTTTTTAAGTTTTCCGTATGTCATTTCTTCCCAGAATTCGTTCCTTATCAGCGACACTATCGAATGGTGTAATAATAGAGTAAGTGGTTTTTTTCAACTAGTTCGAAATCAACTAGTTCGATTCCTGGCTACGAATTTAGTTTTTTTCAAAAATCCAATGATGCAGTTTTAGTTTTCACCAAAATCGGCCCCGAGACTTCTTTGAGTACCTTTCGATATTCCTTATAGTTTCGGATTTGGCCATCCACGCACACTTGAAAAATTCACCTGTATAAACGTGGGCTTTGAGTTGGTTAATACCTCTACAATGGGGTGGTGTATATCCACTCAAGCCTCTGACTACCCCCGAATGGGGATAAAGGTGGTGACGTTACATTTCTAAAAAAATTTTTAACAGGTGATGACACTAAATAAATTTAGCACTGCAAATTTAGCGACTTATTAAATTTGGACCCATCCCTAAGAAGCTGTGATGTTTATTTGATGTATGGTTTAGTAATGTAGAGCATTGAACTCCGGTCTCCCAACTTAATCCTGATGATCAATAAAACTAAACATATAGTAAACATTGCCGACCTGAAGGGAAGGGATAGGGGAGAAGGGGGGGGGGGGGGTTGGGCTTACGGCTCTCTCACTCATCGTACGAAACGCAGCTGTAATAGCTGCTTTACGCCGATCTTCTATGAGAGGGTGGTACTACCCCACCAAACGGTGGTTAGTCCAACTTAAAAATAAGCAAACAAAAATAATTTCGTATTACTAATATTAAGTAGTATGAATAACATCAACTGAAACACGCTTAACATCAGGCGGGCCGTACGCATGTTTTTTTGTCTTGGCTTTTCTTGTCGCATATAGCCAGTGTCAAGTACCTACCTATAATAATATAGATTTTCAATGTTGCACTTCGCCACTTCCCGCCAAAAAAAGGGTTTGTCAAGTTTGTCTAGCAACTCAGTGGTATAAAAAGATATCATAGGCAAGACAAAAAATATGAAAAAATGAAATGTAACGTCACGACTTTTATCCCCATTCGGGGGTAGTCAGAGGCGTGAGTGGCCATACACCACCACATTGTGGAGGGATTAACCAACTCAAAGCCCACGTTTCACCAGATAGTCAGAACCCAACGTGACAGGTTGTGAACCTTGTCGCCGTGTATACAGGAACTGACTATTACCTAATCCCGATGGATAGGTAGGTTTCCTCACGATGTTTTCCCTCACCGTCAGCGAACTGTAAATTATGCACATAGATGAAAATTCATCCATTGGTGCATGCCCCACCGGGGATCGAACCTGGGACCTTCTGATTGTTAGCCCAACCTGTTGTTGTTGTTAGGCAAGACAATAAGATTAGAAAGTAGGTAAGCGGTTTTTAGAGGACGATTATGCTTTTTAATCATATACCTATTCATCATTCTATATTATTCATAATCTATGATGACAACAAAACGCGTCACTGACATAAATATTAATTTAAAAATATTTGTAATCATATAATATCCTAAAAATTATGTTCAATATTATATTTAAACTATTTAAAACGTGATTTAATTCATAAAATGCTAAGAAGATGTAATTTTTTTACGAATTTCACGCAAAAATTTGCGCGCACGTCCAGCTTTGGAGGCCGCCATCGCGGATCTGCGACGAACATTTTGCAGTCCAAGTCATGATGACCCATGACGTTTGTCGCATATTTAAGGTTATTATTGATTATTTTTTAAATAAAATGACTAATATTAAATCTTGGATCCACGGATTCTTAGACAAGTCTTGACAATTTTTCTGGTATAGGTTTCACGTAAATCTGTTCAGTTGCTATGGAGAACATTTACGATTAAGGTTGACAATTTCATATTTTGAAATCGATTTCTACAAAATTTGGTAACATTTAAAGTAAATCGGCTAAGCCATTTTATTCCCGACCATATGAGGTTTAATGTTGTATACTTTATATTGCACATAAGCCAGCTGCTTCATCAAACCATTTACTTAGACCCACCCAGTTGAACATTTGTATCACCTTAAAATCGCAATGTAAAGATAAAAAATAAAAAAATCGTGTGATTCAGTCATTCTTATAACACGTAACAGTTGGTACACGTAAGAGCGCGGCTCCACTGGTGCGCTGCGCTGTGTCGTCGCAACGGATAAAAGGGTCGACGGGCGTGAGACGAAGCTGGGGAAGGTGAGTACAAAATCTTGCGACGACGCAACGCAACGCGCTAATGGAGCCCGGCCCTAATACAACTTATACAGTACCTATCTTGAAAGTTTCAAATAAGAACTTGTGTTAATTTTATTAATAGGGTTCGATTTTTAGACCTCGACGACACGTGTTTGTGTGCGTCTCTGTGTGTGTGTTTGTGTGCGTGTGCGCATGTGTGTGTGTGTGTGTTTGTGTGTGTATGTGTGTGTGTGTTTGTGTGCGTGTGCGCATGTGTGTTCTCACCGAATTCCTGTTGCAGTATGTGGTAGACGGCCCTGGGCGCGGTGGCGGGCGGCAGCAGGTCGGGCCGGTACCGGCGCAGCAGCTCCGCGAGAGCCGCGGGCGCGGCCGCCGCGCGGATGCCGGGCTCGGCCCACCCCACCCACGACACCAGCGCCTCTTCCGACACCTCCGCTTCTGTTCACGTTTTGGGCAATTTGAACAAAAGTGGTGATATCTGATTTTCGGGTTAGTAAGATAGATAGATAGATAGATAACTCTTTATTAATCCACCACTAGAAAAATAAACATTTATAAATAATTACACAATTTACACAGAAAGTGGAAAATGGGCGAACTTATCACTAATAGTGATCTCTACCAGGCAACCTTTGGATGGAGAGGATCTAAAGAAAAAATAATACGGGGGTGTACTTACATAAATTACCACTTATACATACACATAAATAAGATACATAACACGAACAAAACTGACAAAACAAGAAAGAAACAAGAAGTCTGTGGCCCGATTCACGTAACCAAAACCGTAACGACATCTCAGCGATATAGTCGTTGATAGCCTTTTCGTAACAAGAAAAGGCTATCAACGACTATATCGCTGAGACATCGTTACGGTTTTGGTTACGTGAATCGGGCTACTGGTAATTTGTCAGTAAAGTATCCGCCACTTTATTGTTAGTCTGTGGGGGGAGGTGACTAAATTAGGCGTGCTTGACGCTGCCAAAAACTTGAAATATATATTTAAATTGACAACTTGCGAAAAGAGAAGCCATAACGAAGAAAAAAAATAATAAAAAAGTATCGCCAGTATCGTACTGTATGGTCCCAAACTAAGCAACACTTGTACAATGGCCACCACAGTCAACTGGGGGCGATCTCAGTTACACCCAAAACAGGGAAAGTTACGAAAAGGCCGTTTCTAAAATTTTCCTCTTGCGGGAATCGAACCCGCAACCACCCGATGCAGTGATCCGAACGGCCAACGCTCGAACCACTGCAAGCAATCGGTCGTCAATAATAATCCCTTGTTTTTTTTTATGGGACTGAGGTGGCAAACAAGCGTACGACCCGCCTGAGTTAAGCAGTTACCGTAGCCTATAGATGCTTGCAATACCAAAGGCATTGCTTGCACATTGCCGACCTGAAGGGGAGTGGAAGATGGGCTTCCGGCACTCTCACTCATCATACGAAACGAAGCTGTAATAGCCGCCGATCTTCTGTGAGAGGGTGGTACTACATCAAGCCAACAAAAGGCAAAGACAGTCGGTGGTTACCTCGCCGCCTCTTCCGGGCAGTGGGCGCGGCGTCGAGCGGCAGCGGCTCGTCGGAGTCGTAGAAGGACGTGACGCGGTGCGGGGTGACCGCTGTTCGGTTCAAGTTCGGGTACCGCGTCCCCGGGTCCAGGGTATACGCGCCGAAGTCACGGTGCAGGTTCTCGGGGGTCGTTTGAGCTGAACATTATCATTTATCATACAATACCTACGAATTATTTTTTAATATATAGTGGAAGAATAAAAGAAAATGGCTACCAAAGGATTCCATCAAACTCAGTTATTGGCAAAATCATCGACTCCCACGATGAAAGCCGTCAATTTTTAAAAAGTGAAGTGAATATATCCGCTCGGTAAAACTACTAAATTATGACGTTCATACAACAGTAGAAGGTACATTTTTAAAAATTTACACATCTGTATTTTTGCCAATGGTCCTAATTATGTTGGCACAAAAACTAAACTTGACTAAACTTACTGTACTGCTATCCCCCTCTTGGTCGTAATTAGTAATGTATGGGCGAAAAACAATGAACTTAGGTCTGTCAAATTTAGTATATTCGTGATTTTTTACCAACAGTATTGATATCCATTAGAAAATTATCTCAAAAATGATTTCACAGCAATAATTTGACGGAAAAACATCCACCACCGGAAATTGCTTTGAAACGAGAAAAAAAAATGGTATCTACTCGGAACTTAGTAGTTATTTGGCGGAGACTTTTTGTGGCCCATGAATCCCTGCCTTGTTGAGTTCGCGTTACTCGTGGCCACTCACCCAAGAGCCTGTATATGGACTCCCTCTCGGCGATGACGTCGAGCGGGTGCGGGGGCGGCGTCTGCGCCCACGAGCGCACCGCCCACGCCGCGTCGAGCGCGGACAGGAAGCCGCGCGCGCAGCCCGAGCCCGTCGGCCAGAACGGCTCCAGCAGGCTGTCGCCGACCAGCTGGCACAGCAGCCGCCGCCCGTGACGCTCGTGCACCTGCACACAACATTTAACCATCCAATCAACATTACATTTATTTATTTATTTATTAAACAAAATCCACAGCCCTCAGTAACAATATAATCCCTTACATATAGTTATGTAAACTTACGGCCAATAATGGATTTACATTATATAGTTAAGAACTAGTCGAGTGAAAGTTAGCAAAAAATCTAAACATTATAAAAATAAAAAAAATCTTGTTTGCCTGTTATGTGCCAGATCTATGGTAGGTATGTGTGGTTGCATAAGTGTACCTATATGTGTGTATGAGAGTGTGTGTGTTATATGAGTGTGTGTATGTGTGTGCGTGAGTGAGTCTATACTTTGTCTTAATCACATACATAATCATCACTTTGTCTTACATAATCATCTTTTATTAGTGGTAGATCGGAGGTTAAGCAACGCTTGGCAAGGTCGGGCAGATATGGGTGACCATTTAGTGGCATTTGAAATGAGCGTCTCCGTGCTTCGGAGGGCACGAAAAATGTCGGTTCCGGTTGTTGTCATCTAGGCAGCAGTCGTTAAGCCTGGTCAGAAGCCTTCGGACGCCTTGAACAACTGACACTAGGACGATAGGAAGAAGATGAGTGGTACAGCCAAGCTGTAGCCAATTGACTGCAGTTCCTATACGGGTTGGCTCGACCGGGATAGTTCCCTCTGACAAAAGATCGGCGTAAAGCAGCTATTACAGCTGCGTACGATAAGTGAGAGAGCCTGAAGCCCAACGGCAACAGAAATACACATTCTGTGAAAATTTCAACTCTACCTATTACGGTTCGTAAGATACAGCCCGCTGACAGACGGACAGACGGACAGCGTAGGCTTAGTAATAGGGTCCTGTTGGCACTCTTTGGGTACGGAACACTTAAAAGGGGCTTTTGTTTCAATAGATGGTTGTGATCTCATTGGCCAATGACCTAATGGGCCGGACGAGCTTTGAATATTGCCAGCGATAAGTTGTTGAAACTGATCATCCCTCCTAGACAAGTGGCATGAACGCTAATCGAATAAAATAGAATAGACTTCACAATGTGTGGAAATGACATTACAAGTCGCTATGTAAATCACGTGACTTATGTCATTTCTATACATGAAGCGTAGCGATTTGAAGGAACGCTTGTAGACGTCTGCCACTTGTCTAGAGGGGCTGGCCACGAACGTAAATACATACTGGACTGTTCACTACTGCACAAAAAACGAGCCGAGCGAGAGGCCCTAGTTGGGACCGTGTCCCTCTCATTTCGAGTTGCCATGCCAAAATAATATTATCGTTCGGTAGTGATTGTTAGTTTTTAAATCAAGCAAATAAATTAATTTAGTATTTATCGTGACTATTGTTAATATGATAAAACAATAGTCACGATAAATAATAAATTAATTTATTTGCTTGATTTAAAAACTAACAATCACTACCCAACGATAATATTATTTTGGCATGGCAACTCGAAATGAGTGGGAAACGGTTCCAACTAGGGCCTCTCGCTCGGCTCGTTTTTCTGTCTAAGAATTGTCAAGGTATAATAGACCTTAAGGCAGCAGAATAAAGTTGAATTTCTTCTTAACCAAAAACTCAACTTGTCTGTCCTCTATTAAAATATCCTTGGGGCTGGCTTCAATAAGACGGTCAGGTAGTTACCATGCTCGCGTTCTCCGCTGCGTACATGCTCGTGAAGTCGAATAGCGCGACGTCGGGCTCGCCGTAGTGGTTGAGCGCGAAGTCTCGCAGCGGCAGCCGCCCGTCGGTGGAGAACCGCGCCGCCTCCTGCGCGTACCGCATCAGCGCCGCGCGGTCCACGTTCTCGACACTCAGCAGACGAGACACCTCCGCGTAGTCCTGCACCAACAATCATGATAACCAAGTGTAGCAACCATACCATAGGCATGGAGAGGCTAGACAACGCAAGTTCATTAGATAGTGGGAAAACCGAGCGTGCCATCTTTTTTATACCTTACGATAACGTTACCACAGCCATTTAGTGATTTCCTCAACGTACGTATCTATTTTTTGTTTATTTAAATACCTAATTTTGTTTTTATTATTCACATTGTGTTAATGCCTGCCTGCTCACAGCGTTGGTGTTTGAAAATGTATACAATTATTATTTGAAAAGAGTAACCATTGAGTTTCTTGCCGGCTCTTCTCAATGGAAGCAACATTACGAACCGGTGGTAACGTTAAAATATTGTTTATCTTGACTATTTATAAACGCTTTATTGAGCTTACATGAATAAAAAACTTTTGATTTGATTTGATTTGTAAACGGAATCGTTTCAATCGCTCAGGGTCAGTGAGCTAACAGAATTACGACTAAATCGATTTAATGACAGAGGAATGAGAATACAAAAGTAATAAGCGCGTCAAGTTGCAGTGCAAACTTTCGGGCACGTTTAGGGCCGGGCCCCATTAGCGCGTTGCGTTGCGTCGTCGCAAGATTTTGTACTGGCGCATCACCCTCCCCCGCTTCGTCTCTCTCGTCGTCGCAACGGATCCAAGGGTCGACCCCTTGGATCCGTTGCGACGACGCAGCGCAACGCGCTTTTGGGGCCTCGCCCTTAGTCGGACGGTTTGCGTTGTCTAGCCCATGGACCAATTACTAAGGGGACTGGCCCTAAGCAAGTCGGCCGAGTGGTCGGCCTAGTACTAACATCGACATAAACCGAAGCGAGTAGTTCAACTATTTACCGGTAGATAGAACAATGAAAATGAAAAAACAATGACCACGTTTTTTTTTCATACATACATCTAATAAGGGCACCTCTTTCTTTAGTCTTTACTCTGTGGTCTAGCCTCTCTATGTCTGCGGCCCACCCGGTAAGCGGTTGTTGTTATTTAGGCAGCAGACGTTAATCCTTGTCAGAGGCCTTCGGGCGGCTTGAGCAACCCTGGCCCAGGTTGCCCACTAATCTTACGAGAGGAAGAAATATTATCGCCAGACTAACACACCAACTAAGCAACGCTTCTACTATGGCTACCATACAACGGAGTGGGGACGATCCCAGTGACACCCAGACCAAGAGACTACGATTTAATTTTTTTTTTTTTTTTTTTTTTTTTACCTTTAATTTAATTGCAGATCTAAAATGATCGCTCCGTTATTTCGTACCATGATCTCTATTAAGACGACCAGTAGTCTCTTTCTTTCATTACAACGCAGAATAGATTGCGACCGAGATTTTTTCGTTTGTGCATTTGCGGACCAATTGCGAATCAGTTCAAACGTGGTCAGTTAACTAAGTTACTCCGGAATTGAATCGCAAGTTCGGTTTTATTCATTCAGTTTCGGATTATGCCTACGCGTGGTAGCCGCGCACCGGTGCGCTAGGCGTGGGTAGGCCTCCCACACGGTGGACCGACGACCTGGTGAATGTCGCGGGAATCCGCTGGATGCGGGCAGCGCCACCGGTCATTATGGCGAACCTTGGGGGAGGCCTATGTCCAGCAGTGGACGTCTTTCGGCTGAGATGATGATGTTAATGTAGTCAGACGTCAAAACAGAAAGCATGGGCTCTCCGCTCGCCTCTTGTAGACGCACCCATCCTCTCACACACCACTACTCACTTTAAGCAGCACGCCCTTATCAAGGAGACTGTGTTTCTTGGCCGTCATGACGAAGTAATGCGTGTCGTCTTTGTAGTACACGATGTTCTCCAGGTCGATGCCGGTCACTACGTACAGCTCCTTGAAGAACTTCTGGTTGAAGATGAACGCGACACCGCTGATCTCGGGCACCTAGAGAGACATTTAAAAATAAATCGACGGACTTTTATTGGTTGATCCAAGCTGCTGTGGGCTGGCTCGAACGGAATAGTACCACTCTCTCACAGAAGAGAGGCGGTCATAGCCAGTTGCAATCATGATCGGTAAGCGATCGGTGGCTAAGCAACGCTCGGCAAGGTCAGTCAGAGATAGGGTGACCAGTAGTGGCATTTGAACTGAGCGTCTCCGTGCTTCGGAGGGCACGTAAAAATCGGTCCCGGTTGTTGTGATCTAGGTAGCAGTCGTTAAGCCTTGTCGGAGGCCTTCGGGCGGCTTGAACAACTCTGACACCAGGTTGGCCACTAACCATACGATAAGAAGACAGAAGATTGTCGGAAAGCAGCTATTACAGCTGCGTTTCGTAAGAGTGAGAGAGCCGGTAGTCCAAACCCTTCCCCTCCCTCTGTCCCACTCCCCTTCAGGTCGGCAGCGTGCGAGCAATGCCTTTGGTATTGTAAGCATCTATAAGCTACGGTAACTGCTGAACAACAGTTTGCCACCTTGGTAACATAAAGGTGGGTCTATGCTTACGAGCACGAGCGGAGTACGAGCCGAACACAAATTCGTTTATTGTGGACCAACTACGAGCCTCGAACGAGCGCGCATTCGAGGCTCGTAGTCGGTCCAGTCGGCCGGTGCCTTAAAAAACTGGCGAAAGACTGTGTAGTGTGTGAGTTATGTTGCGGGAGGGGGGGGGGGGGTGGGGTGGTCTGGCTATGCCGTCTGCAGACACCATGGAGGACATATAGAAAGGAGACGGTCTAAGCAACCGGGCCCTATGCTTAAGTCAGTGTGCTGTTGGCGTTCGTCCTGTGCACACGTCTTGCCAACGTTCGCATCCCAAATATAATTCTATTCGACACTAGATGGCGCAACTTTGTACGCCTCTTTACCATCCTACATTTAGTGACATCTAGTGTGAAGAAGTTAAACTACGTAGTAACATCGACATAGAACGAAGCGACTAAAGTCTGTTTCAATCAGAAAAAAAAACTTTGTAAACAAACCATCACTCAACACAAAATCGTCGATTTCACACTTATTTCGTTTTCACTACATTAAATTCTGATGTGGGAATCTTCGGAAATACTGTCGCCTTCATATTACGCTCGTTTTGGATTGTAATTTCAACTAAAACACGTAAAAATTAAAGAACTTATAAAATTGTAATAAGTTTGTCGTTTTTTTTTTTCAATGCTTTAGTGAAGTGCCGATTTGTACCATATTGAATGAATGAAAAACAGATTTAAAAAAGTGTAAAGGCAAAAGAATTCTAGGCCATTATGCCAATATGCCCACTGCATTTTCAGGTAGTTTTAAAAACAGAAATTAAGAAAATTCATTTAATTTTTATTTCTTACCGATTTGTTTCTACTTCTATGTACAACGAGTGCAATTTGCACTTTACACTATATTTTAATCTCAAATTTATTTTACTTAAATGTCTTTTTGACTGTATATTGAGTTTTCAACTTGAAATAAATAATAATTAATAAGTTTCTCTATTTTGAACACTCGGGCTAAACCTGGACTTTTAGAAGGCTTGCATGAGGACATGGGTCCATCACGTAGAGGCCCATAGAGATAAATTTGATGTTATTAGGTCATCATCATCATTTCAGCCAAAAGACGTCCACTGTTGGACATAGGCCTCCCCAAGGTTTTCCACAACGACGGGTCCTGTGCCACTTGCATCCAGCGGTTTCCCGCGACCTTCACTAGGTCGTCGGTCCACCTTGTCGGGAGCCTACCCACGCTGCGTCTTCCGGTACGTGGTCGCCACTCAAGAACCTTTTTGCCCCATCGGTCATCAGTTCTCCGGGCTATGTGCCCCGCCCACTGCCACTTCAGCCTACTAATTCGCAGTGCTATATCGGTGCGAGCGTAGTTATAATCATAGAAAAAATTACCTCTTTTGTTTATTATTTTGTTGATTTATTGTCCAGCCCGTATTTATCTCGACCGTCGGCATCATACTTACTGATGATTCTAATAAATTAGTTCTTTTGTTTATTGTAATTATGTACACACTATATTTTAATGCATAACAATAGTTAAAATCTAAGAAAAGCGCTATACTAATATTAAATTTATAATAAGTTTTATTATGCATAGGTTATTGATTTCATTTCATAACTATATTTCTATAAGTTGACGTAAAGAAACCGATACCTTCTAATCAAGTTTATTCCATCGAATGAAAATATTCCATTCACTCATTCGTTCATATTCGTTATAGTATACAATAGGCACATCACTAAAACTATTTAAGCACTTTGACGTTTCTTTGTTTACAAAGTTTTTTTTTCTGATTGAAACAGACTGTAGTTTTGCTATTGACCGGTAGATAGATAAAAAAATAAAAACCGACTTCAAAAAAACCTGGAGCACTAAAAAGCCTGAAATAATATTTCTCTTACAACCACTGCCTACCCCATCGGGAAAACCAGGCGTGATGGTGTGTTATCGAGTATTTGGAGTCGGTGCCAATCTATCTTCTTACTTTTATAGTAGGTAGACTTGGCATACCAAGATTGGCACCGACTCCAAATACTCGATAACACACCATCACGCCTGGTTTTCCCGATGGGGTAGGCAGTGGTTGTAAGAGAAATATTATTTCAGGCTTTTTAGTGCTCCAGGTTTTTTTGAAGTCGGTTTTTATTTTTTTATAAAAATAATTTTATTTCATGATTTTTAGTGGCGCCATACAAACTTTATCACCCCAAATTACCCCTTTGGGGGGTGACTTTTCCAAGATTCCAAAACAAATGTTTCTTAAGTTATTATATGGAGTATACATACTAAGTTTCAAATCAATCGGACACAAATATATTTTTCTACCGTACTTCTACCCCTAGTTTCCCCCTTTGGGGGTAGATTTCCGAAATGATTTTTTTACGGGACCAAAACGACTTAGTCACCTACCAAATAACAGTTTAAAAAGAAAAATTGGTTCATAAACGTTAGAGATAAACGGTAACTCTCCATACAAACTTCAACACCTCGTTTTACCCCTTTGGGGGGTGATTTTTCCAAAATCCTGAAACATGAGTTTCATTATTTCTTATGCAAAATATACATATTAAGTTTCAAGTCAATCGGACAAAAACATTTTTTTCAGACGACCTTCCCCCCCCTAAATTACGCCCTTAGGGGTTGATTTTAGGAATTATTTTTTTATGGGACCAACTTGGAGCTACGATCTACCGAACAGCAAAAGAATTTTTCAAATCGGTTCATAAATGCCGGAGAAATCGGTGAACATACATAAAAAAAAAAAAAAAAAAAAAAAAAAAAAAAAAACATACATACAGCCGAACATAGAACCTCCTCCTTTTTTGAAGTCGGTTAAAAATAGAGAAGTAGGCGGTATCTAACACCCCTTCAACCGCGCAAATTGTCAAGCGATGTTTCATAGGGAAATCTAATAAGAACATCTCTTCTTGGTATTTGCTTTGGGGGGCTTTCATGATTTTTTTATTCCTCCCCCCCTTGTCACAGCTGGTCTCATTTGTGAGACTCCCCCCTCCCTAGTGTGAGGTCAAATATTTTTTTTTATTTTCAGATATTTAAATAATTTTTCGTTAACAGTTCGAATTTTGGTTTTAATACTTAGATTATTAGATTTTTAAATGTGACGTAACAAAACTTAGGACCCGTCCCCCTCTCGTCACACAATGTCACATTTCGTCGACCCCCTTCCCCCTTACGTGTGACGCAATTTATGGACGGCCCCTTTGTAGCAGCCACTCACCGAGGCCTCCTGCTCGGAGTGCCTGTTGATGAAGTTGGCGGTGATGGCCATGGCCAGCTTGCCGCGGAACTCCTTGCGCTTGAAGCCGTGCAGCGTGTTCCGCTTGCCGTCCGCGCCGAGCAGCACGTCGAACTCGTACTGCGCCACCGGGTGGTCGGCGGGCAGCACGCGCGCTCGCCAACCTAACGCTGGAACATACACATTTATTGTAAGGCGCCATCCATTAATTACGTCACACGAATTTCATGATTTTTAGACCCCTCCCCCCCTTGTCACGGCTGGTTACATTTTCGAGACTCCCCCCCATCCCAGTGTGATGTCACATATTTTTTTTAATCTTCAGAAATTTTCAAAATTTTTCATTAAAAATTCAAATTTCGGTCTTAATACTTAGATATATTAGACTTTTAAATGTGACGTCACAAAACTTAGGACCCCCTCCCACGCCCTTGTCACACAGTGTCACATTTCGTCGATCCCCTCCCCCCTTTACGTGTGACGTAATTAATGGATGGCCCCTAAGATGCGTACAGTGGGCCCTATACCTGCATAATACCATAATGCCTATTGAAGTTTATACTTCATGGGATAGGGTTCTAAATTTTCATTAAAGCACGAAAAGAATCACACCAAAGCTATTGATTGCAATGTCAACCTTTTTGTTATACTGTAAAGTGGGAGTAGTGTGCATGTATGTGCACAGCTTACTAGGCTAGCTTTCTATTTAAATACCTATTTCTATTTAATCTGACTGAATTAGTTTGATAATATTGAGTTATTGTATTTTGTCGTATTGTTTTTTAATATTGTGTTTATGCTTGCCTGCTCACATAGCGTTGCTGTTAGAAAATGTATACAATTTTTCTTTTTCTAATGAAAAGAGTAACAATTGAGTTTATTGCTGGCTCTTCCCTATGGAATCATCATTACGAACCGGCAGTAGCGCTAAAATATTACATTTTGATGTTGGCGATTCTTATGTGCATCCTCTAGCTTACATAATAAAAAAAAATACTTTTACTTGGTATCATCTTGATACCTCGAGAGCTTACTTTCTGAATTTTCTGCGGCGGTCGGCTCCATCAGCTCTTCGAAACTGACACCCTCGTGGAATTCTACTCCCAGTAGTAGTGAAACCTGTATTAAAATCAATGTAGTAATTTGAGAAACGGGGTTTTCGTAATTTACTCTGGTTTGAGTGTCACATCAATCCATTGTATTGTAGCCATAGTACAAGCGTTTGCTTAGTTTGGGACAGTCGGTGTTTAAGCCTCTAATTTATATTATTTTATTTATTAACTAGCTGTGCCCCCCGGCTTCGCCCGCCTGGAAATTGATGAGTAAGATTAGCCTATGTCTTATTTAAGAGCCTACACTGTCTACGTTTCAAATTTCATTAAAACCGGTTGAGTAGTTATGGAGATACGTGGTAACATACATTCACACACACTTTCGCATTTATAATATTATTACTAGCTTCTGCCCGCGACTTTGTCCGCGTTAACTTTAAAATCCTACAGGAACCTGACATATAACCGGGATAAAAAGTAGCCTATGTCCTATTCCAGACTATAATCGATCTCTGTGCCAAATTTCATCCAGATCCGTTCAGCCGTTCTGGCGTGATTGAGTAACAAACATCCATCCATCCATCCAAACTTTCACATTTATAATATTAGTGGGATAGTAGGATGTTGGTGTCAAAGTGGTGTTGTCTAACCTTGAGCAGTATGCACTGGAGCTGCCTGATGCAGATGTGGTCGATAGAGCCGGCGCAGAACTTGCCGAAGAACTTCTTGGCGCCGAGCGCGCGCAGGTCCTGGATCACGAAGGGCCACAGGTGCAGTACATTGTTGCGCGACATTCGATCGCGTTTCTCTATAACCACCTGTTGACAAGGTTTATACTCACTGAGAAACGAGGTGAAGTGTAAGGATAGACGTCGAAACCAATATGAAAAGTGCCATTGGTCGCGTCCATAAGAATCGAGCAGCCACGTCTGAGCAGTCAGATATGAAGTTATGTCGATATGGTCAGACGTCAAAATTGATTGCTCGGGCACATCACTCGGCTGATTTCGATGAACCTATTGATTGATTGTGTGTAAGCACACACAGGCTGACATAGGCACTTGACAGCTCTGATAGCGTCTCTCTCACCGACCTCGCGATAATTTGTATTCGTAATAACACTAACAGTACTATAGGGATCGATAGCATCCAGCCCAGTCCTATTAACAACATCTGAGGAGCTGAAAATTGCACTCAATGGCAGAACAAATTCAATATAGAACCTAGTAGCCAATACCTTTTTGGGTATTTCAAGTTCACCAATGACATCGACCAGCGATCATGACATGTATTCCTTGTTCAAGAAGGTACAAGGTACCTAGGTAGTAGGTAGGTAGGTAGGTAGGTAAGGTAGGAAGGTACTTACAACTTTAGCCCCGAGCAGCTGGCACTCGATGGCCGCCCGCAGGCCGCAGGGCCCCGCCCCAATGATGAGCACCTTGCCGGAGGCGCAGCACCGCCCCTTGCTGTACACCTTGTGGTTCGCGCGCGCGTCGAACTTCTTGAACAGCGCTTGGGCCTTCCATGAGCTCGCCAGCTTAGCCTGTGGATACATTACAGAGCATTTATATACAACAACGAACGAATGTGACCAGTGCTATAGGAGGGGGAGCGATGGGAACAGAGGGCCTACTTTGTTTCAAACGAAAACGAAATTTCGGACGAAATACGCGTATTTCCAACTACGTTTCTCATTGGTTCCGACATTTCTTACGAACGAAAATTGTTTGATGTTTAGATTCGACGACGACGAAGACGTCAAACAATTTTCGTTCGTAAGAAATGTCGGAATCAATGAGAAACGTAGTAGGAAATACGCGAATTTCGTCCGAAATTTCGTTTTCGTTTGAAACAGAGTAGGCCCTCAGACGATTCTAAGATCTAGGAAGGACAGGACAGTTGCTGATGTTGTAAATCAAAGCCACACTCCTCAAAGAGAAGAGTCAGATATTGCACAGTTTATACATGACGAGAACTCAGAAAGACATAATTTTGATAAAAGAACAAAATAGTGTACATCAGTCCCGAGACGCCGCGCCCGAACCATCAATGATGACATGATGTCTATGCGTTCAGACGTCAAAACTGACTGCTCGGGCGCGCCGCTCGCCTCTTGTAGACACAGCTATTAGGGTGCGTTTCCACTGACGCAGAGCTGGGCGGAGTGGAGGAGCAGACCATGAATTCGCCAATCACAGTGCTCGAAATCTCCACGCATCAGACATCGAGCACAGTGATTCACCAATTCACGGTCCGCTCTCCACTCCGCCCAGCCCCGCGTCAGTGGAAACGCACCCTTTATGAGGGCAGATACAATGACTCACGTATAGGTTACAAATCGCATAAAGATCATAAACAGCAAAGGGCAAACCAAAGTCGCATCATTACCAAAACAAATAAGTATTAAAAAAGCTATTGTTTTAAATTTTTAATGATTCGCATAAGTCAGCGGCCATGTTCGTGTACAATGCCAAATGCAATTCAGTTCACGTTCATTATACCTAGTAACCTTTGCGTGCCCCGAACAATTAGTCGAATGGACGAAATTAAATTATCAGAAGTGGTTAATCTGCTGCCCACCGTGTCGGTCTAATCCCCGAAGACGCAGAGGTGTGCTGTTGTTGACTATTAAGCAACCAAGCCAACTAGGCACTCGGGTATAAATATCAAATGATAAAAAGTCAATGATTCCGCGGTCTTTCCACCAAGTAGTTGGAGCTCCTGCCACAGGACGACCGCGGAACCGCGACACGAGAAAGACCGCGGAATCATTGACTTATTATCATTTGATATTTATACCGAGTGTCTAGTTGGCTTGGTGAAATAGTGGTTACATTATACCAATTAAGTCGCGAATAGGCCAAGCCTATTGTGTCAGGCTTTTAGCAATTCTGATCATAAAGATTTTAAATAGAAGAGACGTTCTTAGTAGATATCTCTATCCTCGTGGTCATTTTCCCGGGATGCGTGGCATATATCTACCGGTAAATAGCTGAACTACTCGCTTCGTTTATGTCGATGTTAGTACTAGGCCGACCACTCGGCCGAGTTGCTTAGACCCAGTCCCCTTAGTAATTGGTCCATGATTTTGATAGTCCATTTTTAGTTTTTTTGAATGTGAAGGTTATGTGCTATGGACTAATGCCTGGCGTCGAAGGGGGGCTTTCGCACAGCAATGGGACACTAACCGCCAAATTAATAGAGAACTAGCTATGCCAGCCGCTTCGCTCGCGTGGAAATTGATCTGTAAGATTAGCCTATGTCATATTCCAGAACCTACACTATCTACGTTTTAAATTTCATTAAAATCGGTTTAGTAGCTATGGAGATACGTGGTAACAAACATGTATACACACAAAACTTTCGCATTTATTATATTAGTAGGATTTTAGCCAGTTTACAATGATTACAAGGGATTTCTAACAACAAGCGTTTTGTAACGCCAGTGTAAGCCCACCATAACTTTCTATCAATTCGGGAGTTATTTCGCCTATTATCATGAAAAATATTCGCATTTACACACTCAGAACATTCGCTTAAGATAAAACCTAAGATGAACGTGGGTATTACAATCTATTTTATAGATAATCGCGTTATATCTTCCCATTCTTTGTTCCGACCAATATAGCTTATCCCAGGACTCGAACCTGCTCCTTGAATACCACTGTTGGTCGCTAACAACGCTATTATGTTGCAATTGAAAATGCATGTATTGGCCAATGCATTACAGATATGCATATTATATTGCCATATTTCTAGCAAATAAATATTATTTCATTTTTTTTTCATTTCGATAAATAAATAAATATCGCCAGACTTATACACCAACTGTACGAATCTAAACTAAGCAACGCTTGTACTATAACTACTAGGGGCGATCCCACTGACACCCAGACTAGGGTAAATTACGAATAGGCCATTTCCGAAATTCTGGCGGGTATCGAACACGCAACCATCAGTGACCCGAGCGGCCAATGCTCAAACCACTGCGCCAAGCAGTCAATAGAAATAGATTAAAATTTCTTTATTTTGGCATTTAGTTTATCTGATCTGGAAATAGCATGAGGCAAGGTCTATAATATCACAGTCCTACAACTAAAAAAATATAGTTATACCACAGCAAACGAGAAGCGATACAAAATCGTAATTATGTTTGAGGTCAAGTCGATCACCGCCGGACATGCCTGGATTCGGACGACCTTATAAAATCGTGTTTCATTTTCGTATCGCTTCTCTTCGGCCGTGGTATAACTTGTAGTAGAAAGCGCATAGCATATATTTATAAGGGCACTATTACGTCATATTACAATTGTAGGTAAACATGACGTCACAAACTCTTGACAAAAATAAAAGATTATATGCACTCATTAGTAATTATCAAGTAGATAACGGCACGTTTAGTGATATTGGAATTTGAATCTTGTTACCTAGTGTTTAGAGTGAGATATGGGGCTCAAAAGTATGGTGCGCTAAATTTATATCCAATTAGCGATTTTGATAACATTTTCTCGTGGAATTAGCTCTGCGATGTTGATAACATAGCATGTACAATCGCATTGCTGATAAGCGAGCATTACATTATCCAATTTGCAGAGAGCTAAGTGATCTAGTGTGCTAAAAATGGATGGTTTAAAGGCAGTTAGTGATCCAAATCTAGTACAATCTCGCAATACAGCACTAGTTTAGCGCTCTGTAAATTGGACAATGTAATGCCCGCTTTAATATAAAAATACACTATAACTAAAACGCATGTCAAACATAATATTAAAAATCTCGCTCAGAATAATCTCAGAATGTCAGCTATCGAACAAAACACAGATTTGAAATCGGTCCATCTGTTTAGTAGTTTCACGATGACAGACACTCAGGCCCGTATTAATAAATGCATCTCAAAGTTGAGATCGATCTTAAGACGCAGTTTTGGCGTTTAATGTATGGAACAGCTGTCAAAAACAACTTTGAAATGCATTTATTATTACAAGCCTCAGAAAATGGGTTGAAACTTAAAAATTAAACTGCCTAGGAGGGGTCATTTCAGAATCGTCAGATAAATATGACGTCCAAACGTCACTTCTATGGAAAAACTGACAACACTTTAAATTTACTTAGTGGAAGAAGTTTTCTGACTATTTTGCAACAGGCTCTCATTCTCTCCGCTGGCCTAATACTGGTTGATTAACAACTTCATACTTTTCAACCGACTTCAAAAAAGGACGAGGTTCTTAATTAGTTACTTAATTTTTTTCTATGTTTGTTACCGCATATCTCCGACGGTTATTTGTGAACGTAACATTCGCAAAGGCATAAGGACATTGTACCAAATTCGCAGAGTTCAATATAACAATATGTATTTACATATAATGTCGATGACGCGAGCGGACTCGGTCCGATGCGATCCATATGATTGCACATATTTGGACCATGTCCGCTATGATGTCCACACCCTAATATGGACATCCTGGGTGGGTGCATTACATGTTACACTTTAGTACCTTATTATAGAATTCAAATTACAATGCGTGTCTGTATCCTATTAAATGCAAATGCAATGCGTAGGAGACTTGACAGCGTCGTGTTATTATTATTTTTCTCTATTTTGTCCACTCGGGCTAAACCCGGGCCTTTTGGCTTGCGTGGGGACATGGGTCCAACACGAAGAGGCCCCTAGACATAAGTTTAATTTTATGAAGGCACCTGCTGGGGTCAACCGCTGCAGATAATCACACATATACAGCGACTTGACCCCCGCAGGTGCAGGATCGATTGCAAAAATTGTGAAAAGAAAAATTGGGTCTATTGCATTAGGTTTGGACGGACTGGGGATTACTGGGGACTGGGGTTTGGATGCCATAATCTACGTAAAACTAACGATGACAGGAGGATATTATTTAATAACAAAGATTATTAAACTTAAGATAGAGAAGATACTGGAACATAACAACACCCCCTCCACCGTTTGGGTCACCTTCTTCTTCTTATCGTATCGTTAGTGGCCAACCCGTTGTCAGAGTTGTCCAAGCCGCCCGAAGGCCTCTGACAAGGCTTAACGAGTGCTGTCTAGATGACAACAACCGGGACCGACTTATTACGTGCCCTCCGAAGCACGGAGACGCTCAGTTCAAATTCCACTAAATGGTCACCCATCTCTGTCTGACCTTGCCAAGCGTTGCTTAACCTCTGATCGTTTACCGATCAGTGATTGCAGCTGGCTACGAGCGTCTCACCACCGTTTGGCCACCTGAAGTAATAGCTTGTTGCTAGTACATCGTGAATAACAGCAACATTTTCACCAACAACCTAATGTTCATGAAATGAATGCAAACTATAATCTAGTTGAAAGCCGCTGCAATCACTTTCAACGTCGATCTGAAGTCAATCGCGTGCATACACAATATGGTAACTACTCTATTAGAACAATTTGTTAATGGTTATGCAATTCAGTTTCAAAGTGTTCTTTGATAGCTGCAACGAACTGTAAAGTGTGATGCGGACTCATAAAGCGCATTTTTGTAATTCTGTTTTTTGCTAGATCATAGGCAATAGCAACATTTATCGTTGGTTGATATCAAATAAATATAACGTCACGACTTTTATCCCCATTCGGGGGTAGTCAGAGGCTTGAGTGTCCATACACCACCACATTGTAGAGGTATTAAGTCAACTCAAAGCCCACGTAACACGTTTCACCAGATAGTCAGAACCCAACGTGACAGGTGGTGAACCGTGTCGCCGTGTATACAGGAACTGACTATTACCTAATCCCGAGGGATAGGTAGGTTTCCTCACGATGTTTTCCCTCACCGGTCGGTTTGGTTGATATCAAAGAAATTGGAATACGTTGATATAGTACCTATTAGATAATGCGGACAACTTGAGCTCGCGACGTCGCTCGCATAGGATATGATTTTTTCAGTAATAAATCAAAGTTTTTATTGCAATGTATTTCAATGATATCCATTTGGTGCCTCCAGTTACTCGCATGCCTCGCGCGTTATGAAATTATCGTCTATGCGTTCCGACGTAAAATGATGCTCGGGCGTGGTATGCGCCTAATGTAGACGCAACCATTCAGTGGTTTCCACGAACGAGGCGGGTGCAAACATACCAGCAAATAAACCAAATAGAAATACATACACCTAGTTTTTTTTTTTTTTTATAGGTTATTAAATGTCCCACTGCTGGGCAAAGGCCTCCCCTTTCTGTCTCCACAGGTCCCTATCCTGGGCTTGTAATGGCCACGTTTTACCCGCAAAGGTGTTCAAATCGTCACACCATCTTCGCCGTGGTCTGCCACGACGTCGGTGACCATCATTGGGCGTCCAGGTATTGATGCGATTTGCCCACCTTTGCGGATCTATTCGTGACACGTGGCCGGCCCAATCCCACTTCAGCTTTGCGGTTTTCTCGCCCACGTCAGTAATCCGAGTAATGGAGCGAAGGGTGGTGTTTCTGACATCCACCTATAATTTCTTTAAATATTACATTTTAAATATTACAATTTTACATTTTTTATATTACAATTTCATATCGTATATATTATTTGGGATTTAAATGTAGTGGACGATGCACGCTTTGCTTCGTATGAACGCGTAGAACTCGATCGGAACGGAGCACTGGAAGGGGTCTTCGCCCACGGACTGAAATGAGGCTGAACAATGTTTCATGCGCTAAAAACATTCCGATCGTTATCAAATAGTTTTTCTATTTCCATCGAGTGCGTCTTGGTTTTTTTTTCTGGTTGTCTATGACTGTTTCCACGGTCCGTTGTACGGGCGTGCTCACGCTGTTATTAATGGAATGGTGAGCGGTTAGTTCATCGCTCGCATTAATATGCGTCACTAGAGATCTCAGTTGCCAGCTTGTGCTGGAAAAAAGTTTTCTCACTTTGATGTGTATCTACTATTGTTATTGCAGTTACAATCCTTATTACATAATTATGATAAAACACAACTGTGTGCCCGGATTTTCATACAAACATTAATCCCCGCTTATGAGATTTTCAAAAATACACCTAGTCCTGAACAAAATTTCATGCTTCTTGAACCACCAGCTGTACTAAAGGCAAACGCAGAGCTACTGATTCGGTACCGGCATTCCAGGGTAGAATTAGAACTGGGCGTTAGTACATGCGTAAATTATCGAAATCTTAGTTAAATGGGCCAACCGACAGACCGACTAGCGCAGAAACAGTTCATGTAGACGGGCGACCACTGTCCCCGGCCAGTCTTTGATGTTAACACGCCACGCCCACGCATGAAAAATAATGAGCCGTGATGAGTTCTGGCTGTATTTACTAATAATATTGTATTTTGTGTGACGCTTAATAACCATTTGGAAACCAGAACCATTGTTCGTTTGTCTAGGTGTATTTACTGATAATAAGGACGTAGGATCCTCAGGTATCCCCACACTTGCACACAGCGCTATAGTTACTAGACCTTTTTCAGCATGCGTCATCCCACTGCTGGGCAATGGCCTCTCTTTCCTTCTTGTAGCTATAGTGGGCCAATCCTTCATGTAGAAGTCCGACTCATCCCCCGATCTCCTTCTGGGCCTGCCGCGATGCCGTTTGGCTAGTTGTGAGACCCAATCGGACATAAATTTAGATTGGCATACGGCAGATATGGGCGTAACTATTATATATAGTTCTATTTGACCTTGGCGGCTTTGTGGGAGACATCTGTAATTATGGTCATGGACCGCAGTACACCGTTTCTGATGCGGTCAGTCAATCCGACACCCAGAATACTGCGCTCCATAGCCCGCTGGCAAACCGCGAGACTTCTGATGCTGTGTCAAAGACCAAGTCTGAGCTCCAGAAGTGACATTAATGATTCTTTGTCAAAGACCAAGTCTGAGTCCCAGAAGTGAGATTAAAATGTCACTTTTGCGAAGGTGTTTTATGAGGGAGTTGAATTGAGAAGTAGCCCATACACTCGAAACTTCACACGCTGGTACAAAGCGGTCCCCACACTCGCACAGAGCGGTCAAGTTGCCGTGTACCGATGTGTATCATCCGCATGATTGGCTTGGCACGGAGCCAGCGCCGTGCATCGGAGCCACACCTCGGGCACCTGTTATCGCGTCACGTTTCACGCGGAGCTGGACCATTCCAGGAAACCTTGTGGAAAACATTCCGACAGACACGTGAGGGTCGACACGTCAGCCATCAAAACACTAGCTAGGATTTAATAATGGAAATTTGAAATGAACATGACATTATAATATTAATTTAATTGATTTTGTACCTAATGATATTGTAATTGACCATGGACCAATTACTAAGGGGACTGGCCCTAAGCAACTCGGCCGAGTGGTCGGCCTAGTACTAACATCGACATAAAACGAAGCGAGTAGTTCAACTATTTACCGGTAGATAGAACATTGAAAATGAAAAAACAATGACCACGTTTTTTTTCATACATATATCTAATAAGGGCACCTCTTTCTTTAGTCTTTACTCTGTGTAATTGACTTTCCAATGGACCTATTATTTTTAATTCTTAAATGTTTGCATGTCATTATTTACCTGACAAAGCATGCTGCACACACTATGTAAAACAACTTTAATTTACCATGTTTTATGCAAATAAATATTTTGATTTGATTTGATTTAGCTATTCCGCACGATCGCGTGTGTACAAATCAAAGTCCTTTCGAAGCAAACGCCTATAGGTGGATATTTTTTTATGTTACCAATAAATTTTACGATTTGCAAATGAAAAATTGGTGCCCTGAAAGATGGTCTTACTGCCTGTCACTATGCTGACCCAGTCTAGAGAAAAAGTGGATATTTTAAATCAGTCTATGAACTATGAAGGTTCATGTTTATTGGCATTTGATTATACCAATATTAAGAAACTTGATAGGCGTGTAATGTGTCAGTCAGTGATTGCGCGAGTGCCAGTGAATGGCAGTATAGGCCTTCGGACAATCGTGGTCATACTATACTCGCTCCACGCTCCGCCGGCGTCGCGCTCTGCTTACCATGCTTTAGATATAAAAATATCACTTTCTAAGGTAAAGTGTGAACAATATTAGCAGCAAAAACAAGCTAAATAAGACTTCACAACTCACGGGGAAGATTCAATTTCCAGCGGTATGCAATTGCAAAAATATTCACTTAATTTTCAAGATAAAAATGAAATAAACTTAGCTTATCTTCTTTCAGAAATGCTTACATTGAATTGCAAAAAATTACGTCTACCTACAGATGATGCTGTTCAGGTTTCTCTTTAACAATTTATGTAAATAATGAAATTAATGAAAAAATTAAAAAAAACTGGTATTCTCTTTCGAGGCGATTATTTTACCAACTTTACTTTTTTAATTTATTTTTTATAGGACTGCGGTGGCAAAAAAGCGTACGGCTTGCCTGATGTTTGTGCAATTACCGTAGCCTATAGATGCTTACAATACCAAAGGCATTGCTCGCACATTGCCGACCTGGGGGCTTACCACGAACTCTTATTGCGATTCAATTACAGGAACGTTTTAACGATTCAGCGTCTTTTTGTGCAATGACGTACCTTATTGTCATGACAATAAGAAACGTCATTGCACAAATGGCCGCTGAAACGTTAAAACAAAACTGCTATAAGAGGTGGTGGTAAGCCCCCTGAAGGGGACTGGGATGGAGGGAGGGGGAGGGGGTGGGCTTACGGCTCTCTCACTCATCGAACGAAACGCAGCTGTAATAGCTGCTTTGCGCCGAAAGAATATCCTAATATAGTATCATTAGCTGCGTCTACTGCATGCAGCGCCCGATCACTCAGTTTTGACGTTGGAAAGCATAGACATAATGTTGTAAGCATGGACCAATTACTAAGGGGACTGGCCCTAAGCAACTCGGCCGAGTGGTCGGCCTAGTACTAACATCGACATAAAACGAAGCGAGTAGTTCAACTATTTACCGGTAGATAGAACAATGAATATGAAAAAACAATGACCACGTTTTTTTTCATACATATATCTAATAAGGGCACCTATTTCTTTAGTCTTTACTCTGTGGTTGTAAGTCATAACATGGGTGCTCGGGCGAGGCATGCGAAGCATCTGGACGCACCAAATTGCTATTAAACTACGCACGGTCTAAAAAAACAATCGATAAATTATTTCGAATTGGCAGTGCGCTTGATCGGCGAATACTATGTCAGTGTGGTATTAAAATAACGATGACATATGGATTAATGGAATTAATGTAATGACAGTCATTAAGCACGCGTGAACATTCGCTGGTGCAATGATATCATTAATCTCTTTTCTATCTCTAAGGGGGCGTCCATAAATTACGTGAGGTGATTTTTGAGATTTTTCGACTCCCCCTTCTCCCCTTGGTGAGATTTCGTGAGATTTTGCTCGACCCCCTCCCTCCCCCTCTAATTTCACGTGAGATTTTTCAAAAGCTATATTCTAGAGAAAGAACATGTTTTACTTAATTTAACCCAGTTTTCTTGCAATTTTACACTGTTTCTTGCGGTAAAAAAAATTACGTGAGATTTGCCGAGACCCCCGTCTCCCCCACGTGAGATTTGGTGAGATTTTGCTCGACCCCCTCTTCCCCTAAATGCCTCACGTAATTTATAGACGCCCCCTAAGAGCCATAACACACCGGGACGCCAGGCGACGTTGCCAGCCACCGTAGCCAACTAATTCGTATTGAAATGTATGACAGGTATCACAGCTGGCGACGGACTAGCGACGTCGCCAGTCCGTCGCCAGCTGTGATTGAAGTGGTACCAATCTTGTATCAATACCTACCTAAGAAAAGTACAAATACTATTCCACCAAGCCAACTAGGCACTTGGTGGGGAAGCCGCATTCACCCGAGTGCCTAGTTGGCTCGGTGGTGTCGTAGTGCAAAGCTTGCACGTGCGCGGAAGCTTACCTTAAGTTTGGGGTAGAAATCCGGCAGTCTGTTAGGCTTCAGGTTGAGCGTGTTGCAGATCTCTCTGTGCAGCGCCAGGATCTGCTTCATGGTGCCGGCGGAGCAGAAGTGGTCGAACATCTCCGCCGCGAGCGCGCACTCCGGCGGCGTCGGCTCCACGCCGCCACCCCGGTTCATTTTGGGGCTGGGGAGAGATGAACGGTCAGATATTTAAGACGCTACAGGCATCTTTAAATTTTAAGTTGGAAATAATGCTACTTGCTATAGTAAAATAGAAAAAATGCTACTTGCTAAAAAAATATCAAAGTGAAAAGGTTTTCGTCTTAAAATTTCTATCTCCCAAACGGCTTGGAATATTTAGGTTTTTTTTTTCACCTAAAGATGGAGAATGATAATACCTAAAAGATTATTTTGTGATGCAATCGTTTTTCACGTTACAATTAATTATTTTCGTTATTTTCGCAACAAAAGTGGGCGGGGTTAGTACGCTCTCGACCAATCCAGACGGCCAAAACGCTCGGCCGCGGGGCCTTAATAATACTACTCCACCAAGCCAACTAGGCACTCGGGTACATCAATGATCCCGAGGTCCGTCCCAACGTAGTGAGCCTGGGTCAATGCCTGGGCACTCCTGTGGCAGCTCCCACTACGTGGTGGACGGACCGCGGAATGAGTGCCTCATTATCATTTGATAATACTCAAGTGTCTAGTTGGCTTGGTGTAGTAATAAAGCTAGATAGGTTACACACGCTCCGTCTGTAGCACATTCAACATTGCTAATTAGCTAACCAGAGCTCAGTTTCGGGTCGGTCTCGTGTTACTAATTGACAGGGTCATCTTTGCCCGTTATTATCTAAATTGTTGATTTTAAGACGGGGTTAATATAGTATCATACGAAAGCAAGTAATGTACTTCGCTGACCGCGTGTATGCCATTCGTAAAAACTTTTTGTAGTGTAGGTAACCTACACCTCTACATCTACCTCTTTTCTTAATATTAATTCCCGAAGGTTGGTAAGTGGCAAAGGCACAAACTTACATCAATACAAAGCAGATAGATATCCTAATAGAACATCGCCTGTAATTCGCGAGTGATAGCACGCTATTGAAAGCACATTTGCGTTCATTTATCAATATCTGGTTTGCAAGCTACCTGCTAGCCAGAGGTTATAGTGTGTCTATATGAGGCGAGCGGCGCGCCCGCGCAGTTAGTATTCACATCGGAATGCATAGACAATTTCACAACTGATGGCTCGGACGCGACAGCTCGGAGTATGTGTACGCATTCGCTGCGTCCAGATGCCTCGCATGGCTTGCGCGAGCACTCATGTGATGACATTATAACTGAATGCTCGGGCACGACATTACGCAGCCGTTGACGCCGTTTAATGCATAGGTTGTTGATGAAAGTGCCCTTAAATTAACCGTTGTTTCCGGATGCAAGCGACATCCGCGCAGATAAGATATGCCGCCACTTGCCACATTATTCACACACAATCACCGCGTGACTAACACCTTTGGCTAGCGAGTAGTACTATAATTAGTGAACACATATCGCAAATAGGGTACGGAGTGCAGAATGAGTGATTAAACTATTAATGTTCAGCGTTCATTCACATTTTAGTCATAACGACTTATATTTAGTGTAAGACGGAAATAGTTTAAAGTTTATCGTATCTTTGCGTGGGCTCGATAAATTAGAATAGAATTTATTGCAATAATAAAATAGCAAAAACATGGTTAGTTTCGTCCGTACAATACTTACGAGACCGTTGAGGATCGATTTTGTATTGAGAAAATAGGTTTGGAAACTTATATTTAATGCTAAGATTTAAGTAGGATAGTCGTACTCTACTTTATTTCTCAGGGTTAGTAATTACGGAAGGAACGGAAATTCCGTTGCATTCGCCCCCCTCCCCGAGCGGAAAGTCTCCCCTTTCTATTTTCGCTGTGCCGAATGGAAGGCGTGCCAAAACGCTATATCCGAGAGTTAGATAAACTATACATAATATTGCATTGCATTTCTGTCTGTGTACTGGGGCCCGATTCACGTAACCAAAACCGTAACGACATTTCAGCGATATAGTCGTTGATAGCCTTTTCTTGTTACGAAAAGTCTATCAACGACTATATCGCTGAGATGTCGTTACGGTTTTGGTTACGTGAATCGGGCTACTGGGGGCTTACCACCACCTCTTATAGCAGTTTTGTTTAAACGTTTCAGCGACTTTTTGTGCAATGACGTTTCTTAGTGTCATGACAATAAGGTACGTCATTGCACAAAAAGTCGCTGAAACGTTAAACGTTCCTGTAATTGAATCGCGACAAGAGTTTGTGGTAAGCCCCCTGTATTGTATTGTCGTCAAGTATCTGTGATGAATTAATATACATGGTGCAACGTTGGCAAGTAACAGGTTATCTCTTTTGACAGACTAATATCTATACAAATAAATAAAATTTCAGTCTGTTCATAATGTCAATATAACAGCTTTTCCCATATACATATGAAAGTATAAGTGCGATATCGTACGAGGCAACCATGGTGGCGCCACCAGTGGGTGATTCGATAGCCGACACCGAATTGGTTGCGCTACCAAGCGGAGACCAGGTGCAATATCCTCCATGTAGCTCTATTTTGTTGGTGGAGCGACTGGTTGCGCTACCACTGGTGTCCCCGTGCGATATAGCCCTAATTACATGGTACATAAAAAGAAAAAAATATTGACAATCGTAAATTCGCTACAAACGTCATCGACTTTTCAGTACCGAAGCTGTCATCAGGCGCAAGTACGGTCAGCAACGAAAGTCGCTGAACATTCTCAGTTTTTCAAATAGCTTGCACACTTTTGTTTTGCATCAAATCCATAATTTTTCTTTATCGAAACAAAATGTAGACATGTTGCTAATGTTTGGTTTTATAAAGGTTTACCAACGATTGTAGAATAAAGAGTATAACCGATTTGAAAAATTCAGAATGTTCAGCGACTTTCGTTTCTGACTGTACCCTCTTAATATTACTAACGGAACACTGACCCCATTCGAGAAGTCTACTCCGCCGGATGCAGCCATTGAAACAATACACTCCGGAGCCCTCTTCCCTTTGTCACTAAGATGATGCGCATATTAAGATCCCGAGCCAACGACCTTTGCTAGTGTTATCTCTTTCTCTTTATCACCAACTGACGGAGATGCAACTATGCGAATAGAGTTTCGGATTGCACGCTTTTCGAAGTAAAACTTCAAATCCAAAAAAAATAAAATATATAAATAAATATAACGTCACGACTTTTATCCCCATTCGGGGTTAGTCAGAGGCTTGAGTGGCCATACACCACCACATTGTGGAGGTATTAAGTGATGCAAATATAAATAAATTATTATTTGACAACAATTTGTCGCAGTGGTTCGAGTTTAGGCCGCTTGGTCACTGCATCGGGTAGTTGCGGGTTTGATTCCCGACAGAGGCACATTTTGGAAATGGTCTTTTCGTGATGTGATCGACCCCAGTCTATTGAACGGTGCCTATAGTACAAGAATTGCTTACTTTGAGACTATGCAGTTGGTGTGTTAGTCTGACGATATTAATATGTTGAGATTCACCTCGAGGACTATATTTGCTTGATTCTGTCGATACCGTTAATAATATGGTTATGGTATCTTTTGAACAGAAAAACCATTGAGTTTCTTGCCGGCTCTTATCAATGGAAGCAACATTACGAACCGGTGGTAACGCAAAAATATTATTTATTATTGATTATTTATTATCATCACCAATTGGATTCCCGATGGAGGACGCCGACAAAGAGGTAGACCAAGGAAGAGATGGCGAGATGATTTGAACACCTTTGCGGGCACATCGTGGCAGGAAATAGGCCAAAATAGAGACATGTGGAGAAGTAAAGGGGAGGCCTTTGCCCAGGAGTGGGACGTATAACGGATATAAAAAAAAAAAGAGTATTTATAAATGCTTTATCGAGCTTACATGAATAAAAAACTTTTGATTTGATTGGGTTCAATGGCAAACATGGGTTTAAATAGTGTCATAAGCTAGGATTTCTGGTGAATCTACGTGCTCTCGTAATTTTTTGTGAAAAGAACACCATTGAATTCAAAATAATGAAACCCTCAAATTCAAGGACATATAAGGTCAATTATAATTGATGGATGGATTATGTGGCATATTACAAGATGACGGACACGAATGTGTTCAGCCGGCCGTTCTCCTACGAATGATAAAAATGAACAAACTATCAGAATCGTGTAAAAGTGAAAGATCGAAAGGGCCTGAAACTGCAAAACAGGCGTCAGGGGGGTTAGGGGTGTCACAATCTCTTAACTTTTACTTAGTAAAATAATCTATTGTCTATGCTCTCAACTATTATCTACAGCGTTGAGGATCGTCGACCTCCAGCTGTTTTCATTTTCATACGTATAGTAACTATAGCGTCAGCTCGTAGAGATTCGTCGAGGAAAATTTAGCACACGTTGAGAAATACCTACTTGTGGATTTTCTACCTGTTTCAAATAAGCGTATTAAGACGATACAAGAAAAAAATGAATTTTAGTTTCGGGGTGTGGCTAGCGTCGCGTGAGCTGCCGAAGGATATATCCCTCTCGCTTAGCTAGGACAGAACAGCTATGGAGTAGACTATAGTATAGTTATTTTTTGAAGGAACAATATTGTTTAATTCGTACAATTAAAATAATATGTCCCAGTGCACCTTTTAAAATAGATGAAATGGATGAAAATATTCAAATATATTTTTTTCGTTTTATATGGGATTTTTATGTCGAGTGTATTTGAAAAAAATAATTTAATTTCTATGTTGTTTTTATTGCTGAAGACAAAGTAAGTCAAAAGAAGACAAACGATACCTACAATATGCTGATAGATACGTATAACAATATTTCGATCGTATAATAGCCTATAACCAGCGGACGATCCAGACGCGTCCAACGATATCTCATTAGTCAAATTATTATGATAAAAATAGTTTGGACGTTATACGGGAGCAGATGAACATACATACATATCGGTCAAAATCATAACCCTCCGCCCACCGTAGTCGGGTAAAAATGTACATACTCTGTGTCAGTGACTGACTGCCGGATATGAGTATCTTTTTCATGTTTCGTAGGCAAAGGAATACTTTGGTACTTAACTTCGATGCCGATCATGAAGTCATCAGCGGTGTCATAATATTTTTTTTTACCATTTTTAATATTTTTTTTAATTTAATTTTCAGTTTTTATTAATTTTATTGATTTAACCATGCATTTATTTTTTGTTTATCTTTTTATCTTTATTTTTTTATCTATCAAAATCACCCTTAGACTGGTTACCGCCACAGGTGACAAGAGGGCTGGCTTTCCTTGCTCAAAAAATTAGCTTGACAACAGGAACAGCTTGAATACAGGGAGGACATGCAGCCAGTATCCCACGCGGACGGTATTTGTTTAATTAGGGGTAGGTTTTTATTTTATTGTATTTTATTTTAATTTATGTTATATTATATTGTATTTTAATGATAAAACATGAAAAATAAAAATAAATATATATTTTTTTTAAATTTAATTTTACTTTTATTTATTGTTTTATATTTATTGTGAAATTATAATAATTTTAATAATCAATATTGGACTATGTCTGAAACAAATACATTGAATTGAATAATTTAAATACAAAAATTATCACATTAACTCGTTAAATCACGGTTTACACCCGCTAGAACGAAAAAGATCCTAACATGGTAGGTAGGACCTGAGGGTTGGCCAGTTAATTACTTAAAATACACTATATTTATTTCAAGAAAACATTCATAAGATCTGAAGGCGTCGGACTCGCACATAAAGGGTTCCGTACCACCGTAGAATAAACACATCAAAAATATCAAGTTTGAGACTTGATATTTATTTTTAAATGTTATTATATTTTTAGTATTTGTTCTGCACCGGCAACAGAAATACACATTCAGTGAAAATTTCAACTCTCTACCTGTTACGGTTCGTGAGATACAGCCCGCGCTGACAGACGGACAGACAGACAGACGGACAGCGTAGGCCTAGTAATAGGGTCCCGTTAGCACCCTTTGGAACCCTAAAAAGTAGCCTATGTTCTCCGCCAAGACCCAGTCTATCTCCATACCAAAATTCATCAACATTGGTTCAGCGGTTTAGCCGTGAAAAGGTAACAGACAGAGTTACTTTCGTTTATAATATAATAGATTGAATAGGACGGACAAACATTTTCCTATCCATATCTTTAATGTTATTTTTTACAATAATTTATTGATGTATGATATATTTATTACTTGCCCATCCATACCTACAACAAACGCAATAAAGCGACTCCATTGTTTTGACAAGCAATGTATTCCCACTGTCGGCCCAAGACCATGCTGCAAGTATATAACAGTAAGCGAAATAGGGAGTTTTTACAGAAATGACACGAATAACTATGAAATGACAAGAGATGACACAAAATGACAAGAGATGACACAAAATGACAAGAGATGAAAAGAAATTACACAAGACAAGGAAAAGCAAACGAAAATCACGCTGCAGTGCAGGTCGTAGGTTCGATTCCTGCCCAGGACATGCATTTGTGTGCATGAACATGTCCGCATGTCCCGAGTCTAGGTGTAATTAAGTGTGTATTTAGTTTGTATTTACAAACAAAAAGTAGTATATGTAGTAATATCAGTTATCTGGTTTCCATAGTACAAGCTCTGCTTAGTTTGGGATCAGGTAGTCATGTGTAAAATAATTTCCAAGGATATTTATTTATTTATCATAGGCGTCGGCGGACTGTAAATACTGTACTGTACCTGTAATGTGGCACGACCGTAATATTTTTTCGTAATATTTTTTAAAAAATCCTTCACAGGTCCGACGTCGAACAAGTCCGACTGGACACTGACAATACAAAGTTAGAGAGAGACATGGTTAGTTCAAGTACTTAAAATGTGAGATGGCGATATTGTGCGCGCGCTCGGAAATAAACAACGTAAGCGGCAAACCACATTTTCTTGAATAAAAAAAAAACTACTTCATGAATTAAAATATGGTTGAAGGGTAGTTTAGATATCATTATTTGCTATGTTTTAGAAATAATTTCGTGATCTAAATCGTAAAAACATCGTGGTAGCAAGGAAAATTGTAAATAATTAGAGCTCATTTCATATTTTTTTTTTATCGAGAAAATTTCATCAAATCGTGATTTGGATTTAAAGATACTCATGATAATATAGTCAAAAATCATACATCTAAATATAAGATTCCTAGTCCACATACTTACTTAAAGAATAAGTAGAATAGAAAATCAACCAAATTTCGAACCCTCGTCTTAAGGTATTAGGCGTTCATAGCGAGCTACAATCACCGACGGGTAAACTATCGGAGGCTAATCAACGCTTGGCAAGGTCAGACAGTGATGGGTGACCATTTAGTGGCATTAGAACTGAGCGTCTCCGTGCTTCGTCGGACACTTAAAATGTCGGTGTGAGCTATCGACACGATAGAAGTTTATTTGGTCGCACGATGAGTTGTATTTAGGTCTCCCACAGTGGGTTTCACATGCGAAAGGCGGTCAGGTCAAGTTTGGGCCAAGTAACGAACCTGCGCTCCCCGTCTCGCTCAAGCGCTCGACCCACTTGGCTCTCGTTATCTATCTACCGCAATTAATTAATCTATGGCAGCTATTGATATACTGAGTTCCAACTGCTGTATTACCAAATAGTAAATCTATGCGAGGTTGGAGAAATTGTTTCAACATTAAGTGTTATGCAAACGATCTGCAGTACTCGTAATTAAAACCAGTAATGCGCGCGTACCGTTACTAACTCCTATTAGAAAAGTTTCTACGAATTGAATGACAACCTTGGAGGCACACAACAAGGTCTACAATACCACGTATGCCGCTGTTGGGTGCAATTTATGCTTATTAAGTGAGCTCAAAATCATCTAATTAACGTAAGTAACCAAATAACAAGTATACATAATTATTCAGACTGTATTTTTGGAAAGTACATGCTTGGTCTAGTTGGGAGAAATTTCAATGCAAAATTGATAATAGTTTACTTAATTTAACTAGCTACACTTTAAAAGGATGGCAAACAGTATGCCGTAATCCGTGATATCGATATAAAGAAATTGCCCGGTGCTCCGAAACTGAAGAAATATCCAACTACTTCCTACATTAGAAGATGATTCCGAGATTTATTAAAATAATTTCATCAACTATCTGTGCGTACGTAGTGCGCGGCTAGAAAGTGTTTCATTAGTGTTTACACCCGGTTTTGTGTTTCAGCGGCTGAGTACGGAAACATAGTAGGCAACATTGTGTACGAACACGGCACGATAAAACATTCCATCATAAATGACAAAACAAAAATCTGAAACTACTCAAATTTTCAAGTCCCACGCCGTTTAAGACGTCATCTATCTGGTTTGTATGGCGCGTCACATTAACCAGACCTTAATCTGAGTTATGTGCATTCGAGAATTCGGCTATTAGTAGAATCGCAATTAGAATTGCTCAGGTATTTCAGGGAACCACGCATTTCCTGATAATACGGCCAATTTATAATACCTGAAAATCATTATGATAGGACACACATTTTATAGATATCATAATTTCCAGTCTCTACGTCCGCATTGCAAATTACTTCATGAAGTGTTTGCGAATCGAATCACGCCTTTGTATCAGGGGTTGCATCGTAGCGCGAACGTACCATCTCTCTTCCCGTACGTTTTTAGTATTATGCAACGAGAGCGCACTATATGAAGTACTAACGACGTAATTATATGCTATTGCAAAACATCCTGGTCGAGGCTTCGACAGCTGCATAAGGGTGCGTTTCCACCGACGCGGAGCTCGGCGGAGCGGACCGTGAATTGGCCAATCGCAGTGCTCGAAATCTCCACTTCGCGCTTGGCCCATCGCAGTCCGCCACTCCGCCCAGCTCCGCGTCATTAGAAACGCACCCTAATGGTAGGCAGAAGCGAACCCGACCGGAACGCGCTTGACATTAAGCATTACTGATGAAGGACTTAAGTTACCGGTTCGTATGTTGAAACCGTTTATTCCTTTATAAAGGAACAAACTAGACACGAACGAACACAGTGCACTGAAATGTGGTTGAACACCTCTTGACTGATTGAATTTCAGTCTTGAAGTAGATATCGATTTATGAGGTAACACCGGCCTTGGATGAATACCGGCATAATAAAAACCGGACAGTTTCTGCTGATGTATTATTTGAGCAGATATGGTATCCTAACATTGCAATCATTAAACTTGTACTCAGCGCACTATTACAAGCAGCGAAATTCATGCATATGTTATCGCACTCGCAATTCTTGATGCGTATTATTGACCAGCGGGGTTAGCACAACCGCCTAGACAAGACTTATGTCGCACCGAATTGCTCTCTCTCTCTCTACCTTAATGCATAGGAGAGAATGAGACGAAATCGCGTTTTGTCTCGACGCGGTCCGGCTGTGCTAGGTAGCAGAAGATGAGCCGTACTGGCAATACCGCGTGTTGTCAACATAATTTTCCGCGAAAGACTGAGTCGTACTGTGTCCATGATCTCAGTTTAGTAGGACATACTATTTTGGAGTCACATGTCTCCCTTTTCCTTGGTCCATGGCAGTTTCTGTGGTTATCGGGAAGTCCCAACAAAATAGATAGATGCAATCTGGGTGGATGCCCCTGGATGCCGAGGTTTGACTATCTGTGAGTTCCGGGAAAAGCTAATCATCTTTTTAAAGAACGCAGTGCTTGTGATGCTTTACTTTCATTCAATAGTGTGGGCCACGGAAACGGACGTGTTTGAATCCAGTCCCCAGGGTCTGGCCGCTCCGCGGTTGGAATACTAATCCGCTGCGGAGACGAAAGCGTATTTATAGGAAGTAGGACGATCGAATTCCGTTGAACTGTCTGTCTGGCATTATAGTGAAACATTGTTTGACTTAACCCTTCGCATTAAGAAGTTAACCCGAAATAATGGCAAGGAACAGAATACCATGGCCGAAATATGGGTGCAGTTTGCCTCCTCCTTCAGAGAACACTGGCGTGATGGTGTAATATGACGTTTCAGGAATGCTAAATTAAAAACCCGAGGGTTCCGTACAAACTTTATATGAGTTGAATGTTCAAAAACGCCGTAAATAAAATTGCGATCCCATACAATTTTTTACCCCCTATTTCACTTCCTTACGGGCCGGCCACGACGTCGCGCGACGGCGACGGGCGACAGCGTTTTTTGCTAAAATGTTGCATGACGCCACGAGCTGCCGCTGTCAGCGGCAACGCGCGCGATGCAACATTTTAGCAAAAAACGCTGCCGCCCGTCGCCGTCGCGCGAATTCGTGGCCGGGCCCTTAGGGCTGGACTGTTCCAAAGTCGGACAACAAAACAACATTCAAATAAAATTCCTCCACATTTTTCACTTGATAAAGTCGCGTGCCACAGTACCAAATAAATACTTATGTACGTCACAGTCACACAGTTGATCAAGCAGTCACACAAAGAGTTGTTACATTGGCATGAGGAAGGGAGTCGGCTATTAATAAGTCGGTCCATATGCGCGATTCACACGGTCAGCGCATAAACACGATCTAATGGGGGGTATTGCAGAAAATAGACGTAAACACTCGTGTCCCTGGGTGGTGCCGTTTAGAATAGAACAACTACGAGATTTTGTGTCAATAAGGGCCTCCGCAGACTAGCTACTTTTAGCATCGGCGATCGGCGATTTTGATGCTGCGTCTCGCTCGTTCGCGCTCGAAGAAACGCGACGAAGCATCGATACGTCACAAAATCGCCGGTCGCAAATGCTAAAAGTAGCTAGTCTGCGGAGGCCCTAAGCATTACAAATAAATAAAATTTGAAATGGCAAAATGACAGCTTTTAACTAAATGCATATATGGCACTTTATCAGGAAAGTATTTTTCAAACTTTTGTGTCTCTATTTGTTTCCGGCTAATCTCCGATACGGCTGGACCGATTTGAACAAGACTTTCACTGGCAGATAGCTGATGTTATAATGCATATAACTTGGCTTTATTTTTTCAAATATTAACAATTTCTTTGTTAAATTCCATAATTTTAATTTCCCTCAAGCGATTCAAGCCGTCTGTTACCATCTTTATGGTACCTTGGGCGTTATCAAGGCCGCTCAAATACACCACACACCATGCCGCATTCAGCTAAAGGTCATGAGCACAGAGTACATTTTATTAACCGACTTCAAAAAAGGAGGAGGTTCTATGTTCGGCTGTATGTATGATTTTTTTTATTTTTTTTATGTATGTATACCGATTTCTCCGGCATTTATGAACCGATTTGAAAAATTCTTTTGCTGTTCGGTAGCTCGTAGCTCCAAGTTGGTCCCATAAAAAAATATTTCCTAGAAACAACCCCTAAGGGGGAAATTTTGGGGGGTGAAGGTCGTCTGTTTTTTTTTTTTTAAACTGAGATACAGGTATCACTCAAGCATGCAAGCGTACAGCGGTGAAGACACCCTGGTGAAGGCAACAACGGTAGATACGTCTGGTATATCTCCGATCTCAGAATTTGGTACTAAAATACAAATTATCCCGAAAACTCATGACTCAGGTACACTATAATAGCCATTATACGATAAATAAAATTGCAACGCGCGAACTCTGATCGTTACTACTATATTTCCACACCCACGTGCTTGTGATGCAAACAAAGTCACGGTACCGAAGCAATCGAAACAGAAATAGATCGAAGTGAACGTTGGCAGTGTGGTTACGGCTCGGGAACACTCGGGATGTACGAATACCATAACATACATCGAAATAGTGGATATCCCTCGCCTCGTGAATGATAAGGGGGCATAAATTGCGTGAGGCATTTAGGGGGGAGGGGGTCGAGCCAAATCTCACATGGGGAGAGGGGGGTCTCGGCAAATCTCACGTAATATTTTTTACCGCAAGAAACAGTGTAAAATTGCAAGAAAACTGGGTTAAATTAAGTAAAACATGTTTCTCCCCTACAATATGGCTTTTGAAAAGTCTCACGTGAGATTAGAGGGGGAGGGAGGGGGTCGAGCAAAATCTCACGACATCTCACCGAGGGGGGAGGGGGGGGGGCGAAAAATCTCAAAATCCACCTCACGTAATTTATGGACAGATTACAAACGATTGTAACCATCTTTCAATAATTGGACCTAATAAAGGACATTTTTAAAACAGATCCCACTTTCTAGAAAGATGTATGAATGTGGATGAAGCAAAAGAGGTGTGTCAAAATCGTAACATGTGGCAATCAATAGTCTCTACCTACGCCCGTGGGATACAGGCGTGAAGATATGTATGTGTCCCATTTTTTATGATTTCTATTAATAGAAAAAAAATGATTAAATTAGAGATTATACTCTAATCTATTAAAAGATTCAGTCATTGCACAAAAAGATGCTGAAATGTTAAAACAAAACTGCTATAAGAGGTGGTGGTAAGCCCCCAGGTCATGAAAATACAACATCAACTTGCATCTAAACGAAATTAATAAAATTAGTGGTCAGTGACCCCGTCGCGTCGTAGAGCGCGCGAACAGCTGATAAGCTGGCGGGCGACCATATAAATGATTCAAAGTAAACATCATACGTAAACGTTAACTTTGTCAACTTTATTAAAAAATAAAAACATAGGTGTTTCTTGAATTCCCTTTATGTATTGACATTGGCATACACATTCGCATTGGTATTGGTATTTTTTTGAAGTGAAAACTTCTTTAGCGGCGTTGTGCACTTTTCTTGGGATGGGTAAAAAATGATAAACTCGCGACAGGTCACGTGTCCTGATCGAAAATTCGTAAGACGGAGGGAGAGTAGACCGTCGGCGCGGCGTAGGAGAGAAAGTAATATCCCCCTCTCCTTAACCCCCCCCTTAAATGAATATTGTATTTAACCACATAAATGATAGTACTTTTATACTGATATATAAAGCAATACGTGCGAAATTATTCCCAAACCATTACAAAATATTTAAAAATGCACAATGTTAATGTTCAAGTTTTCACTTCTGCCGGCACTCCCGGAGTGCAACCCGTTGTTTTTCCTGTATTTTACCTATCTAAGTTTCATGCTACTACCCTCAAAGTTCAGTAACCATTTTAACTGTTCAGTCAAATCTGTCAGCCACCATTCCACTTGAAACAAATCAAATAACAATTAAAATTGGTTCGCAATTTGAATTCCAGCTTTGCATGGACGATATTGGAAGTCATTATGAAATACTGGAAGATTATAGCCATTGAAGTATTATTTTAGCAGATGTGGTATCTTCTAACATCGCAATCACAAAAATTGAGCTCGTCGCACCATTACGTACAGCGAATTTCACACATCTGTTATCACATTCGCAATTTGACATTTCACTTATTAAATACATAAGGGCAATATTCACCGAAAAATGAGGCATATTGGCTATACCGACATGTTTACCACATTATTTTGCGCGAGTGACTGGATCGTACTGTGTCCACGGACTCCGTTTAGTAGGACAATTTTTTTAAGACAGCCATATGTCTCCCTTTTTTTGGTAATTTCTTTGGTTATAGGCAATTGTTAGTCAGGTTTTGGAAATATAAGCATGCAGGCGCACGCATCTCGGCGCGGCGGCGCGGCCGGGGCCGGGGCGCTAACGTGCGAGTAACAGTTGGCTTGGCTCCAGCAAACGCATGTATCGGGCACATTGGGTGTCCACTCCACGTATGTACACGACGTGGTACAAGGTGTACACAGGTCGAATTTAAATTGGGCACTGATGGAAAAAATATGGAACTATAGGGAATGGCGAAATAGCTCAAAGACACCCAGGGGGGCAATTATACAGTTAGCAAAAAAGTGGGCGTTTAAAATACGATACTGCTCGATTAAAAAGTGCTACTGTGTAAACAAATACACAGGTATAATTTTTTTACGGATGATTTTGAAAGGACGATAATAAGTCAATAGTGCAAACAAGGATCTAGAATGGTAGGCAGGCAGAAAATGTAGTGACAACATGGACCAATGATACCATAAACAACGGGCTGACACACACACCAAGACAAGACTTTTGTCATGCTTTATGTTGCACTGTGTCACTCTCTCCCTCATTATTAATACATAGGAGACAATGAAACAAAATCTATATATCTCACATTTTGTCTTGTCATGGTCGTCTGTACTACTAGTGCAGCAGTGGACATTTTCTAGATAATAGATAGATAGAAGTATCAAGCTAGATAAAGTTTCTTTATCACAATGACAACAGGGTCTGGTAGAAAGTTGTATAATTCCACTAGTTTATCAGGCCCGGTGGCCAAAAGAGAAACTGAAAATATCAAACAAAGAACTGTCGTAATTTGAGTGATGTTTTGACACTAGCAACACTCTCAGGGACCCAGATAAGCTGGTGGGACTGTACTTCTCAATATCCCACAACTATAGTTATGTACAAGAGTACATTGACCCACAAACACCAGAATTTGTATTCAATACAACAGAAGCAGTTATCAGAAAGTGGAATAGCCCAGCCCGGTGCTTCGATAGAGTAAATGCTACAGTCAACTATAGTCTTATTTTTAATTAGACGAAGTGGGCTGACAGGTTCTTATGTCACTTTTCAATATAAATAGAACAAATAAGGTTCAAATTCGAACTTTTTAGCTGTCAGTTGGCTTCGTCTAATTAAAAATCAGACTATAGCTTACTACTCTACCAGTTGTGGTAGAGTACTGTCTACACAAAAATCTATATTTCGTTATGAGAATAATCAATATTTCCTTGGAGTTATGAAATGAACGTCCCATTATTGTTAGATATTCTCACTCTACTAACTGTGTACATGGGTTGAGGTGCTAGTAGGGTAGAGTGGATGCCGTAGATAAGACAAGTAATAGAGAAACTTGCGCCCAGTGCTGGCTATTGGACTCTACCTAATTCCACTACTCTACCAGTGCCATCTACATTGGTGTGTACATAAGCCCCAAGCCTCCATATCCAAGCCATCAGTGTTATAACATTATATCTAAGTACTCTGACATCAATACTGACTGCTTGGGTGCACTGCTCGCCTACTGCTATACTGTGCATACAGTTAACTCTATCCAAAATAAGATGCATTGAAAGTGCTTCTATATTTCTTATATCATTGTCTTTCTCAGAGTTTTTAAGATTGTGTAGGACTCTTACTTATTGAAACTTATGTGGATCATTGTAGTTACATATAAAAAACTACATAGTAACTTCTTTCTTAGCCTATACACAACTGTTATGTTGGTACTAGCTAAGTAGATAATACAGTAAAAGCTAAAAAATAACATACACCAACAAATAATAATAAATGCTTACCTCTAAAGTTCGCAAATGTTTTCTGTTATGCCTATGGTTTTAGATTTTCTAATCGACACATATGCAGTATATTATACACACCATTCCTATCGTATTTTTTCTATAACTAGGCACCATTCTTTGTAAACCATAGGAACTATGTACACTTTCCGAACGCAATCCACAAACTATATTGGTAAAATAATGCACGATTTTATTTGACAAACCGTGATATTAATACAAGGGCCCACTTTTAAAACTATGTAGGTACTACTTTAGTTAAACTGTGACCATACTGACCTGAAAATAACTAGAAACTAACTAAAAACACTCCCCTTCTATCGCGCGACCATGTTTTCCTTCAAGTGATGTGAATGTGAACCGGTTTCACAAAACCGGTTTTCCTAAAAACCAAAACGTACCGGTTTTTGTTATTAAAAAACCGATTACCATGACTTTTTTATATTTATAATGAATATGTGAAAGCGTATCTCAATGCATTATACAAATACAAACAACACGCGTATTCCAAAGAATTCGTGTTTTACCTAACAGGCTGTCTCAAAAGTACGAAATTATACTTGCAGGTTTGGATGTATCGAGAAATATCGAGTATAGAATTTCATGGAATTAAATATTTTTTTCGTAATAAAATTCTAACACTTTTTTCACAATAAGTAAATTATTCCCGTCTATTTCGAAACATGTAATATGTCAAAAACTATGTAAAGTGACAAACAATTTCTTGAATATAACTCAGAAACTATTGAAGTTACGTATATAGTTTGTATTGACTAGGCATCTATAGTAGGCGACAGGTTCGGAAGTCCTTTTTCTAGTGATGTGGCAAAACGTACAGTAGTTTTATCGATATCTTTTTGCAATGTAAATAAAATGCAAAATAAGATTAAAATTAATTAAACATTTTATAATAATATTTAATTCAAATTTACTCACAGGGTAATTATAATAATTGATTTTCCGTTCAATGTCACAATTTTTTTATACTTTTCGGTCAGTTGTCGTGTTTGAGAATTAATTATTGGTTTTTCTGTTTTAATACGTGATGAGGAAGCGACCAATTAATACACCGCAACAAAGAATAATGTGAGCGAGATTGAAATCGATAACCATCGATAGCGATAATGCATACTCGTGCAGCGCTAAGGCTAAGGTCGCGCGGTCCATGCGCGGGTGTGGGGGGTGTCACATCGCCCGCGCCTCGGCTTGTACCCCGAATGACTTCCGAACCTGTCGCCTTCTATACATATTATCGGCTATCGTATAATGTAGTTTAATTATTATTTCTTACTTTTGACTTTTTGAGACTCGGTACAATAACCTCATTACAATTTGTACCTAGACAAATTAAGGAACTGCTGTAATTTCATCATGTTCGTCCAACTATGTTAGGATTATTATGATGCTCGATATTCGGCACACATGTCATGTAGTATATAAATAAATATATTTGGTCACTGCTACAAAGATACTCAAATCTTAAGAAATATGATCTCGTACATACCGTTTCTAAATTCGAGTAAAATAGAAAAAAAAAGTAAAATTCTTTTGGTTTATGGCTAGAAACATATTTTATTTTGGTTCATGAAACCTAAACGATAAAAACCGTATTTTTTTGCAACCTTTTCCAATATATGTTATCGGTACATCACTATCTTCCACAGACTTCAATATGCAGAGCACAGTCCATAGTGGAAAAAAATATTTTTATGGTCAGGATAGAGACGCAGGGGACATTTAAAAAAAAATTACCTAGACTTAGGATGAGTTTCTAAGGGTATAGATTTCTTAGGGTATTTATTGGGGTAGTAAATTTATTGAGGCCGACAGTATTTTTTTGGGTAAATAATTTACGCCATTATTAGGAATAAGCGTCCTATTGCACGAGGACACCAGTGGTAGCGCAACCAGTCGCTCCACCAACAGAATAATATAGAGCTGTATGGAGGGTATGTCCGCTTGGTAGCGCAAACAATTCGGTGTCAGGTATCGAATCACCCGCTGGTGGCGCAACTTTTCTTTCGCTATTGAGTGAGTGAGAAGCTGTGCTAGTAATAATTTTATAGTATAGGTAGTTTTTCCTTATTTTAGCTGTTTCATTTTAGTAATAAACGAAACGCGATCTCACTGCCTCGCTCTTATGGCGTCAGCGTCACCATTAGCTCGTTTCTCTTGAGAGTACCTACATTTTATGGAACGAAATATAATATGAGTATATTATACTTACCTAACACCTGAAGGAGCTAATAAAGTTTTCCACTTGCTCTGCTTCCTTCTTTGTGCTTGCATTAGTTCCGTAGTTAGTGAAGAAGGTGCAAGAGTAATTTTTGAAAAGATGTTCGTTTTTCGTTCGAGCATTATGTTTCCATGGCACCGGACTGCTGAGTTAAATAGTAAAAATAGTTACGCAAACAAAAACATTTTGTAACCGCGAGAAGAAACTATTCAGCAGCCAATAAGGCAAGATACGTTTATTAGCAGATTTTTTTTTAAAAGAACAGTACCAAGAATGTTTAGAATCATGAAATAGTCTAAGTTTAGAATGCATAATTTTCGGTAAATTGCGACCAATCATGGGGTAAATGGAAAAAAAAACTTGGAAACCCTATCCATTTTATCGCTCGCCACCCCCATTCTCTATGGGATGGGCTTAGTTTGTGTCTATGGGCGCCCGCCGCCCGCCTAGCACAGCGCCATTTTGATTTTATTTTGATAACTCGATCGTGCCGGCTTCGCGCTCCGATTTTGACTTTGAAGTTTTTAATTTTATATTTATTGTATTACGAAGCAGAAGGTCCTAAAATGAAGCCGTGAGTGTTAATTTTACATATTTTGGTAAACTGGCATGTTGCTTTATTTGCTTCTGTGTGAATTCAAGCTGGCGTCGTTGCCCCCCTGAATTTTGCAGTAGGTACCTACCTACTATTTGGGTTTGGGACTTTTGTTTGGTTCATTATTTATGTACATTTTCATTGTATTGTTATTGTTTATGTACATTCTTAGCTGAGTCAAGCTCAACAAAATAAGTTAGCGTAACAACCAACACTCATAAAATTTTATATACATACGTAAAAGTATAGTTCGCGACAGGTCGAGATGACATTCGGGTTATGAGCTATTTGCAGAATAAAATTGAATTAAAATTACCAGGACCCGCAACGCAACAATTTAATTTAATAATTTTGTGGGCGATTTTAATTGTTTATCGGGTCCTGCTAATTTTGATTCGGATTTTATTCTGCAAAATGCTCATAACCCGAATGTCATCTCGACCTGTCGCGAACTATAGGTACTTTTAAAATATAGGCAATTGGGGGTAGGAACTTGTGAACTAGGACCGGAGACCACACCGTTGATGGTATAAAAGCGAATATAACATTTCTACTTGTTCATGACTCCTACTCCCGATCGCCTATTTTGTAGAATTAAGCTATCAGGGGTGGGTATTTCTTATTTGTAAAAATCGGCATTTGAAGGTAGCCATCATGAAATGATAAGAAATACTAAAAAACAAAACCATACCAATTAAAGAGAAAAGCAAAGTTATCAACATATGCATAACTCCATGCATGTCATATGGATGCCAAACCTGGGCTTTAACTAAGAAAAACATGGAAAAAATAAAAGTCTGTCAAAATGACATGCAAAGAAGTATATTAAACATAAAAAGAAAAGACAAAATTAGACTAGAAACCATAATAGAAAAAACAAACATAACACCTATAATACCCTTAATAAAACAACTAAAATGGAAGTGGGCAGGACATACTATCCGACACAAAATCAACAAATGGTCGAAAAAAGTAACATACTGGTATCCCAGGGATGGGGCAAGGAAAAGAGGGGGACAACGCCGCAGATGGGAAGACAACATCAAGGCAGTAGCGGGACCCCTATGGTCAAGATTGGCGCAGAACAGAAATGAGTGGAAGATATTGGAGGAGGCCTATGTCAGAGGACAAGCTGGAGTTGCCGTCAATTAACAATTTATTACTTATTATTATTACTATTGAAATGAAACACATGTAGAACCTCAGCAATAAAGGCTATCTTTATCATGAAATGAACATGTGGAAATGGTGAGTGGGATTTTTACCACTGCTGGCTTTGTGATGCGCCAGAGACGAATTTCGGAATGGGCCTTTTTGTGATTTGCCCTGGTCTGGGTGTCCCTGGGATCGCCACCAGTGAGTTTTATGGGAGCCATAGTACAAACTATTCTTATTGGTCCCATCCCACTATTACATTGGGGGCAGTTGGTGTGTAAGTCGGGCGATATTAATTTATTCTACACGTCTTGTCTGCGACAAAGTTGTGACTGCAAGCCATTTTCATGTGTTTGATAAGATGACCTATGCGCTACATACATAACATCTCTCCACCTTAAGTTACCATTATAATATCAACACAATAATAACAATTATACACTTCTCATCAAAAAAATCGAAACACCTCGAAGTTAGGTTTTGAATGTCTTTTATGTTTTTTTTTTTTACATTAAACAACATTTTTAATTTTTAACATTAATCTTCGTTAAACGATACCTTATAATATCCGTAATTAATTGGCATTATTATTATTTTTTTGTTTAATTTAAAAAAAACATAAAACTCATTCAATACCTTTACTTCAGAGGTGTTTCGATTTTTTTGATGAGAAGTGTATATTAATACAGAAAAATGGGGTGTATTCAGGGTAAAGATGTCAACATTTTACCTCCTATGACCAGCTCATCCTCATGTTCAGAATTCTGTTCGTTCAATACCTCGTCCCCGCCCTGGTCGTGGTGGCATTATTGCTTGGCCTCCACGATCACCAGAACTTAACCCAATCATTTTTTTTACTGGGGAAGAAAGAAAGAAAAAAAGAAGAATAATGAAACTACATGTAAGCAAGATTTACGCCAAAAAATTAACCTAGCAGTTAACAGTTGGCAATGGTAAAAATTAAAGAAAATCAACAGGTGTTTAATAGACTCAAAATGACTTTTTTACGACAATGTCGTTTGTATTGAAAATCAAGGCAGACATTTCGAAAGCCATCCTTAATTGTTTAGTTTTGTTAATAAACATTTCAATTATTTATGCTGTTTAATTTTTACCCATATTTGCAACCTTTAGGCCCGAATACTCTAAGGCCACTTAAATATTTAAGTCCCACTTAGCAGTTTGAAATGTTGTTAAGGCTGGAACCATTGCAACTGACAGCTCGAGGTTGACCGCTTTTTGCTCAAACAATGTCGTAGGACCGCGAGTTGAATTTTTTGAATTTAGAATTTTCGATACGCCACGACACATCAAAAAGACGACATGGTAAATCAAAAACAGAACTGACTCATATACTAAACTCGTATCTTGCCTACTTTTATTTAGTTGTATAAGAGTAACTTCGTAAAGGAAAATTTTCACTAAATCTTAAGTACAATTTAAGTACTACATTTTTATTAATAGGTAGGTGGGTAGGTTATTTTTTCTTTGTAATCTTTTTTATTGTTATTTTGTTGATATTGTAAATAAAAGCTCACTAACTGTTAATTTTTAATTGTTCTGAATATTAATTTTGCCCAACACTGGGTAATAGGTAGTACTACTTAAAAAAAGACTAGTACATAATTTAAATGTTTAATATTATAGGACAAAATAAGTAAAATTAAAACAACTTAAAATTCTAAATAACTGAAAACAAGAAAAAATGTTGACAACATCGGGTAATAACTGAAATAAAAATAGTACTAATCCTTATTAGTTACTAGCTGTGCCTGCGACCTAGTACGCGCACATTTTTGGAAAAGGTTACCCCTTATTTGACTGATGGATTGATGGAGGATGACGGACGGATGGAGTGGCAATGCAACGCATGCCGGGCATGCATGCAACCCTCATAGGATCACTGTTTTGCCCGTCAGTCTATCTGTCCGTCTGTCAAAACGTGCACAGCCTAAACCGCTTGAGTTAGAAACATGAAATTTTAACTTTTTATAGCGTAGAAGAAGACCACAGGAAGGATTTTTGAGAATTCAACAATTAGGGGGAGAAAGTATCTATGGATAGTCCCAGTTTTTCTGAAGCTAGAGACGTGAATATTTGTATTTGTAGGCTGAGTAGCCGAAATACTAATTTTCATGTAAGGTCAAGATTTTCAAGCCAGAGCCATGGGTCTGGAGCAGCTCCATGATAATAATAATATATGGTATAATTAAAAATAAAATACTGGCTCCACAAAACGCCTCGTTTTGTGAGTTTTTAGGGTTCCGTACCTCAGAAGGAAAAAACGGAACCCTTATAGAATCACTTTTTGTCCGTCTGTCTATCTGTCCGTCCGTCAAAACGTGCACAGCTCAAACCGCTGGTGATACAAACATGAAATTTGGACAGTAAGTACCTTTCATAGCGTAAAAGAAGAGCAAAGGAAGGATTTTGGAAAATTCTTACCCTAAGGGGGTAAAATAAGGGGTGGAAGTTTGTATGGAATTCCCTCATTTCTGAGGTTAGAAACATGAAAATTTATATTTAGGCTACTAATACAAATCCAAATTAGTAATTTCAGCGCTTTTGAAAATTCTACCCCCAAGAGGGTAAAATAAGGGGTGGAAGTTTATATGGGTGTTCAAATTTTTCTAAAGCTAGGCACAATAAAATTTGTATTTAGGCTTCTTATTAACTAAAAATAGTAATTTCAGCGTTTTTGATCATTTCACCTCTAACGGTGTAAAATAGGGGGTGCAAGTTTGTATAGGCGTCCCAATTTTTCTGAAGCTAGAGACTTGAAAATTTGTATTTGTATTACAAATTAAAACCGGACAAGTGCAAGTAGGACTCGTGCTCTGAGGGTTCCGTACAAATTTTATTATGTTTGTGTGTGCATCATATCTTTGGCGTGCAAATACAGGGCAATGAAGCAAGATGTCCTCCACTGTCTCGCTGGGGTTCTTTGAGCTTCCACTTTGCTAGTTTTCGGAACAATACATAATAATTACAACACCTAAGTGTGTATTGTTCCGAAAACAGGGAAAATCATGAAGACTCGAATCTCGGGATAACAACTGCACTGCAAGCGACTGTGGTGAACAGGTTGGGCTAACAATCAAAAGGTCCCAGGCTCGATCCCCGTTGGGGCTTGCACTAATGGATGAATTTTCATCTATGTGCATAATTTACAGTTCGCTGACGGCGAGAGTAAACATCGTGAGGAAACCTACCTATCCCTCGGGATTAGGTAATAGTCAGTTCCTGTATACACGGCGACAAGATTCACCACCTGTCACGTTGGGTTCTGACTATACAGGTGAATTTTTCAAGTGTGCGTGGATGGCCAAATCCGAAACTCGGCGAACTGTAAATTATGCACAAAGATGAAAATTCATCCATTGGTGCATGCCCCACCGGGGATCGAACCTGGGACCTTCTGATTGTTAGCCCAACCTGTTGTTGTTGTTAGGCAAGACAATAAGATTAGAAAGTAGGTAAGCGGTTTTTAGAGGACGATTATGCTTTTTAATCATATACCTATTCATCATTCTATATTATTCATAATCTATGATGACAACAAAACGCGTCACTGATATAAATATTAATTTAAAAATATTTGTAATCATATAATATCCTAAAAATTATGTTCAATATTATATTTAAACTATTTAAAACGTGATTTAATTCATAAAATGCTAAGAAGACGTAATTTTTTTACGAATTTCACGCAAAAATTTGCGCGCACGTCCAGCTTTGGAGGCCGCCATCGCGGATCTGCGACGAACATTTTGCAGTCCAAGTCATGATGACCCATGACGTTTGTAGCATATTTAAGGTTATTATTGATTATTTTTTAAATAAAATGACTAATATTAAATCTTGGATCCACGGATTCTTAGAAAAGTCTTGACAATTTTTCTGGTATAGGTTTCACGTAAATCTGTTCAGTTGCTATGGAGAACATTTACGATTAAGGTTGACAATTTCATATTTTGAAATCGATTTCTACAAAATTTGGTAATATTTAAAGTAAATCGGCTAAGCCATTTTATTCCCGACCATATGAGGTTTAATGTTGTATACTTTATATTGCACATAAGCCAGCTGCTTCATCAAACCATTTACTTAGACCCACCCAGTTGAACATTTGTATCACCTTAACAGTCATTTTTTGTATGGCGTGTCAAAGTTAAGCAGGGGGCTTACCACAAGCTCTTATTGCGATTCAATTACAGGAACGTATTAACGTTTCAGCGACTTTTTGTGCAATAACGTACCTTATTGTCATGACAATAAGAAACGTCATTAAAACGTTCCTATAATTGAATCGCAATAAGAGCTTGTGGTAAGCCCCCAGCTCTCAAATCTAAATTGTTTACGAGTATTCAGCCGTTATACGCATAATATAACCTCATTGTAAATATAAATTTCTTGGTGGTCCTCATGATGTTGGCGAGGATGGTAAACAGGTTTTCCAATGTTGCACCTGTTATAAGATCGCCATGTTGAGTGTCATGGGGCACTTTAGCCCCACACTTTTACTTCAACTTTAGCACTTGCCCATGTAAAAATATCATCAACATTTCTATGTGTATCTAATAATTGTTAATGTCCAGTGTCCAGTACATATTATCCTATGTTTATTGCATGCTTTATCCAAGAAGGTCAAATATGTTATCTTTAGATTTTATGTAAAAAATTTTTTGTTATTGCTAACAGGTACGCCACGCGTAAGGTGCAAGCCCAGCGGAAGTTCGCACAGGGCGCGTACACCCCCGCTGTGGCCAGTGCAGCTGTTCCCGAGAAGAAGCCAGTGGAGCCTGCCAGAGAAGGAAACATCATCCGGAACCATGTGCCAGCCAGGACGTTATTAGACATCGTGTCTTTCAAAAGTTAGTGCATTTTGCTTGGGTTGTCTGATTTAGTTGTATTTATTTTTAAACCGACTTCAAAAAAGGAGGAGGTTTCTCAATTCGACCGTATATATATTTTTTTTTTTTTTTTTTTTTATGTGTGTTCGCGGATAACTTCGTCGTTTATGAACCGATTTTGATGAATCTTTTTTTGTTGGAAAGGAGATATTCCAGCGGTGGTACCATGATAAGGAAACCAGGATCTGATGATGGCATCCCAGAGAAATCGAGGGGAACCTTCGAAAATCGTAGGGACGACTAGTGCGTTTGTAATTTTTTTCATTAACTATTTTAAAGCACTACTATTTTATGAAGGTCTGGAGTCGATCTGATGATGGAGCCGAAAGACAGTCGAGGGAACTCCTCAACGATTTACAGCAATTACCTGGTGTTTGGGCTTGATTAATTTGTATTGATGAGAACTTTACACCTAGATGGGTTGTGACTGTCATTATGGGTCTGATGATGAAGACAAAGGACAGTCAAGGGAACTCCTCAACGTTTTATAGTAGCTACCTTGTGTTTGGACTTAATTCATTTCTATTGATGAGAGCTTTACACCTAGATGGGTTGTGACTGTCATTAGGGATCTGATGATGAAGACGAAGGACAGTCAAGGGACTCCTCAACGTTTTACAGTAGCTACCTTGTTTTTGGGCTTGATTAATTAGTATTGATGAGAACTTTACACCTTGATGGGTTGTGACTGTCATTAGGGGACTGATGATGAAGACGAGGGACAGTCAAGGGAACTCCTCAACGTTTTACAGAAGCTACCTTGTGTTTGGGCTTGATTAATTAGTATTGATGAGAACTTTACACCTACATGGGTTGTGACTGTCATTAGGGGACTGATGATGAAGACGAGGGACAGTCAAGGGAACTCCTCAACGTTTTACAGAAGCTACCTTGTGTTTGGGCTTGATTAATTAGTATTGATGAGAACTTTACACCTACATGGGTTGTGACTGTCATTAGGGGACTGATGATGAAGACGAGGGACAGTCAAGGGAACTCCTCAACGTTTTACAGTAGCTACCTTGTGTTTGGGCTTGATTAATTAGTATTGATGAGAACTTTACACCTAGATGGGTTGTGACTGTCATTAGGGGTCTGATGATGGAGTCAAAAGACAGTCGAGAGAACTCCTCAACGATTTACAGCAATTACCTGGTGTTTGGGCTTGATTAATTTGTATTGGAGAGAACTTTGCACCCATATGGGTTATAAGTGCCATTACAGGTCTAATGATGGAGACCATAGACAGTCGAGGGAATTCCTCAAAGATTTACAGCAGTTACCTTTTGTTGGGCTTACTTCATAGGTTCAATATGCCAAAATGTTCATTGGTATGGCGCCACTAAAAATCGTGAAATAAAATTATTTTTATAAAAAAAAAAAAAAACGACTTCAAAAAAACCTGGATCACTAAAAAGCCTGAAATAATATTTCTATTACCACCTCTGCCTACCCCTTTGGGAAAACCAGACGTGATGGTGTGTTATCGAGTATTTGGAGTCGGTGCCAATCTATCTTCTTACTTTTATAGTAGCTATACTTGGCATACCAAGATTGGCACCGACTCCAAATACTCGATAACACACCATCACGTCTGGTTTTCCCAAAGGGGTAGGCAGAGGTGGTAATAGAAATATTATTTCAGGCTTTTTAGTGATCCAGGTTTTTTTGAAGTCGTTTTTTTTTTTTTTAAATACAATATTATATTAGCTTCTGCCCGCGACTTTTAATTTATACCACAGAAACCATACATTTCACCGGGATAAAAAGTAGCCTATGTGCTGTTCCAGACTATAATCTATCTCTGTGCCAAATTTCATCCAGATCCGTTCAGCCGTTCTGGCGTGATTGAGTAACAAACATCCATCCATCCAAACTTTCACATTTATAATATTAGTGGGATTTGAATTAAAGTCTGTTTCAATCAGAAAAAAAACTTTGTAAACAAACCAACACTCAACACAAAATCGTCGATTTCACACTTATTTCGTTTTCACTACATTAAATTCTGATGTGGGAATCTTCGGAAATACTGTCATATTACACTCGTTTTAGATTGTAATTTCAACTAAAACACGTAAAAATTAAAGAACTTATAAAATTGTAATAAGTTTGTTGTTTTTTTTTTCCAATGCTTTAGTGAAGTACCGATTTGTACCATATTGAATGAATGAAAAACAGATTCAAAAAAGTGTAAAGGCAAAGGAATTCTAGGCCATTATGCCAATATGCCCACTGCATTTTCAGGTAGTTTTAAAAACAGAAATTAAGAAAATTCATTTAATTATTATTTCTTACCGATTTGTTTCTACTTCTATGTACAACGAGTGCAATTTGCACTTTATACTATATTTTAATCTCAAATTTATTATACTTAAATGTCTTTTTGACTCTATATTGAGTTTTTAACTTGAAATAAATAATAATTATTATGTTTCTCTATTTTGACCTCTCGGGCTAAACCTGGACCTTTGGCAGGCTTGCATGAGGACATGGGTCCATCACGTAGAGGCCCATAGAGATAAATTTGATGTTATTAGGTCATCATCATCATTTCAGCCAAAATACGTCCACTGTTGGACATAGGCCTCCCCCAAGGTTTTCCACAACGACCGGTCCTGTGCCACTTGCATCCAGCGGTTTCCCGCGACCTTCACTAGGTCGTCGGTCCACCTTGTCGGGAGCCTACCCACGCTGCGTCTTCCGGTACGTGGTCGCCACTCAAGAACCTTTCTGCCCCATCGGTCGCTATGTGCCCCGCCCACTGCCACTTCAGCCTACTAATTCGCAGTGCTATATCGGTGACCTTGGTTTGTCTACGTATCTCCTCATTCCTGATTCGATCTTATAGAGAAACTCCGAGCATAGCCCTCTCCATAGCTCTCTGAGTGACCTTGAGCCTTCTTATGAGGCCTACAGTCAGTGTTATTAGGATTTTTTTTAAAATAATTTTGGGCCATAAAACTTGAGCATATTGCGCGCTCCTTTGTACTTATGGGCCCGCCCATAAGATCCGTAAGTGCAAGGGAGCGCGTACTATTTCAGCAACGTTTTATGGCTTCGTGTGCCACGAGCGTAGTTATAATCATAGTAATAATTACCTCTTTTGTTTATTATTTTGTTGATTTATTGTCCAGCCCGTATTTATCTCGACTGTCGGCATCATACGTACTGATAATTCTAATCAATTAGTTCTTTTGTTTATTGTAATTATGTACACACTATATTTTAATGCATAACAATAGTTAAAATCTAAGAAAAGCCCTATACTAATATTAAATTTATAATAAGTTTTATTATGCATAGGTTATTGATTACATTTCATAACTATATTTCTATAAGTTGGTGTAAAGAAACCGATACCTTCTAATCAAGTTTATTCCATCGAATGAATATAATCCATTCACTCATTCGTTCATATTCGTTATAGTATACAATAGGCACATCACTAAAACTATTTAAGCACTTTGACGTTTCTTTGTTTACAAAGTATTTTTTTTCTGATTGAAACAGACTTTACATTAGGACATGATGTGGAAATGGGTCTGGGTGAAGTGTACCTTGCGTTCACCCTCTGACTGGTGAACTTGTTAGGCCACTTAATAAGTAGTGGAAATGTCTACTACAACTCCTATTGCAGATATCCATGCTCATCTACAACCAGTTGTAGTTATACAAAGGATGCTAAACATAACATTGGACACAAACAAAAAACAAAAGAACATGGAGCCAACGACACAAAACAAGAAAAAAATACCAATAGCGAAGAAGAAGTTCGTCAGGACCAAAAAACCCCACAATTGGGATATGAAACTGAGGTAAGTGAAAAAGCGCTAAACGCTGCGATTAATTTGGATATACCCGAAAAAGCGCGAGATTTCCCTAGAGAATATTGACTACGTGACGAAAACTTAAGCATCCTCCCCGCCCCTGTGACCAAGCGTGGTATTTTGAAGACACCCCTCCCCACCTGAACGCGTCACGTAGCATGGGTACGTTCCGTAATAGTAATATGTCCTCTTTCTATTGATTTTCTCCACAAGTAAACAGCTGCAACCTGTTGCTGATAGCCTTGACAAACTAGATATAGAGTGAGATTCAAGAAGATTTCTGATTACAGGTCACGCGGGGTTGTGAAATCAACTAGGTCTTCGGAACCAAACATATCAACAGAACAGACCACAGTACGTAAGCGCAAAAACACCGAACCGGAAGTTCCAAAACCGGCTAAGAGGCGAGACTGCACTGAGATCTTTACTTCAGACGATTACAAGCCTCTTACCTATTTTGCCAAAACTGGAGGTACTGCGTCACATTAATATTGTAGTGCGCTTGCCTACAACGTAAGGGGCCATCCATTAATTACGTCACACGTAAAGGGGAGGAGGGGGTCGACGAAATGTGACATTGTGTGACAAGGGGATAGGAGGGGTCCTAAGTTTTGATACGTCACATTTAAAAATCTAATATATCCTAGTATTAAAACCGAAATTTGAATTTTTAACGAAACAGAAAATTTCTGAAAATTATAAATAATATGTGACGTCACACAGGGAGGGGGGGAGTCTCACAAATGTGACCAGCTGTGACAAGGGGGGGGGAGGGGTCTAAAAATCATGAAATTCGTGTGACGTAATTAATGGATGGCCCCTAATATAGGTACATTAGTCGTTTACACTCTTAATCGTTTCAGTTAAAACGTACAGGACGGAGAAAAAAAAACAAAGACTGATAAAAAAGACCAATTTAAAAAAACCAAAGACAGTTTTAAAGAAGACACTAGGTAATAAAAAGAAAACTTCACAGCCTAAAGTCATGGCAAGTACAAGTGGACAGGACACAGCTGAAGCGTCCAATAGTAAGTAGTTTTATGATCCGATCAGTAGTATCAGTAGCGACGTGCCTTGGCACTCTAAGGCCCGTATTAGTAAATGCATCACAAAGTTGAGATCGATCTTAAGATGCCGTTTTGACGTTTAATGTAAGGAACATCTGTCAAAACAGCATCTCAAGTTCGATCTCAATCTTGATATCGATTTATTAATACGGCTTAAAAGCCGGCTGAGTATCTTGCCGGATCTTCGCAGTTGAGGTCACGTTCCGATCCGGTGAGAGTCATCTTCGCTATCTCGCTTGACTTGCTCAAGCCAAGACCGAGGTCCCAGGGGCGGTCTAAATTCGACCGGAGCGCACTTTGCGCTCGTCTATCTGTATGGCTGTCAAGGCCACTCATGGCTAACAGGGTGTTATCCATTAAAAACTAACCGCCAAATTTATAGAGATTTTCAACCAGCTTACAATGGTTTCCAAAGTATTTCTAGGAACAAAAGTGATTTATAATGCCAGTGTAAGAACATCATACCTTTCTATAAATTGGAGGCAAGAGTCAAAACCATAGACGAACCATATAAAGGACTGGGTCTAAGCTACCAGGCCGCGTTGCTATTACATCGCACAGCTCGGCCGGTGACGTCATCACAGTAGGCGTGGCTTAAGTCAGTGTGCTGTTGGCGTTCGTCCTGTGCAGACGTCTTGCCAACGTTCGCATCCCAAATATAATTCTATTCGACACTAGATGGCGACCCTCGGTACGTTTTTTATATGAACCTACACGTAGTGACATCTAGTGTGAAAAAGTTAAACTACGTACTAACATCGAAATAAAACGAACCCAGTAGTTCTGCTATTTACCGGTAGATCGGGCCTCCCAGTTTTTAACCCCCACCACCCGCGCCACCCCGCGCAAAATTTCCACGCGTTGTTTCATAGGGAAATCTAATAAGGGCACCTCTATCTTTAGTCTTTACTCTATGATCAAAACTGAAGATAATCTCGGAGATGTCATTCATATGTCATGATTATCAACACAGAGGTGCTCATAGCCAGTTGCAACCACTGATCGGTAAAAGATCGGAGGTTAAGCAACGCTTGGCAAGGTCAGGCAGAGATGGACCATTTAGTGACATTTGAACTGAGTGTCTCCGTGCTTCGGAGGGCACGTAACAAGTCAGTCCCGGTTGTTGTCTTCTAGGCAGCAGTCGTTAAGCCTTGTCAGAGGCCTTCGGGCGGCTTGAAAAACTGACAATAGGTTGGCCACTAACCATATGATAAGAAGATTAACACAGCAAATTAAATGTGGTAGCAGTTTTTAATACCCTTTTGGTATACATAGGTGCTGCTGCAGTTTCAAAATCACCCATCCTGACCGGACAAAGTCCAATGTTGCTGGCGACAGGACCTGATGACGGTAAGAGCACAATTCCATTCATAACCCACTAATGTTTTTAGCCGGCGTCTTTACTGTAGATCCTGGCACGTAAATACAATCTGTACTTTCAATAGTATGGTTAACCCTGAGATATACGCGGATGTAGAGATTCGATTTTTTATGAAAGATCCTTGGCTCTCACGTCCCGTAACGACCATCATTTCCATGACATCGGCAAACTAATTGTAAAATACCATCGTGCCAAAAATAGCAAGTCTGGTGAAGATTGCTGGCCAACTGTATTCGGCCAGTGAATTCTATTGAGTTAATTAGTGAGTGAAGCCAAAAAAAATTGTATCAATCTACTTATTAGTTCTACGCACTCTGTATAACTTATTCTTATGCGTTTTGTCTGAAGTTGTGCAATATACCTTTTAGTATCTATGTTGAAATAAAATGCTTCAAGTCTTAATTATATACATACTCTCGCCCGCTGAGAGCGTCACTAGTATCAATGTCGCATATTTTTATACATGTAGGCCAAAAACAGCACTTATGAATACTTACAATAGAATCTAATATGGGTTCATGATGTTGCTGTTAATATAAGTCTGTCTGTGTCTGTGTGTGTGTGGTTGTCTGTGTGACTGAGTTGGATTAATACCTCCACAATGTGGTGGTGTATGGCCACTCAAGCCTCTGACTACCTCCGAACGGGGATAAAAGTCGTGACGTTACATTTACATAAGACTGTCAAAATAAGACAATTCTTTATTAGTATGTTTAAGCCAACGGACCAGATGAGCTTGTTGTATAAGACTCGAGCATGTCACATTAGGTCATCAATGCTTAATTTGGTGGCCGCGGCAGTAATGTATTTTTTTTTGGAATTAGGTGCTGCTGCAGTTTCCAAATCACCCATCCTGCCCAATCAAAGTACAACATTACTTCGAAATGAAGTCCCTCGTGACGGTAAGAGCATATTATTAGCCGGCCGGCTTTACTGTATTTCCTGGCAGTGTGGAATGAATGTTTTTTTTATTAATGGCCTCTTTCGATTAAGTCGGTCCCAATGTTGATAGAATGGTATAGTGGGGTGTCATGACACTAGTCAGTCTTTTTATCTTTTCAACCCCGCAACAATTAGTCCCATCCAAGGATCTTTTAATAGAGGATAGACAAGTAGAGTTTTTGGTTAAGAAGAAATTCAACTTTATTCTGCTGCCTGAAACCGTGTCCCTCTCATTTCGAGTTGCCAAGCCAAAATGATATTATTGTTGGGTAGTGATTGTTAGTTTTTAAATCAAGCAAATAAAATAATTTATTAGTTATCGTGACTATTGTTTTATCATATTAACAATAGTCACGTAGTATGGATACTATCGACTATCTAAAAGTACAACACTTTTAGCTGTGGGCGGAGTCGCGCCATTTTGGACGGCCGTTTGCTCGTGTTTGGCTCCAGATGACGTCACATAGGGCCAGTCCTCTATCTTTCTTATGGTCAATGGCCACGATGGAAGCCATAAATTTTCAAAAAAGTGAAGTGTCGAATTTTCTATGAAACTGTCAGAAGTGACATGACGCCACCGCAGTCGATTAGGCGACATCTTGTAAACTTATTTTGTTGTTGAACTCATTATTGAATCGAAACCGAGACCCAAAAGTACTCAAAGGAGTCTCGGGCCGATTTTGATGAAAACTAAAACAGCATTATTGGATTTTTGAAAAAAGTTCGGTGCCTGGCTAGTAATTAGTTTTTTCAAAAATCCAATGATGTAGTTCTAGTTTTCATCAAAATCGTCCCCGAGACTCCTTTGAGTACTTTTCGCTATTCCTCATAGTTTCGGATTTGGCCATCCACGCATACTTGAAGAAATCATCGGAAACGGATTGGGAAAGGACAATCCTGAAATTTGTCTGCTGACGGGAATCGAACCCGCAACCACTCGGTGCAGTGATTCGAGCGGGATGCGCTCAATCCTCAAGACCAAACGGACCGTCTATTAATCTTAGATAAACAATTTCTATGTTGTAGTTCTCGAGCCTATTTTGAGTCCATCGGTGGAGGTGAATCCGCCACCAACTAAGGTGGTGAAACCGTGTACAACGTCGGAAAATCAGTCTCTAACCAAGGCTGTGGAGTCAAATAAAAGCCCGAACACATCTCCAACCAAAACGGCTGTTCCTGGTGAGGTTTATGTAATTGTAGGATACATTTGTGTTTATTTGTACAGCAGACAGTAAAATTTACAACTCTGTAGTAGTCTACAGGTTGAAATCGTGGGCAATATTTTAAAATATGACTCAATACATGATTCAGAATATTTTGGGAAAACATACAGGGTGAATTTGAAATCATGGGCATCCGTTTAAACTATGACTACACATGATTCAGAATATTTTCGGAAAATAAATAAAAAAATCTATTGATGAAAAAATATTGCTTGAGTAAGCAAATAAGCAGACCCGTTAACTGTTATTCCTTACCTGGGCTATTTTTATCAATTGATTTGTTGATTGATATTCTCTAAATATTCAGATGCATGTGTAGAATCACCGTTTAAAAGGATGCCCATGATTTCAAATTCACCCTGTATAAAAAAATCTATTGAAAAAAAATAATTGCTCAGGTAAGCAAATAAGCAAACCATTTAACTGTTATACCATACCTGGGTAATAAATTTTTATCAATTGATTTGTTGATTAATATTCCCTAAATATTTTGAATCATTTTTAGAATCACCGTTTAAAATATTGCCCACGATTTCGATTTCACCCAGTATATGTAAACTAGAATGTAAATCCATTACCATTTTTGTTTCAAAGAACCTCAACCGGGCCCAAGCGGAGAATACCCCACCTTCGAGCCTCCTTCATTTACACCATTACCTCCGGACGCCTATAGCCCGTGCGAGTTCTTCGACAATGAGTCCGATGGGCCTTATTATAATAGTAACGGGATCCAGCGTTGGATAACTGGCTCTGACAAAGACTCTGACCGCCGTGCGCCGCCCGCCTATTGCCCGCCGCCCGCCTACTGCCCGCCGCCCGCGCGCTGCCCCCCACCCGCGCGCTGCCCCGCCACCGCATGGCTCACTCTCAAACAAGTCATCGAAGCCCCCGCGCAAGAACTACAAGCGAGATGCAAAAAATGTGCAACATGCTTAAAAGTAGCCAAGCTCATCATGCTATCCCGGTTTTTAACCAAATACAGAGAAGTAGAGTGTACCGGCGAAGAAGAAAACTCGCACGAACCGAGAGATAACACGATGGTATCACAGGACGGCGATCTGTACATAGAGCTGCTGCCCAAACATAACTTGTTTATGATAAAATTGAAAATCCAGACGCTGCACAGTAAGCCGATGTTGAGCGCGCGGCTCGTTCCCAGATCGGAAGCCCATACCAGTAAAGAGCTGAGTCTGATAGAGCATGACAGCATATTGGACCAGCTGATGAAAATGTTGAATTTAAATATGATGGCTCCCAGCTCCCTTTGTTCACCCGACTCTGAGACCGAATCGCATCTGGCCTTCGACACGGTGAAGACCGAGTCGGTTATAGACCTCACACAGACTGATAAATGCTCGGTGCGGTCTGAAGGGCGCAGTGACGCCGGCTCGCAGCTGTGTGCTTTCCCCAAAAGCGTGGACCGGGCCAAAGTGGTCGAAGCTCCGGTGTTCTACCCAACCAAGGAAGAGTTCGCTGTTAGTATTTCTATATTTCTTTAAACGAAAACATGTTACTGAAATGAAATTTTACATGAATCAATATTTTTCGGAAAACTAATCAATGTATACATTTTCATAAAGTTTTGTAATTACTAGCTTCTGCTCGCGACTTTGTCCGCGTTGGCTTTATATCTTCCTATAGTTCGTTTATAATAATCAAAGAGGAACCTAACATTTTTTACGGGATAGCATGTAGCCTATGTCCTTCTCCAAGGTCCTGTCTATCTCTCTATACCATAACGTATGAAAATTGTTTAATCGGTTTGGTCGTGAAAACGGACAGACAAGAGTTACTTTCGCATTTATAATAGATTATGGTTGGCCGAAATAACTTGAATAATAACTCATGAGGATGTTTCGAATACATATATAAATATGAAATGGCAATTGTTACAGGATCCCATCGCATACTTTAAAAAAATCGCGCCAGTGGCATCGAGATACGGGCTGTGCAAAATCATACCGCCTCCGTCGCACTGGGTCGCGCCAAAGTGCAAAATAGATGACGACATCCGGTTCGACGTCATCAAGCAATACATATCGCGGCTGTATAGCCGATGGGGGCCCGCGGCAAGGGAGATGTGCGCTATCAAAGCGTGTTTAAGATCGCAGAATCTAAACCTCACGCGATCTCCTCTGGTAATTATATTAGTTTACCGCAGTCCTGCCAACTTGGTGCTTGTAGCGACAGATCCAGTCATATTGTAATATACGTAAAACGGTCAAATTACTAAGTTTTAGAAAATTTAATAAAAATAAATTCGGGGTTTTCTTGGCGGGAAATAGAAGTGATGTGGTGATTTTTGCTTTTATTCAGAGAACTATTGCATTAAAATTCATGAAATGATAATAAGTACCTATAAATTTTATTAAATTTACGTGATTGTGCGCACTTGAAACAAGTGGCGAACTTTTTGGGTGTCAGCTGTCATTTAGCGCGATCTCGCACTTATCCTTGGGACGTGCAGTGCGTTTTTGCGTACACGAGTTGGCAGCACTGGCTTATAGTATTTTGTGGCTGTTCATAGTGTTAACAGACCTGTAACCTACATCATCTTTATTTTTAATATTTTTTTTCGTATGGCGTCGCTTTTCGCATATGCCAGTGTCAAGTAAAATATAATATTATTTATTGCTGCGTCAAGCACAGGAAGACCTTTCGCTAGGCCTAAAATACCCCCCCCCCAACCCTATCAGTAAAGTGGCGGATACTTTACTGACAAATTACTAGGCTTTTTGGTACACCATCTTTGTAACGAATCATTGTTTTAGTTGGACGGCATCGAAGTAAACTTGGCGAAGTTGTATCACGTGGTGCAGCGTAACGGTGGCCTACAAAAAGTAATCGACAAGAAGCGCTGGGGCCGCGTCGCGCAGGAGATGAGCTTCTCGACCACCCCCAACCCGGAGAAGAAGCTGGATCAGATCTACGTCAAATACCTGCTGCCCTATGACACACTTACACATAGTAAGTATGTCTAATAATGTTAAATGTATGGAAATGTCATTACATTCGATAATCGACTTATATCATTTCCATGAAGCGTAGCGATTTATAGAAGCCCTTGTAGACAAATCCATTTGCCTAGGGGGTAGGCCTTCCTGTATTGAAAGATATTATGTAATTTAGAAGAAATTTATACTTATGATGAATCCTATCGATCGGTTTCATAAAAATACAGGATGTGTTATTCCACATTTCATTGGTTCCATTCCTGTCTCAAGCAGATGATTTATAGTCGGCGACAGGTCGAGATGACATTCGGGTTATGAGCTTTTTGCAGAATAAAATCCGAACCAAAATTAGCGGGACCCGCAACGCAACAGAATAATTTAATTTAATAATTTTGTCGGCGATTTTAATTGTTTATCGCGTCCTGCTAATTTTGATTCGGATTTTATTCTGCAAAAAGCTCATAACCCGAATGTCATCTCCACCTGTCGCGGACTATATCAAAAATCAGCTACCTTAAATATTTAAGGTAGTTAGTACCTCTGACTCGTCCGTTTTCTCCCTCCCTGTATAATTAAATCGCAATGAAGAAAATGTATTCAACATCCGAATTCTCCCGTAGAAGAACGGCAAGAAATTATCAGGAAAGTGGAAAAGCGTTGGAACAAGTGTAACCAGAAAATGCTGGACCGGGCGCTGAACCCCCTGCATCGCCAGAAGCGGTTGCTCGGCGAGTCTGAGTCGTCTGACGAGGACACGAGCGACGACAGCGAGGTGGGCAGCGCGCTGGCAGAGGCAGAGGACTGCATAGTACCCGGCTCATCTATGAACCTCACCAAATTTAAAAGGGTAAGTAGAATAGATTAATAGAAGTACATTATTGACGCATATATTTGACGGGCCCGTTGGCGTGGTTGGCATGATGGCGCCTTTCACGCTGCAGGTCGTAGGTTCGATTCCTACCCGGGACATGCATTTGTGTGCATGAACATGTCTGTATGTCCCGAGTCTGGGTGTATATGTATATTAAGTATGTATTTACAAATAAAAAAGTAGTATATGTAGTAATATCAGTTGTCTGGTTTCCATAGTACAAGCAGAGCTTGTACTAGTTTGGGATCAGGTAGCCGTGTGTAAAAAATGTCCTAGGATATTATTATTATTTATTAGAGATTATTCCAATATTTGATGACCACTTGGCCACGTTCGAGCCTGGGCCGCTCGGCTCACTGCATCGGGTGGTTGCGGGTTCGATTCCCGCCAGATGCAAATTTCGGATTCGGCCTTCTCGGGATTTGCCCTGATCTGGGTGTCACTGGGATCTCCCCAGTCTTGAATGGTAGCATAGTATAGTAAGTAATGATTTATTTGTTCAACATAGGTAAAAATTTGTGTTACAGAAAAGTGTTGCACTGTGTTTTGCCTTATGGCGTATAAATATAGTATTATAGTACAAGTGTTGCTTAGTTTGGGACCATACAATTGGTGTGTCTGGTTATATTTATTTATACTGCCCCGCTCGCAGACCATTCAACAACAACAACTGGGGGCTTACCACAAGCTCTATTGCGATTCAATTACAGGAACGTATTAACGTTTCAGCGACTTTTTGTGCAATGACGTACCTTATTGTCATGACAATAAGAAACGTCATTAAAACGTCGTTAAAAGGTTCCTATAATTGAATTGCAATAAGAGCTTGTGGTAAGCCCCCTGGTCTTCCACTAGTTGCAACAGTCTTATTTCTGTGGCTACCAGCCTATACTGTTATTATTGTCTCCCGCTTTGTTATGGAGGGAGGTGGATAATCTTCTTCCAACTCCTCCTATCCTTTCTTCTGATTAAATTCGTGCGGGTTCCAAGACAACTTAGCTTTTCCCCGGGACTCGTCGAGGGTCAAACCTTGGCGTCATCGTTGGACACCATTGTCGATCCTGGCTTACAGGAGTAACAGTGGTGGGAATGTGTGGCGGGCTTAGACCATTCAACAACCCATTAGGATAACTTCAACATCGAAATCTGGCAAAAGCGATATGCGTTCGAGTATGCGTCGATCTGTTATCCCATCGATGCAACACTTGCTCGAGTGTCCCTTGTGCCCGAACACCTGCACGAGGGAGGACTTGAACGCGGCCACACGCAACGCTATTAACGTGGCCAAATACCTTGTAAATAAGGTCTAACAATAGTAGAACTGTTGACACGAAATTAAGTTTGTTAACGTATTTTTATTTTGTTGCCAGGTGGCCGCTATAGCGCTCGAGAATAACTTCCAAGCTCGAGACCCGCCGCCCCTAGTTGTTGAGAATCAGTACTGGTCGCTGCTGTTGCTTGGCATGGAGCATGTGTGCGTCAACACCGCCTCCATCGACACCGGCGAGGAGGGGTACGGGTTCAGCAAGAACAGGAAAGACCCATATTCGGAGCACCCATGGAACTTGAAGGTACATTTAGACCCTTGAGCATCTTACCGCGCGGCGCGCTTATGTTGGCAATAAGTCAAAGTCAAAAGTCAAAAGTTTTTTATTCATTTAAGCTCAAAAAGCATTTATAAATAGTCAAAATAAACAATATTTTAGCGCTACGACCGGTTCGTAATGTTGCCTCCATTGAGAAGAGCCGGCAAGAAACTCAATGGTTACTCTTTTCAAAATAATAATTGTATACATTTTCAAACAGCAACGCTATGTGAGCAGGCAGGCATTAACACATTGTGAATAAAAAAACAAAATTAGGTATTTAAATAAAAATAAATAAAAACTAGCCTAGAAAGCTGTGCATGCCTACTCCCACTTTACATTCAAACCAAAAGGTGAATATTTAGAACGATTGTTTTGGTATGATGCCTTCCGTGCTTAAAAGAAAATTTAACAGACCTGAAAGTTTAGGAACAACGTTGTCAAGTGGAAAATGGGCGGACCAGTCCCCGCAAGCAGCGCCCGGAACCCGAGCATGACTTGAGCAGCGGCATCACCCTCCTCAACCATTTTAGAGGGAAGAGGGTGACCCGCTCCACAGAGCGGGTCACCCTCTAATATGAAATAAATCTAATATGAATGTGAGGTAACTACCCGTCATCCACTTAGTAACGCACCATCCAGGGTCGCGGCTGCACGGCTGCACGCGCGCGATTGTCATTGATTGATGTAGTTAATAACGCTATAATGTATATTCATATTTTTCAAACAACAGCTCTGGCGTATGTGGCTTGTATTAATTGATATGTAGGTATACTTTAATGTGCTGTTTTTTAGTGCCCTATTGTCCGTGTACATCGTCTTTGGGTACATATTGAAGCAAGCAGAAATTAATCCCCAGCTTGGCGCATAATAAATATGTAAATAATAATTCTTATTTAGGCGTATACTGTTAGATTCTCATAATGCCAGATGACTACAAATTCCAGGTTCTACAACTACCAGATTCTCAAAATATTCTCACCATCACTGCATTGGAAGACTAACATTATGTTACCAAATTCATTTTAGCAGATGACTGACAACCGCCAAGAATTTACGATTTACAATGAAGATATCACGAGGATAATATAAGAGCCCAATGGTTAAAAGAATGAAAAATGGTGAAAAATGGTGGTAAAGAATGGTGAAGAATATTTCATCACGGTGCAGAAGAAGCGCATGCGGCGGGCTAATCGAAACCACTGTGGCACGGTGGCAACAGGGCCGAACATCCTGTTGCGTGCTGCAGTGCCGATCACTCCAGTCTACCTGTCCCGCCTCCACTACACCATGAAGGCGGGGGACATTGCTGAGTACATCCGTATGAAGAGCAATGTCTCATTGAGAGTACAGCTGTTGAACTCGAGTCACAACGCCGGTTTCAAGGCGTTTGTGGTCTTGGTTCCCACCGATAAGCTGTCTACTTTCATGCAGGAACAGTACTGGCCGAAAGGTGTGGTGTTCAGGCGTTTTCGGGGAGGCTGCCGTCACCAACACCATCAAATTAGTTTAAGTTATATGTATGTTAGTCTGTAAGGTATATATCTATGGGCTTCTGTGCCTGGAAAATAAATGGATTATTATTATTATTAAAACCTACATCATAACGTTTGTCAGATGCTGAGCCAGAACAGTGGCAACGTGCTGCGCTCCCTAGGCCCTGTGCTGGGCCTGACCGTGCCCACGTTGCACCTGGGCATGGTGTTTTCTACCAGCTGCTGGCATAGCGACCCCCACGGCCTGCCCTGGATAGAATACATGCACCAAGGCTCGCCCAAGATTTGGTATGATACACGATCAACATTGTCTTCAAACCAGGGTTGTTACAAAAAAATCACCTTGTTTTAAAACACCATGTTTTAAACACGGTGTTTTATTCGTTCTGTTTTAAATCAATGTTTTAAACTGTAATTTAAACACGTTTTAAACATTTTTAATTTGAAATTTCCTGTTTTTTGCAACTCTGCTTCAAACACGTCGTGGCGCTATTGCGAAGGCCAATGCTAGCGACTAGCGACTTAGTGCACTTCTATTTTATAGTATTTATCTCAAGTAGTCTGGCCGGAATAATCATGACGTTGTTTTTATATTAAGTCTCCAAACTCTAGGATCTAATGAAAGTTTTATATTTATGCGTTGCGAACCACGCGAAATACATACTACATAATGTTTACGACTTATTAATGTGCTTTGCGATTCCTGTGTTATAGGCCGCTAGCGTTGACTATCCTTCTGGTCCCCGTTATGTTGGATTTACACGGGTCGATTTTCGCCGCACGACTAGGAACAAAAACTAATAAAATCCAGGATTTTGTTTCTAGCCGCACGCCGAAAATCGACCCATGTAAATCCCCCATTACAAGGTGTCGTTCTGATATAAACATCGCTCCACAGGTACGGCATACCCAACGAGCAGAGTCAGAACTTCCGCAAGGCGGTGGAGACGCTCTGCCCCACGTCGTGCCAGAACAAGTCCATATGGTTGCCGTCTGACATCAGCATGATCCCGCCGACGCTGCTGCTAGAACACAACGTGTCTATGTGCAGGATGACGCAGAAACCCGGGGAATTCATCATGGTCTTCCCGAAAGCGTTCTCTTGCTCGATATCAACGGGGTATACTCTGTCTGAAAGTGTTTACTTCGCGACCCATTCCTGGCTGAACAGTGTCCATCTGGTATTCCAAGTAAGTAAAAAATACATGAAGCAGGTATCTTTTTTTATTATTTTTCCGGAATAATGAAAATCTTGTAGAAGAGACTCGTGTACGCTATTTTTAATTCATTGCGGACTTAAAAAATATACCTTCTCTAAACTGCACGGCAATTTAACGTCAAAGTATTAAAAGCATACATACAATGCGTTTTATGGGCTTTACTAGAGTAGAGCTTTTTATCTATGGTTGTCTGGATGAGATCACAGCTTGCTATAAGACTGCCCACTGTACACTGTTGTTGTGGCGAACCTTGGGGGAGGCCTATGTCCAGCAGTGGACGTTTTTCGGCTGATATGATGATGAGTCGATGTGTGTGACGTGTGTTGTGTCGCGTGGTCGGCAGGAGCTGCGCGAGAGCTGCGAGCCGAGCATGTTCTCGCTGGAGCAGCTGCTGCTGGCGGTGGCGCAGGACGCGCGCACGCCGCTCGACGTGCTGCAGCAGGCGCACGCCACGCTCTGCACCATACTCACCGACGAACGCCAGTGCCGCGAGGATCTAAAGGCCTGCGCGCTGCCCTTCGTTATCGACAAGGTACCACATGACATTCAAACACGATGCTACACAAAAGAATCGCATTACTATAGACTGACCGCTACCGCTGTGCCGCGCCTTAGGTACGCGAGCGGCGAGTCGGGGGTGCGAATCCTGCGCATTCCCCACGCATACCTAATTGCCCACTCCCCACCTCCCCACGCAGACCTAAGGTGCGGCACAGCGGTAGCGGTCAAACTATAAGAACATGTTTCAGAATTTTGACGTTTTGACAATTTTCCCATAAAATATCCGTCAAGAAGACAAATTTATTTGGTGAATAACATTTAACCGACGATTCTGATACAGGCCCTAACTTAAATTACTTATTCTACTACTACTATGGCGGCTCTATTTCTATGCAGGCGCTAATATTTCTAAGGCGGCTCGTGAACGACGATATTCAAATGAAACTGGTTAGTAATTAATGAATAAAATTGGTGGCATGCGACTCTAGATTCTGGTTGCGCGCGTCTGGTTTCAAAGAGCTTTTCCGCCGCGGTTAAAACTTTTTGTAAAAATACCTCGTTCTTAGTTGTTTTGTTTTACTTTTATAGATACAACTTGGGGAGTTACTGACCGGTTGCGTTCCTCTTGAGTAGCGTCATGGACGAATGCCCATTCACTCATTGAACATATCTGTACCAGTGTCAAGGAGAAAATATGCTTAGTTGGATTTATAAGAGTGAACTATTAAAAAAGCACGCGACCCTCTTAACGGCTACTTGGGAAGATGTAGATATTTTTACGGATAATCTATTGACGTTAAGACATTGGGCCATAAATCTCACTAATATAATAAATGTGAAAGTTTGGATGGATGGATATATGGATGTTTGTCACTCTTACACGCAAAAACTACTAAACGGATTTGTATGAAATTTGGAACACAGATAGTTTATAACCTGGATTAACACATAGGATACTTTTTATCCCAAAAAAATTTCAGGTTTCTGACGGATTTTAAAGTTAACGCGGACGAAGTCGCGTGAAGAAAGCTATATCTCATATTCCGTCGGCTGATACATATTAGCTTATTCAAACATATTAGTGTTGGATAAAACTAAGACTATTGTGTTTTGTTACAGAACCGCGAGCACGTGACCAACAAGAAGCGGCGCAACACTAGCGCGTGGAATGTGCGCGACCTCGACGAGTGCGAGCTGTGCCGTATGACGCTCTACCTCTCGAAGGTGAGCAGTAACACCCTGCATGACATGACACCACCATGACATGACCATAAAAAGTGTGAAGTAAGAAACATAAAGCTGCTGCTCGACCTCCTCCCTCCCCCTTTAATCTCACGTGAGATTTTTCAAAAGCTGTATTCTAGAGGAGAAACATGTTTTACTTTATTTAACCCAGTTTTCTTGCAATTTTACACTATTTCTTATGGTAAAATAAAAGTTACGTGAGATTTGCCGACACAACTCTCTCCTCCACGTGAGATATGGTGAGATTTTGCTTGACCCCCTCCCCCCCTAAATGCCTCACGTAATTTATGGACACCCCACAAGCCTCAACCCTCGAATGGGGATAAAAGTCGTGACGTATATAATAATAATAATAATATCCTGGGACGTTTTTGTACACACGGTTACCTGATCCCAAACTAAGTAGAGCTTGTACTATGGAAACCAGATAACTGATATTACTACATATACTACTTTTTTATTTGTAAATACATACTTAATATACATATACACCCAGACTCGGGACATACAGACATGTTCATGCACACAAATGCATGTCCCGGGTAGGAATCGAACCTACGAGCTGCAGCGTGAAAGGCGCCTCCGCGCCAACCACGCTAACGGGCCCGGCCCGTATATGTGATGTATGTAGCAATAGTGTGTGTAGTGAACGGTCGTAATTGTCGTTGTGTCAGGTGTCGGACCTGCCCGGTCGGAAGTCGTCGGTGTGCCTGCAGCACGCGCTGCAGCTGCTGGAGGCGCGAGGCTACGAGAAGCTCCCGGCCGACATGCAGGTCGTCATATACGTGCCCGAGGACGAACTCGACGCGGTCCTCAAAAAGGTAACCACACAACACGATTGTGTGCGTTTCCACTGACGCAGAGCTGGGTGGAGAGGAGACGATGTCGAGATTTCGAGCACTAATTGGCCAATTCACGGTCCGCTCCTCCCCACTCCGCCCAGCTCCGCGTCAGTGGAAACGCACATTTAGGATCTAATTCACCATCGTAGATTTGTAGTAACGGGAGTTAAAACACCATCACAGGGTGTAGATATTCTCGATTCTTTTTTAATGCCTATAACTTTAAAAATACGTAACAAAGTTTTTTTTTCTGAGTTATTATGACTTGGCCTCTCACGCGTTTCCGGCTTATCATTGAATTATGGGACATGTTATATGTACAAATTAAAAATCTGACTTGAAACACTCTAATACGGAGTCGGTATATTTAAATCACAGAGTAAAGTCTAAAGAAAGAGGTGCCCTTATTAGATATTTGTGTGAAACAAAACGTGGTCATTGTTTTTTCATTTTCATTTTACTATTTACCGGTAAATAGTTGAACTACTCGCTTCGTTTTATGTCGATGTTAGTACTAGGCCGACCACTCGGCCGACTTGCTTAGGGCCAGTCACCTTAGTAACTGGTCCGTGATTAAAACACTAATTTCGCTAATTATTGTGACAGGTACAGGAGCGATTGCTAGCAGCAGCAGCTCATCACAACCGTCCGTGAACCCTTGAAAGTACACTTTTTATGTATTAAAAGTACGGGAATTCCAATTTACGGCCTCGCCCTACGCGCAGTACTTGGCACAAAGGGCGTGATACCGTATTATCTCTAAATACAGGGATTAGATATTAAAACAAAATTATATAACGTCGTAGTGAATGTATTTGGTATAGTTCTTGCAATTCACGAAGGCGACCGGCCCTTGGTTGTGTTCGACATGTACATGCACAATTATGACTGTGTGCGTGTGTGGCGGAGCCGTTAACGCACACATTAACACTATACAGATACGTCTTGACACAACCAACGGCCTGTCGCCTTCGTGAATTGAACTATAAATTCCCTGATATCGTTATGATTATCAAATCCCTACGACATGAAAACAAAGCGAATAGCTTAACAAATTATAATTTATATTAGTTGTAGCAGACCTCTCGTTGCACTGACCGAACGTTCACGCCGTCACCTCAAATTGAGGCGAGAATAGATAGGGAGCCGTAGAAGGGGTTTCTGGATTTGCACGAGCGCGTCAGATTAAGATAAGGGAGATAGCTTACATATTGATAAGAACCTCAAAAAATTATGAGCCCTTAATATTGCTTTTTATACAAAAAAAAAAAAATTCTTGTATACGCTTCCCCCACCGCTGAAAGTGGAAACATCTAGAACAATGTATTCTTCCTATCATCTCATCTACCGAATCTACTAGGTTTGGACGACGCTCGTGCAAATCCACGAATTACACGCTCGCCTCCCCATCTATAACAATTGGTAATGTTTCTTCAGTGCAAACAAAGGTTATTAATTTATAAATTAGTTATACCACTAAGTTTATTATACAGGGTGAATTTTTCAAGTGTGCGTGGATGGCCAAATCCGAACCTATGAGGAATAGCGAAAAGTAGTCAAAGGAGTCTCGGGGCCGATTTTGATGAAACTAAAACTGCATCATTGGATTTTTGAAAAAATAATATTCGTAGCCAGGAATTGAACTAGTTGATTTTGAAAAAAAATAACACAAACTGTATTATTACACCATTCGATAGTGTCGCTGATAAGGAACGAATTCTGGGAAGTAGTGACATACGGCAAACTTGAGGAAATGTTGGATTTTAATAAACTGCTCCATGTTCAATCATACGCACATTACCTGTACCTTGTTCGAAATGATGTTCAATATTTTTTTTAATGTACACTCACCGCGCAGTCGTCTTCACAATATTATGTTCTAATTGCAAATTTTCAATCATTTTGAACAATTAATCAGTTAAGGTTTAACGGGTAGGTAACTTAAGAGAAATAAAATAGTATTTTGTTTATAATGAGCTCTTTCCATAAGTTTGCCGTATGTCATTACTTCCCAGAATTCGTTGCTTATCAGCGACACTATCGAATGGTGTAATAATACAGTGTGTGGTTATTTTTTCAAAATCAAATAATTCTATTCCTGGCTACGAATAAAAATTTTTCAAATATCCAATGATGCAGTTTTAGTTTTCATCAAGATCGGCCCCGAGACTCCTTTGAGTACTTTTCGCTATACCTCATAGTTTCGGATTTGGCCATCCACGCACACTTGAAAAATTCACCCTGTATACTGATAAGTATATCTCGTATTGTTTTGATGTTGGTTTAACACATTTCTTTAGCATAGCTACACTTGGGCCTGCGCCTTGAGACTCGTAACAATTGTCCATTGCGAAACCACTGACGGCCTACTACTCTTTTACGAACGAAAACGAAATTTCGCGTATTTCCTACTGCGTTTCTCATTAATTCCGTCATTTCTTACGAACGAAAATAGTTTGACGTTTAGATTCGACGACGAAGACGTCAAACAATTTCTGTTCGTAAGAAATGTTGGAATGATTGAGAAACGTAGTAGGAAATAACGGGAAATTACGTCCGAAATTTCGTTTTCGTTTGTAAAAGATTAGGCCCTCAGGTCTCTAATATAATCTTTGTGAATTCTTCATTGTAAATCGTAAATTCTTGGCGGTCTGGTGGCTATCTGTTAGCAGTCCTCTGGCCGACAACATGCCAACCGTCAAGAATTTGCTATTTACAATGAAGAATTCACAAAGATTACATTACAGACTAGTAGTTTCACAATGGACAATTGCCAAGAGACGAGGCCTTGTTTCCAAGGCTGCGGTGGCAATATAAGATAATATAATCCACTGTAAACTATATGGGACTGGATGAAATTCGAAGGAATTGGAATTTAGGCAGCGGCTCCTAAATATATGCGCCGGCTAGATCCCATCCTATCCAGTGGATATGCAGCAGTTAACTTTGACTAAGTAACAATGTGACCAGAATTAAAATGCGAGACGTAAGTGAAATATATTTATTGGCATAATATATAAACCATTCCTGTGATACTGATGCCACAATTGGCGTTTATAAAATAGATCTCATTTACTTTTAGGCTGTGCTTTCATTGTGTAGCTTGTACGATTACATCACGAGACTGCTCATCACTTGTTCGTTTTAACCCGTGGAATGATAAAAAAAAAAGTCAGTACATTTTCTATTGAGCTTATGCACATGCGTATGTGCACGCATCACTCGAGGGGTTAATAACGTTCATTGTAAACAATTTTCTCAAAACGCTAGAGCAACGGTCGGCGACAGGCGGATCGCGAAAGGTCGATCCTCGGACCGCCAAATATTGTATTGTATACCAAGTATAAATTAATACGTAGATAAGGTTTATTAATTGACATAATATTTTTAAGCCACATAGAATACTAACTTAGTACTTATTCTATTTTAAGCTGCCTAGTTAACCTGTTTTACAAGTACCTACAACTGATATGGTTTGATTAGTTTCCTATCTAGCCTGTGTGTGTGTGAGTTTATTCGAATTAGTTATAACTGATGTCGTTTAATTATTATCAGTTGTTTTTTTCTGGACCTCGTTAAAATTTTCCCACAGTATCCGGACCCCACCTAAAACTTGCCGACCCCTGCGCTAGAGCCTTGTAAGGCATCCTAGCTTTTGCCCATTTTCGTCAAGGGCGTCCACAATGTGGTGGTGTATGGCCACTCAAGCCTCTGACTACCCCCGAACGGGGATAAAAGTCGTGACGTTACATTACATTACATTTTCGTCAAGGGTCAAAGGGTTTATTTTTATAAACCGGGAGCCGGGATCCGAGATACGGGTTCCGGGTTCGTTGCATCGCTTGATTATATTAAAACGTCTTCATATCTTTTTAATATAAATTCTGCGCGGACGAAGTCGCGAGTAAAAGCTAGTTGAAGTATATTTTTGGATTTGCGGACAGCACTCTTGGTTTAAATGAGTGTCACGCCGTTTTTTTATTTTTTCAGATTTTTAGTTTTATTAGATGTTGTATTGAGTCAATGTTACTCAATATAGTACGTATTCAGTGCGTGAAGAAAAACTGACATAATTATTGTCTCCACGTGTTAGTACTATAACTTGGGACTTGTAGTTGCAATAATATAAAACGTTCACTAACGTTTTGTAAAGAAAATGCTAGGAAAAGATATTTTACTTTTCATCACAATAGCACCTATAATAAGTAAGCAAGTGTCGTATGTCGGTTTATATTTTTGGTTTTGCGGACAGCACTCTTGGTTTAAGCCGGAAACCCACCGCGTCGCACGGAGAGGCCACGCACACGGCCACGGCTACGTTTTGCAAGAAAATGTATGGATGACGTCATTTCGTGCGTAGCCTCTCCGTGCACCGCGGTGGGTTTCCGCCTTTAATGTCACGCCGCTATTTATTTTCAGTAGTTTTATTAGAAGTACTATGGATGTATACGTTATAGTATATGTATGGATTAGATTTAAATATTATATTAATGATGTCTATGGATAAAAGGTTAAACGTGAATATTTGCGTGCTACTTAAAACTTTTATGGATTCTTCTGTTTACTCTTTCTATTCTATTATTTTCTATTGATAGATTATCCGCCATTGCGATTGTATTAGAATTGTTTTTAATTGTAATCGTATAGGCGCAAATCTTATCCCTCCGAGCAGGATATAATCCCTCGATACATTTATAGAAACTTAATTCGCTTCAAATTATAAACGTTTCTGGGATTTTTATTATTTATTCCATTCTGAGATTCGTTATGTTAACTTGGCATGTTAATAAAAAGTTTAAAAAACTGTGATAACGTGGGCAATTATCCAATTTGTATAATTAGTAAGTTTTGAATACATTTCTTACGATTTTATATATTTATTGTAATAAGTAAGCAATAAATACTGATACATACTACATGACTGGACGCAGTAAGTTTAGTAGTAAACGTAGTAGATCCAAGTTTCCAAGGAAAAATTTTTAAGGAATTCTCTAACACGATTTCAAAACAAGTTTAATTTTTTTTGTTATAAAGCGTTAACATTTTAGAATTGTAGACTATAATCCGTCCAAACACTCGTGGTACGCGCATAAGTCAGTTCAGACAGAGCGGAAAAATGCGCGAGCAATTTACTGGCTCCATTTGAAGATAGGACTTTACTACTATAGCTTAAAGTCGGCTCGCGCATGCTCGCGACATCGCGAACTTTTTTCGGCTCTGTCTGAACTGACCCTAAAATATTCCCGGAGTAGGGCATATTGCACGCTCCTTTGCACTTACGGGCCCGCCCATAAGACCTATAAGTGCAAGGGAGCGCGCTATATGCCCTACTCTGGAAACGTTTTATGGCCTCGCGTGCTGCGAGCGTTTGGACAGGGTGAGCAAATACCAAGAAGAGATGTTGTTATTAGATTTCTCTATGAAACAACGCGTGACATTTTGCGGGGTGAGGGGGTGATAGATTCCGCCCACTTCTTTATTTTCTATCTACCGGTCAACAGCAAAACTACTCACTTCGTTCTATGTTGATGTTACTAAAAAGTTTTACTATCTCACTAAGTGTAGGAAGGTAAGAGGGACGTAAAAAGTGTCGCCATCTAGTGTCTGTCTAGTGCGCACGTTTACAGAGAGCAGCTGTGCACAGGACGAACGCCGGCGGTACACTGACCTAAGCCACGCCTACTGTGATGACGTTTGGACCTAGTTGAATCACAGTGCACAGTTGCCTACACCGTCTCTTCATGGTATTTGCTATGTGGTATAGACCATGGAGGACATATAGAAAGGAGACGGTCTAAGCAACCGGGCCCTATGACTCAACAAGGCCCTGACGTCATCACAGTAAGCGTGGCTTAAGTCAGTGTGCTGTTTGCGTTAGTCCTGTGCACACGTCTTGCCAACGTTCGCATCCCAAATATAATTCTATTCGACACTAGATGGCGCAGCTTTGTACGACTCTTCACCATCATATATTTAGTGTGAAAAAGTGAAACTACGTACGAACATCGACATGTAACGAAGCGAGTAGTTTTGCTATTGACCAGTAGATAGAATATAGAAAAGTAGGTGTTATCTAACACCCGTTCACCCGCGCAAATTGTCAAGCGTTGTTTCATAGATAAATCTAATAAGAACATCTCTTCTGTCTATGTTCTCTATGGTATAGACTAATTCTCGACGATGACTTCTTATGATCAAGGCACTGCCGCGCTAGAATTATCTATGGGTCTAATACATACACATTTCCGAATTGTTTTCATTTGTATATCTGTAATTTTATTTAAGTGGATCTATAGATCATCTGTTTTTATTATTATAGTATCTATGTCCGTACAAATATACCTGTAATGCATGTAACGTGTTGTAATGTCGAAACTCAATGGGCCTTGGCCTCGAGTCTCTTGACAATAGTTTATTGCGAAACGACTGATCTCTAATTGACCAATCCATCAATCAATCATCAATCAATTGGATCTAATTGACGGGCCCGTTGGCGTGGTTGGCGTGATGGCGCCTTTCACGCTGCAGTTCGTAGGTTCGATTCCTACCCGGGACATGCATTTGTGTGCATGAACATGCCCGTATGTCCCGAGTCTGGGTGTATATGTATATTAAGTATGTATTTACAAACAAAAAAGTAGTATATGTAGTAATATCAGTTATCTGGTTTCCATAGTACAAGCTCTGCTTAGTTTGGGATCAGGTAGCCGTGTGTAAAAAATGTCCCAGGATATTATTATTATTATTAATTATCATAGTGAATCGCAAATTCTTGGCGGTCGGCATGCTGTCGGCCATAGTACAACCTACTGTTAAATTCATATTGCACGAGGCAACCATGGTTGCGCCACCAGCGGATGATTCGTTAGCCGACACCGAATTGGTTGCGCTACCAAGCGGACACCAGGTGCGATATCCTCCATACATCTATACATTTTGTTGGTTGAGCGACTGGTTGTGCTACCAATGGTGTCCTCGTGTCATATAGCACTAAAGCCCGCCACATACATACGCAATTTTCCGTCCGGAATTATAGAACCGGGGATTCCGAACGCAGTAAATCCATCCAAATGTATGGACGTATCGCGATCGGAAATCCCGAATCGGTATTTCGAAACGGAATTCCGTATGCATGTGGAGGGCCTAACAAATGGCCGATATGTTGACTGCCAAGAATTAACGAAGATAATATTGGCCGGCGCACAGTGAGGACGTCAGGGCATGGCATTTTAATTTTAATCATTCGAATTTAATGCTTATCCAATCGAAATAAGGTGCTCCAGCGGGTGCACCGAGAAAATGCTCCGCGATGCTCCGAGGTCGATCACCGAGCATTGAAATATACACCTTATTTCGATTTGATAAGTATTAAATTCGATTGATAAAAATTAAAATGCCATGCCATGCCGTGCTCACTGTGCGCCGGCCATATTAGAGACAAGTGGTTTCGCAATGGACAATTGTTAAGAGACTCGGGGCCCTGGATTAATTGTCAATCCGCCTAAATCTAAGTCGTAAGTTTTCATTGTCATAGTGTATTTATTGAACGTTCACGTTCGCAATCTGTATTATCGAGTTGGATCGGATTTTGAATCCGCATCGAAGCGAACACGAAAACAGAACTAGAGTAACACTAGTCAGAACTATTTGTTATTTATATTCGATGTCTTAGATCTGAAGTGTAACGTTATGCTTATAAGAGGCATAATGTATAGATAGATTATAAGCCATACGATGTTCTTATAAGTGTAGATTTTCTAACCTTGGAAAATAAATAATTTACTACAAGACCTAACAATATTTTTATTTGGACTGATTAAAGGAAAGTTTTTTTGTACAATCACGCTCATTTTCGTACATTTTGATGCATACGATGGCATGCGACCGCCAGGAAGTATGACACCGCAAATGTATGTATGAAACAGCGATTTGAGGAAGAAAAACCTAGACGCGGTAGTGCGCACGCGCCTCGACGCCCTGCTCTGCTTCGACTCGAGGCCTCGCGACAGTAATCAGACGTGTCACACTTCCTGGCGGTGGCATGGCATCGCTAAATATATGGCGGTGGACGCATCACAAGCGAATCGTTTTGGCTGCCACAAGCTCGAGACGTTCGTTTCGGAGTCATTAGCTTGCTCTGGAATAAGAGAAGCATAGGTAGCCCACGCGTACATATTACAAAGTTTAAGTTTAAACACATTTTACACTCTGAAAACTTTATTTTTCAATATTTTTCGACGAATTTTATAAATATTTCACTATATACTGACGCCACGAAAACGCTTCACAATTATTCATTATTTTCACGACACCGTATAGCCACGAAAACTACACGTTACACAAGAAAGTGCTAACTCAGGCTCGGAGACGATTCCCGTGGAAGGACCACGCAGCCGACGATGGATACGACGGAAACACCACGTCCTGCAGACCGTTCCTACATCTACTTTGTCTCGTAGGTAGTGCCTGAAACATAAAATTATAATTATAAACCCGGCTACCTAAAAATTCGAAATGATTTCTGAACTATTTCCTATGCTTTGACTTTTTGCCACAGTTTGGAAGACCTTTGGAGGCCTATGTCCAACAGTGGGGGCGTCTTTTGGCTGAAATGATGATGTACAAAAAAGCAGTAAAATGTTTGTGGTATCATAATAATTACCTCTTTTAGAATGTTATCCATGGGTTTATTGTTTGCAGGCACATCTCCCATTTTTCCAATTACATGATCCACCTTATTGACATATTGGTTATTCATTTGATTGTTGATCGTGTCTCCAGCGACCCTTTCGATCGGGAGTGGCACAGGAGCTTGCCGATGTGGGTTCAAGCTGAGGCTCCCGGCAGAATGAGTTGGTCTGTCGTTCTGCCTCACGTTCTGCTGAGTGTACGAGTGGGAGCCTTTGTATTGATTATAAATGTGCTGCAGCTGACTTCTGCTAGGAACGTTACCAGTTCGCTTGAGCCCCATCAAAGAGGTCTTGCTTACGGTCGACTTGACGTTGCTGTACATTCGTTGCGAAGGTTGTTGGTGCGCTTGTTGTCCCGGGACTTGGACTCTTGGCATTTGCCTCACCTGCTGAGCGCTGTAGTAAGGCTGGCGGGCCGGCTCCGCTGGGAATATCGGTTCCTTGAAGAAATGTTGATTGTACTGCCCAGATTGAGCGTTGGGCTCACCTGACCCGTCATATGCGGGAACCGCTCCTGCATTCGGGTCCATTTGTTGATATTGTTGGTGATGCACGTCTCTTTGCATTTCTTGCTGATTCATCATCGGCGCCCCGTTGTAGGCCGTGTATACTTGCTGGGGTGGGACTTCGACCATAGACCCTGGTTGCTGCTGCTGACCAGTTTGATACGCCAGTCCCACATCGTGAGTGGGGGTCATTTGCTGGTAACCTGTTGGTGCGTTTTGTTGCAGCTGAACAGGTTGATATGCTGATTGTGCGTTCTGCTGCACCTGCTGATAAGCTGTCGGTGTATTCTGCTGCATTTGTTGATAAGCTGTTGGTGTATTCTGCTGCATCTGTTGATAGCCCGTGGGTGCATTCTGTTGCATTGATGCAGCTTGGTAGGCTGTTGTATTTTGCTGCATTTGAGGAGGTTGGTTCGGAGATAACACGGCAGCGGCAGCGTTCGCACCCTTTATTGCTGGCTGCATCGCCGCCGAGTCCCCGGTCTCGGTGAGAATCTTGCCAATACCTTCCTTATTGCTCATCATCATCTTGTTCATACTATCCATAGCCGATCGCTGCTGATTGCTTGGATTCATTTGTACAGCTATAGCCATCGGATCGAAGTCCAACTCTTCGCCAAATCCTTGCATGACGCCTGGGAACATTGAGTTAAACATACCCGCACCTTGCTGCCCATGTTTAGGTTGATTGTGATGCTGGGGTGCCATTTGCTGGTGCATCGGATTGGCACCCATGTTACCCGTTTGTTGATTTGGATTCATGTTCTGTGTCATGTGACCTGCTATCGTATTTCCTTGAGCGTTTCCGTACATACTTCCGCCGTTAGAACCGTACATTTGGTTTTGAGGCATATTGCTCATCCCGCCAATATTCATTTGGCTTTGAGGCATATTGTTCATACCACCAGTGGTCATTTGGTTGTAAGGCATGCTGCTCATCCCGCCACTAGTCATTTGGTTTTGAGGCATGCTGCTTATGCCACCAGCAGTCATTTGGTTTTGAGGCATGCTGCTCATGCCGCCAGCAGTCATTTGGTTTTGAGGCATGCTGCTCATGCCGCCAGCAGTCATTTGGTTTTGAGGCATGCTGCTCATGCCACCAGCAGTCATTTGGTTTTGAGGCATGCTGCTTATGCCACCAGCAGTCATTTGGTTTTGAGGCATGCTGCTCATGCCGCCAGCAGTCATTTGGTTTTGAGGCATGCTGCTCATGCCGCCAGCAGTCATTTGGTTTTGAGGCATGCTGCTCATGCCGCCAGCAGTCATTTGGTTTTGAGGCATGCTGCTCATGCCACCAGCAGTCATTTGGTTTTGAGGCATGCTGCTCATGCCGCCAGCAGTCATTTGGTTTTGAGGCATGTTGTGATTCATTCCGCCACTAGTCATTTGGTTGTTCATCTCGCCTCCACCCATTTGACTTTGAGCCATAGGACTGTTCATATTGCCCTTCATATCCGGAGACGCATTTCCGGCGAGCCCCAATTGGTTCGCCATCGCACTATTAGCAATTGTATTAGCTGGAGTTATACTCTTCAAGTCGTTGTATACTTCCCTGAGGACAGGTTGCATCATATTTTGGTTTAAATATTGGTAAGTGTCGGCGTAGAGCTTTTGCGGGTTGCAGGCGTTCATCCGCGGGTTACCGGCGTTCATTTGTGGGTTGCCGGCGTGCATTTGCGGGTTGCCAGCGTGCATTTGCGGGTTGCCGGCGTGCATTTGCGGGTTGCCGGCGTTCATTTGCGGGTTACCGGCGTTCATTTGCGGGCTGCCGGCGTACATGTAGGGCTGATTGGAGTGTGGCTCTCCACCGCAGGGTGCGTTCTGTCCCCAGCCTTGGTGGTGGTGACCGTGGCAGTGGTGGCCGCAGGAACCGTAGCCGCCGCCGTAAGAAGGTGTGTTCCCAGAGTTGTTCTGATGAGTGCAGTTTGAAAATACCTTGCCCATACAGCCGCTGAGAAGAATAGTATTCATTAGTGGTTTAATTCTAGAATTAATTGACTACTTATAATTTACTACGATGACGTCTGAGTAGACCTATTACCTATCTTCCTCTTTAAGCATGTTTCAATTGCTGCGTCCAGATGCCTCATGCCTCGCCCGAGCACTCATGACATGTCTATGCGTTCCGACGTCAAAACTGACTTCGGGCATGGCATGCGCCTGATGTAGACGCAGCTGATGTGGTTTCGTTCATCCCAATGTAGCTTAGTCATTTTAAGTTTGAAATCGGGATGAGTCTGGGATTAATTCTTCCAGATTACAATCAATTTCAACCGACAAAGCAATACGGTATCAACGAAACCAACTTGAAACATGATTGAAATTTTTACTTAATAGCCCTGTAGACCGCTACCGCTGTGCCACTCCTTAGGTACGCGAGCGGCGATACGGGGGGTGCGAATCCACACCCCGCCTCGCCGCGCATTCCCCGCGCATACCTAGTTGCCCACTCCCCACCTCCCCGCGCATACCTAAGGAGTGGCACAGCGGTAGCGGTCAGACTATAGCAATACTAGTTATCTATACTCTTACTCCGCACCCTGCACTTGGATAGCGGTGTGATCAGGCCAGGCTGCGAACTGTGGCCCGATTCACGTAACATAGTCGTTGATAGCCTTTTCGTATTATGAAAAGGCTATCAACGACTATATCGCTGAGACATCGTTACGGTTTTGGTTACGTGAATCGGACTACTGTCAACATGGCGACTCGTATAGCTGCAGGCTGCAGCCAGCATCTAAGGGCCGCCACATACATACGGAATTCCGTTTCGGAATATCGAATCGGATTCCGTACGCAGTAACCATTCAAATGCATGGACGTATCACATACCGAAATTCCGAATGGTAGCCTGTGCGTCCGGAATTATTCCGAACGGAAATAAACGTATGTGTGTGATAAGCTTACGGAATCCCGATTCGATATTCCGAAACAGGATTCCGTTCCAGAATTCCATATGTATGGCGGCTCTAAATGGGCCTGAAGGGGTCGATCTACGTGGATACAGGTATATGCAATGGAGGATTACCAGTCAGCGCCCTGTAATTGGTTAACAACACTACCCAATTCATTTAAAATTTTCTGTTTGTCCAACGACATGTTATTACTTTTAATTTAGTAATAAATTTATTCACTTATTCAAATAAATACTAATAATAACTTAAATTTTGAACATCACCAGACCAAAATCCAAACTGACTGAAGTGACACTTTTTTGTTATTTTTTAAATTTGAGATTCGAATACGAAATTTAAAATTCTGGTCGAGTTTTAAAAATCTGTTGTGTTATAAAAAGTATTTATGCAATAGTGTGGATGCTCGTGCGGCGCAATGATGTAAGCAAAATGGAATATCCACTCCTTAGATACTTACGAACTTTGCACATACTAATATTGACTTGTATTAAATAACTGAGGCAATTGCCATAAAGCTTGGTTACGCTCTCGGATACAATAAAAGTTAAGCTACACAGCACAGTGTGATGTACTAGCCAGCGCGAGCGTCACGGTTGAAGTTCATCCATTGTATAAAAATTCTAATTTGATGATTCTTGTAGTTACATAATAATAAAGCAGATATGGTGTTCGTAACATCGCAATCACTAAACATTGTGCTCAGAACACGACACCACGACTAAGCGCTAACATACACGGACTGCATTTTGCAGTTTGGTTGCAGTCGACGGCACGCGACTGCACACGGACTGCATTTTTGCAGTCGGAAGTGACAGCTCTATTGCAGTTGGTTGCAGTCGACGGCACGCGACTGCACACGGACTGCATTTTTGCAGTCGGAAGTGACAGCTCTATTGCAGTTGGTTGCAGTCGACGGCACGCGACTGCACACGGACTGCATTTTTGCAGTCGGAAGTGACAGCTCTATTGCAGTTGGTTGCAGTCGACGGCACGCGACTGCACACGGACTGCATTTTTGCAGTCGGAAGTGACAGCTCTATTGCAGTTGGTTGCAGTCGACGGCACGCGACTGCACACGGACTGCATTTTGCAGTCGGAAGCGCATGCAAAATGCAGTCCGTGTATGGCGGCGCTATGTCGCACTGTGTCTCTGGACTCCGATTATTAGGACAAACTATTTTCGTCGGGCACATTTCTCCCTCTTACTTGGAACTTGGTGCGTCTCAAGAGAAGACTCCTCATGTTGAAGATGGCATACAATAAAACAGTTACTTAAGTTTATCACAAACGTTTAATACTAAAAATATCGAAAATTACGTATCATTACAACTATGAGCACTCATTTTGTTTCTCATTTACGATCGATTATAAAAATAATGCAATACTTGTCGAACGTTTTTTATATTAGTTTAGATATATTATATGTACATAACTCTCTAATTTGAAATACATTTCATCGCGGCAGGCTCAGTCCAAACGTCAACCAACACAAAGTTGATCCTTGGAGCGTGTTTTTACGATCACTCGTAACCGCCGCGTGCGATAAAGTGCATTTTATCTTCACATAATAAATTAAAACGTCATAACTGTGAATATTAACGTGTCTGCCTGTGTAATGGCACATCATATTTTTTTAGAGCCAGAGTCAATATACAGACTCGTGGGTTCAGACAGACGGTATTCGGCACGTCGCGTCGCTATTCCGTCTGCGAGCGAGCACGTTCCGCTCAAGTGTGAACATGCCTATATAGTTTTACTTTGTACCATACAATAAAGTGTCAATCATAGGTAAATAGGTTATCATAATTTTGGGTCATTAGTTGCTACTTTTATTTTCCCATTAGGTACTTAAGTACTTATCTATCTATTGTACTCTTCGGTCGTCATTACTTTTTTATACGATTCCCTGTCCTCCATCATTTGATTGGTGATCGTGCTGATTCTGTATTGCCGTCCTTTTCATGGCCGTAACGTATGAGCAAGACAAATACATATTTTTGATGTAACCATCGAGCTACTATGTACTACGTACTGGAGGCGCTCGGTTAAATAATCGTCATTCGCCACATGGAGAAGCGCGGGCGGGTGAAAGAGAATACGTAGAATGACTGCATTAAGTGCGAGTGGGCCAGCGTAGTGCGGCATCTGCTCTAGTACATAGTAGCTCAATGGATGCGACATAAGTCGTGGTTTGACGACACCTCCATGTTTCCCTTCTAACGTACAAAATTCACAGTTGCCTACACCTAAATATAATTTAATAACGGTTAAAAATACAATCGATCGAGGAAAGTTAGCAGTCAACAATGATTATCTTCAATCTAATCTTACAAATAACTAATTTATTTACAAAACATGTAACTGCTTAATGAACTAATGAAATTGAAATGTGAAATTATACTATACTATTTATAAAATTCAAGAAAAGATCAAGGTAATCATAGTCCAAGCAGAAAAGATTAGTAACATTAATAAAATAACATATTAAGTAGCTGCAGTCGGCTGCACGTCTAAGGTAAGGGTTCCAACGTAAGTTAAACTGTTTAAATTCGTCAATAAAAATGAGAGCACAGCACACATTGGACTTTTTAACTTAGACTTGCAAGCGACCTTACACACCTTCAGCGGATACATTGAAATTATTATAATGGTTTAAACATGGTTACAATAAATATGGAATGGATTCAACATTTTACAACAATTCGTGCGTCTCTTCTGCATTTCCTAAATTCAATAAATAAATATCGCCAAACTACAACACCGACTGTAAGGTCCCAAAATAAGCAATGCTTGTCCTATGGCTACCATACAATGGATGGGGGGCGATCCCAGTAACACCCAAACTAGGGCAATTACGAATAAGCTCTTTCCGAAATTTGCCTCTGGCGGGAATCAAACCACACAATGCAGTAACCGAGCGGCCTACGCTCGAACCACTGCGCAAAGCGGCCGTCATTAGTATTGTTATTTATCTTAGGTAATTAAGTAGGTACGGATGAACACATACAATGTTTTACAACATAATTAAGAAGCCCTGCTATTTGGTATACTTTCATCTAGCGTCTTTTGGCTTCAAATGTATGAAAAATATAGGTACGGCATAAATTAATTGGTTTCCGCGAGTGTGTTCCAAACATTCGTCTCTCTATGAGGTAAAGCTGTGATTTCCTCCGAAAGCGGTGCCGTCATATAGCGGTGAATAACGTAACTGAGCACTTTCCTAGAGAACGGTGTTGGACACCTTTGTTTGCATACCCAACGTTCTAGTGACGCTATTCAGCGCTATATATCGGTACCGTTTTCTGAGGAAACCAGAGCTTAAGGTAATGTTTTATTTCCGAAAACGGTTAGTGCTAGGCCGTTCCAATTTTAAACAGGTAAGTACTTCGGCTGCAGTGGGACAAATTAATAATCATAGTTTATTTATCGCAGTATTATTAAATAATTGTAGTATTATTTTGTCCTACCTACTCCTTGCTCTTTCCTTGCAGTGAGTTGAACAATTTTCTGTGACAACATTTAAAAAAAATGTTGCCCAGGCTTGTCTCGTCACTCATACTCGATATAATGCAAGCCGTAGTAAACTTCACCATTCCATAGTGTATGATATTTTTATTAAAGGTCACAGGGCGAAATCTGACCAGTGACGGCCATAGATAAATTTCTTTTTAAATAGATTGTGTAGTTTCCCTATAAATTATATACATATATCCCTATACATTTAGTTATTTTATCCAAAATCAATTGGGAAAATGTTGAACAAGAAAGTATTTTTTCTAGCTGTGCCGCTCTGTGAAATACTATGTGGTGCAACACGTTGCTGGTGCATTCAATTTCTGAGTGATCAGTGCAAAAATATTCCAGCAACCCACAAGAATACGACCCGTGTCATCGTACACTAAAGTACATCTGTATAGTGATGGGATGTTCTCGAGAACATTCTCACCCTCGGAAACTTACGCGGAAACTTACTCGTGAGAATTTTTGAGAATCCTATATTTTGGGTGACGTTATCCTAACTTTCAATCTTAAAAACAATTAAAACCACCATACTTGCATGTTTATGCCAAGTTTAACATGCTTCATAAGATAAATTCTCGAAAATACTCACGAGTAAGTTTCCGAGGGTGAGAATGTTCTCGAGAACATCCCACTATCTGTACTGCCCTATTCGATTCCGTCCGCGGTGGGTATCTCCACACATCTTGCCCATTGAACTTTACATTCCGTACTTTAGAAATAGTCTTCGCTTAATATCTAGGTTTATGGTTATGATGGGGCCGGTGCCAGTCGGGGTGGCGGGGCTCGCGGTGGTGGTGATGGTGGTGGCGGCGCTTGTCGCGGGCGAGAGGGGCCGGGTACACGTCGGAGACGACCAGCTCGGAGCCGTCCTTGGGCGCCTCCCGGTCGTGGCGGCGGTGCGCGGGCTTCGCGCCCGCGGCCTCGTGCAGCTCCTCCCACGCCTGGCGGTAGTACCGGTTGAGTCCGCTGCGGGACTCCGACGAGGAGGAGTCCAGGGAGCCGACCGTGTTGCAGTCCGGCGACACGTGGTGCCTATACCGCTTGCCGTCGTTGTGCTTCCTGCTGGATACAAGAATACATAATTATCAGACGGAGAGACAGATATTACCTTTATATCCAGTGAGAGAATCTGGAGATATTAAAAATAATAATAACTTGAAGGATATATTTTGACCCCTAATTTGAAGAGATTGGGATAGCTGAGTACCTAGCTTTTTTTTAAACCACTTCTTTGTTGGTTTGGTGGGGATAATTTGGTAGGGGTAGGCATACGTACCTACCACCCGACTTATGACTCAGAAAATGAGTTAAAGGTACAATTATAAAGAAAAGAAAGAACGAAAATGAAGTAATTATTAGATATACGAATAAAAAAATATAATTGTAAATTTTCTCCACAATGGCCGTTTTCACATTACACGGCACGGCAGCGGCGACGGCTGTCACTGAGATATTTTCGGGGTTTTCATTGGTCAGTGACCAGTTGTCATTGGTTACTGACCAATGAAAACCCCGAAAATATCTCAGTGACAGCCGTCGCCGCTGCCGTGCCGTGTAATGTGAAAACGGCCAATGGCTCACAGATACTACGTGAAATCTATACCAAAACCTTTTAACAATCAGAGTTGGACATAGTTATTCAAAAAATATTATATTCTATAAAAAAATTAAATTCCCTACAAACGTTATCGCCTTTCTTACAAACTACAAACGTTACCCCGTCTTATCGTATGGCTACCAACCTGCTGTCAGAGTTGGTCATGTACCCCTAAGATAAACCATCATCCACATATGAATATCGAAGTCGGGATGACTCTTTGATCGGTTGTACCCACAGAGTAAAGGACTAAAGAAAGAGGTGCCCTTATTAAATATATGTATGAATAAAAACGTGGTCATTGTTTTTTCATTTTCATTGTTCTATCTACGGGTAAATAGTTGAACTACTCGCTTCGTTTTATGTCGATGTTAGTACTAGGCCGATCACTCGGCCGAGTTGCTTAGGGCCAGTCCCCTTAGTAATTGGTCCATGGTTGTATCTTTGTGTACTGTATGTACATAGTACCTATTTACAAAATCAGGGGGCTTACCACGACCTCTTATCGCGATTCAATTATAGGAACGTTTTAACGTTTCAGCGACTTTTTGTGCAATAACGTACCTTATTGTCATGACAATAAGAAACGTCATTGCACAAATGGCCACTGAAACGTTAAAACAATACTGCTATAAGAGGTGGTGGTAGGGTCCCAGGACTCCCAGGTGTGCCCAAAGATGTGCCCACATCTCTATTTTATATAGCTAGAAATGTTTGTCACGAAAGCCTTGTGTGTGCATTTCGTTTTACGGAATAAGTAGTGAATAGTGTTTGCTTTTGAAAGCATTTAATAACGTGAGAATGTGAAATATATATTTTCGTGATAGTCAAGCCGACGACAATGTGCTGCAAAACGTTCCGTTCCTTTTATAAATTTTAAAATGCGTGCCCTTACACCTGTGCGTGTATTGATGACATGGTGGTTGATATATTGAATACATAGCCAATATAATAAAAAAATAGATACATAACATCGATTTCAAAAATCAAATAGGCAGGTCCAGTCGCCTGCACCTTGCAGGAACCGTTTTCAGCTTAAGTTGAACTATCTTTATCACGGATATCAATAATAAAGAGAGCTCATTTTATGCTGGAATTGTTAAAATAATTTATAGCAACGTTTCTTTTCACGTTGCGTTTTGTTTCATGCACAAAAATCGAAGGGGAAGTCGGAATTGTGTTTTTTTTCTCGTCTGTTGGGGTCCAAGGTCCAACCACCATGTCAACATGGTACCTTAAAATATAAACGCACTGGCTATAATGGGTTGGAGAAATGTCCGGCGCGATGCGCGTGTCGGTGCGCGCGCGCAAACTCCCTCCGGCCTACTTGCTGGTCGGGGAACGGGAGGGCCAGGAGGGTGTACCAGCGGGAGGGCAGCTCGCGGACCGCCGCCGGCGGCCGCTTCGGGCCTCCACTATTGGTCCATGTATTCGTTACGTCATTGGGTACAAATACGTCGATGGTAAAGAAGTTATTAATAAGTAATTAGTGTGTAAGAACGTACAAACCCTGAAGGTAAGTACAATCGACCCAGTCAAGAGTCGCTGCTTGCTTACCGTGATAGCATTTATATTTTAAGGTACTACACCTAAATTGGGCCTAAAGATAGGAGTTCGATGCAAGCGGCAGACGGCAGACGTCAGTCGATCTCATAGAAGTGTAATGTCGTCTGCCATCGCGGCACATGTCATCGCCACAATTTGTATGAGATCGACTGACGTCTGCCATCGCCGCTTGCATCGAACTCCTACCTTATGAGATCGACTAACGTCTGCCGTCTGCCGTCTGCTGCTTGTATCGAACTTCTACCTTAAGACTAACACAACGGCAAAATCGACCGGGCTGGCTGTCACTCTCGTTGTTAGACCAATAGGATCGCTTCATATTGAACTGAAATTGTATCGATCATATTGGTCGATGCGAGCGGGCCAGCTCGCCCGCCCGATGTGGATGATAGGCCTAATTGTGTATTTCGTGCTGAGTTCTTTTTCCAAGGATAACACAATTTTAAGACTGACTAGGGCCTCCGCAGACTAGCTACTTTTAGCATCGGCGATCGGCGATTTTGATGCTGCATCTCGCTCGTTCGCGCTCGAAGAAACGCGACGCAGCATCGATACGTCACAAAATCGCCGGTCGCCGATGCTAAAAGTAGATAGTCTGCGGAGGCCCTAACCCACTAGAAAATATTAGAAGAAAATATTATTAAGTATCCTCACCTTCTAACTAAGATGACAATAGTCGTGATGATGGCTATCAAGAAGACCAGGGCTCCAAAGGCAGCGAGAGCCACGACCGCTCCGATGTTGAGCCTGGCGCCGACCGGGTCGCGCCTCTCGCCGTCCACCGATTGCGGCACGTTCACACCTGGGGCCTGTTCCGCTCTGATGTTGTTCCCGCTGCCGAGGATCTGGGGGTCGAAGGTGGGCGATAATAGTACAGATCTAGCTACGAATACGAATTTGCAGTACGCTCGTACCGCTGTGCGAAGCGTCAATTTTAAATAAATAAGTATATTTTAGGTAGATTATAGTAGCGGCACGCTATGATGGCCGGTTTGACATGTGGGAAGGGGAAAGGATGAACCTTATTATTACGGAATAAGATTCATTTTCCCATATTTTTTTTTTCATTCTTATTTTTTAAAACGGCCAGTCTTATTCCGTTATAATAAGGTAATAATTTTCTTCCCCCCCACATGTCAAACCGGCCATCGTAGAATGCCGCTACTATAAGTGATTTTTTGTGTCCTTTTTTGTTTTAAGCTCACCTGGTTTTCCCTCGGATGGCTGGCCACAATAATATGCGGTATGTGGCTTGTCGGTGAGTCCTGGCTGTCAGCTACCGTCGCCTTCCGCTCTGGGGGCCTGTCATAAACCCTCGTGGTGGGCCTCTCCGCGGTGGGCCTCTCTGTGGTGGGCTTGGGCCTAGGCCTGCGTGGTGGTTCTGCCGTCACGAATGGCATAGGGCTGGAAGGCCGGAGAGAGGTGCGGGGTCGGGTCGGGAGGATGAGGCGGGGGGTGGTGGACGGTAGGGGTGAGGGAGGGGGTGGGGGCGGTGGTGTGGTGGTTGTGGTTGTCGTCGATGTCGTGGTTGACCGTTCTTCAGCTGTGGAGTTTGAAAGTAAAGTATATTAGGAAGAGATGAGGGTAGCTCAGACCTTTTTTTAAGATATGTAAAGTTAGCTAAAGTATCTTCGTCTTACGGTATGGTTAGTGGTCAACCTGATGTCAGATTTGTGCAAGCCGCACAAAGACCTCGGGCGTGACTTATCGACTGTTTTGTTTAGATGATAATATAACAACTGAGACCTACTTTTTACGGGCCCTCTAAAGCACGGAGACGCTCAGTTCGAATTGCCACTAAATGGTCATTCACCCATCTCTGACTGATCATGCCAAGAGTGCCAGACGACCATATAATTTCAACTCTGAGTATAAGAATTACCTTGAGTACTTTATTGAATTGTGGAATTTCCTCCCTCTACCCATCAAGACAAATACACCCTCCAAATATTCAGTCTCTACGACCAGCGGTTAGGCTGTGCGTTGTCTGTCAGTCAGTGAGTCAGGACTTTGGTTCTTATAGATATAGATCAATGTTACGGCTGTAAGGTGTACATACGTAGGCAGAGAGGCGCGGGCTTGTCCCACAGGCCGGTGGCGAGGCAGGCGAGCCTGCGCGCGCCCAGCAGCCGGTGCCCGCCCGCGCACGCGTACTCCGCCACCGCGCCGAACACGGAGGCGTTCAGCGCCACCGACACGCGCCCGTTGACCACCTGTGGCGGCTCTTCGCACTGCACCACTGTTGGTCAGAAATTACAATCGTGTACACAACTGGTTGACTGCAAAGAACTCCCAAATTAGATGTGTCCATATGGCGCGCATGCCTCACCCGAGCACTCATATTATGACATTACGTCTATGCGTTCCGACGTCAAAACTGAGTGCTCGCGCGAGGCATGCGCTTGATGAAGACGCCGCCAATAATAAGTACATAAATGGCGATAAAAACAATTTAAAAAAGACAAGCCCGAGGTCGAGGTCGCGTTTCCGATCCGGCGGTAGAATTCAAGGAAAAAAATAGGTAAAATGACAATTTGTAAGTGCCCCCCGTAGGCCTAAATAAAATACACATTTCGAATTTTGATTTTGTTGACTCAATGTAAGGATGACTCAAAGTAGTACTTTACAACACTTTTAATAAAATGTTGGTAATTTTCATTGCTGTATTATATTACCAGATATGGTATCTCCTATCTTCTATCACTGCAATCACTAGACTTGTGCTCAGCGCACCACTACATGCAGCAAAATGGATACATCTGTTATCGCACTCGCATTTCGAAACAGTCAACTTAAAGGCATTTTGATGCGTTTTATTCACCAGAAGATGAGCCGTATTGGCAATACAGACATGTTTTCAATATTGTTTTTCGCGAACGACTGAGTCTTCTGTGTCTATGGACTCCGTTTAGTGGGTGTACTATTTTGGACAGTTACATGTCTCCCTCTTTCTTGATAATGTCTTGGTGATTTTAGGAACTCTAGTGAGCAGGCAAGATGTTTCATCACGTCTACGTGCGTGTTGCAAGAAACGCAGTCTTAACCAATGAGGTTTTATAATAGACCCGACATACACGAACATTAGTGTGTTTAAAACAACACAAAAAAACTCTAACTACATTTCAATTTAAACAAGCCATAGGTATCCGCCAGAGCGCGGTAGGTATGTCGCATCTAAAGGTTTAATACATCCCTGTGATCAAACCGTAAGCTAATTACAGAACTGTTCAACAATTAAGGCGTTTTCTCACTTGTTATCCCATAACAAATCTATCGGAAGTTCAATTTCTCGTGTTCTCTCGTGTTATACAAAACAATGGGAGTGGCCCAGTTGCGGCGCGTAGAAAGCCCGAGCGAGCCTACATGTGAAACATCCATGTGATTGTACAAAGCCATGTACAGGCGAGCGCGCCGGTGCTCGCGGAAAACAACAATACATTATAACATTCTTACAAATCCCTTACAAAAAAAATAACGATGCCTACACAAGAAGATTTCTAACCAGCACGCAAATTTTAATAATGTTATACATAAATGAAATTTAAGAAGCCCTGACCGGCAAGTTTATAGAGATTTTCAGCCAGTTTACAATGGTCTTACAAAGCATTTGTAGGAACAAAAGTGATTTGTAATGCCAGTGAAAGTCAGTCATAACTTGCTTGGGGACAATAGAATTTAATAAAAAGTTTATAGGTTCATTCGTGGAAATGTGTTCTATTACGATATAGAACAACAATAAGAATTGTGCACTGCCTAAAAATATATCCTTGTAAATTAATTGTCATTGAAAAGCATATCTACTACCAGCATTACCAAGCAGTCCGTGCTGCTGACAGCATTGCCATGTTCAGGCAACGTTGGTCATCTCTAAATAAGCGTTTTGTATCCGACAGTCCGTTCCCACAAGCGCGATTTGCCAGATACGTCATCTCATTGCGTCTAATTGTCGCATCGCAGTCGCGAGCGCGACATTATCTCTGTTACAAGTGTGCAATTATGACGCTGAGGGCTCTAAGATGCAGTTAATCAGTTAATCGATCGTGGAGAGTTTAAACGGTTGATTTGATATGGAAGACGGGAGATTAAGCCCTTTTCCGTGGTTTAAGCTGCAATTGATTTTACGACCCTGAGTGGAATTGCTGGGGATCACACTGCTCCTAACTGTTAGAGTTGCAAGTGCTTGGGCCAATCAATGAGCAATATTGTCTATTAGTAAATTACCTATGACCAGTATGGTCTGTTAACAAATTAGCTATGTCCAGTATGGCCTGTTATCAAATGAACTTTGACCAGTATGGCCTGTTAGCAAATGACCTATGACCAGTATGGCCTGTTATCAAATTAACTTTGACCAGTATGGCCTGTTAGCAAATGACCTATGACCAGTATGGCCTGTTAGCAGAACTCACCGTCACACCTCGGCGGAGGTCCGTTCCACCTCTCATCGATGTCGCAGACGAGCCTCGACCTGCCCACCATCTCGTATCCGGCCTTGCACGAGTACTGCACGTGCGACAAGTACGACACGGAGCCGTTCACCAGCTCGTACGTGCCGTGCGGTATGTCCGCTGGGTAGCCGCATTCAATTCCTGGGAACATTCGTTTCGTTGTTAGCAGGTTGGTACAGGTCGCAGCTAGCGATGAGGCTGCAATGAAGATTGTGTACCTTCAAGGCAACGTATGGGACTGAAAGAGGCATGCTGCAGGACTCCAAGTCTGCTAAATTATTTTTATGGTACTGATGTGGCAAACAAGCGTACGGCCCGCCTGATGTTAAGCAGTTACCGTAGCCTATAGATGCTTGCAATAGGTAGCAAAGGCATTACTCGAACATTGCCGACCTGAAGGGGAGTGGGACGGAGGAAGGGGGAGGGGGAAGGGGTTGGGCTTCCGGCTTTCTCACTCATCGTATGAAACGCAGCTGTGATTGCTACTTTACGCCGATCTTCTGTGAGGGCCTCCGCAGACTAGCTACTTTTAGCATCGGCGACCGGCGATTTTGTGACGTATCGATGCTGCGTCGCGTTTCTTCGAGCGCGAACGAGCGAGACGCAGCATCAAAATAGACCGCCAAGATAATATTAGTAGGTTTTTAATTAGTAAACTTGGGGTCCAAGTACCAGCGACGTTAAATTTGAAAAAAAAAAACTAATTCGTGCTGTTTGTTTGTCTGCTTTGATTGACCATGTTAAGCGTTGCTTATCCTCCGATCGTTTAAACCCAACCTTTAACTAGATGAGAGAATAGGAAAAGTCCGCCATCTGTTATACTCACGTTTACAAACTGGCGGGAACTCGTCATAGAAGCCGGTGTCCAGGCAGGTCCTGACGGTGGGCCCCACTAGCAGGTGCCCGTCGTCACAGGAGTACTCCACGGAGGCGCCGACCTCGAAGCTCTCGGCCACCATCGTGGAGTTAGGAGGCTGCTCCGGACGACCGCAGGCCTTCGGCTCTGGGGGAGAACGGGCATTTCAAAATGTATTGCCAATTGCTGATGTTTCTGATATGATTCGCTACGCGATAGGATGCCATGCAATGACTTCATCCGTTGACGAACTTAAGTAACCGACACAGCTTTAAAGTTAAAGTGGTAGTAGGCGGGGCACATAATGCGACATCGTTTCTACCCATCAGGCATCGCGAGCTCGAAGATGCTGTTCCTGGCCGTTTACCTTCGCCCACGTAACCACGATTCTGCATCGCGAAACATGTGGTTTGAAACAATTGTAGCGATGCAGAAAATGGTACTAAATCGCTTTTGTTGCTCGTGATAAATGCGAACAACTGCGAAAAGTAATAGCAATGCTGTCGAGCTTCAACAAAACGCGACTGTATCACTGCAAAATTTCGGCGTGGGCGATCTTCCTTTGGTGTCAAAGAACAGATAAATAAAAGAGAGTTATAGGTACCAGTACCATGGTGGGATAAGGTCAAGCAGTGGGTAATGATAATAAATAATATATTTTATGATTATAGAACGTATACTTACAAATAATTCAGTATCTTGCGCATAACATATTCGCAATAGCTAAATGGTAAATCGCATTGCATCATTACAAAAGTTCGCATCGTTTGACATTCGCAAAAGCCACATTATAAATATTAAAATTCAACTTTCACTAGGTGTTGTATAAATAGACCACAAAACTATTCACATGTCTGTTTATAACACACCTAAAATACCACCAAAAATGTACCGAACTAAAAGCGAAGTAGACTCTGTAAAACTAAAATAAACTTACGATGTTGGCAGATATAGTTCATTCTTGATTGGCAATCAGTATCAGCCCAGAGCCAGCCCTTGCTGCCGTCGAACCTCGCGCAGCCCTCACCCTCGCCGGGGGCGTTCCAGAAGGAGACGGTGACGTCATTCCCGTTCACCCACTTCCAGTTGGTGGGGTCTTGGGGATCGCGGACTGCCCCCATCCAGTACTGGCTGCTGCTGTCACTTCTGAGGGCAGAGGACGTCACTTTAGATTGCCTTTCAGAGAACCGACTAACGTTTACTAATAACTTCGATAAACATTGATAGACAGGGCTGCCTTCGTAACAGAGATGTTCCGGCTTCGATCCCCAGCACGAAATATAAGTTCCAAGCGGATGGAGCGCAGTATCCTGGGCGTCAGATTGACTGAATCAGCAACAGTCTATTGCGCTCCATGACCCGAATTTCAGGTGATGCTAAGCTCAAATGGAACGTGACCGGCCATATCTGCCGCATGCCAAACAACCATTGGGCTAAAATGATGATTAAGGGTCCCACAACTAGCCAAACGGCATCGCGGCAGGCTCAGGAGATGGCGGGAGGAGTTGGACACTAAAGCCATAAACAGGGAGGACTGGAGGAAGAAAAGGGAGGCCTTTGCACAGCAGTGTGATAAAAGAAGTTCCAAGCAAGTCAATCTGTTTGCATCTTTCATTACTTCGGTTTGGCCGTCAGCCACATTTCGTGGTACCTATTACAAAAGCTGCAGTACACACGTGAATACAACAATACCGAATCGCAAGCGATACTCCGAGCGACACGAGATACGAACATAAAACAGTTTAGTCAACAATTCGCAATGCATTGCACGACCAGCAGCGTTGGCTAATTAAATTCGCGGAACACTCTACTTTTGTCTTATAATAAACATGATATTGGACTTAGCTAGTGGAAATTGGAGATGGCTAGGCCATGTGATAGCAGTTACAAGTAATTTTATAAGTCCGTGAGAACCTATCCAGTGCATTACATAACATTACTTCTTGTATTTAAGTACCCAAAATTGGAATTCCCCATAAGATTTTTTAATATTTTTTCAAACCCAAAAGAAAGAAAAATAATTTGTTAATTACAAAGTAATACGCAAGAGAAGCATGTAAGTCTCCTTCTGTGCTATTTCCCTTTTGCAACATCATCATGAATCGAGTTAGGGCCTCCGCAGACAAGCTACTTTTAGCATCGACGATCGGCGATTTTGATGCTGCGTCTCTATTCGTTCGCGCTCGAAGAACGCGACGCAGCATCGATAAGACACAAAATCGCCGGTCGCCGATGCTAAAAGTAGCAAGTCTGCGGAGGCCCTTATTCCTCCAATGTTTCATCCCGCTAAATCCAATCAAAACACCTGTGATTACGATAGAGTCGCATCACTTTCGATACCGTTCGACATAACAACTCGCTATGACAAATCGGAGCCGGCAGTACCGTTGGCGGTGACCCAGTCCCGGGAACGGGACCGATCGACCGTTCCAAGCACGCGGGGTACCATCGCGTACCGTTAACTAGTAGTAGTTTACTACTAGTAGTCAACTACACTAGTGGTTATTAGTAGTAGGGACCGTTGAAAACAACCGGAGCACTGAGTCGCTTAGCCATTGAACTGACACTGTGCCATGTGCCAATGTGTCAGAGGGTCGGCCACAATAGCAAAATGCTACAGTGGCAGTCCAATGGCTAAGCGACTTGGGGGCCATAGAACTAATTGCTAGTTTCTCGTGTGGCGTATACGTATATAACTACCAGGCAATTATCATATTACTAGGTGGCCGCGACTTCGTCTTCGTAGAATTTGTATTTCGATAGCCTATTTTTTCCCAAAGCTTTCATCGAGATAGGATTGGTCCCCCATATAAACTTTCATCTCCATCAAGTTTTATTTTCGCAACCCAAAGTAGCCTATATCCTTCTCCAAGGTCTTGTCTATCTCTATACCAAAATTCATCAAAATCGTTTAAAAAAAAAATGTAATGTAACGTTACGACTTTTATCCCCATTCGGGGGTAGTCAGTAGCTTGAGTGGCCATACACCACCACATTGTGGCGGTATTAACCAACTCAAAGCCCACGTTTCACCAGATAGTCAGAACTCAACGTGACAGGTGGTGAACCTTGTCGCCGTGTATACAGGAACTGACTATTACCTAATCGATCCTCACGATGTTTTTCCCTCACCGTCAGTGAACTGTACATTACTATACAAAATTGGTTTAGCGGTTATATAGACATACTAGGCCGACGCCAGATAATGGAAAAAGGTACGTAGATGATGAATAGCGAATATGAAATTCATAGTGGAGCTTTATGTTTGCGTTGCGAACCTACAAACGTATTAATGCATTCTCGTATAGGTATCTTTCCTCATAAATCCCGGTACCTTGTATGGTGCAATGATACAATACTCGAGTTGCGCAAGCGCATGCACAACGCTTCCTTATTCGTCGGACATCAACTTCTCATCAGCCCGTGATGTATGGCAAACGATAACTTAAAGCTATTTACACACCGTGAGTTCAATAGGCGAATGAACTAAGGATGACGAATGTTATGTAAGGCTTTCAAATGATCCGGACAATCGTGCACCGCTTACCTAAAGCCTTAATGGAACTTTCAATGTTTGTATACAATAATGACGGTGTGATATAACATTTTAGTAAAGCAATGCGACTGCGGTGATCATCCAGTCGTGAGTCAGTGAGTGAATCCTACACGTGAGTAAGTCAGTGCGTCGTTCAGCCCGAACGCCTGTATGAGTGAGGATTGAAAGCTGTTCTGCAATCTAAAAGTGTTTAATTATCGATGTGTAAAAACCTTTATTTAATAATATAATAATAATAATAATAAAATATCCTGGGACATTTTTTACACACGGCTACCTGATCCCAAACTAAGCAGAGCTTGTACTATGGAAACCAGATAACTGATATTACTACATATACTACTTTTTTATTTGTAAATACATACTTAATATACATATACACCCAGACTCCGGACATACAGACATGTTCATGCACACTAATGCATGTCCCGGGTAGGAATCGAATCTACGACCTGCAGCGTGAAAGTCGCCTCCGCGCCAACCACGCTAACGGGCTCGTCAATTTAATCTGGGGGTGTCAACATAAAATGGTACTCGTATATAAGTAATAAAGAGAAGTATATTAGAAGGATGAGAAGTATATAAAAAAGATAAACCCGCCACTTTAGGGCCACCGCAGACATGCTACTTTTAGCATCGGCGATCGGCGATTTTGCGACTGTATCGATGCTGCGTCGCGTTTCTTCGAGCGAGAACGAGCGAGACGCAGCAGCAAAATCGCCGATCACCGATGCTTAAAGTAGCATGGCCCTTATAGAAAATTATAGTCAACCTGCAATGGCATCACAAATCATTATTGTTCCTAAAAATGCTTTGTAAAACCATTTTCCACCGTCCAAAATCTCTACAAATTTGGCGGAAAGACAATTCGCAAGCAGAAACATGACTAAAACCATGGTACAATAAGGCCAGGTATGCTCTTCCCGTGACAGTTGGATTTCGTGATGAGTCCAAGACTACGTCATCGGCCGTAGTGCAGTTAATAAATCAATGGTCCTTAAAGATGCCCTGATCATGACGTAGTATTGGAAAATCGTGGGAAGGGCATACCTGGTGTTATACCATGACTAAAGCTCACCTATGCCGTCTCCAGAGCTCCCAGCTGATGAAGCCTTGCAACGCCGGGTTGCTCTCGTCGACCAGGGTGCCGCCGCGCGAGCGGCAGGCGCCCAGCGCGTCCCTGAACGTGGCCGGCTGCCGGTCGTAGAATATATAGCACTTGCCGTTGTAGGTCGCCGTGCTGCCTGGGGGCTGGTCGCGGAACTGCGGGCACCTGGGGGCATTATCTTTATTGGTAACAGAACAATGAAGTCTTTTCTGTGGACACTTAGGTTCATATTTGACGACCGCTTGACGCTGTGGTTCGAGCGTAGGCCGCTCGGCTCACTGCATCGGGTGGTCATTATTTGTCCTGGTCTGGGAGCCACTGGAATCCCGACCATAATTGTACTGTACCTATATAGGGGCCATCCATAAATTACGTCACACGAATTTCATGATTTTTAGACCACTCCCCCTTGTCACAGCTGGCCACATTGTGAGACTCCTCCCTCCCTGTGTGACGTCACATTTTTTTCGCAATTTTCTTAATAATTTAACAATTCAAATTTTGGTTTTAATACTTAGATATATTTGATTTTTAAATGTGACGTCACAAAACTTAGGACCCTCCCACCCCCTTGTCACACAATGTCACATTTCGTCGACCCCCTCCCCCCTTTACGTGTGACGTAATTTATGGATGGCCCCATACTATAGTACAAGCGTTGCTTAGTTAGGGACCATACAGTTGGTGTAAGTCTGGCGATATTTATTTCTGACGCAGTAACGCATTGGGCTTACCAGCTCGAAGTATTGTAGCTTCGTACCTAAAGTGCAGAGTACAAATCCACCAAGCCAACTAGGCGCCTGTCAAATGTGACGTCACCCGCACTTAAGGCGGTGGCGTTGTGCGGGCGTGGAAGCCGCATTCCACCTGAGCGCCTAGTTGCCTTGGTGGAGCAGTACCAGGTCTGTCAAACTGTCCACAAACCTTTCAATAGGCAGCGCTTGGTCGGTGTACACGAACGCTTCACAGATGGAGAGCTGGCTCGGGCTGGCGGCTTCCAGATGCACGCTGACGAAGGCGCCGGGCATGGGCGGGTTGCAGGGCAGGAAGAGAGGCTGTCCCTCCTCCAGGAAGCCGGTGAACCGGTTGCAGATGGGGTTCGTGCCCAGGTCGGGCCGGTTATTGCCCACGCGCACCACTATTACTGCTGGCTTGTTGGCATCTGGAAGGAAGCGTTGCTGTTAAACGAGACTTGTTGCTAAGATGTGGCGACATTCTAATCCCAGCACGTTTTAAATTCAGTAATATTTTTCCTAAAATACTGCGACTATACTGCGACTGTAGCCTATACTGCGACTGTAGCCTAGGGGTGAACAGGTTGGGCTAGCAATCACAACGTCCCAGGTTCGATCCCCGGTGGGGCATGCACCAATGGATGATTTTACATCTATGTGCATAATTTACAGTACGCTGACGGTGAGGGAAAACATCGTGAGGAAACCTACCTATCCCTCGGGATTAGGTAATAGTCAGTTCCTGTATACACGGCGACAAGGTTCACCACCTGTCACGTTGGGTTCTGACTATCTGGTGAAACGTGGGCTTTGAGTTGGTTAATACCTCCACAATGTGGTGGTGTATGGCCACTCAAGCCTCTGACTACCCCCGAATGGGGATAAAAGTCGTGACGTTATATTTTATTTTTATTTATTTTCCTAAAATATGCAGTGATTTTTGTGTATGGCAAAAGGTTGACTCTCTACCACCGAAAGCCGAAGACGCGGCGACGTGTCCGTTGTGATGATAACATAACTGAAACCACGTTTTGTTATAAATATTTACATTAAAGCCGAAATCCCACCGCGGCGCACGCAGAGGCCACGCACGTGGGTCAAGCTTCGCTTTGCAAGAAAATGTATGCAATCATGTCCACCACGGCGCACGGAGAGGCTACGCACGAAATGACGTCATGCATACATTTTTGTAAAGCGAGGCGTGACCCGTGTGCGTGGCCTCACCGTGTGCCGCGATGGGTTTCCGGCTTAATAGTCGTATTCGGCACCCATATACCTTAAATGTATGGAAAACGCATTGTAGTCTTCTTAATGTCAAAGTATCGCCGTATCTACGAGCTCGTATTCCACATCTGAACGCGGCCTATACCATTTCGACCGTCAGATTGTTTTAGTAAAACTAAACATTTTCTAAATACGGTGATAGGAGAGGAGTTATCAGTGTTCTATTGCGAAAGGAGATTGCATCAAGACGAGCGCAGGTCTATTTGGGTCATTCCTGCGAACAAGATTCTCGCCGTGATTTTCGTGGTAATTTTTGTTTTTGTGAATTTTAGATAATTTATATTAATAACATAATATAGCCTTTTATACAAGTTCAAATCTCTATCGCTTTTGTAAATCTGATGATAACTTTGGACAGAATTCAAGGTTGAAGAAAATGGTGCCATGAAACTCATGCAGTACCACACGAAACTCACGCAGTAAATTCCGGGTATTTTTTACGCATTATTTATGTACTTTACTATAAGTTTTGCTCTCTTTATGGTTGTTGGGACTTGTGTTTAATAACAAGAGAATATATAAAAGCACAATTTCTGTTTCTGTATGAATATAAAAGACAAAATATGGGGAAAAAATCTAAGATAAACATGTGAGCTGGTTATACTTGATTCCAATGGTATTTTCCCTGATTTCTACAAGTTCTGTGTGATATACTACTCCAGATGTCACTTACAAGCTATTTAACATAGTGTTCCGTTCGTTTTACCAGAGACCACACTCCTAAAAAGATGTGATATGCTAATTGTTTGTGATCGTTATGCGTCGACCATTGTTATAGAGGTGAAGAAACTAATATGAAATAGAATAATTTAGGTACTCCAAAAGATGTAATGTCTCGTGAAAATTTAAGCCACACTGTGGTCCACTTCTAGCCTTGTCCTCTCCAGATGCTCACAAACGCATGGAAATAATTTCACGTAGGTGGCGGCCCTTAGTTCTTATATCCCATCTGGACTGCCATTTGTTCAGAGATCTTCGTAAACGACAGAATTCTAAAGCGATCTCGCGTTTTAAGGAACTTTGTGTTCATGTTTTCTGGAGGAGAAAAGTACATGACCGCGCGTCTGTGACTCTTTGGGTCATCTGGGAGCATTCTCGCAAATAATAGCAGAGCCTCAATCAATCCAGCTTTAGGACCAACTAGAGCTCGAAACCGATCCAATTGCCAAAGGTGTCAGACAGGGAAACGTTCCATCTTCGAAATGATGATGATGAATGATGTATTTTATCTTCCCGACTGGAAAAGGTAAAGCATCGATGCTAACGGCGAGTATAGGTGTACTTGTTAGCACTTTCAATTTGCTGATGATATCCTGGTCTGGACTGGAGGATCTCAGCTCTGTGTTCTCAATAAAGCTTCCCGTCAGGTGTATCTTAAAATTAAATAGACAAGACGAATGTTCTTGCGACTCTTCTCAATGAAAGCAATACGCTAAAATGTTTATATTAACAATTCATAAGCACTACCTAGGTATGAGCTCTGTCCAGAATAAAATCCGAATCAAAATTAGCAGTACCCGATAAACAAATAAAATCGCCCACAAAATTATTAAATTAAATTATTTTGTTGCGTTGCGGGTTTAGTTTATCCTCTCTCTCTTCCTGACTATGTATCCCACATGGTGGTGGGGTCAGCCTTCCTAGGCTTTCCCTTCCACTTCGCTCTTTTCTTGACATCGTCTTCGGATACCTGACACTCTTTCATGTCCTTTAGCATTACAGCTTTCCATCTTGTTTTGGGTCTGCCTCTGGGTCTTGGGCTGGGAATGGAAAGTTGTAGTGGAAAGGTGTAAGTTTCCTACGTATTCAGGTGGCCTCCTTTTCACGTGACCATACCATCGCAGGCTACTCTTTTGCATCTTGTCGGCGATATCGCGCACGCAGGCTTCCTCGCACGTACTCGTTACGAATTTTATCAAGCCTGGTAACGCCACACATCCACCTCAATATTTTCATTTCAGCAACTTGAATGGTATGCACGTTCGTTTGGGTTATGGCCCACGTTTCGCTGCCATACATGAGAACTGGTCTTATGATGGTCTTATATACCATGCCCTTTAGTTTTACAGTCATTCTTTTATCGCATGTAACACCAGTTACTTCTCGCCATTTTAGCCACGCTGCAGCTATTCGGTGCTGAACTTTGCATTCTACGTTCCCAGAATTGTGCATCATACTCCCCAGGTACTTATATTGATCGCACAAAGTGACCAATTGTCCATCGATGGGAATAGAACTGCTGTCGCTTGGACCTGGTTCGTTAAAGCACATGAATTGGGTCTTTGCTACACTCAGCACAAGGTCACGGCTTGCAACTGGTGTTTCCAAGATAAAAGTGCCTGTTGTAACTCATCACGGCGCTCTGTGTAGATGGCTACATCGTCAGCGTATATAAAAGTCCACGCTGCCGAATTTTGCGCTAACTCCGTGTGTGAATCCAAAACGAGGCAATAGGAAGAGACTCAGTACAAAGCCTTGATGTACGCCTTCTGTGACCGCTATTGGTTTTGTCTCACCCACTACCGTCCGTACCATTGATCTTGCACCCTTATACATGTCGGCAACGTTGTTGATGTATTGTTGGGGGACATTATTCTTCCGAAGGCTCCACCAGATCGTGTCTCTTGGGACACTATCATCAAATGCCTTTTCCATGTCCAAGAATGCAACATACAATGGTCGGTTTTTGGAGTGATATTCATCAGCAATCGTGTTCAGAGCAAACATCGGATCGGTGGTCGATAGGCCAGGTACGACGTGCGGGTTTAGTTAATATTAATAAAATAATGATATTTTTGAATTTTGTTCTTGAGTTTCCTGGACAAATCACTAGGAAAGACGGACACAACCATAAGCAATTAATAATGAAATGAGATGACAGTATGGAGCAAATGCGATCAACGCTGAGCTTCACGATACCATGGACATAAACAAATGGCGAAGCATCATGAGACAAAAAATCATTCCGCGACGGGCAAATCATGAGCGTCAGCAATGAGGATCGCTGCGTGAGGGATACAACCAGTGTCTGATGCCAATATGTACTACATTATGGCACTGAGACGTGTTCATCACATGAAAAATCCTACGAAAAATGAGATTCGTGGTAATTTCATGAGATTCGTGGAGAAATTGCCACGAATCTCATGCCACGAAACTCGTCAAATTAAACATATTTCACTATTATTCTTGCACTTCAAAATGTAGTATAAATTAAATAACACTAAATCATACTTCGACAGCTAAGTAATTCGTATTAAAAACCCCAGTATCTAAAGTGACTGCAATCAACAATAAATTTTGTCCACAAAACTCCGTTACATCGGCAAAAAAACATGTTTTTGGGACTTTGATACCCTATATCTCATCGCGGATAGATACACCCTCGATCATCTCTCTGCTGGACTGCATCGACATGACTGGCTGTCAGTAGTGACATCAAACAAGACCATACATCGGTTCATCGTAGACTTATACATCATTTAGTAATGCGCCGTAAAAATGTGCACAAACGTGTGACCAACACAAATAGCTGTTTAATATTCAAACTAAACAATAAAATATATTAAATTTGTAATCAATAAAAAGAGTATACTTATTTTTAATTTTTTTTTGATATCTATAACACGATCCCAACACCATTTCCCGAAAAGTTAAACGCTATTGTTTCATGAAAGTGAAGCGTGTGACACAGCGAGAACGGCTAATTTGACCCCGATTTTGGTTTTCAAATGAAGTTTGGATGTATAATTGATTTATTTATGAAATAAAAATTATGTTTTTCAAATAGACAAATGTAGTAAGAAACAAAAAAAATATACTTTTAATCGGTATCTCTGATATGAACAGAGATAAGACTGTGTGACCGCTAAAATCGAGCTTTGCAGGAACCACCCATTTAAACTTAGGAGGATTCACGTAGTACGCGGTACTCAGACCAGGGCTGTGTTGCCTTTACCCCATATAATTTTCGTTATAGAATCTCATATTTTATGGTTTTCGTATTGTTTCACTTTGAATCGTCCCTTTCAACTGTCTCTACAAAGGGTCAAAATAAAACGACAATTAGGTATTTTAAAGTGTTGCAGTTCCTCTGGTCTGGGACTGACTGGGACTAAATTAATGTTATATTTATGACACCTAATGTTATTTTTATTTTCTACAGTTGAATAGATAAGTTGGTGGCTTGCAAATCGCGCGAGTCAACGTACCTCACAGTGGTAGTGGATCCTGCTTATATTTAAACAGGGCTTCGCGTAATATGCTGATTGCATCGCGAGCAGCTTGCGACAGATGACGGTCTCACGGCGGCGTGGACAGACAGACAGACAGTATCGGGTCGTTCGATGTTACCACATTAGATGATGATCTGAATATTTAACTTATTGGTTGTCGTTTGCTCCTCTTTCTTAGTCTTGTATTACGGGCAATATATGCTCCCTGCTATAATTTTTTCCGCTTAAATAAAGTTACTACTACGGTAGCGGCACACTATGAAGGCCAATTTGACATGTGGGAGGGGGAAAGGATGAACCTTAATATAACGGAATAAAATTCATTTTCGCATAAATTTTTTGATTTTCTAATTTTTTTAAACGGCCAGTCTTATTCCGTTATAATAAGGTTCATTTTCTCCCCCACCACATGTCAAACCGGCCATCGTAGAGTGCTGCTAGTGTACTTACTACTACTCCACCAAGCCAACTAGGAACCTGTCAAATGTGACGTCACCCGCACAAAAAGGCGGTGGCGGCGTGCGAGAGGTGTGGCGGGAAGCCGCATGCGGTAGCGGGTGTGCGGGCGGTATGCGGGTGGGGAAGCCGCATTCTATCCAAGGTCCTAGTTGGCTTGGTGGAGTAGTACCATGAAACATTTAATGGACAGAAGGCTATATATTGACAGGCGGTTAGTCCGCTGGACTGATTTTTGCGCCTGACGTAAGCACTAGACTGGGTTGAAACTAGTGTCCACACGAGCCCAGATACAGGTCAGCACTGGACTGGGTTACTGGACTGCCGCGTCACTGTTATCGTCTTGTCGTAATGGTCTGTCGCCAGTCCACTGTATAGTAACCATAATTAAAGCGTTGCTTAATTTGGGACCAAGCATTTGGTGTGTAAGTCTGGCGATATTATTAACTTGCGACGACGGGCCTAAGGGCCTCCGCAGACTAACTACTTTTAGCATCGGCGATCGGCGATTTTGATGCTGCGTCTCGCTCGTTCGCGCTCGAAGAAACGCGACGCAGCATCGATACGTCACAAAATCGCCGGTCGCCGATGCTAAAAGTAGCTAGTCTGCGGAGGACCTAATACGTGTTCTGGCTCGTGCCAACCATGTAGAACCTTACTTCCATGGCCAATGGTTCTACGAGCCCGTATCTATTACCATAGATCTGCCTCTTGCTTCCCATCGTTAAACCGTTCAAGAGTTTTTGCCTTTAGAAAACTTTCACTTTGCATGATTGAAGTCTGTCGGCGTCGACTATAATCAGTCGTTGACAATTTATAGTAATCATAGCTGCGGCGGAGGGCCGCGGATATGAAATCAATGTTGGAAAGTACAAGACCGCATAATCAGCGAGTGGAATCAACTCTGTTGGCTCCTAAACGTTGAAATACAATTTCTTAGGCCATTCGTCCACAGGTCCACAGGGCCTTCAAAAGAAACTGGTTACTAACTTGAATTACTTATGAGTTGGTAAAATGAAATAGCACTAGTATTTCTATGGTGTCACCAAGGTCACCAAGGTCACCAAGGTCACCAAGGTCACCAAGGTAAAATGAAATAGCACTAGTCTTCTATGGTACATGACGCTATTCAAAAGAAACTGGTTATTAATGAGTAGCACGCGACTCGACATGCTGCGAGAAACTTTTAGCCATCGCGTAGGCATAGTCGTATTCATCTTCCTTCCACTGTGGCGTAGGTATACTTCAGTGATTGTGTTTTGTTTTATGTAGCTCGGAGAGTTTCGAACCGGTTGCGTTTCTTTTGGGTAGCGCCGTGGGCGAGAGGCCTTCCAATACACTCGCTACGAGCATCACGACGTTTTAAAACTTCTGTGTACTTTTAAATCGTCTTGGCCGTGTGGAGCGGGTGATATTTATTTACAATTACCAAACTCGGTAATTACCGTGTTACCGTGATTTTGATAAGGTTACCCTCAATGTGCTTCCGAGTTCTCACTGCTGCGCACTTCCGTTTACTATAGGAAGGACGCCTGATTATCTAAGAACAATCACTTGTGATGCCTCGCGGATGCCTGGGGGCTTACCACCACCTCTTATAGCAGTTTTGTTTTAACGTTTCAGCGGCCATTTGTGCAATGACGTTTCTTATTGTCATGACAATAAGGTACGGCATTGCACAAAAAGATGCTGAATCGTTAAAACGTTCCTGTAATTGAATCGCAATAAGAGTTCGTGGTAAGCCCCCTGTTGTTAACCATGAATAGAGAGGGCTCTCAAAACAAACGACAAGGCGTCCTCTAAACTTTGGTGAAAACGAAACAGATACTAAGGGAAACCTACTATTATGAACACGACAAGGTTTTTTTTTTCTATGACAATTATAAAATGTATGGCAACGCGTGAGCATAAGTAGGTATATATAATAATTTAGAATGGGATGCCTTTGTTATTGCGAGCATCTATAGGCTACGGTAACTGCTTAACATTTGGCGGGCCGTACGCTTGTTTGCCACCTTATTTATATAAAACATGACTATCTTAAACCCCAGTTACACCAGACATATCGCCACATCAAACAACTTTATGGTCCTAAATTAGCTTTTAGCAATTAGCGCTTGTACTATGGCTACCATACAATGGACGCGGGCGATCCCAGTGACACCCAAACCAGGGCAAATTACGAAAAGGCCGTTTACGAAATTTGCCTCTAGCGGGAATCGAACCCGCAACCACCCGATGTAGTGAGCCAAGCGGTATGCTCGAACTACTGCGCCACAAGCGGACGTCAAACATAAGCTACCTCTAAACAAACTGCGAAGACAAGCAAGCTGTTCATTACATAAACAAAATCTAAGCTGTTCGCACTTATTATGTAGTTGCTCACGCTAAACGGTCAAGTGGGGCAGGGGCGTGGTGGTGGGGAGGTGCCTTTAGATAGCATGCACTGTGTTGATATCTAACGTCGGTGTCGCGGCAAAACTCAGCACGTTTGAACAAAATGGAACTAAAAAAGGTCCCAAACTAAGCAAAGCTTGTAATAGGTACCGTACATTGGACGGAGGGCGATCCAAGTGATAGGGGCCATCCATAAATTACGTCAGACGTAAAGGGGGGAGGGGTCGACAAAATGTGACATTGTGTGACAAGAGGGTGGGAGGGGTCCTAAGTTTTGTGACGTCACATTTAAAAATCTAATATATTCAATTTTAATTTTTAACGAAAAAAATTTGTAAACTGTAAAAAAATGTGACGTCACACAGGGAGGGGGGAGTCTCGCAAATGTGACCAGCTGTGACAAGGGGGGGAGGGGTCTAAAAATCATGAAATTCGTGTGATTTAATTTATGGATGGCCCTAACCCAGAACAGGGAAAATTACAAAAAGGCCGTTTCCGAAATTTGCCTCTGGCAAGAATGTAACCTGCAAGCTGCAATCACCCGAAGTAGTGAGCCAAGTGGCCTACGGTCGAACCACTGCGATAAACGGTCGTCGTATATGGACAAGATAATATTTACATACACATTAATTAAATTATTTTAAAACTGAAAGCCTACCCCTAATCATACAAATCCCGTCCACGTGGGATGGTGGCAACAATACTGGCTACATTTCCTCGCTGTAGTAGGTCTATCTCGAATATGGAATAGGTAATATGGATAGCACCTTCAACCGACGGCAGTGCATGAGAAGATGTATGAATGTGGATGAAGCAAACGAGGTGTCTCAGAATCGTAGCATGCGGCAATCAGTACTCTCTGCCTACGAGGGATAGCGTTAAGGGCCTCCGCAGACTTGCTACTTTTAGCATCGGCGACCGGCGATTTTGTGACGTATCGATGCTGCGTCGAGTTTCTTCGAGCGCGAACGAGCGAGACGTAGCATCAAAATCGCCGATCGCCGATGCTAAAAGTAGCAAGTCTGCGGTGGCTCTAAAAGTCGGTCCCGATTGTTGTCATCTAGGCGGCATGGGCAGTCGTTAAGCCTTGTCAGAGGCCTTCGGGCGACTTGAACCACTCTGACACCAGGTTGTCCACTAACCATACGATAATAAGAAAAAGAAGAGGAATATGGTGAGTATATGTATGTATTTCAAGAGAATTTGTAGGTACACACTATAACTTACCACAACATGGTTTCCCGAAGTCGAGCCTGACGAGCTGCACCATGTATGGCTCCAGCAGGTTGACATACCACCAGGGCACCCTCTCCGCCTTGGTGAGGGTGCAGGTGTCGGCGTTGTAGGAGCCCGAGGTGCTCCCGTCCAGCGCGCGCTGCGGGACGCCACCGTCCTCGGTGGACGCCTGCATTGGCGCCTTCCCTGCTGCCACGTTGAGGACTGTGGGGAGAAGGTAAAGGTTCTGATTGTAGTTTTTTGTTTTTACAGGCTTACACCACTTTGTGATCACAAACAAAGCAATGTTTGTAATAGTGTTGCTTAGAATGGCCGTTACAATAGAATGGCCTTCGAGTGGTTTGGTACCATGGACCAATTACTAAGGGGACTGGCCCTAAGCAACTCGGCCGAGTGGTCGGCCTAGTACTAACATCGACATAAAACGAAGCGAGTAGTTCAACTATTTACCGGTAGATAGAACAATGAAAATGAAAAAATAATGACCACGTTTTTTTTCATACATATATCTAATAAGGGCACCTCTGTCTTTAGTCTTTACTCTGTGTTTGGTACGCAGGGGTACCGGATCCCATTGGCACCCAGACCAGGGGACGTGTCCTGAGTCTGTTCTGTTGTATTCAACGACAATTATGACATGGCGATACGCCAATACGCCAATTATACATTGTGTGGACAAACTGTATGTTACAAAGTTTTGTATAATTATATGAAAGCATCTTTAAGGTAGGAGTTCCATAGACGCGGCAGTTGCTGCGACGTCAGTTGTCGCCGTCAGTTTCATACAAAATTGTCACGATGACATGTGCCGACGGCACTCAATTCTAAGGGATTGACGTCTGCCGCCTGCCGTCGCCGCACTGCCGCACGCAACCAACTCCTACCTTTATGAGGATTTACTTATCTCTTTTTATACAACTGAACTTATACCTATTCATGAAACGCATGTAAGATAACTGCGTACGAAAAGCTACATCAAAAGCCAGTACCGTAACTGTGTCGTTACACGCAAATTGACAGGCAATTCAAAGTCAAAGTCAAAGTCAAAAGGTTTTTATTCATGTAAGCTCATTAGAGCATTTATAAATAGTCAATATAAACAATATTTTAGCGTTACCACCGGTTCGTAATGTTGCTTCCATTGAGAAGAGCCGGCAAGAAACTCAATGGTTACTCTTTTCAAAAGAATAATTGTATACATTTTCAAACAGTAACGCTATGTGAGCAGGCATGCATTAACACAGTGTGAGTAAAAAAAGAAAATAAGGTATTTAAATAAAAATTAATAAAAACTAGCCTAGAAAGCTGTGCATGCCTACTCCCACTTAACTGTCAAACCAAAAGGTGAATATTTATAACGATTGTTTTGGTGTGATGCCTTCCGTGCTTAGGTCTTGTCTGTAAAAGTTTTGGAACAACGGTGTCAAGTGGAAAATGGGCGGACCAGTCCCCGCAAGCAGCGCCCGGAACCCGAGCATGACTTGAGCAGCGGCATCACCCTCCTCAACCATTTTAGAGGGAAGAGGGTGACCCGCTCCACAGAGCCACCGCAAGCAAGGACATTAGAGTGAGCATGACCGATCCATTACCGCAGTGACATAGTTCAACAAAGCTAAGTAAGCGTACGGCAAGACAACATCCGCTACAATTGACATACAAATGCTTGTCAATGGCTACATGATACATGATTTCCACAACTTAAAAAGGTGGTAATTGTGACTAATATGTCAATAGCGCTAAATTAAGAGAAGGAAGAGGAAAACAATAAATAAATAAGGAATAAATCAAAACAAGAAATTCTGAGGAATTATTCCCGTTCCGGTGGAGCTGGACCAGCACCTAGCCAAGCATCTTTATCTTTCAAATAATCATCTAATGTGTAGTAAGCCCGCTTACAAAGCGTACGCTTTACACAAGTTTTGAATTTAGTTTCACTAAGACTAAGTATGTTTGGTGGTATTTTATTATAAAACTTGACACAGTATCCCATGAAAGATGTGTGAACTTTCGCAAGTCGAAAGCGCGGTTGATCTAATTTGTCTTTATTTCTAGTGTTATATCGATGACTCTCACCTAACTTTTTAAAGAGATGTAAATTTTTCCTAGTGTACATTATGTTTTCATAAATGTATTGGCATGGTACAGTCATAATGTTGATTTCCTTAAACCGTTCCCTCAAGGAGTCGCGACTTCCTAAATTATAGATGGCCCTAACGGCCCGCTTTTGTAAAATAAAAACAGATTCGATGTCAGCCGCCCTACCCCACAATAATATACCATACGACATGACACTATGAAAGTAACTAAAATAAACTATTCTCGCGGTGTCGATATCGGAAAGTTGTCTAATTTTCCTAACAGCGTAGGCGGCGGAGCTGAGCCGCTTCACGAGAGCTCTTATATGTGAACCCCACTGTAATTTGGAGTCGAGCGTAATACCTAAGAAAACAGTATCATTAACGAATTCAAGTTTTTCTTTATTTAGTACTACATCGCATTCATTACTTCTAACATTAGGTAATGAGAATCTTACACATTTAGTCTTGTTACTATTCAATGCTAAATTATTAGTATTGAACCAGTTATGGACCTGAAGAATAGCATTATTCACGTTGTCCAAATTATTTACATGTCTACCTACTTTAAAAATCAAAGAGGTATCATCGGCAAATAAAACTATCTCTGCCCTACTTTGTATTATATGCGGAAGGTCATTTATATATACTAAAAACAGAAAAGGACCCAAAATGGATCCTTGAGGAACTCCCATTTTAACTAGAGAGCCTATGAATTATCGACAGTTATCGAGTGCGGCACATCACTAGTCCATGTCGCGAAGTCGCGACGTGCTAATTTGATACACATCCCTAGATCCGTTATATTTAGGGTTGTGGTACTATAAAAAAATGAACTTACAAGATTTTTTTTAGGTAGAAACTTTAACTAAGATATTAACAAGGAAGTTTTAAGTCTAACATATCAATTGCAGTGCAAGGCAGTTGTATAAAACTTAGTAAGGCATAATATACTATATTATATATCATTGATGTATATTTTAGCAGATATGGTACCGCCTAACATTGCAATCACTAGACATGTGCTCGCACGAGCAATTCGATAATCAATTTAAAGGCATTTTGATGCGTATTATTCACCAGGAGATGAACCGTATTGGTATTACCAAACATGTTTTCAGCATTAATTTCCGCGAACGTCTGAGTCGTACTGTGTCTATGGACTCCGTTTAGCAGGACATAATCGTTACGACAGTCATATATAGCCATCTTTCTTGGTACCTATGTTGTAAACATTTTCCAAACTCCAATTTCGAGTTACAATAAATTAATATGACAATTTTTTTTAACTTTAGTATACTGTGGGTAATTGCTTGTGTTCTGATGCGGTTGATAACCCTAGTCGTATCACGGCCGTGCTAGTGGCGATATGTGTCACTAGTTTTGAGTTACTGAGAATGATACGACAAAGTATATCAACTGGTTTTGTATGTAGTTTGTAAACTGAATTATTATCTAGCTCTAAACAATTATAAAGCACTATAATCCAACAATCAAAGGATGTTGTTATCCTGCACTACCTAGAGACAACTTTTAACATCACAAAAAATATGTGGGGCTTGCTATGGTACGACATAATTTGGACAAGGAAGAGGGAGTCATGTGACCATCCAAAATAATTGGTCCTACTAAACGGAGTTCATGGACACAGGACGACTCAGTCACTCTCGGAAAATAACGTTGAAAACATATCGGTATTGCCAATACGGTTCATTTGCTGGTGAAATGCCTTCCTAAGTAAGGGGCCATCCATTAATTACGTGACACGAATTTCATGATTTTTAGACCCCTCCCCCCTTGTCACAGCTGGTCACATTTGCAAGACCCTCCCCCCTCCCTGTGTGACATCACATATTTTTTATAATTTTCAAAAATTTCGGTGTTCAAATGTCGGTTTTAATACTTAGATATATTAGATTTTTAAATGTAACGTCACACAACTTAGGACCCCTCCCACCCCCTTGTCACACAATGTCACATTTCATCGACCCCCCTCCCCCCTTTACGTGTGACGTAATTAATGGATGGCCCCTAAGTTAATTGTTGATTTGCGAGTGTACTAACAGATGTGTGAATTTCGCTGCATATATTTGTTCGCTGTGCAGAAGTTTAGTGCTTGCGATGTTAGAAGGTACCATATCTGCTAAACTAATACATCAATGCTCACGCTCAGACCAAACAATTTGAACAGATTAGGAAATAAACAAGCAAGATCGCAGTTGTGACCGTTTTTGTGACATTCTCGTGACACGCCACAGGTGAACGGCAGAAGTCGTGACATGGCGACAACGGCGGCATGTGTGGCAGTGGACCAGAGGCACGGGGAGTGACGTCCTAAACACGAACGAGATGGAAAGTGCACGCGGCCGACCGGAACCGACCGTGGCAACATCTTGTGCCCGCCGGAGATCATGTACTACGATATACATGTTTACACGACTCAAGTCCACAGGTTAGCACGTTTATAAAGGCCTACTTTGTATACTGTCGGTAAATAAATATCGCTAGACTTATATACCAAACCCCAAATATACTCGTAGAGTTTTTACACAGTTTACAATGATTTTAAAAAGTATTTCGAGGAACAAAAGTGATTTGTAATGCAAGTGTAAGTCCATTATAACTTTCTATAAATTTAGGGGTAGCTCTTATTCCCAAACTAAGCATATCTCATGTACTATGGCTACCCTAAAATGGGGCGATGCCATTGACACTCAGACCAGGGCAAATTACGAAAAGTCCGTTTTCGAAATTTGCCTTTGGCGGGTATCGAACCCGCAACTACCCGATGCAGTGAGCCGAGCGGCCGATGCTCAAACCACTGCGCCATGCGGTCGTACGGTCGTTTAGTAATAATACTTAAAAATAATTTTACGATTTGGGCCAGCTCAGAAATTCTTTGAATACCAATCTGTTACAAACTAATATGTACCTACGGATGGTGTGTGTACAAGTGTTCAAAACAAAACAAGTATTCGTGTCGATCATTGATGCAGACTGTACGCACTGCCTGCGCCTGCGCCGTTCGCTCGGCGTGTGTGTATCACAGGGCTGTCACACGAACATAATCTTGACTGTTATACCCATGAGTTGATTGCTTTTCCTTTGAAAAGAGTAACAATGTAGTTTCTTGTCGGCTCTTCTCAATGGAAGCAACATTACGAACGGGTGGTAACGCTAAAATATAGTTTTTTTGATTATTTATAAATTCTATATCTAGCTAACATGAATAAAACAATTTAGATTTGATTTGATTTTCACGTCTTTTGCGGAGTTATCGCGGACACAAAAAGTGGAGGCATAAATCTATTTATAATCGCTTTTGCACGACTTTCGCTCTCTTTAGTTTTCCTTCACCACTTTATAATATTTTTGGAGCTTTAAACAGCATGTTTTTGGAGAAGATAACCTGCTGGTGATCTAATCTTGGTTGCTTCAGTCTTCAATTTACTGATACCAGCTAGCAGGATTTAGCGGAAATGGAATCCAAAAACAGCCAGCCAAAAGCCCCCCCTAAGGCAAAAAAGGCAGGGTTTTAATCAGATATTTAGATTGATAAGATTAAATAATGTGCCGCAGGCAGCCCTATAGGTAACGGCGTTCGAAGTGTGCCATTCACTTGTCGCTAACGGTGAGGCGAGCGGCGCGGGGCGCGGCGGCGGGCGCGGGCGCGGGTCGGCCAGGTGTGCGCGCGCGCACGCCGCGGCACCGGCCGGAACTTTACAAGATCAGCTGGTCTAGTGTTCCCGCGTAAAACTGTTCATTGATACATCAATTGTTCATTTATTGGTGGTAGATCCAAGTTGTCAATCGACTGCAGCTCATACACGGGCTGGCTCGACCGGGGTAGTACCACCCTCTCACAGAAGGTCGGCGTAAAGTAGCTTTACAGCTGCGTTTCGTACGATTCTTCCCGTCCCTTCGTTCAACTCCTCTTCAGGACGGTAACGTGCGAGCAATGCCCTTGGTATTGCAAGCATCTATAGGCCATGGTGACTGCTTAACATCACTGTACGCTTGTTTGCTACCTCAGCCCCATAAAAAGAAAAACTATAAGCTCTATCAAGAACGCTACATAAGAAGAAATACAGATCGTTGTAAGTAGGTAGGTACATAAACAAATGGCTTCGTCTACAAGCGTTTCTGCAAAACGCTACGCTTAAATGACATTACAAGTCGATAAGTAGATCACTTGACTTATGATAGTTCCATACATGAAGCGTAGCGATTTATAGAAACGCTTGTAGACAAGGCCATTTGTGTAGGGACTGGAGAATCATGACAGTAGTATAAACAATACCTATAACTGTGTCACTGCAAGACAATGCCACGATCGATTCACATCGGCACGCAACCGAGGCGCGATGCGCGTGCGTCGTACTTGATACCCTTTCTGTTCATCGTGCTCCTAACTTGTCCAGTAACGGAAGTCTTTTGTTTGACTTGTGACTTGGGAGTGGTAGCATGAGCATAGAAAAAAAAACCGGCCAAGTGCGTGTCGGACTCGCACATAAAGGGTGCCGTACCACCGTAGAATAAAAACGTCAAAAATATCAAGTATCGTTTATGGGGATTGCTTTATTTTTGAATTTTATATTATTTTTAGTATTTGTTGTTTTATTCTGTGAAAATTTCAAGTCTCTACCTATTACGGTTCGTAAGATACCGCTGACAGACGGACACACGGACAGCGTAGGGTTAGTTATAGGGTCCCGATAGCACCCTTTGGGTACGGAACCCTAAAAATTCTACAAATGGAAGACTCTAATTAGGTAAATTGATACTCAATGGTGCCGTCATAGATTGGTCCCATCGAAGAGATTCCTGGAATATATTTATTTCAAACTTCTCCACTATCAATCATGGTGTTAGAGCCAAACTGTAGCCAACTGTCTGCAACTCATATAGGGCTGGCTCGACTGGCGTAGTACCACTCTCTCACAGAATATCGGGTAGCTATTACAGCTGCGATTCGTACGATGAGTGAGGTAGCCGGAAGTCCAACGCCCCCCTTCCTCTCCCTCTGTCCCACTCTCCTTCAGATGGGCAACTTGCGAGCGGTGCCTGGCAAGCATCTATAGGCTACGGTAACTGCTTAACATCAGGACATACGCTTGTTTTCCATGAAAAAAAGAGGACAAGGTATTATATACATTTTTGACATAGAGAGCTAAGCTCTCCTTAGCTAGAGCTTAGGGCCTCCGCAGACTTGCTACTTTTAGCATCGGCGACGGGCGATTTTGAGACGTATCGATGCTGCGTCGCGTTTCTTCGAGCGCGAACGATCGAGACGCAAAATCGCCGATCGCCGATGCTAAAAGTAGCAAGTCTGCGGAGGCCCTTAGGCAAAGAGCTTAGGCTACCTACTTTAATACTGAACGGATTTTTTTTGCTGACTATACCCTACTTACCTTACCCGAAGCTTTACAAGTGTATTTTACACACAATAACCTGTCGATGGCCGCCATATCCGACAGCACGGCTCTATCCGATTTTAGCGACACATTCTACCCACGTCTGTGTCAGTCGTGTCATCGCGACCCGAATAACATGTTTTATGAGCTCTATGACACACATACAAACATAATGATATGTTATTATTGTAACTGATATCATTATTGATACATTTACTAGGTAATATATATAGGTCAATGGTTACTAGTTCTATGAAGCCATTGATGTGTTGTTTTAGCAGATATGGTATCTCTTAACATTGCAATCGCTAGACTTGTGCTCAGCGCACCATTATACAATATGTTAAAAAAACCCTGTCCGAGCCGAAACCGGTATTTAGGTTTCCCAATAATGTGATCAAATAAAAAAAAAAATATATATTCATGATAGTAAACATATTAATGACAATTTAAAATGCCATTTTTTTGCCTTTTTTCCCTCAACATGTAGCAAATTTTAAAAATATGACAACACCGTTACCGGAAGTAATTATGTTAGATCGTGTGGCGGCACCTCTGACCACAAAGTACGTGATGACGTCATTATATGTTTTTTTATGTAAACGGGGTATTTGTTTTAAAAAAAAAATATGGGAGGCCTTTGCCCAGCAGTGGGAAACTTACTATGCTAAAATTTTTTTTTTTTTTTTACAAAAATAGTATCTAATCTCGATACCCAACAATACGTTTTCGGGTCGGACAGGGTTTTCTTAACATGTTGTATGCAGCGAAATTCACACAACTGTTATAGTATTCGCAATTCGACAAATTCGACAAACAACTAAAAACCAAATACTAACACTAACTAAACTAACTAACTCAATACGAATAGTTGGCTACGGTGGCTGGCGACGTCGCCATGGCTACCCGGTGTGTTATGGCCCTTAAAGGCATTAAGATGCATTATTTTTTTAACATACGATGAGCAATATTGTCAATGTTTTCAGCATTATTTTCCGCGAGCGAATGAGTCGACGAATTGTTTTGGAGAGTCACATATTTCCCTCTTTCTTAGTAATGTCTTTAGCACCATAAGAACTTTGAACAGAGAAAAAAGTTGCTACCATCAAACAACACCATTAAAACTGTATCAGAGTGTTTTTATTACAATAAACTAATTCTAACCACCATTATGAAGAGTGTACCGAGTAAAACATGGAAAACATACGTACTGCTCCACCAAGCCAACTAGACACTCGGGTATACATATCATATGATAATAAGTCAATGATACCGTGGTTTTTTCACCACGTAGTGGAAGCTACTGCCACAGCAGTGCCTAGTCATTGGCCCAGGTTCACTAATAACGTGGATGGACCGCGGAATCATTGACCTATTATCATTTGATATTTATACCCGAGTGTCTAGTTGGCTTGGTGGACTAGTAGTTGTGTACCGTTCAAGTGCCGCTATCAAGGGCGGAGCCGCACGTAACATCGGCATCGTTAATCATAAATTCAGTACTTCGATACCGTAACTATGGGCCTATTAACATAAAGATGGTTGCTCAAGTTGGCAACACTGTGATTATGTAATTAAAACAATGATTCTAGATAAAAAAAATCATACCCCATAATTTCTAAAAAGTAATGATGTACTTGCATGGGCATTACAAATCACGATTTTCTAAGACATGCTTTGTAAACCCATTGTAAACTAGCTAAAAGCTCTATAAATTTGGCGGATAAGGTGTAGGTACCAAACATGTACCGAAGTTCGTTATTTCTTTTTTTCTCTTGATTGAATTAAGCCGGAAACCCACCGCGGCGCACGGAGAGGCTACGCACACGGGCCACGCCTCGCTTTGCAAGAAAATGTATGCATGACGTCATTTCGTCATTGCATACATTTCCTTGAAAAGCGAAGCTTGATCCACGTGCGTGGCCTCTCCGTGCGCCGCGGTGGGTTTCCGGCTTTAGGTGCCAGTACTCGTTCGTTTGATTTTAACTTCGTGCTATTTATAATTATTATAGTTAGTGTTAAGGTTTCCCCTTTCCGTCTCCGTCCTATCTTGGGCTCGTGGCCAGGTTAATTTGGTCCGCGGACCCCTGAGGATAGGTTTGCAAATCTCAGGTTAAGCAACACTGGTTTAAAAAAAAAATATATATACATTTCCCACATCGCTTAACCATAGCACGACCCACTTTTACTTTCATCGTGAAACGCACTGCCTTAAAGAAGATTGCATTGTGCCATCTCTCCCACGGCTCTCGCGCGATGAAAGTCGTCGCGCCCTTTGTGATCCGCGCTAATGTGAGCGCGCATTGAAAGCGACTCGTGCGCACCTGAATGGTACAGTTATTAATTTTACTTAGCGTGATTTCCGGACTCTATATTGAAAGAGTGAGTAAAGGAACGATTGCGCGGATAACATTTGTTTGTGAAGAGTCGTGCGAGTTCAGATTTACTAACTCGAGCGATGGTAATTTTTATTTTCTACTTTAGTTTCGGTTAAGGTTGGTTGCGGCAATGGTAAGATACCTACTAACTATGGCCAAAGAAAATTGATACCAAAATTCATAGATTATTTTATCAGGTCGTAGGTTCGATTCCTACCCGAGACATGCATTTGTGTGCATGAACATGTCTGTATGTCCCGAGTCTGGGTGTATATGTATATCAAGTATGTATTTACAAATAAAAAAGTAGTATATGTAGTAATATCAGTTATCTGGTTTCCATAGTACAAGCTCTGCTTAGTCAGGATCAGGTAGCCGTGTGTAAAAAATGTCCCAGGATATTATTATTATTATTTGTTTTCAATTAATGATTTAGAAAAAAATACTACTTTTTATATTTCTTTCTTCATTATCGTATCCTCATGTCTGAGAAACGTTATTTTTGTGTGTAGCCTGTGCCACCATTTCTTTCCATATATCTCTACCCTCTACCTCTCTATATTTTATATGTATCCATTGCAATCTTATGGATTTGGATCATGATTTTAAGGGATGATAACATTAAGGCCCGTATTAATAAATCGATCGATCGATTGAGATCTAACTTGAGACGTTGTTTTTGACAGATGTTCCATACATAAAACTGCATCTTAAGATCGATCTCAACTTTGAGATGCGTTTATTAATACGGGCCTAAGTATTGAATCTGATTACTCACCGCAAAACGGTATCCCGTCGGGCGTCCACTTGTCATCGGGCCCGCAGATCCTCCTGGTGGGGCCGAGCAGCTCGAAGCCTCGCTCGCACTCGTAGGTGGCCACGGTGCCCTCGGCCAGGCTCTCGTCCGAGAACGAGACCCGCGAGTGGGCCGGCGCGCCGGGGAATCGGCATGACGCTGCTGCGGCACCTGACCATAAAAAAGCTGGTAAATATTCGCTGGCGCAGATTTTCGATCGTCAAAAATCAACTCAGTATCTTTTGCTTAGGCTAGGCACACGGACAGACGGCCCACCACAGTCCCAAGTCTGTTAGCTAATAATCTATGGGAAACCACTGATCTCTGATTATATTCGTGAGTTCTTGATTCTTAACTAGCTTCTGCCTGCGACTTCGTCCGCGCATAATTTATCCCACGGGAACCATACATTTTACCGGGATAAAAAGTAGCCTGTGTGCTATTTCAGACTATAATCTATCTCTGTGTCAAATTTCATCCAGATCCGTTAAGTCGTTCTGGCGTGATTGAGTAACAAACATCCAAAACTTTGACATTTATCTAAGTGGGATTCGTAAAGTTATTGGCCACCAAGAATTAATGTATCTAAAAAAATTAGATAACTTAATTATAATAATAACTTAATTATATTTTGTGCTTAATTGTACACCGCCGGTTGAGATGGGAATGTGACGAAATACCCAGTGAGACGAGTCAAGATAGTGACTATAATACACAAAGTAAACTGTTACAGAAGTGACCAACAATAAAGAGACGAATTAGAGAAAGTGACGAGTGAGAATCCATAATCCTTTATTTTAGCCGTTTTTGTCAAAGTTACAAACAAATCTTCCTCTACCTTTTCTCTATGCTTGGTTATAATCTATCAAGTCAATTTTGATGTCAGTGATAAATGTCATCTCCACAGATCATGACATCCAATGATCACATCACGTATCCGTAGCTTGTATCTAATTATTTTTACGATGAGTGTATGAAATAGCGATGCGTGCCTCAATTTCAGTGTATTGCCTTGTGATCAGTGAGCTAGTTACGACGAGCATGAGCTGGCGCGTGGGCCGTCAAGTGTAAGGTATGATCGGTTCCAATCATGGATATATTAAGTTAAGTTGTTCCAATATAGAGCGCGGCTCCACTAGTGCGCTGCGCTGCGTCGTCGCAACGGATCAAAGGGTCGACGGGCGAGAGACGAAGCGGGGAAGATGATGCGCCAGTACAAAATCTTGCGACGACGCAATGCAACGCGCTAATGGAGCCCGGCCCTTAGTCGCATGGAATTTTCGGTTCCCAGGCCATTTCAGAGCTCTTCATGCTAAGTTTTACAAAGCTAGAGATGTATTCCTCAAGTATTCTATATTGTTTTTAAAATAGTTTTTTTTACATCTGAGCCTAGGACGACTATCCTATAAAAATCGTAGATCCATGGTCCTTCTGAATAAAATAAGCAACGGCGAACAAATCTCAGCTTTGTAAAAAAACTTGTCCATTCTCATTTGTAGAGTTCTCACAATGCCCTTTGTCGCTTAACAAAACAACTGTTTCGCATACAAATCCGAAGCCCTGGAGTGCGAATGAGAAAACCACCAAAGTAAATACGTTCGCTGTAACCTGCACATGACAACTATAGGGCCAACAGAGTGGGATAGAGATTCTAATTTGAACTCTTCTCGTCTGTGTTTGAGGAGTCCAATCTCAGCACACAGTTGGTGATCCTGATGGACCGGAACCGCTGTCCGCATTCTCCCCTAGGTGATGTCAAGTTCAGTGTCCGAGGAGAGCAAGGCCAGCGAGGCCAGCACGCCGCTGCTGGCGCTGCGGCTGGTGACGCTGAGCGTGCTGGTCGCGGCGGTGACCATGCACATGCGGTCGCTGCGAGTGTTCCGATGGGAGCAGTCGGTGTCGGGAGGCGTGCTCATCACTTTCTGCTTCACAGAGTTGGGCCTGGCTTTGTGCGCGGGCACCGCCAGCTGCGGCGGTCGGGCTCTGCAGGTGAGGCGTAGATTTACCCCCGCTCCCCATTTGGCAGCAGCCGAAGCCGAGGCCGTGCCCTAAGTGGCGCCCATGAGCTTGCTGCCCCCTTTCCCCCCTAGCTGGACGCACTTCCCACTTGCCCTCTGCCCTGGTGAAGTTGTTAAGGGTACATGTTCAACAACATTAGGTCCGAAAAAAATCTGTAGCTGAGAGAAGTTCCAAACGTCTTAGTCGTTATCATAGACGAACCATATAAAGGACTGGGTCTAAGCTACCAGGCCGCGTTGCTATTACATCGCACAGCTCGGCCGGTGACGTCATCACAGTAGGCATGGCTTAAGTCAGTGTGCTGTTGGCGTTCGTCTTGTGCAGACGTCTTGCCAACGTTCGCATCCCAAATATAATTATATTCGACACTAGATGGCGACCCTCGGTACGTTTTTTATATGAACCTACACGTAGTGACATCTAGTGTGAAAAAGTTAAACTACGTACTAATATCGAAATAAAACGAACCCAGTAGTTATGCTATTTACCAGTAGATCGGGGGGGCGGAGCTTGTAAATTGCCCTCCCAGTTTTTAACCCCCACCACCCGCGCCACCGCGCGAAAAATTTCCACGCGTTGTTTCATAGGGAAATCTAATAAGGGCACCTCTATCTTTAGCCTTTACTCTATGGTCGTTATACTATCCACCACAGAGTAAAGACTAAAGAAAGAGGTGCCCTTATTAGATATATGTATGAAAAAAAACGTGGTAATTGTTTTGTCATTTTTGTTCTATCTACCGGTAAATAGTTGAACTACTCGCTTCGTTTTATGTCGATGTTAGTACTAGGCCGACCACTCGGCCGAGTTGCTTAGGGCCAGTCCCCTTAGTAATTGGACCATGCTATCCACAGAGTGGTGGAGTTGATAGCACGGTTGCCAATTTAGCATTAATCGTCTCACAGTCACCTAATCGCCATGCCGCGTCGCGCCGCTAAGGTGCGGTTCAAGCTAACTATGGTGGACCAGTTCTTAATGTAGAAGTCCAACTCAACCAGCTCTGTCCTTTTGGGAATCTAGCTTGCAACTTGTCATTGGTGTACTCAGGCGTATCTGAACTGCGCGGGCGCCGCGCTGCTAGCGGTGAACGCGGCGGTGATCTACCACCACTGGAAGCGGGCGGGCCAGCTGACGCAGGTCGTGGCGGAGCTGCTGACCGCGATGGGTGTTCCACTCCAGCGACAGGTCATGATTAAGGTGATCCTGAGCGCGGCCTCCGCCATCGGCATGATATTAGACCTAGCCGTTGCACCCTTTCTATTCGCACAAAAGAAATAATATTGTATCCATAAATATGATCGTTCCGCGGGCGCTTTAAGGTCAACGCTCATCTAACGCCTCCGCACCCGACCAGCACCGCCTCGCCGCTCAGCGTCCACTAACTGAACCGGAAATAAGTGGACTACGCGCTGACCGCGCGGCGTTCACTCGTTGACCACGCGCGGTCCACTGGGCGATCACGTGACGTTTATGGTGTAAAAGCAGCGTCCGCCCGCGGACCACCAGGCGACAACGAGTGGACGCCGAGCGGCGAGGCGGTGCTGGTCGGGTGCGGAGGCGTTAGATGAGCGTTGACCTTTAACTAGGCCCTACTAAGAAAATTGATTCCTAAAAACGCTACAACTACAACTTATCGCTACAACTTATCGTCGCGGCATGTCAGTTCCATACATTAGCTGCTGTCAAGTACGCTGAATCCATCATACTATCGCTGGCTGGAGCGCTCTCGCGGAGACCAATCACTAATCTAAGATTATATCGAATATTGTGTACATTATATAGATAGATAATTATATTTATATAATGACGAACCTTTAGTTTTAGTGAAACTATCCTGTGTTTCCTTAAAAGGGAAAACAGGGGTGTACTTTGACCTAGTAGGATATAATCCAGGATATAATCCCTTATTGCGAGCGAGAATTCGGACCAAAGTACACCATACAGTCCTACTGCAGGATTAATAACACAAGGCTATTAAAACACGACCAAGTGTTCTAATTTCTTCACCATTCATTACAATATTTGTTGGAAGTTAATTAAAACTATCAAGAAATATAATATAATGTTGTTAAAGTCGCATCCCGCTAAATTACAATCGCTTAATACGCTCTCGATTAATAATTCATTAATTTCACTATCCAGGTCAAAATAAATTGTATGGTCATTGCGATAAATGTGAACCGTTCGTGAACAAAACAAATCGTTATGTTTTAATGTATAACGCATTCGGCGTTGTAATTGCGGTATATCTGTAAGGCGCGAATAATGATCGGTCGTTAAGCAGCTGCTGTGAATAAGAAAGCATTAGTACACTTGCATAATTTGTACCACATGTGAGCTTACTGCGGCTCTATAACCCTAACATCACATGATAGGCCCGTATTAATAAATCGATCTCAAGTTTGAGATCGAACTTGAGATGTTTTTGACCGATGTTCCATACATTAGGGGGCGTCCATATATTACGTGAGATGATTTTTGAGATTTTACGACCCCCCCTCCCCCATGGTGAGATTTCGTGAGATTTTGCTCGACCCCCTCCCTCCCCCTCTAATCTCACGTGAGATTTTTCAAAAGCTATATTCTAGGGAAAGAAACATGTTTTACTTAATTTTACCCAGTTTTAGTGCAATTTCACACTGTTTCATGCGGTAAAAAAAACGTGAGATTTGCAGAGACCTCCCCTCTCCCCCACGTGAGATTTGGTGAGATTTTGCTCGACCCCCTCCCCCCTTAAATGCCTCACGTAATTTATGGCCGCCCCCTTAAACGTCAAAACTGCATATTAAGATCAATCTCAATGTTGAGATCGATTTATGCATACGGGCCTTGACACTCAGCGGGGCTAATAGCAACACTATGCAACATAGTAGAAATTCTGCAAAAGCAATTCATTTTGCCGACCCTCCAGCAGAATCCGCTAAATTTCCGTCACGGTCACGAAAGGAGTGTAAAATGTGTGACTATTTCACAGAAACTTAGCGGAATTGATAAGTATTCCTCAGAATATCAGAATATCTTTCGATAGTGTAGCTTTACGTAGCCGTACGAAACACAGATGTAATAGCTACTTTACGCCGATCTTCTGTGAGAGGGTGGGACTAACCTGGTCTACCAGCTATAAGCTGCAGTCAATTGGCTACAGCTTGGCTTTACCACCAATTTGATATCAAAAAACTTGCTTCAAAAATGATCAAATGCAAGTAAAACTTTCGGAGCGTGTGATCAGATTAGGCTGCGCTTTCGCTGCGCAAGCGCCGCTGTCTTCGCCGCCCGCGCACTTGCTCGTCGCTCGATCATTCGGAACACTTCACGGGTACCGCGACTGTGGATTCGTCACGAAGCCAGGCTCGGCTTTCCAATTATCTCTCCATTTGTGATGAACTAAACATGACGCGCCGGGGTTTAAAGCAAAATTGTGTTCACCTTTGATATAGCAAATAACTACATGCAGCGAAATTCACATATCTGTTATTGCACTCGCCGAAGGCATTATACACCAGAAGAGGCCATCCATAAATTACGTCACACGAATTTCATGATTTTTAGACCCCCTGTGTGACGTCAGATATTTTTACAAAATTAAGAATTTTTCAAAAAAATTCGTAAAAAATTCTAATTTCGGTTTTCATACTTAGATATATTAGATTTTTAAATGTGACGTCACAAAACTTAGGACCCCTCCCACCCCCTTGTCACACTGTCACATTTCGTCGACCCCTCCCCCCCTTTACGTGTGACGTAATTTATGGATGGCCCTGAAAACGAGCCGTATTGACATGCCGACATGTTTTCAACATTATTTTCCGCGAACGAATGAGTCGTACTGTGTCCATGGACAGTCGCATGTCTCCCTCGTTTTTAGTAATGTCTTTGGTGTTGACACATTGTATTCGGGTTCCGTGTATTGACTTTATTTTCCATACATTGATGATTTACCTTACTATCATATACGGTGTTCAAACAATAGAAAAACGACATTGTGGGGTCTCGGTAAATATCTCGTATTTTTTACGTTACGTGGGGGAGAGCCCCCACGTGAGATTTGGATCGACACCCTCCCCCCCAAATGCCTCACGTAATTTATGGACGCCGCCCCCTAAGCGGTTTAAAGATTTTAAATAATACAATTGGGTTCCAAAACACGCGGAGTAGAAAATAAACAGCAAATTAACGGATAATAGCGACATTTATCCGTGGATTTCATGACGACGCCATTACTCGGTGTAAGAAAGCGTGCCATCTGACCTACGCCGAGAAGCGCGAGCGCCGAGACCTAGGGTTGTGTCCGCGGATTATTCCGTGCGTCCCGAGCCAGCTAATCGAATTTAAGGTACTACTCAACCAAGAACGTCCTGCTCGTAGAACGGATGGCCGATGGGGCCGAAAAGTTCTCGAGTGGCGGCCGCGCACTGGTGCGCGTAGCGTGGGTAGGCCTACAAGGTGGACCGACGACCTGGTGAAAGTCGCGGGAATCCGCTGGATGCGGGCAGCGCAAGACCGGACATTGTGGCGAACCTTGGGGGAGGCTTATGTCCAGCAGTGGACGTCTTTCGGCTGAGATGATGATGATGATGGTGACTCCACCAAGCAAACTAAGAAACTGTCAAATGTGACGTCACCCGCACAAAATGGCGGTGGCGGTGTGCGGGAGGTGTGGCGGGCGGGAAGCCGCAGGCGGTGGCGGGTGTGCGGGCGGGGAAGCCGCATTCCATCCGAGTTCCTAGTTAGCTTGGTGGAGTAGGACGAAAATCTACGTAGATCGTATGGTTAGTGGCCAACCTGGTGTAAGAGTTGTTCAAGCCGCCTTTGAACTGAAAAGTTCTTAGTGAATCGCCTTTGAACGGAATTTAGTGGCCTTTGAACTGAAAAGGTAACATTTCCTATACAGATATCACAGTAATCTGATGGATTAATCATTGATTTTATTATATAAATCAATTCACAACATAATAGTTCTGTAGCAAACAATATAGTAGTGACATTTTTATATATTGTCTCCGTGCTACGGAGTGCACTTAAAAGTCGGTCCTGGTTGTCATCTAGGCAGCAATCGTTAAGCCTTGTCAGGGCCCCTGACAAGGCTTAACTTAGGCATCCATCTCTCACTGACCTCACCGAGCGTTGCTTAGCCTCCAGTCATGTACTGGTCAGACCCCTAGCCAAGTGGCTTCGTGTACACGCGTTTCAACAAAACGCTACGCTTAAATGTATGGAAACGACATTACAAGTCGATAAGTACATACGTGACTTATGTCATTTCCATACATGAAGCGTAGCGATTTGTAGAAACGCTTTTAAGCGAAGCCACTTGGCTAGTAGGGCTGCGGTTGCAGCTGGGTATGAGCGCCTCAAAACAACAGGCAGGTACACAAGGTCAAAATTTCATTGCCAAGCAGCTTTCTCGAAACTTTCTACCCTCGGGCAGCGGCTGTATTATACATAAAAACGTCAGTGGGTCACCGCCGCGTCGCGGGTTCGACCACCGGCCGGTGACTCAGCGCTCGTCTTATTTTTAGACTTGTTATTAAGTAATTTGCCGTCACAGTGGGGTACTACGAGTACTGCAGGTGGGGTAAAAACGTATCGGAAATTATATTAATCTTTCTAATATAGATGCGAAAGTAACTCTGTCTGTTTGTTTTACGTTATTTATATTAAACCGCTAAGCCAATTTTGATGAATTTTACTACAGTAATAGATAGGACCTTGTAGAAGGACAGGCTCTTTTTGGTGTAAAAATAAAACTTGAAGACGGTGAAACTTGAAAGGGATGAAAGTTTGTATGCGAAACCAATAATTTCTCACGTTTTTTTATGGAGATAGATGATAGCGTTGAGAAAAAAAGGACTGCTCGGAGTACAAATTCTACGCAGACGAAGTTGCGGGCACCAGCTAGTAATAAATCAATCTAATACGCTCTACTTCTTGAGTTATTCCCTTTTATCGGCCCTTCCAAACATCACGGACTTATGCGGCGTGGATTTTACGCTTCGGTGGGGAGACCTTTGCCCAGCATTGACACGACGTAGCTTAGAAAAAAAAGTTAATTTAGTCTTTAAACGTATTAAAATGCATCGATTATATTGTTCTGATGATAACATACAGAGGTGAATGACCGATTGCGAATGTAAACACGAGGTTCCTCGTGATAAGGATTGCGTCACTACGATGCTTCTTTTAAGAATCATCTGAGATACATGCACCGAATAAAAATGTACTGCCAATAGAGATTTGTTTGTAATGGATTTACAACGCGTTTCTAGGAACAAAATTGATTTGTAATGCCAGTGTAAGCCCATTATAACTTTCTATAAAGGGGCTAGTATTTTTCGTTCTATGTAATCAGTAATGTCGATGAGAGTATGATCTGCGCGTTTTGTACATTTGACATGTAACTCTACTGTCGTACCTATTTTATGGTTAAATCTAGTCTAAAAATCAGATTGTTTACAATTACAATAAACTTTACAAAGCATTTTTGAGAATGAGTGCTTTGGGGCGTCCATAAATTACGTGAGGTATTTACGGGAGAGGGCCAAATCTCATCAAATCTCATGTGGGGGAGAGGGGGGGCTCGGCAAATATCACGTAATTTTTTACCGCAAGAAACTGTAGAATTGCAAGAAAACTGGCCTAAATTAAGTAAAACATGTTTCTCCACTAGAATATGTCTTTTGAAAAATCTCACGTGAGATTAGAGGAGGGGGAGGGGGTCGAGCCAAATCTCTCGACATCTCACCAAGGTTTCGAAAAATCACCGAAATCACCTCACGTAATTTATGGACGACCCTTTGAAATGCCAGTATCAATAGATTATAACTCTTCATTTTTATCACAGATGCCGCCGTGTCTGAACCAACCCTAACTTAACTGTACTGCGCATGTGAACTAGGGCCCCTAAACCGGATTCTACGTACTATTTATATTCCATTTCTAAAACTCGTATGCTCACGCGCACGGCTACTATAAAACTGGCATTAACACAAAAATGCGGACGCTTCGTTAGTGGAATGTAGGGGTTATGACCTAACCCTGCCCTTGCCGGTCCAGCGGGACGGCGGCGCTGACCGGGTTACGGGGCGTGGGCGACCCCGCTCAGCGGTCATGGTGACAACTTTTTGAATATAATATCGCCAGACTTACACACCAACTGTATGGTCCCAAACTAAGCAACGCTTGTACTATGGCTACCATACAATGGACTTAGGGTGATCTCATTGACACCCAGACCGGGAGAAATTACAAAAAGGTCATATCCGAAATTTGCCTCCTGCAATGACTCGACGCGGTAAGCCGAGCGGTCTAGGTAGGTCCAAATAGGTATGATTAAAATATACAGGCTACGTAACCCCAAAAAATCATAGATCAGGTCATCATCTGACTTATTTTGCGTATTATCTGGGATCGGCGTAGTACCTATGTCTTTTCCCTCCATTCATCTCGCTTCCCTGTCATACTCACATCCACTTAAGTTATGGGTTCCTCCAAAAGCGGTGCCGTCATATAACGGCCACATTAGAACATTGGCTATGTAAACTACGGTGTCCAATACCGCTCTCTAGGAAACCGCGCCATTTTGTTTACATAGCCAACGTTCTAGTTACCACCGTTATATGACGGCGCCGCTATTGGAGGAACCCATAGCTTTATCTAATATATCCACATTCATAGTCATCGCTCGTTTGTCACGTGTCATCTCCTCTCATTACTGTTTCCTATGTCAAGTGTTGGAGTTTTTTAGACGATACTATGAATAATTCATCACGGCTGTTCCCCGGAGGCATATAGCTTGCATTGCAATGCATCCAATGCACGTGCCATGGTGTTTTTCGGTCCCAATGGCGAGTCTTTTACCGGGCACATTCCCCTCAATGGTTCCCTGCGGGCTGGCAAACTTCACATATCCATCGAAAGAAATGCTCCTCACGATGTTCATTCACCGTTCAGCAAGTGATACCAGATACCTATGGTACCCTCTAATATCGCCATCACAAACTTGTGCTCAGCGCACCACTACATGCAGCGAAATTCACACATCTGAGGGCCTACTCTTTTACAAACGAAAACGAAATTTCGGACGAAATTCGCGTATTTCCTACTACGTTTCTCATTGATTCCGACATTTCTTACGAACGACAATTGTATGACGTCTTCATCGTCGTCTAATCTAAACGTCAAACAATTTTCATTCGTAAGAAATGTCGAAATCAATGAGAAACGTAGTAGGAAATACGCTAATTTCGTCCGAAATTTCGTTTTCGTTTGTAAAAGATTAGGGCCTCAGTTATCGCACTCGCAATTCGACAGTTAACTTATTAAATACTTCAGAAGGCATTATGCACCAGAAGATGAGCCATATCCGTAATACCGACATGTTTTCAACATTATTTTCCGATTGCGACTGACGCGTACTGTGTCTATGGACTCCGTTTAGTAGAACAAACTATTTTAGACAGTTATTTTTTATTTGTTTGGAAATTAGATTCGATTCGACATGAAATCCGATAACCAGCGCAGCGTGCGATACGTTCATTGTCTTACCAATGATGTTAAAATAATAATAATAATTTAGCCCTTTTAACGTCCCACAGATGGGCACAGGCCTCCCCTCAATGCGAGGGGGATTTAGGCCATAATCCACCACGCTGGCCCAGTGCGGGTTGGTGGATTTCACATGTCTAAAGACATGCAGGTTTCCTCACGATGTTTTCCTTCACCGCAAGCAAGTGATAATCATATTAAAGTTATGATTCACACATAGATTTCGAAAAATCCAGAGGTGTGAGCTAAGGTTCGAACCCAAGACCTTAAGCTTAAGCCCGCAAGGCGCGTGCTTAACCAATCGGCTACCACTGCTAAAACACTGCTAATGATGTTAAAAAAAAAAAAAAAAACATCCCACATGTACCTACATATGTTTACTTCACATAAAGTGATATGATATCTAAGATTAATCATCATTTTATTTCTACACTAATCTGGAGAACACTTCCGCCGTTCTTAGAAAACTTTCTTACTATGAGTAAGATAATCTGACGCAACTGACACGCTCGCGAAATGTGAAAGCTCCGTGACACATTGCCATTAACTTGGACGATATCACAAAGGGTTAGAGTCGAGTATTGAGTGGCGTTAGCGGGAAACCTTATGGGAAACTCTCTGAAGTCATTGGGGTCATAGTTTTCCGGGTAGTGAAGATATCGTGTATATTACAGCTTAATATAAACTGTGCTAATTTACGGGCTATTAGCGTTGATAATCGGGAGCCGATTAGTTGTACAATTAGTCGAGCAACATATCGGATAATAAACACCCAATCATAGCAAGCTTAGCATCCATTATAAGGTCAAAGTCAGACCTAACCACCATCTTCACTCATGTCGAACACCAAAAAAATACATTCTCTTTTAAAATATTCAAGCAACAGTTCGAAAACATGCGTCCTATGTAAATTCCGAATTCCGTAATATGTTAGCCGTCGGGCCTGCCGGCTAGCGGGCGGTGCCGCATTCTTCGACCGTTACGGCGTCCAACGAGCAGTTAGATGGGCTTAATCAGGTCGATAGCGAGCGAGATCGGCGATGTAAATGTAGGCACGCGACAGATCCGTGTTATTGAGGAGGCGTACTATAACAGGTGGTTGGAGGTGTTATTGATCTGTCGGCCAGGTGTGTGGGTGGGCCAAACTGGCGAGAGCGAACAAGTAATTCGTTCATAGAGCGAACAGCTCGCTTGCGAAAGTTGCGCAATCTCCAAACTTATCTAACACTGGTTAAATCACTAACAATTGTAGAACTGTTAACGCTTCTAATTCACACCCGTAGGCGTTCTTTGTAATTCCGAAATCCGAATTAATCTTACAAAGAGAAGTTTCTCATGATGTCGCGTAGGTGGCGTCACTATCGCGGTTACAAAATAACGAATAATCAAGTCTAATTAACGCTACTTTCACTGAAGGCCGCGCACATATGGACAGCACTTTTACTGAAACACTAAGCAGTTAAGACAATAGTGTGAATCAATATGATTCAACAACGAATTAGGTAGAAAAATTGCGAACATTGCGATGAAATTGGATTTAAAGTTTGGTATGATGTCATGTCGTAACTTTTCCGTAACTTTCGATTAACGAATGAAATTACTGGTCTTACTTCTCTATTGGAATAGCACTCATCATAATATCGTTTTATGAAATTTTTGAGCGTCCAAAATAGTTTAATAATAATTAGCTCTTAATGTCCCACTCCTGTGCATGGGTCTCCCTGCAATGCGAGGATGCCCGCAAGACGTGTGCTTAACCATCGGCTAGCACTGCGTATTACAATAAGTATAGTACGTTTTTTTATACTTATCCTATTTGGTAAGCAAGATGGCGTCCAGCGGGGCGATTGCGTAACTTTTTGTCAATGTTTCAATTGGTTTCGTTCATCCTGTGTCAATTACATACGAAACCAATTGAAACATTGACAAAAAGTTACGCAATCGCCCCGCTGGACGCCATCTTTGCTTACCAAATAGGACAAGTATAAAAAAACGTACAATAGTTACATACACAATGGTTTTTGTGCAAAAAATATATACCAATTCCAATCAGACGGGCCGTTAGCGTGGTTGGTAAGATTCCGCCTATCACGCTGCAGGTCGTAGGTTCGATTCCTACCCGGGACATGCATTTGTGTGCGTGAACATGTCTGTATGTCCCGAGTCTGGGTGTATATGTATATTAAGTATATATTTACAAATAAAAAGTAGTATATGTAATATCAGTTTTCTGGTTTCCATAGTAGAAGCTCTGCTTAGTTTGGGATCAGGTAGCCGTGTGTAAAAAGAATGTCCCGGGATATTATAGCGAGGCAGGAATAGAATCTGCTGTTCTTGTCTTCAGCGCCCTAAGGCCCTTCATTGCCATTGAGCTGCTATAGTGATCGACCTTCTGATTGATCAGCCTAACGGCTGATTGGCCTGGTCGGTCGGTCAGGATCAACTGACCAATAAGTCACGCCAAAATGACTAAGCGACCTGAGTGCTCGACCGTCTTTGCCTGTGTTTATCGAGACTAACGTGGTGAAAAGGTGCAGCTAAGGTTCCGTTAGGTCAGGTTACCGTAACCCGCTACCAACCTTAGTGTGGCAACCGACCTTGGCAGAGTGTTTTCGATGCTATCGGCCGCTAATTACCTAGTAGTAGGGCTGCTACTTGTAATAATAAACCAGAGCTCCAATTCTGTATTGGTTTTTACCACTGGAAATGCACTGATCATTAAGGGCCTCCACAAACTAGCTACTTTTAGCATCGGCGACCGGCGATTTTGTGACGTATCGACGCTGCGTCGCGTTTCTTCGAGCGCGAACGAGCGAGACGCAGCATCAAAATCGCCGATCGCCGATGTTAAAAGTAGCTAGTCTGCGGAGGCCCTAAGGCTCGGCGCAAACAGGCCACCTAATACAGCCACCGGTGGCCACAAGCAGTTCACACGCTTTTTCTCGCCGGACACGTGTGGCCGGTGGCGGCCACTCGCTAAGCAGTCCGAGTCTGTGAACTGCTTATCGCTGGCCACCAATGGCTGTGGTCGGTGGTACGTTTGCGCCGAGCCTAATTCTTCATCGTAAATTCTTAGCGTTCGAAAGTCGGATCGTTGTCGGTCAGAGAACTGTTAACAGATGGCCGACAACATGTCGACCGCCAAGAAATGTGTAACGTCACGACTTTTATCCCCATTCGGTGGTAGTCAGAGGCTTGAGTGGCCATGCACCACCACATTGTGGAGGTATTAACCCACTCAAAGCCCACGTTTCACCAGATAGTCAGAACCCAACGTGACAGGTGGTGAACCTTGTCGCCGTGTATACAGGAACTGACTATTACCTAATCCCGAGGGATAGGTAGGTTTCCTCACTATGTTTTCCCTCACCGTCAGCGAACTGTAAATTATGCATATAGATGAAAATTCATCCATTGGTGCATGCCCCACCGGGGATCGAACCTGGGACATTCTGATTGCTAGCCCAACCTGTTCACCCCTAGGCTACAGTCGCTTCTTCAGTACGTAGGCTGGTCGCAGACCGCCAACAATTTACGATTAATGAAGAAATAACGAACACAATATTAGAGACCAGTGGTTTCGCAATGGTTAATTCTTAAGAGACTCGACGCCTAAATCTAATCGTGCGAGCGATGCCTTTGGCATTGCAAGTATCTATAGGACTTTAGGACCACCTTAGGACCTTAAACCTCCACCTTAGGACAGAACTGCAACCCTATATCGGGTCGGTGTGGTGTTTCGTCACCAGCGCCGTTTTCCAAGGGAAGTTGCTTCACGCCGTCACGGGCACTGCTCGCCTGACATTCGCCGATCCGTTAACTTGGATCCCTATCTACGCTAACTTGTGGTTTGTTAACTCGCCTACTATTGCAGCTGGTAAGGGTTCATTAAATATATTTTACTAGACAAAATACTTGCATATTAATTTTAAAACCATTTTTATGTCATAAAATGTGTGAGTATCTGCGTAGCAATGGACTAAATACGAAAAATTATGGCTGTAAATAAGTACCTAAATCATTTAAAAAAAAAAAAACTATAATGTATCATCATCATAATGTATCATGCTCATTCTCAGCTGACCATTTTAAGTGGACCTTCGGTGTCAAACTTTTTTTATTGACACCGAAGGTCAGCATAAAACGGTCGGTCTGAGAATGAGCCATCATCATATAAGTATCCTTGCTCTTGCGTGTTTTGTAAAAAACATTTCTAACAATAATATGATGAACCCTGCCACTTCTCGAGATTTTTTTACGATTTACAACAATGTGTTGAGTTATTTTTGTTTACTAGATACCGTTGTATATACCGTAGGTATCATTTAGTCGGAAATTATGGTTTCGCTCAAATTGCTACTAAGAAATTAATATGATATACCTATTAGTGGATAATACCTACTAATTATGGTTTTGCTCATGTTGCTACTAGGACATTAATATGATATACCTATTAGTGGATAATACTTTGTTCTGCCAACTGCACTGCGCCAGCATATATACTTAGTAGACTGGCTGAGTACATTCTCCTTACATTCGTTGGTGATAAGGTGATTTGAATATACATACTTAATCCGAATTAGATAATGGTGCCTACATCTAGCTAAAGAATCATGAACGTCAATCTTACCCCCAAATTTATAGAAAGTTATTACGATGTATTTACACTGGCATTACAAATACTTTTGTTCCTAATGCTTTGTGAACTGGCTAAAACCTCTATAAATTTGGCGGTTAAAGTGCAAATTCCCACAAATGTTAAGGATAGCTTTTCGTCCATAAGTTGAAGAAGGCGACTGGGGGTGGGTAGGGAACATAAAAAACACATTCCTGGACATACCCATCCGATATTATTACCATCGGCCTTTGATCATGGCGGTGTTTTTATAAACGTCACCCCAGCACTTTTTTATAGCGTTATGTTACGTTAACGTAAGAGTGTTTAGTTCCCTAACAGGAAGACTAGCCAAGTGGCATGAACGCTAATCGAATAGAATAGAATAAACTTCACAATGTATGGAAATGTCAAACGTCGCTATGTAAATCAACAACAAGTCGCTATGAAGATCACGCTTGAGATCACGTGACTTATGTCATTTCCATAGATGAAGCGTAGCGATTTGAATGAACGCTTGTAGACGTCAGCCACTTGTCTAGCCCTTCAGGATAGGTTTTATAAATAAGGTTGGTATTGATAGCACAAGTTTTCGAGCGATACGATTACGTTTGTAGTTCCTGATCTAGTCCAGTTTACGTTAGGATCCCAAGTGATATTTTGAACAGTTGTAGGTTTGATGCAAGTGTCTGAGCCGGAAGCGTGGGGAGCCGTGGGGATCCGGACTTCCGGTGCAACGGTCGTTGGGGGAAGTCATAAAAATTCGGGGTAGACAGCTGTGTCGGTACTATCGGATTTTTTCCAAGGCATTCGAAGTAACTCTGAATTTGAAATTGTAACACCCTATTACTTTAGCATTATTCTTTTATCTGTTGTTGTGTATTGAATCTTCGCGCAGTGTATCGATCGTTGGCCGTTCGGATCACTGCATCTGTTAGTTACGGGTTCGTTTCCCGCCAGCGGCTAGTTTCGGAAACGGCCTTTTACATTTCAGCTAAATATATTATGTAGTTTGATTATTATTTCATACTTCTGAAAGCCTATAGTTTAATTGTTATATACTTAATTAGTTTGTGCATAATATTGTTTTAAGAACCATATGTACGGCTCGCCGGCAAACAGATAAATCCTGAGAGGTTTTCGTGTACGGCAAAAACAATGTAATATTAGGAATGAAAAAAATAAAACATTCTGATATTTTATATAAGTAGACGCGACAAGAACATATAAACCTATGGATGTAATACATTCATAACTATATGTGTGGCTATGTCCATATCTCTGGTTACCGCGTCGAATACAAGCGGCGCGGTGGTACATCTCCACATAACACTACGGTGTCTCCAATTACATTGGTCACACGAGAGGTGCTAATAAAAACTACCGTAGTATACGTGACGTGCGGTGCGTGTCCGTCCGTCAGTGCATTACTCCTTACTGCGGATTGATGTATCGATAATGATAATACATAAGAAGCTGCGTACCGGAACAAAACTGCTGATAAACTGATTACAATATCTAATGTATTGACGATGTAAGTAAATGAAGCTTCGATGTGCTTAAAAATATCGCCAGACAAACACCACCAACTGTATGGTCCCAAACTAAGCAAAGCGTGTCCTATGGGTATTGTATAGCGGACTGGGAGCGATCGCAGTGACACCCAGAATTGAGAAAATTACGATAAGGCCGTTTTCGAAAGTTGCCGGGAATCGATGATAATTTTGTCATGATGATATCTTTCTAGTTACAATTATCCAAATATTTCTGCCCACTTCTGGACGTAGACTAATATTGAGCTTGGTTTTCAGCCGCCATGCGCAGGTCGTCACTCCTTCCCAGATATAAGTAATTACCATGAATTTAATGTTGATTTATCCTCCATTTATGTTAAGAATTTTTTGGTGTTTGTCACTGAACTATTAATTTAGCAAATAGGCTCTCATGCTTAAACTTTCACGTAAACAAATTCATGGATAAAATCTAGTTTACCAATGTCAATTACATACTTGCCCGCGTGACAGACAACTCTCGCTCATTCTTTACACCGCCATTAACAATAACGAGGTTCTCATTACCAAACTATCGCTGTGTAAGTAAATATAAGATGAAAATTGAGCCCCAAGAACTGCAATCTCCGTGCGCACGCGCCGTGACGTTTGGAACACAAATGACAACGTGACAGTCACCCATGACAGTGCCGATGTCGGCTGCGCGGGCGCGTCGCGGCCTACATACACGTTCTCATAGGAAATTAGCCTACATACTCTACCGCTGGTGCGGGAAAACGATGGAAATTGTCTTGTTATTGTTTTACAAATGTTATATGAACCAGCTTTTAATGGTCCATTATATTGCATAGATCTTCTATCAATATGAAGAGGAAAGGCTTCTTCCATGGAGTGCCTCAAAGATGTATGAACACTTTGCTGTCTTTATTCTTATTAGATGCGCCTTTTTTCGCTGTGGTAGACTTTACAGACTCGAGCAACGCCATCACGCAACCACGCTCATTTTTAAAAGTTCCGAAACGTGAAAATAAATGTTACCTATTTATTATTTATTTGGACGGTAGAAGATGGAAGTAGTTCAAAAGTCTGCTTTTAGAAAAAAGCATCCATTGAGCTTTCCTTCATAAAACCAATCTCCTCTGGATACCAGGACTCGGAATCGTAGGATTAATGTCGCAGGATTCATTTATTTTTGAGAAATGCTAGCCCCTGATTGCTACTTATATTTTTTATGACAGAGTTAGACCCTCTGCGATGTAGCCTTCTGAATTTATCCACCCGTCTTGATCCAGAACAGCCTCTTTCACCTCCACGTTACTCCAAACTTCTTTCTTTGCAGCTCTCATCAATAAATCATCTCTTACGGATATTCACACACCATGGTTCATCTCCATTGACCTTAGTTTTGCAGCTTCTTCCTTGTCGTATCATCATGGCTGAGGGATTTTGGTGTGTAGCCTGGGCCACCACTCCTCTCCAGATTTCTCTATGTTGCGCGATTTTATGGGTTTTTGAGATGTCCCTGTCGTCTCTTGGGTGGTAGCCATCACGTCTCTGCCTCTCTTTCCTTCGAAGTTTGCGGCTTAGTGGGTTAAAATTAAGGCATAACTAACTGCATATAAGGCATTAAATGTTACTACCTTAATTTTGAAACTTGCCTCAGGTCAATATCAAGTAAGGTTACGTAAAATATCCCGTGTACATACTGAAAATCGTTCTAAGAATTGAGATCAATTCGGCAATTTATTAATACTAGCCCACTTAGATAGTCACAGAAGGATATTGGAAGAATGCATAGAATTTTCTATGGAAAGATGCAAGAACATCGGCCCTTCGATGTAGAATCAGTTCAGTATCTCCAAAAGCAGAAGATACAAAAAGAAAATAATCCAGTGTAACGGAATTACAACTTGTTCTATCTAAATATTTAAATATATACGAGAACAACTATCAATGGTATTGTACTAGTCTAGATAGAGATGAATACTGAATGATGCCTTATTATAAGATGTTTCCTTGTTTTCACCGATTCATCAAAAATTTCGGAGACCTCAACAAACAATAACAACAGCAGCAAAAAGTATTAAATATAAAAATTAGAAATCTCACACCGTCGATCTGAAAGTGTTACAGTTTCCTCTACTCTCTCTCTCATTGAAGAGAAATAATAAAAATAAAAATTATTTAAAAACCAACCTTGTAGGATCGTGATGAGGGCACAAATGTAAATAACATCCATTATTTTATGTAATATTTCACACAGTATATATCGTTAGTTCACTCGCGGCGGTTGGATTGCGCGGGGGGCGCGGTATCATGGCGTGCGGCGCGCTCCGCGGTCGGCGTTCGACTGAACAGTTTACCGCGACAGGTGCGCGTGCGCTGCACAGGTACTTTCTCCCCCGGCTCCGCTCCCCGCGGTCCCTCTGCGAGCTTTCGCGCGCTGAATAACCAATATCTGGCGCTCCAGGGTATTCTGTACGTGGAATGTGTCAGATGGTACGTGTTGCCAATATCTGTGGTGTCGCTATTGGGTCAGTAGGTCGTACTTGCGTTAATTATAATTTGATTGATGGATTCATGAGGCTGATTGGTGTTGTTTGGTTATCCTTCATTTTGTTTCTGTATAGCCCTTCCTAATCTCTCTATATCAGAAATTAATTGGCTTAATTTTATGACTGGCGCTGACCTAGAACTAGTTTAGTGTGTAGTTTAGTATGCTGAGCTTAATATGTTTTACTGTTAATTCTAATTGATAATAAGTACCTATACCTCACAATTAATATGAAATATTACAGTTCCTGCATACGGTTTTTAAGCAGAATAGGTACTTATTAGAATAAGTAGGGTGCAATTTCACTATAAGTGCTATCGGTCTATCGTAAAGCGTACGCGTTGAAGTCTTTTACACTAATACAGAAATAGATAGCTCTCGCGCCTACTTTTGACTCTACCAGTCATTGCGGATAGTTTATCCACCAACACATTAGTCGTGTGACTAGTATGGCTCACTGGACGGGTACCCGTGCCAATTCAGGAATAGTAGAGACGTAGAGACCCATTGTATTATAATACCTACCTACCCATAATAGAAGGCTTGCTTAGTTTAGAACAATAGTTTTAGTGGCGATGACATGAATAATTCAGCTATTTTCATAGCGTATTGACTTGACCGCTGACCGAATGAAAGAAACAACCCAATTATCTAATTAACCCAAAAACTGAAGCGTAGAAATTTCTTTACAATACAAAAACCAATTTCGTAGAGAGAATCGATATTTCACTTTCTCGTTACAATCGATTCGACTCGATTCGGATTACGCAAGATGAGTTGGGAAATGGTGAGTGGTAAACATTTTATGGTCGCATCACTTTTCTAATTTTATTTATTTCTATGAACGACAAATAAAATATTATTAGGTACACCTATTACTTAAATCCACCAGCTGAATCCCCGACGGAACCCTATATCACTACTGTCAAAGTACTCTGTTTTTAATACAAAAGCGGCAAGGCATACTTACTAAATTTAGTACCTACTTATTTATTATTTTTTCTATTCTTTTAACTTTGTAGGTAAGTTTATTTTTATGGAGTGGAAGCTGGCCTAGATATATTGGGGTGACTTGGCCTACTTCGCTTATTTACTATGGGACCATCAGACAGCTCCATTGATAGTACACATTACGGCATTTTTTCCATGGTACTTACCTACCTGGCACCTTTGTTACACCATGTTCAATCTGCTTCTTCCTAGCCTTATCCCATTATGAGGGGTTGGCTTTCAGTCTACCCTGATTTGGCTGCCCTCCGAGACCCAACTAGTAGGACTATCGGCAATCTAAGGGTAAGACCATTTTTGTCAGATTTTTCAGGCTTCCGACTGCCTGTAACGACTGTCAAAGATCTTCAAATGACACCATGTTCATTACGCCATGATTTTATGGGAGAATATAACCTATCTTCAGACACGACACCTTATAATAGATAAAGTAGGTACTTGAATTAGACTATGCATATATGTATTATTTTAGCAGATATGTTAACTCCTAACATTGCAATGCATTGCAATCACTAGACTTGTGCTCAGCGCATCACTACATGCAGCGAAATTCACACATCTGCTATCGCTCTCGCAATTTGAGGCATTTTGATGCGTATTATTCACTAGGTGGTGAACCGTATTAGCAATACCGATATGCTTTCAACATTATTTTCCGCGAACGACCGAGTCATACTGTGTCCATAGACTTTGATTAGTAGGACATACTATTTGGGACAGTCCCTCTTTCTTGGCAACGTCTTTGCATCTATGTGAAAATATTGTTTGTTCGAGGGACACAAAATAAAACATTCCTCCAAGCTCCGCGTCCGAACTGGCCACTCCATCTGCAGATAAGCCAAAACAAACCATTGGCCCCAATACCAGGATAATGGAAAGTGTCGCATTCCGATGCACCATGGCCACCATCACCAACCACCACACCACCTTGCCACCCAGCTCATGGGATATAAACTCTATTGTCTCAGTTTTAAGGTCGTTGAGGACGCAATAGAAATGGTTTCGCCATAAGAGGATGGGTTTGGTCCCTAATGGTGTGATAGGCCTTTAACGAACTTTTATGTTTGACTATGTTAATGCTATGGCATTGTCTGTATTTATTGTTATTGTGTATCGGTGTTTGTAGGAGGATAGAGATTCCTATATTTTTTAAATTATAAATAAATTATAACGTCACCACTTTTATCCCCATTCGGGGGTAGTCAGTGGCTTGAGTGGCCATATACCACATTGTGGAGGTATTAACCAACTCAAAGCCCACGTTTCACCAGATAGTCAGAACCCAACGTGACAGGTGGTGAACCTTGTCGCCGTGTATACAGGAACTGACCCGACTCCATTGTTTTCTGGAATAATATTAGTCTTCTGGTGCTCGGCAAGGAATTCTAGCCAAGAACAAAGATGGCTTGAGTCGAGAAATCAATTTTAGACTGGCTCCATCAGAAGTGACCCACATTTTTTCTTGCCTGAATTTTTCTCAATTTTTTTTTTTTTTTTTTGAAGACTGGATAAATAGCCTACCTAGACTTTTCTTTTTACTATTTATCACACTTTTAGACTTTGGGCCTCACATGATGCGGGAATCGAACCTAGGACCTTATGATTAGCAAGCCACGCCTGCAACCAATAGACCAATGAGGCTCGCTATAAACCATCAAAGCTCAGACTCCGGTGGTCGTTTTAAAATCACTGAACAAACAAACAAAGTTATTATGAGTTACATTAGGAGTCCATTTAAAAGTAGGCGATGTTTGACATTTTCTAAATCCATTTTGTACCGGATATCGATCACTTTTACTGCCTACCGTTTAGGCGACACCTATCAGCCGAGTCGTAATGATGTTCCGAAATGGACGGTGGGTTAACATTCCGGTCACATGTTTAATTTCTCCCTATTACACCGAATAAGGGATTGGTGACACCCTTCAGACGACAATACTCCTTATGTATCTAGGAGGAATACGAACCTTACAATAAATAATGTTGGGAAAGCTAAAAGCTTGCGGTGTACTGCCGTGCAAATAGCTGCTGCACGTACCTATCTACCGCCAAATTTTTTACCAGTTTACAATAGGTTTACAAAGCATTTCAATGAACAAAGTGATCTGTAATCGCAGTGCAAGTCTATAATTACTTTCTGTTTTGGGGACTACATAGGCTTTATAATATTAGGTAGGTACCTATGTACCAACCATAACAAAGAAATTGCAACTTTTCGAGAACATTTTCTCAAAGACTTTAAGTACGGATATGGAGGATCTCAGACTGGAAGCTAAATATGGTATCTAAATATCTACGCTATGCGGATAACTCATTGTTCATCACTTATCTACTTCCAATGATCCCGCCAGAGGCAAATTCCGGAAACGGGGTTTTCGTGATATGCCCTGGTGTCACTGGGATCGCCCCAGTTCATTGTATGGTACCTACGTACCTACTCATCTATAGTACAAGCGTTGCTTAGTCTGGGACCTTACAGTTGGTGTGTAAGTCTGGGGATAATTTATATTAAATTTTATTTTATATTCGACGATCTATGATGCTAAATTTCTTAGTTTTTGTTTTTTTCCTTCTCCTCTATGGCATCACACGATGTGTATATTAAATTTCTGAGTAGATTTTTTTGTATTTCACATAAAGAAAGACTGGAAGTGGTGTAGGTGTAGCTTATTCTCTTAAATTACAAAAAGCCAGAATGTCCATGTAACTATGCATTCAATGCGTAAAACGAAACGTTTTCATTAAAACGTCAATGTCAAAACAAATCAATATTATGCTACAAAATTCACGAACCGAATTTAACTTCCATCTTTATTAAATTTGTAGGAATTTCATTTAGTCAGTTAGCATCAAAGTACTTTGGGTTGTCGTGATTCAAATTATTGAGTTTTTCTTCGTTTTTATATTAAACTAACCTATTAGAAGTCATTTATATTCAATTCGTAAATTTTTATACAATTCTCTGGCGCGCAGTGTGTCTAAGTTGTGATTTATTCGATTATAATTTTAAAATGGATAGTGCAAGTTTGCCTGAGGACTGCAGTAAACAATGGGAGATATTACTGTTGTTGATATCATCTGAAGAAAAGAAAATAGACAGAACGAACGACGGAGAAGTAGACACCATGGATTATTATTTAAATAACGAAGGTGTCAGGTGAGTCTATACATATCCAAATAAATTATATTTCTACTACACTGGTGCTAATTCTGTGCTCTTAGTTCACGAACTAAACTTAACCAACCTAATTGTATTGCTATTCTCTATTTTTTTTTTACTAAGATGGCTACAAACGTACGGCCCGCCTGATGTTAAGCAGTTACCATAGCCCATATTTGCTTGCAATACTAAAAGCATCACTCGCACATTGCCAACCTGAAGGGGAGTGGGATCGTACGAAATGCAGCTATTATAGCTACTTTAGGCCGATCTTATGTGAGAGGGTGGTACTACCCCAGGCCGAACATGTCATGCCAGCCCAATGAGCTGTAGTCAATTGGGTGCAGCTTGGCTTTACCACCAATAAAACGTCATAATGTTAAAGAAGATGAAAATACTTTAAGATGTGTAACATTTAGTTCATCGGCATCACTGTCTAACTAATCCCCACTTCCTCAGGCGTATTTTACTCCAATGGCTCCATCAAATGCAGAAGTCCTACGCTAAGAAGACGAGCGAGTCCGACACGGCCCTCAAATGTGATGAAGTCTCGTTGCTCTGGCGGCAACGGGGCAACGAGAAGTTCCACGCGAATCTGTTTGAGGAGAGCTATAAATGTTACTGCAAGAGTGTGGTGTATGCTGCACAGAGCGGGCCCATGTACCCGCTGGCTTTGGCCAACAGGTCCGCTGCGTTACTGAAGCTTAAGCGGTTTGAGGTGAGTACCTATGCTTATGTACGGGCAGCTAAGAAGCTGTACATGCATATATTTCAGTATACAAAAAAATGATATGATACGTGATTTGTCGGGTGGCCATGCAAGCTTTTGATTTAAAAATAAAAAAAAAAAACCTTGTTTCCCTAAAAGTGTATAAATGTAATGTGTGTGTGTGTGTGTGTGTTCCCTGTAAGTGTTCATAAAAATATGTTAAAGGTTGAGTTAATTTATTTGTATGAGGTCATCCATTTCTGGATGTAGGCATCCTCCATCCCTTGCCACTTATCTCTATTGTGCCACTCGGGTCCAAGCTCTTCCTGCTACTTGTATAATATCATCCTTCCATCATGCTGATTTTGATTTATGTGGTAAAAATACACATTTTTGTAATTCTTAATACCTATCTCATATTTTTCTTTATAAAATATGAGAAATATTTGAAAAAAAATAAGAGAAACATTGTTCAAATAAAAAATAAAAAAACATTTCAATTGCTACATTACCTACAGACTGATAAGGGACCAAAATTCAATGTTTGGCAATAATGACAGATATTTCACATGCAATCAATGTAAAATTCCTGCTATATAACATGGCAGAATGGTATTTCAGACACTCCCCTCCTTGCCCCCCCACACCCCTCCTTGCCCCCCCACTCCCCCCACTCCCCTACTGCTTACAAATATCGAAAATTAAAAAATACATTTGTTTCGCAGGAATGTCTGTCAGACATCGCACAGGCGATCGTGAGCGGGTACCCGGCCGCGCAGCAGCACAAGCTACTGCTCCGCCGCGCCGACTGCTACATCGAGCTCGGCGCGCGCGGCGAGGCGAGGGCGGCGCTGCTCGCTGGCTCCTACCACACTGCCGCTCTCAACTTGTCTCCTGCACAGACTGGTAAGTATTATGTTTCTCATACGTCCCCTCTGGCTTAACCCGGACCTTTGGAAGACTTGCTTGGGCACATGGGTCCAAAATTATTATTTATTATTGTCAGGCAGGCAGTTGATTCAACTGATAGGGGCCTGTATCCTGTTGTTCTCTTCTAGTTTATCTCTTTCAGGTATTTATCGAGTCGGTTCTTAAACTGGTCCTCATTTGGGGCTGGCCTGGGCTATAATTTATATATTAATTACTCATGGAGGCGCTTCATACAAACCTTGGCCTGGGTCGGTTGGCTAGGTTTGTTTGGCAAATTTACGTGACTAAAAGTCATGTATTGTGAAAACATTTGTTTAAAGCTTTGTCTTTGCATATACAATATATTTACAAGCATTGGAGGTTTGTGGGGCATAGGGACGTAAGTTCAATTTTAGCTTAAATCACAGGAGAGAGTTCAAATCCCTATGTTCTATATACAATCACCATCTACCATTGATCTTACGACCCTTAGACTTTAAAATAATCATGTAATTTTCCCTGCTGGTCATAGCTGTCACCTCGTTGCAAATTGAACCTTATTGTAATCGACAGCGGAGTTCGAGAAGAACGTTAAACTATTGGAACAGAGGCTGGAGAATGTGAAACAAGTACAGAAGAATGTGGAGGACATTCTGCCCGAGTGTTACATGGGAGACAACGAGAATTTCGTTGCTGCCTCCAAAGCCCTCGAGTTGAGGTAACTTTAGCTTTCATTACAGACTTTTTATATGGTGCAGAAAACAGTGAAAATAAAAAATAGAGGTAGAACTAAGAGTGAAATAAAATAAAAGTTAAAATAAAAGCAAAGGACAATGGGTAATTTTGTATGAAACCCGTTCCCATCAAAAATAGTTTATTTGAGCACTAAGTGCAATAGATATTGTTGCGGATCTCGAATGTTTTAATTATACCTTAGCGGCTTGTATGATTTAAATTTGAGAAAAAAAAAGTTATTATGATAAATAAAAAATACATCAATAGTGTAGTTAGACGAACAAATGCAGTGCTTCGTACGTTGAGGAGGGTTTGGCTGAAAATCAGCGCTGGGGGGGTCTCGGTCCCCTCAAGCACATGCTGAGCCAGATTCCTTTTCGGCACAGTTCGCATTGACTTTTTTATATTTTTGTTTATGTTTTATTTGTTTATGTTCTATGTCTTGCGTGTTGTGTCGAATAAATGTTTTTTCTTTCTTTCTTTCTTTCTTTCAAATGATTGGATTTTGGCATACTATCTTAAAATAAATTCAAGTGCCAGATAACAATTACGAAATCTGTCTTTATTCATAATACTACAACCTACTTTGAATCCGGGGACAGTATTGCCCATTGTCCTTTCTTGACACTTGTCGTTGAACTGGTCGCTGGTTGCAGACGCACCGACTCTGCGGGGCGGTTCGTGGTGACGTCAGAGGCGACGCGCCGCGGTGACGTCATGTTTTCAGAGGAGCCGTACGCGTGGGTGACGCTGCCGTCGGACGACGCGGTATGCGACGCCTGCTGCCGCGGCGGCGTCAACCCTGTGCCGTGAGTAGTTAGATCGATTAAAATAAGAATATCACCGAAAAGCGACTGTAGCCTAGGGGTGAACAGGTTGGGCTAGCAATCAGAAGGTCCCAGGTTCGATCCCCGGTGGGGCATGCACCAATGGATGAATTTTCATCTATGTGCATAATTTACAGTTCGCTGACGGTGAGGGAAAACATCGTGAGGAAACCTACTTATCCCTCGGGATTAGGTAATGGTCAGTTCCTGTATACACGGCGACAAGGTTCACCACCTGTCACGTTGGGTTCTGACTATCTGGTGAAACGTGGGCTTTGAGTTGGTTAATACCTCCACAATGTGGTGGTGTATGGCCACTCAAGTCTCTGACTACCCCCGAATGGGGATAAAAAAGTCATGACGTTATATATTTTTTTATTTTTTTTATTTAAGAATGGGACCGGCCTAGCGCCATGTTGTGACGTCACAACTGGAAATATTACGTCTCTCGGCTAACTTCACTCAGAAGTACAGTACTTTATATGAGTGAAGTTAGCCGAAAGCCCGTCCTATTCTTATTTTAATAGCATTGTACTTTGAAACAATCTGACAAAGGGCAACTTAGCTGGTCCCCGGGACTCGTCGAGGGTCAAATCTTGGCGTCATCGTTGGACACCATTGTCGATCATGGCTTACAGGTACAATGGTGGGAGTGTGTGGCGGGCTTAGTTAATTTTTTTTTTAATCTGACATATGAATGTTCATTTTAAAACAATTAACTGTAGGTACATACTCAAGCTTTACTGAAATATAGTATATTCTGTCGTGGCGTGTATTAGGTTAGACGAGAAACGTATTCAAGCCCATGATAATTCATGCTTATAGGTAACTTTAAACAAAGTATTAAAAAGAACTAACAAATAACAGAGAAAACATAACAACACTACTGTAAAAAGTGATGATGTATGATATTCGGCCGAATACTCGTATGCAATTTAAATTTAAGACGCTTAACATTGCGCCATACAAAAAGTTACAGATAACGTCTCAAACTGGAAACAGGACTTAAATATTTAAGTATCCTTTGAGTATTAGGCCGTAAAACATTTGAGTAGCGTTTGAGTATTCGATTGTGTGGTCAGTTGCAGCGAGTGTTCGCGCAGCGTGTACTGCAGCGGGCGATGCCGCGCGCGCGGCGTCGCGGCTTTCCACCGCTGGGAGTGCGACGGCGCGCGCGCACACCTCTTCCCCACCATCGGCATCGCGCATTTAGCGTTAAGGTAACCAACGACTACTACCACCTCATTTACCCATTTTATGATGTTCTAAATACATATCATTACACTGTACTATCCCACCAAGCCATCTAGGTGCTCGGGTGGGATGCGGCTCCCCGCCCGCCACATCCCCCGTACACCCGCCACCATAGAGAATATAGATAGAAGAGATGTTCTTATTAGATTTCCCTATGAAACAACCCTTGACAATTAGCGGGTGAAGGGGTGTTAGATAACGCCTACGTTTCTATATTCTATCTACCGGTCAATAGCAACTTTTTCACACTAGTTGTCACTAAATGTAGGATGGTAAACAGACGTACAAAGTTGCGCCATCTAGTGTCGAGTAGAATTATATTTGGGATGCGAACGTTGGCAAGACGTCTGCACAGGACGAACGCCAACAGCACACTGACTTAAGCCACGCCTACTGTGATGACGTCAGGGGCCTACTGGAGTCATAGGGCCCGGGTGCTTAGACCGTCTCCTTTCCATATATCCTCCATGCCCGCCACAGTCTTTTTGTGCAGGTGACGTCACATTTGATGGGCGCCTAGTTGGCTTGGCGGAGTAGTATCTGTATTTTTTTTATGTTACTAACGTGGCCAACAAGCGTATGACCCGCCTGATGTTTAGCAGCAACCCTAGCCTAAAGATGCTTGCAATACCAAAGGTATCGCTCGCACTTTGCCGACCTTAACAGGAGTGGTACAGAGGGAGGGCAAGGGGGGGTCTTGGTCACGGGGGCAGCCAGTGCAGGCAGCACTGATTGCTGCGGTACGCTTCCATTCTGACACCTCTTGCTTCATATATTATTATCATCATATTCGTCTACTTTCTTTGTATAGGTAATAGAGCCATCTGCCATGAGCTATCTGGTGAAACGTGGGCTTTGAGTTGGTTAATACCTCCACAATGTGGTGGTGTATGGCCACTCAAGCTTCTGACTACCCCCCATTGGGGATAAAAGTCGTGACGTCTATGTTATGTTATGCGGTAGAGCCAAGCTATAGCCAATTGACTGCAGCTCATATACGGGCTCGACCAGGGTAGTGTCACCATCTCACAGAAGATCGGCGTAAAGTAGCAATTATGCCTCTAGGGAAAACGTACTAAGTTTTCCACTGGGAGATATACTATAACAATACATATAATGTTTTCCAGGGTTTTACTACTAAGTGCCTACCAAGGGTTCCCGAGGGTTCCGCCGTCGGAGCCCGACCCCGGCTCGGCGGCCGCGCTGTTCCAGAGCTACGCGCGAGTAGACAACATACACATATACAAGCGGGACACTCCGCCCTTCTACAGGATGTTCAACTTGGTCACTAACTTCGATAAGATGAACAACATGGACTATACACAGTATGCGTTGGTGAGTTTATAAAGAATCCCGATATTCATCCAAACCTCCAAGTATTATTTCGCATTTTTGAAGCATCCTATGTATAGGCTGACTGGTTGAACACTTTACATATTGATATAGAGTGCTCAGTACTCGATTCTCGTTCTAATTATGTAAAAAAATTGGTGCCTAATAATTGCCTAATTTATCTTTAATTATCCACTCAAAACAATAAGGGTGGTCACGATCGTACCTCCTTGATTTGACGTATCTATCAAGTGTCATTAGTGTCATTAGCACTAACGTTCAACGCGAGGCACGGCGGTGTCCACAATTTCCGAGTTTTAGCACATTAATTTAATGAAGGTTTCTCTGTAGTTCATTGGTATTTTCTTAATTTTATATTTTTTTAACGTTTCATGTTACCATAAATTATCATGTCCTTCAATATGTACTAGTCAGCCTGTATATTTTCTTATTTATTTTATCTGCACTAATAAATAAAATTGAAATGTCTTTTTGTAATGTAAAAATAACAGTTTTTTACTACATGTATGTATATTAAAGTATAAACGGTACCTACTTATAACAGATAAGCTATTTTTATTTTTTTTGTCTGTCTCTGGATGTTTGTTCCGGGTAATCTCCGAGACGGCTGGACCGATTTTGACGGATTTTGACGGGACTTTCACTGGCAGATAGCTGATGTTATAAGGAGTAACATAGGCTACTGTTATTTTAGGAAAATAATTAGGGTTCCGCGTAAAAAAAATTAAACCCATTCAATTCCATTCAATTCCGTACACCACGTAGTGGAAGCTACTGCCACAGGAGTGCCCAGGCATTGGCCCAGGCTCACTACGTGGTGGAAGGCCCGCGGAATCATTGACTTATTATCATTTGATATTTATACCTGAGTGTCTAGTTGGCTTGGTGGAGTAGAACGAATGTAATTCTTATCCCCGCAGACAGCGACAATGCTAACACTGTACCTGGAGAAGTTCACGTCGTTCTTCGAGCACCTGCCGACTAGGGTGCCGTACACACTGTCCGGGCCGCAGCTGCGGCTGTTCGCGGCCGCGGTAGTGCTGCGCAGTCTCGGCCAGCTCGTGTGCAATGGCCACGCGGCGCTCAGCCTCGCCACCGTCGACGATGACGACGGAAATGGTCAGTGGATAATCACATTAAAAACAATATACAAGGTGAATTTTTCAAGTGTACGTGGATGGCCAAATCCGAAACTATGAGGAATAGCGAAAAGCACTCAAAGGAGTCTCGGGGCCGTTTTTGATGAAAACTAAAATTGCATCATTGGATATTGGAAAAAAGATGATTCGTAGCCAGGAATCGAACTATTTGATTTTGAAAAAAAAAAAACACACACGCACACACACTGTATTATTACACCATTCGATAGTGTCGCTGATAAGGAACGAATTCTGGGAAGTAATGACATACGGACGTAATGGGTTTCCCCAATGGTTACGATTTATTAGAAAACAAAATTCAGCACCATTGTCACTTGAAAATACAAGAAACCATAATATTTAAGATGCTATAACTTTGCTACGATACTTTGCTTTGTTACGATGCTATAACATCGTGAGTAAACCTACCTATCCCTCGGGATTAGGTAATAGTCAGTTCCTGTATACACGGCGACAAGGTTCACCACCTGTCACGTTGGGTTCTGACTATCTGGTGAAACGTGGGCTTTGAGTTGGTTAATACCTCCACAATGTGGTGGTGTATGGCCACTCAAGCCTCTGACTACCCCCGAATGGGGATAATAGTCGTGACGTATGTGTGTGTGTGTGTATAACTTTGTGAAATTGCCGCTTTGCAAATGAGTATTTGCCACTAGAGAAAATCTGCCGAAAGTGTACCATTTTTTTTAGTGATTTGAAGCGAAATCTAATCCTTTGCGATTTTGTAATTTGTGCGCTTTTGTCCATTAGCGAAAAATTATTAACGTATGTTTTATTGCGAATTTTTTTTAACGTTTGCGATTACAACATCTTTTGCGAAAATGCACTAACATGTTATTTTGCGTTTCTGACATTTTGCGAAGTAAATGATATATCTAAAAACGTTTATATTAAAACACGAATAATGTCAATAAATGCTGACACTAATGTGTATGATTAACTACGATTTTTAGGGTTCCGTACCTCAAAGGAAAACCGGAACCCTTATAGGATCACTTTGTTGTCCGTCTGTCTGTCTATCTGACAATTGATAAGAGACGAGGCCCTGTGTTATAGTGGTATAGTGCTACCACTCCACCAAGCCAACTAGAGACCTGTCCAATGTGACGTCACCCGCACAACAAGGCGATGGTGTGCGGGAGGTGTGGCAGGCGGGGAAGCCGCATTCCATCCGAGTGTCTAGTTGGCTTGGCAAAGTAGTACAGTGGTGATTGACAGTTGTTTGGCAGTTGAGGTAGGTTCGATTCCTACCCGGGACATGCATTTGTGTGTATGAAAATTATTATTATTATTATTATTATTATTTATTATCAGGCAGGCAGTTGATTCAACTGATAGGTGCCTGTATCCTGTTGTTCTCTTCTAGCTTTTCTCTTTCAGGTGTTTATCGAGTCGGTTCTTAAACTGGTTCACATTTTGAGCTGATACAACGTCTACTGGGAGCTTATTCCACGCTCTAACCACTCTGTTGCTCAGGAAGTGCTTGTGGGGATTGTTGTTTGAGAAGCTGGTACTCAATTTTAAGTGTCAATTTTAATTTTAAGTGAAAATGTCTGTATGTCCCGAGTCTGGGTGTATATGTGTATGTACTTATTTACAAATAAAATAGTAGTATATGTAGTAATATCAGTTATCTGGTTTCCATAGTACAAGGTCTGCTTAGTTTGGGATCAGGTAGCCGTGTGTAAAATAATCTCCCAGGATGTTATTATTATTATTATAATTATTTTGTTCTCAGGACGCACACTGACAGAGCGCGAGGTGCGGCGTGCTACCGCCATCTATCCGTCAGCAGCTATGATGAATCACTCCTGTGACCCTAACATTATCAACACGTGAGTTTGAGGGCAGCTCGCCAGATGGCGCTTGATTGGACTGGCCTTCTTATCGTATGGTCAGTGGCCAACTTGTGGTGTTAGCACACGCCAAGACAAGACTTTAGTCACGTATTATGTAACAGCGAGTCGCTCCCTCTCTTTCATAATGCATAGGAGAGAATGAGACAAGATTTATCTCGCGTTTTGTCTTGTCACGTTTGGCGGTGCTACTAGTGCTGTCCAGTTGTTCAAGCCGCCGGAAGGCCTCTGAGAAGGCTTAATGACTGATGATTACAACACCGGGACCGACTTTTTACGAGCCCTCCGAAGCACGGAGACGTTCAGTTCAAATGCTCCTAAATGGTCACCCAGCTCGGGCTGACCTTGCCAAGCGTTGCTTAACCTCCGATCGTTTACCGATTGCAGCGGGCTATGAGCGCCTCATGGACTGTGCTGACCTTAAATTAAGCAATTGGCGTACTAAAAAAATACAAGCCCGCTTTGTTTAATCCGGCTGTAGAATCAAAGAAAAAATACAAAAGTGACAATTTGTAAGTGCTGCCGTAGGCCTGAACAAAATAAACAACTTTAAGAATTTGACTTGAACGGTCACACATAACAGTGGTGATAGGCCCAGCTATGCGGCGTCTACGGGTTATTGGTCTGTGATTCGGCAACTTAAGCTTGTGCATCGGAATGAGCAGTATCACTTCATATTCGGTCAGGTTCCACAACAGTCGTCTGATAGTCCGTTGTTCTCGCGAGCTGGCCGCCGGCGGCGAGGTGCTTAACTGCTACGGGCCGCATCGCGCGCGCGAGCCCACCGCGCACCGCCGCGCGCAGCTGCGCGCCCAGTACCTCTTCACGTGCGCCTGCGCCGCCTGCACCGGCGCCGAGAGGCGGGACTTTGTCGTGAGTCATCATCAATTCAATACATTTATTTGGGTAGAATTTAGAAGTATAGAAAAAAATGCCAATCAATACATAGGCTAGATCATCATTGGTTGTGGTAGGAACAAGCTGTAGCCAATTGACTGCAGCTAATATAAGATAATAAAATTTTTCAAAAGTGTAGGGGAAAAAATGTTCCCATTTCAATAAAAATTACAACATAACATAACTTAATTATAACATTTAATACTATTCTCGATATTCAACCAAAGCCCTAAGTATTATTTCGCACTTTGAAAACACCCTGTATAATTTAATTATGCTTTAAAAAGGATATTCAATATCCGAGTTAGCAGTGCTATTAAAATAAGCAAGTTAATAAAATAAGGATATTGTGTATTATATAAAGCAAGTGATGATTTAAAAAAGTAAAAATAAAAATCGAGTTTCCGAACTGGAGGTTGAATTTAAAAAAAAATACAATTTGTAAGTGTCCCGGTAGTCCTAACGCCCGCCACAAACATACAAAATTCCGTTTCGAAATATCGAATCGGGGTTTCCAAACGCAATACGTCCATACATTTGGATGGATTTACTGCGTTCGGAATTCCCGATTCGATATTTCGAGACGAGTTTCTGTAACGGAATTACGTATGTATGTGGCGGGCCTAATGAAATAAATTATTTGAATGTAGAATATTGTTGTGTTGTGTTGTCCAGTCGTTGTTCTCGGCGTACGCGTGCCAGTCGTGCAAGGGGCCGGTGGTGTGGGGCGGGCGGCGCGCGCTCTGCTCGCACTGCCAGGCCGAGTTCCAGCCCGAGCGCGCGCTCGCCGCACTCGACAAGGCCGACGAGCTGCTCGCGCAAGGTACGTCGTCATGTCATCACACATACTACACTGCCTTAAGAGCAAAATTATCAACAAAAAAAAACATACTCATTCAATTCGTTTTTTTTTTCTACGTTATGGCGTCGCTTTTCGCATAAATTCCATTGACCAATTACTAAGGGGGCTGGCCCTAAGTAACTCGGCCGAGTGGTCGGCCTAGTACTAACATCGACATAAAACGAAGCGAGTAGTTCAACTATTTACCGGTAGATAGAACAATGAAAATGAAAAAACAATGACCACGTTCTTATTCATACATATATCTAATATCTAATCCTCTTTCTTTAGTCTTTACTTTGTGATAAATTCGGTAAAGTAAAATATAAATACTTATTATTCCAATGTCAATAACACGAAAATGCTTACGAAAATTTGTTAGGTTTCGGTTTCATGCAGGTTTCCTCATGATGTTTTCCTTCATCATAAGCAAGTGATAACCATTTAACGATATGATTCGCACATTGATTTCGAAAAATCCAGAGGTGCGAGGTATGGTGAGATATGGACCATTCTGGCTAAGAATGTATAAATATGTCGGTATGTGTGTGTAGCGGAGCGTGCGAGCAGTGCGGAAGAGCGGTGCGAGCGCGTGCACGCGGCGCTGCGGCTGCGGCAGCAGGCCTGGTACCGGCACCACACCGCGCTGCGCACCACCGCCGACCGCCTCGCTAGACTCTACGCAGACGTAGGTGAGACACACACGCGCACACACACACACACACACACACACGCGCACGCGCACGCGCACGCGCACACACACACACACACACACACACACACACACACACACACCGCACCTATTTACAAATAAAAAAGTAGTATATGTAGTAATATCAGTTATCTGGTTTCCATAGTACAAGCTCTGCTTAGTTTGGGATCAGGTAGCCAAAAATGTCCCAGGATATTATTATTATTATTAATTGAAGACCATTACATTTTTGCGTCAATTATTTTTATGTGCCTTAGTGCCTTACGATTACTAACAATTATTAAAATAACTTTGATAAAATACATACTCACATATGACAAAAGTGGTTATTTTAGAAAAGCGAATACCTTTTTAATAACTTTCACAGTACGTCAAATAACAATTGGTTCTTATGAGTTAATACAAAATCCGTATTAAATTATAGCCCAGCAATTGATAGTAGTTTTTAATATAATGTATTTCCAAACTGCCGATGAGCGATTGCGCGACTGATTCGGTGACCATAAAGCAGTCTAAGTACCGTTGTATGCGCATGAGTCGCTCGCATCCGTATCGTATTCTTTGGTAATAATGTAACGTAACGTCACGACTTTTATCCCCATTCGGGGGTAGTCAGAGGCTTGAGTGGCCATACACCACCGCATTGTGTAGGTATTAACCAACTCAAAGCCCAAGTTTCACCAGATAGTCAGAATCCAACGTGACAGGATTCGTTGGTCGTGGTGCTTTTTTAAAGTTTGCATTCGTATTTCAGGCGATTTCAGTAAAAGCGTGGAGCTAATAAAGCAGAACATACAAAGCTTGGAGTATCAGTTCGGATCGTTCAGCGTTGAGGTGAGTGAACATTACTTGAGGAATAAAGTGCAACGTACTATAGTGGCGGCACGCTATGATGGCCGTTTTGACATGTGGGAGGGTGGAGAGGATGAACCTTATTATAACGGAATAAGATTCATTTTCGCATTTTTTGATATTCTTAAACTTCGAAACTTCTCCACCCTCCCACACGTCAAAACGGCCATCATAGCGTGCCACTACTATAATCTACAACAACCACATACTAGTCTTTTGAAGTTTCGAGTATCAAAAGCAGTTATGTTATTCCATACAACCATGCTAAGATGCATGTGATTGGCCAAGAGCGGAGTGGAGATTTCGAGCTCTGTGATTGGCCAATTCACGGTCCGCTCGGCGTGAGTGGAAACGCACCCTTAACCATGCTTCTGGACCAAATTTTATTTAAATTCGTTCAGCAATAGCGAATTTTTCAAAATCCTTCCTATGCTCTTCTACGCTATAAAAGGTACCTACTGTTATGCTATTTTTGACAGATGTTCCATACATTAAACGTCAAACTGCCTCTTAAGATCGATCTCAACTTTGAGATAGATTTATTAATACCTGTGTATGTCCTCCACAGGTGGCACATGAACTCAGAAAGCTATCAGATGTGATGCTGGAGAGGATCATCCACTGTCCACAGAGTCCAGATTACGGGTAATTGAGGTTCTTATTGCATACTTTTACTGCCAAGTTACAATGGCATTACAAACCGAATATGCTTTGTAAGTCCATTGTAAAATATGTATGTTACATGACTGCTAATAGATAGCCGACAAAATATCAATCACTGAGAATTTACGATGAAGAATGTAGAATTCTCTAAGATAATATTAGTGATCAATGGTTTGAAATTAGCAGCCGTGTAAAAACCCGTACAAGTGCGAATAGGCTTCGCCCCCTGAGGGTTCCGTACAAAATTAATAGGGGTTGAATTTTCAGAAACGCCGAAAATATATTTTTTATTTGTAAACAGTAACGTAAATACTAATTTTAAGTTCTGATGTCTCTAGCTTCACAAAAATTGGGACTCTCATACAAACTTTCACCCCTTATTTTAGTCCCTTAGGGGTGAAATTTTCCAAAATCTTTCCTATGCTTTTTAACTACACTATAAAAAGTACCTACTGTTAAAATTTCATGTTTCTAACACCAGCGGTTTGAGCTGTGCACGTCTTGACAGACAAACATATAGACAGACGGACAAAAGAGATCCTATACGGGTTCCGTTCTTTCCTTTTGAGGTTCAAAACCCTAAGGGTTATATCGCACGAGGACACCAGTGGTAGCGCAACCAGTCGCTCCACCAACAAATTGTATAGAGCTGTATGGAGGGTATCGCACCTGGTGTCCGCTTGGTAGCGCAACCAATTCGGTGTCGACTACCGAATCACCCGCTGATGGCGCAACCATCGTTGCCTCGTGCGATATCACATTAAAAGTGTGATTCTGACAGGGACTGGTGCCTAGAGAGCCACAAGATCATCAAGAAAGCGGTCCAGCTGATGGAGCTGAACTACGGCGGGTGGGAGCCGCTGGTGAAGCGGCTGCGAGGCCAGGAGGCCTTCCTGGCCTCGCTCGTGGCCCACTCCGCCGCGCCCGACTCCGTCGACTGGGTGCATCGGAACTTGCACTACAACCTCAAGATATGAACTAAGGCTTCCGATATCTAAGGCCGTGCTCACTTTGGGCACGAATTTTCATCGTACGTCGACGTATGATCGTCGTCGTACGAATTAAGTGCTCACATTGGATACGTTTTCTTCCGTCAAATAGGTTGCAGAACCGCGCGGTCTCAACCCGAGATGAGCGGTAACGCACGAACGCGTTTCAAATCCCAGCAGGTTCGGATTGATTTCGGACGTCGGAACTATACGTACGTACACGTACGACCAATTCGCACCCAGTGTGCGCACTCCCGTAGTACTCGGAAGGTTGGGATCATTCGTGCGTGTTCGCACGTGTATGCACGAGTTAAAATTCGGATGAAAACGCATCCAAAGTGAGCACGGCCTAAGTGTCTGTTCAGAAGAGCTTCCGGAAACAGTCGGCTGCGATAGACCGGCCTAATATAGAATTATATCGAGTTTGTTTTTTATATCTTCTTCCTCTTAGGGTGCGTTTCCACTGACGCGGAGCTGGGCGGAGTGGAGCGGAGAAGAGCGCTGTGATTGGCCAACTGTGATGGGCCAAGAATGGAGTGGAGATTTTGAGCACTGTGATTGGCCAATTCACGGTCCGCTCCGCTCCACTCCGCCCAGCTCCGCGTCAGTGGCAACGCACCTTTATTGTATGATTAGTGCCCAACGGGGCTACTGGTGTCAGAGTTGTTCAAGCCGCCCGTAGGCCTCCGACTGCCTAGATGACAAGAACCGGGACCGACCTTTTAAGCACGGAGACGCTCAGTTCAAAATGCCACTAAACGGTCACCCATCTCTGACTGACCTAACCAAGGGTTGCTTAACCTCCAATCGTTTACCTATCGGTGATTGCAGCTGGCTATGAGCGCCTCACTTTTACGCGCCGCCCAGATTAACCAGATGTGGTACCTTGTAAAGGATTACGTCCATATTAGGCGCGCCGAGTCGAGTCGAATCGAATCGAAGAAATTCGGCTCTTATATATTTAGTATGAAACTGCGTCCATTAGCGACGCGCCAAATCGAGTCGCACGCGCGCACAGGCGAATTTCTTCGCCGATGCGATTTGATTCGACTCGGCGCGGCCCAGTCCACGCGGTGAAGCGGACGCGCGTCGAAAACTATCTTCATCCGAGCTGTCCATTATGCAGAAACAACCTACTTCGTTGAAGATTTGCGATGAATGAACCATTCGATTCGATTCGATTCGGAGATGGACGTACAATAAAATACGACTCGACTCGATTCGATTCGACTCGTTTCTTCTGTAGTCGACGCCAGGCTTAACATCGCAATCACTAAACTCGTGCTCGGCGCACCACTAAATGCAGCGAAATACACAAATAATTTATTTGTTTCTTGAGTTAAAAAGAAACATCTTTAAATACATACATAAGAATCCAGTTTGTTGCAAGCAGATATTATTATAATATTGTAAGTAGATTTTTATTTTTGCCTAACATATACATACATAAGAATCCAGTTTGTTGCAAGCAGATATTATTATTAAAATATTGTAAGTAGATTTATATTTTTGTCTAAGGTTAGCACTTGCGTTTCTACTATGGTTAGCCACGTACTCGGTGTTACAACAATTCAAAACAAGTTTAACTTTTAATAACACCGTTAATTTTGTATCTTTTAAAGCGCTGGGTTCCTCCAGAACGGTGCCGTCATATAACGACCGCATTAGAACATTGGCTAAACTATGGCGCGGTTGCCTAGAGACCGGTTTGGACACCGTTTTTGACATAGCCAATGTTCTAGTGCGGCCGTTATATGATACCTAGGAACCCAGCGCTTAACAGTTATTACGACGCGACAATAAATAATTTCAGTTTTGTAAGATGCATTTGAGCATTTGTTTGCTATACTATCATGTCTGTATAAAAGCACCTGCACACGGCCCTAAGATCAGAGGCAATATCGGGAGCAAGGATGTTCTACAAAAAATTGTGCACTATGCAAAAAACGTGCAAACAAGGATTCCTAACCGGAGCATTGCATCTCTCTCTAAGTAGGGCGACCAAACCTTGGTATGTCTAGAGACTTAATAAATACGTTTATGCGTAGTACCTAGGCAGTGTTGGGCTAAATTAAATTATCTGAGCAATTAAAAATTAACAATTATTTAATTGTTAGTTGTGGAAGTTACAATTAATTGTGTTTTCCACAAAAAATTTTTTGCATAGTGCACAATCCTTTGTAGAACATCCTTGCTCCCGATATTGCCTCTGATTTAAGGGCCGTGTGCAGGCGCTCTTATGCTATATTTTAATAACATTTTTATGACGTTTTGTTATATTCACGCGAAATAGTATTACAGATTAAAATGTAACTATGTCTTGTTGCGTTTGTTTTGTTAGTTTTTTGCGTTGACGATGTTTTGAGTACTTTGCAACATGGCATCCATGAAAATCTGCAGAAAACTTTGAATATTCCTTGTTCTCTACGTGGTTCGGCTTTACCGTAAGCGGAACTATATCTCATGATACCAATATAAGCAATTTTATTGTGTATTCAACTATTTAAAATATTAGCGTTTACAATTATTATACTTAAGTATGTTGATAAGTACTGTTTGATAGTTCTAATTGAGGCACAAATAAAACATTTCATACAATTATTTGGCTCTTTTATTTTTAAAATATCATGCTACCGCACAGTCTTTGCTATCCCAAGATGCCTTTGTGACTTTAATGGGCATACTCCTTGCCCAAGGGTACAAAGGGCGACGAGAATATTTAACAAATCTGTGGCAAATGTAATGTCAAAAGTTTTTCTTTATCTGTGGTTAAATGCAAGGAACATAAAGCCTGAAACGCACTTACAAGACGCAAGAGAGGCGCGGCGCGACACTGCATGACAAAATATATTTTTTATTGGATTATAAGGCCTTACGGGTGAGGCCACGCAACGCAACGGACCGACGACGATGAACAACCGATAGTGATACAGTGCGTTGACTCGTAGCGACAACGCAACGCAATGCTAGATGAGGCCTCACCCTAAAAGCACTACCGCCGCAATGGCTGTTTTTCCACTAGCCGGCACGGCACCGGCACCGGTCATTGGTCAGTGACCAATGACTACTGATTACTGACCAATGACGACTACGCCGGTGTGCCGGTGCCGGCTGGTGTAAAAACGCACAATCGGTCGTATTAAAAAATATGAATGACAGTCCACTATCTCCACTCATGTTTGACTGTGATTAACATTAGCGGTGCGGTGCGACACTACCCAACCACATTATAAAGGCGCGACGCGGCGCAACACTAAAGCGCTGGGTTCCTCCATTAGCGGCGCCGTCATATAACGGCCGTAACTAGAACGTTGGCTATGTAAACAAAATGGCGCGGTTTCCTAGACCGCTACCTGTTTACGTAGCCAATGTTCTAGTGCGGCCGTTATATGATGGCGCCGCTATTGGAGGAACCCATAGCATTACCTCCGGATGCAACTGTTGCGCTGCGCCGCTAGTGCAGTAGTTCGCGGCAGCGGCGAGGCGCGGCACGACAGTTTCTCCATGCAGTTCGTTCCCGGGTTGGGTAGTGTCGCGCCGCGCCGCTATAGTGCGTCTTAAGCTTAATAATCACATAATCCCTGTCAAAAATGCTGTCCATATTTTTTAAAGAAAACCATAGATGAAAACTCTAAAAATATGGAAGTGACAGAAAGTCAGAAGAATAATTATTTTATTTTGAATTTATCTGAATACCTATATGCTATTTGGATTGAATTGTATGTGAGGAAGAAGCCCAAAGCGGTCTGTGAGAAGAAATTACCTTATCCAGACCTTATCTGAAATACTTGATTGTAACGAAACTGGCATAAACTCACTATAGCAGACTATTACAACTTATGAACAAAATCAATCATAAGGACGATAGGACGATAGTGATATGCGAAGCCGTGGCTTTCTAATGCACGAAAAATTGATCACGACCCGCTGTAAGTACGCTGGTTTCGAATCCTACTTGTGGGAACACGGCACCGACCTCTGGGCCTCGAGTCTCAACAATTATCCATTGCGAAACCGCTGGTCATCGTGAATTCTTGCGAATTAACGAAGATAATATAGTATTACCGTCGTTAATTCGCAAGAATTCACGATTTATAATAACGAATTCACGAAGATCATATTAGAGACTGGTTTCGCTATGGTCAATTGTTAACAGACTCGAGGCACTGGTGCTCCCCGCTGACGGCGACGGCACTGCTGCCGACAACCACTGCAAATACACTCACCTAATAAACAAGTGCTTAGCCTCGCCTAGCGTACCTAGGTATATCATCGTCTGCATGTTTATTTCTTTATCAATAGGTAAGTGATAGAGCCACATAGTCTAATATAACATGTTTGGAGAGAAAACGACTTACCACGACCGTTTAGACCTTATTTTAATAGCCAGATGTACGTAAGTATATAAACGTCTGTAAGTATTGAAAGACACTGATTCGTGAATGAACGAACGGTATAATACAATTAACACAACAGCTGGGCGCGTGTGTCGGGCTCGCAGCACTTCAGTAGTGACTTCAGTAGCCCGGCATCGCCGACGGATTACGGTTTTCAGCCGCCTGAACAAGCCGCGTGCTCTAGTGATCCTATTTTCAATGATCTACGCCGACTGTACACTTCTCGTAATCCCTGAATTCTGCAAAGGAGAGGTAGAGGTGTGAGCGACGATTTTTTTAAACTAGAAATAGCTAGTTGACGCGGGCATCGCAGCTGTGCATACAGTCGAATTATGTGAAAATATAACTTGGTTATTACCTCGGGAAATATTTGGATACGAGTAGTGGTGGTACATTTCTGCGATCGGGAGTGGAGGCCCGAGGCATGCCGGGGCGCGCGCGCAGTCGGCGGCGCGGGCGCCGCGGGCCCGGGCCGGCGCCGCTCGCCGTGCGGGTCCTGCTGTTGCACTGGATACAGGTATTTACCCATCTCCCGCTGCTTCCAGTTAATGGACTTCCCTTTTATTACCTTATTTACTCTACGTTTCATTCACGAAACCAGTCGAAATGCCGTCGAGGCAAGGCGGTTTCTTCCAAGCGATCATAAAAGTCGAGTGCGCTGCTGTATTTGCCACTTATTAATCGCGTCAGGAACCTTGGAACCTATATTTTCTGTAAGATTTTGGTGGGATTTATTTTTACTGGCGACTAGTGTTGTATACAGCAATGTTTCGTAGGTGAGTGAGCGTCGGTAAGCAACCCTGGTGGTGGTGCGTGCGGCGCGTGCGGCGTGGCGGCCGCGCTGCGCTTCGAAGGTCGGCGCGGGCGCAGCGGCGGGCGCGCGCCGGCCGCGGCTCGCCTCACTCGCAGTCAGTCACAGTCGGTCCGCCGCCGGCGATCAGTACAGACGCGCGGCCGGCACGTTGCACCGCTAGAACGCGCACGCGCACGTCATGAGTACCGGAAAGAGGAAGCTTTCGTTCCTGGGCTTCGCCCCGCAGGTCAGTGCCATAATATTTCTCCCGCGGCGTCTGCGCATAGCGGCCGCCTGCAGGCGCTGGGATCGCCCTTTACGTAGAAACAAACATAGTCAGCATTAAAACATTACGCACGGACGGATGTTGGAGTCGGTTAAATGAACGTTCCACGCAAAAAAATTATAACGAATTATGATAAATTATATTTATCATTATCATTATCGGAAACAGCGAGTGGTCAATCACACCGAATGTTATGCTGATGTGTGAGTTCAGGCGACGATCGGATTGTTGTAAGAGAACGAATCCTCTCTGGGTGTTCATAAAATCGTACGAACGTACATACAAAATCCCCTCGAGGCACCTTTGACTGTATATTTGGTGGCTCGTAGTCAGGCTAACCCAAACAGTACCTAAATGGGCTAACTTTAGTTAATTCGCTCCAGTTTTACATGCACTTAATCGGTTTTGATCTAGTATCTTCTCATCTAATCAATTCTCCATTTACCTAACGATGGAAAATGGATATGAACTGATTGTATTTATGCGATACAACATAGTACTTAATGCATTTTTTTAAATGAGCTAGTGCACTTACTTAGTTGGAGTTTATAGGACTTTTCACGCTTACAAACATTATTAGCGTGAAATCTGGGAAAATACGACGCAACACAGTTACAACTTAGACGCCGTTATCAGTAAGTCTGTGGCAAAGTAGCTTCATAACCATGGACCAATTACTAAGGGGACTGGCCCTAAGCAACTCGGCCGAGTGGTCAGCCTAGTACTAACATCGACTCCATCCCACTCCCCTTCAGGTCGGCAATGTGCGAGCAATACCTTTGGTATTGTAAGCATCTATAGGCTACGGTAACTGCTTAACATCAGGCGGGCCGTACGCTTTTTTGCCACCGCAGTGCTATAAAAAAAAAAAAACTACATAAAACGAAGCGAGTAGTTCAACTATTTACCGGTAGATAGAACAATGAAAATGAAAAAACAATGACCACGTTTTTTTTCATACATATATCTAATAAGGGCACCTCTTTCTTTAGTCTTTACTCTGTTGATAACGGATGAATTGATTGCACCGCGAATTTTTTTCTTTGTATGATGTTCGACAGAAATCGGTCCGAAGCAATCTAATGCGATTCTATCTTACTTTACCACTGATGGAAAATTGAGAGCGGTGTTGCCACCAGTGGTGAAGTGGACATGTTTCGTCCCAATTCACCACTGGTGGTCAGATAATGTGGTCAGTAGTCCTAAGCGGTTCTACCTATAGATGTACTTACTGATTTACATTACAAATACGCTTCAATTCCACGTAAATGTATGGATACATACAAACATCCATTGATGTTGTTAGCGTGGTTGGCGCGGAGGCGCCTTTCACGCTGCAGGTCGTAGGTTCGATTCCTACCCGGGATATGCATTTGTGTGCATGAACATGTCTGTATGTCCGGAGTCTGGGTGTATATGTATATTAAGTATGTATTTAAAAATAAAAAAGTAGTATATGTAGTAATATCAGTTATCTGGTTACTATAGTACAAGCTCTGCTTAGTTTGGGATCAGGTAACCGTGTGTAAAAAAATGTCCCAGGATATTATTATTATTTATTATGTATTATTTTGGCAGACCATTCTTTTTTATGATTGCAATGTTAGATTCTAACATCGCAATCACAACACTTGTGCTCAGCGTACTCCATGCAGCGAAATTCACCCATCTGTTATCGCACTCGCAATTCGACAATTGACTTATTAAATACATAAGAAGGCATTATTCACCACAAGATAAGCCGTATCGCCGTACAACGTTATTTTACGGCTGATTCGTACCATGTCCATGGGCTCCGAGGCAAGGCAAACTATTTGAGTCAGTCACGTGTTTTCCCTCGTCTTGGTCATGTCTTTGTTGACCCCACTGCATTTCATCGGGCCACAAAATGGGCGGATCACTGACGTAGGACGGAGCGTCAACATGTCGATCTCGGTGTGTGACAAATGTCGTAATAATGTGAATGAAAGCTGATGAGCGAGCAGTCGGTAATTATTCGTAATAGATGTTAAGTGTTTACCATTTGAATCAATCGGGGCGAACGGGCCGCGAGCGCTTCCTTTGGCCACGACATTTATTAGCTCAACTAGTCGGGCCCGCGACATTGTACGCGTACATTTTAGAAAAAGATTACCCGCGACTACTTCCGCGTGGAATTAAATTTACGCGGAATTCTTATTATTTTTCTGAAGTAAAATAAGCGTAAATTACTTCTTATAACATCAGCTATCTGCCAGTGAAAGTCCCGTCAAAATCGGTCCAGCCGTTTCAGAGTTAAGCCGGAACAAACATCCAGACAGACAGACAACAAATTTTTTAATATATTTTTTTGTCATAAGTGTTTTCCCTGGTCTGGGATCAGTATCACAATGGAAAATGCTTAAGAAACTGGAGGCCCTGGATGGTTGCTCTGATGGTTGCTTTACTCTACTGGTTACAGGTTACTGGTTACTCTACAGGTTCTCTTTTTGGCATATGGTTATCGGTTCCTCGCGCTCGTCCTTTCTTTCGATGATTTGCAAGACACCGGCACCGACTCGGCTTTCCTCGACACTTGTCGAGGGTCAAAGTGGGCTCTTGGACACCAATGTCGATCGGACAAGAGTAAGAGTGGGAGTGTAAAGTGGGCTTAGACCTAAAAACATGGTTTTCGAACCTCATATCAGTGGGCTAGGGGGCGATTGCGTCCGCTCCGTCAATATTTAAATGTGGCGCCACTGAGAATCCGTTACTGAAACGAAACCTCAAAGGCTTTAACGACTGCCATTTCAAAGCCATGTGAAGACACATGGGAAAGTACGATTACCATCGTGCCAAAAGGCCGGAGTCTGATGTAGACTGGTAGCCAACAGTCTTGCTATTACGTGCTGTAATTGGTCGGTCAGCATGGCAAAACGCTATCGGTGGCAGTTCGATAGCTATTGAGGTACGATTTGTAATGCCGTCTGCCGTCGCGACACATGTCATCGCCACAATTTGTATGAGAACGACTGACGTCTGCTGTCTGCCGCGTTCGTCGGAATCGTACTACGAATTTTGCGAAAATTCAAATTGGTTGCCATTGACGGGCTCGTTGGCGTGGTTGGCGTGATGGCGCCTTTCACGCTGCATGTCGTAGGTTCGATTCCTACCCGGGACATGCATTTGTGTGCATGAACATGTATGTATGTCCCGACTCTGGGTGTATATGTATATTAAGTATGTATTTACAAATAAAAAAGTAGTATATGTAGTAATATCAGTTATCTGGTTTCCATAGTACAAGCTTTGCTTAGTTTGGGGTCAGGTGGCCGTGTGCGAAAAAATATCCCAGGATATTATTATTAATACCAATTTGCCGTCGTCATTGATAGACTTAGAAATCCGTCAAAATTGTACAACTTTCTACATATTCTGTACAATTGTACTTAAGGGACCCCGCGCCCTGTTTCTTTTCAGTATGTTTCGGTCACATTTGAATGTTAAGCTATTTGCCATTCATTCGTATGTATTTATCATCCGCTAGCCTGTTACATGTAGGACCCAATATCGTTCCTTCAATTAGTTTTCAAAGAAATTATGTGTGGCTAATCGTGACATGGGATCACCTTTATCGTTACATCGGGCGATGCGCGGGAGCGGCGGTCTCGTGACCGACTCGCGCGCATTCGCGTGGACGTCGACGGTGACCGGTGTCGTTGACAATGTGTAATTATGTACGCGGTCGCGGTGACAGCACCGTGTAGCCGTGCTGTTGTCGCCGATGACCGTTTGCACCCACTCATACAAGTTGCGGAGATTTGAATGTCAGGGTACAAATGTCGGCCATTGAACAAACAGCTATTGTTTTTGTTGTATTGTGTGTAGCGTACGATTAGTCTTGTAGACATAGAACTCTGTCTTCACTCTCTTCTCTAAATAGAAAAATGTAATGTAACGTCACGACTTTTATCCCCATTCGGGGGTAGTCAGAGGCTTGAGTGGCCATACACCACCACATTGTGGAGGTATTAACCAACTCAAAGCCCACGTTTCACCTGATTACAATCAATATCGCCAGACTAACACACCACCTGTATGGTCCTAAAGCGCTGGGTTCCTCCAAAAGCGGTGCCCTCATATAACGGCGTCCAATACCGCTCTCTAGGAAACCGCGCCATAGTTTACATAGCCAATGTTCTAGTGCGCCCGTTATATGACGGCACCGCTTTTGGAGGAAACCAGCGCTTAAGCAACGTTTAGGTGTCATGCCTTCCGTGCTTAAATGAAAATTTAACAGGACAAAAAGTTAAGAAACTATTTTGTCAAAGGGTAAAATAGTAGAAGGATGGAATTATATTTTTTATGACGGTTTTATGAGTTAATCCAAGTACAATACGCATGCTCATGGACGGGTACGATACGGTTGAATCATTTTACGTACCTATTTGTTTTTGTTAATGAAACATTTTGTTATCAGCGATGATGTGAGCCATAACCCGCCACCGAGTTAGCAGTGCCATAGGCTCGTTTATGTCACGACACATTAAAGTATTAGCGGTACAGGGCCGGTGAGCTGAGGGCGCGTGGCATGCACGCCAGAACATAATACGCAATGAATATGGAGCAAAGCTAACGCTCGCGGTTCGCCATAGTGAGAAGGTTTATTAGAGCTTGCGGATACAAGGTGGGGGTCATTTATAGACTCTATATCGCGATAAAAATTAAGAGAACCAGGAGGAGAATATTATTTCCTGTAGATTTAGAAACTGTATTTTTTGTATTGACATAATATTCGCCTATGCGTGCGCACAATACGTATACAAAACGCTGAACGGTTTTGATAAAAATTGGCATGCTGATATCTTACCTATATCCTGGGTTATCTCTTCTTCTGCATCGTATTCTTAGTTTTTGAAAGTCGGGTCCGTCTTGAAATGCCTCGGTCTGATGTTCTGACGACCGTTAACCAGCTGGGTTATATGTAAGATGTTATGTCTTGATTAATTCTCGCGGGTAGGTATTATACATCACGTGTTTGACTGTTTGTAATAACACCGCAAAGGCCTACTACGTGAGTAATTTATCACGCGGTAAGCTATCGCCATGTGTCACCGATTACCGTACAGTTTGGCGGATTGTAAATTGCGTGCAGTGTATATGGTCAAGTGGCGTTCGTGCGTAACGCGACGGTTACACGATACGTCTTTGAACACCGGAGACGGGAACTCATACCCCCAGCAGCAGTGGGGCACGACCACGATCAACTGAAATGGTGACAACTAACTGGCTTATAGGACTAAAGGTTGGCACTCACCTATCAACTCGGCACCCGACCAGCACCGCCTCGCCGCTCAGCGTCCACTCGTTGTCGACAGGTGGTCGGCGGGCGGACGCTGCTTTTACACCATAAACGTCACGTGATCAACCAGTGGACCGCGCGTGGTCAACGAGTGTACGCCGCGTGGTCAGCGCGTGGTCCACTTATTTCCGGTTCAGTTAGTGGACGCCGACCGACGAGGCGGTGCTGGTTGGGTGCCGAGTTGATAGATGAGTGCCAACCTTAACAGTGGTGGGAGGGTGGGCCTAGGCCCGCCACCCAGTCCGACCAGAGTTTAGATATGAGGTTCATTATAGGGCGACATCATAGGGACCCTCGACTTTATTCCCGTCTCCATAGTGTAGCTTCTCAGTCGCGTAGCTTGTGAATGTCTCCACAGGAGAAAAGCCATAGATTCATTAAAAAAACGCGCGCGCATTCTTTGTGGCCAAAATTAATTTATGACCTAACCAAAACTAAATCAGTGCCCCAAACAGACAGACAAGCTCAACATCGTGATGATATGATGTATTGTCTACAACGTCTTAAGACTCAGATAAGTAAACCGAATTAGATAAACGAACTGTCCTGATAAGATGTCCTCAAACAGAGCTTGCGCTGGACAACGCAAACAGGGCGAATGACATAGATTCTTTAAAACCATCTCACTACATGAGTGATAGTTTTTCCGTCAATTTATGACATTATCATATGATATACGCTTAGTTCGAGGGTATACGCAACAGTAGCGCTACCACGCTTTTTGAGGCTATGCACACGGTGCAACTTTAGTTGCCGCAACTAGCAACTTAGTTGCCGAAACTATCAACTTTTTAATCGATTTTGACAGTTGCAGCAACAGTTGCCGCGATTGCCGCAACTGTTTCGCATTTTTTAAATATAAAAACAGCTAGTTGCGAGTTGCCAGTTGCCGCAAAAGTTGCCTGTGTGCATAGCTCCTTTAAGCTCGCTATTAATATCCAGCATCTAGGTACATAAAAGTAATTGTAAGGCTAATAATAATTGTTCAACGCCCTTCAGTCCGAGAACAGTCTGGTATACTCATGTTTTAAGTAGAGCTATAGCAACTAGCATTCTCTCCCTCACTCTCACTAGCAAGCCTGATAGAATAGAGGTACAGAGCGAGCAGAAGCGCTTCTGTTTTATAAACATCGCCAGACTAACACACCAACTGTATGGTCCCAAACAAATGCTTGTACTTAGTGATGGGATGTTCTCGAGAACATTCTCACCCTCGGAAACTTACGGAAATTTACTCGTGAGAATTTTTGAGAATTTATCTTCTGAAGCATGTTAAACTTGGCATTAACCTCATTAAACATGTAAGTATGGTGGTTTTAATTGTTTTTAAGATTGAAAGTTATGATAACGTCACCCAAATTAAAAAGTCTCACGAGTAAGTTTCCGAGGGTGAGAATGTTCTCGAGAACATCCCATCACTACTTGTACTATGGTACAATGGAGTGGGGCGATCTCAGTAACACCAAAACCAAGTCCCAAGTCTGCAAACTATTAAGCAGAGCATAACTATTAAGCAGTGATAGCCGATTGGTTAAGCACGCGTCTTGCGGGCTTAGGGTCCTGGGTTCAAACCCTGGCTCACACCGCTGGATTTTTCAAAATCGATGTGTGAATTATGACTTTAAGGCTGGAACCATTGCAACTGACAGCTCGAGGTTGACCGCTTTTTGCTCAAACAATGTCGTAGGACAACGAGTTGAATTTTTTGAATTTAGAATTTTCGATACGCCACGATACATCAAAAAGACGACATGATAAATCAAAAACAGAAGTGACTCATATACTAAATTCGTATCTTGCCTACTTTTATTTAGTCGTATAAGGGTAACTTCGTAAAGGAAAATTTTCACTAAATCTTAAGTACAATTTAAGTACTACATTTTTATTAATAGGTAGGTTATTTTTTCTTTGTAATCTTTTTTATTGTTATTTTGTTGATATTGTAAATAAAAGTTCACTAACTGTTAATTTTTAATTGTTCTGAAATTTAATTTTGCCCAGCACTGGGTAATAGGTAGTAGTACTACTTAAAAAAAGACTAGTACATAATTTAAATGTTTAATATTATAGGACAAAATAAGTAAAATTAAAACAACTTAAAATTCTAAATAACTGAAAACAAGAAAAATTGTTGACGTTTTGTGAGTTTTTAGGGTTCCGTACCTCAGAAGGAAAAAACGGAACCCTTATAGAATCACTTTTTTGTCCGTCTGTCTATCTGTCCGTCCGTCAAAACGTGCACAGTCCAAACCGCTGGTGATACAAACATGAAATTTGGACAATAGGTACCTTTCATAGCGTAAAAGACGAGCAAAGGAAGGATTTTGGAAAATTCTTACCCTAAGGGGGTAAAATAAGGGGTGGAAGTTTGTATGGAATTCCCTCATTTCTGAAGTTAGAAACATGAAAAATTCTATTTAGGCTACTAATACAAATACAAAATAGTAATTTCAGCGCTTTTGAAAATTCTACCCCCAAGAGGGTAAAATAAGGGGTGGAAGTTTATATGGGGGTTCCAATTTGTCTAAAGCTAGGCACAAGAAAATTTTTATTTAGGCTTCTTATTAACTAAGAATAGTAATTTCAGCGTTTTTGATCATTTCACCTCTAACGGTGTAAAATAGGGGGTGCAAGTTTGTATAGGCGTCCCAATTTTGCTGAAGCTAGAGACATGAAAATTTGTATTTGGGCTACTCATTACAAATTAAAACCGGACAAGTGCAAGTAGGACTCGTGCTCTGAGGGTTCCGTACAAATTTTATTATGTTTGTGTGTGCATCATATCTTTGGCATGCAAATACAGGGCAATGAAGCAAGATGTGCTCCACTGTCTCGCTTGGGTTCTTCGAGCTTCCACTTTGCCAGTTTTCGGAACAATACATAATAATTACAACACCTAAGTGGGTATTGTTCCGAAAACAGGGAAAATCATGGAGACTCGAATCTCGGGATAACAACTGCACTGCAAGCGACTGTGGTGAACAGGTTGGGCTAACAATCAAAAGGTCCCAGGCTCGATCCCCGTTGGGGCATGCAACAATGGATGAATTTTCATCTTTGTGCATAATTTACAGTTCGCTGACGGCGAGAGAAAACATCGTGAGGAAACCTACCTATCCCTCGGGATAAGGTAATAGTCAGTTCCTGTATACACGGCGACAAGATTCACCACCTGTCACGTTGGGTTCTGACTATACAGGGTGAATTTTTCAAGTGTGCGTGGATGGCCAAATCCGAAACTATGAGTGATTTCGAAAAGTACTCAAAAGAATCTCGGGGCTGATTTTGATGAAAATTGTAATTACTTCTCAAAATTCGTTTCTTATCAGCGACACTATCGCATGCTGTAATAATACAGTATTTGGTTTTTTATTCTAAATCAACTAGTTTGATTCCTGGCTACGAATATTGTTTTTACGGTAAACTTAAGGAAAGAGCTAATTTTAAACAAAATACTATTTTATTTCTCTTAAGTTACCTAACTATTAAACCTAAACTGATTAATTGTTCAAAAATGATTGAAAATTTGTAATTAGAACATAATGTTGTGAAGATGACTGCGCTGCGAAGGTAAATAAAAAAAACCTGGATCACTAAAAAGCCTGAAATAATATTTCTATTACCACCTCTGCCTACTCCTTTGGGAAAACCAGACGTGATGGTGTGTTATCGAGTATTTGGGGTCGGTGCCAATCTACCTTCTTACTTTTATAGGCTTCTTAATTTTATAGGTATACTTGGCATACCAAGATTGGCACCGACTCCAAATACTCGATAACACACCATCACGTCTGGTTTTCCCAAAGGGGTAGGCAGAGGTGGTAATAGAAATATTATTTCAGGCTTTTTAGTGATCCAGGTTTTTTGAAGTCGGTTTTTTTTGTTTAATAAAAATAATTTTATTTCACGATTTTTAGTGGCGCCATACCAATGAACATTTTGGCATATTGAACCGTATGAAGTAAGCCCAACAAAAGGTAACTGCTGTAAATCTTTGAGGAATTCCCTCGACTGTCTATGGTCTCCATCATTAGACCTGTAATGGCACTTATAAGTTATAACCCATATGGGTGCAAAGTTCTCTCCAATACAAATTAATCAAGCCCAAACACCAGGTAATTGCTGTAAATCGTCGAGGAGTTCTCTCGACTGTCTTTTGACTCCATCATCAGACCCCTAATGACAGTCACAATCCATCTAGGTGTAAAGTTCTCATCAATACTAATTAATCAAGCCCAAACACAAGGTAGCTACTGTAAAAGGTTGAGGAGTTTCCTTGACTGTCCCTCGTCTTCATCATCAGTCCCCTAATGACAGTCACAATCCATCTAGGTGTAAAGTTCTCATCAATACTAATTAATCAAGCCCAAACACAAGGTAGCTACTGTAAAACGTTGAGGACGTTGAGGAGTTCCCTCGACTGTCTTTCGGCTCCATCATCAGATCGACTCCAGACCTTCATAAAATAGTAGTGCTTTAAAATACTTAATGAAATCAATTACAAACGCACTAGTCGCCCCTACGATTTTCGAAGATTCCCCTCGATTTCTCTGGGATGCCATCATCAGATCCTGGTTTCCTTATCATGGTACCACCCCCGGAAAATCTCCTTTCCAACAAAAAAAGAATCATCAAAATCGGTTCATAAACGACGAAGTTATCCGCGAACACACATAAAAAAAAAAAAAAACAATATATATACGGTCGAATTGAGAAACCTCCTCCTTTTTTGAAGTCGGTTTAAAAACACAGTTTTTATTAAGTTTGCCGTATGTCATTACTTCCCAGAATTCGTTCCTTATCAGCGACACTATCGAATGGTGTAATAATACAGTAAGTGGTTTTTTCAACTAGTTCGAAATCAACTAGTTCGATTCCTGGCTACGAATTTAGTTTTTTTCAAAAATCCAATGATGCAGTTTTAGTTTTCACCAAAATCGGCCCCGAGACTTCTTTGAGTACCTTTCGATATTCCTTATAGTTTCGGATTTGGCCATCCACGCACACTTGAAAAATTCACCCTGTATAAACGTGGGCTTTGAGTTGGTTAATACCTCTACAATGGGGTGGTGTATATCCACTCAAGCCTCTGACTACCCCCGAATGGGGATAAAAAGTGTGACGTGAAAAAGTGTGTGTAAAAAGCCCAAGTTTCACCAGATAGTCAGAACCCAACGTGACAGGTGGTGAACCTTGTCGCCGTGTATACAGGAACTGACTATTACCTAATCCCGAGGGATAGGTAGGTTTCCTCACGATGTTTTCCCTCACCGTCAGCGAACTGTAAATTATGCACATAGATGAAAATTCATCCATTGGTGCATGCCCCACCGGTGATCGAACCTGGGACCTTCTGATTGTTAGCCCAACCTGTTGTTGTTGTTAGGCAAGACAATAAGATTAGAAAGTAGGTAAGCGGTTTTTAGAGGACGATTATGCTTTTTAATCATATACCTATTCATCATTCTATATTATTCATAATCTATGATGACAACAAAACGCGTCACTGACATAAATATTAATTTAAAAATATTTGTAAGCATATAATATTCTAAAAAATATGTTCAATATTATATTTAAACTATTTAAAACGTGATTTAATTCATAAAAAGCTAAGAAGACGTAAAATTTTTACGAATTTCACGCAAAAATTTGCGCGCACGTCCAGCTTTCAACGGCGCCATTGCGCTACTGCCAGGAACATTTTGCCGGCCAAGTCATGATGGCCCATGACGTTTGTCGCATATTTAAGGTTATTATTGATTATTTTTTAAATAAAATGACTAATATTAAATCTTGGATCCACGGATTCTTAGACAAGTCTTGACAATTTTTCTGGTATAGGTTTCACGTAAATCTGTTCAGTTGCTATGGAGAACATTTACGATTAAGGTTGACAATTTCATATTTTGAAATCGATTTCTACAAAATTTGGTAACATTTAAAGTAAATCGGCTAAGCCATTTTAATCCCGACCATATGAGGTTTAATGTTGTATACTTTATATTGCACATAAGCCAGCTGCTTCATCAAACCATTTACTTAGACCCACCCAGTTGAACATTTGTATCACCTTAATATGACTATCACTTGCTTACGGTGAAGGAAAACATCGTGAGGAAACCTGCATGTGTTAAGACATGTGAAATCCACCAACACGCACTGGGCCAGCGTGGTGGATTATGACCTGAATCCCCCTCGCATTGAGAGGAGGCCAGTGCCCAGCAATGGGACATTAAAAGGGCTATTATTATTATTATTTTATGGTTTTCCAATGGATGAAAATGAGCTGGCTATTTCTGTGTATTCGAACCCGCACCAGCCCGGTGCATTGAGCTGAGCGGCCTTACCATAGAGCAACCTCTATGGGCCTAACTATTACGCCAAGCGGTCACCGAAACGACAAACACATAATACCTATTTCGGCTCGGATTTGGATCTGTGCGAATTTGTTATCTGAAGCATAACCTGACAATCTTGGACCTAGTTTATCTGATATAGCAGTATGCAATCTTTCGCGGCGGATAAGATAGTCATGCAAAACTGTTACCTACTTGGGTCACGTGCAGTTGTTTTCTCGCCTCGATCTCTTCTGGTCGGCATGCATGAGGCAGTGGTAAGGTCCAACCGTCAATAGCCTTTTATCGCGACCTAGAACGAGAATAAAATCAATGCCAGACGAGATCAAAAATTAATATGATATCGAAAAATCTAAAAATATAACTAGTCGACTTCGCACCTACTTTAAAATACACTATGATTAGGTATTATAATTCTTCAGTTGGTGCGTCTAGATGCCTCGCATACCTCGCCCGAACACTCATGTTATGACATTATGTCTATGCATGCTAATGTCGAGACTCAACTTGTATGGGGCTGATGTTGACGCAGCCAGTCACGTATATGCACAGAGTAAAGACTATTGGTCCATGCGTATATGACATCTCGGCTGAGATTCTCCCAAATTTTTCGCCGAAGACAAAGATTTTAGCCGAGAACCGAGACGAAGATTTCGGTCGGACCCTAGGCAGTGTAGAATCTGATGTTATTAGGCCATTGTCAGCGAGTGATCAGGCTGTCCCTTGGTGCGAGTTAAGGCAATGTAGCGAGACATTACTTCCAGTGATGGCAGGACAGTGGAACTAGATATCCACATGTTGTTGACCTTTGTTTGGCCAAGCTGGGCCGGAGTCTGGATGCACCGTGAAATGAGAACGTGCACCGGAACTGAAATTTTATGAGTCGCACAGCATTTTTTTAAAAAAGAACGTCTCTTGTCGGCATGTCATTGTCATAATGTGTCATAATATTATGTTTGCGCGGAGCGGCTCGCGACAGTGTCCTGTCATGAGTCAGCCATCTACTGTGTGCTCTATTTGTGCAAATATGTAAAAACCTAACAAGCTGGGGAGGCCGCTCCGTACTGTCAGTCAGCGCTCGCTTCCTGGGCGTCGAGTCAGTTGTATTAGGCCAGAGGACAGCTAACAGATGGCCGATAACATGCGGATCGCCAAGAATTTACGATTCCTAATTAAGAATTCACAAAGATAATATTAGAGAACAGTGGTTTCGCAATGGACAATTGTTAAGAGATTCGAGGACCTGATGTTTATTATCACGTAGTTAAAGAAAAAAGCAGTGGTAGCCGATTGGTTAAGCACGCGTCTTGCGGGCTTAAGGTCCTGGGTTCAAACCCTGCCTCACACCTCTGGATTTTTCGGAATCTATGTGTGAATCATAACTTTAATATGATTATCACGTGCTTACGGTGAAGGAAAACATCGTGAGGAAACCTGCATGTCTTTAGACATGTGAAATCCACCAACCCGCACTGGGCCAGCGTGGTGGATTATGGCCTGAATCCCCCTCGCATTGAGGGGAGGCCCGTGCCCAGCAGTGGGACGTTAAAAGGGCTAAATTAATTAATTAATAGTTAAAGAAAAGCAGGTTTGAGAACTTGTTAGTTGAGTAGGTATTCGCTGGGATTACGCAGCAGTAGTTAGATGTGTTGTTGAATGGTTTTGCATAACGAGCACTCCGACGGCTGGGGACTGAGATGTGGGGCGAACAGACGGGCGCCTGGCGGGCTGACTGGGCGGGCGGGCTGACTGGGCGGGCGGGCGGCATGCCCGCGGCGGTGTTGATGCTCTTAAAGCCATAAAACATCAGGATGCCATGGCGACGTCGCCACCGTAGCCAGCTAATTCGTATTGAAATGTATGACAGGTAACACATCTGGCGACGGACTGGCGACATCGCCAATCAATACAAATTGTTTTGAGACGTGGCCGGCGACGTCGACATGGCGTCCCGGTGTGTTATGGCCCTTATACTTATCGCGACCTTGTCCATAACTATGAAAATCAATTAATTAAGTACACAATTATGTTCGGTTGTTATCAATTTTGTTTATCATAAACTGGTATGTACTACTATGTATACAGTATTTATGTATATGTTATGGCATCGGTTTAAAATCATTGGTGTTATGAAACGATACAATGTATATTCATGTTTCTAATAACTGGTCTGGCGTATAGGGCTTGTATTCATTGATATGATATTATTTAGAGCACTATAATAATGTTCGTGTATGTCAGATCCAAATATAAAACGCCATTACAAGTGGCTAGCATTTTTGTTCATTAATGTAGTTATTAATTGGCCAGAAATCGCCAATGACAGAGAGGAGTGGAGAGTTGTGGGGGAGACCTTTGCCCAGCTGTGGGACGATGTGGGTTAAAACAATCTAGTTATTAAGTAGTATTTACCCCAAAAGTATGGTCCCAAACTAAGCAACGTATGTACTATGGCTACCATACAATGGACTGGGGGCGATCCCGAACACCCAGACTAGGGCAAATTACGGAAACCATTTCCGAAATTTGCCTCCGACGGGAATCGAACCCGCAACCACCCGATGCAATGATCCGAGCGGCCAACGCTCAAACCACTGCGCCAAGCGGTCGTCGAACTATAGCAGGAGTCAAAAGCTATAGTAGGGGATCCAGTTTCGAAATTAATCGCACGTGTAGCTAATTACAGCATTCGTGGTAATAAACATGACGAAGTAATGTTAAGTAATTAATAAATGACGCCGCAATCAGGTCAGTCCGTTCGGATACCGCCAAGGCACGGTAATGATATCATACAGTAGTGGAACTGGGGCCTGTCCTTGAAATAACTACCTACAGCCGCGCCACGCCGCGTACGGTACGGTATATTAATTTCATCTACCTACTTCCTACCTATTAAAAATAATCAAATTACGTACTAGGTAAAATAAGGTAAAAATATTTTATTGGGTTAACTTTCGGAGTTTCCAGGTAATTTAAAGAATGTTATTTCTGGGTGCGTTATTGAAGAATTCAAGCAACCAAAAACAGCAGAACTTAGTCTATAATTACTCATTGCCATAATAAGTAAGTACTTGTACTTATATCAATCAAATATTCACAAACCGCACGCTTGCTACTTACAAAACCATCCCACCGTTCGTTCGTAACCGCGGCGCATTCGTGACTGCGCGCGACGTTGGGTATTGAAATCGAGGCGCGTGGGTATGACTCGCTTTCCGTCCGTTCTATGAAGATGGAATACTGTATATATTATTACCGTGGCCAAGGCGCGTGGAGTGCAGCTGTGCACGCTGGGACCGGTCATGGTGACGTGGCACCTAGGGCGGCTACCTTATTCTAGTGCACAAGTTTTAATTGCATGTTCAGACCATATTATTAATGTAATAGGTATTGTAGCAGGTGACTTTTGCTTCCTTTACTTTTTTGAGGAGAGCTGAGGGGCTAGGTCCCAGGTTCGATCCCCGGTGGGGCATGCACCAATGGATGAATTTTCATCTATGTGCATAATTTACAGTTCGCTGACGGTGAGGGAAAACATCGTGAGGAAACCTACCTATCCCTCGGGATTAGGTAATAGTCAGTTCCTGTATACACGGCGACAAGGTTCACCACCTGTCACGTTGGGTCATGACTATCTGGTGAAACGTGGGATTTGAGTTGGTTAAACCTCCACAATGTGGTGGTGTATGGCCACTCAAGCCTCTGACTACCCCCGAATGGGGATAAAAGTCGTGACGTAACATTTTTCTGAGGGGCTAGCCAAGTGGCATGAACGCTCATCGAATAGAAAAGAACAAACTTCACAATGTATGGAAATGTCAACGTCGCTATGTAAATCAACAACAAGTTGCTATGAACATCACGCTTGAGATCACGTCACTTATGTCATTTCCATAGATGAAGCGTAGCGAATTTGTAGACGTCAGCCAATTGTCTAGCCCTTCTGGCTATAGCTATAATGAGCTCAACTTTGATATATTATTTTAGGTTTGGTACCTCATTACTATCGCAATCGCAACCGTACTAAACTTGTACTCAGCGTTCCCGTATTTGATTCTTAAATTTTTCGCAGAATCCTTAAACAGCAATTCCGCAAAATTTCCATTAAATGTAAAATTAGTGACCATTTTACGGAAATTTCTTACAGTAAATTGCTAAGGACTGCTTAAAAATCAGGAAATGAATTGCATTTACAGAATTATCATTAAAAACTACAAGGCAACTAAAAATATAATTGTCAGCAAAATATCATTTCAAAATACAACTTCTAATAAGTTTGTACGGAACCCTCAGAGCGCGAGTCCTACTCGCATTTGCCTGCATCATGTCTGGCTGCCATCGCCAGAAGAATACCTACTCTCATTCTACTTTTCGAAATGTAGCCTTCTCGAAGTGCGGCCGCGGCGGATGGGTAGCCCGTCGCGTCGCACCGGCACCGAATAGTCGTAGGTCATGATATCGAACCGCGCGACCCTGACCTCACCGCGCGCCCTGGCTCTGACCCTCGCAAGCACCACTGACCTCCCACTAATACTGAATGAAAGTAGGTAATAAATAATGACGCGGCTTCCACAGGTGCCTCGTTCGCGGATATTGAATTTGCAGACAGACAACGAAACTTCGACATGCTACTAAGTAACCATTCATGGACTATGTAACATATGTAGAGCGGAAAATATTATGTTGGTACCCACAACCCCTTGTGAGAGGTTTTTACAAATAGGTAATGTTACAAATCGTAAGGCAATGTTACAATTTGTAAATGATACCTTACGAGATACATGCCAAAGTTGTTAACAATGCCACTGATGCCACTCCGCCCGGCGTTAGTAATCTATAGTGTTCTTACAGCTGAGTAAATAACAATGTTTGTGAGCCATAGTGGTAACTCTGAATGATATTTATTTCGGACATCGGCTATAATAACCATGAAGGGAAATTTAAATGCTATCTATGGAATGCTACATTGCCTACACCACGCCATTCGAATAATGAATAGCACTTTATGCGATCAAAGAATAGTACCTCTTTGAAAAAACATCGCAGTGAGTTGTAGCCGGGAGCCCGCTGCTTGCGGGCTCTGGCGGCATAATTGGGCCACAACCTTTGAGGAGTAAACGGCAATGTTTGCTTATTTGTACACAACAACAACAACAAGCAATATGTATAAGACTCTGGCCTCGACTCTGAAGAGTTTATTAAACGAGTGCCACATTTACATAAATTATGTTCAGCAAGTGCATTAAACTTTGCCTTGCAATTTGCGGGCAATTTTGTAACATTTTATTTTTAGAATCGAATCGTACTGTACGTAGCTATTATCAGAAGCATCTCGAATGTAAATCCTACTCATATAATTTTACCGGCGATGATAAACACGCGGACACCGGATCTGGGCCAGTGGGTTGTTCAAGTTCCCGGTGATCTCATCAAATTATTTAAACAACACTGCCGTATGTTAATGGAACTGTTACACTAAATACCTATTCACATTTTATACATATTTTCGAAAACAGCGGTGACGATTTCTACAATGAATGGCCGTACCGACATTTACATTGTGGGGTATTGGTTATAGTGCAGTGGATTACTAGGTAGGTACTACTTCACCGAGCCAACCAAACACTCGGGTAAAAATATCACATGATAATAAGTCAATGATTCCGCGGTCCGTCCACAACGTAGTGAGCCAATGCCTGGGCACTCCTGTGACAGTAGCTCCCACTACGTGGTGGAAGGACCGCGGAATCATTGACTTATTATCATTTGATATTTATACCCGAGTGTCTAGTTGGCTTGGTGGTTTACTATAATGACGGTTTAATTGACACTTTGCCACACTCAACACTTGTTCGAGTGATATTTGGGCAACTTTGCCTTCGGACTTAGATTTACGACGATTACAATTATTAACTCGACACTGCTAATCAACCACAGGCATATACTAAACAACCTCTTTAGAGCGATGTCGCTAGAGGTCATTGAACCTGGTTGGCGTTATTCCAAACGGCTAGTGATGTAATGTAATATCTCAATGGCCTAACACTATTCGTAATCACGCGACATGCACACTTACCGCGTAGTGACTATAGTGACAGCAACTACTGACTGTCCAAAATAGTGTGTCCTACTAAACAAGAGTCCATGGACTCAGTCGCTCGCGGGACATAATGTTGAAAAACAGTCGGTTTTGCCAATATGGCTGAACTCCTGGTGCCTAATGCCATCTTATGTATTTAATAAGTGATTTTTCGATCAAAGATGTGTGAATTTCGTTACATTACATATTTCGCTACGTAGTAGTGCGCTATGTACAAGTCTAGTTATTGAAAAAAGGTAGCATATCTGCTTAAATAAATCAATGCCTACCACCCTTTTGTCCCTCAGAACCATGGACCAGTTAATAAGGGGACTGGCCCTAAGCAAGTCCGCCGAGTGGTCGGCCTAGTACATAACATCGACATAAAACGAAGCGAATAGTTCAACTATTTACCGGTAACTAGTAAAATGAAAATGAAAAAACAATGACCACGTTTTGTTTCATACATATTTCTAATAGGGCACCTCTTTCTTTAGTCTTTACTCTGTGTTCAGAACTCATTTTTATAGGACTTACCTCGTCCAATATCTTATCGACAAAAATAGTTATAAAAAAGTCCTAAATTTCCCTCATCAGACAGAAAATTTACCTATCCATAAAAATATGGCTTACATTTAACCAAAGGCGATAACGTTGTACGAAACGCCGATTTTATGTGTGATGGTGGTACTACCCCGGTCGAGCCAGCCCGTATATGAGCTGCAGACAGTTGGCTACAGCTTGGCTCCACCACGTGATTCGTAAATGTTAATAGTATTATGTAATGTACCGATAGGAGCACGCTAATGGCGCGTGTACCTATGCTTATAGACGGGAGCTGCTAAAAATAACAAAAACAAGGTTACTAACAAAAAAAATTAGATAAGCGTGGGACGAAGATTTCCGATTAATATACAATTCCCTGACAGTGCGCCCTTAGATTGGCCATCGGCAGTGTTGGTCTTCCACTCTTTGTAATCGGATTGCAGTGGACTCGCTACGCGCGTGTGTCGCGGCCATTAGGCAATGTTGCACTCGCTTACATATACAACTTTGCCACTCGAGTATGTCAAGTGTTAAAATTACATGTGAATACAGTGCTGCTACGTTTTAAATGTTGAAACCGGATGCTATAGTAAGTACCTATTCAACTTAGTACTTGTTTAAAAGCAGTGCTTATTAAGCATTTAATGTAACGCGTTTTTGTTCGTTTGGTTCAATATTTTATTGCCTATAAGTACTATAGTCCGGGTTCCCTAGAACTTATTTTTTTTAGTATCAAGCTAATTTTCCGTGAGTAGCTTCATTTTGAAGAGACGCCCAACAATTTCTGTACGAAAAAATCTTGATTGTGGGAGGTAAGAGGGGTGATGGTGATGATTTAATGATTCTCAAAAAAATATTAATTTTAATTATTAATTTTGAACACTTTTTAATTTTGAACTATAGATTTCTTAAGTGGGAAGAAAAGTTGAACAGTATGAAAAGTGGTGTACAAATTTACATAATACCTAGTTACTATCAGGTAGGTGGTCGTAATATAATCGCTCAATTCCAAATTTCTGCGAAAATTTGGTCCGATTTTAATGTTCTATATAATATCAATTGATTAGTGCCCTTAGGCCCGCCATATATTTAGATACGGAATTTTCCGTACGGAATTCCGTTTCGAAATATCGAATCGGGGATTGGATATGTGGCGGGCCTTAGTTTCAGTATTTCATGTCACTTTTTTACACGACTGCCCAAAAAAAGGAGTGTATATGTGTTTAGGGTTCATGTATGTATGTATGTTTGTATGTGAGATTCTTTATTCCACCATAACTTATAAATGCCTGAACGGATTTCGATGTATGGGGTATCGTTAGAATCCTTACATAATTCCAGGTAACACAGGGTATATTAATTTTGAAAAAAATCAATATGGCGGCATTATGGCTCAACTTTAATATGTGAAAAAAAAATGTTTTCTTCCATTATTACAATATGGGTATCAAATTGAAGGCCTTTATGAGCACAGTCCAAAACTGTAGAATTTATAGGCATAATTTAACATAGGTAGGGTGTACATGCAAAACAAATATATAATTGTTGGCTGCTGTCACTAAAATGCATAAAATAAAAATAAATAATTTAAAAAATTAAAAACACGACTGCCCTGCCAAAAACGAACTAAAAAGTATAAAACAAGTGCAGTGTCATTGCAGTCGGGGGACCGTTCTGTGGAACATATTTAATCTAAGAGGGCCCCCGACTGTAATGACACTGCACTTGTTTTATACTTTTTAGTTCGTTTTTTGGCAGGGCAGTCGTGTTTTTAATTTTTTAAATTATTTATTATAAAATAAGCTACATATTGGGAATTGCACTATGAAAATGATGCGGGGACTCACGGACCAAAGAACTAGCCTAGCACACTTCCGAAGTTAAATACGGAAGCTGTCTAAAGCTGCGTGCACGGTGCATACAACAAGCGGGTCGCGTCGCACCACATTCCGTTACATTACTTTTCAGAACCTACTCTTTTACAAACGAAAACGAAATTTCGGACGAAAATCGCGTAATTTAGGAACGAGAATTGTTTGACGTTTAGATTCGACGACGACGAAGACGTCAAACAATTTTCGTTCGTAAGAAATGTCGGAATCAATGAGAAACGTAGTAGGAAATACGCGAATTTCGTCCGATATTTCGTTTTCGTTTGTAAAAGAGTAGGCCCTCAGGATCTGAATATCCGTGACACGCTCAAGTGATATTTGTTTTGTTGCCAAATGCACTGTACCGTACAATTTAAGAGTTTTTTTTATACCATACTACCTAATTGATTTCGGAAATAACAGATCTCGTTTTTTTTGCTCGTAAACATAGTCGTTCTATACAGGGTTACTGGTAAAACACTAACAACCTTGCAGGGGCGTATTACTACCATCAAAAACAACAACTTTTCTTCTATGACATTTACAAAACAAAAAAAAAACTAAAATGTATGTAACTAAAGGATATCCGTGGTCCTTTTAGGTACTTTAGGGCAAAGTGGAATACAACCACGTACCATGGCTTTCCTCTAGATGAGAAAAAATATTTTATTCATACATTTTAGAAAGTGATATTTTAATATTTTTTTTGTACAAAGTCATAAAACAAAAGTTGTTGTTTTTGATGTCTGTAATACGCTCCTGCAAGGTTGTTAGTGTTTTACCAATAACCCTGTATATGAATCGGACAGGTTGATAGTCCGAAAGGGTAACCTTAAAACGGACAAAGTCACAACCTGACATAGCGCTATTATATCCCCTGCAAACGTCAGAGGCCTTCGGTGGCTTGAACAACACTGACACCAGTGTGGCCATTAACCATACCATAAGAAGACCTGAATCCCCAACAGAAGGGGTATAATTATAACGAACGAACCAGCCACGTATTTAAAGCTTAGTCTTGTAAAGGCACCTGGGGGCTTACCACGACTTCTTATCGCGATTCAATTATAGGAACGTTTTAACGTTTCAGCAACTTTTTGTGCAATGACGTACCTTATTGTCATGACAATAAGAAACGTCATTGCACAAAAAGTCGCTGAAACGTTAAAACAATACTGCTATAAGAGGTGGTGGTAGTTCAATTATAGGAACGTTTTAACGTTTTAGCAACTTTTTGTGTAATGACGTACCTTATTGTCATGACAATAAGAAACGGCATTGCACAAAAAGTCGCTGAAACGTTAAAACAATACTGCTATAAGAGGTGGTGGTAGTTCAATTATAGGAAAGTTTTAACGTTTCAGCAACTTTTTGTGTAATGACGTACCTTATTGTCATGACAATAAGAAACGTCATTGCACAAAAAGTCGCTGAAACGTTAAAACAATACTGCTATAAGAGGTGGTGGTAGTTCAATTATAGGAACGTTTTAACGTTTCAGCAACTTTTTGTGCAATGATGTACCTTATTGTCATGACAATAAGAAACGTCATTGCACGAAAAGTCGCTGAAACGTTAAAACAATACTGCTATAAGAGGTGTTGGTAGTTCAATTATAGGAACGTTTTAACGTTTCAGCAACTTTTTGTGCAATGACGTACCTTATTGTCATGACAATAAGAAACGTCATTGCACAAAAAGACGCTGAAATGTTAAAACAATACTGCTTTGACGAGCCCGTTAGCGTAGTTGGCGCGGAGGCGACTTTCATGCTGCAGGTCGTAGGTTCGATTCCTACCCGTGACATGCATTTGTGTGCATGAACATGTCTGTATGTCCGGAGTCTGGGTGTATATGTATATTAAGTATGTATTTACAAATAAAAAAGTAGTATATGTAGTAATATCAGTATCTGGTTTCCATAGTACAAGCCCTGCTTAGTTTGGGATCAGGTAGCCGTGTGTAAAAAATGTCCCAGGATATTATTATTATTATTATTATAAGAGGTGGTGGTAGAGCCCCTGTAATCGTTCAAGAATAGCGTCAAGCATTTCGTTTTGTACGACATTTCTCAAACATTGCTCACGTACAAATAGTCCTGTTTGACAATCAAAAATCAATCATAATTTACTTCCAACACGTAGTGTGTTGGATGTGTTTGACAAACACATCCAACAAACTACGTGATTGAAGTGTTTGAAGTGTGGCCGTTTGTACATTTGCGGCTATGTTGGATTTCGTACAAGCAATCTCGTATTTGAAAAACATGCTTGAACACTTGCAACTAAATTGCCGCCGCCTCGCCGCGTCGCGGCGCGCTAAGGGCGGGAAGTGTAGTCGGGCGGGAAGTGTAGGCGGGCGGGCCGCGGGCGGGCGGCCGCAGCGGCAGTGGGCCGTAGCGCGTGGCCGTAGCACCCGCCCCGCGAACCAGCATGTACGTCATAACTATATCACAATACCACTGACACATCGTGTGACAATTGTGACATTGTGCTCAAAGGAGTCATGAGGGTAGGTGCATATTTTAAACGAATCTACACAACAACTGCAATATACTTAGTAAACTTTAAAAAAGTTATCTTACTACGTACCTACATGTGTAAAGTATTTTTAGGGTTCCGTACCCAAAGGGTGCCAACGGGACCCTATTACTAAGCCTACGCTGTCCGTCCGTTTGTCCGTCTGTCTGTCCGTCTGTCAGTCAGCGGGCTGTATCTTACGAACCGTAATAGGTAGAGACTATACATTTTCACAGAATGTGTATTTCTGTTGCCGCTACAACAACAAATACTAAAAATAAAAAAAGTTAAAAATAAAGCGGGTCCCCATACAAGAAACATGATATTTTTAACTTTTTATTCTACGGCGGTACGGAACCCTTTAAGTGCGAGTCCGACACGCACTTGTTTTTAATGTCCGACTTTTCAGGACTATTCAAATTTCTAAATGGTAACACCTGAAAGGCAGCGTGGGTAGGCCCACAATGTGGACTGACGACGACCCGGCAAAGGTCGTGGGAAACCACTGGATGCAAGTGGCACTGGATCGGTCGTTGTGGAAAACCTTGGGGGAAGCCTATGTCCAACAGTGGATGTCTTTTGTCTTAAATGATGAACACCTGAAAACGGTAAATGGGAAGGCCTAAGTCCAGCTGCAGTGTACGGCTAGGAGACTGCTGGGTGGATGGATGAATGGATGGAACTTGGAAACGTATCCCTTTCGTTTTCGTGTGGAAGTGGAAACATGCGACACGGTGCTACTTCGAACACTCGACCGAGACCGTGGCCCGAGAAGACCTTGAGGTCGGCTTCATCGTACTGAACAATTAAAAAAACCGGCTAATTGCGTGTCGGACTCGTACATGGGTTCCGTACCACCGTAGAATAAAAACGTCAAGAATATCAAGATTAATTTCAAGATAGATAAATAAATATCAAGATGAAGAAAAATAAAAGGGGTCCCCATATTTTCAGGATTTTATATATAGGACTGCGGTGGCAAAAAAGCGTACGGCCCGCCTGATGTTAAGCAGTTACCGTAGCCTATAGATGCTTACAATACTAAAGACATTGCTCGCACATTGCCGACCTGAAGGGGAGTGGGATTATGTGTTGTTGTAGTGGCGACAGAAATACACATTCTGTGAAAATGTCAACTCTACCTATTCTGTATCGTGAGATACAGCCCGCTGACAGACGGACGGACGAACCACGGGCTCTTAGTAATAGGGTCCCGTTGGCACCCTTTAGGTACGGAACCCTAATAAAAATGTGGCGTCCGTGATTCCCGATATCATTCGTGTTTTACCAATTAGTATGCAAATCATAATCATGTCGATTAGTCGCGTCGCGTCAGTCAGTAAAATGTAAATTTTCTTTGATATAAAATATTATAAATTCTATGAACCTCCATTTCGGACAATGATTTATAATTCAAAATTACTGTATAACTAATTAGTACAGTATTTTAGAAATGTTACTGGTTTCTGCTTTTTTATTAGCCTGTTCTGAGTTAAAAATTTGCTATAGGGGGCCAAATGGTTCGGGTTTTAGCAAGAATAGAGCATCTTTATTGGTAGTAAAGACAAGCTGTACATATCTATAGTCAATTGTCTGCAGCTCATATATGGGATGACTCCAGCGGGGTAGTACCAACCTCTCACAAAAAATCAACATAAAGTAGCAATTACAGCTGCGTTTGGTACGAAGAGTGAAACAGCCGAAAGCCCAAACCCTCTGCGCCCTCCCTCTGTCGCACTCCCCATCAGAGCGACACCTTTGGTATTGCAAGCATCTATAGGTTATGCTTACTGCTTAACATCATCCAGCCGTACGCTTGTTTGACACCATAGTAACATAAACACAAAAAAATACGAACTTCTCAAGAAATTCGATGGCAAATTATAAAAATGTATTCTGAAATGTAAATGAATGCGTTGAGCGACTTAGCTCCGGTACATGACGACGGCCGTCCGTCTTTGTGCGCGGCGGGCCCTCGCTTTGTCCCGCATTCGTTCCGCGCCGCACTACTCGCTTACCAATTAGGCTCAATTGACAGTGTCACAACTAAAAATATTTTTACAGCATTCAAACCATGCATAATAATCAGTACAAACAGGAGCTGGGGACCAAAACATTCGTCTAACTTTACCACTCCACCAAGCCAACTAGGCACTCGGGTATAAATATCAAAATAATAATAATAATAATATCATGGGACATTGATTACATACGGTTACCTGATCCCAAACTAAGCAGAGCTCGTACTATGGAAACCAGATAACTGATATTACTACATATACTACTTTTTTATTTGTAAATACATACTTAATATACATATATCGGGACATACAGACATGTTCATGCACACAAATGCATGTCCCGGGTAGGCATCGAACCAAGGACCTGCAGCGTGAAAGGCGCCATCACGCCAACTACGCTAACGAGCCTGTCTGATAGTAATGATAAATGATAATAAGTCAATGATTCCGCGGTCCGTCCACAACGTAGAGCCAGGGCCAATGCCTGGGCACTCCTGTGGCAGTAGCTCCCACTACGTGGTGGAAGGACCGCGGAGTCATTGGCTGGCTCAGTTGGCTTAGTGGTGTAGTAGATTGCGTTGTTCGTTGCGAGATCATAGCGCTACTCTTTCTGTTTGAGCCATCGTCCACAATTTCTGGTAGCCTGGTACTGCATAAACCTATTCAGAGCAGTAGGTAGCATTTTTTAGTTATTCCCCTTGTCCACGGCTCAGATGTTCACCCGATGGACAACAGGAATATGAGTTATTCTTCTTGCCCATCACTAAGTTTTCTTACTGGCCAAGACCCCAAGGTGTCCACCGGGGGTGGTTTTCTCTTGGCCACCACGGGTGGTCCCTCGGGATTAGGTAATAGTCCGTTCCTGTATACACGGCGACAAGGTTCACCACCTGTCACGTTGGGTTCTGACTATCTTGTGAAACGTGGGCTTTGAGTTGGTTAATACCTCCACAATGTGGTGGTGTAAGGCCACCCAAGCCTCTGACTACCCCCGAATGGGGATAAAAGTCGTGACGTTACATTATTTTTTACCACGGGTAGAGCACTAGAAAAATATTCCTGTTGTCCAGCGTTGCTTAGTTTGGGACCATATAGCTGGTGTGAAAGTCTGGCGAAATTTTATTAATTTATTTATCGCTTGTTATTTTTTTTCATAATAACACCGTGGATTAACCTTCCTCCCGTGTTTTGCTCTATGAAATTAAAATATAGATGATTAGATTTGTTTAAATTTCCTAATAATGTCGGGCAAAAAATGGCGGATTATAATGCAATGTATAGGTAATACATACATAATAAAATCTGTTTCAAGTGGTAAATCAGTGTTGTAATTATTTCATAAGGAACAGGAAATTCATTCGATCGCGGAAACAATTATAAACAGTCCCGATATAGTTGACGTGGATTTGTGACGAAGAACTTGAGACCTAGATTCACAACGGGAGGCATTGTGTGTGATAGCCAGCCAGAGCTCCACGGCGCGACTGATTCAATTTCCGCAGAATCCTCTCGCTTACGGCGACAGTGTATCCCATAACTAATTTAATAATTTAATAGTGAAGACCTAGTGTACTGTATAGTGTGTGCTCGCTATTAAATTAGGCCCGAACGCTACGAGCTGCTACGATGCTACGGTATGCGGCTACGTAGCACCTGCTACGACCCGTGATGCCGAATACTGCAGTAAAACTATTAAAGATTTTTAAACTTAAGCTTTCTTTGAGGGAGGTTTGGACATTTAGGAGGGTCTTTAATTTTGTGGTCGCTTTTTATGGTTTCGTGGTCATTGAACCCGTTTAATATAATTTCATTCCGTTCGAGTATGTACGTCTGTTAGCCCCAAGTTTGTTATAGCGTGGTAATTTGTTTATTAATTAATTGATAGGTATTATAAGATTTTTATCACTTTATGCCGAGATGCTTGAAAAGTTCGGGGTAAGTCGCATACGTATAAACTGGGGATGTATACTTTGGTATCCGTATGAGATATGGTAGGATTTGTTTTTAAATAAGGCAGTATAGTAACCTTGGTAAGGTCTTCCTAACCGAATTTCGGCTACGGCGACTAATCTCAACGGGAGGAGATATTATAGCAAGTATGTGCGCAACTCTCTTCCCTCACTCTTATAGTCGATGAGACGGCTCCGACACGACCGGGGAGAGGTCAGGCGCAGGAACAACTGTTTAATGTACTCTCCGAGGCACGGAGATAAATAACGCAATGTTCAACAACTGTAGGTTGTTGTCGGTTCGGTGCCCGTGCCGGCACCATCATACGAGGTATACTTGTGTACAGTAAGTAGACTGTAGACACACGCCGAGTGTTACACACGGCACGATAGACACACAGTGACACACACACACACAATCTAACTTATTCAATTAAATAATAGTTTATCGTGTCCATTTTAGAAGAGTGTTGATTCACTTGACCCTTATAGTTCATGGGAGTGTGTGTGCGCTGGTGCATGTGAAGGAGTGACGTGTGTGTGTGTGTGTGTTGCGCGTAGGCAGATCTCACTGTTTTATTAATTTTTAGTACCTATCCGCACATTAATTATATAGCCGTCAGACATGACAGTATTGACGCATTCAGTACAGTTAACAACAAAAGAATCTATACATTTTTTTGGTAAATATCACGCGTTCCAAGTCGTGGGCTCAGCAGAGTATTTATTCTACTATAATCCCACTAATATTATAAATGTGAAAGTTTGTATGGGTGTTTGCTATTCAATCACGCCAGAACGGCTAAACGGATCTGGATGAAAGTTGGCACAGAGATAGATTATAGTCTGAAATAGTATGGATTATAGGCTACTTTCTATCCCGGTAAAATGTATGGTTGCCGTGTGGTAAATAATGCGCGGTCGTAGTCGCGGGCAGAAGCTAATATTATGAATGCGAAAGTGTGTGCGAATGTTTGTTACCACGTATCTCCATAACAACTAAACCGATTTTAATGAAGTTTTAAACGTAGATAGTGCAGGCTCTGGAATAATACATAGGCTAATCCAATATCAACGCGGGCGAAGCCGCGGGGCACTGTCAGTTGTCAATATTATGGCGCTTAGTTTCTTAACTTGACTAAGTCGGTATGAGCAAGACAGAAATACTTTTAAATATGTCTTATTTAGTATAGTATAGACGAGTTTGGTAAGTGTCTAGGTACTCAAATTTCTCAAAAAAAATGCCAACACATGCTTTGTTTAACTTCTTTGTAATAACAGTCACGTTTAATAAGTATAATCGATAACTTTTTAGGTTGACTGTACATTGTAGTTTTTATTACCATTTCGATGATTGGTATACGAATGATAAATGTGTTTTAAACCAATTAAGGCATTTTTTACATACCCAGGTGCGTATTGTTAAGTTATAAATTATTAAAGGTTCTTGCAAAAAACAGATGTATACGACGTTTATTTATGCCTCAGTATTTATGTTATTGATAAGATCTGCACGTGCAATATGAAGCACAGAATACGGAATATAATGGAAGTATAATCGAATACAATTTTTCCCAAATCGGCGTCGAAATCTTACACTGTTACATCTACATTTTGATCTTTGATCCTATGCTTCTTTCACGTAACTTCGTCCGCTTTGTAATGAAGCCTAGATAAGACAAGCCAAGCCGTTTAATTTTGAAGTAATTTAATTCAGAAAATTGTTTCACTTTTAATCGTAAAATACTTGCCTATACTTTATACAATAAAAAATACTATAATCCCCATTTGGAAATTTGTAAAATGTTGGACATTTTGACATTGGACGTTGTGACATTTTTTTAATTAAAAATGAGCTTGCTCTTGACCTCAATCTTGCCGCAGAGGCAAATATGAGGCCAACGGTGCAGTGAGCGCACCCAGAAGATGCCTATTCATCCTACTTTTAAATAGATTACTTGACACAACTTACCACTTGATTACTTGGACATTATGCCCACAAACAGCTCTTCAGTGCACGTATAACGTTCTAAGTTATTGCGTATTCCGAGATCCTAATTCAATGACATGTGTACCAGTGGACACGTCATGTGTAGGTAAACACTCGGACATTCGATAGCCTTGACTCGGATACGCGTATTTTGATTAATAAATATAATATACAGAGTGTTTCAAAAGTGCGAAATAATACTTGGAGGTTTGGTAGAGCATCGGGAATAGACGTAAATTGTAATAAAATTGGAACAATTTTTGAAAATATTTTTGAAAAAAAAATTATATCTTAAAAACGATGGGAAATTTTACAAACTTTTTCTTGAATAATTAGCGGTTGCTACTCGTATGCAGTATGCAGTTTACACTATTCTAGGCTATTTGATGTTTTCTAAGGCCACACACGAAAGTTGACACAAATATTCAAAGGCCCATAACTCAGAAACTATTATAGTTATCTATAGTCTGTCTTCACTTAGCATCTGCATATATGCTACCGTATATGTAGTTTAATTAGTATTTCGTACTTTTGAAACACTCTGTATAATTATTTTATATGTTGGTATAGTCATTGGAGTGGCGCTGTACTCTCAGTAACCGATTTATGATCTAAGTACTAGTAATATGTACAAACGGAATGTTTTTTAAGGCCGGACATATGTATGAGTGTGTTTATGATGCCATCAGGTCATATGGATGGCTTATTCCCGTTGCGTTAATGTCCAGATTTGTCACTATGATGGTGAGAAAATTTAGGCAAAAGCTCGTCATGAATTCAAACAAATAAAATTTCTACACAGGGGGCCTATTACGAACCCGGTAAGAAAGAATCCGTTTCGTTCGGGCTTCGAATTTTGAATTGAATTAGTGTCGCAATTATGAAGTAAATTAGTATTGAAGAACGAACGAATGCAACATTTGGTCCGAAGCTCGTAATTATTGATTTGATATTTTTCATGGTAAGAGCATTCTGTACCAATGATAGAAATGTCACTAAACTCACTGTCTGTTTAGAATCCAAGATTATGAACCGCATAATCTAAAATCTTAGCTACGAAACGGGTCATATACGAAACGGGATGAAACCTTATATTTCAGTGATTTATAATTAAAGTTTATCGTTAATGACAAATTAATTTGGCATAGTGAAACATGCCAATTAAATTTGTCATTACGCTATTTTTAACCTGTGACTATACAGAGCGTTACCCAAGTTTGAAGCATTTGTCTGTCTGTGTCATCGTAGCTCCTCTACGGATGAAACCACAAGAAACCGATGTTATCTTGATTTTAATTAAATTTTATAGCTAGTATTAAAGATGATGATTTCTTCCGAAGGTGAGGTGGTAAGATACCTATTAGATATCAATAAAATATGAGTAAACAAGTAATAAGTCGGTCAATAAAATTGCTAGCACGTTCGGCTCGTAACGGATTTATTATTACCCGTATAGCACATAAGAAATATAGTAATAATAGCATCCAGTAGTGTGTAATAAGTGCCCGGGCAGGCTGACAGGGTCCGAGTCTCTTAATAATTGGTCAACAAAACCATTGGTGTCTATTATCTTCAACTAGCTTTTGCCCACGACTTCGTCCGCACTGGACACAAATTTTTATAATTGTAACTTCAAAAATGACGAACTTCCATACAAACTTTCATCCCCTATTTAACGCCCTTAGGGGTTGAATTTCAAAAAATCCTTTATTAGTACACCTCTACCTATCAAGACAAATACACACTCCATATTTTAAGTCCCTACGACCAGCGGTTTAGGCTGTGCGTTGTCTGTCAGTCAGTGAGTGAGTCAGGACTTGATTCTTATGTATTTAGATTCTTGGTGATCGGCATGTTCTCGGCCTGAGGACTGCTAACATGTCAAATACCAAGAATTGACGATTTATAATTCAGAATTCTCAAATATAATATTAGAGAAAGGCTATCAACGACTATATCGCTGAGACATCGTTACGGTTTTGGTTACGTGAATTGGGCCACTGGTCTCTAATATTATCTCCGTTAATTATTATTCTTAATTATAAATCGCAAATTCATGGCGGTTGGCATGTTGTCGGCCAGAGAACTGCTATCAGATGGTGACCGATAATGAAGAATTCACGAAGGTAATAGAGACCGGTCGTTTTGCAATGGACAATTGTTAAGGGCCTCCGCAGACTTGCTACTTTTAGCATCGGCGACCGGCGATTTTGTGACGTATCGATGCTGCGTCGCGTTTCTTCGAGCGCGAACGGGCGAGACGCAGCATCAAAATCGCCGATTGCCGATGCTAAAAGTAGCAAGTCTGCGGAGGCCCTAAGAGACTACTTAGGCCCAGGCGTGTCGTACGCTCTTTAGCTACCTAGTCACATAAAAAAGAATAGAACTGTTACTATGTACTATCTAAGGCCCGTATTAATAAATCGATCTCAAGATTGAGATCGAACTTAAGATGCTGCTTTTGATAGATGTTCCATACATTAAACGTCAAAACTGCATCATAGAGTCATAACACACCGGGACGCCAGGCGACGTCACCGGCCACGTATACAAACAATTTGTATTGACTGGCGATGTCGCCAGTCCGTCGCCAGGTGTTACCTCCCATACATTTCAATACGAATAGTTGGCTATACGGTGGCTGGCGACGTCGCTATGCGGCTACACGGTGTGTTATGGCTAGAGAATACAATCCCGGGATCCCGGCCGTTTTCTGATCCCGAAAATCCCGGGACTGTACTTGGCTAATGTCGGGATTTTCGGGATTGCCACAAACAGGTCTATTTTAGTATTAGACGTGAAATAAGCCTGTTTGAAAATGGAGGAATTCGTGGATATCACTTAGAACCCACATAATCTAATCCCGGGATAGTCCCGGGATCCCGGGATTACGCATTAAAAATCCCGTAATCCCGGGATTGAAAAATATGCTCGGGATTGTATTCTCTAGTTATGGCTTTTAAGATCGATCTCAACATTGAGATGCATGAATTAATGCGGGCCTAAGTTAATATCGTTGCTGAAACCTCTACCTAACATGCACATCGGAGCTTCGAGGCTGCACTTGCAATATTTGATCGATCTCGGCAGCCTGTGTCTCTCTGTGTCGGTGCAGTAGGTACCTGTACCTACCTCCAGCGGGTACAGTACTAAACAGTCGTATCAAGTTACTATAGGATCGTGTTTAGCTATCTCACTTCTAGTCAGGCCCTTGGAATTGCTGCGTTTTAAAAATATTAGCGTTTAGTAATTACCTTCAGTGAGTAACTCTCCGTATATTTTTATGCGACTATGGCGGCAAAGCACCGTATAGCCCTCCTAATGTTAAGCAGTCACCGTACCCTACAGATGTTGCGATACCAAATGCATCTTAACATCCAAGGAATTTTAACTTTGACAATTGCCAAAATAATATTTAATAGTAACATCGCTGTCTGTGTTGGTCGCGGCATGCGAGATTTGTGAGTTGTAGCCAAGTTGTAGCCCAGTTGTAGATGTGTTTTGTGATGCGCAGGCGGCGGGCGAAGACGAGGTGCATCTAGACGAGGAGATGGATCGCGTAGTGTGGGGCGAGGGAACCGCGGGCGCGGGCGCACGGCTGCCTGCCGCCGCCGAGCCGCGCCGCGACTCCGCCGCGCCGCTGCCGCCGCCCTACACATTCCCACATGGTAAGTGACACGTTTATGCTATGGTAAAACGCAGCGATACGAAATGGTAATAATATTTAAGTTCAAGTCAGTCACCGCCGAGCTCGCCACCCTTTGGCCGGCCATTTTATTAATTCATTGTTCATTCTGTGCCGGAAAGCAAGTAATGTTATTTCATTCGATGTATTTCGACGACCGAGAGCAGTGGTTTGAGCATAAGCCACTCGGCTCATTGCATCCAGTTGTTGTGGGTTCGATTCCCGCCAGTGGAAAATTTCGAAATCGGCCTTTTCGTAATTTGCCATGGTCTGGGTGTCACTTGGGAGCGTCAGTCCGTTGTACGGTGCCCATAGTACAATCGCCGTAATGTAATTACCTATTTCAAGTGAATTGAATCCTAATTAAAATCACCGCTAAAGGTTATAAAAAAAAAATTATAATAATTCATCGCGCTGACTAAATGTGGCCGTAAAAAATCAGTATCATCATTTGGTAGCCGACAGGCTTGAAATCTCCGATGCCCTTAAGCTTGGGGGCTGCCTGATTATCCTCAGGTCCTCGCTTCCTGACATCCTTATCGTATTAGCGTTCTTAAACATCGTGGTTATATTGTTGCAGAGAGCGGCAGTTCGCCGGGCAGCTCCGAGGCATCGCCGGACCGCGCCGCGCCTCAAGCCACCATTTCTGAATCCCAGGTATGTAACCATGGTGGCCATACTCGCACAAAAGCCAACGCCAACATGCGCCAACGTTTCTGCAGGCCGTCGGCGGCGACACTTGTTTTGATAGTGAGATGACCAACATAGGTATTGTCCGATTCCGTGTGGGCCTCGGTTGGTCATAGTAGGACCTAACAAGTGTCGGTTTACGGAAGTCGAAAGCCGTTGAGGGTTTCGTGCTTAGTGTTGTCAGCGATCAATACGTATTTCGTGCTCAAGGCCGGGTGTCACCGCGGTCGTGCCGCCGCTCAGTGCCCGCCCAGCTCACCACCCACCCGGTACAGAATGCTCTCATGCGAATGCCACTGCATATAATATTGTCGCCAGTGTCGGCCAACCTGCTTAGACATACGGTAAATAATGTTGCAGAATTGTTCTTGTGTCATTGGTTTCTCAGTAGCAAGCGCGGGTTGCCGATAAATCCCATCAAGAGTTTGATTCCTGGGTCGTGTAAAGTTTAAGTTTAAGTTCGTGTGTCTGCTATAACTTAACTGCTGACTGCCGTCCGTAATTTTCAGGCATTTCAGTTAAAAAGCAAGGAAGGCACTATGCATTTCTCAGTATAAGATCCAGTTTTATTTGCTTACTCCTCGGTATAAGGGTGAGTGCATCAGCGGTGGGCGGCGTGGTTGATGTTGTGTGTTGCGCACAGATGGAGGGCGGGCGGCGTGCGGGCGGCGCGGGTGCGGCGGGCAGTCCGCGCGACGACGCGCGGCACGTGCAGTTCGACGCCGAGCAGGAGCCGCTCGACGATGCTAATGACGAGCGCCGCAACCAGAGGAACGCGTGAGTTCTCCATTGCAACTTAACAACGATTACATGACCTTTGAGAGCTGCTTCATTTACACGCGCCATACAAAAGTTTACGGATAGTAACGACGTCTCAAACAGCTATAGAAATGCCACTTGGCTAGGGGGCTGTTACAGAATCATCTGATAACTTTTATCCGCCAAATAAATATGGCGTTTTGACATATATTCTATGAAAACTATGAAAACGCTATATTTATTTGGTGGATGAAAGTTGTCTGGCGATTATGCAACAGACGCTTAATAGCCCTCATATTATATTCATAGCCATAATGGTGCCATAACCACAATTCGGAAGCGAAATTCTGGACAGTTGGGTAATGGAAATCATGTTTAACTAAAATAACCGCATAATTGACGGGAGTGACGCATTGCCCGCGAATATGTAATTTCTAGGTCAATGGTTGATGAGCGCTTTCTACCACACACGAAAAAGCCCTAGATTTTACATTTAATCATGGAAAAACTATTTTACACAGAACGACTGGACGACTGGAAATGGATGCTATTTTATTTCGACACCAAAGGGGTAAAGACATTTCTAATAAAATAATGAAGAAGTGAAATAAAATATTTAATTAATTAATTAATTTATGTCACGACTTTTATCCCCATTCGGGGGTATTCAGAGGCTTGAGTGGCCATACCACCACATTGTGGAGGTATTAACCAACTCAAAGCCCACGTTTCACCAGATAGTCAGAACCCAACGTGACAGGTGGTGAACCTTGTCGCCGTGTATACAGGAACTGACTATTACCTAATCCCGAGGGATAGGTAGGTTTCCTCACGATGTTTTCCCTCACCGTCAGCGAACTGTAAATTATGCACATAGATGAAAATTCATCCATTGGTGCATGCCCCACCGGTGATCGAACCTGGGACCTTCTGATTGTTAGCCCAACCTGTTGTTGTTGTTAGGCAAGACAATAAGATTAGAAAGTAGGTAAGCGGTTTTTAGAGGACGATTATGCTTTTTAATCATATACCTATTCATCATTCTATATTATTCATAATCTATGATGACAACAAAACGCGTCACTGACATAAATATTAATTTAAAAATATTTGTAAGCATATAATATTCTAAAAAATATGTTCAATATTATATTTAAACTATTTAAAACGTGATTTAATTCATAAAAAGCTAAGAAGACGTAACATTTTTACGAATTTCACGCAAAAATTTGCGCGCACGTCCAGCTTTCAACGGCGCCATTGCGCTACTGCCAGGAACATTTTGCCGGCCAAGTCATGATGACCCATGACGTTTGTCGCATATTTAAGGTTATTATTGATTATTTTTTAAATAAAATGACTAATATTAAATCTTGGATCCACGGATTCTTAGACAAGTCTTGACAATTTTTCTGGTATAGGTTTCACGTAAATCTGTTCAGTTGCTATGGAGAACATTTACGATTAAGGTTGACAATTTCATATTTTGAAATCGATTTCTACAAAATTTGGTAACATTTAAAGTAAATCGGCTAAGCCATTTTATTCCCGACCATATGAGGTTTAATAGTGTATACTTTATATTGCACATAAGCCAGCTGCTTCATCAAACCATTTACTTAGACCCACCCAGTTGAACATTTGTATCACCTTAAATAAATTGTTGCGTATTCAAGCCTCGCTGGGAGAATTATAGAGCGAAACCATTAAATAGTAACTTTACCTTTTCTTAAAGTAAAACATGTTCAGCGCATTTAATAGCATAGGTACGGACATAGAGACAGCTGCATGTGTGACATAAATGAATTAGTACCTTGAGTGCCGTGATGTACCGCTAGTAAATTGTTTGTATGGCAAATTCATAGTGTCTCTATCATCGGTCACTCCACAGCTAGCAATATCCCATACAAATATTAGACGCTAGACTCTATCGAACGTATAAGTTTATAGTCGAGCTAGTTGCAAAATAATAATTGCATGTAGCGGCGAGCCGCGGTGTTATTACTCGGGGAAATGATGTCATTGCGTCGACGCGGCAATTGACGCACTCGCGGAAGTGACACCTGCGGTGGACAGACGAAAATAGTGCGTCGCGTGACATTGGCATTGTCCCGGGCGGTGCGCGCGCGCACCCGGCGGCCGCGGCCGCGCCGATTGCGTACGCACGCGGAACAAGAGCGGTGGACACTACATCCCCCGACCCTTCCGCCACCGCCACCGCCAACGGTGGTCGTTGCCAAGCATCATTTTATGTCCATGTAGTAACAACCCTTTCCCCTCATGTAGAGCAGATGTTTTACATGTATGATGCGAAGGGTGTGCCTCGCAGCGCAGCTCGTGCCGCGTCGAGTGGGAGTTGGCGCGGCGCCGGCGCAGACGGCCGCGACGCGTCATCCGTCGGACCAATATACCGATCATTTGTCTTAATAACACATTCGCAAACTTGCTCGCTTTCTATGAGATCTCTGTAGTAGTGATGTGCCGAGTACGCTATTTTTGGTACTCGAGTATTCTGGTACTCGTTAAAAAAAGAATCGAGTAAGTACTCGAGTCAGAGGACTCGGACAGGTACTCGAATACTTGTAATCAGTACTCGAGTACTTAATAGGACTCGAGTACTTTTGTATTATGTATTTTTAACCACTCAAACGTCAGAGCTTCACATTTAATTACTGCGTTGTACTTGCACTCGTGAAAATTGGAGAAAATGTCGAAAATTTTGGCAAGAGCCCCGATTTATAACGTATTTTCTAAAAAACTACAACTGTTACAGCAAGTACTCGGAACCCGTATTCGAGTACCGGGTACTCGAGTTCTATAATCTGAGTACTCGAGTACCCGAGTACTTACTAAGTACTCGAGTCAGGCTGTACTCGGCACATCTCTACTCTGTAGGCAGCTCGGAACAGTTGCAATAATATATTTTTATTGGCTGGAATTCAAGTAGGTATAGTTGTAGATGTAGAACAATAATTACTAAAAGCGGTCTCATTATTTATTGCTTCATCGTGCCTAAAATATGATCCTCGGATAATTCAGATCCTTCAAAAGACTTTCACGGCCATACAAAGTTCAGTGAGCTGCATTCACGTGTCATCACTCGTTAACCAACGACAAGCGTGACGCGTAGAGCAATTAGCGTGAGGACACTATTTAAACGACTGTACTTTACACCTAAACCACAAATTATTAAACGTCTACATTGTGACCTAAAATTAACGGGCCGTAAATCATTGCTTTGTATCAGCAATAACGTTTGTATCGTACAAGTAGCGAACTTGACAAGCGGAATGTCTCTCGTCGGCGCCACACCTCCGCGCGCAGCTGCGGCTCTGGTACATAATTAGTTATCTGCGGACACACTAATTAAGCGATGGACTGTGAAGAGTGTTGTAGGACACGCCTGACGTGGAGTATACCTGAACAGATCGGACAATGCTCCGAGCGGCCATTCCATCCCGTCCGCGCCGTCCGCGCCGTCCTCTGAATTAATTAACCATCTTAGTAATGTAATAAGTTAATCTTTGCCAACCCGTCCGAGCTCACTTTACATATTCAATGGAATTATCCCGCGATGCCTATTCATGTGTCGATTGTAGACTTGTTATTGCGAGAGTTCTGAAAACTGTAAACAAACATGACACCCTATTCAATGATTACGCAGAAAAGTATAGAGCGGCAATGAGTGCCCAATAGGTGGTGGGTATTATGTTACAATTAGGGGGCGTCCATAAATTACGTGAGGCATTTAGGGGGGAGGGGGTCGAGAAAAATTTCACCAAATCTCACGTGGGGGAGAGGGGGGGTCTCGGCAAATCTCACATAATTTTTTTACCGCAAGAAACAGTGTAAAATTGCAAAAAAACTGGGTTAAATTAAGTAAAACATGTGTCTCCTCTAGGCTATAGCTTTTAAAAAATCTCACGTGAGTTTAGAGTGGGGGAGGGGTCGAGCAAAATCTCACGAAATCTCACCAAGTGGGGAGAGGGGGGTCGCAAAATCTCAAAAATCACCTGACGTAATTTATGGACGCCCCCCTATTGATGCAGCTACTGTTCGTCAGTTCGGGCAAGTTGAGGCTTATCACTAAACGGTCGTGTGTTGTAGGTATCTCTTTGTTTCATCACCATCATTTCAGTCAAAAGACGTCCACTGGATAGGCTTCCGCCAAGGTTTTCCACAACGACCGGTCCTGTGCTACTTGCATCCAGCGGTTTCCCGCGACCTTCACTAGGTCGTCGGTTGACCTTGTGGGGCCTACCCACGCCGCGTCTTCGGAACGTGGTCGCCACTGAAGAACCTTTTTGCTTTATCTCTTCGTTTACTACACATGAATTCAGAGCTGAAATTGTCGTGTGGAGCATAGCTTAGTGACCTGCATGTTGTAATTTAAGATGACATTCAAGTGGCCTCGTGAGTAGTCGTGAGTAGGTATGTAACGGCGGAGTTCCACGGTGCGCGATTTCACGGACGGCCACACACCAGCCCGCACGTACGCACCGTGGAACCTAGGTCGTCCGCGATAGCTCAGACACGCTCGTCGCCGGGCGCCCGATCCGCGGCGAGTCGGTAGCTTCAAAGGTGCGGTGCGTGCTCGTGTGGTCCGTGGCCGTCCGCGTTTTCACGGACGAGCATGTCAAAAATGTATGTAACTTGAAAGAGTGCGCGAAATGACAGACCGGGAGCGTGATATCGCGCACCGTGGAAACAGCCTCGTGCGCGGTTCGTGGATGTCCGCGGTCGTCGGCCGTGCGCGAGGTAGTCCGCGAAATCGCGCACCGTGGAACTCCGCCGTTAGACGAACGAGTGCATTATTATTTATACATTAGGGAATTAGGAAAACCGTAGCCGCAGCGACTGAACTGATGGCTTCCGGCGCGGCGCCAGAGTAAGGGCGCCGTGGACGAATGGTCTTAGGCTAAGTTCAGATTTCACGACACAGCGCGTAGGTAAACGCGCGAACCACAGGCTCTATTAAGTCGCAAGATTCATTGAACAACATACTACGCGATTGTTTTGCCAATCGCGCGACAATACTGAGAATGCTCTAATTTGACAAGTCCCTATAGCCAAGTGGCTTCGTCTACGAGCGTTTCTACAAATCGCTACGCTTCATGAAGCGATCACGTGATTTGTAATATCATTTTCATACATGAAGCGTAGCGATTTGTGAAACGCTTGTAGACGACTAGACGACGCCACTTGGCTAGGGGAGTTGGTATGTATTGTCTGCGCGTAGTCTCGCCATCTGAACTTGGCCTTACTTGCATACATACAGTGCCAATTTTTTTAGACATTTTGGAAGTATTTTCAAGGTAATTATTAGATAATTTCTGGATACATTAGGTACATTCAAACAATGTCAAAAGTACAAATAAAATAACACTAGTCTAACGACTGATAGTGATTAGTCAATCCTATACTTAACTCTGAGATGTCATTATCTTGTTTTTCTTTACATAACGCAATAAAATTAAGCAGCCCTCAAAACTGAGTCGCGTTTGAGTATTCGCCAGAAAACTAGCCCCCAAACTGATACAAAGGTATGATGGACTTACATTGGCATTACAAAACACTTTTGTTCCTAGAAATGTTTTGTAAAAACATTGTAACTGCCTAAATTGGATTGTCCCACTTCCCTTCAGTTGGGCAACGTGCTAGCGATGCCTTTGGTATTGCAAGCATCTATAGGCTACGATAACTGCTTAACATCAGGCGGCCTGTACGTTTGTTTGTCACCTACATAAACGAAAATATAGTGTATGGGTATTGAGTTATCTTTACTACTCTACCAAGCCAACTAGAAACTCGGATGGAATGCGGCGTCCCCGCCCGCATACCGCCTGCACACCCACCAACGCTTGCACCCGCCTCCCGCACACGCCACCGATTGACGAGTGACGTCACATTGACAGGTTCCTAATTGGCTTGGTGGAGTGGTATCTGTGTGTGAGCATGTTCTATGTTGTCCAGGCGGCACTCGAACAAGTCGCGCAAGTATTCGCTGCCAGACCGCGCGGGGGGCGTTGGCCCGTCGGGCGCTGCGGGCGAGCGGCGCGTCTCCATCGAGCCCACGGAAGAGCCACTGCTCGAAGCCGACGCCGCTGAGATGCTCAGCCACCGCAGCGACGACCCGCGGGCGCTGCGTAGGCACCGGATACAACCACGGGTGGGTACATGACACGCACACCTTCCACCAAAGAGGAAAATGGTTTACATCACAAGGACCATGAATTACGTCACACGTAAATGGGGGGAGGGGGTCGACGAAATGTGACATTGTGTGACAAGGTGGTGGGAGAGGTCCTAAATTTTGTGACGTCACATTTTAAAATCTTATATATGTATCTAAATATTAAAACCAAAATTTGAATTGATAACGATTTTTTTTGAAAATTGTATATAATATTTGACGTCACACAGGAAGGGGGGCGTCTCGCAAATGTGACCAGCTGTTACAAGGGGGGAGGGGTCTAAAAATCATGAAATACGTGTGACGTAATTTATGAATGGCCTCCAATGAGAAACCGTCTTCATAGACAATCCTGAATAACTTTCGAGTGACATGATCTTGTGGAAAACTGAGATAATTTTCGTGCGTTCAAACACTTTTAAAATCCCTATTATTGGAATCAAGAATAACCAGCTCACGTGTTTAGGTCCAAATAGTACATGTACAATTGCTATATGTGGTACTTTACAACTGGTCTTCTTATACCTACTGTAATTTTTTTCACCCGCTTTTAACGGAGGGAAGTGGATAATCTTCTTCCAACTCCTCCTATTCTTTCTTTTGATTAAATTCATGCGGGTTCCAATAAAACTTAGCTTTTCCCCGGGACTCGTTGAGAGTCAAACCTCCACTGAGAAAAATTTTACGAAAACAAAATGGTGTTTGTAATTCCTAGAAGTGTTTTTAATATTTTTTACTAAACGTTTTGTATTTACAGCAAATGTTTATGTAATGTCTCGCATTTATAAAACATTTGCTGTAAATACAAAATTTTCAGGGCCTCCGCAGACTAGCTACTTTTAGCATCGGCGATCGGCGATTTTGATGCTGCGTCTTGCTCGCTCGCGCTCGAAGAAACGCGACGCAGCATCGATACGTCACATAATCGCCGGTCGCCGATGCTAAAAGTAGCTAGTCTGCGGAGGCCATTAGTAAAACATACTAAAAAGACTACTAGGAACTACAAAAATTTTGTTGCCGTAATTTTTTTCTCAGTGTGGCGTCGTCGTTGGACACCATTGTCGATCCTGGTATACAGGAGTAACAGTGGTGGTAGTGTGTACCGGGCCTAGTCCCATTTAAGGCAATCCCGAATGGGTGTTCTGATTACAAGAATTCAAGTAGTAGTATCTTTTTTCTTTTCTTTTCACTGACTTTTACTCCCCTAAACGAAATCCCGAATCCGCGCCTGACTCACACAAGACCGTTTACACCATAGAGTAAAGACTAAAGATAGAGGTGCCCTTATTAGATTTCCCTATGAAACAACGCGTGGAAATTTTGCGCGGGGTGGCGCGGGTGGTGGGGGTTAAAAACTGGGAGGGCAATTTACAAGCTCCGCCTCCCCGATCTACCGGTAAATAGCATAACTACTGGGTTCGTTTTATTTCGATGTGAGTACGTAGTTTAACTTTTTCACACTAGATGTCACTAAGTGTAGGTTCATATAAAAAACGTACCGAGGGTCGCCATCTAGTGTCGAATAGAATTATATTTGGGATGCGAACGGTGGCAAGACGTCTGCACAGGACGAACGCCAACAGCACACTGACTTAAGCCACGACTACTGTGATGACGTCACCGGCCGAGCTGTGCGATGTAATAGCAACGCGGCCTGGTAGCTTAGACCCAGTCCTTTATATGGTTCGTCTATGGTTTACACACTACGGAAGTACTAAATATTTTCTTAGCGGCTGAGCAGTAGCGTGTATGATGTAGGGACGTGTGTGTTCGTGCGTGTTCTATTGAGTATGACCCTATAGTTTTTTAATAAAGGGTTGTAGACGCGATGAAACAATAATGACCCAGTGATTAAAAGTAAAACTGCACGCAATGTACTTAAGTAAAGTAGGTATCAAATAGTTATATTTAGTTCAACATTGATCTGCTCAGTCGCGCTGCTGCGATTGAGCAACATCGCATCGGAATTGGAAATAGAAATCGCAAGAATTCACGTTTCCAATTTCGCAATCTCACCGATCTGTGTAACGATGTCAAAGTCGAGATTATGTGATAAAGCTTTTCATGCATGAAATACCTATATCATGTTAATGTAGGTACCTGAAATTTGCTATAATACCTGCCATAGATGTGCGTGATGGCAGGCTGCCTGTATGTTGTCCTACTATAATATTATAAATGCAAAAGTAAGTGTGTGGGAATGTTTGTTACCACATATCTCCATACCTACTAAATCGATTTACATGAAATTTGAAACGTAGATAGTGTAGGCTCTGGAATAAGACATAGGCTAATCTTACACATCAATATCCACGCAGGCGAAGCCACGGGGCACAGCTAGTATGAAAAAAAAAAACATAAATATCGCCAGTCTCACACACCAACTGGTCCTAAACTAAGTAACGCTACTATATAGCTACAGTACAATGGACAAGGGGCGATTCCAATGACACCCAGAACAATTACAAAAGGCGGGAATTACAAACAGGAAAATTACAAAAGACCGTTTTAAAACATGCCTCTGGCGGGAATCGAACCCACAACCCACACTGTGCCAAGCTACCGTCAATCGTCACCTATTATAGTCTTGTTACTCGTTCAGCACTAATAGCACAGTCGGACCGCGACAAGACAATACGCGATTTTGTCTCATTTTCTCCTATGCATTAAGGTAGAGAGAGAGAGAGAGAGCAATTCGGTGCGACATAAGTCTTGACGGTTGTGCTAGCCCCACAGGTGCTTAGTGCGGACTAGGTCCGTAAGTACCCAGCGTACCTACGCTCTCGCTAAGCTGAGACGATGATAACCTACGATTGGCGTACGAAAATAAGCAGGCAATTTTAATCAACGGGAAATAATCTTATCGTCTAAACGGTAGGAAATCGCTGACGTGCGATGGAATAACACGGGTCGGTTTTTTTTTCGCTATAACAGTTGATCGTCTGCAGGGTTCGACGGTTCACGTCGGCCGCAAGGACGGCGGCGATAAAGTGCAGAATATTCTCTCGGACACCACTTACAAGAAGATGTACGACCGCAGCCCACACTCGGTAAGCCGTGCTCTCGTGTCCGGGATAGTACACACATCATTTCCTGCGAAATACGACGCAATTGAAATCAGTCGTGTTCTCGAACTTAGACAATTATCGGTCTAAGAAATATTTCATCTGGTGCTCATGTGTGCTCGTATAATGAGCTTCTGATGGCCAATAATCGTTTACCTTGCAACCAGCGAGCTCTTTCTGTATTTGCAAATAGTGCACGGACTAATGCTTCTTTGAACTCCGCATTAAGAATAATTTGCATCGAAATAATCCCGAAAAAAGACTCGGGCAGTTCACTATGTATCGAAAATAATAATGGCTTAGTCGATCGTAAATCAGGATGCTTATATCTTTAGGGAACTTTTGTCCTGGAGTGTGGAGTCCAAAGGTTGGTCCGTGGTACTGTGACTTTGACTAATCGGTGTGTGTGACAGGTGTTCGTCCAACTGGATGAGCTGCTGGCGACGGAGGACGGCGAGGCGGAATGGAAGGAGACGGCGCGCTGGATCAAGTACGAGGAGGATGTCGAGGAGGGCTCGGCGAGATGGGGCAAGCCGCACGTCGCCTCGCTATCCTTCCACTCGCTGCTCAACCTGCGCCGCTGCCTCGAGACCGGCGTGGTGCTCCTCGACCTCGACGAGAAGGACCTGCCTGGCGTCGCGTACAGGTACACGCGATTAAAATAAATAAATAAATAATTTAGCCCTTTTAACGTCCCACTGCTGGGCACGGGCCTCCCCTCAATGCGAGGGGGATTCAGGCCATAATCCACCACGCTGGCCTAGTGCGGGTTGGTGGATTTCACATGTCTAAAGACATGCAGGTTTCCTTCACCGCAAGCAAGTGATAATCATATTAAAGTTATGATTCACACATAGATTTCAAAAAATCCAGAGGTGTGAGCCAGGGTTTGAACCCAGGACCTTGAGCCCGCAAGACGCGTGCTTAACCAATCGGCTACCACTGCTTACCGCGCGATTACCGATGTTTATTTGCAGTTATATCATCGGAGATCCCAAGTCCGCTAACATTTAAGTAACCATTGCGAAACCACAGGACCTAAAAAATGATCTTCGTGAATTCTTGGCGGTCGGCATGTTGTAATGAAGAATTCACGAAGATAATATTGGGGACTAGTGGTTTCGCAATGGACAATGGTTAAGGGACTCAAGGCCCAGGACGGCCCCTCACAAGGATCGATGATATCGCATGCATAGCAAGAAGCCGGTGGATGCGAGTGGCGGAGGACCGAGATGTGTAGAAGATATTGGGGGAGGCCTGTGTCCAGCAGTGGATGTCTTCTAGCTGACCATACCACCAGCGAGTCCGCTTATATTGACCTACAGTGTTGTTAAGTCATATGACAAGGAGTAAGAGCATTGGCATGAGTCATTAGCGTGATGTTGAATAGTGCTTAGGTCTCGGGTGTCACGGCAGCTAGTGACAAGTGTATATGTTCAGGGTCGTGGAGAGCATGGTGACCGACGGGCTGATAGAAGAGGATGACAAGCCCGTAGTGATGCGCTCGCTGCTGCTGCGTCACAGGCACGTGCACGACGACCGTTTCCGATTCTCCATCAGCGGGAAGAAACATGCGTCCTACACCAGCCTCCAGGTAAGATAACTACACTAGCCTTACTACATAATCTGCTAACTTTTAACCATTGAAAAAGCACTGGTCTCTATTACATTCGTGAATTTTTCATTGTGATTCTTAACTTCTCGGCTGTCGACATTTTGTTGGGTAGAACAGCTAATAGGTCGAATGCCAAGAATTTATGATTTACAATTCAGAATTCACGAAGATAATATTAGAGACCATTGGTTTTCCAATGTTTAAAAGGAAGCAGACTAAGGTCCAGGGTTCTTGAGTCTTTTAACAAGTGTCCATTGCGAAACTTCTGGTCGCTATTATTATCTTCATTGTAAATCGCAAATTCTTGACGGTCGGTATGTTCTGCTGACAAGAATTTACGATTCATAATGAAGAATTCACGAAGGTAATGACAATTGTTTAGATTCTCAAGAGTCTGGTCAAATAACCACGGTGCCACAGCCCGAAGCGCAAAGCGAGTGAACATGCCATACGATAGCAAATCCTAGCACTACTTACTTCCGAATATATTGACTGTATTTCAGGAAAAGTACTGTATTGTATTCTGCAAACAACAATCTTCAATCACCTGGACGTTATCAATAAGATTTACAAGTTACCTTGATATTTACATCGGATATCGTATCGCTGAAATATTATCGCATTGTTTATGTATGTCCGCGTATGTGGTATTGTTTTTGGGCTAAGGACAGGCGGCGGGGGCGCAAGCGACTTATGACATACTCTAAATAGAAAGAAACCGAAAGAACTAGGAAGATGCTATAACCTCCTGTTAGGCCACAAGTTTGATAACAATTGCTATTTGCTATAGGTATACCGCAAGCGCTGTACCACGCCTTAGGTATGCGCGGGGAAATGCGAGGGTGGGTTGGCGAGAGCGATGAGCCCCCCGTCTCGCCGCTCGCGTACCTAAGGCGTGGTACCGCGCTTGCGGTATACTTATAACAAAATAACAATTGCGCAATGGTTTGCTAACCATTGCTAAACCAATGGTCTCTAACATTATCTTTGTGAATTCTTCATTGTAAATTCTTGGCAGTCGTCATGTTCACAGACTGAAGACAGATGGTCGGCAACATGTCCACGGCTAAAAATTTACGATTTATGATTCAGACTCACAAGATATTATTAGAGACCAATGGTTTACTAATAATGAATTAATAGTAGCACCAGTAAACACTAACTGTAAGTATGGTCCCAAACTAAGCAGCGCCAGCGCTTGAACTACCATAATGTACTAGAGGCGATCCCAGTAAAATTTGCCTCTGGCGGGAATCGAACCCACAGCCACCCCATGCAGTGAACCATCGCTAAGCCTACGCTCAAACCATTGCGCCAATCGATCGTCAGATTTCCAGTGGTTAAATGTTAGCAGACTCAAGTCCCTAGTTTATCGTATAGACCTTGCCTTTTCTGCCGCATTTTGCCGCCTATCAGATCACATGGATTGTTTCAATTACAGGAAGCGTCTCAAACTGTCGGTGTGTAACAAACGATACAGAATGAACGTTATCATCCTTTGAAATAACACGTAAAAAATACAAAATAAGATAAATGTATACGATAATCTCTGGTGTCAGATAGCGAGTCACGTTTATCGGCGATACTTACGATAATCCGACGTTTGGCATGTGTCGGAATGCGTGCGCGTTGTCGAAGTATCAAGGTTAATCCGACACCAAGGACTGTGTCGCTACCGTAACAAACACCGGTGATATAACTCGCGTTATCAATATTTATAGCTGGATATTCGCGCCGCCGGCCCCCGCCCGCCTCTGATCATGCTTGACCCTTTGCGCAGAAATGTGTATTCTACCTATTAGGCCATTCGTACACGGCGTTACTCAAAAGAAACCGATTACTAACTTAAAATACTAATGAGTTGCTAGAATTGTTTAGCACTACTATTGATATAGTGGCTCGTGCACGACACTACTCAAAAGAAATTGGTTAGTAATTAATTAGTAATTAGTAGCACGCGACTCGACATACTGGTCGCGCGCGACTGATTTCAAGAAACTGGGGGCTTACCACAAGCTCTTATTGCGATTCAATTACAGGAACGTATTAACGTTTCAGCGACTTTTTGTGCAATGACGTACCTTATTGTCATGACAATAAGAAACGTCATTAAAACGTCGTTAAAACGTTCCTATAATTGAATCGCAATAAGAGCTTGTGGTAAGCCCCCTGTTCTGCGCCGATTACTTGAGCGATTGTATTTTTTTTTCTTGAATGGAGCTTGGGGAGGTGTCGCCGTGGACGACTCACGCAGGACTACTGTTCCTAATTAGTTAGCAATTTTAATCACTAATCAGTTCCGTTTCTTTTGAGTAGTGCCGTGGACGAATGGTACTCTTTGTACTTTACTCTGTGTACGTTTTCAAGGATGCTGTTGGAGACTCCGAGGATACGTAACTGTAGTGTGTATGGCGGACTCCCGCGCCCGTCCCGTGATGATGCGGCGTCTATCACAGTGACGTATATCACTATTAACCCGTTTGCATTTCGAATTATTCTCGTCGTCGATATTTCAGCTACCCACGCATCGATTACAAGTAACTGACCAGCCGCAACACGACACATGAGTAGTTTTCCACGGAGAGTTCCCGCTATCCAAATGCATAATGTAACTAAACAATGATTGTATGGTATGCCGATGTGACATTACGAGACGCTTTGTCTTCCTCCGGTCTAGTTTGTACGTTAAAATAGAGAAGCGCCTGTCGTGTGACTTTATTCTTACTGTGCCTTTCTATCGCGCGTATGTCCACGACGGTTTGCAATTATTTTTTACCGAATCTTGGCGATCGATATGCTGTCGTCCAGAGGACTAAAGCGCTGGGTTCCTCCAGAACGGTGCCGTCATTGGCTATGTAAACTATGGCGCGGTTGCCTAGAGACCGGTTTGACACCGTTTTTGACATAGCCAATGTTCTAGTGCGGCGGTTTATGATTCCTAGGAACCCAGCGCTTAACAGATGGCCAGCAACATGTCGACCGCCAATAAATTACGAAAATAAATCATCACTGAATTTCAATCGGTATAAGACTTGGAGTCTACGGTGGAGTATCGGCAATACTGAAATATTAGTCTGCGCGCGTGCATACGTACTTGCCATGATACGAGTTTAATTGTGCGTTTGAATGGACTATGAACTCTCGGTGTGTTAATGTGGTGGCCCGAGTGTGAGCCCGTGTGTGTGGCGCGGGTGTGGCGCGGGTGTGGCTCGGGTGCGTGACGCGCGTGTGTGTGCGCAGTCGCTGTGGATGGAGGAGGGCGGCGCGGGCGCGGGCGGCGCGGTGGGCGCGCGCCCCCGCTACTCCATGTGCAGTACCACGGCGATGGGCTCGCGCCCTCGTTTCTCCCTCACGGGCGCCGCGGCCGCCGCCAGCCGCCGCCACAGCTCGCACCTCATCGTACGGAACCCCGACCGAGTGCGCTAACCTGCCTGCGCAACATCACACTATAACATAGCGCATGTGTTCTATTTAGCGGACGTTCATTTGCTGTGCTTTTTGTTCCATCGTTTTCAGTTCAGCCGCCAGTAGCAGGTAGTCGGTCTCCGCGATCGCCTCACACGACAGTACACTGCGGAGATCGTTGTTTTAGCGCATAGTTTTTTTTGTATCATTTTTTATTCGATATATGTATTACGGTCAGCAACGAAAGTCGCTGAACATTCTCAGTTTTTCAAATAGCTTGCACACTTTTGTTTTGCATCAAATCCATAATGTTTCTTTATCGAAACAAAATGTAGACATGTTGCTAATGTTTGGTTTTATAAAGGTTTACCAACGTGTGTAGAATAAAGAGTAAAACCGATTTGAAAAATTCTGAATGTGCAGCGACTTTCGTTGCTGACTGTACCAGTTCATACTGTACCTAGTTCACAGCTGCAAAGTGGACGTCCAGCATCCTTTTTGATCCTTCCCTCTTGTAAAGCAAAACGAGCTAGTACTCGATAAAAATTAAAATTATTATACCATTTCATTGAAATATCGGACGTCTAGTTTGAACTCTGTTTTAGATAAAATATAGATAAATGTTTACATTATGTTCGCATTAGTATTACTATTATGTCGATTTTTAGTTACTACTCGTTATAAAAGTACTTTAGAGACTAGTAATGTCGATCGTCCTGTGGTTATTTCTAGACTTACCCGCGTAACTCTAAAAACCAACCTTGAAACATCCACAGAAACCGATTCCTCGTTCATCGTGACTAATAAGATTTGATATCCCCTAGAATAGAATATACTAAAGGTTTTGTTTCGAGTGTTTGATGCGAGATGGACACGTGTATTATAGTCAGTGATTCGTGTCCCGCGTGTGCATGTGTCGGCTCGGCCGCCGGCTGGCTGGCGCCGGTCGGCGGCCGGGCCGCGCACCACCGCCCTCGCTCACCGGCCACCGTGCTGTGCGCCCGCAGAACCTCGCGGACTCCAAGCGGCGGCGCAGCTCGCACGCGCTGCCCGCCGATGTGCGCAAGAAGTCCTCGGCCGCGGGCCTGGACCTGCGGGAGGTCGAGTACCTGGCCGCCGTGGAAGGCGCCGCTGGCTCGCAGGACGAGCTCCGCCGCCCGCACAACGACTCCATCATGAAGCGCATCCCCGGCGACGCGGAGGCCACCACCGTCCTCGTGGGCGCCGTCGGTTTCCTCGAGCAGCCCACCATCGCGTTCGTGCGGCTCGCGCAGGGCATCCCGATGCCCTCCATCACCGAGGTGCCGGTGCCCGTGCGCTTCATGTTCATCCTGCTGGGGCCGAGCGGCGCGGACCTCGACTACCACGAGGTGGGCCGCTCCATCTCGACCCTCATGTCGAACCCGGCGTTCCACTCGATCGCGTACAAGGCGGACGACCGGCGCGAGCTGCTGTCCGCCATCAACGAGTTCCTGGACGACTCGATCGTGCTGCCGCCCGGTGATTGGGAGCGGCAGGCGCTGCTGCCGATGGAGGAGCTGCGCGCCAAGAGCGAGATGATACGGCGGCGCAAGCGTGACGCTCTCGAGCGCAAGCGAGTCGCGGCCGGCGATCCCGCGCCGCCCCTCGATGAGAAGAAAGCACTGCTAGCCGCCGAGACTGCCGGCTTGCCGCCCAAGGAACCGGACAACCCGCTCGCCAGGACTGGCAGACTCTTCGGTGGTGAGTTCCACAACGTTATACATATGAAATCTAGTTCTCTAGTTAACTAAACTATTCACTCGGATCCGGTATCGTTGGCTGTCTCATTGTGATATTCATCAGTCATTTTACAACATACTGAGTACTTTATACATTTGGATTTTTCTCCAGAACTTCGTATCTAGGATGTGTGTATGCGCAGGTGTCATCCGGGACATAAAGCGGCGCTATCCGTTCTACCTGTCAGACTTCACGGACGCACTGAACGGCCAGTGTGTGGCCGCTACTATCTTCATGTACTTCGCGGCCCTGTCTTCGGCCATCACCTTCGGTGGTCTACTCGCGGAAAAGACCTACGGCAAGCTGGGCATCTCGGAAACTCTCGTGAGTAACGACTCTTGTGATTTGTAAAACATTCATATCTAAAGGATCGGGGGTCAAAACTTGGCGTGAAAATTTGGCTTCAGGATTAACAGTGGTTCCAAGTTGGTTATATATTAGGTTAATTATTATACTATGATCCTTCCTTCAAGTTTCCGAAGTCTCTTGGCCCTACTTAGGGTTTCTTGCACCTCTTTGCACGACATGAAGCTCTTGGTCTTCAACTTCCTCGCTTACCATCTGAGATGTCAATTTCCTTACTTTTTTCAAAGGTGTCGTATCATTTTACAGCCATATTTTGTCCACGGCGTTACTCAAAAGGAACGTAACAGTGGTAATCATCATCATCATCATCATCATCTCAGCCGAAAGACTCAGTAATTTAAGTTAGTAACCAGTTTCTCTTGAGTAGCGCCGTTGACGAATGACCTACAGGGGATAAATGGTTTAGGGCCATCGCAGACTTGCTACTTTTAGCATCGGCGATCGGCGATTTTGATGCTGCGTCTCGCTCGTTCGCGCTCGAAGAAACGCGACGCGGCATCGATACGTCACAAAATCTCCGGTCGCCGATGCTAAAAGTAGCAAGTCTGCGGAGGCCCTTAGGCACAAAATGCCAGTTGAGTCTAGGAATAAAAAAAGGGGTTCAAATAGTGCTAATGCTGGTCACGTGCAGGTGTTCACGTCCGCGGGCGGCGTGTTGTTCGCGCTGCTGGCGGGCCAGCCAATGATGATCACTGGCGCGACGGGACCGCTGCTGCTTCTGGACGAGTCGCTAGCCAACTTCTGCCACTCGTACGGGTTCGACTTCCTGGCGGCGCGCATGTACTGCGGCATGTGGATGATCGTCATCGCGCTCTGCGTGGCATCACTGGAGGGCAGCGTCGCCGTTAAGAAGATTACCAGGTGATGCGGGTTTTACGATTCCGTACTACACCACCAAGCCAACTAGGAATTCGGGTAGAATGCGGCTTCCCCGCCCGCATACCGCTCGCACACCCGCCACCGCTAGCGGCTTCCCGCCCGCGTCACATTTGACAGATTCCTAGTTGGCTTGGTGGTAGCAGTTTAAAGATGTTTTTGGAAGAAATTTCACATTTAGTAGGTATTAGAAGTTTCTATCCAGCCTATAGGCTACTAAATTGGGGATAGTGTAAGCAGCCTAGGATTTTTTAAAAGGGGGTGTATAATGCTAGACTCTGTTATATTGTAGGTTAGAGTATTATACTTACTTGGTGTAAGGAAAATGCTCCCGAAGACAAAACGCTCTTATTATACAAATCGAAAATCAATAATCATTCGCCTTCAACTTGTTGTATTTGTGATTTGGTATTACGCAAACCCGCAAAGTACAGCGTATAAAACTCGAGGTCACGGGCGCGCGCGGCAACACAAAGCGTACGCTACCTTACGGCAGTGACTGTGTGCGCAGATATCGTTCGTTGACCCCTAGCGCTTTTATTTCAATGTCCGCAATGTAACATTAAAAAAAGTTTTATAGCTTTATTTAGACGACTGCTTGGCGCAGTGATTGAGCGATGGCCGCTCGGCTCTCTGCATCGGGTTGTTGCGGGTTCGATTCCCGCCAGAGACAAAATTCAGAAACGGCCTTTTCGTAATTTTCCTTGATCTGGTTGTCACTGGGATCGCCCCAGTCCATTGTATGGTAATCATAATACAAGGGTTGCTTGGGACCATACAGTTGGATATTTATTTATTTATCATTCATCTGCTTGAAGACAACACATCGAACATCGTGAGGAAACCTACCTATCCCTCGGGATTAGGTAATAGTCAGTTCCTGTATACACGGCGACAAGGCTCACCACCTGTCACGTTGGGTTCTGACTATCTAGATAGTCAGAACCCAACGTTGGCGTTGGCGTTTCACTAGTGAAACGTGGGCTTTGAGTTGGTTAATACCTCCACAATGTGGTGGTGTATGGCCACTCAAGCCTCTGACTACCCCCGAACGGGGATAAAAGTCGTGACGTTACATAATTTTTTTTTATTTGCTTGTAGACGGTGTTGCATGAAAAAACACAATTCATTTCGCGTTTTTTTTGTGCTATAATATCAGTTATCACCATCATCAGTCTTCGTTTCCGGAAGCGTTTCCCTTAATCCCGTTTGATCAGATCACGAGTTATCAATGGCCTGATGTCGCAGGTTCACGGAGGACATCTTCGCGTTCCTGATATCGCTGATCTTCATATCGGAGCCGGTGACGAGTCTCATCAACGTGTTCCGCGCGCACCCCCTGGGCGCCGACTACTGCGCGTACGGCAACGCCACCGCCGACAACTCCACACTGCCGTCTGCCGACAACTCCACCCTCGCGAACCTGGTCAACGCCACCCTGTCAGGTAGGTTTACTTCATACTCACAAAAATGTAACCATCCAAGAGAAGGAGCTATGAAAAATCGTAGCGAGTATTAGTTACCGAACTATTTTAATATGAGGTATATTGGGAAACGTTTTTTTGCGGTTAAGGTTGGCAAAAAGTAACGGAATTATGACGTCATTTGAATAATGTAAATTTTATTTGATTGTTCGTAATCGTAAGACATACTTTATCACATTAGTTATGCAAGAAAAAAAAACAAATATTTATCTATTCATTAGAATCGCACTTAAAATTAATGGACAAATGCGTGGTGTTTTATCAGTAAGGCACTGTTATCTATCAAATTTTAGTAAAACACTGCCTAAACCGCATCAATTTGTGTGTATATGTATATTAAGTATGTATTTACAAATAAAAAAGTAGTATAATATGTAGTAATATCAGTTATCTGGTTTCCATAGTACAAGCTCTGCTTAGTTTGGGATCAGGTAGCCGTGTGTAAAAAATGTCCCAGGATATTATTATTATTAATTACCCACTAATTCCGGTGTTATTTTCTGTTCGATGAGTTCTCGAGTGGCGGCCGCGCATCGGAAAGCGTAGCGTGGGTAGGCCTCCCACAAGGTGGACCGACGACCTGGTGAAGGTCGCGGGAATCCGCTTGATACGGGCAGCGCAAGACCGGTCATTGTGGCGAACCTTGGGGGAGGCCTATGTCCAGCAGTGGACATCTTTCGGCTGAGATGATGATGATGGTTTTATGTAACTATAGGTAACGCGACGGTGACGCCACCGGCGTCGGAGCCGCCGCATCCGAACACGGCGCTCTTCTGCACGATGCTCACGCTAAGCACCTTCATCATCGCCTACTACCTGCGTATCTTCCGCAACGGAAAGTTCCTCGGACGCAGCGTGAGTAACACTCTACTTTGTACTAAAAGTTATGACTTCATAATCAGCTAGTTGCCTAGTATTGTTTTAAAAACCAGCCAAGTGCCAACGTAGAAATAAAACGTCAACAATATCAAGTTTCTTGTATGGGGTCCCCCTTTATTATTATATTTTTAGTTTTTGTTGTTGAAGCGGTAACAGAAATACACATTCTGTGAAAATTTCTACTACCTATTACGGTTCGTGACACAGCCCGCTGACAGTCGGACAGACAGACAGACGGACAGCGCAGTTTTAGTAATAGGGTTCTGTTGGCACCCTTTGGGTACGGGACCCTAAACGTAGTAATTTTAAAGTTATTTTGTGTGTGTGAATTTCGCACAAGTTTGCGAAGCTAGAAGGTACCACATCTGCCCCCGTAGCCAAGTGGCTTCATCTAAAAGCGTTTCTACAAATCGCTACGTTTAAATGTATGGAAATTACAAGTCGATAAGTAGATCACGTGACTTATTTCATAACATTGCAGGCTCGTCGCGCGCTCGGCGACTTCGGCGTGCCGATCGCTATCGTGCTGATGGTGGGCGTGTCGTGCGCCGTGCCCGTGTGGACGGAGACGCTGCGCGTGCCAGCCGGGCTCAGCCCCACCACGCCGCGCAGCTGGCTCGTACCCCTCAACCCTGGCTTGGAAACCATCCCCGCGTGGGCCGCCTTCGCCATGGTCCTGCCCGCGCTCATGGTCTACATCATCGTCTTCATGGAAACACACATCGCTGAGTAAGAATTCACGTTTTCAGCTGTAAAAGTCGAGGGTGTTTTTACATTGTTTTAAATTAAGTCGCCTTTCAAACGTCTCGACTCTTACGGCATAGGTTTACGTTTCTCATGAGTACTCATGTCTAGAATTATGCTACGCGAGCTGAGCTATGCGAATCAATAATATTTATGATGTAGACGGGCTATCTTTATACTAATGGCGGTCAAAATGCGGCCGCCTAAACATCTGCCAAATGTTCAATGAACTTATAAACGTTTATTTCGTTTAGCCCTTCTTATATTAACATTTTTTAAATTGCCAAACTGGATCAAAATGCGACGCGACTGGCAACGCTTCGGCGATGCGAGACTGAGCTTTGAGTCTGCTAATAAGCCATACGGAGTGTATAACGTACTACACTGTAACTACAGTATACATGGTGTAACAGAAAGGGTACTTACTATATCTAACCAAAAGGGATGAAGTGTGCATCTGGTATAGAGTCTGTATGCATAATTTCAGCTTAAAATAAATTCTAAAGAGTACATAATGCCTTTATTAAAAAATACACCATTTATAGTCCATTATCATTACAGTTATATCTAGTTTTATTTTATACACCTGATAAGCGAATGCTAAGCTGAATGCGATTTTTAATATGCGAATGAGTGGTTAATGATCCGTCGGTGTTCAGGCTGATCATCGACAAGCCGGAGCGCAGGCTGAAGAAAGGCAGCGGCTTCCACATGGACATCGTTATCATGTCCACGGTGAACGCGGTGTGCGGCATGTTCGGCGCGCCCTGGCAGTGCGTCGCGACCGTGCGCTCCGTCAGCCACGTGTCCGCGCTCACCATCATGTCCACCACACACGCGCCCGGTGACAAGCCGCACATCGTCGAGGTCAAAGGTAGCTACCCTATTGCCAAACAACCAGCCTTTGAAAGCCGCACTAGGAATGACTTGCATCAAAAAATTTACGGCACATAGTGATGGTCGGAAGCACGAGCAATACATTGTGTTTGGCTGCGTCTAAAAAAGGCGAGTGCCCGAATATTTTCAACATCTGAATGCGTAGAAATAATGTCATTATTATTGGCTCTGTCGCAGCAGCAGCTCGGGGTTGTGTACGCTCCTATTGGTTTATCGAAAATCTATTGAATCGAAATTTTTTTACACCCTATGCGTTTCGGAAACTTTTGCCTTAGAGTGCGGATTCCAAACTGTGGTTGGTCGGTGCCTACTACTGACTTTTTTGGAATAGGCCCGCCACACCCTCCCATGACTGTTATTCCTGTAAGCCAGGATGGACAATGGTATCCCTCCCTATATGGTAAAGGTTTGACCCTCGACGAGTCCCAGGGAAAAGCTAAGTTGTCTTGGCACCCGCAAGAATTTAATTTAAAAAAAGAATAGGAGCGGAAGTTGTAAGAAGATTATCCACTTACTTAGTATTCACTTTTTTATTGTACTGCTGAATGTAATTTTGTTTGGAAGTTCTCTAAAAAGGCCTGGTAAGGCCTGGTAAATGCCACCCAATGCTTTCTTTTCTTATCTCTTTTATTACTATGTTTTTTTATATGCAATAATCTATGACCCTACGAGCTTGGAACTCAGAGGCAGTTTTACGTTGCGAAAGCAAGGCCAGAATCAGTCCGACATTTTATGCAGGAATTTATAGTGTTGAATTTATAAATAATATAATTACTTGTTTACGCTTTGTTTCCTATTGTTTGCAACTTTTGCGCACTCTTGATTGTAGAAAAAGTGCCGAATACTTTCTTAGCGTATTGCAAATAACTTGAAGGCTTTCAAGTTCTGTAGATTTCCTGTTGAGCGAGTGGTGGTGGCCTTCATGTGAAGAGGTCATTGCTCTTATGTTTACGTAATCCTATTAGTGAGTTCTCGGAGGATAAACTACAGCTTTTTGGTCTAGACTCTAGATAGTTTAATCAGCCAACCCAAAAATTTCCGGACTAGTCCGAGTAGGATTTACGCTAAAGGTTATGCAAAAACTTTAATAGGGGTTGAATTGTCAAAAACGCCGAACTTTTAATTTCAGTTTGTTATGAGTAGCCTAAATAATAATTTTCATGTCTTCAAAAAAATTGGGTCACCTCAGAGGTACAAACTTTCGCCCCAATTTTACCACTTCATAAGTGTTTTTTTTCTAAAATCCTTCCTTAGTAAATGCCTACTATATTAAAAAGGGTACCTTTCAAAAGCCTAGGTCAAAATTTCATGTTTCATACACCAGCATTTGGGCTATGCACTGTCTTGACATACAGACAGACAAACGGACGAAAAAGTGATTCTATAAGGGTTCCGTTTTTATTTTCTTTATGAGATACGGAACTCTAAAATTGAACAAATTATAATAAAGTGCGTACGTTCGTCTGCGCTTCCATATTAACATTTCCAACATAATCTGGGCTCTCTTTATAATTGACACCCGTAAGAGAGAGCTCAGCTTATATTAGAAATGTCACCATGGGCGTGCATGCGACCGGACCACCTAATCCGTACCTCGCTGTGTGTGTTTAGAACAACGGCTAACGGGTCTACTGGTGGCGCTTATGGTCGGCATATCGGTGCTGGCCTCCGATTGGCTGCGGCTGGTACCGATGGCGGTGCTCTTCGGCGTGTTCCTGTACATGGGCATCTCGGCGCTCGGCGGCATCCAGCTCTGGGACCGCTGTATCCTGCTCTTCAAGCCGGTCAAACATCACCCGCAAGTGCCATACGTCCGCAGGGTATGTTTGTTTTTAATATCAGGGTATCGTAACAATTGTCAATTTCGGAACCACTGGTCTCTAATTTTATCATCATCAGCCTATTGCTGCCCACTGTTGGACATAGCCCTCATAAAACACCCTTTACTCAAGATAACATTAAGTCTGTCTCATTGACGGCGACGTCATGGTCACCCTAACAATATTCACAAATGCCATTCACCCAAGCGGCTAAGCAACGTTCAGCCCTTTCATTAAACGTTGTATTCATCAATATGCCTAGGCATCCTTCAGCCGTTCTATTGAGTGCCGGCATTTAATGAACGGCCTAGCCACCCAATGGAAGGGCTTATTTAACCATTTCGCGACGACATATGGATCATAGATTCTATGGCCGACATCATGCCGACCACCAACAATTTATGATACGAAGATAATATTAGAGACTTGTGGCTTCGCAATGGACTTAAGAGACTAACTAGGCCCTGGACATAGATCCAGGACATGTAGACATGTGGTAAATGGCAGAGGGTTGAAGAGTTGATGAAGATGATCTATTAGAGAGTCAGTGTACGTACCATAGAGTAAAGACTTAAGAAAGAGGTGCCCTTATTACATTTCTCTATTAAACAACGCGTGGTAATTTGCACGGGATGGCGCGGGTGGTGGGGGGTAAGAAATGCGTGGCATCTATCTACCGGGAAATAGCTGAACTACTCGCTTCGTTTTATGTCGATGTTAGTACGTAGTTTAATTATTTGCACTAGATGTCACTAAGTGTATGATCATTAAAAATTACGTACAAAGGGACGCCATTTAGTGTCGAATATAATTATATTTGGGATGCGAACGTTGGCAAGACGTCTGCACAGGACGAACGCCAACAGCACACTGACTTAAGCCACGCCTACTGTGATTACGTCACCGGCCTAGTTGTGCGATGTTTAAGCAACGCGGCTTAGCTGCTTAGACCCAGTCCTTTAGTATTAGGTCCATGGTACGTACGATGGTCGTGCACTGTACGTTTATCGGTTTGTTTATTGAGCCTCGTGACTGCACTGAATTCGTTAGAATAACGCAGCATGTATTTATGAATGAACTGCTCCGGTGCGCGCCGCGCTGCGCCGGCTGCATTCGAATTACCTTATTGACTATTATGTGGGTAAATGTTTTTAGTACACACAATAAATATACCTGCTAAAAGGCGTTTTCAGAATTTCAACAGTTTTAAGTTGTCAATAGAAAGTTGCGGGCTTTCTTTAAAGAGTATCGATACGAAGAGAGGTATTGTTATTTTTCGGTACGTACGATACGGAATAGGTACTTGTTATTTATCTTTACTAAAGTCAAAGTCAAATAATTTATTTAAGTTAGGCCTACGGGGCCACTTACAAATTGTGATTTTACTTTTTTTATTTCTACCACGCGACCTCGACTGAGAAGATACGGCAAGAAACTCAGCGGGCTTGTCTTTTTTACACGGGTTGCAATTTTTTTTTAATTCGACACTTTTTATAATACAGTGTGTGTTAGCAAATGATATTATCCTGGGTACACCTTATTCCATGACTATTCTTATAATGAGTAGGTACTTTCTCAAGAAGGGTTGTACAGGCGGAAGTACGTGGATGGTAGGAATGTCGCGCCGGCAGGTATATCAACGCACGCGTACGGCATCGAAGCTCAACACGTTCTTTAGTAACGCGGAAGCATGTCAGTCTGCAATTAAAAAAAACGGTCAAGTGCGTGTCGGACTCGCACATAAAGGGTTCCGTACCACCGTTGATTAAGATTATACTTGATACTATACTTGTAACCATACTCTGTTATTTTAAGCTGTTGGTTTTCCATCAAATAAATAAATAAATTAACGTTAAAGATATAAGTTAGATAGAAGCAAAAACCGTTAAAAACATCAAGTTTGTTGTATGGGGACCTCCCTTAATATTAAATTTTATTTTATTTTTAGTAAGTATTTTTTGTTGTAGCGACAACAGAAATACACATTCTGTGAAAATTTCAAGTCTCTACCTATTACGGTTCATGAGATACAGCCCGCTGACAGACGGAGTACGGGCGGACAGCAAAGGCTTAGTAATAGGGTTCCTTTGGCACCCTTTCGGTACGGAACCCTAAAAATCTGACTATGGTCTGCATCATTATCCGACATTGATGACAGCGCGACTCTATCTGGTCTATTGCATCCCCAGGTCCCAACCCTCAAGATGCACATGTACACGCTGATCCAGGCGTCTGGTCTGTGCATCCTGTACGCGGTGAAGTCGTCCCGGTTCTCGCTCGCCATGCCATTCTTCCTGGTCATGATGGTGCCCCTGCGCATCTCCCTCGCGTACATCTTCACACCGCTGCAGCTTAGAGCGGTAAGTACACTGATTTTGTTTTTTAATTGCCTAGCAAGGCACGCAGGAAGGTACGAAGGTACGCAGGTGGGTACGCAGACGGTCCACCTGATGGTAAGTGGTTACCGTCACCCAGGACATCTGAAAATTTAAGGGAGCAGACGCAGTGCCAGCCTTCTTTCTAGGTGGTAGAACCAAGCTGTAATTCAATTGACTGCACATATATGCTGGCTCGACCGGGGTAGTACCACTCTCGCACAGAAGATCGGCGTAAAGTTATTACAGCTGCGTTTCATACGGTGTGTGAGAGAGCCGGAAGCCTAACCGCCCTGACCTCACTAGGGTCGAAATGTAAGGTGCAAGTCAGTGCAACCCGCAATCCTAGCGGCATCTTGGTCTAGTTAGCTGGGAGACTTCACACGTCTTTCGAAAACAGGTCGGATTCTCTCATACATACGATTTAGTAATTATATTTAGCTCCCACCGTTTAGTAAGTAATAAATCAATGTTCATATTGATTATGAGGAATGATGTAATGTTGTTGCGTTCTTGCTTTATGCTATCCGTTCAGTGCCAGTGACACCCGGCGTCCGTCGAGTTATTTATTTTTAAACATTTTCTACATCACGCATTGACAGTTGGATGGCGCCCAGAAAGACATAGACAAGGACGACGAGCCGGACTTCTATGAAGAAGCGCCACTACCGGGTTAGATGCGCTTGCGCCGGCGCGGGCGGCGGGAGGTGCGCGGGGCGCGGCGTGCGACGAATAATTCAAAGGTCACAGTTACGACGAGCACCGATTATTGTACCGTTGGTGATGTAGTTCGCGACGACACTCGCGCGGCGTCGCGCGACGTCGCGCGACCAGCTCGGCTCGTTGGCGAACCGCTGACATCGTCCACACCTCAACAAACCGATGTCGACAGCGACTCGAAACAAACTGATCGTTTTATGTGAATGTTACAAATATAATTCTATCAAATATTCCATGAGATAATAAGTGTAATACGTAGATTAAGGACTACGCTCGTTGTGATAGTATCTAAGTACTAACTTATCAGTATTGCTATCTACAGCATCACATTTCATCTATAAGTTAAGTGGCCAGGCCATTCGATTCAGTCCTTTTAGAAAAGACGAATATTTTAATTACTCGTAGGGGCCTCAGTGCCATAGGTTTATTTATAGTAGCTAAATATATCGTATTATGTATTTATAGACTATACATAGGAGTGCGTCGTGCGACGATTCACATCCAAATACTTATAATTCTTATTAGATTATTTACCTTTCAAAACAAATCGAGCGTGACTATTTTTATAATTGATCTAAAATTTTAAATATTTATAAAAAAATATTTATTGAAAATCTGCTTTTCACATATCACCATCCAGTCGAAGTTCACGGCTGGATGTTTTGGTCTGATTAACGATTTGCTCAATGTACACCTACCAATAGGTAGGCTTGTAGTGAACATTTCAGTATTAGAGTGGCGATAAAATCGCCCAGTGTCTTGTGTAGGTTGCACGCGATTGAGATGATAGGTAGTAAATGTACGACAATATGCTACAATACAAAGGTAACAGTTCGAATTTGATTCAAATGTGTCGGGTTCGACTCGACGATAGATTTATTTCCGACCGAAAGCCGGCTCAAACGGCTCACAGCCGATATCAAGTGGAATGTGGAATATTCCACGCTGTGCACACACAGATCTATTTACACAGACGTATATTATATTACCTAAATCAATGTATATTTATGTGTGTTAGGTATTCTCTTATAGTCTAAGCGAAGGCGCTCCGTTGACAATACGTAATGTGATACAGAAAATCTCGAGAAATATCTCGAAAGCCAGTCTAGAACATACGTAATTTCGTTTGCCCCTTTTATAATACATATCTATCATATATAAATACTGTATTCAGACGATGAACAAAGGCCTATGCCAGCATTCAGACCCTTCATCTCGGCGAAGTTAAATCTAGCTTCGTTGAAAACTAGAGAGTTGGTTAACGTGTGGACTTGCCGTCACTACTGACTGGCCTGAAATCGTTCGATGCCGCGGTGGCCTAGACTGGGCAATTTAGGCCTTGATAGATGCTCGATGTAGATTTATGTAGATTTATCGGGTAACGAGTGAGCCTTACGGCCCGGCCACGATATCGCGCGACGGCGACGGGCAACTGCGTTTTTTGCTAAAATATTGCATGACGCCACGAGCTGCCGCTGTCAGCGACAACGCGCGCGATGCAACAGGCCGGGTCGTTAGGCCTGTATTAATAAATCGATCTAAAGATTGAGATCGTACTTGAGGTGCTGATTTTGCTAGATGTTCCATACATTAAACGTCAAAACTGCATCTTAAGATTGATCTCGACATTGAGAAGCATTTATTAATATGGGCTAGACATGTGATATGTATCGTTAAGTAATAGCGGGCGGCTCGGAGGCTGGGGGCGCCAAAATACTTCTGTAAAAGGCCAAAGGAACCGTGCCAAAGACTTTCAGAAGGCACTGTAGGTATATTAGTTTTCCGCCGAACTAGGATAGCCCTCGCACTAAAGATTATTATATAACCAATAAAATAATGAATTGTAAATTACAATTATTGAATAACATTTGTATTATTATAATATCATTATAAAAAGATTATCGCTACGCTGTCTCTACCCGCGTTCTGTAATAGAGATGAGCTACTAAAATATATTTCTCTGTAGGTATGGGATAAATTATTCACGAATACGTTACAGGCTTTGCAGAATAAAAGAACTGTGGTACCCTTTAGTAATGCGATGATGCTGTTTTTTGTTATGGTATTAGGTACAGAGACTTAAGATGAGTTAGGCGTGTATTATATACTTTGAGGTGATGTGGGTTGTGCAAGGTACCGTAGCCCTATACATAAGACAACAACATCCATAATAATTATATAAGTTTATAGAACGAATATCTTTTCATAAAACTTTCTTTAGACTATAATATTTTAAAACCTTTAAACTCTTTGCAGACCTTCTGTACGTCCACTACAACTTTAGTATCGTTTTCATGAAATATGGAGGCGCCTCCTTACGCCCTAGCGACGATGTTATAAAGACGTAGATAGCAAATTAGTTTAATAATGTGGTAAGTATAAGGTTATTTTTGTTTGAGTCGAATTTGCGTCAATACGGTGTTACAAAACACCTTCGCAAACAATATTCTGATGTTAATTCGTTCGGCCTTTCGTAATAGGTCTAACTTTGTTTTCTGCCTAAGTAATCATGTACTTATCTGTACTTAAGTAAGTAGAGCATGAAATTATACCACAAGCGTATCACATTTACAATAGGTTATTTAATAAGTTTTAGATTAGGTACAATAAAGTTGATAAGGCGTCATTCAGAGTTCTACTGCGCGACGAGATGTCGACTCATAGCTCATGTGGATGGAATACGCAAACATGTGCTGACTCCCTAAGTGGTCCAAATTCATTCTCAAACACGCGGTGTTTCGCATTTTTTATTAGCTACGTCTACAACAGGCACATGCCGCGCGAGGCTGCTCACCCACATGCCTTCCGAAGTACGTTACGCGCGGTTGCCTCAGTCGCATGCCGCGCGAGGCAACCTACACTCTAGACAGAGAAGGGTATGCCCGAGCAATGATTTTGAAATTATTCTGTCTCATGACTAGGCCAAACTAGGCGAGGCAAATGACAGCGCTCGGGTGAGGCAGGGCGAGTATTTGCCTCGCGCGCGGCATGCCAAACTACGCGAAGCAAAGCTGCTTCGCGCGGCATGCGCGTGTTATGGACACGACTATTGAATAAAAACTAATGTCAATCTGCTAGAAAGAACTGCGTGTTTGATTTTTTACTTATCTCAAGCATTTTTGTCTATCGTGCGAATGCTTGGGAGTAATTTCAGCAGTTGGAGCTCCATGAAGCCGGCGATTTCATGCCATGAGGTAGGTACTATTATTAATTCTATGCTTCAAGCCGGCCGGTCGGGCGGCCCGAGTCTCTACCGCCACGTGTGCTATCATTCGACAATCCCACGCGTCTAGTTAGTAACAGAGTCTAAAAAACAGTTCTGGTGGTACACGAGTGATCATTATAGGTAGGTATAATTATATTGATGTAATAGCCGCGGCGGGCCCGCGTGAGCCCCGCCGCATAGCGTTAAGAACATGTCCGTAGTACAAAATAATCAAAATGAGTCATTATTTATTTCGTTGAATTGTTTGCCATCGTATTTATTATGTAGGTAAGTATATATTACGTTAGTAGTAGCGTGCCAATGTGCTTTACTGATTTACGCAAAATTACCATTGTTATTTGAGTATTTTGACAAACTCTTGAGTTTATACTTTTGAGTTGCCATTCGGTACTCAAATGAAATTAGAATAACATTTCGGAGACCGCTTTTAGATTTGAAAACGGTGGATAAGTATACGGATTGTATTGTTATGAAATAAGGGCGAATTCTTTAGTACAGCGGACAGGATTTGATGCCAGGAGGCAAAGCAAGTTGTAAGAAAGATCAAGCAGCAGTCTCATTTCTTTGTAAAGCTCTGTCCCGCTACTATCTCTGGCATCAGATCTTGCCTGTTGGGGGTATATCAGGTCGGGTATATCTCGTACAGTGCAATTATAGACGTAACGACGTTACCGTGTGTTTCCACTGCGCTAAAACATGTTGACACAACATAGTGTTGTCTCTATTTAGGCCGTGGTCTCCTATTAAATGCCATCGGCTGCTTACAGCGTCACGCATACGCCGCGTCACAATTTTACTATAGTGACGTCGGCGTGTGAAGGAGACCACAACAGTACATTTCTATAGTAAGCATTGTGACGCGGCGTACGCGTGACGCTGTAAGCGGCCGATGGCATTTAATAGGAGACCACGGCCTTAATGACAGCAAAAAAATTGAGACAACAATAGGCATGTTGTGTCAACATCCTCCCTCCATCCCACTCCCCTTCAGGTCGGCAATGTGCAATACCTTTGGTATTGTAAGCTACGGTAACTGCTTAACATCAGGCGGGCCGTACGCTTTTTTGCCACCGCAGTCCTATAAAACAAAAAAAAAACAAAAAAAAAAAAAAAAAAAAAAAAAATGTTATAGCGCAGTGGAAACGCAGGGTATAGTAACGATAGAGTCGGATTGGTATTACTATAAGTTCAATTACCTATTATTATTTATTTGAATGTTATTCTTCTTTTGTTGAATTTGTTAATAGAATAAAATTAATGATTCGAATGTTGTGGTTTTATTGTATGCTTCCGATCCCAGTATTAATTCCTAATTAGTTGGTAAATATAGTAGTCCCGAGTAATTAATTAAAACGCGAGTGTCTGTGCGGGTCACTGACACCGGTCGCCCTTGGTCTCCGTTCTCTCCCAGTCCTTAGAGCACTTTCTACAGTTCACCTTGTGCGATTAAGGCACCGATGCGACAGCGACCACGCGGCGCGATACACTCGTATCGCCAACTTGCCCGTTCAGCCCCTCTAACCAAGTGGCTTCGTCAACAAGCGTTTCTACAAATCGCTACGCTTCATGTATGGAAATTACGTTAGTCACGTGATCTACTTATCGACTTGTAATGTCATTTCCATACATTTAACCGTAGCGATTTGTAGAAACGCTTGTATTTATTTATTTATTACACAAGCTTAGAGGCTATGCACACGGGGCAACTTTACTTGCCGAAACTATCAAGTTTTTAATAGTTTTTTAGCAGTTGCAGCAAAAAAATGGCAAGTTGCCGCGATTGCCGCAATCGTTTCGCAATTGTTTTATATGAAAACAGCTACTTGCGAGTTGCTAGTTGCCGCAAAAGTTGCCCGTGTGCATAGCGCGATATGGTATACCTACAAAACATACAAACATAGCCCCACAAAACGTGCAATCGATTGAGTCCCTCTTAACTAAATTATATACATAATACAAATAGGTACTTAAGTGCTTAGCTTGTAAAGTTGTAAGGCCACTTGTCTAGGGGAGCTGGGGTGGTGGACGGACTAGTTGGACCATGGTATTTCGACGGGCAGTGTTCCAACTTTAATTTTCGTTCGACTACTGCCACTATCGAAGACCTGAGCTCCAACTGTTTGGACAGAATCAAAGGCCTTTGGTCAGACTCAAAGGCTATTCAAACAAATGTTTTAGTCCCACTTAACAATTTGCGACGTCGTTATCTATGTTTTGTATGGCGTGTCAAAGTTAAGCAGTTCTCAAATTAGAGTTGTGTTCGAGTATTCGGTGGTGGACAGACCGGGACCGGATGGACCGACTGGATGATTTGTTAGGGCTACGGAACCCTGAAAAGAGAGGCAGTTTACATATAAGTAGGATTGTCTTCTTTTCTGTACCTTTAGGGTGCGTTTCCATTCACGCAGAGCGGACCGTGAATTGGCCAATCACAGTGCTCAAAATCTCCACTCTGCTCTTGGCCCATCACAGTTGGCCAATCACACTCCGCCGCTCCGCCCAGCTCCGCATCAAAGGAAACTCACCTTATACCTGATGTCTCTCATTGATTTAAGTATCATCAAAGTCAAAAGTGATTTTGGAAATAAATGCCGCAAAATACCTATTATAGGCTAGCACTTTGAGCTTCAATTCAAACTACTTAAATCCTAACGCTTGCATTACATAAATCTATCACCTCTACAAGGGATAGGGTGCGTTTCCACTCACGCGGAGCGGAGCGGACCGTGAATTGGCCAATCAAAGTGCTCGAAATCTCCACTCCGTTCTTGGCCCATCACAGTCCGCCGCTCCACTCCGCTCCGCCCAGCTCCGCATCAAAGGAAACGCACCCTTAAAGTGGGTTTTGCACTCGAGCGAGACCTGCCTATCTGTATCTATCTAGATTCTAGTGGGTGACCCTGGAGCCTGTATGTGGGCCGTGACCACGACCACACCAGCGGCCGGCGGAGGGCGCGGCAGCGTCGGCGGCCAAGGCGAACTCCGGCTGGCTCAGTTTAGAAAGCAAACGTTTTTGATTTACTTAATTTGTAAGAAAACTGAAGTATGGTCGTTCGGCTTTGCTCACATTTTCAATTTCCTTGTGTTGCATGTCTTTTAGGAGTAAAGTAATTACCTTTCTTTAATTATCATCATTGGAAATAAAAGATACCAGCAAATATAGACCTCTTATAGTAGTGTCCGTCGTCGTCGCATTATAATATTTTTTGAATTTGCCGCCAAGCCACCAGATTTATGCGCCAAAATATCTCTGAAGAATATTTTTTCTATTGGCTTCTCTAGAGCGAGTTTGTGGTCAAACCATAGACCACATCCGATATTTAACTTTGTAAGTAATCGATTGATGAATCGACTAAAATAAAAATGTAATTCGGAATTGCCATATTAGAAAACACTTGTGAGTGAATAGGTAGCTTTATTCGAATTTTAGTCTGTGGCTGCTACCGTGCTGCCACCATCGGCCGCACTAGCAAACTAAAAAATCGACGTCAAACAAACATGTCAGTCACACACATAATGGCGGTGGTTGTGTTGTTTTTTGTGAGTCGTTAATCCCGGTTTTGTTTTTTAGCGAGCCGTTAAACGGACAGCATGCACGTAGCTTAGACTGTTATCACACATATATCAGGCCAGGTACCCGCGGACGGTCTAAAATCGCGGTGGTGTGGTGTCGAGTATGGAGCTCGTGGTCGCGGTGGTCGCGTCGTCGGTATTGAATTAGCGCGTGCACCGGTGCAGCGGCGGTTCGGCGGTCGCGGCGACCGCGGGCGGTGCGATGGGGGCGCAGCAGGCGAAGGAGCGCGGCACGGCCAGCGGCGCGTCCATGCGATCGGCGCGCAGCAAGCCGCGGGTGCCGAAGGACCCCCGCATTCTCGGCTCCAACATATTCACGGAACACAGCGGTGAGTCCATCGCGCACCTACTCACTCCTCATCATACAGTTGTGGCCTTTGTCTTTGTTGAGAGTGTCAGCCATACCCCCCGCTCTCCTCTGCTCGCGTCGCCCGAGCCCTCCAGTCGTGAAGACGGCGTCAGCTGAGAGCCAAATAACTATCTACTGTGTTGGCAATCAGAACAACACTCTTTGTGATGATGATGACAATGATAGTTTCTGAATAATAAAGATTCCTTAAAACTGTAACTTCAGCTGTATGGTAGGCACATACAGCTGAAAATTCTATGTAGGTAACTTTTATTACAAAGACTCCTAGACATTATTATTTGAGTTTGGTTGGTTACCTTAAAACAACCCATAATCAGGTTCAAACTAAATAGAGAAAAAAACAATAATGGGAACACAAAAAATGGGCTCCTACAAAAGAAAGAAGAACGAAAATATCTTTAATTTGTTCCACATACAGAAATGTAGCTAAGTAACAATGAATGATGAATGTGGGCACAAATAGGACTGCATCAGCATGTTGCTGCTCTATATTGGGGTATGGTTCAGCACTAGTCCACTGGAATAGGTCACGTTTTTATATGCTTCGGGGGAGCGGCAAAGTTTGAGCAGTTAACAGGACTGGTGTCATGATAATCTTGCAAAATCTTCATTATAAGAATTCAATATTAACATAAGTTTTGGATGTATGTTATCTAATCCAGAATGATATCAGTATGTACTATCTCAGTATTTATTTACTTGTAATAAACCTTGGAAGCTGCTGCAATGCGAATGTTTTTTTATATTGATTGCAATATGTGATACCTTTTTATATGTGAAAAATTTAACAGACTACGAATTTTAGGGAAGCGGAATTGTACTATGCTGCCTTTTTAAAATAATAATAATTAAGCCCTTTTAACATCCCACTGCTGGGCACGGGCCTCCCCTGAATGCGAGGGGGATTCAGGCCATAATCCACCATGCTGGCCCAGTGCGGGTTGGTGGATTTCACATGTCTAAGACATGCAGGTTTCCTCATGATGTTTTCCTTCACTGCAAGCAAGTGATTATCATATTAAAGTTATAATTCACACATTGATTTCGAAAAATCCAGAAATGTGTGCCAGGGTTTGAACCCATGCCCTTAAGCCCGCAAGACGCGTGCTTAACCAATGAGCTAACACTGCTTACGCTGCCTTTTTATTTATGGCAAATCATGTTACAAATTCAAATTAAATGGCTTCATTTTTTATTGATAATTCCACCAACAATAAGTTAATAGTTATACTTCAAGAAAAATGCTAAGCAAAACTATTAAAGAGTCATAGAGGAAAATTTTCCATGATCCAAAATTGTAGTCATTATTATTGTTATAGTCGGACCGCTACTGCTGTGCCACTCCTTAGGTATGCGCGGGGAGGTGGGGAGTGGATTCGCACCCCCCGTCTCGCCGCTCGCGTACCTAAGGAGTGGCACAGCAGTAGCAGTTAGACTATCAGACTATCAGTCTATCAGCCAATGCTATGGCAGCAAAATGTGCAGTGGCAGTTAAAAATAATCAATGAGGAAGATATTGATTTAGAATTGTACATAGGTAGGCATCATAAGCACACAATTACTAATATTAGTACTATTATCAAGCCTATATCCCTAATGGGTAGATAGAGGTGTATTGGTCATACACTCACATTTCCCTAGTAATAATGTTCAAATGTTAAAAATATGGCCACTACACACATTTCTATTATTATTATTAAAGGAGAATCACACTAGCAGCTTTAAGAAGCTGATGCATGTGCATCATAAAGAGACTTGTTGCATTTTTCTAGTCTGTTCCGAAATGCGTTCAGTGTTGGTGCTTCTATCACAGCCTTATCCAGCTTGTTCCATTCTGAAACAATTTGGCAGGAATACTTCATAGGGTACATTCTATGATCTGAGGATGAGCAGAATGGCAGCGCCACATTGGATAGATTGTCCATGGACACTAAAGTATTTATATGTATATGTGGGTGTCGATGGATGGATGGTTGGATGTTTGTTACTCAATCACGTCAGAACGGATCTGGATCAAATTTGGCACAGAGATAGATTATAGTCTGGAATAGAACATAGCTACTTTTATTTTTATTATGCGTGGACAAAGTCGCGGGCGGAAGCTAGTTATATCTACCTATTTGTGTGTCGCAATAATTTGTATCTGTAGTGACACCGATAGAAGTGAAGTGACATTACATTACCCAATAAACCAAACGACATCTGCAGGGCTAGCACAAGCGCTACGACAAGACTTTTGTCACACTGAGTTGCTCTCTCTCTTTCTTAATGCATAGGAGAGAATGGGACAAAATAGATTTATCTTGCGTTTTGTCTTGTCACTGCCGGCTGTGCTACCAGTGCTGCTGAGCTTGAAAATGTGATCTAGGAAGTATGAGAGTGACATTTTTTTGCCATCTTTTAACAGCCTCTCAAAACTTTGCTGGATATACTTCTCCATAGCAATAACATTTTAAATTGGTGGTAGCCTTAGGGTCGTGTTCACCATCACACTAACAGACTGTTGGACTAAAGTCTGATTAATAATTCAGTGGAGTAAAATGACAGCTTTTTATGTCAAACGTAAAATTAATTTGTTCTATTCATCATGAATAATGTTGTTTTTATGATTCTGGTTCAAATTAATACAATTTTATTTACTAAAGAATAATAAAAAAACGTGATCACTCATAAAAAATAGGTAGATTTAATTAAAATATAAATTCACATTTATAGCTGTCATTTTACTCTACTGAATTATTAATCAGACTTTAGTAACTAATTGTTTGACGTACTGGTGGCAGTTCATTTACTGCAAAACGGTCCGTTAGTGTGTTTGTGAACATGAATGATAATATTCTCTGAACCCAGCATTTCATAATTGGCAGGGCATGTTTTGCTTACCACTAAGACAATGGGTCAGTTTAATTAAAACAAAAGATAGGCACCTAGCTACATGTATTTGGCACTGCTGAGCGAATTGTCTTTGTTCATACTCAAATAAATAGTAATGAATGGTTCACCAACATAGGTACTAACCACACGGACCATTGCAGTAGTAATTTCATTGGCTTAGTCGCAGAATGGGCACTTCTCAAAACGTGCACACAAAAAAAGGAGCACTTTGCAATTGGTGCACTTCTCAAAAGGAGCATTTCGCAAAATGAGCACTTCGCAATTGGTGCACTTTTTTATTGAAAATGGTCTTAGATTAAAAATCGTTCGCTTTTTGTTAAATATTGTACTTTTAATCATTTTGACATAAGACAAATAGAGTCTCCTTATATGTATACAGCCAAAAATATTATATATTATCAAATTTTAACAACCGATATCAACATTTTCAATAAAAAAAGTGCACCAATTGTGAAGTGCTCATTTTGCGAAATGCTCCTTTTGAGAATTGCCCGTTATGAGAAGTGCTCTTTATGAGAAGTGCACCAATTGCGAAGTGCCCCTTTTTTTCTGTGCACGTTTTGAGAAGTGCCCATTCTGCGACTAAGCCATTTCATCTTCTTATTATATCATTGGTGGCTAACCTGTTGTCAGAGTAACTGATTGTTTGATGTTCTGGTAACAGTCCATTTGCTGATGTAACGGTTTGTTATAATGATGGTGCACTTAGGTCTTCGTCTTATATGTATCGTGTAAAAAGTGCGTAAAAAAATATTATTATATTAGCTAAAATCTGCTCACTTCACTTTCATTCATCCGAGTAGGGTCTGAACGGTAACTCCACCATGCTCCCTTCATCATCATCAGTTCAGCCAAAAGACGTCCACTGTTGGACATAGGCCTCGCCCAAGATTTTCCACAACGACCGGTCCTCTGCCACTTGAATCCCGCGGTTTCCCGCGACCTTCACTAGGTCGTCGGTCCACCTTTTGGGGACCTACCCACGCTGCGTCTTCCGGTACGTGGTCGCCACTCAAAAACTTTTGTGTTCTAACAGCCATCAGTTCTTCGGGCTATGTAAAGCATTACATAACACGGTGTAGATCCGTAAATAATCAAGTACATATTCTTTAATGCATTTAATTTACAAAGAATAAGAGCCATATGACACCGAGACGTCATGGCGACGTCGCCAGTCCGTCGTCAGGTGTGATACCTGTCATACATTTCAATACGAATTAGTTGGCTACGGTGGCTGGCGACGTCGCCATGATGTGTTATGGCCCTAAGTGAACAATATTGTTTGTTTCTTGTTATGTGGTGCATTGTGTATTGAGATTTGAGCTCAATCCCATGTATAGTACGTTTTTTTATACTTGTCCTATTTGGTAAGCAAAGATGGCGTCCAGTGGGCCGATTACGTAACTTTTTTGACAATGTTTCAATTGGTTTCGTTCATCCTGTGTCAATTATATACGAAACCAATTGAAACATTGACAAAAAGTTACGCAATCGCCCTGCTGGACGCCATCTTTGCTTACCAAATAGGACAAGTATAAAAAAACGTACTGTAGTCATAACATGTTTTCCTGAAGCGGTGTGCGTTGGACGGCGACGGCGTCGAGTTCAGTGCATTGTGTCGTCAAGTGGCGGTGTCACGCTGAGCCGTGTCACGTGTACGCTGCCAAGTGCCACCGTGGTTACTGTTCTCTAAAAATACACAAAGTTATAGCACACGGTAGCTAATTTATCTCAATGGCACCTAAAGTTAATTTCTATAGAACTTTCAGTGTTCGTAAACAATAATAATGGCGTGACATCTGTACTAATAGTAACTCTGTCTGTCTGTTACGTTATATTTTGATGACTTTGGCATAGAGATAGACAGGACCTTGGAGAAGGACATAGGCTACTTTTTGTTGCGACAATAAAACTTGAAGGGGGTGAAATAGGGGATGAAAGTTTGTATGGGAGACCAATCATTTCTCAAAGTACAAATTCTACGGAGAAGAAGTCGCGGGTACCAGCTAGTTTAGACCAATGAGAAGGTTATATCCGACCCCTTGGAATAGTCGTCGCCATATACCAATTACTAAGGGGACTGGCCCTAAGCAACTCGGCCGAGTGGTCGGCCTAGTACTAATATCGACATACAACGAAGCGAGTAGTTCAACTATTTACCGGTAGATAGAACAATGATCACGTTTTTTTCATACATATATCTAATGAGGGCACCTCTTTCTTTAGTCTTTACTCTGTGGTCGTCGCCATTTAATTATGTTTTTAAATTATTTGTTTTAAATACTGCATCCCGTATTATTTATAATTTGAGGGCCTGAGTGCATTAGCTATAGCTATGGTATTCTGTTGCATGAGACACGATGGCAACGCGCAAGTACAGTCAGCGACAATAGCCACTGAAAATTTCAGTTTTTCAAATTGATGACACACTTTTGTTTCGCATCAAATCCATTATTTTTTACCCGACTACGGCGGAGGGTTATGATTTTGACCGGTATGTATGTATGTATGTATGTATGTATGTTTGTATGTATGTATGTATGTATGTATGTATGTATGTATGTATGTGCATCTGTTCCCACCTAACTTCCAAACTACTTGTCGTAATTTGACAAATGAGGTATCGTTAGAAGCGGCTTAATGGCGCGCTGGTTATAGGCTATGTGACGTCACATAAAATTGCATATGGCGCCCTCTAGAGGACATAATGTCATGAACAAAAAAAAATACATTTTTTAATAAAACCGTGTGGGATATCAAATGAAAGAGCTTGATGAGCACATTTCAAAAATATATATATTGTTACCTATAACTCCAAAATAATTAAATAAAAAGTAAGTTTAAAAACTAAAACCCGACTACTGAAAAATCGCGCTCTAAAAAGTATGAAACAAGAAAATATTCTCATCTAGAGGATAGCCGTGGTCCGTGTTCATGTGCCATTTGGCCCTAAAAGACCTACACGGACCACGGCTATCCTCTAGATGAGAATATTTTCTTGTTTCATACTTTTTAGAGCGCGATTTTTCAGTAGTCGGGTTTTAGTTTTTAAACTTACTTTTTCTAAAATCGATTTACATAATATTTAAACATGTTTGCAAATTGGTTTGAGCAATGTTCACCGACGTTTACCGATTTGAAAACTATTACTAATTATCCATTAGTCAATGACGTCACATTGAAGATCCTTTCATTATGGCATTGTATTGTTCGATATATGAGCGTGCGCACTTACCGGCGACGTCCTCAATCAACAATGCTTGTGCTTTACCTTATAAGGTTGGCGATATCAGTGGCGCGATGGTGGTCGTTTGCCTGCGCCCGCGCCGCTGTACACATCGATAAAGCCAGACACACTGGCCGGCCACGTCATACGAAATACCCAGTAGGGTAAAACTAGCTATAACTGGCCACTGTCAGTTACTAGCCACTGCTTATATTTACCGTCTTTGTATTCAAAAAACGCCACCAATAGGTAATGATAACCGACTTGATTTAAAGATGGATTTCTATAAAACTTATTTTAAGAAGTTAAAATACGTAGTGGCCAGTTATACCTAGTTTTACCCTAAATGGTGCGGATGATCCGCGCTACTAAACACTCGTTCCTTACGGCCTGATTTGATGAGGGACAGCTATGCGAAGAAGCATCATAAGCTTATTAGTGGAAGCCTTATCTTAGAGCCATAACACACCGGGACGCCATGGCGACGTCGCCGGCTACGTATCCAAACAATTTGTATTGATGGCGACGTCGTCAATCCGTAGCCAGGTGTGTTTCCTGCCATATATTTCAATACGAATTAGTTGGATACGTGGCCGGTGACGTCGCCAGGGCGTCCCAGTGTGTTATGGCTCTAACGGCCGAATACTCGTACGCAACTTAAATTTGAGAGCTGCTTAACTTTGACGCGCCATACAAAAAATGCCAGTTAACGACGTCTCAAACTGCTAAGTGGGACTTAAATATTTAAGTAGCCTTTGAGTATTCGGCTGTAAGTCTTTAGCTTTCTTCTTTCTTTTAGATTTCTGCTCCATTTCTCTAAATCTTCAGTCAGGCCGACCGAGTGCAAAATAGCAGAGTATTAATACGTTGAAGCGTCCGGTCCGCGCGGATATCCGCGTGTCTGTGACCATAGCACCCAAGTCTACATTTTTTTACCGAAGGATTGCTAACAGATGGCCGACCTCATGTCGAACGCCAATAATTTTCGATGGCGAATTCACGAAGTTTATACCAATCAGTGAATGTCAATCGGTAAAAAACAGATTGGTGTCTTCTTTTGCTTCTTGATAGCGTGTATGCAAAGCGAATGTCCATTACAATGCGGCTTATATTATGTTTCTAGATATATTATGATTACCCAATGAGAATATAACCACTACGTTAGAATAGTAGTATCTCCCATACTAATCTATGATTTATGAAACGGATGACTGGCATGGCACTGGCGCGGCATGCGTCTAATGTAGACGCACCCAATTGACGTCAAATTGGAAGACGTGCATCATCTATCTAAATATATAAGAATCAAAGTCCTGATTGACTGACTGACTGACTGACTGACTGACTGACAGACAACGCACAGCCTAAACCGCTGATCGTAGAGACTTGAAATTTGGAGGGTGGGTTTGTCTTGATGTGTAGAGGTGTACTAAGAAAGGGTTTTTTGAAATTCAACCCCTAAGGGGGTAAAATAAGGGATGAAAGTTTGTATGGAAGTTCGTCATTTTTGAAGTTAGAATTATGAAAATTGCTGATTAGGTGTCTTTTGAAAAATAAATAAATATGGGTTTCAGGGTTTTTTGAAAATTCGACCCCTAAGGGGTAAAATAGGGGATAAAAGTTTGTATGGAAGTTCCGTCATTTTTGAAGTTAGAATTACTTAAATTGGTGATTAGGTGTATTTTCAAAAATAAAAAGAGTAATTTCAGGGTTTTTGAAAATTCAACCCCTAAGGGGGTGAAATAGGGGAATGAAAGTTTGTGTTTAGATTTCTTTCGTGTTTTTGGAAATTCAACCCCTAAGGGGTGAAATGTGGAGTGAAAGTTTGTATAGGGGTGGTCGAGTTTTGTTATTTTGACGGGAAAGGGGAAAACGGGGTCAAGGGATGTTTTAATAAGTCATCCATATCTCGATATTGGTTATGATTGCTTATTTGAATTGATCAGACTGGGGTTTCCGTATTTTTAATCATTTTGACGAGAAAGGGGAGAGCGGGGTCAGCGCATGTTTAGTCATCCATATCTCAAGTTTGGTTATGATTGTTCATTTTAAATAATCAGACTGGGGTTTCAGGTTTTTAATATTTTGAAGGAAAAGGGGAGAGCGGGGTCAGCGAATGTTTAGTCATCCATATCTCGAGATTGGTTATGATTGTTCATTTTAAATAATCAGACTGGGGTTTCAGCGTTTTTAATATTTTGAAGGAAAAGGGGAGAGCGGGGTCAGCGAATTTTTAGTCATCCATATCTCGAAATTGGTTATGATTGTTCATTTTAAATAATCAGACTGGGGTTTCAGCGTTTTTAATATTTTGAAGGAAAAGGGGAGAGCGGGGTCAGCGAATGTTTAGTCATCCATATCTCGAAATTGGTTATGATTGTTCATTTTAAATAATCAAACTGGGTTTCGGCGTTTTCAATATTTTGAAGGAAAAGGGGAGAGCGGGGTCAGCGAATGTTTAGTCATCCATATCTCGAAATTGGTTATGATTGTTCATTTTAAATAATCAGACTGGGGTTTCAGCGTTTTTAATATTTTGAAGGAAAAGGGGAGAGCGGGGTCAGCGAATGTTTAGTCATCCATATCTCGAGATTGGTTATGATTATTCATTTTAAATAAATGGGGTATAAGCTGAGCTGAATATGGTAGGTAGTAGGCTACTTCAGTTTGATCCCATAAAAATCATTTCGTAAATCAACACCCAAAAGGGGTAAACTAAAGGTAGAAAAGTACGGCAGAAAAATATGTTTGTACCCGATTGACTTGAAACTTAGTATGCATAGGGTAGGTGAGGGAGGAAGGGGAAGACGTAAGGTAGGGGGAAGTGGTAGGGGGAGGGGAAAGGGAAAGGGAAATGGAGGGGGAGGGAGGGGGAGGGAGGGGGAGGGAGCAGAAGGAAGAGAGGGGAGGAAAAGGGGTGGAGAAGGGGAGGGGGATTTGGGATTTTGGCTCTATATACCTACCTACCAAAACACGCATTCACCGAATTAGGTACCGTGATTAAGTTTGTATGGCTTCAATAAAAATCGTGAAATAAAATTATTTTTATAAAAAAGCAAATACTGACTTAAAAAACCCTGGCGCACTAAAAAGTACTAAAAAGTCTTAAGTCATTTGCCCGGTTTTTTTTTATTTTGAAGTCTACGCGGACGAAGTCGCGGGCAAAAGCTAGTCTATAATATTTATTTGTACACCACCTTACTAGCATTATGACTGCAGATAATTCTGGTTTAAAAAGATAACAGCGGTGCTATATCGACGCTATGCAACATTGCCAATGCAATTATTATTTTGTGGAATCCTTAGCCGTTCCGCTCAATTTCTGTAAAATAATAATAATAATATCCTGGGACATTTATAACACACGGCTACCTGATCCCAAACTAAGCAGAGCTTGTACTATGAACACCAGATAATTGATATTACTTCATATACTACTTTTTTGTTTGTAAACACATACTTAATATACATATACACAGACTCGGGACATACAGACATGTTCATGCACACAAATGCATGTCCCGGATAGGAATCGAACCTACGACCTGCAGGGTGAAAGGCACCATCACGCCAAACACGCCAACGGGCCCGTCACACATTTTACGCCATTTGTAACCGATTCACGGAAATTTAGCGGATTCTGCTGGAAGGTCGGAAAAATGAATTGCAGAAGTGCTGCAATGTTGCATATTGTCGCCATTAGCCCCGCAATCGCCACATGAATGATTTAGCTAGGGTATATTATAATGTTTACAACAAGCAATAATTAATTTTATGCACAGTTTTCCTTCTGGTTCATGCATTGTGGTTTGGTGAGCCAGAGCTTCTGTTCGCTATCGATCGCTGCGTTGCCTCGTGGTAGATAAGTCTGTGACATAGTTAGTCCAGCAATGTGCTTCTGACATGTACCCATTCACATTTCTGTCTCGTTTTTCATCCACAAGAAAGCAAGAGGAAGATGTAATGTGAGTAATTTTGTCTTGCCATGGCCTCTGCTAGACGACTGAAACCGTTAAGCTATAGAGTGTATTATAACAGGTTTTTATAAAACTTTAAACTTTTTTTAGACTTTAAACTTTTTGGCGCAGTGGTTTGTGCGTTGGCAGTTCGGGTCACTGTATCGGGGGTTTGCGGGTTTGATTCCCACCGGAGACAAATGTCGGAAACGGCATTTTCGTATTTTGCGGCTGGGTGTCACTGGAATCGTCCCTATTCCATTGTATGGTTGCTATAGTACAAGCGTTGATTATTTTTTACCCGACTACGGCGGAGGGTTATGATTTTGACCGGTATGTATGTATGTATGTATGTATGTATGTATATATGTATGTATGTATGTATGTATGTATGTATGTGCGTCTGTTCCCACCTAACTTCCAAACTACTTATCGTAATTTGACAAATGAGGTATCGTTAGAAGCGGCTTAATGGCGCGCTGGTTATAGGCTATGTGACGTCACATAAAATTGCATATGGCGCCCTCTAGAGGACATAATGTCATGAACTAAAAAAAAACCATTTTTTAATAAAACCGTGTGGGGTAAATGAAAGAGCTTGATGAGCATATTTCAAAAATATATATATTGTTACCTATAACTCCAAAATAATTAAATAAAAAGTAAGTTTAAAAACTAAAACCCGACTACTGAAAAATCGCGCTCTAAAAAGTATGAAACAAGAAAATATTCTCATCTAGAGGATAGCCGTGGTCCGTGTTCATGTGCCATTTGGCCCTAAAAGTCCTACACGGACCACGGCTATCCTCTAGATGAGAATATTTTCTTGTTTCATACTTTTTAGAGCGCGATTTTTCAGTAGTCGGGTTTTAGTTTTTAAACTTACTTTTTGCGACCATACAGTTGGTGTGTAAGTCTGGCGATATTATATTATTATTATATTATTTAATTTTAATATAAGGCACATATTATTAACTAATTATTAAATTACCCACGGTAACCACGTGGTGAGATTCCCCGTAACGTAACGTTAAATTAAAAGAGACGTATTCGTTGATGATTGCTTTGTGAAAGTATTGATGCGTTTAATGCAGTTAATGTGTTCTTATATTTATTAAATAAACAGGGTTATTGGTAAAACACTAACTACCTTGCAGGGGCGTACATTAAAAACAACAACTTTTGTTCTACGACTTTTAAAAAAACAAAAAAAATAAAAACACACTCTAAAATGTATGCAACAATAAAATACGCTTATCTAGAGAATAGCCATGGTACATTTAGGTACCTTAGGGCAAAGGGGAATACAGCCACGTACCATGGCTTTCCTCAAGATGAGAAAAAAAAATTTTTTCATACATTTTAGAAAGTGATTTTTGTTAACTTTTGTTTTCTTTTGTAAATGGTCATAGAACAAAAGTTGTTGATTTGATGTCAGTAATACGCCCCTGCAAGGTTGTTAGTGTTTTGCCAATAACCCTGTATTGTATCATATTAAGAGGGTACATGCGGCTGGTGGCAGCTACGGTACTGAAAAGACCTTGACGTATGTACCGAATTTACGATTTTTATCAAATTGTTTTGTATTGAATTGGATACAAACTAGCCGATCCTTTCGATCATCTTATACGACCTTCATCAAAAGTTGATTAAATATTAACAAGGTCGAGTTAATGTCCAGAGAAATCTGCTGTAATAGCCGTGTCCATCGGCCTCGCGTTACGCAACACGCGCGTGCGCACCTGAGGATCACGCCGAGTGGCCGGCAACTGGCGCGCACGCCTTATATGTGCCAGGATATACAAGCAATTTACAACATGATACCCACTTAATTAATCTCTAAACTGGTGATCAAAACAGCACTTAAATTGCTTTAACTGCTTTAACTGACGGCTGATGGAGCAGAAAGGTTCTTGAGTGGCGACCACGTACCGGAAGACGTAGCGTGGGTAGGTTCCCACAAGGTGGACCGACGACCTAGTAAAGGTCGCGGGAAACCGCTGGATGCAAGCAGCACAGGACCGGTCGTTGTGGAAAACCTTGGGGGAGGCCTATGTCCAACAGTGGACGTCTTTTGGCTGAAATTATGTCATTGTATCCACTTCTATCAGGGTCTTATAATTCATTTGTTTTCGGAGCTTGCATACGAAATCTGCTTTTATTGACTAAATCCCAAGGGATGGCCGAAGGTTGCATCTGTTGCCGTACGTAATTGAAGCCTAAGGACTGATGAGTAAAAGTGTACTTGAAAGAGGTGCGAAGCCATCAGAAGCCAAGTAGTTGCGTGCGGATGTGTGCTCGGGTCGGCCGCCGCGGGTGGATTAACACACAATCGCATTCCGACGAGGCCGGGGGCGCCATCTCGCTACGCCACCCATCACTATCTTTATTATGCTCTTTCTTGATCACTGTACATCAGCTAGTTGTCGACATAATGAACGTGAATGGACGTGCGTCTTATTCTAGGCCTAGTATATTTAACCATTGGGAAACCGCATGTCTAATAATTCTACACGACCAAGCCAACTAGGCGCTTGGATGGAATGCGGCTTCCTCGCCCGCATACCGCCCGCACACCCGCCACTGCCTGCAGCTTCCCGCCCGCTCGCCGCCCGCATACCGCCTTCTTGTGCGGGTGACGTCACATTTGACAAGCGCCTAGTTAGCTTGGTGGAATAGTAAATTCGTAACTTCTTGGCAATCGTAATTCTTGCAAGAATTCACAACCAAGAATTGTGGTAAATATTGCGAATTGAGAACGAATAACATATGATGGGCGGTAATTATAGTACTGTTTTATGGGAAAGCTGGCGAGATGAGACAGCATTGTCTCCTCGTTAGAATGTAATTGGTTGTGTGCGCGGGCGCACGGCACGCGGCGTGAGAAGCGCATTGTTCCGTCCGAAGGTACCGGAGCCGGAAGCCGCCGGTGCGTACATCATCTGTGAAGATAATGTTTATACTTTTCGGATGTCGTAAAAGACAAATACCAATCAACTAATAGGAACTGCACGTTTGTTGCGATGTGTTTATCAACGGTCTGCCTGAAAAAAGGATGTTCCAAATCTGTTGAACAGGCAATATTTAATCAAACTTCAGGGCTACGGTGGCGTTGTGGTAAGGTATGTGTATTATAGCAGTCCCATGAACGACGCTATACAGGGTTATTGTAAAAACATTAACAACTTTGCAGGACTATATTACTAAATCAAAAACAACAACTTTTGTTCTACGACTTTTTACAAAACAATTTTAAATTTAACAAAAAATCACACACTTAAATGTATGAAACAAGAAAATATGCTCATCTAGAGGATAACCGTGGTCCGTTTAGGTACTTTAGGGCAAAGTGGAATACAACCACGTACCATGGCTTTCCTCTATCAGAATATTTTCTAGTTTCATACATTTTTGAAAGTGATTTTTTGTTAAATGTACCTATTATGTTTTGTAGAAAGTCGGAACAAAAGTTGTTGATTATTATGTCAGTAATACAGTCCTGCAATGTTGTTAGTGTTTTTCCAATAACCCTGTATAACCTGATATATCGCTGCATAGCCATAATTTAGAGTGAATTAGTGGAGACGAGTGGACTGCCGCCGCCCTTCATCCTTGGTCCGCTTTCCGGCTATCTTATCGTTATCCGCGCCGATCCTCGAGGAAATCGCCTTCGATAACAATATCTATACAATCTATAGTTAACGCTTTATAATTACTATGGATTAAATACAGCCGTACCGAGAGCCTACAATGTTTTCTACCCAAACATGTCTGAACTCTACATAATAGTAGGCAGGAAAAAATCTGTGATGTCCACTGATAATAAAAAATCTTTACTACCTTGCAGAGTTGCAAAAAAACAGGAAAATTAAATGTTTAAAACATGTTTTAAAAACGGTGTTTAAAACAAGATGATTTTTCCGTAACAACCCTGCTACCTTGTAGGTCAATGTATTAATAAATTAAGTAATATTACTTGTATGGGAACTTTAAATTAGGTCAGGTATGTGAATTAGGGAATTGAAAAAGATTGTGTTACATTAGAGTCGGGGCCCATTCCGATTTGAAGAAATATTTTGATCAGCACCGTCAGAAAAACGGTCTTAAATTACCGGTGGGTGGTTGAGGGGCGTAATAACGAGGTTTCTTGTGCGTCGTGTGTGGCCTCCACGAGGCTTCGCGTCGCGCCTCGCCTCCGACACACAACCTATTAACTCGAGACGAGGACACGAGAGTTTATTCCCATATCCGTAGTGCATCTAGCTTCACTATATCAGTACCGTTAGCGAAGCGCCACCGGATGTGGATGTCGTTTGCGAGAACATGATTGGCTTTGTATCTATATTGCTACCGGAGATTAGATCTGCGAAGACCCGCTAAGAAATACGTCTATGCCACTCGCTAGCAAACGCAATGGCTGCGTCTATAGGAGGAGAGCGGCGCGCCTGAGCAGTCAGTATTGACGTATGAACGCGTAGACATAATATCATAGCTGATGGCTCGGGCGCGGCGGCTCGAGGCTTATGGTCTAAGATACACTGAAGAGCGACCTTCACCGATCGACTTACCGCATCAACCCTGGATTTTATCAAATAAAATATGTGTCTGAACATATACCAATAGGGTTGCCATAAAGAATATGGTCAAGGATAAAAAAATAAAAAAAGCAAAAAGCTGAAAGCATGCACGGCTTCGTCGCGCGCAGCTGTTGTACTGCATCCTCCTCTATCGCATGAAATAGTACTCGAATGCGCAATGCTTCTCTGTCAATCAATTTTTCAATTTCAATTTTTTTATTTCAAAGCCCGGCTACCGTTATTCTTGACTAGATTTTCGCAAGCAATACTATACACTGTATTCGCAATAAAATTACCTTCATTTTGATATAATTGTTATTTTATTTTTTTAAAAATTTTATAATTTTAATTAATCATAGCCATGACCATATTTTTTACGGCAACCCTATTGGTATAGATATGTTCAGAAACATATTTTATTTGATAAAATATAGGGTTGCTCCGGTAAGTCGATGGGTGAAGGTCGTCCTTAAGCGTATCTCGTAATATTATGTATGCACCCAGTGTCGCATCACAGTGGCTCGGAGTCGGTAATGAAGCGCTGCATCCGATGCTTCTGCGGGTTTGTGAGTCATCGGCGATAACGCCGACAAAGCTGCGCTCTTTATCAACAAGATATTTTAAAAAACCCAATGAAATAAAAATATTTTGTCCGTAGAATGGTATAGACCTGCGATCGGTATCGTAGCAACGGCGAAGGAGCCCAGACATGTGGGTTGAATAATAGATTACTAGGGAACGGCTTGTGAGAGGGACTTTTGATCAATTTCTTGGAGCTGCTATTTATAGACGTAATATTCTTTCAGTCCACACGTGCGCCCACAACCTGCTCGCTGTGGGCACCGCTCAGACGTAACCGTAATTACCCTACTTACAATTTGATGAATGATTGAGCAGCGTTATTATCGACTCTGTAGGCGTGTAAACGAATGACATGTATTATTCACGTTATAACAATTACCTTGCCTTCAAAACGTAACTCGGACGACCGCCCTATAACTGTAATTCTATAATGCGAGTGGGAATCCGAGCAACTGTAGCCTTAATTAGTGAGCGCGCCGTATTCCATCAAAGACAAAGTTTGCGGCATCGGCGCGGCTGTGGCTCGCGGCGCGCGCCGCCCCGCGCCGCCACCCGGCTCGCCGACGCACTCGCCCACTCGCGCGCCTCCTGCATTCCCAAGTCTTACAATTTTACCGCTAAAAGAAAGATTTTTTGTCAGTTTACAATGCATTTCTAAAGTGATTTTGCTAATTACGGATTCGTATATTGTCGAAGCCTGGAAAACGGGGTATCTCGTAAACAACCCGGATGTTGCTTTTGCAAGCTCGCGCAACTCGCGCCAATCGCGCCACTCGTCTACTCGCGCCGCTTGCGCCTCCCTCGCTGCGAGCACAATCGCAGGCGGCGGAAATTGAGCGCGATCGATCCCATAGTGGCACTCGCTGCGCGGCAGCTAGTTGATTGCCGAGGCCACTGAACAATATATTGTTCTGATAACGGCTGCCTGGCACCACTCTTGCATAATTAAGTTCTCACAATAGCGAACTGCATACAATTCCGGGAAGCGGCATGCTTAGGGCCTGTTTCAGAGTCGTCATAAGTTTTATCTATCAAATAAATGTTGAGTTTTGACAGGTTTTTTTAATGAATATATGTCAAAACGTTAAATTTATTTGGTGAGTAAAAATTATCTGATGATTCTGCAATACGCCCAAACTAGAAAATTTTTTGTTTACCATGTTTAGGATGCCCATAATGGTCGTTCTATAGTATAAGAAGTCAATCTAAGTTAAGGAACATTCCAGGCAACCACTATCTCTATCTCTCTCTTCCTGACTATGTATCCCACATGGTGGTGGGGTCAGCCTTCCTGATCTTTCTCTTCAACGTCGCTCTATCCTCGACATCGTCTTCGAATACCTCATGTCCTTTAGCACTACAGCATTCTAGGCAATCACTGTGACTGTAAAAAATAGATATTTTAAATAAAATTATTATTACTATTAATACTTTAAAACTTCAATCCATTAATTTTGTCTGTATAGTTATTGCCTGAAACGTGAATCGAGCCGCTGAAACAAAGGACATTATTTACATGAAACTCTCGTTGGGTAAATACAGAGGTAAGCAAACGAATCTGGTATCAGTTAATAATTGCAACAAGAGGTGCGAGTGGGCGGCCGGGGCGGGGGCGGGGGCGGTGGGCGCCGGTCGCCTGCAGGTGGGCGCGCCACCCGGCGCGGGCGGGGTGGCCGCCCCGAGCCCCGGCCTTCGCGCTGCATTGTGTTTCAAATACCGACCCGTTTCGCACAGTGGTCATTTCAGACCATTAATTTTAATTATTTTGTAGGTACCTATATTAATCTATAGGGAGATTTTTAAACTAATTTACTTAGGTAGAAAATCTTATTTATTCAGGAATTTAACATTTACTTACTTTTTCGCGTCCTAACCTGCCATGTAAAGTTTCATGAATCTAAAAATATGCCAGCAATAAATATCTAAACCTCGTTTCAATCAGGAAAAAAAACTTTGTAAACAAACCATCACTCAACATAAAATCGTCGATTTCACACTTATTTCGTTTTAACTACACTAAATTCTGATGTGGGAATCTTCGAAAACACTGTCGCTTTCATATTACACTCGTTTTAGATTGTAATTTCAACTAAAACATGTAAAAATCGTCGAATTTATAAAATTTTAATTAGTGCGTTGTTTTTTTTTTGAATGCTTTTAGTGACGTGCTGATGTATACGACATTGAATGAATGAAACACAGATTCAAAAAAGTGAAAAGGCAAAGGAATTTCATGCCATTATGCCAATATGCCCACTGCATTTTCATGTAGTTTAAGAAATATAAATTAACAATAATCATTTAAATTTTCATTCTTACCGATTTGTTTCTACTTCTATGTCCAACGAGTGCAATTTGCACTTTACACTATATTTTTATCTGAATTTTATTTTACTTATATCTTTTTGACTGTATGTTGGGTCTATACCAATATTTGCCAAACGGTCGTTCCAGAGAAAATCACAAAGCACTTCAAAGACCATAAAAATATGAGCCAAATAGTCATAGACAGTAATCAAACACATAAAAACACAAAATTGATTTCATTCCATAATTATATTTTGATAAGTCAATGTAAAGAAACCGATACCTTCTAATCAAGTTTATTCCATCGAATGAAAACAATCCATTCACTCATTCGTTCATATTCGTTATAGTATACAATAGGCACATCACTAAAACTATTTAAAGACTTTGACGTTTCTTTGTTTACAAAGTTTTTTTTTCTGATTGAAACGAGGTATAAGTATTGGGATTTTCCTAGTAAAGTATTCATTTAAATTCGAAGTACCTATTTGATTAGATGACGTCTTAGGATTGTACTAAATTCACAGGTATAAATGTCATTGGTCTTTGAATTTGAGCCTTATTGGTTCCATTTCTATAAAAAAGTGACATTAGCAACTGTCAATGACGTCGAAAGTCGACTTTAAGTACCATTATAACGAGACTAAGAGACTGCAGTAAAGCACTGCACTGCACTCTGTTTGGTTCCCGGTCACCGGTTCAAATATACAAATCGGTACAAAGCCCTGAATTCCTCGTATCCTGGAGTTATTTGGTATTACGCGGATGTTTGCCTCCCCCACCCCCTGGCGCTCGCTTTGATGTGACGCTACCCCGTGCGATATGCACGTCAAACTAACTAGCACGACAACACCCTCCTCGAGTGAAGACGCCAGTGTGCACTGTGCACGCGACCCGCTTAACAATTGTCACATTCGCCATACAGACACCCAACTAGGCCATCATGACACTTGTTGTATGTACGGAAAGAATTTATGTACGGTTTAATACAGAGCTTCGCCTGGCTAGCACAGAATTATGTATTTTCACGACTGCGTTCTGGTTTGAGCGCTCTCGGCTCACTGCAGGGGTAGTTGCATTGTGTTGGGTTCTTTTCCCGTCGTGGCAAGTATGACTATTTTTTCGGCGGTTATTAAGATCGTTACCATTAATTGTTCGGTATCTGTTGCTGAGTTTAGGACCATAGAGTTTTTTGTCTGGAGATTTTTTGGATTTTTATTGGTCAATATGCCGATAGCATAAAGGCTATTATGTCGTGTGCGCGTCTCGTTACTTGGAAATGCGTATGAAATTACTGAATGCAGCATTCGCATACCGCGAAGTAGGAATTTCATTGCTCCGGTCCGTGTCATAGAATTTCGTATCTCACTCGTACCGGCAGCCGGCTTTGTATTGGATTTCAATTAAACTGATGGCTTTACTGTGATTGTGAATTTGTAGTTACAGATAACCATTATAGCCCTCATCGTTATTACATTAAGGCCGCGCTCACTTTGGATGCGTAGTCGTCCGAATTTTACTCGTGCGTACAACTACGAACAACACGAATGATCCCGACCTTCCAAGTACTACGGGAGTGCGCACACTGGGTGGGAGTTGGTCGTACGTGTACGCACCCAGTGTGCGCACTCCCGTAGTACTTGGAAGGTCGGGATCATTGGTGTTGTTCGTACGTGTATGCACGAGTAAAATTCGGACGAAAACGCATCCAAAGTGAGCGTGGCCTAACGCTCTATTGATTGATGTAAATGCACGGCTCTTGCAGATAAACTGGTTTGAATTCCGGACCCTTTAAAAAATTTAATAATCCGATTAGTTTCTAGAATTCCATAGTCCATTGTCGCCAAGTCTAGCCCCCAACTCCTCTTTATAATATAACTTTAGGCGCTCTTCATAACGTTTCTAGAGTATCACTATCACTACATATTATAAAACAAAGTCCTCCGCCGCGTCTGTCTGTTCGCGATAAACTCAAAAACTACTGCACCGATTTTCATGCTGTTTTTACCAATGGATAGAGTGGTTCTCGAGGAAGGTTTTAGTATATAATTTGTCAAGTTTTTGTATACATTGGCCAAGATATAATGATATTTGTTGGAGGTGTCGGAAAAAAATTAGCCGTCTGGGAGCTTTCAACGAAAACGCTGCCTAAACCCTTTGAGATATAACAAAATGATGTATGGTGGAATTGTGTATCTTATATAGGTCTACAGAAAAGTCCGCGATAGCATATGTCTATCTCTTAAGGATCACACTATATCCATTTTAATACTTTAAAAAATGGGCAATTATAAAGCGGTAATGGGAAAGCTATTTACACAAATACGGTATTAATCCTTATCATTTTAAATAAGTTAGAGGCTTTAAGCATTTCATGCACATTATTTTACTTTTTTACACCATATAATTTAAACGAATATCTTAGGAGTAATCGCAAAAAAATTGGGTTGCGGGAGCGGGATAAAAATTTCATGATTACTTTTGGTCGCGATAACCCACATCCACGCGGGCGACGCCGCGGGCAACAGCTAGTATTTCAATATAATTATCAGGATTAGCTTCAAGAGTAGGCGAGATAGGACTATATCACCCGTCTCTAAATCGGCACCTACATAATTTCTTCAATATGTCGCTGATTGTTAAGAGCGATCACCCACGGCGACTTTTTGCAGCGATACAGTCGCGGTCCTGTTGCTGGTCGTTTACCTTCGCCCACGTGGCCACAATTCTGCATCGCGATAGTAGCGATACAGTTGCGATGCAGAATCGATACTGTCGTGCGATGTAGTGACTACCTGTGAGTGCCTGTAACGTTCCGAAACAGTCGCGCGTTAGTCGATGCAGTGCGCTACTGAATCGCTTCAGTCATGCGTTGCAGATGCGGCCAACTGCGGGAAGTAACTGTTGGCGATCTCCCTGAGTCGCGATATTATTGAGAGTGTAGGGTAAAAGTATTGGCGTTCGAAACGTTGGAGTATTGAACGTGTTGTGTACTATGCAATTAAAATAAGAATAGGACCGGCCGCGGCCTAGCGCCATATTGTGACGTCACAAATGGAATTGTTACGGCTCTCGGCTAACTTCACTCAGAAGTACAGTACTCTGAGTGAAGTTAGCCGAGAGCCCGTCCTATTCTTATTTTAATCGCATTGTACGCCTAAGTATAGAGCTTGTTTCGGCTTGGTCTCCCGCCACGCGGAGCGCGTGATTCACCACGCGACGTCACCGTCACCGCCACGGCCACGTGCCGTCAGAACACCACAGCCACGCACTGATTCAGGCCCTTGATTGCGCTAACAATTAACCATTGCGATATCACTGGTCTTTAATAAATCTCTTCGTGAATTCTTCGTTGTATATCGTAAATTCTTGGCGGTCGGCATGTTGTCGGCCAGAGGACTGCTAACATATTGCCGGCAACATGTCAACTTATTATACTATACTATACTAAACTACTGAAGCCGAATTACACCCACATTCCTACAAACAATCAGAGAATTGTATCTTATTCGACCAAAGGGGGGTGTTTAAAAATAAATGGTCATATTTGGGCTGGCGCGACCGGGGTTACTACCCCGGTCCGTCCTCTTATAGAAGCTCGGCGTAAAGTAATTTTGCTGCTTTTTTACCATGAGCCGGATGCTCAAAATCTTCCCCAATCCTTCTCCTACTATCCAACTCCCTTTCAGGTCGGCAACAATAGTTAATAGTTGTTTTGGTTTCTTTAAATAAAAATAATAATAATTACAGGGTGTATGAAAATTCAACCCCTAAGGTGGTAGAATAGGGGATGAAAGTTTGTATGGGAGTTCGTCATGTTTGAAGTTAGAATTAAGTATGAAAATTGGTGTTTAGATGTCTTCTTAAAAATACAAGTCGGTTTTGGGATACGTGATATATACGGTAAACGGGATCCGGTATCAGGGATACGGGATATCCGGGATACGGGATATCCGGGATACGTGATATCCGGGATATTGGGTCTGGTATCCGGAATCAAGGATTATGGGATACGGGAGCCGAGATACGATGTCCGGGATCCGGGATCAGAGATACGGGATCCGGGAAACGAGATCCAGGAAACGGAATCCAGGAAACGGGATCCAGGATACGGGATCCGGCAAACCGGATCTGGGATCCAGCAAACCGGATCCGGGATCCGGGAAACGGGATCGAGTCCGTTTTTTTTTTAATTTATATTTTGCGCCGAAGAAGTCGCGGGCAAAAGCTAAATAAGTGTCTGTATGTGTGAATGTTTGTTGCTACGTCGGTATCTCCATAACTACTAAACTGATTTTAATGTGAAACACAGATAGTGTAGGCTCTGGAATAAGCCAGATTAATCATAAACATCAATTTCCACGCGGGCGAAGCCGCGGGCACAGCTAGTAAATATATAAATTTGATAATATTTAATTACTAATCAATATTTAATTTAGCAATCAATATTTAAGTAATCATAATGCATGAAATGTTACAATTATTATTAAGCATCTATTACGGTCTGAATAAATGGCTTTTATTATTATTATTATTATATACTTAGTTAACATAAATGTAGGTATATAATGTAGGCCCACATGCGCGTGCGGGTGCTCGCTCGATGTGATTCGCGTGTGATCGATACGATTTAATTAACAGCTAATAATAAATTAATTGAGGCGGCCCGCGCGCCCCGCGTTCTCCGCCTTCGTACCGACTGTGTTTACCCACACCATACAAAATTACACATGATCTTTTCCTCATTAATATTTTTAGTCTTATTAACCTCCAAGTAGGTTAAAAGCGCGGCGCTCCGTAGGCATTAAATGTGGTATATGACTACTACTTTCATATTCAGTAGTTCATAATGAAGCACATACAGTCACACTAACAGATAGTTATATAAATAGGTAATTCTTAAACATCGTGTAGATAATAGAATTCAGCTATTTTATTGTACAGAGGGGACAGGCGTTCCTTTCAAGAAGGATTGACTGAAGTAATAATAATAATAAATAAATAATAATAAATATTAAAATATCAGCGACTGTAGCCTAGGGGTGAACAGGTTGGGCTAGCAATCCGAAGGTCCCAGGTTCGACCCCGGTGGGGCATGCCCCAATGGATGAATTTTCATCTATGTGCATAATTTACAGTTCGCTGACGGTGAGGGAAAACATCGTGAGGAAACCTACCTATCCCTCGGGATTAGGTAATAGTCAGTTCCTGTATACACGGCGACAAGGTTCACCACCTGTCACGTTGGGTTCTGACTATCTGGTGAAACGTGGGCTTTGAGTTGGTTAATACCTCCACAATGTGGTGGTGAATGGCCACTCAAAGCCTCTGACTACCCCCGAATGGGGATAAAAGTCGTGACGTTACATTACATTTACACATTTTTAAAATATCATCCCTAACTTCAAACACTACTCCGCCATTCTCATGCTGGCCTAGTTAATATTAACAAGTCCTTTAAAACACGTGCGTACACATGCCATTATGATGCGTTCTGTCGTCAAAACTGATTGCTCGGGCCTTCCGCTCGCCTCATATAGACGCAGCTTCATTATTTTACGTATCTATTGAAAATATATCTGTAAGGTATTCACCACGGTGCAACTAAAAAGAAACTGGTTAGTAATTAGTACTGCGGTGCGACTCAATATGCTGGTGCCCGATTCACGTAACCAAAACCGTAACGACATTTCAGCGATATAGTCGTTGATAGCCTTTTCTTGTTACGACAAGGCTAACAACGACTATATCGCTGAAATGTCGTTACGGTTTTGGTTACGTGAATCGGGCCCCTGGTCGCACGCGAAACTTTTCTGCACCGCGAACTTGAGCGATTGTTTTTTCTTGTCTGGAGCTTGGGAAGTTACTAACCGGTTGCGTTCCATTTGAGTAGCGTTGTCGACTTACCACCATGGACCAGTTACTAAGCGGACTGGCCCTAAGCAAGTCGGCCGAGTGGTCGGCCTAGTACTAACATCGACATAAAACGAAGCGAGTAGTTCAACTATTTACCGGTAAATAGTAAAATGAAAATGAAAAAACAATGACCACGTTTTGTTTCATACAAATATCTAATAAGGGCACCTCTTTCTTTAGTCTTTACTCTGAGCTTACCACACACGACTAGCGTTTCTAATAATGGTCTTACACACAAGACAGTGTGTCTGGGTTGTGATTGGTGTGTGATGTGTGTTGTGTTGTGTCGCAGAAGCGCTGCTGCAGAGCCGGCCACTGCCGCACATCCCCGACCTGCCGGACGGCGAGCCGGCCCCCGCCGCGCCCCAGCCGCTCGACGCCGCCAACAGGTGAGCTATGTACTACTCAACCAAGCCAACTAGGAACTCGGATGGAGCGGATCGCCTGCGTCTTCCCGCCTGCCACATCTCCCGCACACCGCCACTGCCTTTTTGTGCGGGTGACGTCACATTTGGACAGGATCCTAGTTGGTTAAGTGAAGTAGTATACCACGGCGCACAGTATGGAAAATGACCGAAAAAACGGACGTGCTCTTTTTATTACTCTATTCGATAGAGTAAATGGGTTCAAATGCAGGAGTAGAACTCCCGAAGTTCAAATGTACTTAGATCCCGAGATATAATTTTTTAAACGTTTTTTTTTTCGATTTCATAAAATATTCAAAATGAAATATGAAATAAATTATTTTTGTAAATCTACTAGTATCTTACTATGCTGATTCTACACAAGTAAATAATGCATGAAATCACCACACTCTAACTCAAATAATATAAACGATATATATTTGAAAAAAAAAAATAAAAAAAATTGTTTTTATTTTTTTTATTGCCACATTTTGCTATAGTAGGATTCAAAACCTTGATTAATATATTGTCTAACACGTTGTAAGTAACATAAAAAAAACCAATCCTAATTTTGCAGGATCTTTGAGATAGAAGCTTCTAAAGAATTTCTCCATATTGTGTGACAACCCTAAAACCATAGAAATTTTTTAGAAGCTTCTAACTCAAAGATCCTGCAAGATTAGGATTAGATTTTTTTTACTGTGCGGCGTTGGCCGTAGCGATACGAAACGGTAATAATGTTCGAGATACACAGTACACAGACTTATAGTACACACAATCTCATAGTCTATTCAAACTTGGTGTTAGAGTTTAATGGAGTTCGTAGGACTGTTCAGCGTACATTCAAAACTAATATCAGGTGTTAAGGTACTTACAATCGGGCAGTTGGAAACAGTGAGCGCCATAACACACCGGGTAGCCACAGCGACGTCGCCAGCCACCGTAGCCAACTATTCGTATTGAAATGTATGGGAGGTAAAACAACTGGCGACCGACTGGCGACGTCGCCAGTAAATACAAATTGTTTGGATATGTGGCCGGCGACGTGGCCTGGCGTCCCGGTGTGGTATGGCTCTTAAAGTACTTATTGCTTAATCCTGTTATAGGTGTACCTATTCGGAACCTAGCTAGGTTAGATTCTCTTATTATTCGATATTCAAGCTCAAAGGACATTGACAATCTATGTATGGATGTTGGACCAAGTCCTGCCCAGAATGAACACATAGTGCATTTTGTTTCACGTCAATACTAACCTATAAACCGAAGCGCTTCTAATTCTGTTCCGGGAGTCAAGAGAAAAACAAGATTTTCGTTGTGAATTATGTATGGAAAAAATGAACTTGAAAACGAAAATTGGACTATTTGTTTATTATTATTGATAATAAACAAGGGGATAAAAGGGGAGGCCTTTGTCCAGCAGTGGGGCAGTCCAATCAATAGGCTATTAAAAAAAAAACTAGACGAAATCCTACCTAAAATCATAAAAAAATCCCAGGGTGTTTTTTTTTTTTGTTAAGTAAATTGATCTAGGAAATCATTTGGAAACACTCCCATGTCTGGGCAGCACTTGGTCCAAACCCTGTCAATCTCCTTTATTTAATTTATAATGTATTATGTAATGTGTCCCATTCCTTTTGCCATTGCCATTACGGCCTGTAGCCAAACTCAGCCAATATGTTTTGAACCTCTTCCTGGGCTTGCTCTATGGACATTTCATGCTATTATGACCAAATACGTGCTGACTTTCGCGCATAAGCTTGGCGCTAAGCGCCCACCCTATAATAACCACTACCTCGCCAAAAGTAGGTATACAGGGTGAATTTTTCAAGTGTGCGTGTATGGCCAAATCCGAAACTATGAGGAATAGCGAAAAGTACTCAAACGAGTCTCGGGGCCGATTTTGATGAAAACTAAAACTGCATCATTTGATTTTTGAAAAAATTCGTTCCCAGAATTCGTTCCTTATAAGCGACACAATCGAATGGTGTCATAATACAGTGTGTGTTTTTTTTTTTCAAAATCAACTAGTTAGTTCGATTCCTGGCTACGAATATTATTTTTTTAAAAATCCAATAATGCAGTTTTAGTTTCCATCAAAATCGTCCCCGAGACTCCTTTGAGTACTTTTCGCTATTCCTCATCGTTTCTGATTTGGTCACCCACGCACACTTGAAAAATTCACCCTGTATAAATAAAAGAAATAAAATCTTTGGATTGAGAACCTCCTCCTTTAAAAAGTCGGTTAAAAAAGAAATTAGCTGATCTTAATATCTCGGTAACTATTGGACTGACGGATTTGAAATTTAGGTGTTCTTAGACAGGGGTGTGTGTGTGTGGGTTGTGTGTGTAACGTGTGTGGTGTGTGTCAGATGGACGTCCAAGGTGAACCTGTTGGCACACCACGAAGAGGACGACCCGCAGCTCTTCGTGGCGCTGTACGACTTCCAGGCTGGGGGGGAGAACCAGCTCAGCCTCAAAAAAGGTAAGTGCCCCATAGTCGACCGAGAAGGCGGTCGCAAGATGACCACACTTACATTCCTTTGAGGGCGGTGGTCGTAAATTTATCTTGACATGAAGGGAGTCTTTTGCCGAGCAGTTGAACAGTACCACAGTCGAGCGAAATGTGGCATGTTTTTTTATAGATCTGCGGTGGCAAAATAGAATACGGCCCGCCTGATGTTAAGCAGTTACCATAGCCTATAAATGCTTACAATACCAAAGGCATTGCTCGCACATTGCCGACCTGAAGAGGAGCGGGATGGAGGGAGGGGGGGGGGGGTGAGCTTTCGGCTCTCTCACTGATCGTACGAAAGGCAGTTGTAATAGCTGCTTTATGCCGATCTTCTGTGTTTAGGGTTCCGTAGTCTTTACGAGTAACCCATCATCCAGTCCGTCCGTCCCAGTCCGTACTATAGTCCACAGTACCATAACTGCTGCAATTATAACGGAAGTCGAATGTTATAAAATTACATGGAAAGTGGGGATATTTTTTAAATGATGATTTTTGTGTTCAGGCGAGCAGGTCCGGATAATGAGCTACAATAAGAGCGGCGAGTGGTGCGAGGCGCACACGCTGGGCGGCGGCGTGGGCTGGGTGCCCAGCAACTACGTGACGCCGGTCAACTCGCTGGAGAAGCACTCGTGGTACCACGGACCCATCTCAAGGAACGCCGCGGAGTATCTGCTGTCATCCGGCATCAACGGCAGCTTTCTGGTCAGTGTTTTATAATAATAATATCCTGGGACATTTACACGCGGCTACCTGATCCCAAACTAAGCAGAGCTTGTACTATGGAAACCAGATAACTGATATTACTACATATACTACTTTTTTGTTTGTAAATACATACTTAATATACATATACACCCAGACTCGGGACATACAAACATGTTCATGCACACAAATGCATGTCCCGGGTAGGAATCGAACCTACGACCTGCAGCGTGAAAGTCGCCATCGCACCAACCACGCCAATCCTATCAATTATATTATTATTATTTTCTATTTATATTCATCTTCTTATCGTATGGTTAGTGGCCAACCTGGTGTCAGAGTTGTTCAAGCCGCCCGAAGGCCTCCGATAAGGCTTAACGACTGCTGCCTAGATGAAAACAACCGGGACCGATTTTTTACGTGCCCTCCGAAGCACGAAGACGCTCAGTTCAAGTGCCACTAATGGTCACCCATCTCTGACTGACCTTGCCGAGCGTTGCTTAACCACCGATTGTTTACCGATCAGTGATTGCAGCTGGTTATGAGCGCCTCTGTTTTATATTACTACTCCACCAAGCCAACTAGGAACCTGTCAAATGTGACGTCACCCGCACCGCAAGGTGGTTGCGGTGTGTGGGAGGTGTGGCGGGCGGGAAGCCGCAGGCGGTGGCGGGTGCGGGCGGAGAAGCCGCATTCCATCCGAGTTCCTAGTTGGCTTGGTGGATTAGTATCACGGTCAATGAGATGTGATATGTAAATTACCAGTGAAATTCCACCGATCATTGTAGCAACCTCACATCTCGCAACATAGTACACATTCACGACGCCACCAACAGATGGCGCTGAGTGTACGCTCTAGTACAACATGCGATTCTGCATAGAAATCCTGAATCACGATATCAAGATTCACGAGATACATAGCTATATATCGAAGACCCCGACTACAACCATTAGGGTGCGTGTTCACTAACGTGGAGCTGGGCGGAGTGGAGTGGAGCGGACCGTGAATTGGCCAATCACAGTGCCCGAAATCTCCACTCCGCTCTTGGCCCATCACAGTTAGCCAATCACAGTCCGCTGCTCCGCTCCACTCCGCCCGGCTCGGCGACAGTGGAAACGCACCCTTAGGGCATAGCGGCCGGCCCCGCTAGGAGTGACACCACCACTGACACTGACAGAAGTGAACTGACCGATAACGTCAGTCCAGTCCCATGACGCGTCATCTGGTGTTCAGACTCTTTGCCCTTTGGTTTAATTATTGTTTATCACTGATGTCCACTTGTGTTGTCAGGTTCGCGAGTCGGAGTCGAGTCCCGGGCAGCGCAGCATCTCGCTCCGGTACGAGGGGCGCGTGTATCACTACCGGATCAACGAGGACTCCGACGGAAAGGTACCTTTACACCGCACCCAATCTGAATGTACGGTGGCATAATGCCTTTATATTTGTTGGCAACACCCAAAACAGTGATACTGTAGCGAAATCACATCTCGCTATTAACAGATGGCGCTGTGCAACGCTATAATACAATATGCGATCCTGAATCACGATATCAGTATGCACGAAGTTAATTATGCCAAGATAAATCCCGGGATAATGTTTGCTGGGAACAATTTGCGATGATGCAGATTTCTCTTCATCTCGCTGTAAAATACTTCGTATTGTATCTTAACTATTTCTATAAATTATGCTAAAAATTAATCAGATATGACATTAAAAACAGAAACAATACAATTGTATTAATTTCGACTAGAAAGTAGAAACTCGAAGAGCAGTGCAACTTGGGATGAATCGTGGCGCGCTGTTATTGTGTGTTTAATTCCAAGCGTTCGTAACAAAAAGACAAGCGGGCGCCCTGCCGCGCGACCCCGCGCTCACCCCCGCGACAACCTCCCTCGCTCTCCTCCCGCAGACCTTGCACCCCTTGGGCGATACACCAGTTAGCCCCGCCACATACATACGGAATTCCGTTTCGGAATTCGTTTATTTCCGTTCGGAATAATTCCGCACGCACAGACTACCATTCGATATTCCGAAACGGAATCCCGTTTCGGAATATCGAATCGGGATTCCGAACGCAGTCAATCCATCCAAATGTATGGACGTATCACATACGTACGGAATTTTTCCGTTTCGGTATTCCGAATGGTAGGCTGTGCGTCCGGAATTATTCCGAACGGAAAAAACGTATGTGTGACAAGCTTACGGAATCCCGATTCCATATTTTGAAACGGAATTCCGTATGATGGCGGCTCTTAAGCCCGCCATATACATACAGAATTTCCGTACGGAATTTCGTTTCGAAATATCGAATCGGGGTTTCTGAACGCGATACGTCCATACATTTTGATGGATTTACTGCGTTCGGAATCCCCGATTCGATATTTCGAAACGGAATTCCGTATGGAAAATTCCGTATGTATGTGGCGGCCCTTATGCGGTCTCACTATAGTCTAATTTTTATTTAGACGAAGCCAACTGACAGTTGAAAATGTCGAATTTGAACCTTATTTGTTCTATTTATATTGAAAAGTGACATAAGAACCTGTCAGCCCACTTCGTCTAATTAAAAATCTGACTATAGTAACTTGGGTGTCCTATTGTATCAGGTGTACGTGACGTCGGAATCCAAGTTCGGCACGCTCGCGGAACTGGTACACCACCACTCCGTGGTCGGCGACGGGCTGATCACGCAGCTGCTGTATCCCGCTCCGAAGCGCAACAAGCCCACCGTGTTCCCGCTCGCGCCGCCCGACCACTGGGAGATCGACCGCACCGACATCGTCATGAAGCACAAGCTCGGCGGCGGCCAGTACGGCGACGTGTACGAGGCCGCCTGGAAGAGAGGCAACATCACGGTGAGAACGAGGCGGACGCGGAACCGTCGCTTTTTATTTTTTGGACTATCATTGTTGGCCAAAGTGACTTTAACAACTTCACCCGGCAGAGGGAGAACGCAAAGTGAGCTTCAGCCAGAGGGGCAAGGGGACGGCTGGCTCAAGGGCGCCACGTAGGATACGTAGATATGTAATATGTTTCCCATTTTACTTTATTATACTTAGTAGGTACACCGCTAACTACTACCCTGTTTGAAACATGTAATCCTCTCCATCCAAAGGTTGTCTGGAAGAGATCGCAGCTTGCGATAAGACCACCCACTGGACACTGTATTTGTTTCTTGTTTTGTTTGTCATTGTTGTTTATGTATTTGTTCCATTGATGTGCAATAAGGTGTTATCTATCTATCTAGGATACGGCTTCGGCTTTGGCTGCTGTCTATTTGAGAGAACGGGGGCAAATTTAGCACCGGATCATAACGCGAACTCACTGAGAAGATGCGGCATGATCAGCGGGCCTAGGTGCGTCTAGGCCCTCCTAGGCGCGTAGTCGCCTATTCGCGGAAATGGGGATACGACGAGCTCGCGTGCGAGGTCGGTGTCTGGTGGGGAGTGTGCGTGTGTCGGTCTCCTGGGTATCTAAGTCGAGGAGAGCAGTCAGTGGGTCGGGGGGGTCCAGTAGAACATGCCGCGGCTGGCGGCGGTATGCGCGGGCTCGTAAGCAGAACCGTCGCGTCTACACCACGGCCAACGAGAAATGATCCACATCCTAACCTTATCCCATAATGAGGGGTCGATATTTACACGGAACGATTGCCAACTGCCCTCCGAGACCCAACTAGTGGGACTATTGTTGCAGGGTACTTCCTATACCCCGTGGCACTTACCCCGCTCGAGCCAGCCCATATATCCGGGCTGGCCATTGGCTACAGCTTGGAAGTTCCACCAACAAAATGCCTATTTTCCCCGCTAACAATTAAAACAGCCTCCCAAACATCAGAAGCCAGAAACCAACGTTTAAAGGACCAACGAGGCATCGAATCGTTTATTTTGCTTAGGCCTACGGAGGCACTTACATTTTGGCATTTTACATTTTTTCTTTAAATTCTACCGCCGGATCGGAAACGCGACCTCGACTGAGAAGATCCGGCAAGAAACTCAGCGGGCTTGTCTTTTTATTTACATTGTTTTTTTAATCGCCATTTACTTATTTTAATACAATGTATTTTGGTAAACAATAGCTCCAGTGTGCTACCTTCCGAAATAAGCAAGGCTACACTTTAACATGACACTGTTATTAACGAAGTGTATTTAAGCGATCAGTCCCAAGCTGATTTATCTTCCAAGTAATCCGAGATTTTGTAATAGGCCTTTTGACAGAGTTTAGTTTCACTAGATGGTTTCCGTGTCAATGTGTGCGGGGTCTCAGATAGTGCTCAGTGCATATTGAACCGGTAATGAGCGGCGGCGAGGCAAGGCAGCGAGGCGGCAAGGCGGCGAGGCAATTTCCGTCGATGTCCCGCCGACCAACCCAATAACGAAACTAATCTGATCGCGGCACCGAAGCAATTTAAATTAGCAGCCCTTCAGATACTGCCCTTTACTACCTGTCCCTAACTAGATTGTGAGGTTGATGCAAGGGGATGTTATTTATTTACAGAATATTGATGCACTACAGTGGCGGCACGCTATGATGGCCGTTTTGACGTGTGGTAGAGTGGTGAGGATGAAGCTTATTATAACGGAATAAGATTCATTTTCGCGTTAATTTTTTGTCATACCAGCGGCCGAATACTCAAACGCTACTTAAATATTTAAGTCCCACTTAGCAGTTTGAGACGTCGTTAGCTGTCATTTTTTGTATGGCGCGTCAAAGTTAAGCAGCTGTCAAATTTAAATTGCGTACGAGTATTCGGCCGTTAAACTTTAAAACGGCCGTATTGCCTCATTTAGGCTGGAGTTCACCAACATTTTACCCAACTGATTAAGCAGTAACCGGCTCTTTAAGAACTATTTGGTTCACCAAAAATAATCAGGCGTTTAACGCCTAATCGGGTGTGTAACTTTAACCGGGCATGGTAGGGTGGGTTAAACCGGTAACCCGGCCGATACGGAATCAAGACATTACCGGGATTTTGGTGAACTTCAGCCTTAAAAGAAAAGTAATATTGTAATGTCCGAGCATGTATAGTATTTTTTTTCTGTCATCGCAGGTCGCAGTGAAGACACTGAAGGACGACACAATGGCGCTGAAGGACTTCCTCGAGGAGGCGGCTATCATGAAGGAGATGCGTCACCCGAACCTGGTCCAGCTGCTGGGCGTGTGCACGCGGGAGCCGCCCTTCTACATTATCACCGAGTTCATGTCGCGCGGCAACCTGCTCGACTACCTGCGCAGCGGGTCGCGCGACTGCGTGCCCGGCGCGGTGGTGCTCATGTACATGGCCACGCAGATCGCCTCCGGCATGAGCTACCTCGAGAGCCGGTCCTTCATACACAGGTATCAGCATACATAGGTTTATCGAACATTCATACACAGGTTGAGCCGCTCATAGCCGGCTGCAATCACTGATCGGTGATCGGAGGTTAAGCAACGCTTGACAAGGTTAGTGGGAGATGGGTGACCGTTTCGTGGTATTTGAAATGAGCGTCTCCGTGCTTCGGAGGGCACGCAAAAGTCGGTCCCAGTTGTTATCATCTAGACAGCAGTAGTTAAGCCTAGTCAGAGACCTTTTCGGCTTTCTAATGGGCTTCCGGCTTTCTCACTCATCGTGCAATACGCAGCTGTAATAGCTACTTTACGCCGATGTTCTGTGAGAGGGTGGTACTACCTCGTTCGAGCCAGCCCGTATAGTGCGCAGTCCAAAGCGTTTTTTGTATACTCTCGGCGGGTTTCAGTTTAATTTAGTAAATGTTACATCAAACTTCAGTTAGTTAAACGCGAGTTAGGTACATACAACTGCGTTATAAAATAACATAATAAAACACTATCACATTATAAGATATGACTTTTATTTTACTTTTATGTGTGTCACGCGTTGCTAAAAAGAAAACCAATATTAAATTTAAAAAAAAATGTAAGGTAAATCCAGTTCTAGCAGGCTACTGTCACTAACTAGCCGCTGCATATTTTAATCGTCCAAAATAAAAATGGTATAACCTGCCTGCTCATATTGCGTTGCTGATTCTGAGAATGTTCCTATACTAACGCTTGTTCTCTATTTAAAAGAATAATCATTGATTTCTGGCCGGCTCTTCTCAGTGGAAACAGCATTTTGAGCAAGTTATAGAATCAGACTATTCGTGAATGCTTTCTTTACATACTTGATTAAAAATACACTTCTCATCAATAAAATCGAAACAGTACTGCAAGTACTATTCAGGCATTTAAATCATTAAAATAATTGATATCATTAAAAAAATACGCCAATAAATAGCTGGCAGTTTAGTCTACACAATGGTGTACCACAATTCCAAATTTGAATTTAAGTTTTAGAATTTTCATCCAATAAATGAATGCAGGTGTTTCGATTTTTTTGATGAGAAGTATATTATTTGTATATTTTTTTTAATAATAAGTATATTTTTTTTATTTTTTTTTTAATTTTTTTTATTTTTATATTATTTGTATAGTATTTTTTTTTACTTTGACCTTTACTAATGTGGTATATGGGCTCTGAGTGCAATTTTTTTCGAAAGCTAACTGTATATTTGTCATTTGTAGGACAAATTGAAAAGATCAGTACCCAAAACTTTCAGTTCTCCATACAAAGCGGACAAATATGAACCCCCAAATTTATAGAAAGTTATGAACGACTTTCACTAGAATTACAAATCATTTTTGTTCCTAGAAATGCATTTTAAAACCATTGTAACCTGGCTAATTAATCTCTATAAATTTGGTGGGAAGACTATATTATAAAATATACAGTTTGTTTACAAGAAAAAATACACAACAATGCAATTAAAATAAGAATAGGACGGGCTCACAGATAGCTTCACTCATATAAGTACGGTACCAAGTACTGTACTTATGGGTGAAGTAAGCCGAGAGCCTGTACAAGTTCCAGTGTGACGTCACAGCACGGCGCTAGGCCGGTCCCATTCTTATTTTAATTGCATATTATGGCCACAGTGTTCAGTGTTGAATTCGTTCGCCATATACTAGGCGTGCAGGGTGTCTGAGGTGGTCGATAACCAGCAATGTGCCCGCAGAGACCTGGCGGCCCGCAACTGCCTCGTGGGCGAGAACCACCTCGTGAAGGTGGCGGACTTCGGCCTGGCGCGGCTGATGCGGGACGACACGTACACCGCCCACGCCGGCGCCAAGTTCCCCATCAAGTGGACCGCGCCCGAGGGGCTCGCGTACAACACTTTCAGCACCAAGTCCGATGTGTGGGCCTTCGGGATCCTGCTCTGGGAGATCGCTACTTACGGCATGTCGCCATACCCCGGCGTCGACCTGGCTGATGTCTATCACATGCTCGAGAAGGTAACTTATAATAATAATTTAGCCCTTTTAACGTCCCACTGCTGGGCACGGGCCTCCCCTCAATGCGAGGGGGATTCAGGCCATAATCCACCACGCTGGCCCAGTGCGGGTTGGTGGATTTCACATGTCTAAAGACATGCAGGTTTCCTCACGATGTTTTCCTTCACCGCAAGCAAGTGATAATCATATTAAAGTTATGATTCACACATAGATATCGAAAAATCCAGAGGTGTGAGCCAGGGTTTGAACCCATGACCTTAAGCCCACAAGACGCGTGCTTAACCAATCGGCTACCACTGCTTTAACTTATAATAATAAATAATAAATATCCTGGGACATTCTTTTTACACACGGCTACCTGATCCCAAACTAAGCAGAGCTTGTACTATAGAAACCAGATAATTGATATTACTACATGTACTACTTTATTTTGTAAATACATACTTAAAATACATAATTACACCCAGACTCGGGACATGCAGACATGTTCATGCACACAAATGCATGTCCCGAGTAGGAATCGGAACTACGACCTGCATCGATATAGATTCCTAAACCAACCACGCCAACGGGTCCGTTGATGACTCTTTGTTCCTCGAAATGTGCGAGCAAACTAGATATTTTACTGTACTAGACTTTTACAGAGGGCAGCACGTTTTGAATTTGCAACGAGTTTTATTACTAATGTTCCGCTAGAAAAGAGATCGAACGCAAATTTTGTGTATGAATAAAATCCAGTAAGATTCTTCAGGCTTCAGATAACAACACAAATGAACAACGTGTGAACCGTGTTATTTTTCTCATAGAGGGAGTTGAAAAGGAGAATTTACCACTAGGCCGCAAAATGATTTAACTTCTAGCGACGTGCTTATTATCCTTAGGTACACTCTGGATTCTACTCTTAAGACCTAACTCGCCGTAAAAATTTGATTTGGCTTTTACCATCTGTTATTACTAGCCCAGTCACACACAAATCCCCGAATTAATCCACTGATTACTGGTAAAAAAATGCATCGGTCATCTGGTAGTCCTAGCTGAGACCAAGTCGATCGAATGCACGAGGATTATATTTATCACCAGTGAATTGCCATTGGTAAAACAATGACACGCTCTTTATCAGGAGTTGCTAAGAGCCTTTATAATGACCATTGTTATTTTATTGCCTATTCTCTTTCGCAACATCAAAAAATATATTGTTTATTGAAATCGATAAAGCTATCCTATCCAATAAGGATATTATAAAGACAAGAGGGAAGTATTGAATACAAAACTGTCAAGGAATTATTCTGTTCGACAGCTTTACTTATTTGATCTAGACGCATCGGTCAGGCTCAAACGAAGCCGCGGCGAAGTTTTAAAATTCGATCGCTTTTGAATGAACGCCTAATAGCAATCTATTTTGCGTTATTGATGTTTTGTGTGTACAGTGTGTTAGAAAAAAAAAAAACGACTATTTTGACAACACAATATAAAAACAAAATAATTCGATGTCAAACATTCAATGTTTCTATAACTATAGGCGTTTTATTAAACTGGTGCATTAAATGAAATAACATTTTTATAAATAACGCAATAATATCAACTATTTATTAAAACTATAATCGAAATATAAAAACTAGCTTAACAGGAGTGCGCAGCGATCCGACGATGCCGGTAAATCAACAAAGTGTGTTAATTTCAAAACAATTAGTACTAAACCATTTGCATTATTGAGACCGAAAACTGCGCTAGAGTTGATAAACAGGTTGCATAACGCGCTTACATTATACGGCCCGCGCCGCGCGCCCCGCCTCCCTCCTCCCCTCCCCCCTGCCCGCGCGCGGGGAGCCGCACCTGCTACGTGACGAACATAACCCTTGCATAACCCAACACCATACGGCCGCACATTCAACAGTAAATAATATTTGAAACGGCCAACAACCCAAGGGCCAACAAGTATTCAAACAAGACTATTCCGATGCCTACGAGCTTTCTGTGGCTCACGGCCGATCAGCAATACGTCAGCTTAAAATAGAACATATATACAGTTTGTACAATAAATACATGCCTTATTACTACATAACTAGAGTAGATCGGAGAGCGTTTGTAATAGATCGTCGTTCTCAAAATGGAGTTGTCGTCTCCATGTGGTGTGGATTGTATGGAGGTACGAGACAAGCGTGGGGGTGCGAGGCGACGAGGTCTCGAGGCCTCGAGGCGAGGTCTAACAGTGCGAGGCGTCGGTGCACAAGTGCTTCTTGCAGAGCGTGCACTGCGGCCGGCTGACGGCGATGCGCGAGAATATCTCGGAGGCCGACAGCTCCTTGCTGAGCTTACTGCACATGCTGTACGACACCGTCTTCTTGGAGAAGTCCTTGGCGGGCACGCACGTGCGCGCGCGCACCGGCCCGATCTCCTGCCCCGTCTCCACTGTACCGACAAACGCGACAGACTCGTCACATAACCCAATCATAACATTACATACGAAATAACTGTCGGTGTTACCGCGACAACCCTGCATGGTAACCGGAGTTAGATACGCAATGTATGTTTACCCAAATATAAGAACGCTTGCGCATTTGATCCAGTGGCTGCGTAAGTTTACGAAAATGCCTTAATGACACAAATGTCAATACTCATTTCTGAATAGCGGTTAAAGTAAAATGATTAGCTCACCTAGCTTAGCGGACTCGGAGGTGATGACGATGCACAGGAACGCCATCCCGGGGATGTAGCAGTCGATGTTGGGGACCTGCGCACACGCACACCATCACTATTTGCTCCTGACGAATGACACGACGATCTCTGATGACGATGATGACTTACCGTGATGTTGGCGTAATCCGGGTGGTCGGGGTCCCAGCAGCCGGGATGGTCGAACGACAAGCAGTTGTAGCACTGGATGCCCTTCGTGGTCGGCGACACGAACTTCTTCGGCTTCATCTTCTTGTGCTTGCCTGCGGACGGAAACGAAAGTTACTTCGTAAACAATTATCGAGATCGCGGAACTAAAGCCCATTGTCGGAAAATTTTCACGGAATATCACGATATTAATCGTTACCGATGACAGCGGCGGAGAAGAGAAGGAAGTAGACGAGGGTGTTCTTGAGCGCGGTCATGTTGTGTGCGAGGCGGATGCGTGGCTGCGAGTGGCGGTTGGGGCGCGCGCCGCGGGTTTATACCGACGCTAACAATGACGCGTGTTTTGGTAGCGCCGCTAGCTCGCGACGATAGCACAGGGTGCTCGGAACTTACATCACAATCCACCCGGCGCATTGGCATTGAGAACTTGGCAAAAATTAAATAGGTCCAGCAATGCACTTGTATAATCAACGGTCGAATCAGAAGTTCGGTTTGAATGTCATGTAAAAATCTCGATGGTATTTAAAAGTAATGATGGTGTGATTCAGGGTTTGCTATTCAGATTCCGCTCGCAGAACTTCCATCTTCACAAAAGAAAGTTCGACAAAGTAGTAGGTATTTATTTGGTGCAATTACACGTAAGACCTATTAAGATGAAGTTGTTCTTCTCCACATTTATTTATACATTGTTGGAGTGCTATTGGGGTTATATAGAAAAACGTCCATCCATCTATCAAGCAGAATACATCCACTGTTGAACTTGGCTCTTAAACAACACGCCAGTCGCATCGACCACGACCCAGCGACGCGCTGTTATGCCGACGGTCCATCTTGTGAGAGTTATAACTATGTTTTATATCTACTCGTGTGTTTGATGAGAAATCAAACACACGATTAGGGCAACATAATAAGTGTTACGATCGTCAGACAAGTTTTATTTACCAAATAAAGTGTCCAAATTATGTCTGTAAATTTATTTGGCAATCAAAAGTCACCTGACTATTCTGAAAAATGCCTTTAGTATAACTATGATGGGGTGATAAACATAGTTTTGCAGCATGCCTCGCGCTGCAGTGCGCGGGCGCGCCGGTCCATTGTTTACTAAACCGGCGGCTACAATGTTACGCTTTGTATAAACTGCACCATTTGTTGTACCAATTCTATTATTTCCGCGGCCGCGGCCTCTTACTTTCCCACCGATGATCTAACGAACTTGCATTGTGACCCGACGTTTATATTACATGTTATGTCTAAGCTTCACATTTTTTTCTGCAATCCCATAATAAGAAGTGGAGCACGATGTACATGCGCACATGTTGAATTGAAAACATAATATTTTATTGTTTGTTTGTATATAGTTGTGATATTGTTTGTGGCGAGTCACGCTGTAGCGATGCGTACACAACGGGCGCGTGTAAACTATCCTACCTGGTTCATTGCGAATGTGTACGATTAGTAGTTTATTTGTTTTCATACAATGGTGTGTTGTGCACCGATTGCTAAGGTAACTCACAAGTGGTTCATCTTAGAACTCTACGCTCCTCAGATGACGGGTACGGCGGCAAACGGTTTGTCTGCCAAGATTGATTATTATGGGTGCCAGAAGTTTGAATATTGTTAATTGTTATATATTTTTTATTTGTAATGAGTATCCTAAATACAAATTTTCGTGTCTCTAGCTTCAGAGAAAATGGGACCCCATACTACCGCATACAAACTTTCACCTTATTCTACACCCTTAGGGGTGGAATTTTCCAAAGTCCTTCCTATGCTCTATTTTGACGCTATAAAAGGTACCTATTGTTCAAATTGCATGTTTCTAACACCAGCGGTTTGGGCTGTGCTTGTCTTGACAGACGGACAGACAGACAGATAGATAGACCGACAGACAACACAGTGATCCTATACAAAGGGTTCCGTTCTGTTCTTAGAAGATAGTGTTGCATGAAAATGCAAACAAAAAGTTTTTTTCGAGTTTTTTTTGTGGTATCGTATTAGTTATCACCGGTGCTATCACCTGTCCTCGTCTTTAGTCTTTCGGGAGTTATTCTTTACACCCAGTATAGTCAGTTTTATTAAGTTTGTTTACCAACAGAATCAGCACCAATATATTTATTTATGTGCCAAAATATCGCCAGACTGACTCACCAACTGCATGGTCCCAAACTAACTGACACTTGTACTATGGCTACCATACAATGGACTGAAAAGACCGTTTCGGAAACTTGTCTCTGGCGGGAATCGAACCCGCAACCTTCCGATGCAGTGACCCGAGCGGCTAGTGCTCAGGTCTTTTACGTAGCGTGTAACGTGTGTGATTGCAGGGGTACCGCATGGAGTGCCCGCCGGGCTGCCCCGCGGCGGTGTACGAGCTGATGCGCGGCTGCTGGCAGTGGAAGCCGGCCGACCGGCCCAGCTTCCGCGACATACACCACGCGCTCGAGCACATGTTCCAGGACAACTCCATCACAGAGGGTCAGTGCGCGAATACCACAGACCAACCAGCTATACACGACGCGTAGCACACATATGCAACATCACTATATGTGTGACCTGGGGGCTTACCACCAACCCCGCTATAGCAGTATTATTTTAACCTCACATCGACTTTGACGTACGTCATGGTACAAAAAGTGGCAGTGTGACCGTTTTAAAAAAAGGTGATTAACTAAACCAATAAGGTTTTCAGTACTAAAAATACTAAAATACATGCAGAATTATACTAAAATAAATCACATAATTGCATATGAAATTGTATTGTATGTCTTCATTTGTGGAGACAAAATTATACTAATTTAGTACTGATTATACCAAAAACGGTCACACTGAAAAGTGGTCACTTGGCATATGAAAAATAATCTCGTCCCATTAAGTTTCTTCTTCACGATGAACTTTTGTCCTCAGGAACTTCAACCCAATGGTCATATAGCTTATAATTTTTAACCCCCGACGAAAAACGAGGGGTGTTATAAGTTTGACGTGTGTATCTGTGTATCTGTGTATCTGTGTATCTGTGGATCTGTGGATCTGTGTGTCTGTCTGTGGCATCATAGCGTCTGAACGGATGGACCGATTTGGATTTAGTTTTTTTTGTTTGAAAGGTGAGTTAATCGAGAGTGTTCTTAGCTATGTTTCAAGAAAATCTGCTCAGCCGTTTAAAGACCATCAGCTCTTTTCTAGTTAATGAAAAGATATAAACAACTTCCGCAGGTCTGATCAATACGAAATTTGAAATCCTGTCACTTGTCAATGATATTACAAATTATGACAACCTTGACCTGATGCGCAGGCATCATCAGAACAACTCCTCAACGGTGTACGGCATCTACCTTGTGTTTGGGCTCATACGATGCGTTTTGACGAGCACATGCTAATACAAGCTGGGCAGTTAGAACACCAGTAATATAAGTTTAAAAAGTTTGAAATAAAAATTAAATTAAAAATTTAAAAAACCCCCGACAAAAAAACATCCTCTAAAAAGAAAAAAATAATATCTGAATATTTTCACCCAAGCGTCGTTGCGTCGGGGGACCGCTAAGTAGGTAAATTACATTTAGTAACCTATAGATTATAATCCTGACCGACGTACTTAGCGGTCCCCCGACGCAACGACGCTTGGGTGAAAATATTCAGATATTATTTTTTTCTTTTTAGAGGATGTTTTTTTGTCGGGGGTTTTTATGCTTACTATCTTTGAAACTACCCAACCGTAAAATGTAACATCATATGCTTGAATGAACAGACAAACAATAAAAAAGTTGATATGACGTACTCTAAAATGTAAGTTGCATTGTACAGAGGTCGAGAAGCAGTTGCAAGAGGGCGGTTCGTGCGGGGCGGGCACCCCGCAGATGTCGCTGAAGAAGGGCGGCGCTGGGGCGGGCGGCGCGGCTGGGGCGGCGGCGGGAGCGGGCGGCGACGGGCGCGCCGTGCAGATGCGCCGCCCTACTAACCGCCGCGGCAAGCAGGCGCCCACGCCTCCCAAGCGGACCAGGTCACACACCCATTACTTACTGACAGACGAAACGCGCCGATCTGTTTAACTCGACCGGGGTAGTACCACCGTCTCACAGAAGATCGGCGTAAAGTAGCTATGGGGCCATCCATTAATTACGTCACACGAATTTCAGGATTTTTAGACCCCTCCCCCCTTGTCACAGCTGGTCACATTTGCGAGACTCCCCCCCCCCTCCCTGTATGACGTCACATATTTTTTATAATTTTCTGAAATTTTCAAATCATTTCGTTAAAAATACAAATTTCGGTTTTAATACTTAGATATATTAGATTTTTAAATGTGACATCACAAAACTTAGGACCCCTACCACCCCCTTGTCACACAATGTCACATTTCGTCGACCCCCTCCCCCCTTTACGTGTGACGTAATTAATGGATGGCCCCTATTACAGCTGCGTTTCCTACGATGGGTGATAGAGTCGGACATCCCTTCAGGTCGGCAACGTGTGAATGCCGTTGGTATTGCAAGCATCTATAGGCTACGGTAACTGCTTAACATCAGACGCCCCGTACGCTTGTTTGCCACCTCAGATCCTTAAAAAACTGCGATAACACGCTCTAAGGAGTCGAAATATCAGTTCGCTTGTATTAGACAATTAATTGGTAAACGATCGGAGGTTAAGCGATGCTTGGCAAGGTCAGTCAGAGATGGGTGACCATTTAGTGGCATTCCGAACTGAGCATCACCGTGCTTCGGAGGGCATGTAAATATTCGGTAGCTTGTAATCGACTTGAAAGGGAGTGGGACCAAGAAAGGGAATGGGGGGTGAATGGTAGGGGTGGGGGGGGGGGGTTGAACACCCGTTGAACAATGGAAGTTGTGTTTTGAAGTGGGTTAATGCACTTATGCAAAGTTAAATAAAAATAAAATAAATATAACGTCACGACTTTTATCCCCATTCGGGGGTAGTCAGAGGCTTGAGTGGCCATACACCACCACATTGTGGAGGTATTAAATCCACTCAAAGCCCACGTTTCACCAGACATTCAGAACCCAACGAGACAGGTGGTGAACCTTGTCGCCGTTTATACAGGAACTGACTATTACCTAATCCCGAGGGATAGGTAGGTTATGCAAGGTTGTAGAGGGAATATTTGTTGTGTTGTTGTTTTATAACTGTTGTTGTAAGGTGCATGTGTTGTTGGCAGTCTGCTGTCGTCGTGTAGCTCGTTCCGCGAGTCGCAGTGCGCGGCGGACGAGCACGCCGCCGACGACGCGCTCGCCTCGCTCAACGGTCAGTCGCACGTGCACACACCCACACACACAACCCATACACACCTCCACACACACCCCCACACACCTCCACACACACCCAACACACGCCTCACACACCTCCACACACGCTAGCACACACCCAACACACGCTTCACAACTTAAAAATCATTTCAATTCTACATCGCGAGATTATACATGATTTTATCAAAAATAATGAAACTTTCGTACAATGCGATTAAAATAAGAATAGGACGGGCTCTCAGCTAACTTCATTCATATAGAGTACTGCTAAGCTATTCTGTAACGTCCAAGGATCTTTTAATAGAGGATAGACAAGTTGAGTTTTGGTTAAGAAGAAATTCAACTTTATTCTGCTGCCTTAAGGTCTATTATACTTTGACAATTCTTAGACAGAAAAACGAATTAAATATTAAATTTAGTATTTATCGTGACTATTGTTAATATGATAAAACAATAGTCACGATAAATAATTAATTTATTTATTTGCTTGATTTAAAAACTAACAATCACTACCCAACGATAATATTATTTTGGCATGGCAACTCGAAATGAGAGGGACACGGTCCCAACTAGGGCCTCTCGCTCGGCTCGTTTTTTGTGCAGTATTGAACAGTCCAGTATGTATTTACGTTCGTGGTAACGTCATACTCACTTCGTACGCGTGAATTTTCTACTGAAATGTCAAATTTCAATAGAAAATTTGACATATCACCTGCACTCGTGCGAAGTGAGTTTGTCGTTACAGAATAGCCTAGCTGTACTTCTGAGTGAAGTTAGCCGAGAGCCGTAACAGTTCCAGTTGTGACGTCACAACATGGCGCTAGGCCGGTCCTATTCTTATGCCACCTGAACAGATAAGTTTGACACATAAGCTCTGCTTTAAATTACTTGTTGCGCAATACTGAGGTCATGTACACACGATATAATCAGCTGGGTCTACATCAGGCGCATGCCGCGCCCGAGCACTCAGTTTTGATGTCGGAACACATCGTGTCATAACATGAGTGCTCGGGCGAGGCATCTGGCAATCGTTGTTCGTGTCACATAGCATGTAATTTAGGTTGCGCTTGCGACGGACGGTATGTGCAGGCGACAAAGTATTGGTATTGGTTGACAAAGTATTACGCTACGGTAAAGTATTGGTCAGCTTTATAACGCTACGCTGTCTAAGAGCGCGGCTCCACTAGTGCGCTGCGCTGCGTCGTCGCAACGGATCAAAGGGTCGACGGGCGAGAGACGAAGCGGGGGAAGGTGATGCGCCAGAACGAAATCTTGCGACGACGCAACGCAACGCGCTAATGGAGCCCGGCTATGACCCGACGCAACGCAACGCGCTAATGGAGCCCGGCCATGACGCGACGCAATACACCGCGCTTCTCAGCTAGGACGTATCCTTTTGCCAACAGCGGGCCTTGCTCAAGGCGTCCGTATCATTTCCTAAGTCCGACCGAGACTTGTTTTTATATCTCGGCCGAGACCAAGGCCGAGAATAGAACAAATTCTCGGCCGAGACCGAGAAATGCCATAATGTAGAAACATCCAAATAATACCACCAGCGGACTGAGCAAGACCGCGGGCTTACTTCAAAACTAATTCCCTAGTAATGTGCAGTCTTGGTCACTGCCGAGAATCTCAAAAAAAATCGCCTAGAACGAGACCGAGACGTCAATTTTAGCCGAGAACGGTCGAGACCGAGGTCTCGGTCGGACCGTATAATTTTCCAAATATCTCGCTTGTGCTATTGGCTTCTGTGTTCACCTCGTGTTTGGTCCCATGTCGTGCGACACCCGCGCGATTCTGTCAGCGAATGATAATTAATGTGTTATTATTAATTTATTTTATTCATATATGTATACTTGGTGGACCGCACTCGCAGCGCTCGTGGCAGAAATGGTGGAATGACACAAGTTTTTATAGCAAAGGTCAAAGGGCAAGTTGTATGAACAAAATACCCACCGCGGATAGAAAATAATGGAAATAAGTCGGCATATGGCTCTAATGTACGATGCCACGGGTCGCATTCTTGTGGGTTGCTGGAATATGTTTGCTCTGAACACTCTGAGCTTGAATGAGCACGCATCGTGACGCGTCACAGCACCAGTATTTGACAGAGCGGCACTAATAGAAAAAAATACAGTCTATGTTTTTTTTTTTCTTTAATTAATTTTGGATCAAATGACTAAATATAATGTACTTATATGGAAACGATACTCTTATATTGGACATAGTTTTGATTTTTATCCGGATCGGAATTCGCCCTGTGACCTTTATCCGAAACAATGGCACTGCGAGTGCACGAACATGATATTAATTTATTTATTTCTTGTACGTTATCATAATTATTATGTAAATCGACAATAAAGTGATGTCCGTCGCCGATGTCAGCCGCTAACCTATCGCTAAGCATCAGTTTAAACTAGTGTATAAGCATCAGTTTAAACTAGCGTATAAGCATCAGTTTAAACTAGCGTATAAGCATCAGTTTAAACTAGTGTATAAGCATCAGTTTAAACTAGCGTATAAGCATCAGTTTAAACTAGCGTATAAGCATCATTTTAAACTAGCGTATAAGCATCAGTTTAAACTAGCGTATAAGCATCAGTTTAAACTAGCGTATAAGCATCAGTTTAAACTAGCGTATAAGCATCAGTTTAAACTAGTGTATAAGCATCAGTTTAGCTAGTGTATAAGCATCAGTTTAAACTAGTGTATAAGCATCAGTTTAAACTAGCGTTTTCTGTTTGTTTGTCGCTCGCTCAGGTGTGTAGCGCTAGGTCCCACGGTGTAAGTATACGACGCCGCGAATTATACAATACATAAGTATTTATTATATCCTACAACTACGCCACCCCACCCTTCTTACAGAACTCTAACTAGACTATATTAAAATGTATAAACATAAAATATTGAATGTGTATCGTATGTATAACTAGATATTTAAAGGCCGGGCTTGTCGCGGCTGTACTATACCCTAGTGCCATCCGTTTGTCTGATAAAACAATCTTGTCTACGCCAACACCAAGACTAGTCGGGGGTCCATGGCGCGAACCCCTCCCGCGCCCCTCCGCCCTTTGGTGTTGGTTTCAGACTGTAAGGCGTATTAAGAAATGCATCTTAAATTTAAGATCGATCTTAAGATGCAGTTTTGACGTTTAATGTATGGAACATCTGTAAAAACAGCATCTTAAGATCGATCTCAACTTTGAGATGCATTTATTAATACGAACCTTAAGGGTGCGTTTCCACTGACGCGGAGCTGGGCGGAGTGGAACGGAGGGGAACGTGAATTGGCCAATCACAGTGCTCGAAATCTCCACTCCGCTCTTGGCCAATCACAGTGCTCTTCTCTGTTCCACTCCGCCCAGCTCCGCGTCATTGGAAACGCAACCTTAGTCAGACGTAATTGCCGGGCTAAGTATTTCATATGAAATGCGTAGACAAGTACAGTGTGTCGCGACAAGCTCGCTCGCCCTCCGATAACAAACAGTTAAACAGAAACATTGACGTGTATGAGGCCGACCGCCCGACGAGACAAGTAGACCTAGGCCTGTTTCAGAATCGTCGGATAACTTTTATCCACCAAATAAATATGAGGCTTGACATTATTCTATGGAAATACTGTCAAAACTTCCAATTTATTTCGTGGGTATTATTTAACGATTCTGAGACAGATACACAGAATATCTTCTCTCTCCGTTGGGCTGTCGGCCTCTTGACCGTCTGTTAGTGGTATAATGTCATCACAACGTAGCGTGCAACACTGCTTGCGAACACGTGTCGCCTGCTGTCTTATATTGAGCTCTGCAGCTAAAATTCACAATATTGTTTGGTATTCATATCGCCAGTACAGACGAATATCATCAGCATAAGTTGTTTCAATTCCTTTTGACTGACTTTTGAGAATAAGGATACTTTTGAGAATAAGGATCAGTTCAGACAGACCAGAAAATATGCGAGGGATTTGCTGGCTGCATTGAAAATAGGACCGTGTTATCATAGCCTATAGTCGGCTCGCACACGCTCGCAGCCGCGCGCGCGAGCCGCGTCGCGAGCATGTGCGAGACGACTATAGGCTATCGTAATAGGGTCCTATTTTTAATAGAGACGGCAAATTCCACGCGCATTTTTCTGCTATGTCTGAACTGGGGCCTTACCGCCACCTCTTATAGCAGTATTATTTTCGCCTTACAGCAACTTTTTGTAATGTCATGAACCCTATTATCATGAAAATAAGGGTCGTCAAATTACAAAAACTCGCTGTAAGGTTAAAATAATACTGCTATAAGAGGTGGTGGTATAGGTGCTGACCCTAAGTAAGTTTTTATGCCCAGTGTAAAAAGTTGGTCACGAATAATCGCACTCGCTCGCGACTATTCGTCTGTGCTGGCGGTTGTTCTCGCTCGCTTCCCGCCGCGGCTCCGCCTCGAACCTAACTCCGCTTGCCGAACTGTTCCTTGATACGTTACATGAGTATCTAATATCAAACGGTGTAGACTATAAAATGCCTTGTATATGTCAACGCTTTCGATTAAAGTCTGATTAATAATTCAGTGGAGAAAAATGACAGCTTTTTATGTCAAACGTAACATTAATTTGATCCGTTTATCATGAATAATGTAGTTTTTATGATTCTGGTTCAAATAATTCAATTTTATTTACTAAAGAACAAGAAAAACATGATCACTCATAAAAATTGATTCAATTTGACGGGCCCGTTAGCGTGGTTGGCGCGGAGCCGACTTCCACGCTGCAGGTCGTAGGTTCGATTCCTAGCCGTGACATGCATTTGTGTGCATGAACATGTCTGTATGTCCGGAGTCTGAGTGTATATGTATATTAAGTATGTATTTACAAATAAAAAAGTAGTATATGTAGTAATATCAGTTATCTGGTTTCCATAGTACAAGCTCTGCTTAGTTTGGGATCAGGTAGCCGTGTGTAAAAAATGTCCCAGGATATTATTATTATTATTAATTAAAATATAAATTCGCATTTATAGCTGTCATTTTACTCCACTGAATTATTAATTAGACTTTAGTTACGATTCAAAGTAGTGGTGCACTTGTACAAGTATATGTATTTAATTCACACACTGAAAATATTACTCTTTATTGATGTAGAAATACATTGTTGTATGATGCGGGAACAAATCTTAAGGGTGCGTTTCCACTGACGCGGAGCTGGGCGGAGTGGAGAGGAGCGGGCCGCGAATTTGCCAATCACAGTGCTCGAAATCTCTACGCATCAGACTGTGATTGGCCAATTCACGGTCCGCTCCGCGCACCTCCGCGTCAGTGGAAGCGCACACTTAGTAGTATCGTTGGTCATTGTGTGTTGTTGTAATTAGACAAGTGTAACTCGTAGTTTTCTCGTATTTAAATGGCAGTCAATATAGGACTTCAAATGTAAGAAAATCTATGATAATAAAATATAATTATAGTTTTTGTTCGTTCTTGTTAATTTTATTACATTAAGTTCAAATGTTAGTGAATATTCTGTGTACGTGTGTGAGTGTATGTGTGTGTGCAGGCGGATGTCGCGGGGGCGGGGGCGGCGGCGGCGGGGGCGGGCGCGAGGCGTCGTCGGAGGGCTCGCTGGCGGAGGCCACGCCCGACACCGACGAGTCCGTCGGCGGCGAGCCTCGCCACCGCGCCAAGCGCCGCCACGCGCACGCGCAGCCGCACCCGGACACTGCGCCCAAGGTACTACATATACTTTCCTACTACAGTACACATTATATTAGTTATTATACATGTGTGTGTGTGTGTAGCCTAGGGATGACCAGGTTGGGCTAGCAATCAGAAGCTCCCAGGTTCGATCCCCGGTGGGGCATGCACCAATGGATGAATTTGCATCTATGTGCATAATTTACAGTTCGCTTACGGTGAGGGAAAACATCGTGAGGAAACCTATCGCTCGGGATTCAGTTCCTGTATACACGGCGACGAGGTTCACCACCTGTCACGTTGGGTTCTGACTATCTGGTGAAACGTGGGCTTTGAGTTGGTTAATACCTCCACAATGTGGTGGTGTATGGCCACTCAAGCCTCTGACTACCCCCGAATGGGGATAAAAGTGACGTTACATTTTTATTTTTATTTATGATACATATGCTATATTAAACTTAAGTCACAATTTTATTCGTCTTTTCAAATTTGTATTCCGTTTTGTCAGGGCGTTCAAGTGGCCGCTCTAGAAGTACAAAACGTGAAACGTGCCATCAACCGATACGGAACGCTGCCCAAGGGCGCTCGCATCGGCGCCTACCTCGAGTCGCTGCGGCAGAGCGGCGGGGGCGGCGGCGGCGGCGGGGGCGGGGGCGCGGTGGCGGCGGGCTCCGTGCGCGACGAGGCGCGGTCGCTGTCGCCGCGCACGGCGCGCGCGCAGCCGCACATGATCCGCTCCAACTCGTCGGGCGGCGTGACCGCGCCCGCGCCCGCCTCGCCGCGCGCCCCCCGCGCCGCGCCCCTGCGCTCGTTCGCCGACAGCCCCGCCAAGCCGCGCCCGCGCCTCGCCGACCTCGAGTTCCCGCCGCCCCCCGCCGACCTGCCGCCGCCGCCCGAGGACGCGCAGCCGCCCCCGCCGCCGCCGCCCCCCGACTGCTGCCGCGACGCCGGCACCGACACCGCCGAGCGGCTCGCGGACGCGCTGCCGCCGCCGCCGCCGCCGCCCCTCGCGCCCGCGCCGCCCCCCGACCGCGCCGACGCCGACGACAGGCTCGCCAGGCGGAACATGAAGGAGATGCTCGAGCTGAAGCTCGTCGCCGAGATCAAGGAGCGCGCCGACAAGAAGAAACACAAACTGAAGGAGTCCCCGCCGCCCGACGAGCTCGTCGAGATGCACGCCTCGTTCGGCGACCCCGTGACGCGGCTCGTGTCCGAGCTGTCCGAGAGCCTCAACATGGAGGCGCTGCGCCGCGCCGACAGGAAGCCCGAGCCGGCCGCCAAGCCCGCCGACGACGCCAAGGAGACCGTCTCGCCCGTCGACCTCAAGGCGGGCCTGCGCAAGACCGCCTACACCAACAACGTCGACCAGAAGAAGCCCGAAACCGACACCAAGGGCGGCACGGACTTCAAATCCCAATTAAAGAAAGTGGAGACGAACAAGAAGATGCCGCCCGCGAACAAGGACTCGGACGAGACGGGCCGCGCTATCATCGACTTCAAGTCGCGGCTGCGGAAAGTGGACGGCGCGCCCGCCACCAACGGCACCGCGAGGAAGACCGAGCGGAGCTCGCCCGAGGATAGCGTCGAGGCAGCCAGGAAGGAGCCGCCGGGCAACAGGAGCGAGGAGGACAGGAAGCGGTCGGAGAGCGGCTCTCTGGACACGAGCGGCGGCGACGACGAGGACAAGCGGCGCAGCACCGGCAGCATCAGCAGCCTCAAGAAGCTGTGGGAGAGCAAGGAGTCGGACGAGCGGCTCAGCCCCAAGCCGCGCGCGCGCGACGACCACGACGACACGTCGCCGGAGGGCAGCGCGCGAGGCAGCGTGCGCCGGCGCGACGACAAGCCCGCCGTGCCGAGCAAGCCCGCCGGGAAGGGCAAGCCCAAGGGCGGGATATACGCGACGCCGCTGCCGCCCGACGAGGAGGAGGGCGAGCTGCTCGCCGCGCTGCGCGCCACGCTCGAGTGCTGCACGAGCGAGGTGCGGCGCGGGTGCGGGGGTGGCGGTGCGGGTGGCGGCGGGCGCGGGTCGCTGTGGCGGCTGCAGACGTCGGAGCGGCTGGCGCGGCTGCGCGGCGCGTGCGCGGCGGCGGCGGACGCGCGGCGCTGCCCGCCGCTGCTGCGCGTGCGGCTGCGCGCGTGCGCCGCGCGCCTCGAGGCGGAGGCGCGCGCGCTCGCCTCGCCCGCGCCGCCGCCGCACCACCTCGCGGACGCCGTCGAGCGCGCGCTCAGCGAACTCGCCGACATCGTCAACAGGTCCATACACTTTATACATTACTAGCTTTTTCCCGCGACTTCGTCCGCGCAGAAAACTTCAACTCGTACTAACTGACACTAACTGCCTATCGCGCGAACTGTCAAACGACTGTCAGTTATGTCAAACGTGCTAGGGTTACATTAGAAAAGTTACTGCATTTCGTTTGTAAAATGCATAGTTTGTGCGTGCATTGTAAGTGTGTGCTCTAGTGCGTATTCTTGACTAAATATAGCGCCAACTATGCAACTACCTCAGTCAACATCCTCAAATCAGTAGTTAGAGGTTTTCCTAGAGCACCGAACGATATTGTCACCTTAATATCCACTTTTAATTAATTTTAACAGGGCCCTAAACCATCGCTTAATGCGTACTAAATTACCGAACGGTTATATTTTTTTAATCTCCACCGCCCGTTAAAGTTTTCAAAAACTGTATTTCGAATAAAAGTTCAAGTAAAAACCACCAATACCTAATTAGCCAAAAAAACCATCTTAAAATTGTTGGAACTGCTTGATTTTCTCATTTCGTTATGAAAATTCCCATGGTAAGTACATAATTGAACTCGTCCCACTTTCCGTGCCGCTAAGTGTATAATCCTTGCCAACAGATAAAGCAAGAGCAGTCCGCGGCTGCCGGCGCCGCGCTCCAACCGCAGCCGACCGCTCGCCCGTTGCTGCCTGCTCTTGTAAACACTGCTGGTCGCACGCACCACCAACACAATAACTCCACGACCATGGTCGCAAGATTGACATTCAAATGTAACAACTGATATTGGTTCCAACAACGACATGCACGACTGTAACATTTCCATTATACGCTGAGCTCCCTTAACTACGGGAGTCAATAATACATAGAGCTCAGATAATATTGGAAATGTTACCAGAGTCGACTGATCTTTGACTGGCTGGTAAGTGTAGCCCTGTTTGCGCGTTGATAATGTGACAAAATAGACTATTACAATATAATAACCTCTGGAAATGTTATAGAAAGTTAATGGACTTACACTGGCATTACAAATCACTTTTGTTCCTAAAAATGCTTTGTAACACTATTGTAAACTGGCAAATATTTTGGCGGTAAGTCTCGAAATCCTTGCAGTTTATGCAGAACAGCATATTTATTGTTCGTCAATGCCGGACTTTTACTTACTCTTACTCAAAATAAAATAGATGTTACAATAAATCGTAATATAGTCGAATAAGTTCGTATTGGCCGAGTAACGCGTTATGTCGGGCTATGAACCGACCGATAGCAAATTCTCGACAAGAGTATGTTATACTCTCGTCGTGAATTTGCTATAATGTAAGTAGTGTTCGTCGTGTTTTACGTTTGTAACACGACAATGGTGTAGTAGGCGAACACCTTACGATCGCCAAGGAATTGGGCCGCCGCGCTCAAAGCGCGATCATAAAATGACTCGAGTAATGACATAAGTTGTAAGTGGATGCGAAGTGAGTAGTCCCACAAGCTTATATGGCCCGTTGAGAGCGTATCTATAGTCTGATTTTTTAATTAGACGAAGTAAACTGACAGGTGCTAATGTCACTTTTCGATATAAATAGAACAAATAAGGTTCAAATTCATAGAACAGCGACATTTTCAGCTGTCAGTTTACTTCGTTTAATTAAAAATCAGACTATAGTGTCGTTACAAGACTTGACTAGAAATGCTTTGAACTGGCAATCAATTCTCTTTTTGAAGTCGTTACAAGACTGTCAAGATATGACAATCAATTCTCTATTTGAAAAGTCGTTACAAGACTCAAAATATTATGACAATCAATTCTTTTTTTGAAATCGTTACAAGACTCAAAATATGACAATCAATTCTCTATTTGAAAAATCGTTACAAGACTCAAAATATTATGACAATCAATTTTATTTTTAAATCGTTACGAGACTCAAAAAATGACAATAAATTCTCTATTTAAAAAGTCGTTACAAGATCAACATATTATGACAATCAATAAAATTATTTTTTTGAAATCGTTACAAGTTAAAAATATGACAATCAATTCTCTATTTGAAATCGTAACAAAACTGTCAAAATATCACATTCCATTCTGTATTTGAAAGTATTAGTTTCTGTTTTGCCCACCGGATCGTGTAAGCTCGTGGCGCTGTGAGCTCTTGTATAGCCACGGAGATTGGATATTGATGTTTTATGTTAGTTTTAGTTATGTCGTCGATAGAATCCGATGTGTTGTTTTATTTGTCAGTGCCAAATCGTTAGTAAGGTGCGCGGGCGCGGCCGGTCCCGCGCCGCGCCGCGTTCTGAATATTGCGGATAATACTCGAGTGGTCCTCGACTCACTATACGGAATTAATTATGTAAGTGAACGGCTGCGTCTATAAGAGCCGAGCGGCGTGCCCGAGCAGTCAGTTTTGTCGTCGAATCACTCAACTCATGAGGGCTTCTTAACTTTGATGCGCCGTAGAAATAATGACAGATAACGACGTCTTAAACTGGTAAGTGGGACTGATGGCTCGGGCGCCGCGGCTCGGGGCTTGTGAACGCACCCAATGCGATATTGTATTAATTAGCAGCAGTAGATGACGCCGCTAGTATTCCCGCGGCACGAGTACTTCCCGTTGCTTCCCCCGCCCCGCGAGACCCCCCTCCCCACCCGCGAACATTCCTCTACTACTATAGAAACCATAGACATTCTACTTAGATGTATAGACAAACTCATTTATCCTTTTGTTTAGCGATTAATGAACATAAATAGCGGTAATTATGTATGTAATAAGAGTAAACTTTTCGGACCAAAAGCGATGCTTGTTATGGTTTGATTGTAAGGCAGCCGGCGGCGCTGGCCCCTCCCACTCCCCCACTCCACCCCCTCCCCGTGCGCCCGCGCCGCCGCGCTGGGCCTCCGGCCCACCTTTGCATTTAAGACTGTCTTTGAGTGAATGGTTTATGTTAGGCCTATTATTATAAATTAAACTTAAAGTATATTTAGTTGTGACACCCTATTTGATATGACACTCTTGCGTATTGTATATTGCATTATAATTATTTTAATTATTATATTATATTGCGAACAAATGAAGTTCTCAAACATTACTATTTTTTAAGTTAGCGTACTGTGATACGGCTTATAATATAATAATTATGCTCAATATTTCCTTTTATTATTATTTGTATTAATCGAAATCTTAAGGTATTTTATTAAAAAAAAATATTATATACATACTATAGTGATTCGACTCGGTATCAAACATTTATATGAAGTGTTGTATAATCAAGGGCGCGGCTCGCGAGCGCGCGCCTCGCCTCGCCTCGCGCCGGATCGCGCGCGCTCGCGGCCCCCCGTTAATTGTAACATGTGTATGCTAGTCTTTATTATTATATTAAATGTACGTAAGTTCTCTAAACTAGGTTCGTGTACAATCCTCCAAGCTATTTTAATAATCATGGTATCGTTAAGGATTTTGTATTAGCCACCGCTCGACAGTGCGAGTGTCGGCTGGACGCACTCTGGACACAGTTTGAAAGGTACACGATCGAATGGCGATGCTCAAATTGGATCGAATTTATTGTCGTCGGTGGAGGGCGCGACTTGCGCCTCTCGGGCTAGTAGTACTACTAGTGCGACGAGTCGCGCCGCGTCGATCACACTGACGGTTGTCGAAATGGGCTGGGTGTATGACAGTGTAAGACCATTATTCCACGGCAATATTCAAAAGAAACTGAACTAGTCAGTAATCCAAGTTTCAAACAATTTGGTAACGCTAGTCGCGCGTGAGACGGCCATGGCGCTACTCAAAAGGAACGCAACCGGTTAGTAACTCCCCAAGCTTCATACAAGAAAAAACAAAACAAAAATACAAGAAAAGTTTCTAGAGATAAGTCGCGCGAATTACTAACCAATTTCTTTTGAGTAGCGTCGTGTAAGAGCTGCCTTAGAAATACTAGTTCTATTACGTTCTAGCAACTCAATAGTAATTTAAGTTAGTAACCAGGGGGCTTACCACGACCTCTTATCGCGATTCAATTATAGGAACGTTTTAACGATTCAGCGACTTTTTGTGCAATGACGTACCTTATTGTCATGACAATAAGAAACGTCATTGCACAAATGGCCGCTGAAACGTTAAAACAAAACTGCTATAAGAGGTGGTGGTAAGGCCCCAGTTTCTTTTGAGTAGCGTCGTGGATGTATGGCCTAAAACGAAACGATTTCTGAAGATTAGCGTTGAACGCCAATACCCGTTCGCAAACCGCCAGTGGATTAATTAACTCCTTTAGTGCGGCGTTAACATGATGGCAGTAATCCAGTCTAGTGCTGACTTGCTACTGGGCTCGTCTAAATTCGACATAATCCAGCGACTGGCTCTGTCAATACGTTCGGGCAGTCGCTGCCTGTTTGTCAGTGTCAAAAATAAACACTAGCCACGTCCAGATGTCGAATATGCCGCGCGAGGCAAATTGCTTCACGAAGTTTGAATTGCCTCGCGCGAGGCAAATGCGCGCCCTGCCTCACCTGAGCACTAACATTTGGCTCGACTAGTTTGGCATAGTCATGAGGCAGAACGATAACGTCAAACTGATTGCTCGGGTTTTATACCCATCTCTGTCTAGAGTGTCAGTTGCCTTTGCAGTTGCCTCGCGCGGCATGCGACTAAGGAAAACGTCGTGCTTTGCGAGGCATGTGCGACATTTGGACGTAGCTAACAAGTTCAAATTCCGAGTTCAAGAAGTGAATCACTGCCATCACGTGAACTAGCCTTACATCTCGCAGGCGAGACGAGCGCGCGGGCGAGCTGCGTTCAGAGTGCGAGTATTGATATCGTATGTGTGTCCTGTAAACGCGGTTACTCACGATTCAATTTTCCATTCAAGATTCAACTCAACTTGAGTTGATTTGACAGATTGAGGAGGCAAATTGACGCCTAATTTCAGTACAGTCAGTGTCGACTTCAAGAAATTGAATTGACAGATTGAATACGTAATTGTATCGTGAGGAACCGCCTTAACCCGCCGCCCGCTCGGCGCTCCGCTTGCAGTCTAGTACCCCATTCCCTGGTTCGCCGCCCTCTTCCCCTATTATAAGTAATAGAATCCAAAGATACATACAGAAGTCCAATTGTAATGGAAATAAAATGATTTCTTTATGATTTTGTGTCATCATTTATTAACTGTGCGTTGATAATTTCATTCTACTACGTTTAATCTCAAAATAATGCAAGGTGGACCACAATATTACCAAGAAAAGGAGAATTTTTTATGCGAGTGTCCCAAATAGTACCTATGTCCTACTAAGGGCTATATCCACAGAGTAAAGACTAAAGAAAGAGGTGCCCTTATTAGATATATGTATGAAAAAAAAAAACGTGGTCATTATTTTTCATTTTCATTGTTCTATCTACCGGTAAATAGTTGACCTACTCGCTTCGTTTTATGTCGATGTTAGTACTCGGCCGAGTTGCTTAGGGCAGTCCCCTTAGTAATTGGTCATGGCTATATCGCACGAGGACACCAGTGGTTGCGCAACCAATCGCTCCACCAATAAAATGTATAGAGCTGTATGGAGGATATCGCACCTGATGTCCACTTGGTAGCGCAACCAATTCGGTGTCGGCTACCGAATCGCCCACTGGTGGCGCCATGGTTGTCGTGCGATATCCCGCTAAATGTATTCCATGGACACTACAACTGGCGTTCGAGGAAAATAATGTTAGTATCATGTCGGTATTGCCGATACTACTCATCTCATCATCAAAATGCCTTGTAGTGGGGTTATTACATCTAACAAAATGTAAGCTACTTAATTTAGTCGTTACTGAATTTAGGCAAGTGTAATCGCATTTAGCAAGCTATTCAGAAGCTTGGTTTAAATATTTAGAAGCTTCTAAATTTAGGCTTTTAAACTTAGCCAAGTGTATTAAGCTCTTAAGTTGATTGTCGGAATGCGCGTGCGATCACAGATTACGAATTATTATTTAGCTGCATATCGTGGTGTGTTGAGCGCGTCTAGTGATCGCAGTGTTAGGAGGTATCATATCTGCTAATGATGGATTCCATACTCAGCTTGGATTAAAATAAAGTAGGGTTAGTTTTGCAGATTTATCAGACGGCTGTCTGCGTTACGCTAAAAAAAAAACACATCAGATTACATAGCGCTTTATTTATACATCAATCAAAGTCCGTATTGCAAACAAAACATGGAATCGCAACATACCTACCACTGGTCGGCCGACGCGACCGCCGCACGCGCACGCATACACACGCAACAATTTAGTGATTATACACAAACATCAACAGGAATGTTGGCGCGCGCCGGCTTGTCAGTCGGACGAAGCTATAAAACTGCGACTTCGGCCTCTATAGCGCCGTCCCTCTCCGTTGGGTGCCTGACCAAATCATGTGATTTAGCGCATACGGCAAACTTACAACTGGGGTTTACACATTTAAGCTAAGTACAACACATTAATTTTATGTTCTCAGTACGAAAGTCTGTTCGAAGTGAGCTGACGGGGCGATATTTTTTCCAAATACAATTATGTCGGTACCTAGGTACCTACAGCTCTACTATGAGCAGAGTTGCAAAAAAACAGGAAATTTTAAATGAAAACTGTTTAAAACGTGTTTAAATCATTGTTTAAAACATTAATTTAAATCAGAAGGAATAAATCACCATGTTTAAAACATGTTTTAAACACGGTGTTTAAAACAAGGTAATTTGTTCGTAACAACCCTGACTATGAGTATACATTCCCTCGAGTCGAAATGAAATGAAATGTTTGTATGAGAAATAGGTTACCACGACCATTTGCCGATTTTGCAGCATTCAGCACTGTAATAGGTATAGTTCTTGAAATTCACGAAGGCGACCGGTCCTTGGTTGTGTTCGACATGCACATACACATTGTGGCAGTGTGCGTGCGTGGCGGAGCCGTTAACGCACACATTAACACGTATACAGATACGTCTTCACACAACCAAGGGCCGGTCGCCTTCGTGAATTGCAAGAACTATACATATAATTTCCAACTATTTAAAACCCAGTTCTCTTCGAACAGACCACGCTAACATCGTGCAGACGATACATAATAAAACTACCTTATACACAACCGTGCGAAATGCATTGCTATCACGTTTTAGTACTTCATTAGTAGATAATACTAGGATATAAAAAAAAGAATCGCAACAGCTCCGACGATAAATTAGCATTACAACATTAAATTTTAATAATTTCCTCTTTCAATGTAATAAATAATAAAATTATAATCATTTAACCAATTATATTAATAAGAAAAGAGGTAGATACGTTAGCTACACGACATATATTGTACAAACGGCATGTTCGCCGCGCGCGCATACACATATGTAAGCAGTATCGGACAAAGTACATTGCTTGCTTTCATAGTAATATTAAAATAACCTCGTCTTAATAAGGACAGCAATGTAACGTACCGTAGGAAACAACGATACTGTCGACGCCGACAGTGAAATGGATCGAGGGAAGGTTAACCAATTAGCAAAGTGTTGATGCCACTTATCGATCGCGTATAACCTCTCTACCTCTTTTATATAAAATATCTTTGCATAACAGTCCCGCTAAGCACACTTCACAATAGGTACTGATTTTGGTATAATAGTTAACAACAACGATATAAAAAAAAACAAATGTAAAAGTTTATTATAATACGAGAAAGCGGCATCATTGCTACATTATTAATTGCGCGTGCCCAGATCATATTAAAACATCACCAACTGTAGTAATTGTGCGAGACTGGACCGAACCAAATTGGACAGATTTGTGATAAAGTTTCAGAAGGGGCACGTACGCCGATTGGTAATATAATGGAAGGCGTATTCGGAGGCGCGCATATACAAGAAGGTCTTCAAAGGGACGCTCCGGCGAGCGTCACCCATAGCTACCAAGTCGCGTACTATCTGAACGCTACAAGCCCTACAGACCACCTGATCTCATGTTAATGGTCGACAAAGATTTAGTATTACCACCGGTTCGTAATGTTGCTTCAATTGAGAAGAGCCGGCAAGAAACCAAATGGTTAACCTTTTCACAAGAAATTGTGTACATTCTCAAAACGGCAACGCGGATGGATCAGACAATGACGTCAGAATTGGAACTTCCATGATGTTTTCTAACCTAGTAGTTCTATCTTACCCGGCATCAGATCACGTGGTCTGCAGTGTCAAATTAATTTCATGCAACTACCGAAAGACCTCTAGTATCTGATAATAGGCGCCATTTAGAAATGTTATTCAATACATGGAATTTGGAATTGGATAAAGATAAGACCTGTGCACTCTCCCGCTCGCAAAGCCGTACGTTTCTCAAGTACGAAACGCGTTACAACCGTACCATTGAAACCTGCCTATGCCTTAGCAGCGAGATCAAAATACTATAGGATACTCAATAAAGCCAGACCTGCCGCTCAGACGCTACAAATGAAGGGACTATTCACTCGTACAGGCCATTCGTCCACGGGGCCACTCAAAATAAACTGGTCACAAACTTAGATTACTAATAAGTTGCTAGATAATAGCACTAGTATTTCTATAGCGGCGCATACGCGATGCTTTTCGCAAGAAACTGGTTAGTAATTTAGTAATTAGTAGCACGCAACGCGCGGGCGACTGGTTTCGAGATACTTTTTGCACTGTGTATTTGACTGATTGTGTTTTGTTTTTTCTTACATGGAGTTTGGGGAGTTACTAAAGCTATGGTTTCCTCCAAAAGCGTTGCCGTCATATAACGGCCGCACTAGAACATTGGCTATGTAAACTATGGCGCGGTCACCTTTTTTACATAGCCAATGTGCTCGTGCGGCCGTTATATCACGGCACCGCTTTTGGAGGAAACCAGCGCATAACCGGTTGCATTCCTTTTGAGTAGCGCCGTGGAAGCGTTACTAATTAGTTAGTAATTTTAATAACTAACCAGTTAGGTTTCTTTTGCGTAGCGCCATAAACAAATGACAAGACTATAGGATTACCCCACAAAAACCAGTCCCGCCGCTCAGGCGCGACAACAAAACGGACAAGTTTCACTCGTAACTTAAAAGGTATATGATGTGCGCGTCTACCACAGCCGGTTGTGGTAGAACTTGACGTCGAAGAAGCCGCGGTCGGTGAGCTGCGAGTCGCGGCGGGAGACTCCGCCGGGGGAGGGCGTGGGCACTCCGGCCGCCGGCGTCGTGTCCACGCGCAGGAACGACGGCCGCTCGGGCGCGGCCACCGGCACCGACACCGACACCGGTGTCAGCACCGGCACCGGCACCGGCACCGGCTCGGGCGCCGGCACCGGCACCGCCGCCGGCGAGGGGCGCCGCTCGGGCACGCGCGGCTCCTTGCACTCCTCGGGGGTGCCGCGCCCCGACACGCCACTTCACAACACGAATCAAATTGTAGGTGCTACTCACAACTCGTACTTACCATGAGGTACCTCAGACCAATACGAGGAAGTAGACGCCCTACAGAACATTGCAGCAGCGTTGCAAGAAGTACCGTAATAAGACCTTTAAATCGCAAAATGTACCGTCCAGACGTAGTTACCACAGTATAGTAATAAAACAGTAATTTATTTTATCATATTAAATGAAAGATTATATCTGGCTCCTGTAAAAGAATTTTACTAGCGCAGCAACCTAGCTTTATACACGACTCGGCAAGGTTATATAGACTTACATTTTTTGTTACCAGGCATCCATTTTCCTCGTGTTGGTCTGAGGAACCCGCTGTCTACTAAACGGTTCCTTACTTATAAATCAGCACACTCACGGTACACTCTGAAATGCTACTAAAATATTTGAGTCCTACTTAGCTGTTTGAGTCGTCATATTTCTTGTATGACGCGTCAAAAATAAGTAGTATCTACTCAAGTTTTAGTATCGACCACTATAGCAACAGCGGGCGCCCTCACATTGCATTAAGTTAACTTTGGTGTTTACAACAGATTTAAAAATACAATAAACAGTGTATTTGGTAAAGCGTGAACTGCGATTACAACTAAACATTAAATTAGTGCGTAAAGTAAATAAAAGATAATAAATTATAATTATAAAAGTCGTTACAATACAATTAATATTATCACAGTGCATAATTACTTAGAAGTTTGTGTCTTTATTGGTAAAGTGGACGGCCGCGAGCCGCGTGACGAACGCGGCGACAATACAAACATACATTACATCGCCAGACGAACACACCAACTGTATGGTCCCAAACTAAGTAACGCTTGTACTACGAGTGCCGTACAATGGACTGGGGGCGATCCCAGTGACACCCAGCCACAGTCAATTACGAAAAGGCTGTTACCGAAATTAACTTCTAGCGGGAATCGAACCCGCAACAACCCGATGCAATGAGCCGAGCGGCCTACCCTCGAACCCCTGGATATGTTTTATATTTTTTCTATTTTCTATTTCATATTATAAAAAGTGAAGGTATTATAAAACAAAACTAGCTGCAAAATTAATTTGAGACCATAGATTAATTTTAGTTTCCGCGGCGCTCCAACTAGATGGAGCATGCGCACTAATAAAATGCGGCAACTGATAATGCTCATAATTTTGAGTACTTCAGTACATCTGACAGCAACCATTGTATGAAACTGACAGGCCGCGTCGAAAATAAGTTGCCTCATTTGTGGAAATGATTTTTCTTAGTAGGGCGGTATCTAGTAAATCTATGTTTAAGACTATTAAACTCGGCACTCGACCAGCACCGCCTCGTCGGTCGACGTCCACTAACCGAACCGGAAATAAGTGGACCACGCGCTGACCACGCGGCGTTTATGGTGTAAAAGCAGCGCCCGCCCGCGGACCACCTGTCGACAACGAGTGGACGCCGAGCGGCGAGGCGGTGCTGGTCGGGTGCCGAGTTGATAGATGAGTGCCGACCTTTAATAATACACCCGCAAGGCAGCGTTCGTCACAGCGGCGCGTTTCACCTCCCCGACTTAATTATTTACAATGAATGAATAACTTAAAATACTTAATAGTCCTTACCGTAGCAGACAAGCACACATAAGATTTGAAATCATAAAAAAATAGCTGCGTTATGAAATGAAATCTTAGGCCGGTTTAGGGTTGTCAAACGAAAACGAAATTTCGGACGAAATTTCGCGTATTTCCTACTACGTTTCTCATTGATTCCGACATTTCTTACGAACGAAAATTGTTTGACGTTTAGATTCTACGACGAAGATGACGTCAAACAATTTTCGATCGTAACAAATGTCGGAATCGATGAGAAACGTAGTAGGCAATACGCGCCATTTCGTCCGAAATCCCGTTTTCGTTTGTAAAAGAGTAGGCCCTCTGAGATTGATGATAGCATCGCGCGCGCGGTGCACTCTCGCGGAGACCAGTCACTAATCTAAGTTAAAGTTCCTATACCAACAATAATTTGTAAAAAAAATGAGATTAGCATACCGACTGGTAATAATAAACGCTTCTTTAATCTAAGGCACCTCTTTAACATTGACAGTGTTATAACATAAAGTTAAACTCGTTTTGAACTCGTGTCTAGTAAAATTTAGTGTTTAACTATTTTAACGGCCACTTCTATCACGATCCGCGATCAAAATCAATCTTTCCATACATTATATAACAGCCAGTCCCCCTAGACAAGTGGCTTCGTTTACAAGCGTTTCTATAAAACGCTACGCTTAAATGTATGGAAATGACATTGCAAGTCGATAAGTAGATCACGTGACTTATGTTATTTCCATACATGAAGCGTAGCGATTTATAAAAACGCTTGTAAACGAAGCCACTTGTCTAGGGGGGCAGGACCTCAACTTTATTGGCGAATACATGTATGGAAAGATTTCATATAATAGTTTATTATAACTATCAAAACTCGAATTAAACAACACTAACATTTTCGTAATAGCACCATACGTCCACTAAATCAAGGTTGTGAACGAAAAAACAAGATTATTATACACACGGTAACTACTTGATTTAGAAGGCACACGGATACTGTGGTTATTTTAGAAACCTCTATTAAAATATTCGACGCATCACTTGCCTAGTCCGCACAAACATGATATCCAAACTGACGCGAGTGAGAGCAATTCCCAATTATTTATTTTATTTACACTCCTGTAGGTCTAGATAAGGGCCTCCGCAGACTTGCTACTTTGAGCATCGGCGACCGGCGATTTTGTGACGTATCGATGCTGCGTCGCGTTTCTTCGAGCGCGAACGATCGAGACGCAGTATCAAAATCGCCGATCGCCGATGCTAAAAGTAGCAAGTCTGCGGTGGCCCTAAGAAATAAATAATGTATACGAATATTGCAGGGATGCATTCGCGTTAATTTGACAGCCCGACTAGACAAGTGGCGTCGTCTACAAGCGTTTCTACATAACGCCACGCTTCATGTATGGAAATAACATAAGTCACGTGATCTACTTATCGACTTGTAATGTCATTTCCATACATTTAAGCGTAGCGTGATGCAGAAACGCTTGTAGAGGTCGCCACTTGGCTAGGGGGCAGGCATGCATCGCGTCAATTGGACAGGTCCTTTACGAGGACTGATCCTAGCCACAAGGAGTAAATTTTGTGCTACCTAGTACAAGTACAATTTATGAAAGAAAACTAAAGGCGTGTTAACCGCGTCAGTGCGAGTTCATTGCGCGTCGGTACGGGCCGCAGCTGCAAGCAAACAAAACATAACGTTCAAACGAAACCGAACAAAAGGAAATGAACTAAAATTTGAAAGCTAACTAAAGAAGCAAGCGGTACGAACTAGGAAGTAAGGAGTTGGTTCAGTGTTGATTGCACTGTCTGCCTGCTTAAACAGAGTGGTGACGACATAGTGACAATAAATTAAAACACGATCCCTGCTAGTCAATCATAACACATTAAAATTATAAAATTAGGTTTACATCAAAGTCCAGAATTTAAAATTTTAAAACAAATTATATGTGGAAATAGTCTAAACGAAACACAACTCTTTATAAAAGTCTACCGACCTCATAGACTGACCTGTTAGTACAAGCGTGGCAACATCGCTTCGGTGTCGGTGTTTTTAGCGGTATCTTTGTAGGCGTAAAGTTAAAATAGTCAACATAAAAAAGAAATCCCGTAGCAATACCTTTGGATATAATTGTATAATATTTTATGTGCGAACTACTAATGTGATAACCAGTATGTGGTTTCAATTATTGTCATGATGTCGGCACCACCCTGTAGATGGTCATTGAAAACCTGTTACAGCGTGTAACGGCGTGTTGGGTGATGAAGTACCTATCGTAAGATGCTGTAGTGTATGCTCAGCTAAAATTAGAATGCAGCAAAGAAATATCTTGTGCAGTTGTAAATTGTACACTAGCAACGTGCTGTAGCGAGGAGGTACTTACCCATTGTTAGTCTCCGGGTTGTACCCGCCACCGTGAATTACCTGCAAATATTGTAATAATACACAATTAATAATACATAATATAATTATTAATAACATTTAAATGGCTAACGGCCTGTTTTAGAATCGTCAGATAACTTTTATCCACCAAAAAAATATGGCGTTTTGATAGTTTTTCTATATAAAATCTGTCAATACGCCATATTTATTTCGTGGATAAATATTTTAAGACGACTCTGAAACAGCCACCAAAATATATAATATATGATTAAAAGGGCTGCTTTCTTTACCATTGAGCTACTATGTACTTACTACCAGAGGCGGTAAGTCAAACAAACAGAACGCGGGCTGGTGATAAAGAATAAATAATGGCCTGTGAATTGCGGCTATAGCGCCGCAATTGAATGGGACAGGCGTCTACTCTAGTACGTAATAGCTTAATTCTCATAACCGGGAGGTTCTGAGTTCGGTTCCTTCGGATACTGAAATTAATTTTACAAGCAATTCTATTTTACCATATCTAGTCCACGTTCTAATAAGTCTTATCTAATATGATTTACATTTAAATACACGCTCATCAACAAATCATCCTATATAAATGATAATGTAATATAACTAAACACTAACTGCTAATAATTCTTCATATGATTCCATACGGATGAGATATCTAAGTTATACATTATACGACTCTTTTTACACGAAGAGGGCTAAAAAGCCCACATACCAATTAGTTTTTCTGTTTTTCTAGCAGATACTTCGCAAAATTTCCGTAAAATTGTGTCTTAAAACATGTGACCATTTTACGGAATTTTTGGGGCTATAGTCAGAAAAATTATTTGCTTTTTCAGAATTGTTATGTGACCTTCTTAGCCCCGGAGGTCGAGTGTTGGACTGAGAACGGTTAGCGACTCACACTGGTACCCCATCATGTTGCGAATTAAAACGTCATAGCCACTGAAATACCTAAAATATCCACATACAGTTAGAACTGAAACACTTTTTTTATTCACAATGTGTTAATGCCTGCCTGCTCACATAGCGTTGCTGTTTGAAAATGTATACAATTATTATTTTGAAAAGAGTAACCATTGAGTTTCTTGCCGGCTCTTCTCAATGGAGGCAACATTAAGAACCGGTGGTAGCGCTAAAATATTGTTTATTTTGACTATTTATAAATGCTTTTTGAGCTTACATGAATAAAAACTTTTTGACTTTTGACTTTGACTTTACTTGGCACTTGATTACAGTTCCTTCATTATCAAGTAGAGTATTCTTCCTATTATTTCCTTCAATAAATTAGTATGAATGTTTTAATTAGCCTTTCATTTTGCGTAAATATCAGTAGGCATATTACGTAACTTTTTCGACCACGTTTCAATTGGTTACGTTCATCCCATATCACTTGAAACTTGTCGATTGAAATTGGGAATAGTGAAGCATTGACTCATCCCGATTTCAATTGACAAAGCATAGGGATTGAAACCAATTGAAACATTGTCCCAAAGTTACGTAATAAACCTACAGATGGCGTTTTAAAATTATTATGCACGGACTGTGTATTGTGACATTATAAGATGAATTGTGGGTATGTCAATTAATTGAATTGGAATGAATACCATCACCTCACGTAACCTTTTGTTTTTAGTCACGATTCAGCCACGCGGTTTTTTTTACCAGTTAATATTAGTTCCGAGTACCGTATTGCCGGACGGGCGTCGAAACTGTACCTCCTTTCTGATGTGCTGAAGACGGCCCAGAGAAGGTATTATTAGGTGAATCCCATATCTCCTAGTCCTCCTTCATAAAATCCCCTATAATGTCGGTAGTAGTTAAGCAATAGCAAATTGACTGCAGCCCATACACCGGCTACATCAACCGGGGTTACCATTCTCTCACAGAAGACCTTGGGTATGGGGCCATCCATAAATTACGTCACACGTTAAGGGGGGGGGGGGTCGACGAAATGTGACATTGTGTGACAAGAGGGTGGGAGGGGTCCTAAATTTTGTGACGTCACATTTAAAAATCTAATATATCTAAGTATTAAAAACGAAATTTGATTTTTTTACGACTTTTTTATAATAATTTGGAAGTTTAAACATATGTGACGTCACACAGGGAGGGGGGATGGGGGGGGGGGAATGTGAACAGCTGTGACAAGGGGGGCCAGGGTCTAAAAATCATGAAATTCGTGTGACGTAATTTATGCATGGCCCCTATCTATAGGCTACGGCAACTGTAAGCCGCCTTTTTATTATTTTTATAGCCTATTAAACGTCCCACCGCTGGGCAAAGGTCTGCCCTTTCTGCGTCTACAGGTCCCTACCCTGGGCTTGTAGTACCTACGTGTTATCCGCTTTAGTTATTATAATAAACAATACTGGGTCTAATGCTAAGGATACACGACGACACTAAAAACACTCAGTGTATACATCGAGTGTCTACGTGTGTCCACACAACACCAACACTTTGTTACAAGTGTAGTGGCGGTGTCGATACACTGAGATACTAATCCACCAAGCCAACTAGGCACTCGGGTATAAATATCAAATGATAATAAGTCAATCATTCCGCGGTCCGTCCACAACGTAGTGAGCCTAGGTCAATGCCTGGGTACTCCTGTGGCAGTAGCTCCAAATAAGTGGTGGACGGACGGCGGAATCATTGGCTTATTATCATTTGATATTTATACCCGAGTGTCTAGTTGGCTTGGTGGTGTAGTACACTGAGTGTCTAGTGTATGCTTAGCATCAGGGCTATATCACAAGAGGACACCAGTGGTAGCGCAACCAGTCGCTCCACCAACAAAATGTATAGAGCTGTATGAAGAATATCGTAGCGCAACCAATTCGGTGTCGGCTACCGAATCACCCACTGGTGGCGCCACCATGGTTGCCTCGTGCGATATCGCGCTTAGACTTCCGTGTTCTTACCGTGGCGATGGCGGAGGGCGGCTTGGCGGCGGCGAAGCGGCCGTAGTTGGCGCTGAGGGCGGGCGTGCTGCGGCCCGACTTGCTGTCATCACCGGGGTAACTCACGTTACACGGATTATACGCACTCACGCGCCTTACACTGTACACAACATTACAACTACACTGTTAGACACGTACAACACTGTTACAATACTGTTACAATACTATCAAGTGTGTCTGTTCAAGAAATTGTTTCAATTTGGGTACAGTATACGCGCGCTCATAAATGTCAATACATAATTATGATTCAGCGGTGTAAATGAGACGCATGTTATGTCAAAGTTAATTATACAGGTAAAAAAAATAAGTGTGCAATTTTTTATATGTTATACATAAACAAACATTTAGGAAACACGTATTTTTTATTTTACTAACAATCAAGTTTAACTGTTAGAAAATATGTTTACTTTGATAATTATTTAGGTTTATCAGCTGTTTGTGTGCTAGACGCGACGCGGCGAGGTCACTGACCGCTACAACTTAGTCTTGTTTTTTATGATTTACTTTATTTCTTACACGGATAGAGCACAATATTTCTTAAGTAATTAACAATTCATGGAAATTTCTATTACCGATATACAGGGTGAAATTGAAATCATGGGCATCCTTCTAAACTATGACTCTACATATGATTCTGAATATTGTGGGACAGTAAATAAAAAAATCTATGATTAAAAAAATATTGCTTCAGTAAGTAAATAAGCAAACTCGTTAACTGTTATTCCTTACATGGGCAATAAATTTTTATCAATTGATTTGTTGATTAATATTCCCTAAGTATTCTGAATCATGTGTAGAATCGCCGTTTAAAAGGATGCCCATGATTTCAATTTCACCCTGTAGAACAACATATAAAAATTGCGCACTGTAAATCATTATCCCGTATAGAAGCTTGAACTGTTAACAAATTAGTAATGTATGTGATTTATTTGCAAAGTACTTTTGAATACTACATCTCACTTACATTTTATATAATAAACACAAAATAAAACCTAACTACCCTATATACCCTACTGTTGAAAATCTAGTGGCTATAGTTCTTGCAATTCACGAAGGCGACCGGCACTTGGTTGTGTTCGACATATACATACAAAATTGTGATAGTGTGCGTGCGTGGCGGAGCCGTAAACGCACACATTAACATGTACACAGATAAGAGCCATAACACACTGGGACGCCAGGCGACGTCGCCGGCCACGTATCCAAACAATTTGTATTGACTGGCGACGTCGCCAGTCCGTCGCCAGTCAATACAAATTGTTTAACAGACAGACAGAACAGACGCCTGGCGTCGTCGCGTCGCCGGTGTGTTACCTCCCATCAGAGCTGGGCAAAATTTAATTGCGATTAATTAATTGCAATTTGAGGTGATGTCACAATTAACAATTAATTGTGATTTGTTCGCGATTGCAAACAAATCAAAATTAATTATTAATTGTGACACAATTAATTAATGAGCAACATTGCTCGTAGAACGGATGGCCGATGGGGCCGAAAAGTTGTCGAGTGGCGGCCGCGCACCGGTGCGCTAGGCGTGGGTAGGCCTCCCACAAGGTGGACCGACGACCTGGTGAAGGTCGCGGGAATCCGCTGGATGCGGGCAGCGCAAGACCGGTCATTGTGGCGAACCTTGGGGGAGGCCTATGTCCAGCAGTGGACGTCTTTCGGCTGAGATGATGATGATGATGAATTAATTAATTGTAATTAAATTTTGCTCAACTCTGATGGGGGGTAACACACCGGCGACGCGACGATGCCAGGCGTCTGTTCTGTCTGTAAAACAATTTGTATTGACTGGCGACGGACTGGCGACGTCGCCAGTCAATACAAATTGTTTGGATACGTGGCCGGCGACGTCGCCTGGCGTCCCGGTGTGTTATGGCTCTTATCTGTGTACATGTTAATGTGTGCGTTTACGGCTCCGCCACGCACATATTTCCAACATAAACTGAGCTATCGGGGAAAAATTAAAATTACATTCCAGAGGAACCTACACCCGATGGGCTATTACGTAACTGTTTTAACTATGTTTCAATTGGTTCCATTCGCCCCGTGCTGCTTAGTCGATTCCAATTGATTGAAAAAACGACAGTGAAGTGCAGTCTCTTCCCGAATTCAATCAATTTCAATTGACAAAGCCACACGGGTTGAACGAAAACAATTGACATGGTCGAAAGTTACGTCTAAAATTCCAATTTACGACTTTGCAACAGAAGAATAACTAGTTGACTGTTGGTGACAGAATGAGTGCCCCCCACCCATCTCCCCCCGTATGTCACAGTCTTGGTCACCTGATCTCGTTGTCGCCCTTGTCGAAGAACTGCGGCGAGATGGCGAAGTTGTTGCTCTGCCGCATGAGCCGCTCCACGCCGTAGTTCTTCACGAGGAACGACTCCATCTTCGGCGACGGCCCGTCCACCGCCAGCTCGTGCGGCTTCGCTTGCATATCCTGACACAGACAGACTATAATAACGAACAGGCACACATATTCTAAGATCATTCTTACATGGCGCTACTTAAAAGAAACGGTTAACTGTAGTAACCATGAACCCAATACTAAAGGACTGGGTCTAAGCAGCTAAGCCGCGTTGCTTAAACATCGTACAACTAGGCCGGTGACGTAATCACAGTAGGCGTGGCTTAAGTCAGTGTGCTGTTGGCGTTCGTCCTGTGCAGACGTCTTGCCAACGTTCGCATCCCAAATATAATTATATTCGACACTAGATGGCGTCCCTTTGTACGTAATTTTTCATGATCATACACTTAGTGACATCTAGTGCAAATAATTAAACTACGTACTAACATCGACATAAAACGAAGCGAGTAGTTCAGCTATTTCCCGGTAGATAGATGCCACGCATTTCTTAACCCCCACCACCCGCGCCATCCCGTGCAAATTACCACGCGTTGTTTAATAGAGAAATCTAATAAGGGCACCTCTTTCTTAAATCTTTACTCTATGGTCGTAACGCTAGTCGCGCGTAGTCATTGCGCGTAGTACTTTTTTATAGGACTGAGATAGCAAACAAGCGTACAGCTAAAGAAAGAAAAGAAAGAAATAAACATTTATTCGACACACTCGCAACACATAGACAGAGGAAATAGAAAAAAAGGGGTCAGCGCGAACTGTGCCGAAAAGGTATTTGGCTCAGCATGTGCTGGGGGGTACGAGACTCCACCAGCGCTGATTTTCAGCCAAACCCAAGAGAAAAGGACTAATAAAAATATATCTACTTAATAAAATCAATAAAATAGCTAGCCTGATGTTAAGCAGTTACCGTAGTCTAAAGATGCTTGCAATACCAAAGGCATTGCTCGCACTTTGCCGACCTGAAGAGGAGTGGGAAGGAGGTAGGGGAAGGGTAGCGGGTGTTGGGCTTCCGGCTCTCTCACTCATCGTACGAAACACAGCTGTAATAGCTGCTTTACGCCGATCTTCTGTGAGAGGGTGGTACTACCCTGGTTGAGCCAGCCTGTATATGAGCTTAGTCAATATTGGCTACAGCTTGGCTCTACTACCTTCAAAATGACTACGGCGCTACTCAAAATACGCAAAAGTTGTCACGGGGCAGCCAGTACCATAGGCGAAAATCACATTTTGCAAACAGCTTATAATGAGCGAAGAGGCAGCGATTATTATTAAGAAAAAACAGTTAATCCTGGTCGCAGTACTCTCAAGTCGCGGTGGTCGTTGGTCGCACTCACCTGCAGCATATGGTCGAAGAGCATGCGCCCGTAGCCGTGCCGCTGATAGTCGCGGAGCACGTAGAAGTCCAGCACGCATAGCGGTTCCACCTCGCGGACCTGGTCGCGCTCGTCGAACAAGAACAGATGCTTGCGACCAACCTTCAGCAGCCCAATCACGTCGCCTTTACCACTGGAAGGAATAAACGCGAGGATTGCATATCATGGTGCGGCGATTTAGATAGCTCTAGACAAGTGGCTTCGTCGACAAGCGTTTCTATAAATCGCTACGCTTAAATGTATGGTAATGACAGTACAAGTCGATAAGTAGATCACGTGACTTAGGTTATTTTCATACATGAAGCGTAGCGATTTGTAGAAACGCTTGTAGGTGGAGCAACGTGGCTAGGGGGGCTGGTCGGATTCGGCTTTCGTTAGAAGCCAATATTTTCACGACGAATGCGCAGGCCTGAAGGTCTGAGTTCACCAATACCGAATGATCTGTTACCAGTAACAAGCAAGCAGTTACTGCTCTAATGGTCCGTTAGTGTCTCGGTAAACATGACCTTAGTTAGTCATAATTAGTTTCCAACAGAATTCGGACAGTTTGACAGTTTCATACTTTGATGAAGTCATCACACTGACTTAACAATGATGACGAATCGTCAACTGAGTCAGGCAACAATTAACCATTATATATTATCTTTGTGAATTACTCATTCATCATCATTTCAGCCTAAAGACGTCCACTGTTGGACATAGGCCTCCCCCAAGGATTTCCACAACGACCGGTCCTGCGCCACTTGCATCCAGCGGTTTCCCGCGACCTTCACTAGGTCATCGGTCCATCTTTATTATAAATCGTAAATTCTTGGCTGTAGGCAGTTATCGGCCAGAGGACTGCTAATAAATGGCCGACATTTCGACCGCAAAGAATTTACGATTTATAACAAAGAAATTCACGAAGGTAATGTAAGAGGACAGTGGTGTTTCAATGGTTATGAGCCATAACACACCGGGACGCCATGGCGACGTCGCCAGTCACCGTAGTCAACTAAGGGCGAGGCCCCACTAGCGCATTGTGCTGCGTCGTCGCAACGGATCAAAGGGTCGACGAGCGAGAGACGATGCGGGCGAGGGTGATGCGCCAGTACAAAATCTTGCTACGACGCAACGCAACGCGCTAATGGGGCCGCGCTCTAATTCGTATTAAAATGTATGAAAGGTAACACCTGGCGACGGACTGGCGACGTCGCCATCAATACAAATTGTTTGGATACGTAGCCGGCGACGTCGCCATGGCGTCCCGGTGTTATGGCTCTAAACGCTATCGGACTCGGCGCTCGTTCGATTGCCCCACATATTTTATTTAAAGCAAACAATAAAATGAATTCGCATACAAAATAGAGCCAGACACATTTAATAACAATTATAATCAATTGGAAAGTGTGCAGCTACACAAACACGCTGTTGTTCGCGGACAAGTCACTTTCACTCGGTTTGCATATTTATTTATACAATATCTACATAGAATGTTCAGTGAGGCGTGTTCGCGCGATGAGCGCATATTTTCGCTATAATGGCTAGTGATGGGATGTTCTCGAGAACATTCTCACCCTTGGAAACTTACTCGTGAGAATTTTTGAGAATCTTATATTTTTATCCTAACTTTCAATCTTAAAAACAATTAAAACCACCATACTTGCATGTTTAATGAGCTTTATGCCAAGTTTAACATGCTACAGAAGATAAATTCTCGAAAATTCTCACGAGTAAGTTTCCGAGGGTGAGAATGATCTCGAGAACATCCCATCAATAATAATGGCGTAGGTACCACATCGCAGAAGACCAATCTGTTAGGGTTGCCAGGTGTCGGACAGATAAAAATTAAGACTATCAACAAGACGTTTGTAAATTTAAAAAAAAACCATTCGCTCAATCCAAGCTACACACGATCAAGTTTACCGTCAATTTTGACGATCCGGTGTTGCGGGTTCGTTTCCCGCCGGAGGAAAATTTCGGTAACGGTCTTTCCGTAATTTTCCCTGCTCTGGGTGTTACTTTCCATTGTATGGTAGCTATAGTACAAGCACTGCTTAGTTTGGGGCCATACAGTTGGTGTGTAAGTCTGGCGATATTTATTTATTTGCGTAACACTTGAGGATTTTTGTGCTTACTGTAATTTTTAACGCTACGCTAGAGTTTCAGTCATGCATGTGGCAACCCTATCATCGCATCATCATGGGGGTACTTTCTCGCGTAGCATCGCTCAATACGCTATCTAGATATAGTCGCTTAGCGCACATTAGCACAATTTCTATAATGCCTAGCGTTATGCGGCTGCTCTCAAGACCATAATTAATGTTCAATCTGCTGCGAGCATTATTTTGTGGTTTGTGGGCGAAAAGCGTATTATGCGTTAGAAATCTTGAAATCAACCGTCATCATCATCATTTAAGGTTGGCACTCATCTATCAACTCGGCACCCGACCAGCACCGCCTCTTCGGTCGGCGTCCACTAACTGAACCGGAAATAAGTTGACCACGCGCGGTCCACTGGTTGATCACGTGACGTTTATGGTGTAAAAGCAGCGTCCGCCCGCGGACCACCTGTCGACAACGAGTGGACGCCGAGCGGCGAGGCGGTGCTGGTCGGGTGCGGGGTTGATAGATGTGTGCCGACCTTTAATCACCGCTTCTGCATTTTTTTTTTGTAATTTCATAAAAGTATAATAGAGACATAGTTTAATCCAGTGCTAAACTGAAATTGCGGTGAGTCATGACAATCATTTGGAAAGTCTACCGGGGCAGCGGTGAAGCGGAACGTGACACTTGCAAAGGTAAGGAGCCCTCGGGGCCCGAGCGGAACGTTGCCAAATATAGTCTGTCTTCACTAAAGACGTCTACCAGCTACCGTATATGTAGTTGAATTATAATTTCGAACATTTGAAACACACGGTATAAATATGACGGGCCCGATGTCGTGGTTGGTTTAGATTCCCTCTATCACGCTGCATGTAGGTTCGATTCCTACCAGGGACATGTATTTGTGTGCAAGAACATGTCTGCATGTCCCGAGTCTGGGTGTAATTATGTATATTAATTATGTGTTTACCACAGAGTAAAGACTAAAGAAAGAGGTGCCCTTATTAGATATATGTATGAAAAAAAAACGTGGTCATTGTTTTTTCATTTTCATTGTTCTATCTACCGGTAAATAGTTGAACTACTCGCTTCGTTTTATGTCGATGTTAGTACTAGGCCGACCACTCGGCCGAGTTGCTTAGGGCCGGTCCCCTTAGTAATTGATCCATGGTCTTTACAAACAAAAAGTAGTATATGTAGTAATATCAGTTATCTGGTTTCTGGTACAAGCTCTGCTTAGTTTGGGATCAGGTAGCCGTGTGTAAAATAATGTCCCAGTATATTTATTTATTTATTTACAATGTCTTCGCAGTGAATTCAGACCTTGCTAGGTAACGACAATGTGAATCGATTTTAACTTTCTGATTGATACAATTTCTTTACAGAAAATCAAATATCGCTTTATACAACGCATTTGTATACACCCCGAATATACTGTGTCTACGTCTATTGGTTCCGGCGTTGGTGACACAGCTAAACGGCAAGCCATAGTAATCGTGACCCACTTACGCGATAAGCTGGATTACACACAAAAGTACCAAAAAATATTAAAATATATAAATTTACCAACTCTTCAACACCAGAATATTTTTCAAGTTATGATGGCCTTACACTGGCACTACAAATCACTTTTCCTAGAAACGCTTTGTAAAATCATTGTAACATCTCTATAAATTAAGGGGTTAAATTCGAAAGTATTTCTCAAGTCTAATCGCTCGACTGGCAAAACAATAGAACGTAACTCTTACGCAATATAAAGCTATTAAGCAGTTTTAAAATGCCTAATATGAATAATTAAGAGAATGTTCCATTGTGGAATGCGATTCCTTGCGTACTGTTAGCCGATGCGAGCAATTTAAATTAACCTTGTAGAGCTGTTGTAGATTGGATGATGCATTTAAAAATAAATTATATGCATATATTTAGGCTTGAAATAGCCCGAATATACAGTAAGTGTAAAGTTATTTACAGTTCGCTAACGGTGAGGGAAAACATCGTGAGGAAACCTACCTATCCCTCGGGATTAGGTAATAGTCAGTTCCTGTATACACGGCGACAAGGTTCACCACCTGTCACGTTGGGTTCTGACTATCTGGTGAAACGTGGGCTTTGAGTTGGCTTAATACCTCCACAATGTGGTGGTGTATGGCCACTCAAGCCTCTGACTACCCCCCGAATGGGGATAAAAGTCGTGACGTTATATTATTATTATTATTTATTATTATTATTGTAAAGTTATTTTCTTATGCCATAGTGACCATAATATGTTCACGTGACGTATATTATACCTCACGACTTTTATCCCCATTCGGGGGTAGTCAGGCTTGAGTGGCCTTACACCACATTGGGGAGGTATTAACCAACTCAAAGCCCACGTTTCACCAGATAGTCAGAACCGAACGTGACAGGTGGTGAACCTTGTCGCCGTGTATACAGGAACTGACTATTACCCAATCCCGAGGGATAGGTAGGTTTCCTCATGATGAAGTGACAAGACCTATTAATAATAGTTATTTTTATTTGCATACTTATCTCATTATTTTAAGGGTTTCGTACTTCAGCGAAGCAGAAGCCCAAACTATTCCAGAGTTAAAAGAGTATCATAGTGAGTTTGATGTATTATCTTATACCCCAATTTAGAGTAAGCAGGTTATCAGCCATTTCGACGGGCCCGTTAGCGTGGTTGGCGCGGTGGCGCCTTTCACGCTGCAGGTCGTAGGTTCGATTCCTACCCGGGACATGCATTTGTGTGCATGAACATGTCTGTATGTCCGGATTCTAGGTGTATATGTATATTAAGTATGTATTTACAAATAAAAAAGTAGTATATGTAGTAATATCAGTTATCTGGTTGCCATAGTACAAGCTCTGCTTAGTTTGGGATCAGGTAACCGTGTGTACAAAAATGCCCCAGGATATTATTATTATTATCTTGAACGAAAGATACAAGTAATGATACCTTAATTAGACGTGTATAGCGTACAATGGTAGGAAATACTCATGGTTCCCATTGCGTGGCGAGGTGAAGCCGTGGCATTACAAACCACGACGTGACTCACCAAATACCATGACTACGCGCAACTCTTGAACTTACCGCGTTCAATCGTGACGATTTAAAGTCATTATACAATATTGTATGTACAATGATGGTGTTTTTATAGCAATAGGCTCGCTACACACTCCCATCCACATTTTTTATAGGTCTGAGGTGGCAAACAAGCGTACGCCCGCCTGGTGTTAAGCAGTGACAGTAGCTTATAGATGCTTGCAATACCAAAGGCATTGCTCGCACTTTGCCGACCTGAAGGGGAGTGGGAAGGAGGGGAGGGGGTGTTGAGCTTCCGGCTCTATCAATCATCGTACGAAACTCAGCTGTAATAGCTACTTTACGCCGATCTTTTGTGAGATGGTGGTACTACCCCGGTCGAGCCAGCCACCCTCAATTGAGAAACCCAAACGAATTTAAAACAAGAGGACTTAATATCCACTTTCCTCCATTTCAAAGTGGGAGGCTTACAACAGGTCTTGCCTACTGCAGTTGTTTCTCGAATGTTCGTGTGCATCTCAATTACAATGATAGACAAAGACATTACCAAAAAGAGGGAGACACGTGACAGTCTCAAATAATTTGTCCTACGTAGCTAAGGACATAGTACGACTCAGTCGCTCGCGGAATATAACGTTGTAAACATGTCACTATTGCCAATATGGCTCATCTTCCGTTGAAGCATGCCTTATTATGATTTTAATAAGTGAATTGCCGACCCGCAAGTGCGATAACAGATGCGTGAATTTCGCTGCATGTTTACTCCGAGCACAAGTTTAGTGATTGCGATGTTAGGGGTACCATATCTGCTAAAATAATACATCAATGGTATAATTTAGTTCAATCTTTCGTTGTTACGCTATAAGCCCCTTAAATGGTTATCTTTAGAGGCGTGTAGGTGTACGTAGGCAGACAGTCTTGCTACCCAAAGTCAAAGGTTTTTTTTATTCATGTAAGCTCATTAGAGCATTTATAAATAGTCAATATAAACAATATTTTAGCGTTTCCACCGGTTCGTAATGTTGCTTCCATTGAGAAGAGCCGGCAAGAAACTCAATGGTTACTCTTTTCAAAAGAATAATTGTATACATTTTCAAACAGTAACGCTATGTGAGCAGGCAGGCATTAACACAGTGTGAGTAAAAAAACAAAATTAGGTATTTAAATAAAAATAAACAAAAACTAGCATAGAAAGCTGTGCATGCCTACTCCCACTTAACAGTCAAACCAAAAGGTGAATATTTAGAACGATTGTTTTGGTGTGATGCCTTCCGTGCTTAGGTCTGGTCTATAAAAGTTTTGGAACAACGGTGTCAAGTGGAAAATGGGCGGACCAGTCCCCGCAAGCAGCGCCCGGAACCCGAGCATGACTTGAGCAGCGGCATCACCTTCCTCAACCATTTTAGAGGGAAGATGGTGACCCGCTCCACAGAGCCACCGCGAGCAAGGACATTAGAGTGAGCATGACCGATCCATTACCGCAGCGACATAGTTCAACAAAGCTAAGTAAGCGTACTGCAAGACCACCAAGCCAACTAGACACTGGGGTATAAATATCAAATGATAATAAGTCAATGATTCCGCGGTCCTTCCACCACGTGGGAGCTACTGCCTCAGGAGTGTCCAGGCATTGGCCCAGGCTCACCGCGTTGTGGACGGACCGCGGAATCATTGACTTAGGGCCATCCATAAATTAGACCCCTCCCCCCTTGTCACAGCTGATCACATTTGCGAGACTCCCCCCCTCCCTGTGTGACGTCACATATTTTTACAATATTCGGAATTTTTCAAAAATTTTCGATAAAAATTCAAATTTCGATTTTAATACTTAGATATATTAGATTTTTAAATGTGACGTCACAAAACTTAGGACCCCTCCCACCCCCTTGTCACACAATGTCACATTTCGTCGACCCCCTCCCCCCCTTTACAAAATGATGGCCCCTTATTATCATTTGATATTTACACCCGAGTGTCTATTTGGCTTGGTGGTGTGGTATATCCGCGAGGCGTCGGCCTTGCAATCTGTCTCAATTAGAGGTATCGCCATATAACTTGCAAGGCACTCAACAAGATGGTGGAATAGCGCCGCGTCACGTCTGCAGTAAACATTAAACGTTGATGGCGGAAGAATGAGCAGAATAGGTATATTAATCCTTAACGATAGTATACCGTGACCAAATACATTACCAAGAAAGAGGGAGACATACATATGTAATTGTTCAAATTGTATGTTCTATTAACTCAGTCGTTCGCGGAAAATAATTATAAACATGCCAATACGGCTCATCTTTCGTCTTTTTAATACGGATCAAAATGCCTCTAAGTATGTTTAACTTCACGACTTTTATTCCCATTCGGGGGTAGTCAGAGGCTTGAGCATACATCCCCACATCGTGAAGGTATTAACCAACTCAAAGCCCACGTTTTACCAGATAGTCAGAACCCAACGTGGCAGGTGGTGAACCTTGTCGCCGTGTATACAGGAACTGACTATTACCTAATCCCGAGGGATAGGTAAGTTTCCTCACGATGTTTCCCTCACCGTCAGGGAACTGTAAATTATGCACATAGATGAAAATTCATCTATTGGTGCATGCCCACCGGGGATCGAACCTGGGACCTTCTGATTGCTAGCCCAACCTGTTCACCCCTAGGCTACAGTCACTTTTTAACCCCTCTAAGTATATTGTCGCGATATGTATGAATTTCCCTGCCATGTAGTGGTGCGCTGAGCACAAGTCTGGTTATTGCAGTGTTATGAGGTACCATATCTGCCAAAATAATATATCAATGACAATGACCTTTTTGTTTACCGGTATAAAACGTATACCATGCCAGATCTTTTTTGCTTTAGAGACAGTTCCATGTTTTTTTGTACAAAAATTCCGCTCGACAAGCAGAGCGTGTCGCCACGGGTCGAGACGTGACGTTTAAATAACTACTATCCCACCAAGCGAACTAGGAACTCTGATAGAAGCGCCTCCCGCACACCGCACCGCAGAAATACGGTATTTATCGTTTTGTACCGTAATTAGGCCTTCAAATCGCACACTACAGGGTTATTGGTAAAACACTAACAACCTTGCAGGGGCGTATTACTGACATCAAAAACAACAACTTTTGTTCTATGACTTTTTACAAAACAAAAACAAAAAAAAAAAAAAAAAAATACCTTTCTAAAATGTATGATTTTTTTTTCTCATCTAGAGGAAAGCCATGGTACGTGGTTTTATTCCACTTTGACCTAAAGTACCTAAACGTACCACGGCTTCTCTAGATGAGCATATTTTCTTATTTCATACATTTTAGAGTGTGATTTTTTGTTAATTTTTGTTTTGTTTTATAAAAAAAGTCATAGAACAAAAGTTGTTGTTTTTGATGTCAGTAACAAGCCCCTGCAAGGTTGTTAGTGTTTTACCAATAACCCTGTATAATCCAGTGCTTCCAACCGTAACACATACGGTAATTTCATCGCATCAAATTAAAGATTTATAACTTAGTATCTATCGTGTGTTTACAAGATACGGTATTACCCACTTTTCCCACTTGTGTACGGTACGGTAATCGTATAAATAGTCAGCAGCAACACTGATTTCTGCATTAAATTAGCATTTTGTCCGGATAAACCCAATGCAGGACCATGAGTCATACAAGTACTCAACTTCGTGACCACATAAAGGTATTCTAAAATCCTAGTGAAAATCTTAAAATATACAACAAGTCTATTACATGATTCAGACTGACCATATAGACAGAAAAAGATGGAATGACAAGGTGTCTGTTTAGCCGGGCTAAAAAGGCTACACAGCAATTTGTAAAAGCAATTATTTTCTCGATTTTCTACCAGATTCCTGAGCAATTCCGCTAATTTCCATAAAAATTGTCACTAATTGCGTATAATGTATGACCATTGTAAATTAATTGCTTTTACAGAATTGCTATGAAGCTTTTGAGCCCCCCAGTCAAGCGAGGGCAGTAAAACAAATCAATTTGCATTTCGCTCATGCTTCCAAAATTGCTTCGACTGATCTGTTCCCTTGCAGCCTGCCAACATCCCCGAGCAGTGTATTCGCTTATCGGCGTCTCTTAGGACACTTTATATGATCATTGGAGTGTTTAGAAAGCTTAGAACACAAAGAATGCGCGTCCATGCAGCACATTGTTCGCTGACGGGGCGCGGACCACGATTGCGTAAAGTCACGCATAATATCGACGTAATGCTTCGGAGGCAGCTCGCAATAATGCAGATACCACCATTCACTTGCACAATTTATATACATTAACGTATTTTATGTGATCATTCGTTTTAATATCCTTTTGTTTGTGAGGACTGCGTGATAAGTCGAAAGAAGAGTTGTTAACGTTTGACTAAGCAGATGCCACATTCAAATTGAAATTGAAATATTGAGACATGAAAACGACTATACGAGGACAGACTATAAAATTGATAAAATTTTATGCTTTTTAATTTTACGTCTGAGAAAATTAAAGATGGTTTGATGATCAAATATTTTCAAGCAAATAATCTTCGGAGTTGCAACTATTTTCATTTATCTCAGCTTAATTCGCTCACTGATATGAAGGTGCAATAAATACAAAAGATAATAATTCGCATTGTTATGTGTAATGATAGTAGCAATCGCAGGTATAGTGAGTAACGCCAAGCGAGCTTCGAGAACCGTCCATAGGTTACACCGAGCATTCTTCATCATCATCATCATGCCAGCCAAAAGATGTCCACTGTTGGACATAGGCCTCCCGAGCATTCTTCATCATCATGTTAGCCAAAAGACGTCCACTGTTGGACATAGGCCTCCCGAGCATTCTTCGTCATCATGTCAACCAAAAGACGTCCACTGTTGGACATAGGCCTCCCGAGCATTCTTCATCATCATGTTAGCCAAAAGACGTCCACTGTTGGACATAGGCCTCCCGAGCATTCTTCATCATCATGTCAGCCAAAAGACGTCCACTGTTGGACATAGGCCTCCCGAGCATTCTTCATCATCATGTCAACCAAAAGACGTCCACTGTTGGACATAGGCCTCCCGAGCATTCTTCATCATCATGTTAGCCAAAAGACGTCCACTGTTGGACATAGGCCTCCCGAGCATTCTTCATCATCATGTCAGCCAAAAGACGTCCACTGTTGGACATAGGCCTCCCGAGCATTCTTCATCATCATGTCAACCAAAAGACGTCCACTGTTGGACATAGGCCTCCCGAGCATTCTTCATCATCATGTTAGCCAAAAGACGTCCACTGTTGGACATAGGCCTCCCGAGCATTCTTCATCATCATGTCAGCCAAAAGACGTCCACTGTTGGACATAGGCCTCCCGAGCATTCTTCATCATCATGTTAGCCAAAAGACGTCCACTGTTGGACATAGGCCTCCCGAGCATTCTTCATCATCATGTCAGCCAAAAGACGTCCACTGTTGGACATAGGCCTCCCTAACGTTTTCTACGACAACCAGTCCTGTGCCACTTGCATTCATGATGACTCATCCTACTAATATTATAAACGTGAAAGTTTGTGTGAATGTTTGTTACCACGTATCTCCATAACTACTAAACCGAATTTAATGAAATTTGAAACGTAGATAGTGTAGGCTCTGGAATAAGACATAGGCTAATCCAATTTACATGCGGGCGAAGCCGCGGGGCACAGTTAGTAAATAATAAATCCATGTAGAAATGACTCTCGTGTTTTTTTTTCTTTGTGATATTCACTGTCAATAAAACTTATCTACTCCCCACGCCGCTACACGGCAAAAGCAGATAGGGTTCTGGAATCGTGATGATGCAAAAATATAGACTGGTCTAAGTATTCACGTAAACGTAAACAATATGTCCATAATTAGTAGTAATTGACCACTTCATTACTTTTGTATGACATCACCATCCTACATCATAAACATAAATACATAGCATTGACCCATTTCAAACACATCTCAGAACTTATTAATTCATTTAAGTTAGGTAATAATAATATTTATTAGGATTTTCCAACACACAAATGGGGGTAAATATTGCATGTTGAGTGAGTAGATCATAACACCATTATAATCCAAAATAATTAAACAGAATTTGATGCAAAGAATCTCTTCCTTTAGAGGGGGTTTCCATTGACGAGTAAAACCACCAGCAAGCCGTCAACGGACCTACAGAACCGTGACTTTTCTCACCAATGGATCGCCACCTAATGAGTGTAAATATTGAAAATGCAAGAGTTGTAACTCACCCCTTAGCGTTGGAGTCTTTAAGCAGGTATAGAGTGTGAGCGGGCGCGTTGCGCAGGCGATCGGATGTGGTGATCACTTTGTTGAGGCCCTGCGCCGCGGCAGACTGCTCGCCCAGCACGTCGATCACCTTCGAGAGGCTCTCCTGCATCACCCTGACCACATATGACAAAACATTCCAATTAATACGACGAGGAACCATTTTTTGACGGGCCCGTTGGCGTAGTTGGTTTTGATGCCGCCTATCATGCTGCAGGTCGTTGGTTCGGTTCCTGCTATGGACATGCATTTGTGTGCATGAACATGTCTTTTTGTCCCGAGTCTGGGTGTAATTATGTATATTAAAAATGTATTTACAAACAAAAAGTAGTATATGTATTAATATCATTTATCTGGTTTCCATACAAGCTCTGCTTAGTTTGGGATCACGTAGCTGTGTGTAAAAAGAATGTCCCAGGATATTTATTTATTATTATTAATATTGCTTAAATTCATGCACCTTCCATGGCTACTTAGCTTTTCCCCAGGAGTCATCGAGGGTCAAACCTCGGTGCCATGGACACTATTGCAGGCCCTAGTTTACAGGAGTAACAGTAGTGAGAGTGTGTGGCGAGTCTGGTCCCAATAAGAAAAGATTACAATTTACATTTACTATTTAATTTGCTTTACTGTTATTATAAGGGGTGAATTTTTAGTGGCCAAACCTGGGTCACAGTTGTTCATGCTGACCGAAGGCCTCTGACATAGGACTAGTGATCTGATTCTGTAGTTACTAGTAGGTAGTACAGTGTAGTATATATCATTGATAGATAGAGCCATAGAGAACAGCTATTTGATTATAAATAGAAAGAAAATGGTATTCCAATGCTTGCCTAGTTAAATTACCACTGAGCAAATGTGAATTTAGCCCAGAACATTTATTAAGTGGTGAGTAAACTGACCGAGGATTGCCTAATTTCAGAGCACATTGGTGCAGGACGTGGCACAAACCTTGTTGGGTATGATTGGCCCAACATGTGATGGCTGTTTGTCATACTCATAAATGATTGTTATAACCAGGGTTGGAAAAGAAAACAGTTTTTTTATACGTTATAAAACAAACAGTTCAAATTGTTTTAAACAAGTGTTTTTTTGTTTTTCATGTTTTTTTCTTCTTTCTTTTATGCCATTAATTTGAAATCAATTAGACATATAATTTTTCATTTCTAGACTATTTTCAAATTCGCCATAGTACCTAAATATTTTAAAAAAATCTACCAATGGATAAATGTTTATTTTATGTTGAGTATCTCGTATCTCTAATCAATACTGAACGCTTTACATCACTAGTCCATTGAGTTTGACATGTGGTGGGGTGAAGAAAAGGAACCTCATTATAACTGAATAAACTGGCCGTTTAAAAAAGTAAGAATGTCAAAAAATGAATGTGAAAATGAATTTTATTCCGTTATAATAAGGTTCATACTTTCCCCCTCCCACATGTCAACCGGCCATCATAACGTGACGCAGGTATAGTCCTTGTGCAATAATAATACTCCAACATATTTATGTAAAGAAAGCAAACAGTGTTTTTTTGTTCAGATGTTTTATGTTATAATT